>OY998177.1:240065845-241470845 GCA_963921935.1 Galeruca laticollis | reverse complement strand
TCAATTCATAGACAAATAATATTATAACTTTCTCTATGGGTCAAATGCTGTTGTCATATGTTTTGTGTTCATAAAAATATCCCAAATTTATAGTTTAGTGTGCATTGTATTTGTAAGTGACTATAATTGAGTAATTTTCATGCTAAATAAGTGAATTTGTGCTTTGTAAATGCTATTTATATTTATTCCACAAGATTGTGTCTAGTGTAGCCTAGACATAAAATAATCCACAAATATTTTTAGCTGTTGCTAGTGATTCCGCAAGTGCATTATATTTATTGATCCCCATATCAGGGCCTTTTGGTTCCTCCAAGAACCTGTACACTGCCACAGCCTTCTGAGTTAGTGAAAAAAACTACATTGGTAATAGTATTAATTGCTTTCTACTAATTTTACAAAATAGACATTTCTTATTCTATTTAAAAAGTAACACAATATGTAATCTTTTATTTTCGAAATACAGGAATAAAAATGTTATATATTTTTTATCTTCAATTTCTCCAGGTTATGTATTGAAATGTTATACTTTTTGCATTTTCCTCCAGTTTGTAATAAACGGACATGCCTGTTTATCCATTGACTTTTCTCAATTATTCAAGTAAATGACAGCAAAAGTGTTTTCTTTTATTGAAAACCAAATCAAATCAATTATGCAATATGTTTGTTTAATAGTATTACAAATTTGAAGTACAGAGAAAGTAAGTAGGTAGTTTTTATATTTATTATAATACAGAATGTCTGCTTTTCCACTGACCCCTCTTGATAATTCAAATGAATAGTAGCAAAGAAATGCCAATTAATAAGGTAAACTATTAAAATGTTTATTATAGCAATAAACAGACATGTCCGCTTTTTCATTGACCCTTATTAATTATTCAAAAAAAAATTAAAGGAAAAATTGGTGTATGTTTTTATTGAAAAGAAACAAGTAAAACATATTTTATAAAAATATCAATAAAATTATTATTACAAATTTAATGTATTTGCCTTCATATTTATTAATACATGGCAACTGAAGTTCATCTTCTTCTCTACCATTTCTCCTCATAACAAAAACAGAATAAAAAGTTTATAAAAATATCCATTTTTTACGATTCTATACTCACAAAGGGGTGGTGACCCCCCATCCATATTATTGAAGTCTGGATCCACGTAGTTATAAAGACTGAAAAAATATACCTTAAAAATTTTCTTTAAATAAATAATATTTTTACTCACAAAATTATTTTTCCCCCAATTCAGCAAAAGTATACAAGTAATCCATTTTATCTTGGAATCCATATTAAAAATTTGATATACATAAGTACTGAATATATTTTCTTTATTTTTATGCATACATGGCAACTGAGCTGCATCACTATTTTCTTAATCCTCAGACAAAAAAAAACAAAAAGTTTATAAACTATCCCTTACAATTACATCAGGCTACATTTTAGTTTTAGTTTTTACTTACTGAATAGCTATAGCGAGCATGCTATATGAAAATTATTTGGACCTGTGCAGGCTGTTACATCAGGTTCCATTTTAGTGAAATTGTCAGTTCTGAAAATGAATAGAAATTTGATTTTTGTAAATAAGTCTTGTTAGTGTTTTTACTTACGGAATGGTATAAGGAAACTCTGTTTTATGAAATATTAATGGACCTGCGGGGCAGTTACATTGGGCTTAGTTTTAGTTACATAATCAGAACTGTAAATGAAATAAGAAAATCAGATGACTCTTCTAAGTAGGTTTTTCCATTTTTTTACTTATAGTTGTAGCGAAAACTGCTATATGAAAATTATTTGGACCTGTGCGGACTGGGCTGTTACTTCAGGTTCCGTTTTAACGAAATTGTCAGTTCTGAAAATGAATAGAAATTTGATTTTTGTAAATAAGTCTTGTTAGTGTTTTTACTTACGGAATGGTATAAGGAAACTCTGTTTTATGAAATATTAATGGACCTGCGGGGCAGTTACATCGGGCTTAGTTTTAGTTACATAATCAGAACTGTAAATGAAATAAGAAAATCAGATGATTCTTCTAAGTAGGTTTTGCCATTTTTTTACTTACAGTATAGTTATACAGGGTGTCCCGGGACTAATGGGAAAAAAGTCAGGTGCGTATAATATGAGCCAAAATAATGTTAGTACTCCATATAAACTTTTTCTATGCAGGCCCTCGTTTTCGAGTTATAGGCCTCCAAAGTTTTAATTTTGAATTTTGTTTTTACTTTTATTTTTTGTACTAGTTATTTGATCTTTATAAAATTTACGGTAAAGCTATAATGTACGTGTATGTTTATTTTGGTAAGGTAAACAGATTTACAGTAGTGTCTTGAAGCCAGGGACGGGCTACTCGCAATGGTTAGTGATCCAAAAATTTTGCAGGGATGGCACACCCTGTATGAAATTATCGAAATTCACTTCCCCACACATTAAGCTAACGAAAAGGTACTCCTGTTGGAATTCGATAAAATAAGCCGTTTGGCTAATATTTACAGTTTTATTAATGCACTACGTACCAATTTACGCATTCACCATTTTTAGAAGTACGCAACGAAGTAAAAGTCCTTAATTTAACAGTTACAATGGCAGAATTCACTTTTATTGAGTATGCAGATATGCACTTAATGTATGAACTGGCTTCTCGAAACTGTTTAGAGGCTAGAAGGCTTTATGCAGAACATTTTGCAAACAGAGCATTGTCAGACAGACGAATGTTTGAGCGTATTGATCTCAGGATACGAGAAACAGGTATGAATAAGTAAATGTAATTTTCCATGTTTACAAAATAAAATTTTAGTAAGTTTTTTGCCAAGAAAAGGTGGAGAAGGTCCAGTACGAAGCGTGCTACTGTGGCAGTTGATCAAGACTTGTTAAATGCAGTTGATAATGGACCATCAACGAGTTTACGAAAATTACCAAGAGAACATAACGTCTCGAAATCAGTTGTTCATCGCATCCTAAAAGAACAGCTGTTATATCCTTTTCACATGAAAAAAGTACACAGTATGACAGTGGCTGATTATCCTGCACGACTTGAGTATAGCCAGTGGTTTCTGCGATAACAACAAGCAGATAATACATTTATTAGTAACTTTCTCTTTACGAACGAATCCGGTTTCACCAAAGATGGAGTCATAAATTCTCATCATATGCATTTATGGGATGATGTGAATCCACATGGCATTATCCAAACTAGGAGCCAGCATAGATTCATGGTTAATGTTTGAACATGAATAGTTGGCAATCATTTGATAGAGCCATACTTTATTGACGGTACTTTGACCGGTCAGAGATATTTGGAGTTTTTGCAAAATGAGTTATGGAACCTGTTTGATGAGGTGCTACTACAAACTCGTAGGAGTTTATGGTTCATGTCTGATGCATTTCAGTTTAGATCTACGACAGCATTTACACACAAGGTTTCCTAATAGATGGATTGGTCGTGGAGGCCCTATTCAATGGCCACCGCGATCAGGAGACGTTAATGCTATGGATTTCTTTCTCTAGGGCTATCTCAAAAGTAAGGTAGACGCAACAGCTGTGCAAACAAGGCAAAATTTAATAGACATAATTGTGGTACACTGCAATGTTATTAGAAATAATATGGGATTGCTCTTTCAAGTGCAAAGAAACAATCTTCGTAGACTTAGAATATGCGTGGAAGTGGGAGGAGCTCATATTGAATATTTATTAGAATAACGTTAGTTTTTGTTGTTGTTTAGTAATTAGCTTTAGTCTAATGTTTTATAACTTGTGTTTAATGAGGTTTTCTTAATAGTTTGATAATGTTGTGTTCGTAATTTTGATTAAAAGCAACTAATTACGTTGTTTGCGTACCTATTTCATTCTCATTAAATAAGTTCTTATTGTTTTTATCATCTGCTTTTATCAAATCATTTTTTTGTAGTACTGTATGAAAATGTTGGACATCGTATTAGTAAGTTAGTTAGGTAAATTGGTACGTAGTGCTTTAATAAAACTGTAAATATTAGCCAAACGGCTTATTTTATCGAATTCTAACAAGAGTACCTTTTCGTTAGCTTAATGTGTGGGGAAGTGCATTTCGATAATTTCATACAGGGAGTGCCATCCCTGCAAAATTTTTGGATCACTAACCATTGCGAGTAGTCCGTCCCTGGCTTCAAGGCTCTACGGTAAATCTGTTTACCTCACCAAAATAAACTTACACGTATATTATAGCTTTACCGTAAATTTTATAAAGATCAAATAACTGGTTCAAAAAATAAAAATAAAAACCAAATTCAAAATGGAAACTTTGGAGGCCTATAACTCGAAAACAAGAGCCTGCATAGAAAATAGAAAAAGTTTATATGAAGTACTAACATTATTTTGGCTCAGATTATACGCTCCTGACTTTTTTCCCATTAGTCCCGGGACACCCTGTATACCTGGTCCGTCAACACACCAATACCAGACTTTGATTTTTTTACTGAATGCATTTTGAAACATAGTAAAATTGCCGGTAAAAATCGTCAAAATATTTTGTTACCCCTTATACCTTTTACCTATATAGGTTGGTACTACTATAGAAAAGCAAAAGATTTTTTACTCACTGTAACTTTGTTTTTGCCTTCTTGTTCCGTTTTTTGTTCCTGTACTTTTCTCGCGCCATACTAAGTATAATGCTAAAAAAACTAAAAAAAGGTGTCTCTTTCACCAAGGGAGGGTTTACAATAATGAGAGTTGAGAGATAGTGTCCTTTTCACCAATGAAGATACCACAATATCGCAGTAAAAATAATAAAATGGTGTTAGTGTTTTAAATGAAACTCACGGTTTCTAGTTAATTCCACAATATAATAAAAGTTATTGAAAATTCTGAAAAATAATAAAATGGTGTTCTTTTCACCTTATAGGCAATAACAAACTAAGTATAACACTAACAAAGTATGCTGAAACAATCGGTAACGACCAAATAAATACTCCCCGTGTTGTGCTATCTTGAGCCAGTCGAATTTGTTCATTTTTTGCACAAAAAACGTAAATGTTTAGAATTTACATACTACAGAACTAGAAACCTAATGTTTAATTTAGTAATCTAGTTACGGTAACGAGAAAATAATAATGAAAAACCTACAATTATCTGAAATAAAACAATAACAAAATATAAGCACATATTTACCTGATATATCTCTATTTTGGAAAGCCAAAAATTAGTCACAATTTACCTTATGGCTAATACACAAATACACTACGAAGTCGAAAATTGAATTTTGAAAACATAAGATACCTAACATACAGGTAAAATGCTCACTATATAGATATTGCAAGTTCCTGAATATACCTAATCTTATGACGTGCATAGTTTTTCTTGTTAAAAAATATTGTTTTTTGCTTTTTCTGTTTGTTTGAGGATTTTCGTATAACTTGGCAACATCGGTTATAAATGTCGCAATAATATCCAATCATGAAATTGGTCATTTATATACACTCCAGAGGCTGTATCGTGCTAACAAACTGAAATTTCTCTAAAAATGTGATACTTCAAGTACCAAAGCACTCGTTCTACTGGCTCTGGAGAGCTGAAAATCAAAAGGGTTCATTTGTGAGATATCCTGAATAATATTCAGTCATAAAATTGGTGACTTGTTGCACTTCGGGGGCTGTATCGAGTTATACAGATAAGATTTTTTTTTCTAAAAACCATTTTTTTGCGTTGTTCTTGCTGAAAAACGTAAAAACAACTAAAAAACATCCAAAATTCCAACTTTTTTTTGGATAAACCAATACTTTTCTCGCATATTAGATGGGTTGGATGGAAAAGTAATAATACCAATAATGTATTATATAAAAATAAAAAAAATATTTACCATTCAGGTGATCACACATATGTGTATCTGTCATAAAAAAAAGAAAATGAACCAACTATTTTTTTGTATAATGAAGGAAAAATGTTTCAGTTCCAATCTCCACAACACATATGATCAATCTTTGCAAATAAGGTAGAAGCAAACTTGTACATGTTGATTGTATGTTTGATTTTGTACTGTATATATCGATCTCCCCACAATATATACTATTATTTGTCATTACAGATCTTTCGCTTTAAATTTTTTATTAGTTATAGTTGCTTTGTAAGTTTTTTAAACGTTTGCTATTTTAAATTGAAATTCCTCAGTGTACCTTACTTTCCTCTTTCTATTAAATGTAAAGCATTGTATTACAAGTAAATATTTCTTTGTATAATAAATTTTGAAACTCTTTGTTTATATTATTTGTTTCTAGATAAAATTGAATATATTTACACATGATAATAGTAATTGTTATTCCGCTTAAGTTCAATTTTATTGTTGTATTTTTCTAGACAAATTTTGATGCAGAGTGGAGGCATGTTATTTCAAGAAGTGCATCATCACCTACAAGCCCTAAAATATTTGATTAATAAATGTATGTCATTTAATATGCAAAAAGAATTTATAACACATGGTAATTATTTGTTATGTCAAATATATTTACCATCAGGAGAAGCACCTAGAAAACCGTGTTGAACATCTACCCACAATCCTCAATCAACCACCACAACATTTTGTACTTGTTCAAAAATGCTCTTAGCCACTTTTTCCTTAAGAGTTCCATGCTCCATTACCTCCGTCATACAATAAGTCTTTTTAAGAACAGTTTTAACAAGAGAATGACAAGGTGTATTTGTTTTTCTATTAACAACCTGTCCAAAGATTTTATAAGAAATTAGGATGGTTATCCACTTTTTAGCTTGCCTTAGCCTATGCACCATAGGTAATAGTAATTTTTGAATAAAATTAATGAACGATGTAGGTAACATTATATTTTAAAAATCTTTGAACCATAAATATTTTAAAACTTTGTCTAGCCAATAGTCAAAATTTCCTTGCAAATTGTTTGATTATATAAGCATTTCAAAAAATCAAAGAAAATAAGAAACCAAATTATTATTAAAGGATGACTTAGTAATAGTCTTAGTTGTTGATATTAAAAAAAAATTGTAAAACAAAGGACGACTAAAAAGTTAATTTTGTCTACTTGTTGCACTTCGGGGGCTGTATCGAGTTATACAGATGGGTTTTCTTTTCTAAAAACCATTTTTTTGTGTTGTTCTTGCTGAAAAACGTAAAAACAACTAAAAAACATCCAAAATTCCAACTTTTTTTTGGATAAACCAATACTTTTCTCGCATATTAGATGGGTTGGATGGAAAAGTAATAATACCAATAATGTATTATATAAAAATAAAAAAAATATTTACCATTCAGGTGATCACACATATGTGTATCTGTCATAAAAAAAAGAAAATGAACCAACTATTTTTTTGTATAATGAAGCAAAAATGTTTCAGTTCCAATCTCCACAACACATATGATCAATCTTTGCAAACAAGGTAGAAGCAAACTTGTACATGTTGATTGTATGTTTGATTTTGTACTGTATATATCGATCTCCCCACAACATATACTATTATTTGTCATTACAGATCTTTCGCTTTAAATTTTTTAATAGTTGTTATAGTTGCTTTGTAAGTTTTTTAAACGTTTGCTATTTTAAATTCCTCACTGTACCTTACTTTCCTCTTTCCATTAAATGTAAAGCATTGTATTACAAGTAAATATTTCTTTGTATAATAAATTTGGAAACTCTTTGTTTATATTATTTGTTTCTAGATAAAATTGAATATATTTACACATGTAGTTGAAAAAAGAGCCTACATGTCAAATAAAATTTGAAAGCAACCAACAGAAACTCTAAATATGATTAGATTGAGGCAAAGTTGTGACACGACGCTCTGTGTTTTCAGACTAAATGGCCTATTTTAAATCATGTAAATTTCCAACTTTTCCGCAGTTTAATTTTCTTAGCATGAAACAAACAGAAATGTATAATTATGAAAACATTTTATTATGTTAATATAAATGGTACAAATTTTGAAAGGTAGAATGCTTTTAAAGTATGTATATTTACATTTATGAAACTCTTAAATAATCAATAATCAAAAATCTACACTCAAATGGAAATTATGCCAACAAATTTTGTTTGGATCGTGTATATAATATTCTTATCTATACATAGCTGTGCTGTGGTTTGGATGCAACATAAAAACAGAAATAAGCACAAATCACCCATGTAGATAAGGTTTCTGTGCTTACAAACAGTCGAAATATTTAAAATCAAAACATTCGAACAGAGATGCGTTTCTTTGAACCGTCAAGAGTGGAAAGACAGACTGGGAAAATATGTTGAATAAGTAAAAGCAGATTCAGTACTATTATCGACATCTATCGTAAATATTTTGAACCAAATAATTACTAAATTAGTAACTAGTATTGTGTAGGTTTTTAGGTTTATATACCTGTGAGGAGGCCCCTCTTAACACACAGTCATATTTTCAGTAAAAATACTAAACCAAAATGCAACTATTGCAATGAACTACTTTCCGTGAAACACTTAATTACTCAGTGTCCGCAATTAGCAGCGAAACGACAACAGGCCCAACTTCCTTTTGGTGAACTTGCAGACATATTGGGATCATCATGTAATGTGCAAAATTTAAAAAAAATTCTCAAATCGATAGATGTTCTAAGACTCATATAGACATTATTTTATGTATAACTCGCTTCTTTTTGTAAACTTTAATGACCCACGCGGTTGATGCGTATTATTAAATAAAAAAATATAGGAGTTTAGGCATGAGTTAAACTTCACAACCTATCATGGTGATTAAAGTTTCCGGTTCACTAGGTGTTACTTGACCAACTTGTTTTTTATTTTTTCTGCTTGTTGAACTATTGTAAGCCCCGTTTCGTCCACATTGTATTATTGATCGGATCCTAATTTCATATATTTCGCGAACATTATCAAAAATTTCCTCTTCGCGCTTCATTGCGCAAATTTCACTCGTACTACAAAACGAGTCATTGTGATACTTGTTTTACAAATAACTATTGTCGCCTTTTACCATCTTTAAGTTTTACTTATTTTTTCATTTGGTTTGACGCTTTTTCTTCATCTAATTCAAATTATACCTTTTGATAAACAGGATATTGTTTTTTTGAAAATTTTAATTTGGGATACAATCCGCTATACTGTCAACCCTAGTTAATGATAGTCCCACATTTCAATGAACGGCTCCCACGTTTTGAATTTGGGCGTATGCGCAATTTTATTGACTAATAGTACGACGCTTGCGGAGAACTTCGCGCTTCGTGAAGTGTTGGCCATTCTTTGGAAGGCCAGAAGACTTCGCAACAGTTTAAACGTTCATGTAGTCCGATAGTGGTGTTGCCTAACATCATGGGAGCAATACTATATTTTAGTTTAATCATGTGTAAGTAACAAACTGTTTTTAACTAGTTTAATTTTCATCTTTTATAAGTGATGGATTATACTAAACCTTTGAATATGCTGTATTGCTGTCATATTTGACAATGTAACAATTGACATTCCCGAATAGGTTTTATTTTAGTATTTTAGAACTTGAAAGGTGGAAAAGGAGAAGTTGAATAAATAGTTTGTTGGAATTTTCATTACAAAAGAATAAGTTTAGACGGGTGTATATACTGAATATATGCGTTTAACTCAAATGTATTTGGAAGTTTTGATGAAAATATAAGATATATATTGCTTAAAGTATTTTTTAAATCATCATTAAAAACTACAATTGTGGTTTTAGGTGTAATGAGAGATTATTATTCAATTTTTATAGTTTTTATTAGACGGTTTATCGTTACACGCAATATTGAAAATATTTATGAGACATTGTTGGTATGATACTAGTCTAAAGAAAACTATTTGCTATTGCACATTTATACGATAATAATAACAATATTTTTTGGACACCTTTAACCTCTTAACTGATAGCTTGGAGTTTAACACCGAGTTCTTAAGCGACAATGTGTTAGAAAGAAACAAGTATATTCAATGTATCCATCTATTTGCTTTAACAGGGTATCATAACGTGCGAAAGAAGTATCGTATGCTAATATTTGTATTATAACTGTTGTCAAAAGTCTTGGATTGTCTAGTTCTCCATGCCTCTCTCTAACACACTGATATCGCCAGGTGCCTTATGCATTTTCCCTTTGACTCTGAGGAAATTATCGTTTTACGTTAGAATTAAATGGGGATTGAATTTTATCATGTAGACTGATAAGGAAGAAAGGGGATAAATAAAAATAGAAAATTACGGTTCTCTAGGAAATCGTTTTATTAGGAGCGTGTCAATAACAAACGGTTTACAGACCAAGGTTGTTTTTGAATGACAAATGTTTGTCAATCTTAAAATGAGTTATCTGCAGATACATCAAAAAGTGCAAATTATAAGATGGTATTACTGTTACGAAACAGCACACTGGTATAATCCCTAAAACCGACCCTGTCTAAGCCAGGTATAATAGTTAAAATTATGGCGGGTACGCAGTTATAAAAAACTGTTTACGATTGAGACTACCTTATCTAGAACTGGTTTTTTGTGACCAGAGTTATCTAGAACAGGCCAGAAAAATTATTTGTGTGTATAAGCCGCTGCCCAGAATTTACTAGTAAAAACGGCTTTGATATATAAGGGACTGATCAGGAAGAGTAAGGGCAGTTGATAATTTGACATCGTGAGATAAACAAATAAATTAGTGAATATAAATTAGTGAACTGTTTATATAAATTAGTCTAAGGGAATATACTGTATATATAAATTAAGTGTTAGTGATTATTGAGTTAGTGTTTAAATAAATTAGTAAGTAGCCATACCGAGTGTTTGAAATTTATCCCACCCGTTTATTGTTTAAATAAATAAGAAAAAACATTACATTGGTGTCAGAAGTGGGATAATATAAATAAATTGCTACGTAAAAATGGCCAAGAGATTAAGGGATCTGAAAGTGGCGGAATTAAGAGCAGAATTGGAAGCTCGTGAGTTGGAAACGTCCGGTAAGAAAAGCGAATTAGTAGAAAGACTTAAAGTGGCACTGGAAAATGACGGCTTTGATCCAGAATCATTTTTATTCAATGACGAGGCTTCCACCTTAATCTCGTCAATTTCTGCTAATATGAAGAACGATATTTCTGCCATGGAAGAAAAGATTTCCACTAATGTGAAAAACGATATTTCTGCTATAAAGAACGATTTTTCTCCCATGGACGAGAAGATTTCTGCTATGAAGAATGATATTTCTGCAGATATCTTATCATTGAAAAATGACATTGCTGCTGAAGTCGAGAATAAAATTTCGTCTCTAAAATCAGACATGGAGAATAAGATGACAACGATGGAGAAACAGATGGACGAGAAAATTAAGGAGTTAGAGACAAAGATTGCCGATTTAAGAACACAAGACACTTCAGCAGAAGAAAAGCAGATAGAGATCTGCAAGCCAGAAACACTACCTAAGTTTGAAGACATTGGCAGTTTTACCCGAGTGAAGGCCCCAACGTTCGATGGAAAAATGTCGTGGACCAATTATTTGAAACAGTTTGAAGCAGCCGCTAGAGTGAATAATTGGTCCGATAAGGAGAAAGCAGTGAACTTAACCATCGCGCTTCGCGGAGATGCCTTAGATGTACTTCAGACGATACCGCTTGAAGAAATGGATGACTTCGAGCTGCTGAAGAAGTGGTTGGACATGCGATATGGTGACGAACATTTGGAACAGTGGTACAGATTCCAGCTGAAGAACCGAAGGCGGAAACGTGACGAACCCCTTCAAGAGTATGAAATGGATATTGCCCGACTAGTTCGATTTGCTTATCCATCAGCACCAGAGAACATGATGGAATGTTTAGGCATCCAGGCCTTTATTGACGGCTTGTGTGACCACGATATGGAGAAGACGCTTCGACTAGCCCATCATAAAACATTGGCCGATGCATTGACTGCTGCTCTTGAATATGAAGCAGCCACGATGGCTTCGGGATACAACAAAGATAGGTCCATACAGGAAGAAGGTGACGATGACAGATCGTCAACTTGTTGAAAGGTATGGTAGACAAGAAGCCGAAGAAAATCAGGTGCTGTAATTGTGGCGAGCTAGAGCATGCACGCAGTTCGTGTAAGCGTCCTACGACTCCTGTAAACCAAGAACCTCTTAAATGCAAAGCAGCCAAGAAAAGCTCGCGATACAACAAAGGTAGAACCATGCAGGAAGAAGATAACGATGACAAACTTGATCAGATCGTCAACTTGTTGAAAGGTATGGCAGACAGGAAGCCGAAGAAGATCAAATGCCGGAAGTGTGGCGAGCTACAGCACGTACGCAGTCCCTCTAAGCGCCCCAAGACTCCTGTAACCCATGAACTTCAGTCACAGGGGGAATCAGACAGGGGTGGACATCCAGCTAATGTGAATCACCAAAAAGCCAACTCCTTGTCCAGACGGCCGTGCCCAACAGACTGCTCCCACTGCAACAAGGTGGAATCTAGGGAAGCTGCAGTTTCAAGAACTACTGTAGTCAACGAGGAATGGTCACCCACCAGGATCAGAGAAGATCAGGAGAATGATCCTCACCTGAAGATGATTCGGCAATGGAAGAAAGAAAACCGGCGACCTACCTGGCAAGAAGTGTCAATATTTTCACCGAAACTCAAGGCGTATTGGGCTCAGTGGGACTCCCTTGTCCTGGAAGAAGGCATATTGAAAAGAATCCTTGAGAACGATGATGGTTCCGAGAATAGAAGACAGATAGTTATACCGAGAGTGAGAGTAGCTGAGGTACTGAAGAAGTTACACGACAGTCCATCGGGAGGTCATCTGGGAGTGAAGAAAACCCTTCAGCGAGTCCGTGAAAGGTTTTATTGGATGAACAGCTCCGACGATGTGAAGGACTGGTGTAAGAAATGTACGACTTGTGCTACGAGTAATGGACCACATCGCAAGAGAAAGGCACCCATGAAACAGTACAATGTTGGAAGCCCTTTCGAAAGGATTGCTTTAGATATCGCTGGACCATTTCCGACGACAGAAAATGGTAACAAGTACATACTGGTTGTAATGGATTATTTCACAAAGAGGGTGGAAATTTACGCTATCCCGAACCAAGAGGCCACAACTGTCGCGGATGTATTGGTGAAGGAATTTATTAGCCGATATGGAGTACCCTTTGAAGTCCACAGTGACCAGGGAGGAAATTTTGAAAGCCATCTATTCCAGGAGATTTGCGACAAGTTGAGAATGGAGAAGACCAGGACAACAGCTTTACATCCACAGTCAGATGGAATGGTCGAGAGAATGGACAGGACTATTGGAAAATACCTGTCCAAAGTAGTACACTTGACAGTTAACTCTGTACGAGGATGCATACATGTTAAACTGACGAGGCCTAAGAAGGTCAAAACCGGTCTATAGCTGTTTATGTAATCCTCCTTTCGACTGCAATCCCAAAGGGGACAATTTAAATCATCTGAAAGGACGATTACCTACTATCATGTTTTCTGGGGAAATGTAATTCCACACTCGTCACAGCTTATAGTCAGAAAAGTAGTAGTTTTCTCGAAAAACGGTCAAAACATGGTTATTTTCAAACTGACATTGATGCAAGTAGAAATTTACAACTCTACACATTAAATATTATTATTATACACTAATTCTTACTAAATCCCCTCCTAATATCAATCGGTTTTTTTTTATTTTTTTTATATTTTACATCCCCGTGTAACTTCTCCTTTCATTTTATTGTCTCGTAACTCAATACTGTAAACAAAATGGGAGCTACTCTGCGCGCTAACGAGTAAAGCTTTATCATTTATCATCTTGCAGACGTATTGAAGGTTAAATTTTCCTGAATGCTTTGACGTCGGTAGTACGTAGGTGGAAGACATTAATTCATCTTCTTTATAAATAAAAGCTTTTCATAAAATATGTTTTCTGACCTTTAACTTTATCAAAACGTTATAAAAGTAAATTAATTATACCTAAACACCTTCATTTTCAATTTAATCCAACGATCTGTGTGGAAGGGGGGGGGAAGGGGTTGTAGAGGGGGCTTGAGTTAGTCGCATTTTCATTAATTTTTTAAATTCATTCTACGTAACGGGTATATCTGGATATTCTTCATCAAATAATAGAATTGCATTAGGTGCTCAATAAAAATTCTTTTTTTGACCAACAGGTGCAACGACTTGGTCTCTAGCTTCGGCCTTAACCTTGAAACAACCTACGACAAAACCCCGTCACACAAAATTTAGTGCTTCTACAACCGAAGAAACCAGTCCGTTGGCAACTCCAGCTTCAAGTAGCGCTTCCAAAGATGATTCCGGTGTAGCTTATTATAGAATGTTCAACATTAAATCAGGAGCTACATGTATTCTACTTAAAACTGATGCTGTGGTTGAGGTAAGATGTATTATACAGGGTCATTCATAACTATTAGGACATAGGCTAAGGGTAGATTGTTTGGACCAAAATATGGAGATATGACCAAATATACCTCAATAAAATATTGCTGTGGAAAAAGATAAAGGGCGTTAAAGTTGATTTTTTTTTCGTTTTTTTGCTAATAATTTCACTGCATATTTATCGATTGTTATCAAAATCGGCTAAGAGGCATAATTTTATACAGGCAATATTATTTTATGTATTATTTGACATTTTGTTACAGGGGAGCCTCGTGAACGATTTCTGATGATGAAATTGACTGGTAACTTTTTTTGACGAAACTTTTTAGTGATGTTTATTAGAAAATATGACATAACCATAATTTTTACGTAATATTGGTACTCTTGTGCAAACACGATATTCTCATTCGTTTTCGAGAAAAACGCAATTGAACAGTTCAGAGTATCGGAAGGGGATTTCAAATATTATTTCATTTATGAAAAGTGTGCTTTGGACTGTCAGATAATTGTTGTTGGTAAATGACATTTCTTGTCAGATTAGTACTCTTCTTCAAACACGATATTCTCATTCGTTTTCGAGAAAAACGCAATTGAACAGTTCAGAGTATCGGAAGGGGATTTCAAATATTATTTCATTTATGAAAAGTGTGCTTTGGACTGTCAGATAATTGTTGTTGGTAAATGACATTCAATAACAATAGTCAATTGTTGCATTTTTTAAAGCTATCATGCCTCATCTCAATCATTTTACGAATGAAGAAATGCGGGATATGATTTGTGTATACGCACATGAACATTTTTGCACTTTGCAGCAAGAAGGTATGAATTGTTATATCCAGGCAGAAGGCAACAAAATCACAAAATTTTTTCAAATCTTTTTCATCGTTTGGGTGAAGCCGGGTCATTTCACAATAAAAATCAAGGTGATCGTCTGTAACAATTTTCACCTAATCAAGAAGATGAAATTTTGGTTCGAATAGATGAAAATAAGTTCTCGTCATTTGTCATCAGCAACAGGAGTAAGTCAGTGGTCTATTATTAGAATTCTAAAAAAAGAAAAGTTCCATCCTTATCACTTCACTCCTGTTCAAAATTTGGTTCCAAGAGATCTCCCACGACGGTTACAGTTCTGCCAACGTATTCTCATCGAGTATAATGATGACCGACATTTTATTAGGAATATTATGTTCACCGTTGAAGAGACTTTTACCAGACGAGGGGTATTTAATTGGAGAAACAGCCATTATTGGGAAGAAAAAAATTTGCATGCTCTGAAAGAAAGACATTTCCAACATGAGTTTAAATTTAAATGGAGATTCTTATTTATTTTTTTTGCAAAATACTTTTAGCTATATTTTGGAAAATCTGTCACTAGCTGTAACAAATAAAATGTGGTTTATGTAGGATGAAGCTCCACCTCATTTCCCTTTAGTTGTTAGAAATCATCTAAATGACATATTTCCTCAACGATGGATTGGCAGAGGAAGTGATTTTGAATGGGCACCAAGAAGTCCTGAGTATAACCCTCTTGATTTTTATGTATGGGGACATATGAAGTCCTTAGTTTATGCCAATGAAATTTAACTCGAGAGACGAATTCTGGAGGAGAATACAAACTGCGGCTAACCTTATAAGGGGACAGAATAATATGTTCATTGAAGTTCGAAAGTCTTTTATTAAAAGAATTAGAAAAGGCACCTAGACAACACACAATATTCATTAGATATCCACAAGATATACATACAATGGATATCCATATGTCCGCCTATATCTCGGATATATGTGTTATGTTATGGATGTCTTTGGAGATATCTACTGGATATCTCGTTAATATCCCATGGATATCCTATGATCACATTTGGTATATCCAATTAACGTCCCATGGATATTTTATGTTCACATTTGGTATATTC
Source organism: Galeruca laticollis (assembly GCA_963921935.1). Classification (NCBI taxonomy): domain Eukaryota; kingdom Metazoa; phylum Arthropoda; class Insecta; order Coleoptera; family Chrysomelidae; genus Galeruca; species Galeruca laticollis. The sequence continues at coordinate 241,454,633 of OY998177.1, read as the reverse complement.
TTCCTCCTCAAACATTGATATCTGAGAATATATAACTAGTACCTACTGGTGGAAATACAAGGAGGTCCAACAAAAACAATGCAAACCAGATCTGGAATAAAAATAACAGAAAATAGTTTATCCAGTCAACCAGTACAAATTATAATAGATACACAACAGAGTGGATAGTCTAGTATTTAAGTGGACGAATGTAGAATATTGTGGTCCAGTGAAAAATATTCAAATACTCATCGCGTATATCTCTTATATTTTGTACTGATTGACCAGAACTATTATTTCCCGTTAATTTTATTCCAGATCTGTGGATATATACAGCTTTTGGTATGCATTGTTTTTGTTGGCCATCTTGTATTTCCACCAGCAGGTACTAACTAGTCAGATATTCATCTGTGAATAAGAAGGTACAAATTAAATTTTTTATAATAGTAGTATTATTTGACATATGATGAAATGATATACTATGGAATAGAATGATAGAAAATACTTTATTGTATATACTATACATATTTGCATATACATCAATAATTCTCTTTCTTCATCACCTAGCTCATCTACTCCGCACGCTTCTTTCTGTAAGAACGAGAAAAGAAAGATTGTAGGTTTTTAAACTATATACCGTATACGTTCCAAAAAAAGATGCACCGTTTTTTGTAAAATACTATTTTAAAAATTGGCCCGCGTCTTGTATTCGAGCACATACCTGTAGTAAGGACATTTCTTATCACTTAAACATCAATATTATTATTGAGCTGAAAAGAATTTTTAATCAAATCTTCCGAGCCTCTAGCACAGTTTATCATGAAACAAAGTATAAGCCGAGGTAAAACCTACACCACATTTTCACACCATGGTATTTTACATTGTATAAATATACAAAACGCTTTTAATATAAGTAATCAATCATAAATATCAATAAAATATAGGAAAGGAAACAATATTCAGAATTAAGGTAAGAAACGTATACATACCTCATTTTTTCCAAATCTAAACTAGCGATAAAAAACAAAAAACCACTTTTGCACGTTTCTAAAACTATGAACAATGATTAGACTATGATTACCTCTACAACTTAAGAGGAGCCTCCTCACAGGTATATAAACCTAAAAACCTACACAATACTAGTTACTAATTTAGTAATTATTTGGTTCAAAATATTTACGATAGTTGTCGATAGTAGTACTGAATCGGCTTTTACTTATTCAACATATTTTCTCTCTCTGTCTTTCCACTCTTGACGGTTCAAAGAAACGCATCTCTGTTCGAATGTTTTGATTTCAAATAATTCAACTTCTTGTGAGCACAGAAACCTTATCTGTTTTCTATGTTGCATCCAAACCACAGCACACCTGTGCATAGATAAGAGAATATAAAATATATATCCAAACAAAATTTGTTGATATAATTTCCATTTGAGTGTAGATTTTTGATTATTTAAGAGTTTCATAAATGTTTTTGAAAGGAATAAATTGTTAAAAAGTACGTAATCCGTATTTTTCAATTTTAAAAGCTATGTTTGAGGTTATGTTTACTGGATTATTTGACTAATGTGAAAATGTGAGATAAATAATACTGATGGTTTGTTCTAGTATAATCAAACCATCTTTCAACATTCTCTTGAAACCCTGTTTTAATGATAATATGGGTTTGTTAGCGAAAAGCGAAAAATTCTTAATTGAAGTGAAGTGACCTTTGAAGTATCTGAATGAAGAAAAATTTAAACCGCTCTCAAAAGACAAGAATTGCATAATTCATTTTGATGAATATATAATAATGATAATTGAAAAATAAAACTATTATAACCTGATACAAGGTGCATTACATATTGCATAAAAGGACATGTGCTATTTAATAATATGGATACCAAGTGACAGCATTGCGGAAATTGCTAGAAATTAAGAATGGAAGAAAATTATGCAAACTTTGAAAACATTTTACCTTTCAAAATTTGTACCATTTATATTAACATAATAAAATGTTTTCATGATTATACATTTATGTTTGTTTCATGCTAAGAAAATTAAACTGCGGAAAAGTTGCAAATTTACATGATTTAAAATAGGCCATTTAGTCTGAAAACACAGAACGTCATGTCACAACTTTGCCTCAATCTAATCATATTTGTATCAGTTTCAGAGTTCCTGTTGGTTGCTTTCAAATTTTATTTGACATGTAGGCTCTTTTTTCAACTACATGTGTAAATATATTCAATTTTATCTAGAAACAAATTATATAAACAAAGAGTTTCCAAATTTATTATACAAAGAAATATTTACTTGTAATACAATGCTTTACATTTAATAGAAAGAGGAAAGTAAGGAATTTAAATTTAAAATAGCAAACGTTAAGAAAACATACAAAGCAACTATAACAACTAATAAAAAATTTAAAGCGAAAGATATGTAATGACAAATAATAATGTATATATTGTGGGGAGATCGATATATACAGTACAAAATCAAACATACAATCAACATGTAAAGTTTGCTTCTACCTTGTTTGCAAAGATTCATCATATGTGTTGTGGAGATTGGAACTGAAACATTTTTCCTTCATTATACAAAAAAATAGTTGGTTCATTCTCTTTTTTCCATGACAGATACACATATGTGTGATCACCTGAATGGTAAATATTTTTTTTGTTTTTGTATAATACATTATTGGTATTACTACTTTTCCATCCAACCCATCTAATATGCGAGAAAAGTATAGGTTTACCCAAAAAAAGTTGGAATTTTGTATTTTTTTGAGTTGTTTTCCGTTTTTCAGCAAGAACAACACAAAAAATGGTTTTTAGAAAAGAAAACCTATCTGTATAACTCGATACAGCCCCCGAAGTGCAACAAGTAGACAAAATTAACTTTTTAGTCGTCCTTTGTTTTACAATTTTTTTTTAATATCAACAACTAAGACTATTACTAAGTCATCCTTTAATAATAATTTTGTTTCTTATTTTCTTTGATTTTTTGAAATGCTTATATAATCAAACAATTTGCAAGGAAATTTTGACTATTGGCTAGACAAAGTTTTAAAATATTTATGGTTCAAAGATTTTTAAAATATAATGTTACCTACTTCATGCATTAATTTTATTCAACAATTACTATTACCTATGGTGCATATAGGCTAAGGCAAGCTAAAAAGTGGATAACCATCCTAATTTCTTATAAAATCTTTGGACAGGTTGTTAAGAGAAAAACAAATACACCTTGTCATTCTCTTGTTAAAACTGTTCTTAAAAAGACTTATTGCATTACGGAGGTAATGGAGTATGGAACTCTTAAGGAAAAAGTGGCTAAGAGTATTTTTGAACAAGTACAAAATGTTGTGGTGGTTGATTCAGGATTGTGGGTAGATGTTCAACACGGTTTTCTAGGTGCTTCTCCTGATGGTAAATATATTTAACATAACAAATAATTACCATGTGTTATAAATTCTTTTTGCATATTAAATGACATACATTTATTGATAAAATATTTTAGGGCTTGTAGATGATGATGCACTACTTGAAATAAAATGCCTACACTCTGCATCAAAACTGAATTTACAAACAAATACAATAAGCGAAATAATTGACCTCATGAAGAACAAAATTTGTCTAGAAAAACACAACAATAAAATTCAACTTAAGCGGAATGACAATTGCTATTATCAGGTATAAACATGATATATTTATTCCAAAGAACAAAAACTCAAAATTATTCTCACATAATATATTTAATCACTTTGATGTATTTACCAACAATAAATAAGAATAACATTAAAAAGTAGTTATTTGTGTGTAATAGGTGCAAAAAGTGCATTTTTGTTGCAAGGAAGCATGAAGCACTAAACGCAATCTTGTGGAGTAAATATAAATAGCATTTACGAAGTACAAATTTACTTATTTAGCATGAAAATTACTTAATTATAATCACTTACAAATACAATACATACTAAACTATAAGTTTGGGATATTTTTATGAACACAAAACATATTTGACCCATAGAGAAAGTTATAATATTATTTGTCTATGAATTGACCGTCGTCTTCTGTCATTGTTCTATATTGTTCTATACAGCGCCATGCATCAAGACGGTGGAGCGGTTGAACTAAAGTAAAAGGATGTTCGTTTGCAAAAATTTGCACACAACAAATCTCAAAAAATACAATGATTTGAGATTTCATATTTTCAGAATCGAATTCTCTAGGCTTCCTTTTGGGGATCAGGTTTTGGTGTCCAGATTGGCGACCACAAATTGTCAAAACTGCCAAAATCACACCATCACTTAATGGCTTATATCTTTTTATAACAATATAAAACTCAACCAAAATACCTGATCACCAAGATAAAGGTCCAAGTTATATTGTGTTAAAATTTCAATACTTAATTTCCCTGCGTTCTTTAGATTTCTTGTGTACAAATTGACCTAAATTTTGTTGCAAATCACGGGTGCCAACTGTTTTCAGGTTCCTAAAACGTGAGTCCCCAACAAAAAGACGAGGCTAAATCAAACAGTCAAACGCGGCATCGACCATCGTGTATGGTTGGTTGCTTAGTTTTGCGAGTATATAATATGGAAATCCACTGATGTATGCATTCACCATTCCCCTTTTTGAAAAATAAGCAATACTATGTAATGCGCACATCAAGTTATTCAAGAATGGGAAAGGTTAGATTCGATTTTAACGAGGTTACAATGCACTGAAACCTAAGATTTATTGTGCCCCATGGGAAAGGTTAATGCATACATGTATTTCCATATTCCATACCCGCAAAACTATGCAGCCAACCATACAGAACGGTATTAGTCGATGCCGCGTTTGATTTAGGCCTCTTGTAACAAAATGTCATCGTTGATAGATATCCATGGATATACAATGGATATAATATCAGGAGATTAGGACATTTTTTTTTCATTTTTCATATCCATGAAATACATTCAGTGGATACCCATTAGATATCTTTCATGGACTGGATATTCAGTGGATATTGGACTATCCACTGGATATCTAGTGGATATTGTGTGCTGTCTGGGCATAGAAGTCGGAGGAGGCCAAGTAGAACATTTAATTTGAGTTAGCTATTTTTATGTTACATTGTTTTTAATTATGCTTTATCGTCGACATAGAAGCCTTAGGATACAAGTTTTTTTTATTGTCCGTTATTTGAAATCCCCTTCCGATACTCTGAACTGTTCAATTGCGTTTTTCTCGAAAACGAATTATAATATCGTGTTTGAACAAGACAACCAATATTACGTAAAAATTATGGTTATGTCATATTTTCTAATAAAAATAACTAAAAAGTTTCGTCAAAAAAAGTTACCAGTCAATTTCATCATCAGAAATCCTTCACGAGGCTCCCCCTGTAACAAAATGTCAAATAATACATAAAATAATATTGCCTTTATAAAATTATGCCGATTTTGATAACAATCGATAAATATACAGTGAAATTATTAGCAAAACGCAAAAAAAATCAACCTTAACGCAATTTATCTTTTTCCACAGCAATATTTTATTGAGGTATATTTGGTCCTATCGCCATATTTTGGTCCAAACAATCTACCCTTAGCCTATGTGTCAATAGTTATGAATCATCCCGTATTCTATTTCTTATTTACAATGAGAATCTAGTGCGATTATTTATATTCTTATAAAATCTGTAAATTTCCTTTTTTTTTCAAGGTTCGATTTAAACTACATGAATTGGATGAGCAAGCGGACTCATTTATTCCCGAAAAAGCTCTCATCGAAGGTGATTGCAAGGACGAAGATGTAGCTCTGATGAGGATCTCGTGGACTGGATACAGTATGATCATCAATTTCGCAAAAGTAAATAACCAGTATAAGTATACAAACCTAATTATTGATAAACCCTCGTAATATTAGTATTCAAATAAGAAGCAGATAGCGCCATCTCGTAGGTATAACGCGTACTATAATTTACGTTACCTGCTTAGGTTTGAGATGTTGCTGTAATAGATGGCGCCACAGTTGTTTTAGTATGTTATACAAGGGTACGTTTAATGTTAAGAATTTGGTGCCTTCTACATAGAATTGTGTATTTTACTCATGTATTGTCATATATAAATAGATAAAAACAGTAAAATAGTACAAATAATAAATTCACAATCTTTTCATAAAGAAAATGTGTAACGATTATGTATGAAACAAGTTCGTAACTAAAAACCTTTTTCTACGATCTTGCAAAAAGCAAAACTGTATTTATAATGAAAAAACTAGTTCTTTATTGCTCTAGGACAATCAAAATTTTATTACACAAATCTGTCATTCTACTATAACAGTTGGTTGACAAACTTAACATTCAAATCAACGCCAAATATTTAGTCCATTTTCTGAGCTGTATGAAGCTGGAATCCGAGTTAATAATAAAATCTCATTTTGAGCTCACAGTTACTACAAACGATGTAGGTAATTTTATCTAGTATTTGTAAGTAGGGGGAATGTTTAGAATGATTGATGTTCATTTATTTGATTTTTTAATTGGATGTTTTTTTAAATTACCGTTAGTCAGCCAAGTTAAAAATAAGACTGTCAAATGTCTTGTCCATAGAGAAAGTAATAAGAGAGTGTTCGTTTCAGTATAAACAGCTGGCATTGCGTCGATCTGAGCGCACCTCTTGCGGGTGGCAGAACTAATTCTTAGAGGCGGGATATTTAAATTTGGTAGTTTGGATTATTGGTAGGTACATTTTACAGTTTGTCTTAAAATTGTTTATTATATAATTATTTCATTCCAAAAAATAACATTATATTTCATTTTTTTGTAATGATATAATTATAATAACCAATTTTGAGACAAATAATTTAGGTAATAAATATTAATTAAAACAGCACGCATTTAAATTGTTTATTTTAACCTGCACATAATATAAAAACAAATTAATAAAACATTTCTTTATAATACATAAGTCTGTTATTTATACATGGTATTATATATACAATATTAACTTTAAAATTCTTATTCTAGTAGTTAACGATATCATAATACAAAAAAATGTGATAAGATTATCAGTAACATTATTATTAAAATTTTTTAAATTTTTACTAATATTTCCTATTAATAAAAAAATATACTAATATCACTTAACAGGGTTACCACACAATTCTCAGTCATTTGTCCTGACAATTCCTGAACAAAAAAACATAATTTTCCTGATACACCCACTATAAATATAAATTCTACTGCAGCATCCACCTTCCCCATAGCTGCCCAACTCTCACCTTTTTTTTAATTCTTTTATTCCAGAAAACAATAAAATTTACATAACTTGTACATTTAGTTTTTTTAAATTAATTAAAAGGACAAAACATGTGAAACAGAGAAAACCCACAGTTGTATAAATTCACAATAAACCCATGACCATATACTTAACAAAAACTAAAAGTAAAAAATGGCACACTAGCTTGAATATTAAATAATGTTTTAAATTGGTATCACAAAACATGAAAAAGTTATCTATATAATTAATTTATCATACAGTTACATCTTATTATGAATCACAAAATAACATATTTCTACTAAAGTTAATCTAATATTACATATCAAATTGCACATTAAGTTATTTTAAAATTATCGACAACAAAAACCACAAATATTTTAATAAAAAGGATTTAAAAAGTAGATTCCCCATTTCCACGAAGACAGGAACAGGGGGGCTAGTTTTGAATATCAGTGACATTGAATTCACAAGTGAAATATTTCGATTTTTAATTCACCATCGAAATAGTATACCTAGTTTTGAATGGTAGTGAAACGAAATTATTATAAATTCACTTAAATGAATTTAATTCGAACAATACAATCTGACAACAACGGAATAGCCCTCATATTAGTTCAAAAGTTAATTATGAAGAAAAAAGAAGAATAATTGGGGTTAAAAATACATCAATTTCATGAGATGATAAATGTTGAAAGATATACTATCATAATAATTAAATTAAAATATATCTTGATATAAATTATTGGGGTTTTATTTAAGAAATAGGTAAGATTTAAACAGGCTTATTTAATTGAATTACATTATTTAGCATTATTTGCTGAAGTTCCTCTAGATTTGCCTTATAGATTTAAAAAATATAAAGCGTCCTCGCGTCACTCTCGTCTAACTAATAACTACTTATTACTAGGCTAATTACTACAAAGAATAACTAAAAAGGTAATGAAACTAAAAGAAGGGATCTTAAAACTACACAAAGTATCTAACAAAACCAAAACACAAAATTCGATTATTCTAACCTCAAATATATTAAAATTTCGCAAGTGAAGTAAAAGTTTCGACAGCTAAATAGTATTCGAATCAAACTTGTGAAATTTTTTCGAATTCGAGTATGATTTATGTTCTCGACAAGTGAACCAATCAAAATTTATATGATCTTTTGCAAAGAGTTCTGTTTTTTCGGTAATATTTTCTACATGACCTAAAAGTGGTAAAAAATGATAAACAATGTCATGCAGAATGGAAAGAAATTTTAAGACTTCTCTTTGTACAGAAATCAGACGTGTTTTATCATATTTTTCTTTGAAGGAAGTGAAAAAAGTATGGTGAACATCTAAAATATCTGTCTGCAAATTAGCCTTACATGCTTCGCAATTAAAAGTTGTAATTTTTTTAACAACGAAACCAGAAACATAGCTTATTGCCTGACTGTCAAAATTTGAATCATTTAATTTTGTATCTGAAAACGGGAAATCAATATTTTCCAATTCATTAATAATATTAGAAGTCAATGGTTTTGGTTCATTATGAAAATTTAAAAAAGAATTCAAGTTGTCTAATAAACTGCAGTCATCTGCTTCACAATTGTTGTTGTATTTCTTGGCAGTAATTAAACTATTTAAAATTGACGTTTTTAAAGCTGTTATAAATTGGTAACAATTTGGAGAGGTATTGGCAGTACCATACTACCGAATTGCCCCAAACATATTTTCAACTGGGTCCTGATTTAAAGAACGTATTCTGATAAATTTGAATCCTAATTTCCAACATTCTCTTGTTAACAATCTGACACCCATAGTAGTAGTTAACCAAGATGTTTTAAAAGGCATTTTGGTTTTCATAGCCATAAAAACTGCCAAGATTTTATTTTTGGCAGCATATAATTCCAAAAAAGCAGATGATTTGACTTTTTTGAAACACACCGTCTAAGAGCTTTACCAGCATCAAAGGTTGATTTCCTACCATTAAGACTGTCAAATAACTTATCAATGTCCTCAATAAATTCGGCAGTATAGATAGCTTCAGATGGTAATTTACCAGGAACAATTAAACTTTCAATGGTAGCAACCACAGTGTGGCTCATTATTTTTGCAGCAACTGAAATTTTCATTTTAATTTTACTGTTTTTACGAAGATCAAAAAATGATTCTTTAATTTTATACAAAACCTGAAATTTTTTCGTTTTATCAATATAAAAAGCATTTTTAATATGTTGTAACTTTGCACATTTATAGTTATCAAAATAAATATCATAATTAAATAAAGCATTTCTCGAACATTTCAAAAAATGAGGAGGGTCATATAAAGTTATTATTTTCTTTCCATTTACAAAAAAATAAGGACCAGGTTTTTCAATTTTCCAATGTCTACTTAATTGTCTCAAAGCTGCTCGATTTGTGTTCTCTAGATCACAAACAGTTGCCATTACATTTAATCCTACATCTTGTAGTGCTACAATAATTAATTTCAAATCTTCAGTTTTAACCTGATCCTTAGTAAAATAATAAGCCACTGGCTGCTTCCAAGCTTTATGTAATCCATTAATTACAAACACTAATGCATGATTGGCAGGTTGTAACTTCCTGCCTAAATTACTACCAAGATCTACGAATCCAACAATTTTGTCATTAGCCACATCCAAAGTCAATTGTTCTTTTAATGCAATTTCATCAAATGAGATGAAACAATTTTTATCTATCTGCTTCATTTTGACAACCCTTTTTTAAGCCTATCAAAAATTGCTTTATTAATTCCAGTATCAAATGGCACTGATCTTAGAAGTAACTGTAAAGTAGATTTACTGGGGGGCAAAGCTATAAATCGTTTTAAAAAGTTATATGCTCGTGGTCCCTTTTAATAAATGGCCAATGAAAGGACCTTATCTTTTATTGACTATGAAGGTTTATGTTTCTTAGAGTTTGCAGTACTACTTTTTAAAAAGTCCATGCCTGCTGGATCTAATTTTGAAGTAAAATTTTGAAATAACTTTGCTTCAGACAATTTAACTGCTTTTTTAATTTTGTTATTACTACGAATAAGTGCCTTTTTAATTTACAAATTCTATTTCTCTGATCTTTATTAATGTAATACATTTTCTTCTTCTTGGGAGATAAATTACTGACTCTAGTTTCATTTATTTTACTTAAAATACAAGATTCCAAACATTGCTTTTTAGGTAAATGTTCTGATTGAGTTTCTTGGCTACCAGTATTTTTTACAAAAATAAGCTTTCTTTTTACAGGCAATATTGTACTTTCAAAAGATTGAGTATTACTGCTGTGTTCAGCTACTTTTGGTGGTGTATGATGTAATAAGGGTTGCGAAGGTAAAGCAAATTTAGTCTTTGGCGTAATGAACTTGTAAATGCAGTATCATCAAAATGATCTTCGCCCAACCTTTGATCTCTGGATGTATAAGGCAGTTCTAAAATGTTGTACCACTGTTTCCTTTGATTAATGTCAGATGGAAATTTGAAAAATGTTTTGTTAAACTCTAAATTGCGAAGTGATCTGAAATATTTATTATTACAATTTTTTGCAATACAACTATAAGAAATTTTACCTGATGATGTCATTTTAAGGGTTCACTTACTTTTATTTACTTTCGTAGAATTAATGCTAAATAAATTTAAAAAATACTTACTCTTGTAACAGCTAATTTTTCGCAATTGTTATTTTTGACATTGTCACTTTGAATTTGACAAACACAAGCCAGATTCACACCAACCAATGTAAGATTGATTTTGGATATTTTCATTTTTAACGACTTAAAAGTTAAGGCTCTTGGATATTTCATAATATTTATCGATAGTAAAGGCAATATGTTAAAATTTATTTTCGTTTGTATAGTTCTAAATTATTTTATTCTATTTTGCTTATGTAAAACAGTCTTGTAGTTCGCGCGACTACAGAGACTCCATGCGCGGGTGGCGGCGCAGAAACGTTGTGCCACTTGCACTTTTATGTCGAAATGTTAGAAAATAAAGTTTTGTTTGGGAAACTATATACGAAAGGGATAATCAGATTCTTAGAACGGATAGTAATCCGTAAACCAAGTAGTAGGATTACATTCTGTTGGAAAAGCCCCAAGTAAAATTGGCTTTTCTCTTAAATTCGAAAATTCTGGCGAATTCACAGGTCACTGCGTTCGTCGAAGCTCAGCAAAATTGTTTGTAGTATATTGTAGTACAAATTTAAATGTTGTAGTAAGAATATTAGTCCTTGCAAACTTAAAATAATCAAATAATCCGATAAAAAAATAGAGGTTTCTTGGGTTACTTCCTTTAGGAAGAGAAATTTTCAATATTTTAGCATGTACGTTGTCATGTCTAGACATTTAGGTCCAGTTAGCTCTTCTGCAGCGTTCGTGTATCTTGAATTGCATTGGTATTTAAAGAGTGTTTCCGCGTACTGTTTCCATTCATTTCCTTTCCTAAGAGATGGAATTTGTGCTTTTGTGAGAGAGCCAGTAACTTGTTTTACTTTCCTATGAAAGTTGAACGAGTCATTTATTTTCTTTTTGTCAATTTATTTCTTATTATTTCAATCGTTGGTAACCCATTACTTTTTTTTGTGAGGATGTGCTTCGACCACTAAGGGTCATTAGCACTTACAATATCATTCTACTACATAGTAAATTACAGCATTACATTCACTAAATATTCACTGAAAATATTCACTAAGTAGGTATTCACTAGATATAATTATAGAGTTTAATATCTTTTAGGTACTGTGTACTGTTTTTTGTATTTGTTCCAGAGTTTTTAGATTTTCACTAACATCTGTGGAGATTTTGTTCTCTTGTCTCTCCTCTTGGAATTCTAGACAATCAACAAGGATGCGTTTAATGGACAGTCTTACATTGTACTTGTTACATTTGGAGGGTTCTTCTTTAGATATTCTATAACCGTGCGTTATACGAGTGTGGCAAAGCCTTAGTCTTGATATTTTAATTTGTTCTAACCGGCTGGGTGTTAATATTAGTCGGTCAGTAAATTGCGATTTAATGCTTTTGATTCTATTTTGATCATTATTCCATTTTGTCTGCATCTGTTTCTTAATTAACTTTTTGAGGAAGTTGTCGATATCAGTGTGAATATAAACTTGACACCTTTCGATTTCTAACAATGTTGCTTCTTGGGCAGCTGTATCAGCTGACTCGTTGCCGTCGATTCCTACATGTGAGGGGGCGTAGATAAGTGTGACTTTTACTTCAAACGTGAATAATTGGTGGAAAAATTGCTGGATTTGTTGCACTAAAGCATTGGTTCCCAACGGGGGCGATACCGCCCCCCAGTGGGCGCTGCAGCCTTTTAGGGGGGCGGTAGCGGATTCAGAAACAGTCGAGAGGAATGGTCAAATAAAAATGATTTAATAAGGGTTAATAAGCAGTTTTAAATTAGCATTAATAAAAATACTAATAATTGTAATAATTTCTTTTAGTTCAGAATAGAAGTATATGACTTTCGACATGTTCGCACATAGACAAGTTGAATCATGCACGAAATGAAACGTATAAAAGCAACAGCTCTACGAATTTTTTGTTAGTTAGTTGTATGTGCTTGGCCGCGATATATAGTCGTGAATCATAAGCTCTGCCGTAGTAAATAATCGTGAGTGGTGTGTCATTTTATAAACATTACTATCTATAAATCTATTGAGAATTTAATTTTTGTATGAAAATGGCTGAATCTACTTCTAAATTAAAAAAGAGATGCCGGCAATACAGTATAGAATATTTAAAATATGGATTTGCGGAATCTTCTACAAACAAATCATTACCTATGTGTTTAATTTGCCGAAAAGTTTTTTTCAAATAAAGCTATGAAACCTTCTAGGCTACAAGAGCATTTACATAAATTGCATCCTGATAAGAACAAAGATATATTCTATTTTCAAGAACTCGAAAAACAATATTTAAAACAGCCAACTACAAGTATATCAAACCTTTTTGCATCGTCTTCTAAACGAGACGATGATGGGCTACGAGCCTCATATAACGTTTCATTGTTAATCGCAAAGTCAGGAAAACCACACACCATTGGCGAGGAATTAATTTTGCCGGCAGTCGAAGAGATATTAAAAACTGTTCTCCATCATAAGACACCATTTGATATCATTAAAAAAATTCCTCTCAGTAATAATTCAGTGCAAAGAAGAATAGATGAAATGGCAAGTGACGTTGAAATATCATTATGCGATTACCTAAAAACTTGCAAATTTTCCATTCAACTCGATGAATCAACTCTACCAAGTAACGAAGCTCTACTCTTATCATACGTACGATTCATAAAAGAAGAAAAAATTCATCAAGAGGTATTACTTGCTAAGAATTTGGAATCTGATACAAAGGGACATTCTATATTTAATATCATGCAAGAATTTTTTCAAGAGAAACAAATTCCTATTAGCAATATTTTGTCTGCTGCTACTGATGGTGCTCCAGCAATGACCGGGCGTCATAAGGGTTTTATAGCACATTTGAGAAAAGCAGTGCCAAATGTACTCGCTGTACATTGTATTATTCACCGTCAGCATTTGGTTGCAAAAAAATTAAATGAACGTCTGCATGCGTCCCTCAATAACGTTATTAAAGCAATCAATATCATTAGAAGCAATTCATTGATGACCGTTTGTTTCATAAGCTTTGCAATGAAAATGATGAAGACTACATTCGCTTGCTGCTGCACACAGAAGTACGTTGGCTCTCTAAAGGTGTTTGTCTGAATCGTTTTTTCAATCTATTTGACTCAGTGTTGGAATTTCTTGAAGAAAACGAATAATTGCGCGAAAACCTGATTACGTCAAAAAATGACATCGCTCATTTGACGGAATTGTTTAAAGTATTTAATCAAGTTAATCTACAATTGCAAGGTGATGATTTAAATTTAATTAAAACTAAAAACATCATAGCTGCTTTTGCAGGAAAACTTCTTATATTCAAAAGAAATCTTGGTAGAGGTGAGTACAACCATTTTCCCACATTATCAACAGTGTCTGCAAAACCGGAAGATTTACTTACTTACTGCCACGACTTGGAAGTTCTTCATGTTGATTTTACAGAGCGTTTCCAAGATATTTTAAACATGGAAATACCAAGTTGGGTTATAGATCCTTTCGCAAACACAGACACTGAAGCATCAAATTTGGAAGAGGAGCTATTAGAACTCATAACTAACGAAGAACTGAAAGTAAAATTCAAACGTGGCTTAAGAAACCAATACCAGTTCTCTATCCTGGATTGTGGACAATAGTACAGAAGTTGTTAATTGCATTTCCTTCGTCCTATATGGCTGAATTAACTACTTTGGACTAACCACCGGTAAATTTTTTGTTCTCTTCTATAGGGGGCGATGGTCCAGAAAAGGTTGGGAACCACTGCACTAAAGGGTTGCTTGCATACATTTGTCAAATCGATTCTATGGCACTTAGTGAGTCTCCTGTATATACACTACACTCCTCTGGTAGCCGGAATTTTTGTGAATTAGTTGCTATAACTACTGATGAGCCTACTGAACGATTTGATTCATTTTTTGAAGCATCAGTGAATAAAACTTCTGACGGTTTGTAAATTCCACATATTCTATTGAATTCGTTTTTCAGTAGAGAAGGATGTGTTTCTTTTTTATTGAATTTGAAAAGTTCTGTGATTACGGAGATAGGTGAGAGAATTCTAGGGGCAAAATTATAGTTGTTTATAGCAATTATTTCAGGAAAAATGTAGTTGATTTCTGCCATATACGTTTTAACTGTGTTGTAAAAAGGTGGTGTAATATTGATACTTGCGGGAAGAGCTGTTTCCACTGATCTAGTGCAAATTTTTTTGTGGTAAGGGTAGTTAGAAATGGCCAAAATTTTTGTCGGGTAAGATAAAGATCAATGTTGAACTCTATATATAAATGGCATTTATCCAAGAAGTTTATAGAGACTGTCTGTGGAGGTTGTTGGGAACGCACCAATTATTATAATTATTATTCTTAATGCTTTATTTGAAATTATTTCCACAGTTTTTATATACCTTTTTTTAACGGTTTAGAAAGCCATGGCTCCATATCCAATTTTAGATCTAATGGTACTTTTGTAAATGTTAAGTAAGCTGTTTATATCTGCTCCCCATTTTGGATGTGATAGGATTTTTAATATGTTTAAGCTTTCCATATTGTTTTGTTTGAGATAGTCCAGAGTGTTTTTTCTAGTTAAGTTTATCATCAAAAATTATTCACAAAAATTTGATATTTTTTCGTGAAACTGAGTTTGGTGTTTCCTATGGGCATTTCCAGGTATTATTTCTGGGCTCTTCGTGCAAATCAGACACATTTTGTTTTTTCGTAAAATATTTTGAAGCCAGACTTGTTTTTCCATTCATAAATTTTGTTTAATCCATTTTGAATTAGGGATTGCAATGTTTTAATATTTTTACCTTTTCCGTATATTACAATATCGTCAGCGTATAAGCTTACACGTAGCGGAGATGTGATACAGGAGGTGAAGTCATTTATGGCGACAAGAAATAATGTTGTGCTTAAGGAAGATCCTTGGGGAATTCCATTCACTAGTTTTCTTTTGGGATTGTTGAGACAAATTATTTCCAGGAGTCCTTTTTAGCTTACTTAGTGACGTATCTTGCTCTTGCTCTTTTAAACTGATCTAAATTAGTTTGGTTTTTGTTCTTTTTTAAACTTATATAACGCTCTTTTGCTTGCTTTAATAGCTTGTTCGCATTGTGGTGTCCACCAAGGTACTGGAATTTTCGTTTTAAGTGGTTTTACATACCCAATATGTATTTCTGCTGCTTGTATAATGGTATCGGTAAGTACATTCGTTATTTCGTCAATGTTATCTTCAATCTGATAAGTTTCTGGAATATTTCTTTCTATATACTCAGTAAACTTAAACCAATTTGCTCGTCTCAAATTCCATCTTTCCATTGAGTTAATTTGATCGTTCTTGTCTTTTCCGGAATGAAATTCTATGCTTATAGGTAGGTGGTCGCTTCCTATTTAAGTATGAGTTTGGCGAAATTTGTGCGTCACAAATAGTTAGGTCAGAGATAATTCTCCTGTTAGTGGATTTAATCTTGTCCCCGCTCCAGAGTTTATTATTATAAGACTGTTTGTGTTTGCTCTTTTTATTGTTACGAAACAGCACACTGGTATAGTCCCTACAACCGACTCTGTCTAAGCCAGGTAACAAAGTTAAAATTATGGCGGATACGCAGTTATAAAAAACTGTTTACGAGATACGACTATCTTATGTTATCTAGGAAAGGCCAGAATCAATTGTCCGGAATTTAGTAGTAAAAATGGCTTTAATATATAAGGGGACTGATCAGGAAGAGTTAGTTTAGTTGATAATTTGACATCGTGAGATAAACAAATAAATAAGTGGATTACTGAACTGTTTATATAAATTAGTTTAAGTGAATATACTGTATATATAAATTAAGTATTAGTGATTAGTTTAGTGTTTAAATAAATTAGTAAGTAGCCATTCCATACCGTGTATTTAAAGTTTATCCCACCCGTTAAGTTTTAAATAAATTAGAAAACATTACATTGGTGTCAGGTGTGGGGTAATATAAATAAATATCTACGTAAAAATGGCCAAGAGATTGAGGGATCTGAAAGTGGCGGAATTAAGAGCAGAATTGGAAGATCGTAAGTTGGAAACGTCCGGTAAGAAAAGCGAATTAGTAGAAAGACTTAAAGTGGCACTGGAAAATGACGGCTTTGATCCAGAAACAGTTTTATTTAATGGCGAGGCTTCCACCTTAATCTCGTGAATTTCTGCTAACATGGACGAGAAGATTTCTGCCATGGACGAGAAGATTTCTGCTATGAAGATTGACATTTCTGCTAATATTTCTGCTAACATGGACGAGAAGATTTCTGATATGATGAACGATATTTCTACGATGAAGAATGATATTTCGGCTAACATGAACGAGAAGATTCCTGCTATGAAACACGACATTTCTGCAAACATGGACGAGAAGATTTCTGCCATGGAAGAGAACATGGACGAGAAGATTTCTACTTTGAAGAACGATATATCTGCCGATATCTTATTAAGGAGAAAAAACATTGCCGCTGACGTTGAAAATGAAATTTCGTCCCTAAAATCTGAAATCGAGGATAAGATGTCAACGATGGACGAGAAAATCGAGAATAAAATGTCAACGATGGACGAGAAAATCGAGAATAAGATAACAACGATAGACGAGAAAATCAAGGAGTTAGAAGAAACGATTGCCGATTCAAGAACGCGAGGCACGCCAGAAGAAGAAAAGAAGACCGAGCAAACGAAACCTTGCAAGCCAGAAACACTACCTAAGTTTGAAGACATTGGCAGTTTTACCCGAGTCAAGGCTCCAACTTTCGATGGAAAAATGTCGTGGACCAATTATGTGAAACAATTTGAAGCAGCCGCTAGAGTGAATAATTGGTCCGATAGAGAGAAGGCAGTGAATTTAACCATCGGGCTTCGCGGAGATGCCTTAGATGTACTCCAGACGATACCTTCGGAAGAAACGGACGATTTCGAGCAGCTGAAGAAGAGGTTGGACATGCGGTACGGTCACGAACATTTGGAACAGTTGTACAGATTCCAGCTGAAGAACCGAAGGCAGAAACGTGACGAACCCCTTCAAGAGTATGAAATGGATATTGCCCGACTAGTTCGATTTGCTTATCCATCAGCACCAGAGAACATGATGGAATGTTTAGGCATCCAGGCCTTTATTGACGGCTTGTGTGACCACGATATGGAGAAGACGCTTCGATTAGCCCATCCTAACACATTGGCCGATGCATTGACTGCTGCTCTTGAATATGAAGCAGCCACGATGGCTTCGGGATACAACAAAGGTAGGACCATACAGGAAGAAGGTGACGATGACAGACTTGACCAGATCGTCAACTTGTTGAAAGGTATGGCAGACAAGAAGCCGAAGAAAATCAGGTGCTGTAATTGTGGCCAGCTAGAGCATGCACGCAGTTTGTGTAAGCGTCCTACGACTCCTGCAAACCAAGAACCTCTTAAATGCAAAGCAGCCAAGAAAAGCTCGCGGTACAACAAAGGTAGGACCATGCAGGAAGAAGATGACGATAACAAACTTGACCAGATCGTCAACTTGTTGAAAGGTATGGCAGACAAGATGCCGAAGAAGATCAAATGCCGGGAGTGTGGCGAGCTAGAGCACGTACGCAGTCCGTCTAAGCGCCCCAAGATTCCTGTAACCCAAGAACTCCAGCCACAGGGGAAATCAGACGGAGGTGAACATCCTGCTGATGTGAATTACCGAAAAGCCAACTCTTTGTCCAGACGGCCGTGCCCAACAGACTGCTCCCACTGCAACAAAGTGGAATCTAGGGAAGCTGCAGTTTCAAGAACTACTGTAGTCAACAAGGAATGGTCACCCACCAGGATCAGAGAAGATCAGGAGAATGATCCTCACCTGAAGATGATCCGGCAATGGAAGGAAGAAAATCGGCGACCTACCTGGCAAGAAGTGTCAAGATTTTCACCGACACTCAAGGCATATTGGGCTCAGTGGAACTCCCTTGTCCTGGAAGAAGGCATATTGAAAAGAATCCTTGAGAACGATGATGGTTCAGAGAAGAGAAGACAGATAGTTATCCCGAGAGCGAGAGTAGCTGAGGTACTGAAGAAGTTACACGATAGTCCATCGGGAGGTCATCTGGGAGTGAAGAAAACCCTTCAGCGAGTCCGTGAAAGGTTTTATTGGATGAACAGCTCCGACCTTGTGAAGGACTGGTGTAAGAAATGTACGACTACGCAAGAGAAAGGCACCCATGAAACAGTACAATGTTGGAAGCCCTTTCGAAAGGATTGCTTTAGATATCGCTGGGCCATATCCAATGACAGAAAATGGTGGCAAATACATACTGGTTATAATGGATTATTTCACAAAGTGGGTGGAAATTTACGCTATCCCGAATCAAGAGGCCACAACTGTCGCAGATGTATTGGTGAAAGAATTTATCAGCCGATATAGAGTGCCCTTGGAAGTTCACAGCGACCAGGGAAGAAATTTCGAAAGTCATCTATTCCAGGAGATTTGCGAGAAGCTGGGAATGAAGAAGACCAGAACAACAGCATTACATCCACAGTCAGATGGAATGGTCGAGAGAATGAGCAGGACTATTGGAAAATACCTGTCCAAAGTAGTATCCAGCCATCAGAGAAATTGGGACCAGTATCTCGCCCTATTCGCATTGGCTTATCGATCTGCCGTCAATGAGTCCACGGGTGAAACACCTGCGAAAATCCTGTTTGGACGTGAAATGAGACTTCCTTGTGACCTGGAATATGGCTGTCGGTCTGGAGAAGGAGGTTTTAAAGAAGGGGACAAAGTATGGCTACACAACCCGGCGAGGAGAAAAGGATTTTCTCCAAAATTACAAAAATCCTGGGAAGGTCCATACTTAATCAAGAAAAGGATCAATGATGTTTTATATCGCATAAGCAAGATCTCCAACGGAAAACCAAAAGTAGTTCACCAAAACCGACTAGCGCCATTCGAAGGAGACCATGACATAGAGGAAGGAGTAAACCTTATTCGATATGTGTCTGACCCCACCTTCGATGAATTTATGGGCGCGTATGGAGGTACCGGGAAAGCTAGATAAGGAGTCACTTCGGAACAACAACAAGATTTGTTCACTCTCCCGGAAGATTATTCACTGGCATACAGCATCCCCGCCCGTATCAAGAACGCACGTGGGTTGGCAACCGTATTTCGAAAGAAGTTCGGGCAATTAGAAAAACTTGAAGACCAGATTCCAGCCCCTGGCAAGACACTGAAACTGAAACATAATTCGCGGTATGTCTTCTACGTGGTAACTAAAAATGAATTCCAGGATCGATCTACCTACCGCGATGTGTGGGAAGCACTTCGAAACCTCCGAGACCATGTGTTGGAATCCAACGTGAAGAAACTGGCTATGCCTAAGATAGCGAGTAACCAGTTGGATTGGCGAATCATCAAGAACATGGTAGAGATTATCTTTCAAGATACCGGTGTCCAGATATTAATTTGCAGCTACAACCCCCGTTATCAGTATCCGATGAAGACGGTGCCCTGCTATTTCCATAAGATCGGAAAGTGTAGAAATGGGGCCAGTTGCCGATTCAAACATGCAGTCTCGGCTACACAAAAGTTCCAGAAGGAACTTCCATTTAAGGAGGGGGTAATGTTACGAAACAGCACACTGGTGTCCCTAAAACCGACTCTGTCTAAGCCAGGTAATAAAGTTAAAATTATGGCGGATACGCAATTATAAAAAACTGTTTACGAGATACGACTATCTTATATAAACATTGTTTTTGTGACCAGAGTTATCTAGAAAAGGCCAGAATCAATTGTCCGGAATTTACTAGTAAAAATGGCTTTAAAATATAAGGGGGCTGATCAGGAAGAGTTAGTTTAGCTGATAATTTGACATCGTGAGATAAACAAATAAATAAGTGGATTACTGAACTGTTTATATAAATTAGCTTAAGTGAATATACTGTATATATAAATTAAGTATTAGTGATTAAGTTTAGTGTTTAAATAAATTGGTAAGTAGCCATACCGTGTGTTTGAAGTTTATCCCACCCGTTTACGTTTTAAATAAATTAGAAAAACATAACATTATGTTATATTGCTCTTAATTATGCTTTATCGTCTGAATAGAAGCCTTAACATACAAGTTTATTTATTGTCTGTTACTTGAAATCCCCTTCCGATACTCTGAACTGTTCAATTGCGTTTTTCTCGAAAACGAATAAGAATATCGCGTGTTTGAACAAGAGTACTAATATTACGTAGAAATGATGTTTATGTCAAATTTTCTAATAAAAATCACTAAAAAGTTTCGTGAAAAAAAGTTACCATTCAATTTCATCATCAGAAATCTGTCACGAGGTTCCCCTGTAACAAAATGTTAATTAACACATAAAATAATATTGCCTGTATAAAATTATGCCTCGGTGCCGATTTTGATAACAATCGATAAATATACAGTGAAATTATTAGCAAAAAACGAAAAAAAAATTCAACTTTAACGCCCTTTATCTTTTTCTACAGCAATATTTTATTGAGGTATATTTGGTCCTATCGCCATCATTTGGTCCAAATAATCTACCCTTAGCCTATGTCCCAATAGTTATGAATCGCCCAGTACAATTAAATATATTTTTATTATTATTATTATTCACTTAGACTCCTGGTGGTGAACGATGGTACATCAGCAGTATAGAACTCAGCGTCAGTCCTGATCTACCTCAGTTCCATGGTATACCAATACAAAGTAAGTTATTATCTGTATTATAATAAACTGTATTTTACTAAAAATCCTATAAACCCTTAGGAAAATCCTCTATCAAGCTGTATCATCGTAAAATGCTGATCCCTACACCAGTAGGAAAATCGTATTCATGCAGCGAAGTAGAGGTGCCATTAGAAACTGACGAAGAAGACAATCCACCGCCAGGGATACACGGCACGCTCTTTTTAAGGCTTCTCCAAGTTCAAGCATTCATGTATCGAAGCGAATCATTCGATACATCTTTCGAATGCAAACCCCAGATGTTGTATAGGGATGAAACGGCGCCAATTGCTGTCGGATCTACGCTAGCCGTTGCTGTATTACTCACCATCATAGGTTATGCCGCTTATAGGTATTTCAAGGTGAAAAATGTTCAATACAATACTATGGAATAAGTTTTTTTTAATAATAACATAACGACGAAACAAATTAAAATCTGGCGTGTTTGTTGGTACGACCAAAAAATCTTGATTTGGTAGCAATAGTTAAAAGCACTAAAGTTAATTTTTCGTGCAATCGTACGTTCTCAACTTAGTCCGCGAAGCTAAATTACGCATAGCAATGGTCGCCAAACCAATGGTCACCTTCAAATTGGGCATTTTTATAATTGCCTTTTAGATTTTTCAGGTTGCAAATCGGAAAGCGCCGAGTTTACTATACTTTTTAGCTCTGGAGGAGTGCAAGATACTGAAATATCACTATCAGTGTCAGACGTATTCGCGTTTTTTCAACAGTCAAAATAGTTTGTATACGTATTAGGAATTTTCGTTTAAGCGTCAATGCCTTAGAAAGAAACAAATACATATAAATTCAGTGTATTATTCTTTTTCGCTAACAGGATATCATAAAGTGAAAAACAGTGCCACATTATCCAATAGGCTGACTAGGCTATAACCTAAAACAATGAGTGGAAGTGGAGGAAGTAGAAAACTTAATGGGTGGGAAAGGAAGAAGGCTGAAAAAGAAAAGCAAGAAAAAATGGAGAAGTTATTGAAAAAATACCCAAATTAAATTCTTTTTTTGTCAACCTGTTCGAGGTACGGAAGCCGATGCAGTTAATGAACAACAATCAACTCTCAGTAATGATGATATTATGGATAGAGGTAAGCAGATAATTGAATAACGCGGTGTAAGAATGTAATTTTTATTTTTGTATCCTCTAGAAACCGCAATAAACTCAAGCGATTCTGATACTGATGAAGTTCAGGACCATGGAGACTAGATAAGGAGCACGAACTCCATGTATGCAAATAGGGCTACTAAAATAAGAGGGCGCTAGTGCTCGACATGTACCAAAGCGGTGGGGGAACGAGGCGGCAAATAGAAATAATAATTCGAAATTATAAAGTAAAACATTCTAGTTGTTTAAATGAAAATAATTAAAATCAAATTAATTATAAATTAATAATAGTAAAAAATCAATATTTAAATGATAGTAATAAATGAAATTAAATACAGATTTGTGTGAAGAAATAGTATCAAATTTAAAATTAATTTATAATAAAATTGAGTCAGGTAAAGAGAATGATTTTTGTATTCTTTCAATAATTTATTATAATACAAAAATAAAAAAGTATAATTAAAATACAAATACAAATAGTTATTATTTGATTTATCAGATAGAAAATGTTAATCTTATCAATTAAAATTCGAGATGGTTTCTCCGGTTTATTTCAATAAGATTTTTTAGGTCACTAACTTCGAAGTTTTTTTTAAAGTTTTCATCTTTTCTCTTTTTAATTGATTCCTTTTGTTGAAAGTTTTACCCAGAAAATATAGTCGCATAGTTATATAAAAATCGATGATATCTTTCGTTATTTCGAGCTGATGGATCCCACATCCAACAAACGATAATTGTGGTAGCTTACTTTCAATTCTATTCAATATTTTATATATTATGACACGGCTTAACCCTACTCTGCCAACAACATCTAAAAAAGCAGCTTCTAATTGCATGGTGAGTTGAAATAAATTGTCTACTGATTTCAGTATTGTACAAATAGGTCCATTTACTCAGGAAATATCATTGTATGTGCAAATTATCATCATAATATTATTCATATTCTGAAAAATTCTCAAAATTCTCTGCTAACTCATCATTAAATACTTAAACTTACCCTGGGCACTTTGAAAAATGTTGGTTTTCTTAAATTCAATTCACGTCTTCGTTTCATATCAGCTGCACTCCCACTATTGCAATTTTTAACCGCACAAACTCTACCCATTTTTGATTTTTCAAAATTTTTATTTTGTCAATTTTTAGCATTTACCAATATTTATTATTTAAGTACAAATTAAAGGTTAGTATTTACTAGCTCACTTCACATATATTTATGATGCTAGTTTCAGAGCGGTACACAAAGAACATGAGCGACGCCAGTGGTAGAAAAAAAAAGCCTAATACCCACAATTTTAGTGGGCAAACTTTGGCAATTGACCCGTTAGAGCACGTGCTCCTTATCTAGTCTCCATGTTCAGGACTGTGCATCTTCATCAAGCAATCCGCAAGAAACATCAGAATTATTTTCAAAAGTCGATTTCACAGACCCAGCTGGATGGGCTATAACCGAAAGTTTCATAAATTACATTGTAATGAACCCATCTGTAATTGTACAAGAAATTTCTAAAATGGATTTCCAAAAATCGAAACGAATTTATGATATTCATAGTAGATTTGCTTCAAAAAATATGTTTTTCAAAACTTTGCACAACGGGGAAACTGTACGTCGTCAATGGCTATTATATTCAGCACTAACAGGAAATGTTTATTGTTTGTATTGTAAATTATTTAACACGACAAAAACGAATTATTTCATGACTGGATTCAACGACTGGAAAAATATCCATCGGATTTCTGAACATGAAAACTCTTCTGAACACTGTGAAAATGCGAAGGCGTATATTGCGCCATCAAATGTCTTAGGGAAAATAGATACCGAAGTTCATAAGCAGTACCTTGCAGGAGGATATTACTGGGTTAACATACTTAAACGAGTAGTTGCAGTTATAAAATTTTTGACAACGCGTGGTTTAGCCTTTAGGGGTTCTGGTGAAATGTTTGGAGCTATTCATAACGGCAACTACCTAGGTTCGTTAGAGCTTTTAGCAGAATTCGATCCGTTTCTGAAAACCCACATTGAAACAAAAGGCAATCCAGGAAAAGGAAATGTTTCTTATTTGGCATCAACTATTTGTGATGAATTTATAAAACTCATGGCGGTTGATCTTAGAGAACAATTAAAATCTGAAATAAAAAAACACGCAATATTTTGCAATAATCATAGATTCTACACCCGATATATCCCATACTGACCAACTTACTGTTGTTCTCAGATATGTAATTGAAAATGGTTCGGTAGTAGAACGATTTATTACATTTGCTGCTAAGGTAGGGCACAAAGCTTCAAGTATGGAAACAGCAGTTTTGAAAGTTTTAGAACATATGTCATTAGATATACAGAACTGTAGAGGGCAATCTTACGATAACGCTAGCAACATGTCTGGTCGATATTCTGCTTTGCAAGCTAGAATCAAGGAAAATAACAAATTTGCTAAATTTATACCATGTGCTGCCCATTCACTGAATTTAGTAGGAACCTGCGCTGCAGAGTATTCTCCTGTTGTAACAAATTTCTTCTTGTTTGTGGAAGAAATATACACTTTCTTTTCAGCTTCAACCTATAGATGGGAAATAATGAAAGAGTGTAACACGTAACAGAACTGTGAGTGGGTCAGAACTATATGTGCCTAAAAAACTTTCAGCTACTAGATGGTCAGCTAGAGTCGATGCCTGCACCGCTCTTTATGACAGTTACGATGCTTTTAAAGAAGCTTTGAATTTTATTGTGAATGATATCTCGCAAGCACCTAAAACAAAAGCTGAGGGGAAGGGTATATTGCAAAAAATGTTAAGCTTGGAGACTGGTATTATACTCTCTTTCTGGAGAGATATTTTAATTCAATTCCACAAAACAAGCCAGTCTTTGCAAAAGCAAAGTATGGATATAGTGACAGACGTTCAACTCTATAAATCATTAATTCACTTTGTTACGGAAATGAGAACAACTGATAACAAATACGAGGAAAGCGGTAAATTGTTAACAAAATGTAGTACCTATAGGTTGGGTTCGAAAAGGAAGAAAAAAAGGATATGTTTGCCAGGAGAGAGTGATGTTGGAGAAACTACTTTTGATGGTAGGACAGATATGGAAGTAAATATGTTCTACGTGGTTGTAAACAATATACAGTATCCGCCAAAATAAACAGTACCGAAAATAAAAATTAATTTTTAATTTCTGTAATGTAAGTGTTCAAAATGTTCACCATTTCGACGCAAACAAGCTTCATATCGATTTTGTAAGTCAATAAACATATTTATAAAAAGTGGTTGATGTAACTGCCGAAAAATATTTTGTATTCTTTCCCGTAGTTCGGCAATATTCGCCGGCGGATTTTCCGAGTGAAATATTTTGTCCTTCATTATGTCCCAAATGTATGCGTCAGGTGGCGTCAGATCAGGTGAATGAGAAGGATATTCGAAGTCTGTTCCCCGAGAAATTATTCTATTATCGAAATGCTGACGGAGTAAGTCTAAGGTACGCACAGCTGTATGGCTCGTTGCACCATCTTGTTGGAACCATTGTGTGCGAAACTGTAGATTTCGTGCACGGCAAAAGTTATTTAGATCTCTCACAAAAGGTATAATAATTTTATCTCTATAACGCTCTTGGTTGACAGTAAGTGGATTCTGATTATCATCTTCAACGAAATAAGGACCAATCATTCCATGACCAGATACCGCGCACCAAACGGTAACTTGAAGACTGTGGAGTGGTTTCTCTACAATGACATCAGGACGTTCAAATCCAAGGAATCTGGTTGTTTGTCGATTAATATAGCCGCTAAGATGAACGTGACTCTCGTCTGAAAACCATATGTTTTTCAAAAATTCGGGATCTTCGTAAATTAAACTCAACATGCGACCACAGTAAATTTCTCTTGCACGTTTGTCCGCAGTTTTTAGTCGTTGTCCAACTTGAATACGGTATGGATAACCACCAATTGATTTGAACATGCGACGTAAAGACGTTTCACTAATGTTGAGTTTACATGCAGTTCTTACAAGACTTCTTTGAGGTGATTGCACAACTTGGTTAAAAACACGTCCTTCATTTTCGTTAGTGCATACTGTTTTTCGAGGACATGAAGAACCTTTACGTTGACGCAATACACTACCAGTGCGACGAAATTTTTCAACAACATCTAACATCACACTTTTACTAGGAGCTGCTTTATTAAATTTTTGTTGATATTTTATTGACACCTGTTCTAAGCTTGGACCATCATTACGACCTTTTCCGTATGAACGAAAATAATGCTCTACCAAAAAAACTTTTTCTTCCGTTGTTAGAACCATTTTTAAATCAAATTTAACTGCAGCGTACTATTAATATATCAACTAATGACAATTAAGTCAAATATGACAAATCCATATTACATAAACAACTCCACAGCACTCTCTGTTTCGGTACTGTTTATTTTGGCGGATACCGTAGTATCAGAACTCGAGAGGAGAAAAAATTCGTACGATGAAATCAATGGATCTTTTGGTTTTCTTACAAACTTAGAAAACACTGAAGACAATATAACAAAAGAAAAGTGCACACATCTTCAAGGAATTTATACTAGAGATTTGGATTGTAATTTTGAAAATGAATGCGTATAATTCAAATATTTTATTCAAACTCTGGACTCACCTAACTCTGAGAAAAAAACATCAAAAACTATATCATGGTTGCAAACACTCCGCAGCAGAAATTTAATTTGTACGTTTCCCAACATGGACATTATTTTAAGAATATATCTGTGTCTTCCAGTGACGAATTGTACAGGCGAAAGGTCCTTCTCCGTGTTAAAACGAGTAAAAAATTACTTAAGAAATTCCTTAACAGACGATAAAACTGCTGACCTCTCAATATTATGTATAGAATGTGAGGCACTAAAAGAAAGAAATTTTTTCACAAGTACATATTTATTTTTTTATATATATATATATATATATATATATATATATATATATATATATATATATATTGTGAAACGTGTTTTATTTTACTTGTATTTATATTTTTACTTTCCTAGTTTAGAGGCGCCAAACTGATGTCAGTCTAGGGCGGTCTAATGTCTTAATCCGGCCCTGGTGTTACAAATTCTTTCTAGGTACTAACATGATAACAGAAACAGTGTTGCTAACTTTCATTGTATACTTATATTAATTGTAAAATGTATTGTTTTAAAACGAGAACAAGTTATAAAACGTTTTTAATTATGATAATTCGAGAGTTTGTAACAGGTTAAGATAATTAATCCGATCTATTTGTTAAACTTTTTATTGTAATGCTGGAAATTATTCTAGTTTTCAGTTTGAAAGCAGTTAAAACCTTTATTTTTTTCAGATTTGGCAACGTGAAAGATATCGCTGAAAACTTGGTTGGTATTCATCTGGTAGGTACCGCCCTTGACAGGCCCACGCGCGATTCGTATAAGTGTATATTCTATGGCAAATGACAACATAGGGTCCAAAAGGGACAATGTGTTGTGTCACTATAAGTACTTTAACCGGCCTTGGGGCTGTGCTCAGGAGGTGAATTCGGTCTCAGTTACACTATTTCTTATTACCTCAATTGGGATCAGGTGAATCAATAACAATACCAAAACAAATTCACAATACAACACGAATAAAAATCAGTTTAACAATAAAAATATCCAACTCACTATTTTTTATCTACCGTAAATAAGTTTAAGGACTTATCTTGGAGAAAAACCGGGATATACAAATCGCAGACAGAGGTCTGGTTTCCGAGCTCGGGGGGGAGACTTCTTGATCGGAGTTCCAATTACGGGCTCAAATGTACTACTTAAGGTTTTCAAGTATGTCAAGTATGTCTTCGGGTGTCACGTAGTCACGCAGAGCAGTTAGACAGAGTACCACTACGCACTAAATGTATAATTGTCGACTGAATAAACAGGTTTTCTTCTATTGAAGGATATTTAACGATAAAGAGACCGATTCCACTGGAATTGTCATTTAAATAGGAAAATTAGGTATGTAAAAACAGTCATTCGACGCGTTCTTAATATATCGAATTAAAATAAGTTTGAATTAGAGGTGGAAGTAGCTGAAGAATAAGTAACCCTCCTAAATAACTAAAATGAAAAATTGAAACATGTTACAGTTGTAAAGAAACAAATATATTCAGTGTATCACCCATTTTTTTTAACATGGTATCATAACATGCCAAAGAATTATCGTTACCCAAATTGTTTTTCAAATATCACTCCAATCATTATAAATATTCTAAAAATAAGTTGAAAATGTAATGATTTTAATGGTTATAATATGAAAAACAATAAATCGACGATATTGACATTAAATAGGATTCTTTTTGAAGTAATTTATTGCGTAAATCGCCTGTATTTTGTACGCTCCTAATAAAACGATTTCGTGTACAGCCGTAATTTTTCTATTTTTATCTATCACCTCTCTTTATTTTCAATCTACACGTTGGAAGTGTAAATGGCCATATAATATTCCTTTTTATTAATAACAGAAATTATTCTTCATTAAATTTCAATGTAAAACGATAATCCTCTCATAGTCAACGGGAAAATGTAAGGGTCACAGGCATTACCAGTGTGTTAGAGAGAGACAATAGTGAGATATACAATCAAAAGTCAGCATAGATTATTACAGTTAAAATAAGGATATTAGAATATACGAACCGCGCGTGCGCCTTTCGAGGGCAGTACTTACCAGACGAATACCAACCAAGTGTTCAGCGACATTTTTCACGTTGCCAAATCTGAAAAAAATAAAGGCTTTAACCGCTTTCAAACTGAAAACTAGAACAATTTCTAGCATTACAAATAGATCGGATTAATTATCTTGATCTGTTACAATCTCTCGAATTATCATAATTAAAAACTTCTTATAACTTGTTCTCGTGTTAGAACAATGCATTTTACAATTAATATAAATATACCATGAAAGTTGGCCACACAGTTTCTGTTATCCTGTTAGTACATACAAAGAATTTGTAACACATTGTCGTTATGGATATACATTGCACGTTTTCCACTTTATGATATCCTGTTAGCGAAAAATAATGATATACTTACTTTATATGTATTTGCTTCTTTCTAACACATTGACGCTTAAACGTATGTGCCTCCAGAAAATTTCCTAATACTGTACAATTCAAACATGATCATTTCATAGCAACGCTGTGACTTTTTATAGAGCCGCTGTTGATTTTAAAGCAAAGCAATAATATATTTTTTTGTAATTATCTAGCTTAATAATTTTGACGATTGCACGAAAAATAGTGTGTATACCATGGCCTTGACACTTTTTAGATATAGTCGCGTCAACGCCTGCGAACACCTATCAATTTGGTGCCACAGGTCGGATCGGGATGCGGTTATCTGCATTCTCGTCCAAAACGATTATCTCGGAATGTGACTGGGTAGATTTTCCCCGGAGATCGAAAATTGCATCGCTGCAGGCCAAATTGCACGCGATAAATGCATTATCTGGGAGGCCTTTTGGAGGATTTTCAAATCTGATAAATAAGGGTCAGAACTCGCCCGGATCGGGTACTCGGGGGTTTTCGAGGCCGCTGATCACGAATATAATGTTCAAATTGACCCGAACACCTGGTGCACCAGAACCTGACCCTAAACGTCATCTCCGGGAGTTTTCCTGACACAATCGGAGAAGGTCAATCAAGAATCATTCTGGGGGGTTTTTGGCCCGCTGAATCCCAATCTGGCATCGGCGAGCACCCCACTGGCACCTGGTGCACCGAAACCCGGGCTAGAACGTTGTATCCGAGAGTTTTCTTGAGAAGACTGCCAAAACCTACCCGAAAATCATAAGAGGGCAGTTCTGTGGGGTGGTGATCCCGAATTTCGCGCCGAAAACAACTCCCCGAACACCTGGTGCACCAGAACCTGACCCTAAACGTCATCTCCGGGAGTTTTCCTGACAAAATCAGAGAAGGTCAATCAACAATCATTCTGGGGGGTTTTTTGGCCCGCTGAATCCAAATCTGGCATCGGCGAGCACCCCACTGGCACCTGGTGCACCGAAACCCGGGCTAGAACGTCGTCTCCGAGAGTTTTCTTGAGAAGACTGCCAAAACCTACCCGAAAATCATAAGAGGGCAGTTCTGTGGGGCGGTGGTCCCGAATTTCACGCCGAAAACAACTCCCCGAATACCTGGTGCACCAGAACCTGACCCTAAACGTCATCTCCGGGAGTTTTCCTGACACAATCAAAGAAGGTCAATCAAGAATCATTCTGGGGGGTTTTTTGGCCCGCTGAACCCAAATCTGGCATCGGCGAGCACCCCACTGGCACCTGGTGCACCGAAACCCGGGCTAGAACGTCATCTCCGAGAGTTTTCTTGAGAAGACTGCCAAAACCTACCCGAAAATCATAAGAGGACAGTTCTGTGAGGCGGTGGTCCCGAATTTCACGCCGAAAACAACTCCCCGAATACCTGGTGCACCAGTACCTGACCCTAAACGTCATCTCCGAGAGTTGTACAGACACGACCCCAACAAACTTACCAAAAACCGTCTCATAATTTGACACATTTATTAATGTGTAACTCTGGCGTAGGCCCCTCGAAAGAGTTGTTCCAGTGCTGCAGGAACAACAAGAATAATTCCCCCCCCACCTCCCCCCAAGATCTCCGTACTACCAGGGAGAAATGAAATTTTTCAACACCTTCAAAAACTTGCCAGACCTTGAAGCTCATGCCGCGAAGTTCAAGGAACCTGGTTTGTCAACCGAGGAAATCTTTGAAAATGGGGCGCAGTTGATCCTGGCAATGTATGGTGCCCCACTCTCATTCAGGAAGCTGAATATACCTGATGAGTACAAGCTAACATGGGAGAACTTACTCCACACGTACAGGCAGAAAATGTATCTAAAAAGCGCTGTAAAGGGGAAAGTAAATTTAGGGAAAATTCTCCCCACACCAGAGGCCATCCAGCAGCATCTAAAGAGGGTCTATTTGCAAGTCCAAAATTGGCTGCACGGAGACCAGGTGACCATGGACCCATCAGAATGGGGATGGATGAGAAAGAAGGACGACACACTGGTCCCTGTACAAATGACACAAAAACCTGCACCTGATGATATTTTGGAACTATTATTCTGTGGATGCGCAGGAAATTGTGATCGGATGTCATGTAGTTGCAGGAAGCACGGTCTCCCTTGTAATCCTGCATGTAAAAATTGTGAAGGCTCTAGCTGCACCAACACTGACCAATATTCAGTAGAAACCCTTATAGCGGCGGAGAGAGAGGGCTTAGATGAAGAAGACTGTCCTCTTCACAATATGTCAGTTGTTGAGGAAGAAAATGAGAACAGTTCTGATGTGTCATTTGATGATGGAGTTGATATTCAGCAACGTATATAAACATTGGTGTTATTAATTTATGAGGGAGAGAAAGTTTGAGTTGGGTTGAATTTGATCTGAATTAAATAAAAAGTTTTTAATCCAAAATTGTATATATACTGACTTCTTTATTTACTTTACATTAATTTCTCTACTCCTCGCCTTATGTAAGTAGAATCAATAATTCCAGCGGTGTAAAGATAAAAATCCCAGCGCGGCAGGGGCCGAGAAGGTTGATTTGGACGTGAAAATTCCGAACCACCGCCCCACAGAACTGCCCTCTTATGATTTTCGGGTGTGTTTTGGCAGTCATCTCAAGAAAACTCTCGGAGATGACGTTCTAGCCCGGGTTTCGGTGCACCAGGTGCCAGTGAGGTGCTCGCCGATGCCAGATTTGGATTCAGCGGGCCAAAAAACCCCCCAGAATGATTCTTGATTGACCTTCTTTGATTGTGTCAGGAAAACTCCCGGAGATGACGTTTAGGGTTAGGTTCTGGTGCACCAGGTATTCGGGGAGTTGTTTTCAGCGTGAAATTCGGGACCACCGCCCCACAGAACTGCCCTCTTATGATTTTCGGGTAGGTTTTGGCAGTCTTCTCAAGAAAACTCTCGGAGACGACGTTCTAGCCCGGGTTTCGGTGCACCAGGTGCCAGTGGGGTGCTCGCCGATGCCAGATTTGGATTCAGCGGGCCAAAAACCCCCCGAAATTATTTTTGGTTGACCTTCTTTGATTGTGTCAGGAAAACTCCCGGAGATGACGTTTAGGGTCAGGTTCTGGTGCACCAGGTGTTCGGAGGTCAATTTGAACATTATATTCGTGATCAGCGGCCTCGAAAACCCCCGAGTACCCGATCCGGGCGAGTTCTGACCCTTATTTATCAGATTTGAAAATCCTCCAAAAGTGTTACGGGTTTAAATAGTTTACACTGATTTCATAGGTATAAACAATGTAGCCTTTTCAAAGGATAAACTCCAAATAATTTCAAAATTTACCTTTAAACCAAATAAATTAATAAAATAAATAAATACATAGATTATTCTAAGCAAATTCTTTTAATACTCTTCAAGTGTTGCTTATTAGTATAGGTTATAGTAATTGACAATAAAATTTCCATGGAACTCATAATTATATGTTAATTAATTCTGGTTCTATGTCATATATAAACCTGCATTTCTATGACTGGTCAGGTTCAAGGTTAAGCAGGTGATGTATTTAAAATTTCTTAGCATGAAACTTTAACTTCTATCATGTCAACTCTTTTTTTGTTGGTAATCTTTTTGATACCGGTTCTTTTTTTTTTTTTGGTCTTCGATTTTTAAGCATGAGCTTAGTTTTCTAGAATCTCTAGGATTTTTACAAAAAAAATAAAAGAAACGCTATTAGTTGCTTTCAAATTATATTTAGTTTTGAAAACCATCTCTAAGAAGAGGATTTTACAAATTTGAGCAATTAATATAACCCATCTAGGCCACACAAAATCATCGGCCTTTTTCGTTTTTCCCTTTTTTCTTTTTCTTATACTTCGTTACATCACTATCTACCTAGCAACTTTTTCAGTATCCCTAGTTAAATATAAACTTGTAAAACCTCAACTGTATGGTGACCCAGGCATCGTATTCACTGTTACCTCCTGGATGGTGGTTGTAGTTCACCACTACTACAGTAAGATTGCCCGATACAAATACTGGCAACGTGGAATATAACTTTGATTGGAGGGATACCTAACATCAGCCAAGTAAGCTCTTTCCAATTAAATAGTAACTCTGGGGTGATCTCACAAGCTTTCCGCTGAAAGAACAATATCGATATATTATATATATAATACATAAGCTTATAATTTAAGACTGCTCACTTATAATTCTTTTTGGAAACCAACTGGTACCATTTGGGTTATTAATTTTGTTTAATCACAACTTCCTGTGTAAACAGTAATATTAAATTAGATTTATATTATAAAGTAAAATCCACTTTATATCTACCCACCCCTACTCTACCGAATTAAAATAAAATCTCAATGAGCTAACCTACCGGGGGTAATAAAAGGCCTCCCAGATAATGCATTTTTCGCGCGCAATTTGGCCTGCAGCGATGCAATTTTCGATCTCCGGGGAAAATCTACCCAGACACATTCCGAGATAATCGTTTTGGAAGAGAATGCAGAAAACCGCATCCCGATCCGACCTGTGGCACCAAATTGATAGATTGGTATCCATTTCCGCGACCGTTGACGCGACTAATGTCTCAAGATTAACATGCCTCGGCGATAACTTTTCTTTCTGTAGGTGTGCTAAAAAGGTATTTCGCGGCATAGGTATACAAATAACTATTCTTTTAAAATTGTGACTACTAAAGTTGAATTCATATCATTTTCAGTAATTCTTCTAATTTTAATTTTGAGATATATTTTTGAGGTTTTGGCACAATTTGTGTTTTAATCAAAATATTATTTGAGATTGTCAACATTGATATGTCAATATTATTACTTCCAATTACATGAATATCGAAACATAATCTGCAGTTAGTTGTATAAAGACTTTTTGTTTTTCATCGTTAAAATTTTTTATTTTACCGCTCAACCATGTCTAAAATGCGAGAAAAGTATTGGTTTACCCAAAAAAAGTTGTAGTTTTTTATTTATTTTGAGTTTTTCAGCGAGAAAAATACGAAAAACTTTTTTTTTCAGAAAAAAACACTTGTATATATGTGGTATATCGTCGACCACTTTTTCTTGTTAGCACGATACAGCTTCCGAGTGTATACAAGTGACCATTTTTATACCATTTTTATAGTTAGATATTGTTCAGGGCATCTCACAGATGAACCCTATTGGTTTTCAACTCACCACAGCCAGTACAACGGGTTCTATAAATCCAGATTTACTACATTTTTGCTCGATTTTGGAGGAATGTCAGTTTGTTAGCACGATACAGCCTCCGGAGTGTATAAACTGACCAATTTTATGATTGAATATTGTTCAGGTCCGCAAAGTTTTCACGATTTAACTAAATTTAGTGTCATCGGTTAGTGCATCGTTAGTGCTATAACTTTCGTTAGAGATTCCGTGGTTTGTTAGATATTGAATATTAATTTATTTTAAGATTAGCCTCCAAAGTTTTTACGATTAATTCCAAATTAATGTCATTCATTGTTGCTTTAATAATTTTCGCTAGTTCTTTATTGGTTTTCGAGATATTTCATGTTGTAATGTTATGATTAAAACTTTATTGCGTTTCAAATCTTAGTACAAAATATCAAGTTATCGAATTTTACAACATTGAAAATTAAAATCTTCAAATCACGTCTTGACTCAATTTTGCTGTATTAACTCTTCTATTCGATTCTCTTGATGCTTTCTTATGTCCAGCTTGGCCATTTTCCTTGGTGTTTTGTTTAGTTCGGAATACTCTACTGTATTCTTTTTGTTATCTTCAATAAGCTCTTTCCTTTTTTCCAGTAGCTCTTTGATTTGTGTTGTAAGCTTTTCTACTGGTTATATAGCTATAAGGGTTTAAACTTTGACTTTTAGACACTGACCCGACAGGGCATACATACGAAATATACAATAACAAAAATAAGAAGTATCAATATAAATGAATGCAGATTGTGCTTTGATATCAATGTAGTCAGTAATATGTTTATATACCACGGTTTTCAATGTAAAATAATATTTTCATAAAGGCCGAAATTGAGCCGAAGCTTCAAAAAGATATCTCTATAAAAAATACGTTAATCATTAACATATACCAAACATCAATAACATTTATTTAAGGAAATATAAATTACTTCAATTTTTCATTAATTCATATTTTAGTGAATAACTTTTTTCTAATTTAATGAAATGCCTGCTTTTTTAAATATATATTTTTGAAGCTTAGGCACAAATTTCGGCCTTAATTGAAATATTTTTAGTAAAATAGTTTATAAAATCTGAACAACACAATTATATACGAAAAAAAATTGTTAATAAATTTAAGCTCGATTCTCACTATAGTGCAATGAATGTGCAAGGCACGGGAAAAGCACGGGAAAGGCACGGGCTCGGCAAGGGCAAGAAATGTATCGCGCATTCACACTGAACGAGTAGCTACGGTCACGGAACGTCAGTGGTACCGTTTATATAATTAATAGATCGAATAATAACAATATGTTTTCCACTACAACACTTGTGAAAATTGATGTGTTATTAGATGAAGACGAGGAAAAACAAATATAGAAAGGTCAGAAACGAAAAAGACGTTTTTGGGTGCATGATATGTTAAAAAGACGGAATCAAGAAGGAGAATTCTCTACACTACACCCCGAATTGATAGACGACGAAACCAAATTCTTTAAATATTATAGAATGTCGATTAACGAATTCAATCATTTGTTAAAACAGATAGAAGAAGTTTTGCAGAAACAAAATACCACTTTTCGTGAATCCATTCCACCAGTTCAAAAACTTGCGGTGTGCTTAAGGTAAAAATCAAATATCAGCTTTATAGCGTTTAACATGTTTTATTTTTTTATTTTGACACATGATGTAGATAATATTACTTGTATTAATGATTATTACATTATATTAATGATTAGTCTACGGTATTCTGTGGGGAAA
Organism: Galeruca laticollis; assembly: GCA_963921935.1. Classification (NCBI taxonomy): domain Eukaryota; kingdom Metazoa; phylum Arthropoda; class Insecta; order Coleoptera; family Chrysomelidae; genus Galeruca; species Galeruca laticollis. Next base: position 241,418,012 of record OY998177.1, on the reverse strand, counting down.
AGGTTTCATAAAAGGCGGCGGCAAGTGAAGAATTGTAGGATTGGCACATGGAAGCACTTGATGATGGTGGAGATTGAATGGGAGTTAAGGAAAAATTTGATGAGTGGGATGTAGGAGACACTAGAGGCGGGCGAATTTCTGAACTGTCGGTAGTCGTGTTATGTAAATTAATGGTTTGTATGTTACTGGCATTGTATGCTGAAAAGTTTTGAGTATGCTGCTGGTCATATACGCATTTAGCTCCAATATCGGAGACAAGTCCAAATATTTTAGTTTTAACTAGATGTTTGTCACCGGGAGAAAACTTTTTCACAGTAGCTTTTATGCTTTCAAAAAAAGATCAATTTCGTCTTTATTTGCCTCAATTTTTTTGTTGTTTTCCTCGGTAAAAAGATAGTTCATTAGGGTGCTGCTAGCTGTCATAGGCTGTGTTGACGATTTTGCTTTATCTTTGATTGTTTTAGTTGTTGCCTTCTTGTTTTTTACTATCTCTCCTTTTGACTTATGATTTGCTTGTTGGGATGTACTAGCTTGTGATAAATCGGTAGACTGCAGAATATCCTGACCATCAAGCTGACTATTCAGAGGTGTTATGTCCTGAATGTTATCCTGTGAAAAAATATGTTGTGAAGAATCGGAATACTGACTTATATTTTCCGGTACATTGCTTTTATCGTCAATTACAAAAGTGGGGTTTTCAGTCGTAGTAACTGAAGTAACTCGCTCCTTATCCTTCATGTGAATATGGATAAATTCCAATATATCGCCATACTTCCATCTCGTGTTGGGATCTGCTGCTTGCCCTGTTTTAGTTTTCTTTGAATTTCGAAATTTTCTATACTGACTGCGGATTGACTCCCAACGATGCTTGCATTCTTGACCATCTGAAAGTAACAATATTAATTTATTCTAGGTTTCTTGCTACTGGAGACTCTTATCAAACGATTGCATTCAGTTACAGACTAGGACATTCTACTGTACATGCCATTATCCAAGAAGTGTGTAACGCAATTATAAACAACTTATTGCCAGCTTATATTCCTACACCGCGTAAAGAAGACTGGGAAAATATTTCGAAAAGTTTTTGGACTACTGGGAATTTTCCTAATTGCTTAGGAGCCCTAGATGGCAAGCATATTGAAATTATAGCACCTGCTAATAGTGGTTCAAATTATTTTAATTATAAAAAAAACCTTTTCCGTTGTTCTTGCATTATTCGATGCTGATTACAGATTTCTGGCGGTGGATATAGGATCATATGGCAAAAACAGTGATGGAGGTATCTTCGCAAACTCAAGATTGGGAAGACAATTGGAAAATTGTACCTTGGACATACCTGGCATTAAACAGCTCCCAGATTCTGATATAACAACGCCTTACGTTATTCTGAGTGTTTCAGCGTTTCCTTTAAAAATTAACCTTTTGAGACCTTTTTCTCAGACCCAGATACTAAATGATGTACAGAAAAGGGTTTTTAACTACCGACATTGTCGAGCAAGGCGTGTTGTTGAAAACGCCTTTGGAATTTTGGCACAGCGTTTCCGCATATATTTTAGAAAAATCAATTCACAATCTGGCTATGTTGAAAGAATTGTCTTAACAACATGCATTCTACATAATTATCTACTCAACAAAGCCACGATGACACAGGAAGAAATTGCTGCTGTGGAGAATCACAACATATGTATACTGCAAGATCTACCAAAGCAAGGTGGTAATGCACAACAGGAAGCGTTCCTTTGCAGAGAAAAATTCACCAGTTTTTTTAATTCAGATGCTGGTTCTGTACCTTGGCAATATGAAAGAATATAATATAAAAAATATAATTTATAGTTACGTGTTATGTAATATTTTAATGAATATACTAAATTATTACTTACCCAATTCTAATTTTTCCCCAATTGACGTCCACACATTCGACTTGTATTGATTATCTGAGTATTTTTTATTAGATAAAGCATACAACGTATTCTAATTTAACCCTTTTTTCGTCGGGCTAATTAGAGGGAGTGTAGTTTCGTTGTTCTTTTCCGATGCATTCGAAGGACCATTTGGATGTTGTGAACTTTGGGGATGATGTATTTGATGTAATGAAACACTTATATCACGATATGATTTATATTATCACGAGGTTATAACTTATTTGTTTTGCGTCGACAATTAAGACTTCACTTATTTTCGCGATAACTGAAAGTATTGTGCACCTACTATGTTGGTTTATGAAAATAATTAATGATTACAGACACATGGTGGTTCCCGGGATTTTAATACGCCGGTGCTCTTCTAAACTGAGTACCTTTTCGTACCACGTTAAATGATGAAAGAGAGCGAATGTAGGGTCTATGGAGTATTTATATGTTTGATGACGTAGGATCGAAGAATGAGGGAGCTGTTAGAAACTAGCCAATGGGATACAAGTATTTGAAAATGTAACGTTCAAACACAACTGAATTTTGCAGATATGGAGATGTTTTTTTTTGGGGTTTTCAACGGTTTCGTAGTAACAGATAACAGGGTTTGGACCAGCGTTTTTATGAAGAGATAAGGTGTCGGGAGCTTTGGTGTTGTTAGTGGAATTTCAGAAGACGATTATTTCTGTTTTTCTTAGGTGTTAGTAAATTTAAATGACTTTTTGTAGTTATATAAAGAAATATTAAAGGTTGAAATTAAGGATATTTTTAGGTATATGTTTTGAACATAATATTCGAAATATAGTATACAGGGGAAATTGAAATAAAGTCACGGGAGAATTTGGTAATTAAAACCAAATTCGAACATATTGGGGGCGGGGGAAGAATGGAAGAAAGGTGAGAGATGGCTGTTCTCAGACATCGAATGCTGATGTTAGTGACAGGGTTAGATAGCGTGAGAGTGTATAGGGCTCTGATGCAGGATTGTGAATGAAAGTGAATAATTGTAAATGTAATTATATAAATAAATGTATAGGGGTTGTAAAAGTAACCTAATGTGTGTCAGAGTGTTGTAAAGACTCTGACGTCATGAGTGTAAAGGAATGGTTAGGGTTGATGTTAGAGTTGTAAGGAATCTAACGTCATTGTTTAACGAATGAACAAGGGTTGATGTTAGAGTGTTGTAAGGACTCTAACGTCATGAATGTGACGAATGAATAAGATTTGAGGTTAGAGTGTTGTAAGGACTCTAACGTCATGTATGTAACGAATGAATAAGATTTGAGGTTAGAGTTTTGTAAGGACTCTAACGTCATGTATGTAACGAATGAATAAGATTTGAGGTTAGAGTTTTGTAAGGACTCTAACGTCATGTATGTAACGAATGAGTAAGACTTGAGGTTAGAGTGTTGTAAGGACTCTAACGTCATGTATGTAACGAATGAATGAACAAGAGGCCTAGATGCATGCTAGTTCTTGTTTTGTAAGGGCACGAATGTAAGCAATATACTCTAGAAATGGACTAGAGTTGTAAACGATAAGATTGTAAGCAATATACTCTAGAAATGGACTAGAATAGTGAACGATAAGAGTGTAAGCAATATACTCTAGAAATGGACTAGAGTTGTAAACGATAAGAGTGTAAGCAATATACTCTAGAAATGGACTAGAGTTGTAAACGATAAGATTGTAAGCAATATACTCTAGAAATGGACTAGAGTTGTAAACGATAAGAATGTAGCAATATACTCTAGAAATGGACTAGAGTTGTAAACGATAAGAGTGTAAGCAATATACTCTAGAAATGGACTAGAGTTGTAAACGATAAGAAGGTAAGCAATATACTCTAGAAATGGACTAGAGTTGTAAACGATAAGAGTGTAAGCAATATACTCTAGAAATGGACTAGAGTTGTAAACGATAAGAGTGTAAGCAATATACTCTAGAAATGGACTAGAGTTGTAAACGATAAGAATGTGAGCAATATACTCTAGAAATGGACTAGAGTTGTAAACGATAAGAGTGTAATAATACCTTTGTCCAGGTATTCACATAAAAGAATAATACCTTTGTCCAGGTATTCACAGAAAAGAATAATACCTTTGTCCAGGTATTCACATGAAAGACTAAGTAAATGAAGTAAAGAACGAGAATGTTTACGTCGATTCTAGTTCGACAAGTGTGGTACCAGTTTGTTTTACGAGTAACGGTCCAGGAACCTCGGACGTCCCAGTGTTTAATGAGATAATGAGAGAAATGTAAGAGAATGTTTAAGTCGATTCTATTTCGACAAGTGTGGTACCAGTTTGTTTTACGAGTAACGGTCCAGGAACCTCGGACTTCCCAGTGTTTAATGAGATAATGAGAAACGAAAGAGAATGTTTAAGTCGATTCTTTTTCGACAAGTGTGGTACCAGTTTGTTTTACGAGTAACGGTCCAGGAACCTCGGACATCCCAGTGTTTAATGAGATAATGAGAGAAATGTAAGAGAATGTTTAAGTCGATTCTATTTCGACAAGTGTGGTACCAGTTTGTTTTACGAGTAACGGTCCAGGAACCTCGGACATATGTAAACAAAAAGGGGGACCAAGTTGTGAAGGGGTGTGAAATTCCATGAGAGAGCATGGAAAGCTCATGTGGGTGTTTTTTTTTTCCGGGTTTTTATTGTATCAGAATGAATGGTGCTGGGTAAGAAAGGGAACGTTTTTCTTCGGAGAACGTGAAAACTCCAATGTAGCTTGCGCTACTCCCTTTCTACGCGGAGGAGTGACTTGTATAGTGAGGGTGATTGTAAGAGTGTATGCTCATGAGACTAGAGCAAGTACGAATGCGTGCAACAACAAGTGAGTAAGAGTAAGTATGAATGAATGTGAATGCAAATGTAAATACGAGTATGTACGAATAAGTGTAAAAGTATTATGAATGTGAGCTTTGAGTGTCAATATGAGTATGAGTATAAGTATGATTAAGGTGCAATTGTATGCTAGTGCAAGTAATAATGTAAGTGTGAGTTAGCATAAAAGTAAATGTAAGGTAGTGACCACGAGTGTATAAGTATGATGAGAGAGTTTTTTCTAACTCTTTTGAGATTGTTTTTGTATATGTTTTTATGATTATAGGTATTTGTGTTAAGGGGACCCGACTCTTTTGCGGGTAAGAATGAGTTTTTAAAATGTTTTAGTTAATGTAAAGGAGTTATTTCTGTTCTCGTCAAGAAAAGGAGGGTAAGATATGTATATAATGTTTTTGTCAAGTTGTGTTAAATTCAAAGTGTCGTCAATGTGATTGTTTAAGTAACATATGAGTAAGGGGGGATGCCGTTTTCTTCTAAACGTCACCCAAGTGTTTATATTATCCAAGTGTCATCTTCTTCAACCATGCATCTTCTTCAACCAAGTTTCTTCATCTTTTCAACCAAGTATCTCTTTTTCAACCAAGTAACTTCATATTTTCAACCAAGTATATTCTTCTTCATTTCAATACCTTTATCCAGGTATTCACATAAGAGTAATGTTCATGTCAAAGTGTCTAAGCTTTTTTTTTTTTGTTAATCGTCCAGGGTTTTAAGTGTTAAAGTATTTGTTTCTCAATGTTCAAGTATAAGTTTAAGTTTTTCACATAGTTTCAAGTATATAAGTATCACTGTCCTCTTCCAGAGGACTAAAGGATTGTTTTCTTGACGAGAAAGAGTTTAAGTAATGCATGAGTGCTATCCTGCACTGAAAGAGCGTTGAGTATGAAAGTGAATCGTTTATTCGAGTGTAAGTGTTGGTTTGAAAATTATTTATTTATGAGTTAAGAGTGTTTTGTGAATTAAGAGTGTTTTTGAGGGTAAGTTGTGATTTGAAAGTGGTGTGGTCACACCAAAAGAATGAGTATAATGAGTATGAGAGGGTTTATCCGTAAGGTATTGTGAATGAGTCTTGTCCAGAACAGTACGTTTCTTGACGATAATATTCTGGAGATTGTTGCATTGGTGGTGAGTGGTTAGGGTTTATGTTCAAAGGTCTCAATGATGGGTTTTGTTTGTGGGTGTGAGGGAAGTGAAGTAAAGTGTGGTGCTTGTTTCTGCAAATGGCACAAACACCGGTAGACGAGCAATGGGCGAATGTGTGTCTGAAACCCAGACATGCTGTGCACATTTTGTTATTTATTATATATTTTTTGCGGTCAAGTGTAGAGAGTGTTCTGAAGTGTGGGCAAGAATAAATTTTATGACCTGCTTTGTTACAGAATGAGCATGTTGAAATGTTGATGGGGTTAGAGCTACGAGTTGTACCACAACATAGCTGAGTAAAGGTGTCCCTTTCAAGTGAGTTGGGTAACGAGTGATTAGCGAGTGAATGTTGAGTTGAAGGTTGTGTTGCGAGAGAGTGTAGGTTGCATGGTTCATTTAATATGGAATGAAAAGAATAGGCCATGGCGACGGTCGGAGTATCATTTCTCTCGACAGGTCTTGTGTCAAGGTTTTGTCTAGGGGAATAATTGTCTAAATGGAGTAACGTGTGATGTCTTTTTTGACATATGGAACATGATTTAACTGATTTACAGTTAGTAACTGTGTGTGTGGAACCTAGGCACTTAAAGCACATTTTATTGTCTCTAATGTATTTACTTCGATCGGGGATAGACAGCCGTCCGAATTGGGAACATCCATAAATTTTATGGCCTGTTTCCTTGCAAAATGAGCATGTTGAAGATGGATAATTGGAAGTAGGGTATGCGCTAGACGAAGGTTGATTGCGTTGACCATTGTTATGATGTGGGTTTTGTTCGGGATGCGAATGTTGGTTTGCAAATAATGCTACTCTGTTGGTTGATGTGGTCACATTAGAAGACTGATTACGATAATGATGGGATGTATCAGGTTTGGGATCTTGGGTTAACAAGTTTTCTAAGACCGTACATTTTTTTTCCAAGAAATCAAAAAAATTATCACTAGCAATTAAATTCTGATCAGTCTCTTTTTCTTCAAGAGATCTTTTTGTATTATAATCTAGTTTTGTTTTTAATATGTGAACGATTAGTGCATCAAATAACTCTTCCTTATTGATATTTAGATTTAATAATGATTTTACTATAGAACTAGCTTCGGACGTGAATGTTCTTAATTGTTGGGCAGTACATTTTGAAATGTTATTACAGGCTGTCAAACGGTTAAAATGGGCAGTAACAATCTGCCGTGTATTATTATATTTAGAATTCAGTAACTCCAATGCTACATCAAAATTGGTTTCATTTACCGGTAATTGAGAAATTAAATTGAGCGGGTCACCTTTCAAGTATGATTTCAAATAGTAGAATTTTTCAGTCTTGGATGTAAGCCGGGTATTATTCACTATAAGTGCGTTAAAAAGGTCTATAAAGGCAGTGTATTTAGTGCTATCTCCTGAGAAAATCGGTATTTCTATGGAAGGTAGTCTAATATGAGTTTCACTCTGAGACTGTACAGGTAATTGGTTAGGTTGATTGAATGTAGGGTTTAATTTTTCGAAAGCATTTTGTAGCTTGCAGTGTAATGAGTAATATTTTTCATCAATCTGACTTCTATCATCGAATTCTACTTCAGTATCTACGGCTATGGTTTCAATTTGGTCTTGAATCTCAGAGTATTTACAGTAATATTTTTCTAAGTTGACTATTCGGGATTTGAAAGCATACTTGTCTGACTCGTCCATATTGTTATGGAACCAGTTGTAAATGCGAGTAATTGCTGCTTTGCAACTAGCTCGTTGCGTCTTTAATGAATCCATTTTGTAAATGATGTATTAATTATATAGTTAACATTAAATATGAATCAATGGCTATGTTTGAACAATGCTTATTTTGTATCAGCGTAATATATTTGTTTTATATTTTTGCTACCAGCCGTGCCTTTTCAGTTTTCTACGGCTCGTTGCAAGTTAAATGACACTGTAATTGTACCTGGTTTTCTCACACAACAATACCGACTAGTGTTATTATGGTTCCATAACAATCTTAAAATGTAATTATTCGAGACACACTGTACAATGAATGTATGTTATATACAAATATCAAATCACTTTGTCAATTAGCGTTATTATAATCAAACACATCCAGGTGTAATTATTTAAATCCCAATGTATAATATAAATATCAAAAGTTCAATAAGCAAATACAGAGTATGAATGTATGTTTTATAAGAAATATCAACGATGTTATTGTACTTAATCAATATTCAGGTGTATAATATAAATATAAATGTTTATGTTGCATGAAAAATATATCGAAAACTTTTATTATGAATCCAGAACGATGTTAGTTATTTTGAAAATATTTGGGTGCAGACTTTCGTCTCCCACTGTATGTTAAATTTATGAGATTTTTACAGTTTGGTACGCAAATATATGAAAATATTTATCAGTTTTAATCAACTATCTTATCTTATAATATTAATATACATGACTGTTTCACATAAATGGTATTATAATGTTATTGGAAATCCAAGATAAATATTAAATTGTAAAATATGATTAAATGTTTTTGCCTTGTTAGATTACTAAATTTCGTATCACTATACAAAATTTTACGTTGGTTGATAAGCAAATATACAAATCGTTTATTATTGATAAATACCTTATCACCTTATCTAATGTTCTGTTTTCTGTTGACTGAATTTCTCGAAGAGTTCTCGGGAACGTTGAGGGTCTATATTCTCTGGATTCCAAGGGCTGTTTCACTCTTCTGTTCGCTAGGACTGCTTCACTTTTTTCTGATTCTATCCGGTCTCGACAGGATCATATTCTAATTTAACCCTTTTTTCGTCGGGCTAATTAGAGGGAGTGTAGTTTCGTTGTTCTTTTCCGATGCATTCGAAGGACCATTTGGATGTTGTGAACTTTGGGGATGATGTATTTGATGTAATGAAACACTTATATCACGATATGATTTATATTATCACGAGGTTATAACTTATTTGTTTTGCGTCGACAATTAAGACTTCACTTATTTTCGCGATAACTGAAAGTATTGTGCACCTACTATGTTGGTTTATGAAAATAATTAATGATTACAGACACATGGTGGTTCCCGGGATTTTAATACGCCGGTGCTCTTCTAAACTGAGTACCTTTTCGTACCACGTTAAATGATGAAAGAGAGCGAATGTAGGGTCTATGGAGTATTTATATGTTTGATGACGTAGGATCGAAGAATGAGGGAGCTGTTAGAAACTAGCCAATGGGATACAAGTATTTGAAAATGTAACGTTCAAACACAACTGAATTTTGCAGATATGGAGATGTTTTTTTTTGGGGTTTTCAACGGTTTCGTAGTAACAGATAACAGGGTTTGGACCAGCGTTTTTATGAAGAGATAAGGTGTCGGGAGCTTTGGTGTTGTTAGTGGAATTTCAGAAGACGATTATTTCTGTTTTTCTTAGGTGTTAGTAAATTTAAATGACTTTTTGTAGTTATATAAAGAAATATTAAAGGTTGAAATTAAGGATATTTTTAGGTATATGTTTTGAACATAATATTCGAAATATAGTATACAGGGGAAATTGAAATAAAGTCACGGGAGAATTTGGTAATTAAAACCAAATTCGAACACAACGCTTCATTTCATTATTTAAAATCGTCACTTTCTTTTTGCCTGTTGATTGTCGGGAATGAGTATTCAGACTAGGCAAGTTTTGCGAATCCGGCTAGGATTCGGCAGAGCACGTGCTCGGCAAATATTGTTTCGAAGAATACCTACGTGCAAGCGACATGCATAGACAAGTCGGTACCCGTATAGTGAGAACGCGAAGTCGAAAAACACATTCAATTACATATCATACAAATATTGCCGAGCCTGTGCCTTTCCCGTGCCTTGCACATTCATTGCACTATAGTGAGAATCGAGCTTTATTGTACGGTTCTAAAAGTAACAATTTGTCATATATCTTAGTCAATACTGCGTAAATTCTATAAAAATATGAAAATATCGGCGCCAATATCGAATACAGTATTAGATTGTAGCAAAAACATGAATATTTTTCGAAAATTTTCATTAATAAAAAAACAGTTTGATTCTTTTGATCAATTCCACTCATCTAGAACAGTATATAAGCACTTCTAAATGTATATAAATCTTTAAAAATTTGTAAAAAATTTTGAAAAAAAGTGTATAAGCGTTTCGTATACATATATTATTAAGATTATTGGATTGTCAAATTTTTGTCATAATATACGTATTTTTTCACTCATTATTAAACATATCAACCCATCACTTTTCTTCACTAATTTTTTATTATTTTTTTGCTAAACACCTTGAATCGTTTCATTTAAAGTCTTCCTGTTTTATCTTCATCATTTGACCTTACCAATGCAACAAGATAACTTCTTTTCTTTAAGGAAGCTATACTATTTTCAAATCTATTTGTACTAAGACAAAAAATAAGTCCCGCTTTATAGTATTAAATTGCTGTACGAGGATTAAATAAACACGTTTATGTAAAAGTTCTTGAAAAACGAAAAGATTAACCTTATAAATAACAAAAAAATTAACTATCTCGACCCTTACTTCGTGGAATCTACTCAAATTAGTGTTTTAAATGAAACTCACTGTTTCTAGCTAATTCCACAATATAATGAAAACTGTTGAAAATATTAAAAAATTGGCAATTGTTTCGATAAATCAATATCATCGCCAGAATGCCAGAAGTTACATTTCATTTGATGCCTACCTGATGTTTAGTAGTTATTTTTGGCTAGACCAAGAAGTGACCTAACTTGTGATTGACTTAATATATGTTAATAAAAAAAAAGAAGATGCGATATTACAAATATTGAAGCTTAGATATTATTAGCCCTATGGTGATATCCTGGATATCATTTTTCTATTAGATCAGTATAACTGTGCAATGATATAGAAAACCAGGAAAACTATATCTGCTGATCTTTATAATTATCACTTAAGAAGACAGTTTATTAGTGGAGAACTCCCTAGATTTATCTGTTCATTGACAACTTCATATTGTGGGTTTCTTAAATGTCTTCTAACTTCCAATTCTTCAAGGAAATTCAGTTCTTGTTTCTTTTCACGAATATGCAGCAATTCTGTTTCTGTGTTAGGTGTCAATGAATGATTGGTGTCAAGTAGATGTTTTGCGTAGTGGGATTTATCTGTATGCTTGTAAGTGTTCACTGTATCGAATTTCAAAATTTCTAAGGGTCTGACCCAAATAGACAGCATTACATTCTGGACATTTGAGTTTATATATACCTGATTTCTTTAATGGTGGTATTTTTGTTTTTACATTTAACAATTTTTAACGTTACTTTCTGTTTTAAAAGAAATTGTTGTATTCGTTGCTAAAGATATTATCTTTGAAATATTATTAGAAATATTTCCTGCAAATGTGATGGTTTTATAAGTTTTTATTTCATCAGTTTGTTTAGGAAATATTAGTTGTAATGCCACTTTTTCCTCTTTTTTATTAATTAGCTTATTTATCATATGAAATGGATAACCGTTGGATGTTGCTATTTGTCTAATTGTATTAATCTCTCTATCAAAATTACATTTGTTCATAGGAACTGAAAAAGCTCTATGTATCATTGAATTATGTGCCGCTAGCTTATGTGACATGGGGTGATTGGAACTATATGGAATTGTCACATCAGTGTGTGTTGGTTGTCGGTAAATTGAATAATCAAGTATATTATTAACTCTTTGAATTTTTAAATCAAGAAAATTGATTGAGCTATTTTCTTCAATTTCTAATGTAAATTTAATTTTTGGGTGTATATTATTAATGTGGTTGAAAAATACATCTGATTGTCGTTTACTACCCATAAAACAAGCTAATATGTCATCTACATATATATATATATATATATATATATATATACCAAAATAAAACATTTTTCGAAATATTACTTTCAAAGATCTTTCTTTCTTAACTGTCCATAAAGATGTTTGCCAAAATAGGTGATATAGGGCTTCCCATTGGTAAACCTTCATTTCGAATTTTGAACACAACTGTAATATTGACAACTGAAAATTATAATTCAAAAATATATAACTTTATAGAATCTAGCGGTGTAAAAGTTCTTAAAGCAGACCCAACAAAAAAGTTTTCTAATAATGTAAGGGATATTGTTAATAATTCAAATTATATTTTAAGTGATTACGAAAAGAGGTCTATCATACATAAGAATCCTCACTGTCCACAATTATATGGAACCGTTAAATAACATAAAATAACGAAACCAATTAGACCTGTAGTTTCTTATGTTAATACTCCTAATAATATATTCGCAAAGAGGCTTAACAATATACTTAATAGTTACGGATATGCATCTCAGTACTCAATCAGAAATTCAATAGAACTAATCAAAATATTAAAAGCAATCAACTTGCAAGATAACTATAAACTTATTTCGTTTGATGTTACTAATATGTTCACTAAAATTCCTCCTAAAGAATGTCTAATACTTGTAAGAAAATTACTAGAAGATAAAAATATTAATCCAGGAATAATATCAGATATACTTAATTTATTTGATGTATGTATTAATCAGAATTATTTCACTTTTGACAATAAGATATATATTCAAAATGAAAAAAAATATTAATCCAGGAATAATATCAGATATACTTAATTTATTTGATGTATGTATTAATCAGAATTATTTCACTTTTGACAATAAGATATATATTCAAAATGAAGGTTTACCAATGCGAAGCCCTATATCACCTATTTTGGCAAACATTTTTATGGACAGTTTAGAAAGAAAGATCTTTGAAAGTAATATTTCGAAAAATGTTTTATTTTGGTATAGATATGTAGATGACATATTAGCTTGTTTTATGGGTAGTGAACGACAATTAGATGTATTTTTCAACAACATCAATAATTTACATTAGAAATTGAAGAAAATAGCTCAATCAATTTTCTTGATTTAAAAATTCAAAGAGTTAATAATGTACTTGATTATTCAATTTACGAAAACCAACACACACTGATGTGACAATTCCATATAGTTCCAATCACCCCATGTCACATAAACTAGCGGCATATAATTCAATGATACATAGAGCTTTTTCAGTTCCTATGAACAAATGTAATTTTGATAGAGAGATTAATACAATTAGACAAATAGCAACATCCAACGGTTATCCATTTCATATGATAAATAAGCTAATTAATAAAAAAGAGGAAAAAGTGGCATTACAACTAATATTTTCTAAACAAACTGATGAAATAAACACTTATAAAACCCTCACATTTGCAGGAAATATTTCTAATAATATTTCAAAGATAATATCTTTAGCAACGAATAAAACAATTTCTTTTAAAACAGAAAGTAACGTTAGTACAAAATTGTTAAATGTAAAAACATAAATACCACCATTAAAGACAGGTATATATAAACTCGAATGTCCAGAATGTAATGCTGTCTATTTGGGTCAGACCTTTAGAAATTTTGAAATCCGATACATTGAAAACTTACGAGCATACAGATTAAAACAACCAGATAAATCCCACTACGCAAAACATCTACTTGATACCAATCATTCATTGACACCTAACACAGAAAATGAAGTGCTGCATATTTGTGAAAAGAAACAAGAACTGGATTTCCTTGCAGAATTGGAAATTAGAAGACATTTAAGAAACCCACAATATGAAGTTGTGAATGAACAGATAAATCTAGGGAGTTCTCCACTAATAAACTGTCTTCTTAAGCGATGTAAAGATCAGCAGATATAGTTTTCCTGGTTTCCTATATCGTTGCACAGTTATACTGGTCTTAATGGAAAAATGATATCCAGGATATCAGCATAGTGCTAATAATATCTAAGCTTCAATATTTGTAATATCACATCTTCTTCTTTTTTCTATTAACATATATTAAGTCAATCACAAGTTAGGTCACTTCTTGGTCTAGCCAAAAATAACTACTAAACATCAGGTAGGCATCAAATGAAATGTAACTTCTGTCATTCTGACGATGATATTGATTTATCGAAACAATTGTCAATTTTTTAGAATTTTCAACAATTTTCATTATATTGTGGAATTAGCTAGAAACAGTGAGTTTCATTCAAAACACTACTTATTTATAGAGTACGCGTCACTGATTGCTGTCCTCATGTGGTTTCTATAGATTTGAATAAATAGTATAGATCTTGAGTGATCTTTGTATGCATACAGAATTTCATTATTAAGACTGTATTTGCTTATAGTTCACAAACAAACCTTCAGTTTCGTAATTTACTTCTTTTGAAGGTATCATACTGAAAAATAACACAAAAAGAAATGTCATTATAAATATATTTTGATTAAGTCACTCTTGTTCATCCTATGAAACACATTTAAACTATTAATTAAAAAAACAATTGAACAAAAATTTCACAAGGTTATTTGCTTGAGAATTGAATGAAAATATTTTTCTCATAATGTTCTTTAAAATATATTTATAATTATAAACTAACAAATATACAATGTGTTTTATTAATGATTGGAAATAGTTTAACTGTTGTGAATCTTAAGCTCAAAATTTTAAAATTTAACCTAAAGCACTTAGATAAAATGCTCTTCCTTAATGAGTTAAAAAATTTAAAAACTATTTGTGCTCAGGACATTAAAACTTATCATATCATGCACTGTAACTCAGTAAAGTGCTCAAGATTCAACAGTTGAAATATTTCCAATTATTTGAAACACCCTGTACAAAACTGTTTAAAGTAGGTACATAGTTTTTATATATTTCCTAAAAACGTGTTATACGTGTTTAATTCTAATATAAATAGAAACATTTTGCTGTTAATAACAAATTCAACGTCTATTACCACTCTTTGGCACAATCTATCTAAATATAAAATATGATCATTTTTATAATATTGTTTAAAAAAGCTGCATATGTATTATTCATATAAGTAGTTGTATATATACATAAATTGTGTGGGAACCGAAAATGTTAATGAAAATTTGTAAAACTAGTATTGTCAATTTAAAATGAAGCATATCATTCAATTGTTTTGTTCAAATATTTTATTTAAAGGGTCATACTTACGAAAGTCGAAAATCTATACAAGGATTAATCTTTTTTGACAGCTCCAGTCACTATAGTATATTCAAAATCAAGAGCTATAACTCAAACAAATACATGAGGCACTCACGTGAATAGTCAGTATGAAGTTATATTTACAGGACCGTTATTTGGTAGTATAAAGTATTTTGTACAACTTTTTATTATTTTTTGTTGCTTTATGGCAGAAATTCAAATTTAATTGTTAACTGAATACATACTATAAACGAAATAAAGTGGTCGGGGGAAGATCGCAGGGGTTAATCAAATGTTTTTTTAACAACTATTACTTTTTAACATGATAGATTTTAATAAACTTGGCGTCATTTAAAAGGGTTTAACAGAGAATTAAGATATCTACACTTTTGGTAAAATAATAATGTTTGTAATATGTTGGTGATGCACGTTTTACACATAACTGCACATATACAGGTACAGGCACTTGCTGGATAGTTTTTCCATCATTCAGCGGTTTGACTTCAAAATGATATGTTTTAGCTCTTTGGAAATCAAAAATACAAACAATCATGATACAAAACAAAGTTAAAATTTTTGTACAAGCCCCGAAATATTATTTTATATCACAATAAAATACGACAAGAATTAAATTAACTGTCTCTACCCTTGATTTATTTATTGATTTATCGAAACAATTGTCAATTTTTTAGAATTTTCAATAACTTTTATTATTTTGTGGAATTAACTAGAAACCGTGAGTTTCATTTAGAACACTAATAACGACAAGAATACTTTTTTACAGCGGAAAATACCGCTTTACTAAGCTCTGTCGGAAATGTTGGCCCTCAAACCCAAATAGTTTATTACTGTTAGACCAATCAGATCGTATTTCCCCTACATCACGCACTGTGCATTTGTTTACGTTGGTATCTCTTGATTTTGAATATACCTTAGATAACTCGAAAACTATAGGGCATAAGTGGAGCGACGATAAGCTTGACAAGCTAAGGAAACTGCTTTTATTCATAGTGTTCACCTGAGCATATGTGTTTTTGTTTTCTCACGCACAATTAATTTTTAAAGGGAAAATGGTTCATTAAAAATTTGGTATGTAAAAATACACGGAAAGCTTAAGTTCATGCCATCAACCAAACTTAGAATATTTATAGAGAGTTTCATTATTTATTTCCTTTATTTCAAAAGTCGTAGAACTTTGCTAATCGATTCATCTCTCAGGAATGACTAGTTCAACTTTCCGAAAAAACTTTTACAGAACCGACTTTAACCTATTGGTGGCTCTGGACACATTAGGATGATATGACCTTGGTAGTTTACCTTCCACAGGCAGAGATGCTAACGTTGCACATATTCTTATATGTAGGCGTATCTCTTCGTTGTCTTATTCGAAAACAAGTCCAATATTCTGAGTATTGGTTAAAATTAAAGTTCCTGCTGGATATTTTAGCTTCTATAAAAAAAATTTAAAGCCCTAATTATTGCCTGTTCAAATTCCAGTTTTACAACAGATGGTTTCCAATTCGTTAGTTTGTCTTTGAGCAGTGCCATATTATCCAATAGGCTGACTAGGCTATATCCTAGGGCGCCGTGAAAGAAATAGGCGCCGACTGACCACTAACGATAGTCACAATTCGTGCAAATCATTTTTGCTGTATACGTATTTTTTTCGTGGAGATCGAATGTGTTGTAAGGCACCAATATTAAACAAAATTTTATTGACAACATTAGTGAATAGGGACATCATTATTTCAGTCAGCTGGGTTTCATTACTTGGATAGATTGAAAAGCACCTTTACATCCATATATTTTGATTATCAATGCGGTATTGTGGTAACTATAGACAAATCTCTTTTTGCTGATTTGCGACAGTGACGGGATGCCGCCAGAGATAAATATGCTAATATGCAAAGTACCGCCACGTGCGCCTTCCGCTCGCCAAAACAAAAAAACCGACAAAGGGTGATTGGAAACGCAGCATCAAATGGTGCGTTCTTTTTGACTGAGATCTCAGATCACTTCAGTTAAGGTGATCTGAGATAAAGTGATGTGAGTAAGCACAAAAAAGAACGACATCTCAATTGAAGCGCACGATCTATCGATAGATTTAAACTATACGACAGATTCGTATCAGCATCTAATAATGTTAATTAATGTATCCATAATTTGTAACAAAAGAAAAATAGATTATATATGTTTATTATTTGGATGTCAATGGTTAAAACCTTAGATAACCTTGGATAAAACTACAAATAAACCAAGTAAATCAA
Organism: Galeruca laticollis; assembly: GCA_963921935.1. Taxonomy (NCBI): domain Eukaryota; kingdom Metazoa; phylum Arthropoda; class Insecta; order Coleoptera; family Chrysomelidae; genus Galeruca; species Galeruca laticollis. The sequence goes on along the minus strand of OY998177.1, from coordinate 241,400,815 downwards.
ATATTTCTTCATCCCCTCCACTTAATTTCCGACTCAATTCCAACTGATACCCCCTTACAACATATTCAACATCGGTGAAGGGGGAGGAAAAATCTCAGCTCACTTAAAGTGAGTAAAACAACAAGAACGCTCATATTACTGATGTGAGCTGAGATTAACTGAGATCTCAGTAAAAAAGAACGCACCTAAAGTTTACATAAAAATTGGTAAACTTTGGAAACATTCATTTTAAAAATTGAAGATAGTCAGTTGAATGAGTTCAGTCGCAGGCAGTAATCGAGTAATCGTCAACTAAAATAATATCTATCAGTTGCGGTATTTTTGTCTTGTTTATCATTTTATCGAAAACAATGAGTGGAAGTGGAGGAAGTAGAAAACTTAGTGGGTGGGAAAGGAAGAAGGCTGAAAAAGAAAAGCAAGAAAAAATGGAGAACTTATTGAAAAAAATACCCAAATTCAATTCTTTTTTTTTGTCAACCTGTTCGAGGTACGGAAGCCGATGCCGATAATGAACAACGATCAACTCTCAGTAATGATAATATTATGGATAGAGGTAAGCAGATAATTGAATAACGCGGTGTAAGAATGTAATTTTTATTTTTGTATCCTCTAGAAACCGCAATAAACTCATGCAACTCTGATACCGATCAAGTTCAGGACTGTGCATCTTCAAGCCATCCTCAAGTAACGTCAGAATTATTTTCAAAAGTCGATTTTACAGACCCAGCTGGATGGGCTATAACCGAAAGTTTCATAAATTACATTGTAATGAACCCATCTGTAATTGTACAAGAAATTTCTAAAATGGATTTCCAAAAATCGAAACGAATTTATGATATTCATAGTAGATTTGCTTCAAAAAATATGTTTTTCAAAACTTTGCACAACGGGAAACTGTACGTCGTCAATGGCTATTATATTCAGCACTAACAGGAAATGTTTATTGTTTGTATTTTAAATTATTTAACACGACAAAAACGAATTATTTCATGACTGGATTCAACGACTGGAAAAATACCCATCTGATTTCTGAACATGAAAACTCTTCTGTACACTGTGAAAATGCGTATATTGCGCGAAAATAAATACCGAAGTTCATAAGCAGTACCTTGCAGGAAGATATTACTGGGTTAACATACTTAAACGAGTAGTTGCGGTTATAAAATTTTTGACATCGCGTGGCTTAGCATTTAGGGGCTCTAGTGAAAAGTTTGGAGCTATTGATAACGGCAACTACCTAGGTTCGTTAGATCTTTTAGCAGAATTCGATCCGTCTCTGAAAACCCACATTGAAACAAAAGGCAATCCAGGAAAAGGAAATGTTTCTTATTTGTCATCAACTGATGGCGGTTGATCTAAGAGAACTATTTGCATCAGAAATAAAAAAACACGAAATATTTTGCAATAATCATAGATTCTACACCCGACATATCCCATACTGACCAACTTACTGTTGTTCTCAGATATGTAATTGAAAATGGTTCGGTAGTAGAACGATTTATTACATTTGCTGCTAAGGTAGGGCACAAAGCTTCAAGTATGGAAACAGCAGTTTTGAAAGTTTTAGAACATATGTCATTAGATATACAGAACTGCAGAGGGCAATCTTACGATAACGCTAGCAATATGTCTGGTCGATATTCTGCTTTGCAGGCTAGAATCAAGGAAAAGAACAAATTGGCTAAATTTATACTGCTGCCCATTCACTGAATTTAGTAGGAACCTGCGCTGCAGAGTGTTCTCCTGTTGTAACAAATTTCTTCTTGTTTGTGGAAGAAATATACACTTTCCTGTCAGCATCAACCTATAGGTGGGAAATAATGAAAGAGTGTTTAACACGTAACAGAGCTGTGAGTGGGTCAGAACTACATGTGCCTAAAAAACTTTCAGCTACTAGATGCTCAGCTAGAGTCGATGCCTGCACCGCTCTTTATGACGGTTACGATGCTTTTAAAGAAGCTTTGAATTTTATTGTGAATGATACCTCGCAAGCACCTAAAACAAAAGCTGAGAGGAAGGGTATATTGCAAAAAATGTTAAGCTTGGAGACTGGTATGATACTCTCTTTCTGGAGAGATATTTTAATTCAATTCCACAAAACAAGCCAGTCTTTGCAAAAGCAAAGTATGGATATAGTGACAGCCGTTCAACTCTATAAATCATTAATTCACTTTGTTACGGAAATGAGAACAACTTATAACAAATACGAGGAAAGCGGTAAATTGTTAACAAATGTAGTACCTATACGTTAGATTCGAAAAGGAAGAAAAAAAGAAAAAGTTTGCCAGGAGAGAGAGTTGTTGGAGAAACTACTTTTGATGGTAGCACAGATATGGAAGTAAATATGTTCTACGTGGTTGTAGACAATATAGTATCAGAACTCGAGAGGAGAAAAAATTCGTACGATGAAATGAATGGATCTTTTGGTTTTCTTACAAACTTAGAAGACACTGAAGACAATATAACAAAAGAAAAGTGCAGACATCTTCAAGGAATTTATACTAGAGGTTTGGATTGTAATTTTGAAAATGAATGTGTACAATTCAAATATTTTATTTAAACTCTGGACTAACCTATCTCTGAGAAAAAAAACATCAAAAACTATGTCGTGGTTGCAAACACTCCGCAGCAGAAATTTAATTTGTACATTTCCCAACATGGACATTATTTTAAGAATATATCTGTGTCTTCCAGTGACGAATTGTACAGGCGATAGGTCCTTCTCCGTGTTAAAACGAGTAAAACATTACTTAAGAAATTCTTTAACAGACGATAAAACTGCTGACTTCTCAATATTATGTATAGAATGTGAGGCACTAAAAGAAAGAAATTTTGACGATATCATACAAATTTTTTCAAGTATTAAGTGTCGTAAAATCAACCTTTAAGTAATAGATTTGTACATTTTCACAAATACATATATATTTTGTGAAACGCTTTTTATTTGACTTGTACTCGTATTTATATTTTTACTTTCCTAGTCTACTGATGTCAGCCTAGGGCGCTCTAATGTCTTAATCCGGCCCTGTCCATATGTCCTATTTTTTGTTTAGATGTAAATACAGGGTGTCTCAAAATTGACGCCCGTCCTTTCAGAATATGAATCGGGGGGCTAACATGAATTAAAACGAAAGAATAAAAAAATTGCGTTGTGTCCATGGTTACAGAGTTATTGACAAAAAACAAAGATCTAACATTCAATGTTTACACTTTATTAAAAACGAATATTAGTTACAAAACAAGAAATTAATTTATAAAAGGTGTTCAAACAAATCGCCTCCTACTTCAATGCAAATATTTGCACGATTTATCATTGAATCACGAACCCTCTGTAGCATGTTTTCGTCTATAAATGTCACAGCAGCGTGAATACGAGCTACTACGTCTTCCGCACTCTCAACAGGTTCGAAGTAAATTTTTCCTTTCAAGAATCCCCAGAAGAAAAAATCTAATGGATTTAGATCTGGAGATCTAGGAGGCCATAGTACGGGTCCACCTCTTCCAATCCAACAGCCGGGGAATGTTTGATTTACTAATGTTCTCACTTGTCTACCATAATGTGCAGGAGCACCATCATGTTGGAACCAACAATTCAATCTAGTTGCTAATGGAACTTGACCGAGAAATGGCAGTGGTAAAAATTGTCGTTTAAAAAATGAAAATACGATGCTGAATTAAGTCGGTTAGGTAACATATTTGGGCCGATTACATTATTATTTAATAATCCAGCTCAAATGTTTACTGACCATCGTCTTTGGTGACATCTTTTACGTATCAAATAAGGGTTTTCATCTCTCCACTCGTGCAAATTATGAGTATTTATAATCCCTGTCTGGGTAAATGTACACTCATCAGTAAACATAATATTTTCTATAAAATGTGGATAATTGTTTACGTTATCCAATAACCATCTACAAAAATTGATCCGAAGCTCCCTATCTCCTTCATGTAAAACTTGAACTTTTTCAGGCCTAAATGGCTATAAGCAAGACTTGTATTTGGTTCCGCTTCAACAAAATCAAGAATTTGCTCTTCTTGGACGACGTTGAGCGTAGAATGGCGTCCTCCCTTATTTAATCTGGGATTTAAATTACCTGTTTCCAGTAATCTTTGTTCAACCCGTCGTATAGTTTTTGCATCAGGGTGCCGTCGATTTGGGATTTTTACGGTATATGCTCTAGCTGCAGCACTGGCATTATCATTATGCGCCCCTAATACTTTTAACATATCAACATATTCTCGATTGGAATAATAACGTTCCATTTTTAAAACAAATAACCGTATGAAATTATACTTATACTTATTATGACAAAAGTTGACAGAACTAATAATTAACATTTAACATTACCACAGCAACCTATGCTACTCATTTGTTTTTAGCTGACTTCGTTTTTAATAAAGTGTAAACATTGAATGTTAGATCTTTGTTTTTTGTCAATAACTCTGTAACCATGGATATAACGCAATTTTTTTATTCTTACGTTTTAGTCCCCCGATTCATATTCTGAAAGGACGGGCGTCAATTTTGAGACACCCTGTATATACTTTTTAAATGATGACAATTTCTTTAACTATATTGCCAAAACTCAGCCAAAATATTACTTACTAAAATGTACTTTCCAAAAATCAAATATCTTTAGTAGTTTCTATTATGTCGTATATAGTTTGCACACTTTTGATAATCAAAACGAATGCGATGTTGCCAAACCTCAAAATTTTACAGATTACTACCTTATTTATAAGATTGAGTACCAAAATTTGTCGACTTTTCAGATTTTGTCGAAGTGAAATGTGAAAAAAGTACAGGTTGTCCCAAAGTAATAACTAAGTTACGGTGTTTGGTATATCACATTCTAATTTTGGTAATAAATATGGTTCTGAGGTTTCCGGTGATAAATATCGGGGTGGGGGGATATTGATCGCGATGCTCTGAGGCCCTGGGCACGTGCTCAGAGTATTTAATTTAATTTTCTTATAAAAAAACTTTAAATTTTTAGAAAATCATATTTTTCGATCATTTTTATTGAAACTATATACTGAAAATTTGGTTCTTCTTGGAAAATTCGCTATGAAAAATTGACGAAGGGCAGATTGAGAAACGTGTTTGTTGGTTTATGGCTTATTATAACAGCGCTCTTCTTTTCACTATGCGATGTTCTATTAAAATGAGAGTGTTTGTATTTGTTGCTCTTCTATTGGCTCTTATCGTCGCTCATTTATACGGATTGATTTAAAATATTCTAGATTTTTGGCATTATCCAAGAATGTCCCACAAATTTTCATATACAATTTTGAAACGCCATAGTCAGTCTTCCATATAATATAAAAATATATGATATTTAAAAATAAACAGTAGATTTGGTGTGTGTATTAATTTTAGGTAATTTGAATTTTATGGAAATTATTATACATACATATATATGAAAATAAAGTTTAATCAAATAATATTAGAGTTTCATTATTTTTAAAGGACAATGAAAAACGTTTATTAGATTAGTAACATAGATATGACAAAAGTTAGTATCCCGACACAAAAAGAGAAACAAAGGTTGTAACCTGTTCTTTATTGGGCACTAAAATAGCCACCTGAGCAAGATGCCGCGAAGAGACTCTTCTCAAGAAGGAACAAAAGGTGAAGCCTCTATTTTTTAGGTAAAATTTCGTTCAGGAAGGGTGGATAGGGGTCTTGTCCTGGAAATGTTCCAGTACGGTGTCGTTAGTCACTTAAGGTGGATTGCTGATTGATGAGAAGTATTCCGGTGATGTTGTTGAAGATTTTCTTCAACTAAGGTTGGCTAGCAGTTAACATACATAGGATCAGAAAATGTGTCCTAACACTAAAAGGGTCCTAGCTTCAAATGTGCCTTAGCACTGAATGTGTCCTAGCCGCTGTGCTTACCACAGAAATTTAGGCAAAGGAAAATGACGATACGTCTTGCCTCAACGGCAGTCTTAACGAAAAAAGAAGGATATGATGTTAGTATTTAGCATCGTAAGATTCAATCGGCCGCGAACAAACGTCATTTATCTCGTGTTCAGAGTTGGGGATTGGAAGTGGCTAATGAGACGGTGAACGGGAATTAAGAAGTATTTGCGATTTAAAAATCGAAACAGGGCGCTAAACATGTTACAAGGTATAAGACAAGGAAACTCACTGTCAGTTACGTTGTTTAATCTAGCTCTAGAAATAGTTGTAAGAAACATACAAAAGAGAAATCTGAGAACAACAGGAACTCAACTAATCGCGTATGCAGATGACATAGTAATAGTGAGAAAACAAAAAAAAGGAAAACTATGGAAAAATGTTGAAGGAAATTGTAACGACCAAGAAAGAAAAAACAAGAACACAAAATGGCTGCTTTGTTTACGGCACAGTTCACGGTTCGTTTTCTTCTTCTAAATATTCCAAACGCACGTTGATATTATCACCTCGCAAAATAAAAAGAAAATGTTACTTGTATTTTACTTACTCCAAAGTAACCCCAGCATATAAAATAATCATATTCAACCGGCAACATTAGACAGCAATGAAATAGTGTACGTATATTTACCCAAAATGTGGATTTTTCCGAGAGGTATTCAATATTAATTGAATGTTTGATCTAAAGTTCCAAGTTATGTCAAGCAAGAAATTAATTAGTAATATATACAATTTATTTAACTTATAATATACAAATGTTTGACAAATAGTAAACAAATTTTTCATATTCCTACTTCTTTGCAATTGGGAATATTTTTCAAAAACGAAAAATTAACTTTCTTTCTTTCTTTCTTTCTTTCTCTTATCCTTATGCCTTCTCAGACTTCGGATTGGAGTTCTTCATGTACCCATTTTTTCCATTCTTTTCTGTCTCTGGCCAATGCCTTCATCTCTCCTAATGTTTTCCCTTGTTTTTTCCAATTTCTTCAATCTGATTTATTGATTTCCTCCTGGGTCTTCCTCTTTGTCGTTTTCTTGATATTCCTATCTCCATAACTTTTCTCGCAATTCTATCTTGCTTCATTCTTACTAGGTGGCCGTACCAGTTGAATTGTTTCTTTTTAATCTTTGATATTATTGGTTCTTGATTTGTTATGCTTCTGATTTCTTCGTTTCTTACTTTATCCCATTTTGTTTTACCTGCTATTTTCCTTAAATATTTCATTTCCATTGCATTTATTTTTGTTTCATGTTTTTTCTGCATTACCCAGTTCTCACTAGCATAAGTTATAGTTGGGACTGTAATTTTGTTGTAGATTTCCAGCTTTGAGTCCATATCGATGTGTTTATGGCTTAATATAGTTCGATTTAGGGAATAATATAATCTTGTTGATTTATTTGCTCTGTTATTAAGTTGCGCATCTATTTTTCCTTCTTCTGTTATGATACTTCCTAGGTAATTATAAGTTGTTACTTTTTCTAATGTTTTGTAATTACATTTCAATTCCTTGCAGTTACTCCCCTCTCGCTGTTTTTCATTTACTATCATTACTTTGGTTTTTTCTGTATTTATTGTCATTTTAATATTTTCTATTTCTCTTGCCAATAAGTTGATTCGTTTCTGCATTTTATTTTTTGATTTTGCTATAAGTACAATATCGTCTGCATACAGTAAATTACTTAATCTGACCGGCACCATGTTTCTGTACCCTACTATCATGTCCTCCTTGTCTTTTTATTTCCTCCACTATTTTGTCCATTATAATGACAAACAACAGTGGGTTTAAGCTATCACCTTTTTTCATTAGAAACTCTTCCGATCTTTGACCTCCTATCTGCACTCTTAATTTGACTGTCTCGTATGTGCTTCTAATTATATTAATTAGAGCTTTCGGTACTTCTAAATCTTCCAATACCTCCCAAATTTTTTCTCTTTCCACTGTGTCAAAAGCTGCCTTCAAGTCAATAAATGTTAAATACATTTCTTCTCCCGCTTCTATTGTATTATCAATTAGCCTTCTTAAAATATATGTCGTCCTGGTCTAAAAGCTGCTTGTTCCTCTTCTAATTTTGCTTCTACATAACGTCTTAATCGGATCTCTATTATTCTCGTGTAGATTTTGAAACTAGTTTGGGCTAAGCATATTGGTCTATAATTATTGCACAGTGTCTGATCCCCTTTCTTATGTATTGGCAGTATAAGGTTATTTTCCCAGTCTTTGGGGATTTTTTGAGTATCCCATGCTTCCCTGCATATGAAAAACAGCCAGTCTTTTCCTTTTTCTCCTAACCATTTTATCAGCTCTGGCGCTACTTCATCCTCCCCACTGGCTTTTCCTATTTTAAGTTTATTTATAGCCACTTCCATTTCTTCTCTTTGGATTGCATGGTATTCATGTTCATTCCATTCCTCTTCCGCTATATCCGTTGTTTTCTTCTTCGACCTATTACTAAATTTGTCTTCGTAGTGTTGTTTTCAAGTCTTTAGTATTTGATTTATTTCGGTCTCCAATTCGTTATTTTTATTTTTTATTGCTCTTATATTTTTTCCTTTACTTCCTCGTAGTCTTTTTATTGTTGTCCAAAATTTTCTGTTATCTGATGCATGTGTCTCTGACATCTCCCTACCAAATTCTTTCCATGAGTCCCTTTTCGCTTTCTTAACCGCTTCCTTGACGATATTTCTTTTTCCGTTATATATTTTCTTATCTTCCTGTGTTTTTGTTTGGAGGTATTTTTTCCATGAGGTTATTTTTTCTTCTAATGTTTGTATTTCTTTGTTCCACCACCTAGTCCTCTTTAAATGTTTGTTGAATTTATTTCTTCTGCTTTTTCAAGTAATATTGGTTTGAATACTGTCCACCATTTTTCGAGTGTCCATTCGTTGTTTTCATTAATCAATTTTTCCCTGTCTGTTTCTTCCTGATATTTAAATTTTTTTTCTGTGTTTAAATTAACTTAAGATTAATTAAATAAAATAATTATAAAATTCAATAAAAGTAGTATCAATGTAACCTCATGTTATAGGCCAGTTTCTACAGTCATCAATAAATTTGTACAAAACCTTCAAACTTACTTTGAATCTGAATTTGATGATAACATATATGCCCTTTTTATTGGAGATATCAACATCAATATATTGAAACTATGATACCGTAGAATATAATAATTCATTGCACGAATACGGATATATGCCTATGGTCAACATAGTTACAAGAGGAAAAGTATGCTTAGATCACATATACATCAAATCTAAAATTCATGAAATACTAGAAATGGTCATACCTATAGTTGTAGATAGAAATATAACAGATAATTCGACAATGATTTTACAAATAGTACATAATAACAAAAATAAAGAACAAGACAACAAAATGTGAAAAAAATGCATTGCTAATATCCGACTGTCAATCATTTTGGGAGAAATTAATTGGAATCCTGTATACTCGCAAAATGACTCGGATACTGCCACATATATGTTAATTGAGTGAATGAAAACGACGAATACTCAGTGTGTATTAGTTTATTACTTTCCAGCTAAGCGCTTTCGGCTATTAAGCCATTATCAAAGCCGTCGTCATTTAAAAAAGTAGTTGTCAAAGCCATCAAGTTGATTAAAAACAATACTCAAGATAGAATCATCGTTATGATTGAGTCATTGGAATAAAAACATTAAAATACCCTATTGGAAGAGTGTAAAATTATAATTCACATGATGTAAATTCACTCAAAATTAAAAAACTGAATGAAAACAGATGACAAGTTTGACATTAGACTTCTAATGTCAAACTTGTCATCTGTTTTCATTCAGTTTTTTAATTTTGAGTGAATTTACATCATGTGAATTATAATTTTACACCCTTCCAATAGGGTATTTTAATGTTTTTATTCCAATGACTCAATCATAACGATGATTCTATCTTGAGTATTGTTTTTAATCAACTTGATGGCTTTGACAACTACTTTTTTAAATGACGACGGCTTTGATAATGGCTTAATAGCCGAAAGCGCTTAGCTGGAAAGTAATAAACTAATACACACTGAGTATTCGTCGTTTTCATTCACTCAATTTACATCTAGTGTGTACACCATATCCACAGGCATTTCTACATATATGTTACTCCAAATAATGAACAATTTAATCCAAAACTGTACTAGATATAAAAAAACTAGAAACAAATTTCCCTATTGAGTGAAGTCCATAAAAAAATGAACTTTTCAAACAAGCTTTGAAAAATCCTAATAATTTAGAGATGGAACATCGATATCCTACTTCGAGGAATAGACTGGCAAATTTTATCGCAAAAACAAAACAAAATTATTACAAAAACTGTATTGAAAGTGATGTGAATAATTCTAAAACATTATGGGCTATCGTTGAAGAAATAACTGGCAAAAAGCAGAAAACAGCGAAAATAGATAGGTATCATAAAAAACGAGAAAGAAGAAAATTTAACTGATGTTAAGGATATAGCAAATGAATTTAACAATCAATTTGTGAATATGGGTCCGAGATTAGCACAAAAAATAAATAAAAATTTAAACTTCACTTCTCGTACATATAGTTTACCTAACTCTATACAATTAACTCATACTGATACCACTGAGATTGTAGACATAATAGAACAACTAAAAAATAAAAAATCGGTTGGTAACGATGGGATAGGTGTAGATTTTATAAAGTACATTGCTGAACACATTTCTAACCCGTTGAAATATATTATAAATATGAGTATTGACCTGGATATTGGCCAAAGCAATTTGAAAAAGCAGTGGTTTGTCCAATTTACTAAAAAGGAAATAAAGCAATAACAACCAATTATAAACCCATATCTTTAATATCTCATTCACCTAAAATATTCGAATATATTATTAAAAAAAAGATTGAACAATTTTATTGATAAGTACAAATGTATCTCAGTGAAACAATCTGTATTCAGAGAAAATACAACTACTGACGATGCGATATTGGAATTAACTAAGAAAGTACACAATTCACTCGAAACATGTACCCCTTGTTTTTGTGTTTTTATCGACCACAGTTGACCGTTCTCTCCTGCTCAAAACGTTAGAAGCAAACGGAATAAGAGGTAATTGTCTAAAACTTTTCAATAGTTATCTTACTAATAGAAAACAAATGGTCAAAATCGAGAACGAATTAAGTACCAAGATAACAATGAAATGTGGAATGCCACAGGGTACCGTACTGGGACCAGTTTTATTTAATCTTTATATAAATGAATTATTTAGTCTAAACACGACAGGAGACATTATAGGTTATGCACCATAATATTTTATGAAATGGAAACCTGGGAACAACTAAAAATGAAAGTTGAAACCGACTTAACTATTGTAGAGGACCGGTTCGACTATAAGCTTTTGACAATAAATTTAGAAAAAACTACATTCTTACCTTCCAGTTGCATCGTTTCTGGCAGCGCAAATAATGAAATAGAGGGTACAACAAATATTGAATATTTGGGAGTATACTTAGACACTAATCTTAAATGGGACTGTCATATAAAATATGTTATAAGAAAACTACAATTCATACTATATAAATTTAAACTCCTTAGAAACTACTTACCCTTCACACAATTGAAAAAGTTATACTACGCGCTTGTGGATACTCATATTAGGTACGTCATTACAGTTTGGGGTTCGACTCTGCAAGTGCATATACTTCTATTACAAGTCTTACAAAGAAGATTTTTACGAGTAATAATGGGGAAACATCACAGGTATTCATCTGATAGTCTGTACGAGGAATCACAAATTCTCGACCTAAGGCAGCTCTATTATTACTGTACCAAAGTCAAATATCTTACTCAGTTGTCCAGTTATAGTTAAAAAGTCCAAATCTCAACGGGCGTAGTCGTATATGTATATTTATAAAGATGTACAACACTATACCGACAACCTTCAAAAGAATATATAGCAAGCCAATCTATAAACGAAAGTTAAAATCATTTATATTAGATAAACCAAGAAACTTTATAGCTAACATAGTAAATTAAGAGAAAACAATGAATGTTCATATAGTAACGGAATTGCAATATACTATCCTAATCAAGATTATCCTCTTTTTTTGACCACACAAGTCAATCACAACGATTCAGTATCAGCATTCCGTTTGAATCCTGATGTCTATGCCTGCATGTGAATATGTAATATGGACTTTATATATATTTTGTACTTTTGTATTTACATTTATATATTTATAAGCACATTGTAATCACAAAACAAGTACTCATGTACTTATCGTTCACTTTGAATTCGCTCATGTGAGACCTGTGCCTCTAGAAAATCGGGATACGACCATTTGTTTGCAAGAAGCTTTTGTTAAATATTATAAAAATACGAGCTCGCACACATGAAACAAGCGCACACAAAAAGGTAGCTAAAAAGTCTTTTGTTTTTACGAAAGTAGACATTTTATAACATTGGTTAGCTGAAGAGCAGGTGAGCTCATACAGTCGTGGTTAGGTGTGGAAGCCAATGAAATCGTCTTTCAGAACAGCAGCTGACCAGTTCCTTTTGTGCTATGGAAGCCGGCGGTATGAAGTGATATGTGTCGTTAGCATGTTTAGAATCATGCTGTTTTGGTGTGATCATGTATTTGAATAGATCTACGAATTTGTTTTCCTCAAATAAAAGTGGCTTGACGAAAATAGGTAAATGACCATATTTATAAAAACGAAGGATTTACTTTGAAGTAAACGGTAGAAGTAAAATGTTTTACTACAATTCGTATTCATAATCTCTACCTTCGGATAAATAAAGTAAAAGTTACAGGAAATCCTTCAGTTTTTTTATGAATACGAACATAACACCTTTTACTTTAAAGCAATTCTCTTCGAAGCCTTACATTTTCCTTCACTTGTTTTATGCAAATATCTTGAAGGAATTGCTTCATTTTTTGAGTCTTCTTTTTGTAAATACGGTCTACAGGATGTGTTTATGACTTGCTTTCAATGCGAATAAAATTCTTGTTAAACTCTTTAAATCAACAAAATAATTTACAATGAATGAAACGACAATTAAAAAGTTAATAGGAGAGGTTACGAAAATAATATTAGAAGAATTAAACAATACAAAGAAAGAATTAAAACGAGCTTTAGATACTACTGAAACGAATTTATTAATGAAAATTGAAGATCACAACAAAATATTGAAAGCCTTACAAAAAGAGAACGAAGACATCAAACAGAGATTAGAGCTAATCGAGAAAGATAAAACAGCGAACAATATCGTGATTTTTGGCATCCAAGAGGATAACCATCCCATCGAAGTTGGAGATATATGCAAGAACCGGAACAGAAATCTAGAAATAAACCTCAAAGAATAAGATATGAACAACTTTTATTCTCTGGGAATGTCTGATACTGCTCCAGTAAAAGTAGAATTCTTTTAACGAAAAAAGAGGTGTTTAAAAACATCAAAAAGTTAAAAGGTACTGGATTGGCTATTTCTAACGACTCGAGTAAGAAGGAAAGGGAAGAGTACTACAATATCTAATCCGCTTCCGTAAATCAAGAGATCCTTCAAAGTGCTACATACAGGGAAGTAAATTAATATTGGACAGAAATTCCTATACTCTTGAGCAATTGAAAGAAGACTCTCTGGTGGAAGAAAATAAATCAAACAGTGAACCTTCCCCTCCTACAACAGCAACTAATTTACCAACTCCACCTATTACAAGCAATAAAAAAGAGATTGTGAAAAATAAACCTCACACCCGCTCTGGTTCTCAGTCAAAAAATAATTTTAGTTAAATATAACATCTATGAACCCTTACATTCGAGATTATGATTATACTCCCTTTAAAACTATAGAATTAGATTCTGTTAGTCAATATAACATGTTAAAAAATATAAACAATAATAAATTCACCGTTTAACAACAGAATATAAGAAGCGTTAGGAAAAATCTAGATGAGTTGAAAATATATCTGTCTGGTTTATATTAAAAATTGTCTAGAGTATAACCATGAAATAGTAAAAGTAGGACTCTGTAATGTTCTAAAATTATCTGTTTCAATCCAAAACCGTAAAATAATTATTTCTGCCTTATACAGGAAACTAAAACATTTATAAAAGATTTTAAACAATATTTGGCACAACTTTCCGCTGAAAATTGTGATTTTAATATACTCGCCGGTGATTTTAATATTAATATTATGGAAGATAGTGACGATACAATTGACTACTTTTTTTTTTATATATCAATCGCATCAACCACGTAGGGTTATTAGCGAGTTAAAATGATGGAAGTTCACTTATTGTAGCTTTGTTATAGTCACTATATTTTGCTACTTAATTTGCAGTATTTTAGGTAGTTTAAAAGTTTTTTAGTTTCTTGCTTTTCTTGTAATAGTTTTTTTAGTGATAGGGGTAGTTGATTCTTTTTCCGTTCCTTGTCGTATTTCGCACATTCGATTACCAGGTGTTTCACGGTTAACTCACTGTTACACATTTCGCACATTGGTTTATTTTTTCCTGCTAGTAAGTAGTCGTGTGTGATGCGCGTATGACCGATTCGAATACGAGAAAGGATCACTTGTTCTCTTCTATTTATGTTTTTACAGTTCCAACCGTGAGAATTTGTAGTGACTTCATATGATTTGTGTTGGTTATGTCTTGCTTCTTCCTGCCATTTATCGCAGATTTTGCTCTTGTAGAACGCTTTCAAACCAGTATGTACGGTAAAATCGTTCCTTTCTGATTGTTGATTTGTGAATGCATTTTTTGCTATTTGATCTACTCTCTCATTCCCTTCTATTCCAGTATGGGATGGGACCCACATGAATTTAATATGTATGCTGCTGTTTCTGCAATTATGTAGCTCTTTCTTGATCAGTATGGCTATAGGGTGATTAGAGTACAGTTGACGAAGTGCTGTTAGTGAACTTTGAGAGTCAGATATTAAAAGGACATTTTTATGCTTGATTTTCTGGATTTTCTTGAGTGCTTCTAAGATGGCGAATAATTCAGCTGAATGAATAGATGTGAAGGGTGGGAGTATGTAGGATTTCGAAAAGTCCTCGGAGTAGAAGGCAGCCCCAATTTCATCTTGGTTTTTTGGAGCATCTGTGTATACCTTATAAATGCTACCGTATTTATTTAAGGCACTTAGGAATTCTTGTTTTATTCTGGCTGTTGGAGTCTCTGATTTATTAAGGTAGGCGAGGCTTAGGTCTAGGATAGGGAGTGTTATTGTCCATGGAGGAGGATAATTTATTGATGGGACGTCATAAATATTTGGGAAATGCGAATTTATTTTGTTTAAATATGTTTTGACTCTGTGATAGAAAGGAGGAGTAGTTGAGCTGGATAAAAATTTGGCTTTAAAACGATCAGATAAGACGTTGTCGGCTACTGGATTTCTTTTGTTTGATATTACAGAGACAGCATAAGAGATGCTTAGATATTCTCTTCGGTAAGAAAGCGGTAACTCTCCAGTCTCCCAATGTAAGCTTTGGATAGGACTTGTACGATGGGCACCCAAACAGATGCGAAGAGCTGTGTTTTGTATAACTTCCACTGACTGAAGAAGGCTTTTGTTGACTACTTTAATGACGTGTATGAGAACGGTTTCCATTCGTATATAAACACGGATACGAGACCTGACAGTGGTACATGTTTGGATCATATTTTGCTTCGGAACAAACTGGAAAGAAACGATACGATTGCAGCCGTAATTAAAACAATAATCACAAATCACTACATGACAGTTATCGCTGTGGAAATAGGAAAAACAAATACCAACACCCCGAATAAAATAACCCTTAACAAAGTTCATAATTATACAAACATAAAAAACTAACTAAAAAATTATGATTGGTCAGAACTTCAATCCATAAACAGTGCTGATAAATGTTTTGTGTATTTCCTCAGCAGACACTTATTTGAGGAAGCTTGAAAATTAGCAGAAGCGTTTTTTAAAAATTATTCTATATAGACACAGACTGTACCCAACCGATATTTTGTATCGCGAATTTAACGAGCTAGATATCAGACAGATATCTTTTTACAAGTCAGTAGTATATAAACACGGAACAAAAAATATATATCTAGATCACAACTATAACACACGACAAAAATGCAATCTATTGTTAAAGACCACTCAAGCCACTAAAACAATTGGACAAATGGCGTATAATTAATTATCTCTCTAACAGATTATATAATTTCTTGCCATTAGAAATAAGACAGATAAAACAAATTCACAAATTTAAAAAAAGGGTTAAAATATTTTTGCTATCACTCAGTAGAACAGAAGTATGTAATTTGATTGTGCCGTAATTTCTCACTCATTTTTAATTTTAAATTGTGTTAAATTTTTAAAATCTGATCAGCTGTTAAATTGATGTATTTTAATGTAAATAAATTTTTGTATTTTGTTGTGGGGACAATTCTACATGTGAACGTAGCTTAACAAATATATTACATTATTTGTGTTGGTACCATTGTATGAAATGAAAGTATTAACTTGTTGTTTTTGACAGCGTTGCTTTGTACACGTGCTATATTTTTGTTACACATTTTCTATAAAATATAATTAATAGTCTCCTTGTGTGTCTGATTTCTTTATTAAAAACGACAACAATACTGTATTGAATACTGCATGTATGTAATTGTTATTATATTGTATTTCGGTAGTGTACTTTTGTCTGAATAAATTATTATTATAATTGTTTGAACAGTTGGTAAAATTATGAATAATATAAAACCAGAAGAGGCTTTTATTTCACCGGCGCCTGACAGACTTTTTACGTAAATATTTATTGGATGATGTAATTCATTTTTCTCGATACCATTATAAACAAAATAGAAACTTTTTTGCCGTAACTAGGTAATGCGTGACATTATTTGAAAAGGGGCAAGTGGCGTAAATATAGGAAACAAAACAAATAGAGAAAATATAATTATTTTCTTATATCAATAGGAACGTGGTTGAACTTTTAGAATAGAGGTTTAGCATTTTGCAGAAACTGGGGGTGAACTTTTTTTTATCTGTAACCAGTTTAAGGAAATAATTTTGTTTTTTCAATATATAGATGCCTCCCCAAACACAAAATCACAAAAAAATTTCAGCGGAAATGCATCATTTTCCGACTTTAGAATAACTAAAACTAGTTATATGAAAACTTTGAGTGGATTTTTTTTTGCGGAAACCAGTTTCAAAAGAAATTTGTTATTTCAGTATATAGATGCCTCCCCAAACACAAAATCACAAAAATTTTACAGTTACAGTTACAAGAAAACTTTTTTATGCTTTATATTTCAAACACTTTCTTAAACATAACTACAAAAAAGAACTGCTGCGGAAATATGTGATTTTCCTAACAGGTGTTATTTGTACAGTGGTTGTGCCTTGTAGATAAATGAAAACTTATTTTTGTTAAGTATATATAAAATATGCGAAATGAGACAACATACTCAGAAAAAACATTTTTTAAATAACATCTTCAATGTCAAATGACATTTTTAAAACTAAATTTTGTAGAAATTATCGGAAATAAAACTGAAATTCAACTGTAAACTTTCAAGGAAAAACTTATAAACATATATGTACCAGTATCAAATAAAGGAACAAAATTTGCCAAAAAATACAATGATTTGAGATTTCATATTTTCAGAATCGAATTCTCTAGGCTTCCTTTTGGGGATCAGGTTTTGGTGTCCAGATTGGTGACCACAAATTGTCAAAACTGTCAAAATCACACCATCACTTAATGGCTTATATCTTTTTTATAACAATATAAAACTCAACCAAAATACCTGATCCCCAAGACAAAGGTCCAAGTTATATTGTGTTAAAATTTCAACACTTAATTTCCCTGCGTTCTTTAGATTTGTTGTGTACAAAATGACCTTAATTTTGTTGCGAATCACGGGTGCCAACTGTTTTCAGGTTCCTAAAACGTGAGGCCCTTCTTAAGCCTTCATTTTTCGCAAATTCATAAGCTTCCTGCCTAGTTTTAGGTAGACTTTGCTCAGTTATAATAAAATAAGACATCATTTAACCACAAGGTATTCGTATTTCTACTCCTACAGCACATATTATACTAACAATAATAAAGCTCATATCTTAACGACATTTAAAAACCTATTGAACGGTTTTGTACATGCCTTTTTACAGTGTCGCCGATTAAAGTTCGAATCAATCTAAATCTACAATATTTTATCAATAAATGAAAATGATATAATTCCGCAAGAAATTTTTTGCGTGTTTAGAAAATTGTCTATAATGTACAACAGAAACGCATTCTCTTGTAACTGGTTTCAGCTATTCTAAAGTCGGAAAAATGAAAATTATGCATTTCCGGAAAACAAAAATCGAATCTTTCTGTTTGAAAAATATTCCTAATGGTAAATAAACGAATATTTCTTACATAACTGGTTTCACCTAAACGAAAGTTGATCCGAAACTAGATGAAAACCTTGCCTTATAAGAAGAATAAGAACGCTCTTTGGTGCTACACCTACTACAGTGTCCAGGAATCTGTCCATAAAAGACCAAAAATGTAGGTATAATTTATCCAAATTTATCTTATGGCCTTTAAACTACATCATTTTCGAAATACTAAACTGACGCCAACGAATTATCCATCCATAAAAACATTTTTAAACACATTTTCAGGATTCTTTTTCCGTACTTACGGAACACTCTCTTTTATGTATCTCGAAAAAAGATGCCGCGATATAGTAATTTGAGTTTTGGAAAGAGAAAACAGTAGGCTGCCGCCATATTAGGAATCTATGGTGGCTGTTCACTAGCCCTTATTTAGTTTTTGGTTGGTGTTCAAATAATATTTATCTTGTGAGATGCGTTATCATCTCAGATTAACAAATAAAATAGATGTTTGTTTTGACTTTTTCCTGCCCCAAACATTGAGTCACATTCTAAGCTCACTTGCGGGACACTTCCACTGCTTTGCCATATTTACAAATCCTCTTTAGTTGCGGGAAAAAAGAAATTAGAAGTTTAATTGAAAATTTGTTAAAAAGTTATGCAAATAAAAAAATCCCAAAGGCACAGGACCAATTGGACAGGCTTATTTCAGTAACATGTTTGCATAAAACCCAAAATAAAAAATTAGATACAAAATTAATAGAATGTTTTGAGATGTACAAAAAATCAAAGTAACATTCTGGCATCAAATCAAAAAACAAAAAAATAAAAATAATTTATGGCAAATTTGTGAATTTTCTTAAATAAATGTTTTAATGTACGATTTAGAGAAAAATCTTGAATACAAAAGTTGTAGAACGTGTTAAGGTCTATAAGAAAGCGTAGTAACTTTTTTGCGTCAAATGAAAAACAAAGGAAATACGATTTTTTTTCAACTTTGACAGGCCGCCATTTTGTTTTTACTGGGCCGATTTGGCTCATTAACGAACTCGTTCAAGATTTTGGCCTAACCGATTTTTGTAGCGAGCTTGGTTTCGATCCGTCAAAAAATACGCCCATTATCGTGCTTACAAATTCCGTTATAATTTGTGAATTTTCTTAAATAAATGTTTTAATGTACGATTTCGAGAAAAATGTGGTATACAAAAGTTGTAGAACGTGTTAAGGTCTATGAAAAAGCTCAATAACTTTTTGCGTCAAATGAAAAACAAAGGAAATACGATTTTTTATCAACTTTGACAGGCCGCCATTTTGTTTTTGCTGGGACGATTTGGCTCATTAACGAACTCGTCCAAGATTTTGGCCTAAACGATTTTTGTACTGAGTTTGGTTTCGATCCGTCAAAAAATACGCTGAACACCAAAACGAAAAACTGTATTGAAATTTTTCCGAAGTAGCGTCATGCTACTCTCTACAATAGCCCTATTTCCTTCTGAAATAAGCCTAAAAGTCATACTAATTTATGCATTTGAGTCGCTGTTTTTAAAATTAATTAATAATATAATATTTTATTTAATAAATGCATATTCTTATATAAATTTTAAACAAGTATTTGTTGTATCCTTAGATACATTTATGGTTACAACTAAAAATGGCAACGTTGCTCAAAATTTCAGTACCTGTTTAATGTGTCAATAGTAATCTATTGTCCTTGGTTTATTACCATATAAACAGATATGCAAAAATCGTCAGACTGTGATCGACGATCATTTCAAATACGTCGTAGTATTGTAGTAAATAATGTCAAACGTGGTTTGCTTATACGAGCGCCATTACGACTAAAGAGTAAACATTTAGTTCTTTCGTTTTGATGTGTTTTTCAAGACTTTAAGTGACAAAATAAACTTTTAAGTTGATTAATTTAACGTTTTTGAATTATCATGGTTCGTCGGTGCCAAGTTTGTCAGAAAACCAGCCGAAATTACCAAGGCTATGTATCTACAATACCATCCCCACTTTTTGTAATTCATTCATTATTTCACTACTGACGTTTAGAATTGTTGGCCGCAAAATAAACATGCTCTCAAAAAGAGCAATAAAAATCAGTGTGGATGATGTAACCGTCAGAGGCTTGGTTGTAAAAGGTTGTCCACAGGGAGGGGTGCTCTCGCCACTAATGTGGAACCAGATCTTAGACTCCTTGGTCAGCCACCTCAACGATAGCAACTTCTACACAATAGCATATGCAGATGACCTAGTGATTCTGCTAACAGGAAGATTCGAGGAGACATTCTGCGCTTTAATGCAGGAGGCCCTCAATATCATAGAACAATGGTGCAGAGACCATTCGCTGTCAATAAATCCAAAAAAGATGGAGATTGTTCTTTTCACGGAAAAAAAAGGAAGCTTGCAAAACATCAAGCCCCAAAGCTCCTAGATACCAAACTTAATTTCTCTTCAGAGGTGAAATATTTAGGGGTCACCTTTGACAGTAAGTTAACGTGGAACTCTCACTTAGAAAACAGAGTTAAAAAAGCATATATTTCTTATGAGCAGTGTCGAAGAACCATCGGCCGCACCTGGGGAATGTCACCTAGGGTTGCTGCCTGGATCTACACTGCCATCATCAGACCTATGCTAACGTACGGCGCGACAGCATGCCTCAACACAAGAGGAGGCATGAGAACCACACCAACAAGAGCTATGGAGGTAATCCTCGCTCTCAATCCCCTCGACATATACATCAAGGAAGTTGTTTTGATGACCATGACACGTCTACGCTCTTCTGGTATACAACCAGATGTAGGATCCGGTAAACGTAACATGTGGTATGAGGCCCTCAGGGAGGTCCCACTGCTGCAGGTCAATACGGACTCGATTCCACCGCGATATGCCTTTAACAGGCCCTACAAGGTAATTTTTAAAAACAACGCACAAGACCTAGTGGAAGAAGGCGCAATCCGCATCTTCACAGATGGTTCTAAGTCCATTGTGGGCTCAGGATGTAGAATTTTTTACAGATCCCTGAATCTAAACATAAAATGGGCAATGGGCTGCAATGCAAGTGTTGCTCAAACAGAGCTCACTGCTATCTCCATCGCTGCAAAAGAGATTACCAAAAGGAAAACCACAGGTAATAATATATACATCCTTACGGACAGTAGACAAACACTACTATCCCTGAACAGACCACGCATTACATCAGGCCTAGTACTAGAATGTCACATGGCCTTAATCGAAGCCTGTAACAACAACACGGTCACTTAAGGCTGGATCAAGGGCCATGAGAAATCGAAAGGAAAGCGTATTGCAGACTCGCTAGCCAGGAAGGCAGCCTCCCAAAAACTCTTGGGACCTGGCACTTTCATTGATATATCGGCATCAGCGACGGCCGACCTATTAATGGAACACTCCTTTAATAAGTTTAAGGGTAGATGGGACGACGCAGAAGGTTGCAGGCTTGTAAAGGAACTGCTACAGTATCCGGATAGCAAAGTAGCCAAAAAATACGTGACTATGAACAGACAGAACCTACGAACAGCTACGGGTATTCTGACTGGTCACTGCCACCTACGAAAACACCTCCACAGACTGGGTCTGTCTGTCTAACACCCCCCTTTGTAGAGGATGTGAACAAGAAGATGAGACTGTCGAACACATTCTTTGCGAATGTCAGACACTCTCTCATTTTAGGTTTCAAGTATTCGGCGAGCACAGGCTAACATATGCCAATATGAGGGAACTTACCATAGGCGACTTCAAGGAAGTAGGCTGGATGACGAGCTAGAAGGAAGTTTGGAACCTTAGAAGGATATAGGAGGCCAATTGGGGCCTAAGTGCAATGGGGTCACCCACCCTTTAAACTTTTACAGATACAGAGAATGAATAGCCCTCTCCATGTTTATTATTACTCTAAGGTTATCATGGTGTAAAATTCTAAGTTTTTTTTCACAAATTGGGACGAAATCCTCTATGAAATGACACATAACGCTTGTATTATACTTTGTATTTATGATTTCACCTTCTGACAAGAATTTTCAGTGAATCGAAAAAAACTGTCAACATATTTCGTTGTTTTACCGTCACTTTTTAAAGATCATGCAGGTTTTTGAGCACTGGCTGATTGGCAACGCGTTTAAAATGACATAAATTGTTTCGCTGGACACATACATTTCAACGGTTATCTCTCTTAAGCTAAAGCGCCGATTTTTAATGACTATTTCATGATGTGACAAAATAAATTCAGATCTGTTATTAACCAATGAAAATTCAAAATTGCGCCACTCCACCCTAACACTGATACAAAATTTCCTGTTTTGCTGTACAATACCTTAATTAGCAATTTTTTTCAAAATGTAAGTCGTTCACAGGTAAATAATGATTTTATGGACCGTGGGAATATGCTGAAGTTTTCAGTTTCCATGGCAGCCGAGATATCCGACTTTGCGAAAAACTCGATAAACTGCTGAATCGTGTTGCAATTTCAAATCGTATGTAAAGCGCTATGTTTTACAAGCAAAAAAATACTAATGTTCGGTGTTTCTTATCGCTGCTTTTTTTCACAATATTGGAATGCGATGCGTCCATCCGGAAATTCGAGAAACGATCCCGGCACACTTCGACTTGAAAACCATGTACAGGGTGTCCACAAATTATTGTGTAAATTTATTTTAATATACTTGGCACACTAGCTGTTGGAACTAAAATAACCATTTTGTATTAAATCCTTGGTTTCAATATGTTAAAAAAGTTGTCAAAAAAATAATCATAACAGAAGTTGAGTAAAAGCTGTCAAAAAACTACTTTCCAATTAATTGAATATTCTGGCTGTATTGGGTCTAATCGTTGATTGATAAGTTACATTCTTATCAATCAACGGTCGAATTCTTCAATTCTATATTATTAGTATACCTGATGAGTACTCATCCCACGACCTTTAGATTAGATTTTCCAAATTGTGTTTGGTTTTTATTGGCAAAATCCAGAATGAGTCCTATTAAACGTATAACAGTTCTAAGGTCGGAATTATTAGCTGCTCTTATAGGAGTTAGATTAGCGGAAACAGCGACTCAATGATAGTATTGACCTGGATGAAAACAAAAGGTTTATGGAATACTTTTGTTTGAAATAGGATAAAAGAGATTGGAAAATTAAGTAATATAGAGCAATGGAATCATGTACCGGGAGAAATTAATATAGCGGACATTTTATCACGTGGTTGCAGTGGAAAACAGTTTTTAGAGAAAGAATGGTGGAAAGGTCCTCAATGGCTGAAAAAAGACAAAGAAAAAAGTGGCCAAGGGGAGAAATAAGTTGCATATAAAAATAAATAATGATAGAAAGCAAGACAATGGTGAACACGAATTTAGTAAAAGAAACAGAATAAATTTGTGTGAAGTTAAATTATTGTGCTTTAGTTTTAAATTATAATTAGTAGAAAAAGTGTTTTTAAATGAAACTCAAGGTCTCTAGTTAATTCCACAATATAATAAAAGTTATTGAAAATTCTAAAAAATTGACAATTGTTTCGATAAATCAATATCATCGTCAGAATGACAGAAGTTACATTTCATTTTATGCCTACCTGATGTTTAGTAGTTATTTTTGGCTAGACCAAGAAGTAACCTAACTTGTGATTGGCTTAATATATGTTTATAGAAAAAAGAAGAAGATGTGATATTACAAATATTGAAGCTTAGATATTATTAGCCCTATGGTGATATCCTGGATATCATTTTTCCAATTAAGATCAGTATAACTGTGCAATGATATAGAAAACCAGGAAAACTATATCTGCTGATCTTTACAATTATCACTTAAGAAGACAGTTTATTACTGCAGAATTCCCTAGATTTAACTGTTCATTGACAACTTCATATTGTGGGTTTCTTAAATGTCTTCTAATTTCCAGTTCTTCAAGGAAATCCAGTTCTTGTTTCTTTTCACAAATATGCAGTACTTCTAGTTCTGTGTTAGGTGTCAATGAATGCTTGGTGTCAAGTAGATGTTTTGCGTAGTGGGATTTATCTGGTTGTTTTAATCTGTGTGCTCGTAAGTGCTCACTGTATCGTATTTCAAAATTCCTAAGGGTCTGACCCAAATAGACAGCATTACATTCTGGACATTTGAGTTTATATATACCTGACTTCTTTAATAGTGGTATTTTTGTTTTTACATTTACCAATTTTGTAAAATGAAATGTAACTTCTGTCATTCTGACGATGATATTGATTTATCGAAACAATTGTCAATTTTTTAGAATTTTCAATAACTTGTAATATATTGTGGAATTAACTAGAGACCTTGAGTTTCATTTAAAAACACTAATATGAGCATATTCCACGAAGTAAGGGTCGAGACAGTCAATTTCAGTAGAAAAATTGTCTTACTTATTTAAAACCCTTTTAAGTAATATCTGAATTATCTGATTATATTTTTTAGGTAGCATTTAAGCACCGGTGTAACGATAGCAGCCAATTTTAACTGCAAACATGTTGGGAACTGCTCACTGTTTGGAGGGAATTTGCTTACAATGGAGAACAAGGGTTGCAACGTCACCTCCAAAACTAAAATAAATTGTAATTTCCAAAGAAAACGAGAAGCCAAATTAATATTTGGAGGGTAGAAGCATTATAATGTTAAAAACACACTGTTTGAAGGAAACTTGCTTACGACGGGGAACAAGGGTTGAAATGTCACCCCTAAAATTAAAATAAAGTGTAACTTCCAAAGGAAACGAGAAGCCAACTTAATATTTGGAGGGAAGAAGGATTATAACGTAATACACGCACTGTTCAAAGGAAATTTGCTTACGATGGGGAACAAGGGCTGAAACGTCACCCCTAAAACTAAAATAAATTGTAACTTCCAAAAGAAACGAGAAGCCAATTTAATATTTGGAGGGAAGAAGCATTATAATGTAATACACGCACTGTTCAAAGGAAATTTGCTTACGATGGGGAACAAGGATTGAAACGTCACCCTTAAAACTGAAATAAATTGTAACTTCCAAAGGAAACGAGATGGCAAGTTAATATTTGGAGGGTAGAAGCATTATGTTACGAAACAGTACACTGGTATAGTCCCTAAATCCGACTCTGTCTAAGCCAGGTATAACAGTTAAAATTATGGCGGATAAGCAGGTTTTTTTTATATTGTGACTATCTTATCTAAACATTGTTTTTGTGACTAGTCTTATCTAGAAAATGCGAGAGCCAATTATTTTTGTGTGTGTAAGCCGCAATCTAGAATTCTCTAGTAAAAAAGACACTAATATGTATAAAGGACCGATCAGCGCCTAAGTTTAGTTGATAATTTGACATCGTGAGAGTGAACTGTTTATACATATAAATTAGTTTAAGTGAATATACTGTGTATATAATAAGTGATTAGTTAAGTATATATAAATTAAGTGTTAGTGACAACACACTCTTTGAGGGAAATTTGCTTACGATGGGGAACAAGGGTTGAAAAGTCACCCCCCAATATTAAATAAATTGTAACTTCCAAAGGAAACGAGAAATCAAGTTAATATTTGAACGGTAGAAGGTATATAATGTTGAAAATACAGTGTTCAAAGTAAATTTGCTTACGATGGGGACAAGGGTTGAAAAGACACCTACAAAACTGAAATAAATTGTAACTTCCAAAGGAAACAAAAAGCCAGGTTGATATACTTAACCATTCCAAGGTATATGGAACACAGCGTAACATAACATAAAATTTTCCCATATTTCCAGTAGATTTCTTATTATTCAAGATTATTCAAGTTTTTGACTTTTCGTATATACCTTCTACCCTTCAAATATTAACCATGCTTCTATTTATTTCAATTTTTGGGGTGACGTTTCAATCCTTGCTCCCCATCGTAAGCAAATTTCCTTTCTTTTATTAATACCGGAAGAAACTTTATTTTTACAATTTTATTCATTATAATCTATGGAATAATTAATATGGTACAACCCACGCACATGTTCATCCTTCTGTGGGAATTCTATATTTATTTATCGTTAACTGAAACTATTGTATATTTCTAATTGAATGGGGAATAAATATTATTATTAATGTTTTTATTATAGCCTCTTCCACATCGGAAGTTTCATGTCCAACTTTACTCATGAATTTAAAAACGCGTTCAACAATACTATCTTCTGGTAGTATATAACGAAATATAAAAGTAAGTTGACCTATATGGGAAGACAGGAGTTGAATCTAAACTTATGGAATATGCAATACATTCTATGAATTCATTACAGATTGTATTAGAAAGATATGAGACTAGACCCTTATCTACTTTACTTTCAAAATGATTTTTAAGGAAAGGATCAAACTTGGCTATTAGAATGAGAGTTTCTAGATCATTTCCCGAATTATCTTGTCCAACATACTCAAAACTTCCGCGAAATGCTAGACCCTGTTTTTCTAAAAACTTAATTGCATCTAGTGTAATTTTCAAAACTTCTCGCAAATAATTCATTTCCAAGATATACTGTCGTATCAATTTTACCTTGAATTTTTGAGCGCAAAATGAAAGTTTTGATATTTTCTCGATGTTCCAGAGAACGCTCATGTTCATGCAGGTTTTGCGTATTCTAATACAATGTTAAGCAAGGTGGTGGACAACGGATCTCCTTGTTTTAATTCTGTATTGGTCTCGAAGCTTTCTGATGTTTTTTGGTTCACCTTGATCTTAGTTATTGTACACTCGAGTGTCATTTTGGTAAGACTTATCAGTTTTTTTAGGATGCTTAGATCATTCATAATACTGTATAAAGATTTTCTATTTATTGTGTCATACACCCTTTGGAACTCTATAAAAATGGCATAGATTGGTAGATAGTATTCGTAGCCCATTCTTTGCGTTTGCTTCAGAGTGAAAATATGGCCCATGACTTATCTTCCAGATCTGAATCCGCACTGATAGTCTCCGAACAAGTTTTCTCCATATTCTTTTAACCTTTTTTCTATGATTTTGGCCATGGAGGAGATTTGCCGTTCTTTTGTCTCTGTATTATTTCTGAGATTTCTTCTCTCGATGGTGGTGATATCTCTACGTCGTTAGGTCTATTTTGGGTTGTAAGCTCCTCCCGCAGCTCGTTCTCTTTTTCTTTATTTGATATTTCTTTGTAGTACTTGTATCATTTCGCTTTCATCCATTATTATTTCTACTTTTTTGTTCTTGATACATATGTTCATCTACCCAGTTTTCGCTTTATTATATTTTTTTTCTTGGTAAAAGTTCTTCATATCTTTATTTACAAAATTTTCTTCTATACTTTTTATTTTGTCCTCCATTCCTTTTCGCTTTTTTGCCCTGCATATCTTCTTCTTATTCTGTCTTTATATGTACCAGTTTGTAACATTTTCTGTTTGATGAAATTAACTGTCTCGACCCTTACTTCGTGGAATATGCTCATATTAGTGTTTTTAAATGAAACTCACGGTCTCTAGTTAATTCCACAATATAATAAAAGTTATTGAAAATTCTAAAAAATTGACAATTGTTTCGATAAATCAATATCATCGTCAGAATGACAGAAGTTACATTTCATTTTATGCCTACCTGATGTTTAGTAGTTATTTTTGGCTAGACCAAGAAGTAACCTAACTTGTGATTGGCTTAATATATGTTTATAGAAAAAAGAATAAGATGTGATATTACAAATATTGAAGCTTAGATATTATTAGCCCTATGGTGATATTCTGGATATCATTTTTCCAATTAAGATCAGTATAACTGTGCAATGATATAGAAAACTAGGAAAACTATATCTGCTGATCTTTACAATTATCACTTAAGAAGACAGTTTATTAGTGGAGAACTCCCTAGATTTAACTGTTCATTGACAACTTCATATTGTGAGTTTCTTAAATGTCTTCTAATTTCCAGTTCTTCAAGGAAATCCAGTTCTTGTTTCTTTTCACAAATATGCAGCACTTCTAGTTCTGTGTTCTGTGTCAATGAATGATTGGTGTCAAGTAGATGTTTTGCGTAGTGGGATTTATCTGGTTGTTTTAATCTGTATGCTCGTAAGTGCTCACTGTATCGTATT
Organism: Galeruca laticollis; assembly: GCA_963921935.1. Lineage (NCBI taxonomy): Eukaryota > Metazoa > Arthropoda > Insecta > Coleoptera > Chrysomelidae > Galeruca > Galeruca laticollis. The sequence goes on along the minus strand of OY998177.1, from coordinate 241,372,486 downwards.
TCAAAATTCCTAAGGGTCTGACCCAAATAGACAGCATTTCATTCTGGACATTTGAGTTTATATATACCTGACTTCTTTAATAGTGGTATTTTTGTTTTTACATTTAACAATTTTGTACTAACGTTTTACAGATTAAAACAACCAGATAAATCCCACTACGCAAAACATCTACTTGACACCAATCATTCATTGACACAGATCACAGAACTAGAAGTGCTGCATATTTGTGAAAAGAAACAAGAACTGGATTTCCTTGAAGAATTGGAAATTAGAAGACATTTAAGAAACCCACAATATGAAGTTGTCAATGAACAGTTAAATCTAGGGAATTCTCCACTAATAAACTGTCTTCTTAAGTGATAATTGTAAAGATCAGCAGATATAGTTTTCCTGCTTTTCTATATCATTGCACAGTTATAATGATCTTAATTGGAAAAATGATATCCAGGGTATCACCATAGGGCTAATAATATCTAAGCTTCAATATTTGTAATAACACATCTTCTTCTTTTTTCTATAAACATATATTAAGCCAATCACAAGTTAGGTTACTTCTTGGTCTAACCAAAAATAACTACTAAACATCAGGTAGGCATAAAATGAAATGTAACTTCTGTCATTCTGACGATGATATTGATTTGTCGAAACAATGGTAATTTTTTTAGAATTTTCAATACCTTTTATTATATTGTGGAATCAACTAGAGACCGTGGGTTTCGTTTAAAAACACTAATATTTTCTGTTTGGTTTAACTTCTCTTTTTAATTTCTTCTCTGTATTTTGCATCGAACCATTCTTCTCCTTTTTCCTTTTTTATTTTTGCTGGGATTATTTTCCGTGCCGTCTTTTCATAGTTTCCTCTAAAAGTCTCCATTCGTCGTTTACGTTGTTGTTCTAGGGTTTTCTTCAATTCTTCTTCGTATTTTCTTTTTGTTGTTTTGTTATCTATAAGCTTTTCCACCAGTAGCCTCCTTTTTGGTATGCACCTCTGCTTTTCCGTTCTTTGTTTAATGTTTTGTATTATTTTCGCGACTAAAAAGTGGCCGCTGTCCACATCTGCTCCTCTATAGGTTCTCACGTTTTCTATTCTTTTCGTTGATTGTTTTTGTATAAGGGAATGGTCGATTTGATTAGAGGACTTCCCGTTTGGCGCTAATCATGTTCCTTTGTGGATTTCTTTATGTTCAAACTTTGTGCTGATAATAACGAGCCCCATCTCGGTTGCTAAATTAATTAGTCTTTTCCCATTATCATTTATTTCGTCGTGGTATATAAATACCCTCTTTGCGCCGATTTTTACGTTGGTGTCACCTATTACTATTTTGATGTCTTTCTTTGGCATCATGTTAAACGCTTCTTCCATTTCGTCGTAATAATTTTCCTTTATTTCATCTTATTCCCCTTCTGTTGGTGCGTGTATGTTTATAATGCTCATATTTTCTATGTCTGTATTAATTTGCAAGTAACACATTCGCTCTGATATCGCTTTGAATGTTTTTACTCTCCCTGCATTGTATTTGGCTATCATACATCCTGTTCCCAAAGTTCTTGTTGTTCCTCCACTATTGAAGAATATGTAGTTTCCTACTTCGCTTACAAAACTCTCCTTTTTGTTTTGTTTCTTTAATTGCCAATATATTAATTTGACATCTGTCTATTTCCTGCGTTAAAATTTTCAGTGCTCCTTCAGCGTACGTACCTCTTACATTCCAAGTTCCTATTTTTAATATTTTGCTTTTTTCTCCCTGTTCGTTGATTCCTTTTTCATTGCATGGTTAGATTTCCTTTCTTCCGCTCTCCTGCCTGTGCTTTGTGCTACTAGTTTTTTTGTATTATGATTTGTTTCGTTTCTTCTAGCTTGTCTACTTCCATGTTCCATCTTCATTCTTGTGATTCTATGTATATTTTCCTGTACCCAACCTTTACCCTATTCCCCTTCTCTTCTTTTGCCTTCATTCTGATTTTTTTCGTATCTCTCGATCTTTCTGTGACAGATCATCCCGTATAAACAGTCTTTCTTCTTTTATAAATTTCTCTTCGTGGTTGGCCAATCTTACTAGGTAAGTTCTCTCTCCGAACTTCATTGCGCTTTCTACTGCTGTCTTTATATGAATACTTTTTCCAGAAAATTTTCCATTATGATTCTGGACTCCTCTGTATTATGGGTTTCTATTTTCATTCCTTGTACAACAACAGGAACAGACAATAATAATCACAGTAAGGGAGTCGGCGTAATCATTAAAAAGGAATTTCAGCAGAGCGTTATCACCTTTATCCCATATAATGAGCGTATGATGCTACTACAGCTAAAAGCACATCCCATTAACATAAACCTTATTCAGGTGTATGCCCCTACATCAGACAGTAACGACCATGTTATAGAACAGTTTTATACAGATTTAGAACAATTAATGAATAATATCAAAAAGCAAGAAGTGATTATAATTATGGGAGACTTTAACGCAAAGATTGGACGAGGAAAAGTCGAAAAATTCGTTGGCAAATTTGGACTGGGAACGAGAAATGAGAGGGGAGACAGAATGCTACAATTCTGCCAAGAAAATGAGATGATAATTACAAACACCTTTTATGATCTGCCTCCAAGAAGACTATATACCTGGACTTCGCCTCGACACAATGACAGCCGACTAAACAGAAATCAAATAGATTTTATAACCGTTAATAATCGATTTAAAAATGGGATTAAGAGCATTAAGACCTATCCAAGTGCCGACGGAGGAACAGACCATAACTTATTAGTTGCAAATGTAAACATAAAACTAAGAACCCTAAAACGACATAACAAATTTCCTGAAATGAATCTGAATGAAATTAAAAATCGCAAAGAACAACTAAATGAAGAGATAAGGGACAAGCTGAACATCGTATCTGAGAGCGAAGACGTCGACGAGAACTGGAGTACGTTAAAAAATGCTTTGCTGGAATCTGGCAGTAGGGTATTTGGCACGGAAACAAAAGCTAGTGAAAACGAATGGATGACACCTGAAATAATTCAGCTTGTTAACGAAAAAAGAAAATTTAAAAATAAAAACAGGCGAAAATATAAAGAACTGAAGAACAAAATAAAATACGAAATCGACAGAGCCAAAGAGAACTGGATGAAAGAAAACTGTAAAGAATTGGAACAGCTAAATAATAAACACGATACAGCAAACCTTCATAAAAAACTAAAAGATATAACGGGTAACACTAAACACAGAACACCCTGCGTCACTAGGAATAACCAGGGTCAATTAGAAACGGAGAATGGACAAATAAAGAAGGTATGGGAACAATACATTCAAGCTCTTTTCAGCGATGCAAGGGAATATGGACAAGAGACGCTAGACGAGGACCAGTACCTTGAAATTTTGGAGTCAGAGGTCGAGCAGGCCATACAAACGGCTAAGAGTAAGAAAACTCCTGGTTCAGACGAAATCCCTACAGAACTACTAAAAGCATTAGATACCGATATAGTGAAAAAGTTTACAGTTATTCTAAATCAGATATACAGGCTAAGTTAAATACCTACGGAATGGCTCAAGTCCACGTTTATTCCCCTGCCAAAGAAAAACAACCCCAAATCATGCGATGACTATCGGTTAATAAGCCTTATGAGCCACTCACTAAAAATACTTTTAAAAATTATACAAAACAGAATACATAAGAAATGTGAAGAAAAATTAGATAAAACTCAGTTTGGATTTCGTAGGGGCATGGGAACAAGAGAGGCATTGTTTGCCTTAACAGTCCTTTTACAGAAGTGCAGAGAATACAACAAAACCGTATACGCATGCTTTATAGATTTCCAAAAGGCCTTTGACCGAGTAAAACACACAAAACTAATAGAAGAACTTAAAAACATCAATTTAGACAAAAAAGACATCGAAATAATAAAGAGCCTGTACTGGAATCAGTCAGCTACAGTGAGAATCAATAATACAGAAACTAATGATATTTCGAATGCACGAGGTGTTAGACAGGGTTGTATTCTCTCACCAACATTGTTTAACGTGTACTCTCAGGTTATCTTTGAGAAAGCCTTATGGGAAAGAAGCGAAGGGGTTAAAATCGGCGGCGAAGTAATAAGCACGATAAGATACGCTGACGACACGGTGATCTTGGCAGAGAGTCTGGAGGACCTGCAGATACTTGTAAATGCGGTTAATATGGAATGTCAGCAAATGGGAATAGATATTAACACAAAAAAAACAAAACTCATGATAATCTCCAAAACACCCCCCCATAATGATCAATTAATAATAAACGATCAAGCAATAGAAAGGGTAGAAATGTTTAAATACTTGGGTGCTTTCATTAACTCAGACCTAAATCAGGACCAGGAAATCCGTGTAAGGATTGAAATGGCAAGATCGGCATTTCTAAAATTTAAATCCATGTTTTGCAATAAAAATTTGAATTTAATACTCCGGTTGAGATTTATGGAGTGCTATGTTTGGTCCCAGCTATTATATGGCGTAGAAAGATGGACGTTAAAGGCACAAATAACTAAAAGAATCGAAGCCTTCGAAATGTGGATTTACAGACGTATGCTGAAAGAATTACTAACGAGGAAATACTACATAGAATTGGTCGTGATCGAAAACTACTAAAAATAATAAAAATACGTAAGACAGCATATCTCGGTCACGTATTACGACATGATAAATACTCTCTGTTACAAGTGATTATGCAGGGCAGAGTTGAAGGAAAGAAGGGAATTGGGAGAAAGAAGAAATCATGGCCCTAGGAATATCCGAGAATGGACAGACATGGGCGTTGAGGATCTTTTTCATATTGCTAAGGACAGAGATGCTTTTAAGAGAGTGGTCGCCAACCTCCGTTAAATGGGGACGGCATTCGAAGAAGAAGATGACAACAAAATTGTTTTTTCTCTTCTCATTTTCCAATCGCTCTAATCTATTGTCCATTTCTGTTAAAAGTTTCTTCATTTTACTGTTATCCTCAGTTAACTTTTGGTTTTCTTTTCTCAGTTGTTTCATTTTTTCCCGGTATTCTCTTTGTTCTTCTCGCGTTTTCTTGATCTTCTCGTCCAATTCCTCCACTTGTCCCCCATCTTTGTCATCATGTCCATCATTTTCTCTATACTTGCTTCTAGGTTTCTCGAAATCTTTATCGGCGAGCTCCCTGGTTTTTTGCTTTTTTTATATGATTCCTCTTCAGTATCCCCGTCCTCCTCTCTGTCGCTTTTTCTCTTTCTGTAATAATCATTATCGCTCATTTTTATTTCGAATTCACTTTCTTCAAAATTTCTAAGCCCGTCCCTGTCTTAAATATTTCGTTCGTCGCTAAAAGGTTCCGATTGTTTGGTTTTAATTACAAACTAATTGTTCTCATCGTTATCATCCCGCGAAAAAAGCCCTTGGCCGGCTATCCCGTCGGACCTTGGACCTTTATTGATGATATTTAGCTGTCTTTTTCAATTATAACTTTTATAAATAAACTATGCTCATCTTGCTTGTAACTAATAGAATAATTATCCACCTGACACGTTAAACAGTTATTTACTTCGAAAAATTATTTAGTTGATTTAATTGTTCGTAATTCTCCTGAAAAACGAAGTAGAAATCAAATCAACCTTTCGGATAGATACCAAGATGGCAATCAACTGAAATAAGGAATAATAATCAATCAATAATGATCATAAATACCGCTGCCAATGGAATCGGTACTTGCACTCCGTACATAGACAGAAAATTATTGCCCTGTGGTGAATCCGGCCATGTTTATTGTTCTCATAATATAAACTTACTGCATATTTCAATTTTCTCTTGCAAACAATTTTCATGGTAGATGTACCTACTAGATGCTTTTGTATGTATATATTTTACGGTAAACTATTTGACAGTTTGTTTAAAAAACGTCAAACAATAGTTTTTCGATCACTATGTTTTTGTCTCAATTAAAACATCTGAAATGTTCGATTGTTTATTTTACAAACTTGTGCACAAAAAACTGGAAGCGCTTCCTCTGGACTACACCCCTGACTCGTACGCATTCTCTCAGTAGCGTTTCCAGTACATTTCACAAATAACACAAATTTCACGCCCTGTTTATGTCAATCTGTCCAAGTAATCAAAAAAAAATCTACATCGGATAATCACATTCCTAGAAAAAGTTCCATTATCTAATGACCCTTATCCCTTATGTCTGAATCATTGAAAAGGACTACTGTACAGATGTCAACACCTCTTGACTGATTTGAAAGATCCCGTGCAGGTAGAAAATACTGCGGTGTCCTTCATTAATATCTCACTCTATTATTCAGTTATAAGTAAGGGATATATTAGTTCATTTTTATCACATAAATCTTTTGGTTCTTAAGAGATTTGGAATGGAAAAAAATGTGATTTTATTGAAAGTGGAATTTACCTGATCATATATAGAAATAAGAATTATAATTTTTTTATACAGACTAGTTTTAAATAAAAACAAGCGACGATCATCGTATTGTTCATAGAAAACTGATATCTATAGGTGTTACACTATAAAAAATTATGCACGTAATAGAGCGAGTATGGGGATGGACAGACATTATCATGCTAGAAAAGAATATTTAATGCCCGTAAGTAAAGTAGACCAACTAAATCATTATAATTATTTTGTGGGGATGTGGCAATAAAATACCAAAGTGTACTCTTTTTAATCCTCTACTGCATGAATGACGAAGGAAATTATTAAAAAAATATTTGACGGTTATTTATGGATAAAATTTATTACAAAAAGGAAATTTTAAAATGAGACTTTGCAGTATTATATTGTTGCAGGTCATTTACTTCATAAAAAAGGAAAAAAATATGGATTGAAAATTATAGTTTTCACTTATATCCAACATCGCGAAAATTTTTGAAAAAGTTCTCAAGAATAGACTCAATGATTATATAAAGAAAAACAACTTGCTAACAGAAAAACAGTTTGGGTTCAGAGAAGGCAAATCTACCCAAGATGCTATAATAAGCTTAACATCCCAAATTTATAGAGCGATAGATAACGCCGGAAAACCTATTCAGTGTGTATTTTTAGACCTATCCAAGGCTTTCAATACTGTAAGCCATACACAGCTTCTCGAATTGGAGTTCGGGGAACAACTTATAATCTTCTAGAAAGCTATCTGTACCAGAGAAAACAATTTGTACAAATTGAAAATAAAGTTAGTTCAGAAGAGTTAGTTCAGTTTGGTGTGCCACAAGGCACTGTCCTTGGGCCACTATTATTCTCAATATATCTTAACAACTTACTCACCTTGAATAGTACAGGAACTATAATCAGCTTCGCAGATGATACAGTGATTTTGTATGAGGATAAAAATTGGCATGACCTGAAAGAAAAAGTGGAAGCTGATATGCCACAAATTATCAATTGGTTTAATCATCAACTATTGACAATAAACTATGAAAAAACTAAATTTATGACTTTCACTGCTTACAGGAATCATTTACCACATTTCAACACTCTCGATATACGTAACGGCGACTTGATTGTTGATGTTTCCAGAACAGATACCATTAAATATTTGGGTGTAACGATAGATAGTCATATGAGATGGGACGTTCACACTCAGAATGTGACTAAATCTTTAAAAAGTAAGCTATTCAAATTTAAGTATTTGAGCAAATTACTTGACACTTATCACTTGAGGATCATTTACTTCGCTCTGGTGGAATCTCGTATTCAATATGCTGTACTGAGCTGGGCAGGGGTTGCTGCTACTCACTTGAAAAAGTTGGAAACGGTGCAAAAACGAATTCTGAAAATTATGTATCGAAAAGAACCAACCTTCTGAAGCAATTTGCTTTTTTTTACAAGCAAGAATCTTCGATGTAAGACAAATATTTCTTAATAAGATTCTTACTCATATACACAAAAACAAAAATCTATTAAATAATATCGACCATGAATATTTCACTAGGAAAAAAAAATATCACGTTAAAACATCTCCGAGTAGTACAAAAACGAAATATATTTTATCTCATTCCAAAAATTTTTAATTTTCTACCCCCTGAACAAAAAATGAATATAATGAATATAAATTCTCGTCACATGCTGAAAAAAATAATAAGAAAATATGTTCTTAACTTAAATCGAGATCTGGTTCGATCTTTTTTTGACTGACAGACTTTTTAAACCTTCATGTTACTATTAATTGTGTTACATGATTCAATGTCGTTTGTCAATTGGAATACTCTACAAAGTGTTTGTTTTCTATATTTTATTGTTAATGTTTTCTATTTTTGTTGTTAATTTTCTCGAATTTATGAACGAAATATGTTGAATGCCTAAGATGGAAATCAACAACGTGAAAGTAAACCCGTTTTACATTGTCGATATCTATGCAGAAAGACTATTGGAAATTTAAATGTGTAAAACCCACGCGCAACTTTATTTTTAGTGGGAATTCCATGTTTATTTACATGTAAACAACAATTTTTATGTAAACCATGTAATAACATTTTGATAAATAAACTTATTATTATTATTATTATTATTATTATTATGGATCGTTACACAGTAAATTACTGGTTTCGTATAATGACCAGGTGTCCTCCCGACACCTCAGGTTAAGTCGTACTCAAAGTACTTTTTTTAAAATATGTGCTGTGACATTCAATGCTATTCTTTGGATCAGTTCTACATTTAGTGTCGTTGGGATTTTCTTCGTGAGATTGAAGAAGTTACTCGTCACAGTTCCCAATGCTCCGACTACTACCGGTATTATTTCCACCTTGAGATGCCACATTCGATTAATTTCGATGGACAGGTCTTTATATTTTAAAAGTTTTTCGGCTTCTTTGTGAACAACATTGTTAATTTAACACATCGCTTATGAGATACGACAAACACACAACACCCAAACAATTAATAAAAAATGCTTTTAATGAAATATTAACTAACTGTGACTATGACTTAGTTTTATACACTGATGCATCCAAAAATGAAACAGGAGTAGGCTGCGCTGTTACATCAACACGAACTTCTATCAAATCTTCCCTAATCCCATCAACCTGTAGCATCCACACAGGCGAACTATTCAGCATACTCTTGGCCATCAATTCCATCTCCCCACCTTATAAGCACGGTACCATATGCACATATTCACTAGCTTCAATTTCATCCATCCAAAATATATTTACCGAACATCCTATTGTCCAATCTATCCATGACTCCTACCAACTTATCACTTCCCTAAAAATAGCAGTTACTATTATTTGGTTACCTTCCCACATTGGCATCGTAGGCAACGAACTTGCAGACCAACAGGCAAAAACTGCTTCTAAATTTACCGTCATTGACAATCTCACAATTTGTAAGGATTTAAAATCACATTTTAAAACAAAAGCCAAAGTAACATGGCAGCAGAATTGGGACTCTGCCGGCACATCCTTACGCCAAATACAGCACTCGATAGGTCATCCTCAACCATGTTGTTTTGCTGGCCTCTCAAGGCATGATTTAGCTGTGGTGAGAAGAGTTAGAATAGGTCATTCAAAACTTACCCATGGATACCTAATGTCTAATACCTCCAGACCCGTTTGCTCCAGCTGCAACTCCAACCTAACCATAAAACATATCTTGACGGAGTGTCCGGAATATGCCACCCAAAGACTACAGTTTCAGCTTAGCCAGAACTACAAAGACGTCCTAAATAACTCGGTACAAATTACCTACCTTCTCCAGTTTCTCAAAGATGTGCAACTTTTCCATAAACTATAGAACAATAGTGTAATTGTGTATATATATATATATATATATATATATATCGAATGAATGAACCTTATACAAATTGTATTGTTAATCTTGTAATCGCACCTGTGCAAGTGGCCACAGTAGCCGAGCACGTTAATTATGAATAAAAAAAAAACATTGTTATCACATAGTACAGCCACATCTATTATTAAACATGTTTTAGTTTCTTGATTTTTTATAATTATATCAGGTTTATTTGCTGGTATGTGTCTGTCTGTGTGAACCCGTTGGTCATATAGTATTGTTATGTGCTCCTTGTTAACAACGTCTGGAGGTTGGTGCTTATACCAGTTTTCCACGCACTCAACTACTATTGAGTTGATCAGTTTCCAGTGTATGTATCGGCAAATGTTGTTATGTCTTTCGATATACCTTTTTTGGCCAATTCACGGCAGCATCCCACTATATGTGTTATGTGTTCTTCTTCTTCATTACATAAACGACATTTGCTATTGATATTTAATTTCAATATATGTTTTTCGTAATATCTGGTTCTAAGTGCTTGATCTTGAGCCCTTCAATTTTCCTTTTTTCAACCAAGACCATGTTTGTTCACTACTTATAGTTGGCTTTTGAATGTTTTGTGGAAATTGTCCATGTAGATGTTTATTCGTCCATATATCTCTTAGTTTTCTCAGTGCTTTCTTTTTTATTATAGTTTGTTGTTGATTTTCATGATTTGCTTCACTTGATATTTGTAAGTCTTCCATTATACGCTTTACTTTATATTTGATAGTCTTTGTTGTTGGTAATTGCCCATCTAGATATTTTATCATTCTTATAAATTTATTATCATTTTTCGAGATATACTTGTTTATTGTGATGTGTGCCATATTATACGCAGTTTCTATTTGCCTTAGACCCCTACCTCCTTCTGATCTGGGTACGTAAATATGTTCTACATCTGATCTTGGGTGAAGTAAACCATTCGATGTTAGTATTTTACGGGTCTTACTGTCAATTTTTTTTATCTCTTCAGTGTGCCATTCTACAACACCGAAGCTATATTCTAAGGTAGGTATTGCCAGGGATGAAATGGCCAGAAATTTATTTTTGGCAGTGAGCTCGGTTTGTAATATTTTCCTGACTCTTCTGAAGTATTCTTTTTTGAGAATATCCTTCATCCGTTGATGTTCGATTTGAGCTCTTTCTTGTATCCCAAGGTATGTGTATGTGTTCTCTGGCTCTAAACTTTGTATTTCTAATTCATCTGTGATTTTAATATTCATTTTGTTAGTTATTTCACCTCGGAGATATGTTACTGTAGCACATTTATCTAGTCCAAACTCCATTTTTATTGTTTTGCTGAATTCATGAACCGTTGCGATGAGATTTTGCAGATCTTTTTCGTTTCTCGCAAATAATTTGAGATCATCCATATAGAACATGTGAGAGATTCTATCTGAATTTGCAGCAGTGTAGCCAAACTTCATGTCATTTAGTTCATTGGTTAGAGGGATCAAACACATGCAGAATATCAAAGGCGAAAGAGAGTCCCCCTGGAATATCCCTCGTCTTATACAGATAGTCTCTGTTTCCATTGTCTCTCCTGGTGAAGCTAGAATTATTTTAGTATGCCATTTCCTCATAGAACTCATACAAAATTGGACTATATTAGGGTCAAGGTGATAAATTTTCAATATTTGCTCAATCCAGCTATGTGGGACGCTGTCGAATGCTTTTTTATAATCTATCCAAGCTATTGACATATTTTTCTTCCTCATTTTGCATTCATCTGTTAGTAACTTATTTAGCAGAATTAATTCTTTGCAACCGTACGAACCCTTAGCACAACCCCTTTGTTCTACTGGATATAAGTTATTCGCTATAAGATGTTCGTATATTTTGTTTGATATAATTGAGGTAATCAACTTATATATTACTGACAGACACGTTATGGGTCTATAATTTTTAGGATTCTTTGTGTCAAAACTCTTCGGCAATAAATATGTTATACCCTTGGTAGCCCAATCTGGGATTTGTTCGGGGTCTTTTAAGAGTCTATTCATTACCTTCACTAGTACTGGGTGCAGCGATGTTAGTTTTTTTAACCAAAAGTTAGTGATTTTATCGTGTCCTCCTGCTTTCCAGTTTGCTGCTTGCTTTAATGTGTTTTCTACATCATGTTCTCTTATTGGATCCATTTTCATAAATGGTACTCTTTGTCTGCGTAGCTCCTCACGTTTGATCCACGGTGCACTATCGACATGAGGACAATCGGTACCCCAAAGTTTGCCCCAGAAATCTGTTATTTCTTGTTTGCTAGGAAGTCCGTGCCAAGTTGTTGGGTTGCTGCCAATCTTTCTATAAAACTGTTTGGGACTTGTGTCAAAGATCCTATTTTGGTGATAGAAGTTGTTTCTTTTGTTATGTCTGCGTATTCGTTGACTGTAGGCTAAGAACTTCTGTTTAAGTTGTTCTGTGATTTTTTCTGCATTAGTTTCACTTTTAATGTTGTATATATACTTTATGTGCCTCAATTTGTTATTATTATTATTATGTCGAACTTTTCTGGGAATTATCTTCTCATCGACCGCTAGATATTCCTCTTTGGGCGCTAGTAAAAGTTGCTGCCTAATGCCATTTAGAAGTGGGCGCACTTTGAATAACTGCCGAACGGAATATAATTATTGTTGTTACTGAAACTTAATCTTGTTTCATAGTTTCAAATCTACATCATGTCATAGTTGCGTAAATTTATGGTTGTCCTATATATAGCCTTGTTCCAGTAGTATGACGCAGATAATGTCACTATAGACATGAAAATTTCCATAACGAAGTTTATGTTGTCTTGTACAGGTTTAAATTAGATTGATTTGTTATAGTTTGTAACAAATCTTCAGAAAATAAAAACAAAAAAATCTGCCGGTGTTTCAAGTATTTCGATAAATTCTGGTGTAGTACGCGCAAAACATATAGTGCAGAAATGTAATGGCATAATCCCCTTTAAGTTATGTTGCGGAGCTAGACTCTGAAGCGTATATTAATATTTCGTTTATTTTTACCAACACCACTTATACACTATATTGATGCTAGCGGAGCAAATAAATAGTAAGCGGTCCTTATCGCTTATGGACACGTGCGTGATTGAAATAACTCATATCTCAAAATATGCTTATAGTTCAGTGAAATATCGTGAAAATAATATTTTATTTGAAAATTATATTACTAATTACATTTCACGGACTCGCTGAAGTGTTTTCCTCACTCCCAAATGACCTCCCGATGGACTGTCGTGTAACTTCTTCAGTACCTCAGCTACTCTCGTTCTCGGGATAACTAGCTGTCTCCTCATCTCGGAGCCATCATCGTTTTCACGGACTCTTTTCAACAAGCCTTCTTCCAGGACAAGCTAGTCCCAATGAGCCCAATATGCCTTGAGTGTCAGTCGCCGATTTTCTTCCTTCCATTGCCGAATCTTCTTTAGGTGAGGATCATTCTCCTGATCTTCTCTGATCCTGGTGGGTGACCATTCTTCATTGACTACTGTAGTTCTTGAAACTGCAGCTTTCCTAGATTCTACCTTGTTACAGTGGGAACAGTCTGTTGGGCAGCGCCGTCTGTTGAAATCGTACTCTTGAAGTCGTTCAATCCATCTAGCGATCTGGTCCTCGGGATTCTTGAACTGCATCAACCACTTGAGTACTGCATGATCAGTCCGAATTAAGAACTTCCTACCATAGAGATACTGGTAAAAGTGTTCCCTGGACTTCACTACCGCCAAAAGTTCTCTTTTTGTAACGCTTTAGTGTCGTTCTGGTTTGAAGAGGACTTTACTGAAATATCCAAGCACTCTTTCTCGCCCTCCTTGGATCTGTTAGAGCACTCCTCCAATTCCTACGTTGCTTTTCTTCTGCCATCTCTCGAATTATTCTTTTAGCTTCCTCTCTCTTTGCTCGTGGTAGTCTTCGCGCTGATTGCCTAATTGGCTTGACATTACCAGTATCGATTTTGTGTTTGACGGTTGATGTTCTATCAGTCTTTCCTCCTATTGGTACAAATAGGTATCGATACTGCAAGAGAAATCATCTCATTTTCCTTTTCTAAGCTTGATTTAGGGATTGACCAGCTATTGATAACATTTGTTCGAATCTGGCATTGGAACTGTGTCAATTGCCGTTGTTTGGCGAACTATAGACGTCACTGGTACGCAGGATCCAATCCTGGTTTCTTTGTTGATGGTAATTGCCTTCGCCGACGTAACCAATCCTTTTCCAATTAGTACTCCTCTGCCGCCAACCTCTTCGTCGTGGTTCCTTACCTCAATCATAACCGCGGTGTATCTTCCTCCATGATTCCCTGTAGCCGCACTACTATCATGGTTTCGCTTCGTGCAGGTAGAACGGTATCTTCCTGTACAGCTGCCAACACCGCGCTGCCTTCATATGGATGAAGGCATACTTCCTCGGAACCCACTTTAATGGTTCTGTTTCTAAAGTCTAATTGGAAACCATGTACATTCATTACGTCCATTCCAAGAATCACGTCCTCTTCAATGTCAGCTACGATTACCGTATGCGTGAACTTTTCTGCGCCAATTTCAAATTGGATTTGCGTCTCTTCGTGAATGTTAGCACTCTCACCTGTGGAGGTCCGCAGTCGCAGTTTCGTTGGTAAAAGCATCTTCTTGGAGTTTATTATCTCGGATCGTATAATGGTTCTAGTTGTTCCAGTGTCTACCAGCAGACTATACCACTTCGCCATCTACATACACACTATCGTTCCGACATTTGAGGGAAGCTATCAGTATGAGAGGGTCTTTGGAACAATCATGGGTCGATGCTGCCCCCTCGTAGCCGACCCGTTCTAGTTTTCCTGTGACTGGGTCTTTTGGTTTGCAGGGGTACTGGTGCGGTTACACGAACTGCGTACATGCCCTAGCTCACCACAATTCCAGCATCTGATCTTTCTCGGCTTCTTATCCATCATACTTTTTATAAAACTGACGATCTGGTCGAATCTGTCTTTGTCACCTTCTTCTTGGATGGTCCTAATTTTGTTATATCCCGGAGCCTTCGTTGCTGCTTTATATTCAAGAGCAGCTGTCAACTGATGTTTTGGGATGGGCTAAACGAAGCATCCTCTGCATATTGGGGTCACGTAAGCCATCAATAAAACCCTGGATGCACATTCCATCGTGTTCTCTGGTGCTGATGGATAAGCAAACTGAACTAGTCGGGCAATATCCACTTCATACTCTCGAAGTTCATCACGTTTCTGTCTTCGGTTCTTCAGCTGGAATCTGTACAAATGTTCCAAATGTTCGTGACCGTATCGCATGTCCAGCTTCTTTTTTAGCTGCTCAAAATCATCCGCTTCTTCAAGAGGTATCATCTGGAGTACAACTAAGGCATCTACCCTAAGCGCTATCGTTAGGTTCACTGCTTTCTCCTTATCGAACCAATTATTCACTCTAGCGGCTGCGTCTAACTGTTTTACATAATTGGTCTACGATATATTTCCATCGAACGTTGGGGCCTTGACTCGGGTAAAACTGCCAGTATCTTCTAACTTAGTGTTTCTCGCTTGCAAGGTTTTGTTTGCCTGTCTTATTTTCTTCTGTTGGAGTCTCCTGTGTTCTTAAATCAGCCATCTTTCTCTCTAACTCCTTGATTTTCTCATCCATCTGGTTTTCCATCATTGACATCTTATTCTCGATTTTCCCGTCCATCGTTGTCATCTTATCCTCAATATCTGATTTTAAATACGAAATTTTGTTTTCGGCGTCAGCAGCAATGTTATTTTTCAGCGATAAAATATCGGTAGAAACATCGTTCTTCGTAGTAGAAATCTTCTCGTGCATATTAGTAGAAATCTTGTCTGTTAGCAGAAATATCGTTCTCAACATTAGTTGAAATTTTCTCTTCCATGGCAGAAATATTGTATTTCATAGCAGAAAAATCGTCTTTCATGTATATTACACATAAGGTGAAATAAAGATTACCAACAAACTTTTGGAACGCCTATGGGCCCTTCAATATCTCATATATTAGCAGATTATGTAATAGATTATATTTTAGACTTTGTTATACATGTTTTACACTGTTTTAAGTTGTTTTTCACTAAAAAGTACGTACATGATATAATCTCATATCGTCCATATGATGAACAAAACAATATACTCTTTTACTTCAATAGTTTTGATCCTCATATACAATTTCCTATAGAAAAAGAAATTACAGAACAATCTTTACCTTTTCTTGACACCAAATTTATTAGAAACTACGGTAATAACATTTTAATCGACTGGTAAAACCAATAAGTTGTGGAAGATATATACATTATCATTCTTATCATCCTCGAAATACAAATGGTTAAGAATATAAAAATACAGTCCTACAAATTTCAAATCCCATATTTCACCAAAAAAAATCTAATAATATTGTACAAGCTACATTATTTTCTCGCTTATTTTTCTCCATAGAATCTTGTCCATAGTTTTTTCTTCCCGTCTAACGATTCCTATCATTCTTATACCCTCCTCTACCTCTTTCAGCCACATATCTGTATATTCCTTGACTTTTCCTTCCTCCTGTATCCCACTGTAGCATTTTATTATTTGTCTCTTTCATCCCTTCACTATATCTTCCCCGTTCACTTCTCTCAGTATTTCGTAGTTCAGTCATTGCCTGTATTCATTGTCGTCGACTTTTATTGACCCTAGAATTGTTCTCATTATTTTTCGTTTGACTATTCTCAATTCCTCCTCTTCTCTTTTGTTATTGTCATCGTCTCTGCTCCATACATCATCGCAGATCTCATCATTGTGTTGTACATGTTAAATTCAGTGGTTTTCGTTAATAGTTTTTTATTAGTTTCTTATTGGCATGGTACACCCTATTAGCTGCCACTATTTTTCGTGTATTTCTCATCTTCGGTCTCCATTATTGCTGAACATGCGATATTTGCACTTCTCCGCTTACACAAATTCGTATTCTCCTATTTTTATTATCCTATTTTCACACAGTTTTTCAATTCTTCTTATTTTTCTTTTACTGCTATTTATTTTTAATCCCATCTTATCCCCTTCTGTTAATTCCAGTAGCATTTGTTTCAGAGTCTTTTTTTCGTTTCTATCACTATGTTATCTGCATATGCCGCTCGTTCTTTAATTCCCCTTGTTTACGTTTCTCATAACATGCTCTATAGGGCTACATGGATTAGTGTTGTTGAGAGGCCGTCACTAGGTCTAACACCTCTATTAGCGTTTTTAAATGAAACTCAAGGTCTCTAGTTAATTCCACAATATAATACAAGTTATTGAAAATTCTAAAAAATTGACAATTGTTTCGATAAATCAATATCATCGTCAGAATGACAGAAGTTACATTTCATTTTATGCCTACATCAGGTAGGCATGTAACTTCTGTCATTCTGACGATGATATTGATTTATCGAAACAATTGTCAATTTTTTAGAATTTTCAATAACTTGTATTATATTGTGGAATTAACTAGAGACCTTGAGTTTCATTTAAAAACACTAATATATGAGCATATTCCACGAAGTAAGGGTCGAGACAGTCAACCTCTATTAGCTACAAAGTCTTCTATTACCCTTTATTTGTAAGTATATTCACCTTTGACTGACTCATAGTCATTGCAATTAATCTTATTAACTTAGTTTTTATTCACTGTTCATTCATCAGTTTACCTCTTTTGACTAAGTCAAATGCTTGTTGGATTTATAAATAGCATTTCTATTTCCATTTTGTATTCATGGGCTTTTCCCAGTATCTGATTGGTAGTATGAACTTGCTGACATTATTTTGTACGCTACATTTAAGAAAGTGATACCTCTTAAAGTTTTTGCACTCCTGCAGCGGCCCTTTTTTGTGTATTGTCACAATTTGTCCAACTTTCCATTCTTCAGACATCCTCTCTCGAGACGTAAAATACCCCTGTAAAAATACTTTAAATTACAGCTAATTCTTAATTTCATGCCCAAAATAACCCTCATATTATGTTATATTTACTTATTTTAAACTAAATGGTGTAGTATTTTATAAAATAATTCTCCAAACTACCTATTACATAAATTATTAATCTAAACTAGTTTGACGTATGGCAGTGTCCAGTAGAAAGAGTCGTAACTCCTCTCGAAACCCGTAATTTTCTTCGTCATGACCCACCGGTTCGAATTTACCGCATATTTTGCAATTTTTTGGTCGATCTATTCAATGATACATCATCGTCTTTACAAGATAACACCAGTAGCTGTCAAGTGACGTGAACAAAGCTCTTTAAAAGCCCTTAACAATCCTCTTTGCCACGCCCATCGCCGAGATTTGTACAATTCCCTTTGATCCGGTCTTGTCTATCTGTTGACGAGTTGTCCTTATTTATGCGCAATCCATAAAAACAGGACCGTATCTAATAATATTTCTAACAAATTTAAATATTTAAATGTTTTTAAAACAAAATAATCAACGACGGTATGAAAAAGTAAACTGAGACAAAATATAATTTTATTGACATTTTAACTATGGCATATTCTGACGACAAGGTGTTAATGGCTAAAATGGATAATAATCATCTGAATTTTTTTAGTGTAAGTTCGTTTTAGCATGCTTTAATATTGACTATAAATTCTTTAAATGTACAGTAGAAACGGTGAAGCTTTTCCATCACGTGACGTAGTTCACGATATTATTCAACACATACTATGTTGGTACTGTCTTCTTCTAATAACAGAAAAATAGCGAAACTCAATACAAGCGCGATGGAAAAGATTCAGCGTTTCTACTGTAGGCTAAAATGAACTTTATTGGTCTATTAATGAAGATACTAAGACCAAACACGGTAGTATAGTGTAAAGCCAGACGGCAAAAGCATATAGTCGGAAGCAAGATAACAAATGGGATAAAAGAATATTAATGTTACTTAGCATTAAATGCCTTATACGCATGGATGAGTCTAACAAAAACATTCAAAATATCCGTCTATAAACCGTTATCAGACCTGTCATTATGTATGAATCATGGCTGTTATAAATGAAGAACTTCTTAAAATATATAGAAGAAAGATCCTACGAACCTGTTATAGACACAAAAATATATATCTAATACTTACAAATAAGGAAACTGAAGATTTTTATAAAGCCCCAAACATTATTCAAGAAGTTAAAGCAAGACGCCTGCAGTGGACCAGATAAAAGAATCTTAAAACTAGCATTGGAGAGAAAATATTAGAATAGATCTTAAGCCGCGGCCGCAGTGCAAGCGTGTTACCTGGAAGTTTGTCAAGAAAACAGCTGAAATGACGAAGGTCATGTATCTACAATACCATCCCCACATTTTGTAATTCATTCATTATTTCACTACTGGCGTTTAGGATTGTTGGCCGCAAAAATGAACATGTCTATGAATGAATGGCCCTCTCTATGTTTATTATTACTCTATGATTATATCTAAGTCAGAATTAACTGCATTAATCTATAATAAACAATTGTGGGAATCTCTTGAATAAATACTATATATTTTTATTCAAATCATTTGCTTACCTTTAGAAAATGTACCACCGTAAAACGTGTTACCGTCTTAATTGTTCGGTACCAATTTTTCCAAGTTTCCTTGGATGGGACCAAGATAGCGATTTTATTTGGAACGATAATGGGCGATAAACAATTAGGACGTAGGCGAACGGCACTCTTGTTTTGGTTGGAGAGCTAAGAGTCGTGGGTCTATTTGCGGAACGTTAATCAACCGGAAAGGTAATTAAAGGGCGCCAGAAATTTTAATTCACAGGAAAAATTTCAAAAACTGCGATAAGCGAGGGAAATTATAAAAAGTGAGGTATTTTTGGTAGTGTATCTGGGGAGGTTTGGGAAGTACTCACTAAAACGCGGTTTATTAGGTTAACCAGTTTATTAACAGGTTTTACCAGTGTCAGTGAACAAAACATCAAAAATATTTATAAGATGAGTACATGCATAACCTGGTACCGCAAACAAAATTAATATATACATAAAAACAATAAAATAAATTATCACTAAACACTACACGGTAATTTGTTCGAGAAATAAATAGTCTCCAAGAGACAACAAATATACAAATCAAAATCCTATACATACACAAATGCTAAATGTCGCAGAGTTTACGAACTAAAAAATTAGTTTATAAACGAAATTATTTTCCGTTTATTCAAAAAAGAAAATGTAGGATATTATATTATTAAATTACTTGAAAACAAAAAAAAAACACATAGGCTTTGTGAAAGTTATGTCAATATCGGGAAAACAACTTAATCTAGATTTGACGTGCACGCCGAATTTCCTAACGATTATTCTATAAAACATAAACAAAGGTTCTCTAAAACAATGGCAATATTAGTTATCAATAAACTCGTTATTGTAATAAAATAGTTCTGACCGTATAGTTCTTTCGCTAAAGAAATAGCCTGACACTAAATTAATCTTTCCACCATCGACTAAGAACGGGTGCGATTACTCCAGGTAGGAGAGATACTAAATAATCATTTACGATACCTGAGTCCAATTGTTTCCATCCAATCACCAAATTACTACTCAAGTGAAGATACTGGCATCAACGCCGGAGGCGTGGTTTCTCGATTAGGTCGATTAAAAAAACTTACGATAGTACTTGTAATTAGTAATCTACCCTCACTGCGTGATGAAACAGATCACAGACACTCGGAATTCTTCGGTAATATAATGTCGGTAATAAACACAATAAACTTATACTTCGGTAATATTAATTCAGCTATGAACATAGGAAATACCTATACTTTGGTACGATACGATAATTTAATCTTAATAGCTAAGAAAATCACCACTGCTTCGCTCAAGTAATCTTCGTAGACTCAATCTCGATAGCGGCACTAAATAATTATACGATAATTCACGCTGACACTACAAGAAGTTTTTCAACTACCCGCGTTGAGAATCGGTTGCTGACTCACTCTCGTGACGAGATTTTTGGGGATGGATAGCCTTCTTTTTGAAATTTTTTCCGAAAAATAGCTGTAAAATTAGTTCCAAAAAGCCATATAACAGCCATATAAAAAGAATGGGCAGTGAATGCACAAATTACGCTGTCTACCCAGAATTTCATAAAAGGTACATTCCTTCTCCGAAGGCAATTCTAAAACTACTGTGTACTCACCGTACCTCTTTTTAGGGCGGCATTAAAAGTACAATAAATTGTCACTTTGTTCAATTGAAAATCCCGATTGAGCCGTAATAAACCTTTTTCGGCGTTCAAACATGTATCATACTCCGGTAATTCTATGTTTATTAGTAGTACAAGACAATCTTCTACACAGTCCGAAGAAAATATTGTTACGCAGGGCCGCACTGGGATATAAATTCGAATATAAAAAAAATAAAAACGTTAGAAACGTAAAACACATCAAGCCACAAAATATTCCAAATATTTGAGGTTAGGCATCTCTCCGCTATAAGGCGGAACTTTATAGTAACATATGGAACTATTATAAACCTATATGTCACCAGTGCCTGGATATCACAGTTTTTGGTTGTACATAGCAACTTTTTAGTGGCAGAGGCTACCAGATTGTGAAATCTAAGAATTAGTACTTAAAATTACAAAGTTCCAAAGTAGTAGCTGGAACTATAAAGTGACTTTTGGATAGTAAAAACTCGTCACCTTAGAGTAGTAGATATATTGAAGTGAAAAATGCGTAGTCCTTGCTACTTTATGGGGAACATCTTAACTTTATAGTAGCTTAGTGCTAGCCAGCCATTTTTAACGGTCACTATATTTTGTAAGAATAATTTTTGTTTGTATTCTTGATTTATTTTTTTTATTTACGTACCCTATATTAAATAATTTTAGGTTAATCATTTTATAACTTTCTTTTTATTGAATACCAATATTTTTTCACGTAACTATTTATTAACTAAGTTATTTCGAGGGCGCGTGAAAATGTTTCCTTCTAAAACCTTTATGTTTGTCAGTAAAGTGATTTGCGTTCAAATATTGGTCCTGAAAGTACCCACATACATGATTAAAGATCAACATTTTCAGAAATAATTTTATAAGACGCCATTATCCGAAACTAGAGCACTAGAACAAGCTAGATTGACATTTCTCTTTCATTATTAACTTACCTTCATACTAGTTGAAATATAATTTACAAAGAGGTCGCTAGAGGAAAAATGTCGCCATTCGTGGGAAAATGTTTGGTGGCAGCCACGTAACGACTACTAGGCCGTTACGTAGCAGAGTAGTAGCTACTACTACATTGCCACCTCAAAGCAACAAAATATAGTGGCAATTATAGTAACTGGGACCACCTGTTACACTACTCTCCTATTCTGAATTTTTCCCCATTTTAGTAGCGGCTACGTGGACGTTACGTAGCGAGAACGTCGCCGCCTATAGTAACCGTCCACAATGAAGTGGCGCCTATAGTCGCAAGAACGGTTCTGCGACTATGTGTGTTACTTGGGCGGTCTAGAAGTGGAGAAGGCGTCAAGAAAACTAGCTCATGGGCGTATTTTCAGCAACTCCTATTCCTTAAGAATGTCACAACTCCCTTAGATGAATCAAAAGACGACAGTCTAACATTTATACAATCTTCACAGATTATAACTAATCCTAATGCAAATAAACGAAAGCTTAATGGTGGGAATGAAAGTAGTTCTGATAATACAGCCGCCAAAGTTCTCGAAATTGAAACACGTAAAATGGAGCTACTGGAAAGAGAAATGAACGCAGAAGAAGACCCCAATTTATTATTTTTCAAAAGTTTGCTTTCCGTTATGAACTCGTTTACACCTACTCAAACACTACAGCTTCGTGCAAAAATTCAAGATATAATTTTGAAAGAGCACGAGACCATGCAGCAAGATCTCGGTAGAAGTAGTAGGAATAGTATTACCGATGAATCTGTGACACCTTGTTGTGAAAATGAGTCTTATCGTTCAACTTCTCGAGGATCTCACACTACACTGCTTGGTTCGCCTAATCGTTCGATCAGTGATGAGATCGTGCAGGAAGGCTTCGGCAGAAGTAGGAGAAATATCTTTACTGATGTGGCCATGCAATACGGTTTCGGTAGAAATAACAGAAACAGCATTTCCGATGAAAATGTGCCACCTCAAGAAAATCATTCCCATCGTTCAGCTTCTCAATTATCTCACACTACCCAGTTTATTTCGTCTAATCCTTCGATTATCGATAAGCATGAGGCAATGCAGCAGTATTCTAATAGCAGAATCAGCAATACCAACGAATTTGGGAAGTATCTTAACACTGGATTTTCTGGTTTGTCCCAAAGTATTCAGTTTGATTCATCCTCTCAACATCCTCCACAACGACGTACCTTTACCGACTTATGAAACCAAAATCTTCATAAAAAATGTCAAATAATAAAATAATATTGTTTCTCTATTTATTCATAATACTTTTTTATTACAAATATTAGCAGTTTATACGAGTTTATGCGTTATGTTTTATTTGAAATAAATGTGCTTTATTTAACAATAAACATTACAACGTTTATGCCCCCGGTAGAGCACCAATATTACATTCTTTCATACGCATATAAAAAATAAGTGAGCATAATAATAATAATAATAATAATAATAATAATAATAATAATAATAATAATAATAATAATAATAATAAAACAAATAGAAGTACATAAAAAACTCACCTTATTGGGAGGCACAAGCCCTGTTCTACAGAAATTGCTTTTCTGAAGTTTGTAGACGTTCTTTCTAATTGGTCATGAATTTTATTAATAAAAAAATCGAAGGATTCTACACTCATACGTGCATAATTAACAAATTTTTCGGGGAAGTTTCACATCTTCTTGTAAACTCATAGAAATTCTCCATCGTGGTCTCTGTGCAAGTTATACGCATGCACCCAACTCCTTTCATTTTTTAGATTAGTATACTTCAGATAAGAATTGTCACAGGGAAGAAGCCTTCTGGCAAATTTTGAAACGGGCATGTTGACACACACAGACTACACTTTAGACTGAACTTGATTTTGGGTTGGTACGATAGTTTTCCGGTGACCAGTGCGGCCAAGGTATATTCACCCTCTACCCACTGACTGCCACCCTCTACCCGCCAAGCTTCCCTCCAGCCGCCTGCACTGCGCCCCCGAGTTTAGTGCTGGACTACAAAATGAAAGTGAAGTAATGAGAAGAAGAGATGAAGGCAAATTGTGAAGGTATTAAGGGGTGTAACGACATGAATTGGTAGTAATAGATAAAGAATTATCAAAAAGAATAAGAAGGCGATTGTTTGCAGAGGCCAAAAAAGTTCTGAGTAATGTGGAAGTGAAGGATTTGCAAGCAGACGCGAAATAGACAAAAGGGGAGTGAACGTTTTCAAAGTCTCCCGTGTTGAAATGAAACTAGATTCCACAGAGTAAGGGTAGAAACAGTAAAAATAATAGTGTTTTAAATGAAACTCACGGTTTCTAGTTAATTCCACAATATAATAAAAATTATTGAAAATTCTAAAAAATTGACAATTGTTTCGATAAATCAATATCATCGTCAGAATGACAGAAGTTACATTTTATTTGATGCCTACCTGATGTTTAGTAGTTATTTTTGGCTAGACCAAGAAGTGACCTAACTTGTGATTGACTTAATATATGTTCATAGAAAAAAGAAGAAGATGTGATATTACAAATATTGAAGCTCAGATATTATTAGCCCTATGGTGATATCTTGGATATCATTTTTCCAATTAAGATCAGTATAACTGTGCAATGATATAGAAAACCAGGAGAACTATATCTGCTGATCTTTACAATTATCACTTAAGAAGACAGTTTATTAGTGCAGAACTCCCTAGATTTAACTGTTCATTGACAACTTCTTATTGTGGGTTTCCTAAATGTCTTCTAATTTCCAATTCTTCAAGGAAATCCAGTTCTTGTTTCTTTTCACAAATATGCAGCTTGTGTTAGTTGTCAATGAATGATTGGTGTCAAGTAGATGTTTAGCGTAGTGGGATTTATCTGGTTGTTTTAATCTGTATGCTCGTAAGTGTTCACTGTATCAGATTTCAAAATTTCTAAGGGTCTGACCCAAATAGACAGCATTACATTCTGGACATTTGAGTTTATATATACCTGATTTCTTTAATGGTGGTATTTTAGTTTTTACATTTAACAATTTTGTACTAACGTTATTTTCTGTTTTAAAGGAAATTGTTGTATTCGTTGCTAAAGTTATTATCTTTGAAATATTATTAGAAATATTTCCTGCATATGTGATGGTTTTATAAGTTTTTATTTCATCAGTTTGTTTAGGAAATATTAGTTGTAATGTCACTTTTTCCTCTTTTTATTAATTAGCTTATTTATCATATGTAATGGATAACCGTTGGATGTTGCTATTTGTCTAATTGTATTAATCTCTCTATCAAAATTATATTTGTTCGTAGGAACTGAAAAAGCTCTATGTATCATTGAATTATATGCCGCTAGTTTATGTGACATGGGGTGATTGGAATTGTCACATCAGTCTATGTTGGTTTTCGGTTAATTGAATAATCAAGTACATTATTAACTCTTTGAATTTTTAAATCAAGAAAATTGATTGAGATGTTTTCATCAATTTCTAATGTAAATTTAATTTTTGGGTGTAAATTATTGATGTGGTTGAAAAATACATCTAATTGTCGTTCACTACCCATAAAACAAGCTAATATGTCATCTACATATCTATAGCAATATAAAACATTTTTCGAAATATTACTTTCAATGATCTTTCTTTCTAAATTGTCCATAAAAATGTTTGCCAAAATAGGTGATATAGGGCTTCCCATTGGTAAACCTTTTGAATATATATCTTATTGTCAAAAGTGAAATAATTTTGATTAATGCATACACCAAATAAGTTAAGTATATCTGATATTATTCCTGGATTGATATTTTTATCTTCTAGTAATTTTCTTACATTAGACATTCTTTAGGAGGAATTTTAGTGAACATATAGTCACATCGAATGAAATAAGTTTGTAGTTATCTTGCAAGTTGATTGCTTTCAACTTTTTGATTAGTTCTATTGAATTTCTAATTGAGTACTGAGATTCATATCCGTAACTATTAAGTATATTGTTGAGCCTCTTTGCCAATATATTATTAGGAGCATTAACATAAGAAACTACAGGTCTAATTGGTTTCGTTATTTTATGTAATTTAACGGTTCCATATAATTGTGGACAATGAGGATTCTTAAGTATGATAGACCTTTTTTCGTAATCACTTAAAAGATAATTTGAATTATTAACAATATCCCTTACATTATTAGAAAACTTTTTTGTTGGGTCTGCTTTAAGAACTTTTACATCGCTAGATTCTATAAAGTTATATATTTTGGAATTGTAATTTTCAGTTGTCAAAATGACAGTTGTGTTCCCCTTATCAGATTTTGTAACTGTTAGGTTATTATCTTCTACTTTCTTTTTGATTGCGTTTAAAACTGTAATGTCATTTTTTGTTTGACGTTTAACTTTTGAAGGTTCAATATTTTTGATTAAATTGGCAATTTTTTGAATCATTTGAATTAGATTTTAAAGCTATTTCTGACTCTGTAGCTATAATTTGTTTAATATTATTCGTAAATTTTGGTGGGATGCTGTACTTTAAACCTTTATTTAAAAATTCTATTTCACTATCTGTAAAATTAGTGTCTGAAAGGTTTTCAATTCGTGGTGCAAAGTGTGTTGGTATGTAGGTACTTACAGTTTCATGATGTTTTGAGTATTGAATTTTATGTTGTGTGTGTTCAAGATTGTGTAGCTTTTTTTCTTGTTTCTTAAATTTCTTATGCTTCATCGTGCTGACACTTTCTCTAATTTTGTCATCTAAATAGTCAAATTCTACTGGATGTAATTGGAATGTGAGTTCTGAATGTACAACTTTTATGTAGTTGTCTAAGGAGTCTCTAACTTTGAACCATTTCTTACATTCTCCCTTTATCCAAACTCGTTGAGCACATTCTATAGCTTTTTGTGCTTGTGGTGTTTTAGTGTGAGATTTTATATTCACATAATTTGGTATTACCTTTTTCCTAAGGCATTCTTGGTTAAACCAAATGTTTTGTGATGTTTTCTAACGTTTTTGTAGTACAGTCGGGTCAAATCTTCTCTCGAAGATTTTTTAATGAAATTAACTGTCTCGACCCTTACTTCGTGGAATCTACTCATATTAGTGTTTCAAATGAAACTCACGGTTTCTGGTTAATACCACAATATAATATTATATTGTGGTATCAACTAGAAACCGTGAGTTTCATTTAAAATACTAATATGAGTAGATTCCACGAAGTAAGGGTCGAGACAGTTAATTTCAGTAAAAATAATCTTTAGATAGGAAGAATTTGCAGTACTTTTACTTCTACTACTATGAGTATGCGTGGTATAATTCTGCAAGATGCAAAACACTAGTTAGGCAATTTATTGTACGAAGATATTTATGGGATTCATTGAACGTTTCTAATAAAACACCCATTTTCTCAATTATATAAATTTTCGGTTTAAATACGATCCTGTATAGAACCCAGATGCTCGCCCAGGGACTAGCATCGGCAGCATCTCATCGAACACAGCGAGCGACAACCCCCGTTTTATAATCCTGTAATATGAGTTGGGCATTGTAAGGACCAACTACTGGAGGAAAAAGCGATGAACAACCCCGTAATAGTGTCGCAAATCTCACTTTGTTGCGCCATTCACCAAATTTGTTTGCCTTTTACCGTCGATCGTTTGGTTATACAGGAAGTCCTAAATTAATCATTATGATGCAAACAGTGGTTACCTATTGGGAATTGGGTAATGTCCCATAGGGGTAACAGTGCAGTGATTGGTCCTTTTAGCAACTAAATAATTGAAAACAAATGTATGAGATGATGATGTTAGCGAGAATATTATCGAGAAAAAAACAGTGCCGGGAAGGAATGGTTCAGAACAAAACCAGAACAACATAAAAAAGAATATCAAGACACAAGAAAATAAGCAAACAAATTATTTCAAAAAAAGAAAACGAGATGGATAGAATTTTTTTTAAAAAATAACAACATAAGAATACAGTATCAATACCTGAAAAAAAACTAGCAGAAAAAGCAACAAAACAACAAACGAAATAGAGGAGAAAGAATGAAAAATATATTTCGACAACCTTGTGTGATAATATAGTAGAAGAAAAAAGGGTTATAGAAAACTAACTAAACAATCTAGAAAAGAAACCAAGTTTTGAAGAAGTACAAGAACATATATCATTTTAAACAAAACGGGAAAACTTCGTATTAATTAAATATTATTTTACTTTAAAACCGGACGTCCTCTATAAACGAACAACAGAGATGACCTTACTAAGGGAAAGAGAAGGAATAGAGGGGTGTTGGTTCATAACACTTGTACTCCGTTATTTCATTTACTGTCTTTGTTATCCTCTGAACAATTCAATTTAGCTCATTACAGGAGGTGATAGATAGTTTGGTTGTTCATTTTTGGGGTGAGACAACCTAAGGGAAAACCACAAAATATTAATAAAAAAAGGACCCCGCACGAAAGTACCGTCAAATTGTCTGAATTTTTTATATTTACTCGTATTTGATGTCCTGATCAAAAGTCTACATGGGCCCAACCTTATCCTATGGCTATATTTTGAAACACATCAGGGTGTTGAGATTCAAAATCCAGACTTTTTTAAAATGGTCCCCAAAAAGTCTCACTTAATTTTTTTTTGATATTACTGCCAAACATATGAAGACAAAATACATACCTATTAGCGAAAATAAAATATCCGTTGTTTACAGGGTGATTCGTGCTCTCACAGACCTGTTTTTGATAAATTACGTATTTTTATAATGGAATAAAGCATAAAATATTACTAAAAATCACCGTCAAAGTTTCTGAATATTGGATATAGTGTAGATCTCGATGTCTTCGTTAAAAATTTTTATTGGTAGAATTAGATCCTATGGCTCCTTTCCGAAATATTAAGCGCTTAGCCTGTAAAATATCATTTTTAGTAATACAAGATAAATAAAAAATAAAAGAAATATTGTAAACTAAATATTTTTATACACTGTGTTAGATTATATTGCAACGTTGTATTATTATTGGGCGGTAGGCTACAAAAATTCATACTTACAGGGTGATCTGACTTGAGCTTGTAAGATGATAAAATCAACAAATCCCAAAGAGCAGCCGAACAATAGAAACAATTTTGCTATTACTTTTTAGCGTTTGAATCTGAGTTATTAAGTGCCTTTTGAATCAAACTGCATACAGGGTCATTCAATACTCCATTCAGCTCCGTTTTAAGCTCGATTACACACCACCCGTGAGCTAGAGCCTTCAAAATTTGTTCGAAGTGAAAGGAAGTTTTACATATGGTATACTGTTTGTTACCATTGGACATTGTCTGAAGCTTTATTTCTACAGCTTTAAATATTGAATCGTAACCTAAACTAGGCGCATAGAGCTATGATTACGAAATTAAAAGAGGACGTCAAAAAAGACTTTGAAATTAAATATACGAATAAATCATCTATTGTATTCACAAAAGATACTAAACACTTTGAGAAGTTGAAACAAACCTTACGAACTGAGAAAGTACAATTCCATTCATATACAAAACGAGAAGATAAATCCCACGCCTTTGTTTTACGTGGCCTCACAGAGGGTTTACAAATTAGTGACATTAAAGAAGAACTGGAGAAGATTTACAAGATCACAATTAAAGACACCTATAGAATGAGCACCAAAGGTCGGCCCCTGTACCTCGTACCAAAATTACTTTGGATTATCTTAACAAAAATGTAAGAATAATAGAACATACGAGAACGAGAGTACAGTGGGAACACAGACGTCAAGGGAAACCAATTATACAATGTCACATCTGCCAGCTGTGGGGTCACGCCACATCCAATTGCGGCCGATCATCGAGATGCCTGAAGTGCGCCGGCAATCACTTGACACCAGAATGCCCCAAACAGAGGTCCACCCCAGCCCGATGCGCTAATTGCGGCGGAGACCACCCGGCCATCGCTGATGTATGCCCTGAGTATGTTAAAAGACGCACATGGCTAGAAGAAAAACGAGCAATCAACCACAGACCAAAGCCAAATGCAAACAAGTTCATCCCAGCTCCCATCCCCACTAAAAATCCATGGACTCGTCCCAACAACAATCTTACCGAATTTCCCAGCCTCCCCTCCAAAACTCTCCCTAACAATACCCTACAAATCGCTCCTAGCAATGACACAAACAAAAATACTTTGGCAAACAACGCAATGAGTTTGAACAACTTCACGAAATTAAACAATAAATTTCAAGAATTGCAACAGCTGATCAATCTTGATGAACTTATAAGAGCAGTCTCGGACCTAACCGAACATACTCACTTATTCAGCACCAGTTTACCTCACAGGGACAAAACACAATTTTCACTCCCTGCAGGTGGTACAAAACAAGTGTCTGAGAATGGCTATTAAACACCAAGTACCTTATCTACATTTACCAAAAACCTCTTGGTTACATGATAAAGCTGAACTACCCACTATCAAAGACTTCGTAACTACAGTTTCTACAAACTTTTACGACAAATGTCTGCCAGAAAATCTTCGATTAGCACTCAAAACCGTAATTCGCGCAGAAGCAACTCATGATAGTGGGTGTAGGCTTCTGCATGGTACGCTAACAATATAACTTGATTGGTATTTCACAAACCCAACAATCAAAAGCGGGGAATTATTTCAACCCGGCCCTTTACACTGGACTGAATGATCGCCCGGCTTCTAATACTTCAAATAAACCATAAATAACATCTGCCATGTTGCTTTCCTCAAAATCTAAGAGCCCGATCAATTGTTGAGACCCCTTTTTTCAGCTGCTTTTCAGGGAAAACCCAGCCGAAATATCGTAGTAGCGAGAAATATATACCGGGGACAAAGTTATTCGAAAATCACAACCTATGGATAATGCGGTGAACGCAAGGAGCCACAGAACTCTCATGACCGAAGCACTTTTCGAATTCAAGAATCGCCAGACCACCGGCATTTTCTTTTTATTCTTGAATTTTGTTGTAAAATGGGCTTGATAAAATATTGCTAATAAAGAGATTTTAAAAATCAAAACCTAAACTAGGCTTGCAACCAAGTTTTTTGGTGATTTTTTGCAGGTTTCGTTTTGTTGGAAGACTAATAATAATTTAATCCCAATGCCTGTGATCCCAAAAAATATAGCGTCAAGGCAAATCGTTTGTGTTCTACAAAATACTTTCTACCTAGAGGTTCTGTGCCTTTCAGTAGTACTTGCGCTTTTACAATTGATGCCAGAAGTTATTCAAGAGATTTCTCACATTTCTTAGAAGTCCTCCAGGGTGCATATTTCTTTCTGGTTTCCTTTGTAAAATTTCGTTTCCGTAGAGCCAGCCATAACCACTAATTTCACCTTGCTTTTCTGTGGTGTCCAGAACTTGAGAAAGCAGGAGTTTGAGTGGAAGTTGTTGGAGAATTTTCAGGAATAAGCTGTATGGGTGCCTACAACAGACGTTTCCTGTGGATCTATAAAAATATAACTTATTTTGGAAACGTACATGTACATGATTCAGAACCCTAACAACAATACATATATGTATATGTTTTACTTTTGTTTGACAATAAAAATGACTGTATATATTTCTTTTCACTTATTGTAAACATACTAAACATAAAATGTTCCTGAAAAGCAGACATTTTTTTTTATGAAATTGACTGTAAATGGAATTAACTAGAGACCTTGAGTTTCATTTAAAAACACTAATTTTTTTTTATATTTAGGCTCTAAAAAGTAGCAGTAAATACTTTGATTATGGGTTTGGCAAGCATAATATAATGATTTGGTTTGACTAAATAACATTATAAAATACACATACCTAACATCGTCCTTGGAGATAGTAACAAAACTCTTCCCTTCTCCAGTTTTGGAGGATCACCCACGACATAAGCAAACAAATTCTCCTTTACAATTGATCACAAAAAATAAGCTAGTGCCACAAGAAGTACTATATTATGTGTGTCTAAGTTATATCGTAATATGAATTGGAGGAATTACCAGAAAAACAGCATAAACTGTTCAACCAGAAAAAAGCACAAAATATGATAGTAATTGAAAATCGCAACAAAACTTCGATAACTATGCAGAAAAGTTTACTGTCGCTACTTTTTTATAACTTCTTTGTCACATACATCAGTAGATTTTCTCTTGTAAAATATTTAATTCAGAATCTGGTGAAGTGTAACTTTTAAATATATCAATTATAAAAATTTTGTATTCAAGTACTATCCATTTTTCCATTTTTAGCCGTTTTCTATCCTTAGGATATAGGCCTCTTTCAAATTCGTCCATCGGCTTCGATCTTGCGCAACTCGATACCTGTTCAGGCCAGCGACCTTCTTTATCTCATCGTACCATCTTTGCTGGGGTCTTCCAACACTCCTCCTCTCTTCCGCTCCAGTTTTCCGTATGCCTGGCCACGTGCCCTGCCCATTGCCATTTTAGGGAACCAATTCTTTTTATTATATCGAAGACTTTGTTTTTTTCTCGTATCCAAGTATTTGTTTCATGGTCTCTCAGGGAAATTTCCAGAATACGTCTTTCTATGGCTCTCTGATGTACTTCCAATTTATGTTTTATCTTCTTGGTTATCACCCAGGTCTCACAACCATACGTGACAACAGGCAGTATACACTCATTTTCAAATTCATTCGAATATTCATGCTGAAGATGTACTTTAATTTGCCGTAGGCTGCCCATCCCAGTCTAATTCTATCAATCTCCATCTCTTGATTTTGTTTGCCCGGTGTTATAGCTTGGCCCAGGTATATGTATGTTTCCGCCTTTTTTATTGTGCTGTCATGAATCGGTATTGTATCGTCTGCATCTGGTATATTTGTCATAAACTGGGTCTTTGTGTTGTTCATGTGTAATCCTACTTTTGCAGCCTCATTTTGTAGTTCTTCCAACATGTCTATCAATTCCTGTTTATCCTTTGCAAACAGTACAACATCGTCAGCAAATCTCAGATTGTGTAAGCGTTCACCATGTACGTCCAACCCTTTGTTTTCCCACTGTAGCTTCTTAAAAATATCCTCGAGAACTAAAGTGAATAGCTTTGGAGATATAACGTCTCCTTGCCGAACTCCTCTCCTTACGTTTATTTTGTCAGATGATTCGGGAAGTCTTATCGACATTGAAGAATTTCTATGGATGTTTTCGATGAGGTTTATATAACGTTGATCTACTCTAGCATTTCTCAATGATTTTATTATTGCCCAGATTTCTACTGTGTCGAAAGCTTTTCGGAAATCGACAAAAGCCATCCATAGGCTTATGTTATATTCTGTACCTTTGTCGATCATCTGCCTTACAGTGTGTAGATGTTCTGTCGTACTATAATGGCTTCGGAACCCAGCCTGTTCCTATGGTTGGTAAGCCTCGAGTTTTCGTTCTAATCTGTTTGTAATGATTCTGGTGAATAATTTATATATCTGTGTACCATACTTATTGTAATTTTATACCATCATTTACTGAAATTCTTTCTATTGTAAACTGGTATTCTAAATATATAATCTATATTATTGTATTGGTTTTTATACTCGCCCTATCCTACATACAGCGCTACTTAAATACATACCTACACATATAATTTCGATAACAATATAGAAAATAAAAATCATTTGGTTAAACAATAGCTCTTCATTTTTAATAATGGATGGAACTCCAAAAACAGAAGCTAAAACTTTATGTATGAAGAAATGCTAAAGTATATTTTCCACATTGTTTGTTTAGCTGTTAAATTTACTTTAACAATTCATAAATTAGTGTTTTAAATGAAACTCACGGTTTCTAGTTAATACCACAATATAATAAAAATTGTTGAAAATTCTCAACAATTTTTATTATATTGTGATATTAACTAGAAACCGTGAGTTTCATTTAAAACACTAATATGAGTAGATTCCACGAAGTAAGGGTCGAGACAGTTAATTTCATTCATAAATTAAGTTTAACAGACCTACTGTGAAAATTATACTTTGGTTTTTTTCATCTTTAATGAGTTTTCACCAATTATCAACCAACATTCCAAATATTACACGGTTGAATGCTTAAATCTTTCCTTTACAATTAAAAATTTGTCGAGACAAGCCATAAAAATAAACTATTATTATTTGAGATTCTTTGGTTTCACTTTTAGCGTGTAGGTTAGATTTAATTTACATTTTTTGTACACTTTTCTTAGTGTAAAGTCAAGTAAAGGTGCTCAGTTATCTGTCAACGTCACTTTGAAGGTCACGAAGTTTTGTCCCCAAAACATCAAAGGATTTACGCCGGCTCTCGTTTCTTATCAAGCTGGTGTATTCTGTGATCGTAATGAGCTTCCTTATGTCATCAAAATTGAGTGACGTGATTATGATATGCCATGAGATAAAGTAATTAACGTAATGTATTTTTTAACTAATGTGTTGTGATGTTAATAATTTGTAATAAAGATTTAATTTAAAGGAAGCTACATTTTCAATGTTACGATGAAAAATATAAAAAATGCATGCATATATTCCTTATTATAATATGAATATAATTATTATATAAACACTACTTATTGTTAGGTATATGAACACATGTCCCGTTTTGATTTAAAAAAAAATGTCAACCCACAATTTTTCCTATAGAAAATAATTTTAATATACTGCTAAATTGAAGTTTTTTTTCCAGGTAAAGTTACCTATTTAATTATTACAAGGTCAAGTATACACTGTAGTGAATTTTGCGAAATCGGGAATTTTGATATTAAATTTCGCATTAGGTAGGTGTAAAATTAATATTGAACAATAAATAAACAAATATGTAATATATAAAATCGCTGTTCTATGAAAAATTGGATATGGGTCACCTAGTTTTGCGTCTTAAGACGAAGAAAATGTGTTTAACGAATAATACATTCTTTCTTTGTTATTGGCATTGTTTTGATAACCGAGAAATTGAGTCGTAGTTAGTTTCCATTCAATAACATTTTATTGCGTTTAATTAAGGTTTTTTTAAAAAATTTATTTACTATCAATGCATATTCGAATTTGTTTTTACAGGATTTGTATACATTTTTTGTAT
Organism: Galeruca laticollis; assembly: GCA_963921935.1. Lineage (NCBI taxonomy): Eukaryota > Metazoa > Arthropoda > Insecta > Coleoptera > Chrysomelidae > Galeruca > Galeruca laticollis. Next base: position 241,337,611 of record OY998177.1, on the reverse strand, counting down.
CCTAACGAACAGGGGAAATGAGGGTAAGATGACGATGCTAAGCTTAAAAAATTCATAAAACTGTTATTTTACGTCTAACGAAATTCACTGTTACAAGGTCATTGGCTGATATTAGTATTTTACATATTAAATTTAGATTAGTTAAGGGTTAATATTTGGAATGAAAATTTTGAAACATATTTATCTACGTCTTATTCGTCATCTTATCCTGCATGGAGGGTAAGATGACGAAATGTGGAGGGTAAAATGACGAGGTACCTATTCTAGAGAAAAAAGGTAGGTATACCAGAAAGTAAACAAATAAAAGTACAATACGTTTATTTTGGAAAGAATGCAACACTTATAACATATAACTTACATACACCAATTACAAGTCCATTATTTTACCTTTGCCTCTCAGTTATCCATACCAGTGCATTCAGCGCGAGCCCACTCCTTACACCTACTACAGCAATACCAATCTCATATTTTCCTCTTTCACTGCAGATAATGCAATCCCTTTCATCCTGTGAATCATTATCAGTGTTACCATAATCAATAGAGTCGTTAAACTTTAGTTTTTTCTTGATTGTTTTTTCTTTAGTTTTATCCACTGTTAGTTTTTTATTTCTTTGTTTTAGGGTAGAGTCTTTGCTTCTATTTTCTCTTTTCTTCCGTTCTCGTATTCTCCTTTTCCTCTCCTTTTCTATTTTTTCAGTTTCCTTTTCTTCCAAGACCTTTACAACTGGCATACTGGAAATAACGAGAGACGGCAATTTCTCTCCGAATCGTTTTGATTTTACTTCAGCAACAGGTAATTTAGGTAGACCATTATTCAATAAACAATCTGATCCATGAGGGGGTGTGCGAGCAGCTACATCTGATGTAGATGATCCTGCCGTAGCTGGAATAGGAATTTCTGAAATCTCGTTAGACATCTGATCAAATTCTTCAAGTCTCAATTCTTTTAAAGCAGATTGTGATAACATTTCTAGAATATCTGGTATTTCTTTGAGCTCTGCATGTTCCAAAGCAGATGTAGTTGAATTTTAGTTGAAATAGGTTTATCTGGTGTCAAAGAGGCCTCAAAATCAAGTGTGTCAAACACCTGGCTCTGAAGCCACTTAGAGCATTTGATACAGTTGCTACTTCTAAGTATGCTTCTCCAAATAGATTTGAAATATCATATAATGTTATAAGACGACCTGTATTACTTATCAAAGAATATCCGAATATGGACACATCTAGCGGTTGCATACGATGACTAGTATGCGGTGGAAAACCAAGCAGAGTAATGTTATTTTCCCGGTACAGTTTAATTGCTTCCAAAGAAACATGACTGGTATGATTATCCATTAATATTAACAGGACGTTTGGACGAGCGTATTGAATAAAATGTTCTAAATATTTTACAAAATTTTCAGATGTCATCCATCCAGAAGGATGAGCTACTGCCATGGTTCCTTCGGGTGCTCCATGTTTAAGAGCTGGTTGCATCTTTGCTCTTGGAAATATAAGGAACGGTGTTATAAAGTTTCCAATAGCATTCAGGCCACAAACAGCAGTAACGTTAACTCCTCTTTCTGCTGAAGGAATCTTAACCACTCGATGATTGTCTTTTGGAGTTAATACTTTGGGATCCTTGGTAGGTACTGATGAAAACACGGTCTCATCTATATTATAAATCTGGGTAGCAGAATATGAGTATTTTTGATGAAGTTCTTTGTATAACTTGAAGAAGGCTTCCACGTTAACTTTGTTAAAAGCCATTCATCTAGCAGCAGAAGTTGCTTCTGGTTTACGGAGTGATGGATTAAATTTCTTCATAAATGCTTCGGTAAAGTCTTTTCCAACCTTTTATTAGTAGTGTTGAATCTACCGGCACTCCACAGTGAACAGCAAAATCAAATGCAATTTTTCTAAACTGATCTCTGGTTAAACCAAATGCCCGTTTATCAATATCTAAGACGTATTTTTTGAGTTGGTTTAATTGTTCATCCGAAAATGTTGGTTTAAAACGACCAGCCTTTTCAGGAAAATTCTGTTATACAAAAGAAGACGTTGATTAAAAAACTGAAATGTATAGGATACACGAGTGTTTACCTCATCAGGATATTTTTTAGCATATCTTCTTAATGAAATTAACTGTCTCGACCCTTACTTCGTGGAATCTACTCATATTAGTGTTTTAAATGAAACTCAATGTATCTAGCTAATTCCACAATATAATGAAAATTGTTGAAAATTCTAAAAAATTTACAATTGTTTCGATAAATCAATATGATCGTCAGAATAACAGAAGTTACATTTCATTTGATGCCTCCCTGATGTTTAGTAGTTATTTTTGGCTAGAACAAGAAGTGGCCAACTTTTGATTGACTTAATATATGTTAATAGAAAAAAGAAGAAGATGTGATATTACAAATATTGAAGCTTAGATATTATTAGCCCTATGGTGATATCCTGGATATCATTTGTCCAATTAAGATCAGTATAACAAATTATAGCTACAGAGTCAGAAATAGCTTTAAAATCTAATTCAAATAATTTTCTTTATGAGAAATTAAAAATTGCCAATTTAATCAAAAATATTCAACCTTCAAAAGTTAAACGTCAAACAAAAAATGACGTTACAGTTTTAAATGCAAAAAAAAGAAAGTGGAAGATAATAACCTAACAGTTACAAAATCTGACAAGGAGAACACAACTGAAGATTATAATTCTAAGATATATAACTTTATAGAATCTAGTGATGTAAAAGTTCTTAGAGCAGACCCAACAAAAAAGTTTTCTAATAATGTAAGAGGTATTGTTAATAATTCAAATTATCTTTTAAGTGATCACTATATATGGAACCGTTAAATTACATAAAATAACGAAACCAATTAGACCTGTAGTTTCTTATGTTAATACTCCTAATAATATATTGGCAAAGAGGCTTAACAATATACTTAATAGTTACGGATATGCATCTAAATACTCAATTAGAAATTCAATAGAACTAACCAAAAAATTGGAAGCAATCAATTTGCAAGATAACTATAAACTTATTTCATTTGGGATTACTAATATGTTCACTAAAATTCCTCCTAAAGAATGTCTAATACTTGTAAGAAAATCACTAGAAGAAACAAATATTAATCCAGGAATAATATTAGATGTACTTAATTTATTTGATGTATGTATTAATCAGAATTATTTCACTTTTGTCAATAAGATATATATTCAAAATGAAGGTTTACCAATGGGAAGCCCTGTATAATCTATTTTGGCAAACATTTTTATGGACAGTTTAGAAAGAAAGATCTTTGGAAGTAATATTTCGAAAAATGTTTTATTTTGGTATAGATATGTAGATGACATACTTGTTTTATGGGTAGTGAACGACAATTAGATGTATTTTTCAACCACATTAATAATTTACACCCAAAAATTAAATTTACATTAGAAATTGAAGAAAATAGCTCAATCAATTTTCTTGATTTAAAAATTCAAAGAGTTAATAATGTACTTAATTATTCAATTTACCGAAAACCAACACACACTGATGTGACAATTCCATATAGTTCCAATCACCCCATGTCACATAAACTAGCGGCATATAATTCAATGATACATAGAGCTTTTTCAGTTCCTATGAACAAATGTAATTTTGATAGAGAGATTAATATAATTAGACAAATAGCAAAATCCAACGGTTATCCATTACATATGATAAATAAGCTAATTAATCAAAAAGAGGAGAAAGTGGCATTACAACTAATATTTCCTAAACAAACTGATGAAATAAAAACTTATAAAACCATCACATATGCAGGAAATATTTCTAATAATAGCAACGAATACAACAATTTCTTTTAAAATAGAAAGTAACGTAAGTACAAAATTGTTAAATGTAAAAACAAAAATACCACCATTAAAGAAATCAGGTATATATAAACTCAAATGTCCAGAATGTAATGCTGTCTATTTGGGCCAGACCCTTAGAAATTTTGAAATGCGATATAGTGAACACTTCCGAGCATACAGATTAAAACAACCAGATGAATCCCACTACGCAAAACATCTACTTGACACCAATCATTCATTGACACCTAACACAGAACTAGAAGTGCTGCATATTTGTGAAAAAAAAACAAGAACTGGATTTCCTTGAAGAATTGGTAATCAGAAGACATTTAAGAAACCCACAATATGAAGTCGTCAATGAACAGATAAATCTAGAGAGTTCTCCACTAATAAACTGTCTTCTTAAGTGATAATTGTAAAGATCAGCAGATATAGTTTTCCTGGTTTTCTATATCATTGCACAGTTATACTGATCTTAATTGGAAAAATGATATCCAGGATATCACCATAGGACTAATAATATCTAAGCTTCAATATTTGTAATATCACATCCTCTTCTTTTTTCTATTAACATATATTAAGTCAATCACAAGTTAGGTCACTTCTTGGTCTAGCCAAAAATAACTACTAAACATCAAGTAGGCATCAAATGAAATGTAACTTCTGTCATTCTGACGATGATATTGATTTATCGAAACAATTGTCAATTTTTTAGAATTTTCAACAATTTTCATTATATTGTGGATTTAGCTAGAAACAGTGAGTTTCATTCAAAACATTAGTATCTTCTTAAAGTAGCTTCTGGAATATTATATGCATTTGAGGCTGCATTAACACTCAATTGCTGTTTTTTTACTTCAGTCAGTGCCCTTTTCATGTTATCGTTCGACCATGATTGCCTGTTAGTTTTTCGTTTGAATATCTTACCCATATTTATTTAAACCTGGAATTAAAAACATGACCTAGTAGTAATTTTTAGTTATGTCGGGTAAGATGACGAAGTATATATCTAAGCATTATTTTTCTCTCTAATAATATCTAAGCTTCGATATTTGTAATATCATATATTTTATTTTTTCCATTAATACCACAATCATAAGGTACCCACTTCTTAGTCTAGCCAAAAATATTTATTAAACATCAGGTAGGCATCAAATGAAATGTGACTTCTGTCATTCTGACGATAATATTTACTATCGAAGTTATTGTCAAATTTTCTTAGATTTTTTAACATTTTTTAAATATATAGTGGAATTATCTAGAAACATTTAGTTTCATTTAAAACAGTTATATCAGAGAAGGCTTTCGTGAAAAAAACAAAGCCATTATAGTTACTATCGACATAAAAAAATCTTTTGACTCAGATGGCTCGAGGGTCTTATATTTAAACTAATAAAATTAAAAATACTTAATCAAAATCCTAAATTCATATTTAACAAACAGTATATATTATTCTAAAATAACCGGTTTTAAAGACTAAAACTAACTTTTCCGCATCTGTGAGATGCCCTGCATAATATTCTATCATAAAATTGTCACTTATACACTTCGGGGGACGTATCGTGCTAACAAACCGAAATTTCTCCAAAAGAAACCAAAAACGCAATATATCTGTATTTATAGGATCCGCTGTACTCGCTAGAGTCAGCTGAAAATCAATAGGGTACATCTGTGAGACACCTTAAATAAGAGACATTGAAAAATATCCAATTACAAAATTGGCCACTTGTATACACTCCGGAGGCTGTATCTTACTAAAAACCCGAAATTTCTCAAAAAAGGACAAAAATGTGGCACTTCAGGTACCATAGCCCCCGTGGTACTAGCTCTGGTGAGCTAAAAATCAATAAAGTCCATCTATAAGACCCCCTGAACAATATTCAATCATAAAATGGGTCACTTGTATACACGTTGGAGGCTGTATCGTGCTAACAAACTGAAAATTCTCCAAAAATTACAAAAAATTGGTACTTCAAGTACCATAGCACTCCTTTTACTGGCTTTAATGAGCTGAATATCAATAGGTTTCATCTATGAGACGCCCTGTATAATATCCAATCATAAAATTGGTCACTTGTATATACTCCGGACGCTGTATCTTGCTAACATACTGAAAATTCTCAAAAAATGACAAAAATGTCGTACTTCAAGTACCATAGCGCCCGTTGTACCGGCTATTGTGACCTGAAAATCAATAGGCTTCATCTGTGGGATGTCCTTAACAATATCCAATCATAAAATTGGTGACTTGTTGCACTCCGGAGGCTGTATCGTGCTAACAAGACATGTAACGAAAAGTGGCCGACGACAACGACGACGACGACGACATACACACAGGATTTTTTTTCTAAAAACCGTTTTTCCGTGTTGTTCTTGATGAAAAGTAAAAATAACTTAAATTTTTTTTTCAAAACTCCAACTTTTTTTGTCGGTAAACCAATACTTTTCTCGCATATTAGATAGGTTGGGCGGAAAAGTAATATACGAATACACCACTGGATCATGTATCATGTAGGCTGGAGTTCCGCAGGGAGCTGTATTATCACCTTTGCTCTACTCAATATTCATCCACGACCTCCCATTTTGCCCAAAAATATTAAACGGTGTGTATGCCGACTACACTTATTTTGTAGCATCTGCAAAGAATCCAAACCACGCAGTCGAAAACATTCAAACACACATTAACCAACAAATATTACTTCATTTCAACAATCAAAAACTAAACATAAATGCCTCCAAAACAGAGTATTCATTACTCAGAAGAAGGAGATTATCCTAAAAGTTGCAAGTTTTAGATTTTGTTGTTATTTTTGTACTAAAACTTGCTTACGTACCAAATTTGAGCTTTATAGGAATTCAGGAAGTACCATAAGAATTTTAATGATCATCAGTGACGAAATAGATATCAATAAAATCTAAAGTACAAGAGCAGCTATGCATTTGAAACTTTATATGTTTAATAAGTCAGCTATTGACATCATATCTGGAGAATTGTGTTTATCTGGTATAATCCAAAGCCAAGTTATGAGGGTTTATAAAACGACAAGGCGCTTCGAGAAAAGGTAAGTAGTGTCCTTCAACTTTGCTTGGCTCGTCTTGGCGGGGGCACTACTGTATAGTACCCCCATATAATTGTTTACGTTATCCAATAATCATTTACGAAATTAATCTCCCTCACGTAGAACTTTTTGCGTCCTAAATGTTAAGTTATTCCTTCTAAACATATATTTAAGACTCATTAATCTATGTTATAAATAATCTATGAATAGTTTTACAAGGTAATGTTGTTTTTTACTGTTTACCACTTCGTGGATACAACTTCCACGTATGATGAAACTTATGTAAATTTGTAGATATAAAAACTCTCTACCATTTTCAATAAATGTTTAGTTGAGTTTACCCCGTTTATTAAACTAGACTAATCTTATAATTAAGTCTTGTCGAAATACACAATTACACAACTGCCACCGTTTACAAATTATAAATCGAGGTGTCAATTTCAAATAGAAACCCCTTCCGCATATTTAAAAAAATACAAACCCTTGACGCCCTCCACGGGCGTTACGCAAACTAATTGAGCGGTATGGCCCGTAATTTCCCATTGAATCTGTTAATGTTATATGATTTATTGCCATTAAGGCCTTGCAGAAGATCGGGTTACATCTGTCTGTGTCCTCTGTAATTAATTCCATCGGGAATGGCAATCATTTCAATTAGGGATGTTTTCGGACAAGAACGGAACACAGGTAATTTAAAAGGGAGCGAAGGTAGCACACGAAATTTCATTAAATTAAAAAATAAACTCAATTGTTGAAAGTGGTTTAAAAATATGGGGGTATAGTCGAGAAAATAGTGTAAGTATAAAACGTTTCAGCTACACTAAACTGCATAAAATCTTAAAATTTTGAGAAATGTATATACAGGGTGATTTCCAGAAAGTAACATATACGGCACCTGATAAGAAGACAAGAAACCAAATTGACCCTGCAAAATACTTAAGAGGACCATGAGACCATGAGAAGTTAACGTGGAGCTGACGCCGATTCAGACGATTCCCTAGTAATATTAAAAATAGAACAACGAATACCTATGTTTGAAAACAAGAATAATGAAGCGATAAGAAGATTTAATGTGAAAGAACTTAAGAAGGAAGAGGTACAGAAAGAGTTGATAAAACTAACCCTTGAAAGATCATCATTGGTATTGGTAAAAGCAAAGGTCTCAAAAAGTTTTATTTCAAGACAAGGACGCAGAGACCGAGAGATGATGTTTTGATCATAAAAACGTATGGTAAAACCTATGCCGAGATACTGAAAACATTTAAAGAGACAATTAACCCTACATCAATAGGAGTAGACGTGAAGGAAGTACAGAAAACCAAAAAAGGTGACCTAATGGTAAAAATTCCTAATGGAACAGGCAAAGCGGAAATATTGAAGAAGGAGATAAATGACAAAATACCCAATGCTATGGTGTGGGTGTTAATTTCTAAGAAGGTGATTCACATTAAAGAGAGGGACGACGTCATTACTGTACCGGACATAAGGGGAGCAATCTCGAAAGTAGTAAATATCGTTATCAAAACCGACTCGATATACGAGCCTTACGGCCCTCCTATAGAAATAAACAAAACGGGACTATAATAACAAGCGAAGAAGATGCAAATAAACTTCTGGAATTGAAATCTCTAAGGATCGGTTGGGTAGAGTGCAAAGGACCCAAGAGGGAGAATTTGTGCATGAGATGCGGCGAAGACGGACACAAAGCAGCTGTCTGCGATATACAGGCCTGTCACATCTACGGAATTTTCCGTAGATCTACGGAAATCAGAAGATGCCTACGGAATCTCCGAAAAGTCTCGAAAATCCACGGAATTTTCAATAACAATGATAATAATTACTATGTACTGTTATACTGTTTGCTCCAAGTTCTCTGAGTAAATTATTTCTCAAAATATTACACACTAACAAAATACTTACTACGAAAACGAAGAGTGCAGAGAGTAGATAACCTGACGTACACCAATCTGTATTTGTGGTTGTTTAACTTACATGAATCATGAATATAACCATAACCAAAAAATGACGAAAAACTTACAATTCTTAATTATTTAATTCCTGCAAATATAAAACAAAGGAAATCCATTTATTGCAGCTTCGGCTACCCATTTTCCTATAGTAATAAGTGAAAATGTGAATTAAGTTTCTCGGATAGTTTTGAAAACTTCTGGCTCAAAGTATCAGTTTAAAATAATGCAAATGATGAACTAACATTTCCTTTATTAGTAAAATTAACAAATCACATTAGAATTCTTTCTCATATTTCTGCAGCAGTAGAAAGAATTTGTTCTTCAATTGATATGAACAAAACTAGCACCAGAAACTCATTGATTACCAATACCTACCCAGAGTCGACTACTCCATGCAAAAAAATTGAAAACAATTACAGTTGCCATAACTTTTAAGCTGAAAAATTCGATATCGTCCAATAAACAAATTCAAAATTCGCACCGGCGCGCTACTTGAGCGTTCAAGGTCATTAAGGATCAAATGTTCATAAGTTCAAATAACCGCATACTGTATGTTGAATAGTTATGAGGGATATATCGCTACCGGTGATTTAATCGCCGTTAATGAAAAATCGCTGATCGCAACAGGTGACCAAAATCGCAAATAACGGCGATTTTTTAGAATATGCGAAAAAGCGACATCTAACATGCAACACAGCTACTCGCTTCCCATCACGTCCAGTGAAATAGAGCGAAATGCAACAAAGAGAAGGTGTATTTAAAGAAGTAAGCATTTTACTTTATTTGACAATAAAAAAAACTAAGTTTCCTAGTCAGCAGCTCCAGTTTCACAGTATATGATCAGTACAATAGGAGACAGGCAAGGGAAATTAATATGCAGCAGCAAAATGAATCACGCGAGTGCATAGCCGCGAAATGATGAAAACGTTTGGCCTAGTGCCAAAAGTCGCGATCGCAAAAATGCTTTTAAATCACCGTTATTTAAAAATCGCGATTGCTGTTAACGGCGTTATGCAAATATCGCTGTTTAGCTCATCACTAAAGTTGAAGCTCTATTCTGGATCTACGGAAATTTACGAACCAATCTACGGATATTTGATCAGGTGCATGTGGCAGCCCTGGCGATATAACACCCTTCTGCTTGAATTGCCAGGAAAAAGGCCATCAAACGGCAAGTCGTGGCTGTCCGGAGTTCAAGAAAACTAAAAATAAATATAAAGTAAGCCAAAATGAAAACCAAAATAATGCAAATAAACACAAATAGAAGTCTTAGAGCACAAGACATGGCAATTGCTACTGCAAGAGAAGCAAATGTGTGCATACTCTTGATTAGTGAACCAAACAAAAATCCCATAAAGGAAGGAAGGAAGGAAGGACTGGATGTTTGATAAAGAAATTGATACAGTAATAAAATTACTGGATAGAAATATAGCAGTTAAACGTCAGGTGCATGGCCATGGATTTACATACTTTGTAACAAATTCCTTTACAGTATACAGTTGTTACGCCTCCCCAAATAAGAAAATAGATGACCTTCAGAGAACCTTAACAGAAATAGGAATTCATCTTAGAAGGCATAAAGAAAAAAGTATTATAGTAGGAGACTTCAATAGAAAATCTGCCCAATGGGGAGTGAGGTATACAGATAGAAGGGGAGAAGCCCTAGTGGAATGGATGACAGATAACGACCTTGTATGTCAAAGCCAAGGAGATAGACCTACATTCCAGAGAAACCAAAGTTCGTCAATCATCGACATAACGCTATCAACCAATGATGTTGTAAAAGCAAACTGGTATGTGAGTGACAGAGAGACCCTTAGCGATCATAACCACATTTTATTTTAGATACATGAGAACACAAAATCGGACAAACTAAGTGAAAAAGCGGTAGACAATGGGTGGAATATGAGGAAGCTAGATACTGCGAGCCTAAGCCAAATAGTTTCTAATATTTCAGTAAATGCACCAACACCAGATCCAAAAAGTTTTTATGAAATACTCTCGAACATATGCAATGCCTCGATGCCAAAAAGAAAGAGCCACCCAAGAGGTAATTTGGTATACTGGTGGTCGCAGGAAATCGCAGACCTCAGAAAGGCACAAGAAAAAGAAGAATCTGTAACAGAAGATATGAACCAGAAGTAAAACAACAATTACAAGATAAGTACAAAGAATCCAATAAACAGTTGAGGAATGCTATAAGAAAAGCCAAGCAGGTCTGCTGGAACAATATCTGTGCAGGTATATGAAGAGGATCATTGGCTACCCTCCGAAACCCCAGCTACCTGCAGATACTATGCATAAAGTGGTACGGCATCTCTTTCCGGTAGATGAGGAGGTACATTTCGAATGTAGAAAACCCCTTACTCCCTAGATTTTACGGTGGAAGAACTAAAAACAGCAAACCAGAAGCTAAAAACAAACAAGGCACCAGGTCCAGGAAATATCCCTGCAGATATTCTGAAATACCTGATTGACAGCAAGACGGATTCTGTTCTAAGATTTTACAACTCACTTGGCGATACAAAATACTTTCCGAAAGAGTGGAAGCAGGCCCAACTGGTACTACTTGACAAAGGTAAAAAAGCACCAGATGACTCTTCTTCATATCAACCCGCATATCTCTTAGATGTGGAAGGGAAAGTATTTGAGCACATAATTTTGGCTAGACTGGAACGTACCTTGTTGAAAGACAGTACCGCTTCAGGGAAAAAATGCAAACCATAGATGCTATAATAGACGTCATAAGAATTGCAAAACAGGCTTGGGATTTCTCTCCACAAAATAGAAAAATATGCGCTGTGATAACTTTAGACGTAAGGAATGCCTTTAATAGTGCTGCCTGGCAGATAATCTTAAATAAACTAAGAAATAGAGGAATTAATGAAGACTTACTTGCGTTGATAGCATCATACCTCTCTGAACGAGAAATCATAGTCGGATATGAGGGCATGGAGGAAAATATAGAAATAAATAGCGGTGTTCCGCAGGGTTCGGTTCTTGCCCCTACACATTGGTATATACTATACGATGATCTGCTAACGATGGACTTGCCAAAAAACGTCACTTTGATGACATAGCAATGGTGGTTGTGGATAAACAGGAGAAAGACCTTATGGAAAAAAGCAAATCTGGGAATTCTGATGGTGTCAAATTGGATGGAGATTAACTCTCTCAGACTAGCACCAGAGAAAACAGAAGTTGTGCTGCTGACTAGAAGAACTCGAGTGAGTCCTGTATCTTTCAACTTTCATGAAAGTAAAATCACTCCAAAGGGGTCGGTGAAATATCTAAGTGTATGGTTGGACCCAAAGCTTTCTTACTCAAAACATATACATCGTACGATTGAGAAAGTGGAGAAAACAGTATCTGCCTTGTCCAGACTTATGCCCAATGTGAGAGGCCCAAAAGCGTCAAAAAGACTAATCTTAGCTTCTGTGGCTCAATCTCAGATCCTCTATGCCGCCCCAGAGTGGTACGCGGTTACGTATAATAAACGACTCAAAAGAAAACTAGTTAGCATACAGAGGCTGATATGTCGATCAGGGTGGCTAGTGCGTATAGGATAATATCTACTGAGGCATTGGGAGTGACAGCCGGTATCCCCCCATCGACCTCTTGATTGCAGAAAGAATGGCGATTTACGAGGGAGTGGACCGAAACGTTGCACGTACATCCTTAAATGCATGTTGACAAGAGCGCTGGAAAACTAGTACGAAGGGACGATGGACTTCCAAAATAATTCCAGATATCGAAGAGTGGATAAATGGATTATGTGGCGAAGTCGATTACTATCTGACGCAAGCACTCTCAGGGCACGGCTGCTTTAAGTCATTCCTTTACAAGAGGAAGAAATCGGACACTGATCGCTGTCAGTGCTGTAAGAACGTGGACGACGTAGAGCACACGTTGTTCCTTGGTCCCAGATGGGAAGAGATCAGAGCAAGGTACCAAGAAGAGAGAAATAACTTGTTTACCCCTGAAAAATTTTCAAGAGACTTGATTAACGTTGAAAATGCATGGAAAAGTTTATAAATTAGTAAGAACTATTAAAGAGACCAAGGAAAAAGAGATGTACTCAGTGAGCTGAACCACATCGAAGTAAAGCGGAGAGCAGTTCCAATGTGGTGTGACAGAGGAAATGAGGAGAGGTTTTTAGTTGGTAAGAATCCGACACTACCAGCAACAACATTACTGGTGTCTTATGTAAGATTTTCCTCTCTATTGAAGAAAATACCATGTTTAGACTGTCCCAAAAAATATATAGGTATGACAACCCAACATCTTGAAAATAGACTTAATGGCCATAAATATACAAAAAACGCCTCCACTACGCTTCATAATCATGTGAAAAATGAAAAACATAAATTTGACCTTAATAATACTAAAATAATAAACCAAGATTCTAATTATAAAAAACTAACAATAAAAGAAATGATACATATAAAAAAGGAGAACAATGCAGTAAACGGTAAACAATATATCAAAAATCTAAGCTAGATATATTATAATTTATTATAATAATAACATCAACTTGTTGAATGTCCCTGGTATATTGTAAACCGTTGTTTCTAAGGCAGGTACTTTCGATTTTATTATTTTTGAAATTGTTTTATTAGTTACCAGTTTTTGTCGTCTCTGTGTGTACATTTAATTTTAATAGTTCAATCGTTTTCAATTTATTATTTTAACATCAATGTAAACATTTTTGAAAATGCTCCGAACTTGAGAGCGAAACGTTAAATAAAAATATAATTTGATACATTATTAATGATTAACCTGATGCCCAAGAACAATGAAAGGAATTTATATACAAAGTTAAAGAAAAACAAATAATTTATTTATATATATATATATATATATATATATATTGTAATATTTTTAATATTATATATTTAATATTCTTTGACTGTAATTGTCTCGCGTTGTTAGCCAAATTATAATATCTTGTCGCAGCGGCAATTATTGTACATGCAACTTAAGTACGTATTCTATTTCAATTTTGACAGTAGTTGTCAAAAAAATATGCCCGGCGCCAATAAATATCAATCTAAAGATGAATTTATAAACAATCGACCTATTACTCCTATCTCAGGGTGAGATCAAAGTTGTTCAAAATTAGTTCTTCAAATTTATTTGTTTTTTTACGTATTTCCAAATTAAATGTTTCACTATTATCAAACTCTCGAATAACTGTTAATTCAATATAATAAAAGGCCCTTTAATTATTTAATGACATTTACTATTTTACTGTCACTAAAAAATCAACCAAATGTCACTGATTAAATTGAAAATTCTATGAATGTAAAATGATAAGTTCAACGCGATTGGATACTGAATGAATACTACAGGTAGTTAGAATCAAAATTATATATTATACTATCAGATACGCAAATTCAACAAAATTATTATTCCTCCAAAAATACCATAAAAGAACAACAGTCATAATCTCTACAAAAAACTTAAAATTAGAATACAATTGTGCTAGAATTTAACCTAATTAATTATTATTATCAAAACGTTCAACTTGTGTAATTTACACTTGACGTGTATCAATGTCAAATAACGAAATGTCTGCTCAAATTGTCTATTCACTTGATGTTGAAACTGATATATGTATCGATAATTTTGGTATATTTCAAAATTTCTTATATAGATGCATCTAAATTTTCAACTGTATTTAAAAAGGCCTGATATTTCTCGAGAAATAAATTTAATAACTGGAGTGGACTCCCCAAATGGATCAGGAAAACTCGTACTTATTCTAGACGTATTTAGAATTCTGCCAACTTTCTAAATATATGCAATTTAGAAAACTGGAACCACATACACTTTTTACGATGCAATTCTTATCCGAATTATGCACGCACTGGCTTTATCATATGGGTTATTTATCTTATTGTATGATATACAATTTATACAATCTACCAAAAAATTGAGACAACTCTAATTCTGATGTTGTCTCTTCAAAGGATAAAAAACTACTGACTAAATTGTCTTTTCCGTTGGTTACCGATTTTTCTTGTTTTTTTAAAAAAATTACTAATCAATTATTTTCAATAACCAAGTGAGATTTTGAAATTCTTTTATTACATTTGTAATGTTTCTAGCAGAGACCTCTATATTTTGCAATTTCAAATATTTTCTCCAAATCCTATTATGTTCTATCTATCATTAGATATATTCTACACAAATGTCACCGAAATTATGAAATGTCATGTTTGATATTTCTACTGAATCTTTCAAAATTCAATAATTTACATATAGTATAGTGTGTATCGAAAGTATGGCAGCCAAAATTAAATAAATTTCCTTATGTTTTACTTATTCTTTAAATTTCAAATAGAGGATCTGTATTAATATATATATATATATATATATATATATATATATATATATATATATATATATATATATATATATATATATATATATATTAACAAAGAAGATGTAGGAATATCGCGTGATATGTTAACAACAACAACAAAGATATTCATGGGTAATTCACGCAAAATAAAGGGCTACTGAAATAGAGTGGTAACCGTGGACATGCATGTTTCTGGCTCATTTTGCCTCATCAGCACGGCATAACCAAATAAGGATGTGAAATTTGGGAGCAAAGATATTAATCGAAACATGGGAAAACACAAAATAACGGATTTCAGCAGGGAAACCAAACGCTCATTTGTGTCTTCAATTGGAAGATCCCGAGTACATTATATATATATATATATATATATATATATATATATATATATAATGTAATGTACCACTGAAACCCCGATTAAAAGTTGTACACAAGCTATGGTATTTTAACACGTATCTTTTTTATCAAGAAAAAAGTTATAAAGATGCCTGAAGGGCTATTTTAACGTACGTGTATGGCTATGAAAAAAGGGTGTCGCGACGGAACGAAACGTCGACGACGAGGAGTATGCTGGTTGCCATGACATTAACGAGAGGATCATCACAAAGCAGGTACATACGACACCTGCTATTGAGTACGATAGAGATTCTCGTTTATTTTTCTTATTAGGTATGTAGGTACACTGATTCTAATTGGATTACAGAAATTGTTGTATGACTAACTTACGTTGTTTATTCTACAAGTGGAGTGAAAATTATGGAACTTGGTAAATCAAGGTAAAAATGACATTTTTGATTTCAATTATTTATCTTAAGAAGAGAATAAAGAACCAGTATTCAGTCCTAGGTCTATGAGGTCTATTGAGCAAAAATATATGTCCTACAAAATAGACATAATTATCCTCCTTAACCAAACTTCATAATTTTGTTATAACAACTGAAAGCTTTACACGAATTTCAAATAAGACGAAATGTGATTATAAGATTCATATTTTAACAGAAAACACTGTTTAGGGTGATTGGAACAATTTTAATATATACAGGCCTCAAATATACAACGAGTTATAGGCATTTGAAGTTGCGAAATCAGAACTTATATTTAAGTATATTTTCTAAATTATACATTATGAATTATTGATGGATAATTGCGTATGTCCATGTAGTGTGTTTGACGGAATAAATAATTCTACACAAGTAGATGCCCAATGGTTAACAGTCCGTTACTTTTACAGGGACAACCTGTACAATCTAAAGATAGCAAAAAGGAATTTTTCCATCGATTTTTTAACAGAAAGGGACTCTTTGTTTGCTGGAAAGTTCTGGATTAGCAAATTTTTTATAAGTCAACGTTCTTCTTTCACTTGTATTGGAATGGAATAAAATAATAATTTAAACTACCATGAATTCCGCTTTAAAATATGTTCATCTTCATCATCAAATAATTGTTAATTACTTCGATTAAAAATTTTGACTTCCATTATCTTCTCTTAACACACAATGACAGCCGTTTTTTCTTCCAAAATATTGTAATGTAATCAAATTATTTGAATTGCCATGAATTCTGCTTTCCAGTATGTAGTTATATCAATTAATAATTGTTAAATAGATAGATAGATAGAAATTTTGGCTTTTTCTAATCTCACACTCACTGACTGACTTTTACTTTTCCGCGCAACCTTTCTATATGCGAGAAAAGTATTGGTTTACCCCAAAAAAAGTTGGAATTTTGAAAAAAATGTTTGAGTTATTTTTACGTTTTATATCAACAACAACACGTAAAAACGGTTTTTAGAAAAAAATCCTGTGTGTATGTCGTCGACGTCGTCGTCGTTGTCGTCGGCCACTTTTCCTTACAGGTCTTGTTAGCACGATACAGCCTCCGGAGTGCAATGAGTCAGCAATTTTATGATCGAATATTGTTAAGGACATGTCACAGATGAATCCTATTGATTTTCAGCTCATCAGAGCCAGTACCACGGGTGCTATGGTACTTGAAGTACGAAATTTTGTCAATTTGTGAGAAATTTCAGTTTGTTAGCACGATACATCCTCCGGAGTTCAACAAATCACTAATTTTATGATTGAATATTATTCAGGACATCTCACTCATGAACCCTATTGATTTTCAGCTCACCAGACCCAATACAACAGGTGCTACAGTACTTAAGTACGATATTTTTGTCATTTTTGGAGAAGTTTCAGCTTGTTAGCACGATACAGTCTCCGGAGTATATGCAAGTGACCAATTTCATGATTGGATATTATTCAGAGCGTCTCAAAGATGAACCCTATTGATATTCAGGTCACTAAAGCTAGTACAAGGGGTGCTATGGTACTTGAAGTACCAAATTTTTGTCATGTTTGGAGAATTTTCAGTTTTTTAGCACAATACAGCCTCCAGAGAGTATACGATTGATCAATTTTGTTCAAGGCGTCTCACAGATGTACCCTTTTGATTTAAAGTTGACTAGAGCAAGTATAGCGGGTCCTATAAATTCAGATATACTAAATTTTTGGAGAAATTTCGGTTTGTTAGCACGATACATTCCCCGAAGTGTATACAAGTAACAATTTTATGATAGAATATTGTTCAGGGCCACAGATGCGGAAAAGTTAGTTTTAATCTTTAAACCCGTTTATTATTCCTCAGTTTTTTAATCAAGACTCTCTCTCCTTCAACTTTTTCCTCCAGAGCTAGAAATCGCCGCCTCCAAAACAGAATCGAGTACCATAAGCATGTACATCGGCATGTGTTTCATACATTGGTAAGTTCCTATGAACAAGGTTTATTGTCTCTAGAATATACATACACTGAACAGTAAGAATATTATATTTTATAAATAGATCTTTGCAATGTGTGTTCGGTTTGGCTCTATCAATTATGCGGAGTGCCGTTTTCTGTAATCGAAACGCTCTCTCCATACTACTTGAATTACCCCACTGAATGATGCCGTATGATAAATGGCTATGTATTATCGCTAAGTAGACCGTTCTTAGTACATCATTATTGAGGCAATGTCTTAATTGACGCAACGCAAATATTTGAGATGAGAGCTTGGAACACAAAGCATCAACATGAGGTGATCAGTTAAGGTATGTATCGAGTACAATACCCAAATACTTTACCGGTTCTGATTTATTGAGTAATCTACTGGATGTAAACATTATCTCCTGAGTTTTTGTAGGATTCATCTTAAGTTTGTTTGCTGAAAACCATGTTTCAGCTTTCATTAAATTTTCTGCATTCAAAGCTTCCCCACGCTTTGTTGCTATTATTGTATCGTCGGCAAACAGGAAGAGCACTGGGCCCAAAATAGAGCCCTGTGGTACACCATTCAATGTGGTCATCAGACTCGATTCTGAGTCCTTGCAGCTTACGTACTGATTTCTATTTGTCAGGTATGAATTGAAAATACCAAGTTCCTTATTTCGTACTCCATAGAATTCTAGTTTTTGTAGCAGTACATGCTTGTTCACACAGTCAAAGGCCTTGGTAAGGTCACGCATACTAGCGATAGTATTTTCCCCACGTCGAGTCCCTCAACTATGTAATCAATCAGTGAACTTACTGCTTTGGAAGTAGAATGACCTTTTCTATAGTCCGTTTTTAAAAGGCATGGAGTAATAAAAGCTCATTAGGTATGCAAAACTGATATAGGGTGTATAATAAAATATCTCCAAAGTTTATCTAATTTTATACTAAAATTTCTCATTTGTTACGAATTTCAGGTAGACACCCCGTAACTCTGTATTCGGTTGGGTCGCCTATCGTATTGAAAGGGTCGCTCTATTGTATTTGAATGAACAAATAAACAATTTAATCCTCAGAGGCGTGCAATCAGGACAAAACAAACTTGGTATATGAATATGAAGGCACTATGAAATTATAATTACGAAAACTATTCAAAAGAGTTCACAATATCGATTCAATAAAAAGACATTTTTTTGTGTTCCTATGAATAAACAATAAACAGAATATTATATAAAAAATAGCAAATTTTTTTGCAGTAGGTATAAACTTTACAACTAATATACCGTTTACAATAGGAGACGAAAAAAGAAAAATGCAGGAATAAAGTACGAATTAATGTAATATTTATAAAAAAAAGTCTAACAAATAATAGTAATAACTAACACAAAAACTAGTCTATATATCAGAATCAGACGATTCTGTTGAGCTTCCATTATTAACATTGATTATAAATGGTTCAATCATGTGTTCACTTATATGATCCATTTCCCACATATTTAGTTCTTCTTGTATCACGTGTTCAACACATTCCTTCCAGTTTTCTTTGGTTACGTTACCTAACGCATCTTCGAATAAAACTTTTACATCACTCATTTTGAATGTCGTATTCTTTCTTCAAACTTCCCCTTTCACTTGGGCCCATATTAATTCTATGGGATTGAGTTGGCAGTGATAAGGATGAAGCCTCAGCACCGTTACACCACGCGCTGATGTCATTTGATCTACAACGTATCTACTATATTTGTGTTTATGTGAATTGGCCAGCTGCAAGAGCTCATTTTTTAGCGGGTTATCTGGGCATTCAATATTTTTCGAGGTTAGCCAATCGTGGATATCTTGTTTACGCCATGCAGTTGAAGGTAATTTCTCCACTAACCTGGAGTGATAACTTGCGTTATCCATAACAATGACTGAGCCCGTTGGAATTAGATCTAACATTTGTGAGAAATATTCTTCGAAAACGTCTGCATCCATATCTTCATGATAATCTCCGGTTTGCTTCGACTCAAAGCACAACAATCCACCTTTAACAAAACCTTCGGCACTTCCGATATGAGTAATGATGAGTCGACGTCCTTTTCCTGCTGGTGGATTGAGGCCTGTTGACCACCCTTCAAGAGCTGCCTGCCTCCGACTTTTGACATTCGTGTCTTGCCAAAACATTGAAACAGTATGACCTTAATTTAACCAAGTCTCATCCAAATAATAAGTTCGTTTTTGATCTAGTCTTTCTTTCCGAATATTGCGCAAATAACTCCTCCTCCAAATGACAATGTCGTCTCTATTAATCAACATTGCGTTCCGATAATTTTTTTTATATTCAAATCCAAGTTCCTTCAAAATTTTCCATAATGTACTTCGAGACATTTTCGGAAAATCTGAATCTTCTTGAACCGAAGCCATAATTTTGGAGAGAGTTGGGATCTCTTTTCTAAAGAAAAAAAGCATGCACCTTACGCCTTATTCCATTCTTCAAGTCGTCATCCATTTCAAGTTTGGGTCGGCCTGGGGACTTTGCTGGGGCTGTGATGTTTCCATTTTTTTTCTCCTTCATTAAATTATAAATTGTTGTTTTTGAAACACCCATCATTGTTGCAGTAATCTCCACAGTTTCATCAATACTTCCTGTCAAATTCATGATTTTTCTTCTAATTTCTTCGTTTTTCAACGAGGAATAGCAATTTAATATCAGATTTTTTTCGTTCAGCGACAATGGGCCAACTTTAGGTCGCTTAGATGGTGATAAATCCTCCATATCTGGTCGAATTTGTTAGGAACACTATATAGTTGGAAGGTGTAGTTACGTGTTTGTCTCGTGTGATGAGAAGAGAACTTGTATAGATGAACAAAAATAAACACCAGTTAACATTAACGGTAAAAAATAATAACAAATAACAGTAATAATGGGGAAATCAATCAACACAGCAGTTTCTCCAGAACAGATGAACTGTAAATTGAAAATATTCAACCTTTCCGCTACTTTTATAGTTGAAAAGTTCTAGTAAGTACATTGTATTATGGGGGCATTTTCTTAGAACTGAAAAGACTATATTTCACAATAATAAAACCATTTTTGAGCTACCTGTTTGTCAAGTTTCTTCAACTACCTGCTAATTGGGTGAAATAATCGGCAAAAAGGGTTGGTTTGGATATATATATATATATATATATATATATATATATATATTATAGTATATTCAATGTTCTTTAATTATATTATATTATATTTATATATGAATATGAATTTATATGATGCTGAATTTAATTTGTAACTGTCATCACAATTTGTGATAATAACTACGCTATTGTGAAAATACCTTTACCTCTAAATATAACCTATAAAATTTTTAATGACAGCAGTTGTCAAATTAATATGCCCGGCTAAATAAATATTAAATTTTATATTATGAAAGATAAATCAATACAACACCTATCAACTCACTCTTTTCTCAGGGAGGGATCAAAGATTTCAACTAATAATTCAAATTTGTAAATTTCCAAATAATTTTCTAAATTACGTATCACACTATTCAAATCTACAGTAACTGTTTATCCAATACACTATAAGACAATTTAAATTATCTTATGACATATATGAATTTACTGTCAGGAGGTTAACTAAATGTCACTTATTATACTAAATTTTCTATAGTATAAAAATTATCAAATATAATGAAAATGAATATGAAAATAGAGCCAAAAAGATTTGGAATTCAAATTTATATAATATATTATCAAAATAACACTTACAAAAATTAAAACTCTTCAAAATTATCACAAACGCATAAACAAAGATAGAATTTTCTATCAAACCTTAATATTAAAAAAAACAATCTATATTAGAAATTTCATATCTAAATAATTTTAACCGAAAGTTCAAAATGTCTAAATTTATACTTGATATCTGTCAATGTAAAATACGTAAATTTTCTTGTAAATTGTCTGTTCCCAAAATTGTCTGCACTTGACGTAGAGATTTATACAAGTAACGTTACTATAATTTAATCATAAGATGCATCTATTTTCGAAATAATTTTGATCAAAGGCCTATTAATTCTCGAGAATAATATATAATATGGACTGGACTGAACAAACTGGATACTAGAAGATCTCGTACGTATTCTAAAAACGTATTTTTAGAATTTCCGGAACAAACGTTTCCAAATCAATAATTTAGAAAACGCGAAAAACACTTGCACTTTAGCGGTAATTCTTTGTGAATAGTACACGCACTGGCTTTACAAAAGGCAAGATATGTTGAACTGATAACGATTATATAAATTCCCTAATATTCAAAATTAAATTTGAGATAACTCTTATTATGATGTTGTCTCATGGGGATTTCAAATTCAACTGACTAAAATGTTTAAATAAATAACTCTCCTCTCCTTTGGTTACCAAGAATTTTTTTTTTAAATACAAATTTACGTTTTTATATACCAAGAGAGATTTTCATTATTTTATTTATAAGTGCCATTTGCTAATAGAGACATCTGTATTCTGTTTTTTCAAATCGTTTTAAAATCTATCTGTCATTAAGTCTATTCTGCAGTTATGTCATATGAAATTGAAATGTCAAATTTTATTAGAATATTGAACCTTTCAAATTATTGATAATACAGTGTGTATTACTAGTATTACATGTACATATGCATATTTTCTTTATTTCAATGTTTTCTATAGAATTTAGATAGAGGATATGTATTAATATATATATATATATATATATTTGTATAAAATTGTTATTAACATTTATTTTATTATTTATTGTATGTAGGATTATAACTACCTGGAGCTTAGTGGAGGGACTCGTCTACGCCCTTTTATACATAATAATAAATTTTCTGGAAAATTGATGTCAGTGATATAATACACAGTTTATTATATTATTGATAATTTGAAATTTCATTTTAAATAATATTACAAAACGGTTATTTTCGGAAATGAGATAATTTTAGAAGCCTTAACTTTTTTTAAATGACTAAATGTGGTACGCATATGGTTCCGGCCAAAATGAGTGATTTATTACTCCATGCCTTTTAAAACGGAGTATAAAAGCAAATTGGGCCGGTGATATAATTCGTTTATTTTCAACAACAGGAATAATAATCTATAGTCTATCTAGCTTTTTTTAAATGTTGGTAGAACTTTTGATATTTTAATGGAGTTTGGCCAGTTTCCTTCAGATACGCATTTATTATAAAGTATAGTGAGCGGCTCAACTACTGAGTTTATGGCGGCTTTCAGCATCCTACTATTAAGACCATAATAATCGATGCAATTGGAATTTTTTAATCCTAAAATAGCTTCACGAACATCCGTTTCCAGAATGGAGGACATAAATAAAGAAAAAGTAGGATGTATGTTAGGATCAACAATGCCGTTTCCAATATACTATCCGCAATAGAGCAGAAAAATGCATTAAAATTATCTGCTGTAATGTTGCTGCTTGTGTTTACAGTATTTTTAGTTTTCCTCTCAGAATTTACAATCCTCCAAGCTGTTTTATTTTTATTGTCAGAATTTTGGATTATAGCCGCAAACGCGTTGCATTTTTCATCTCTTAAAGTCTTCTTATAAATCATTTTCAGCTCTCTATACAGGAGCCAATGATCATAGGAGTTACTCTTTTTAAACCGTTTCTTTGCGGCAAATACACCCTTTCTTAGTTCTCTCAACTGTCTGTTGTACCAGCTGATACAGTTACTTTTATTGTTTACCAATTTTAGTGGAAAACATGTATCAACCAGATTAAGAAAATGATCAAGTATAACTGCAGCAGTCACATCTGAGGTCATAATTTCAGTAATTACAGGCCATGGATTTTCACTTAAAATATCAGAGACTTTTTTAATTTTTGGGTCTGTAATAATTCTCCTTTTAAGAACTGTCTCGTATGAGTTTTGTATACCCAATAGGGATAGGAATAACGCTTGATGATCTGCGATGTCAGGATCCAACACATCAGCAAGCAGTTCGTTCCGGTCAATGTTTGTAATAATATTGTCTAAACACGACTTGGATGTGGGGGTTATCCTTGTAGGAGCATGTATTAGATGTTTTAACCCGTACATGCTCATGGTATTTATCAGATCAGAAGAGTGCACATCAATCCGATAATAATAATATCTGAAGGAAAATCATGGTTTTTGTAGAAGAGCCAAAACAGCATCATTCCTTACTTTTGCATTCTCCTGTAGATATATGTATGTAATTATTGATTATTGTCGGACCCCTAGAGCGCCGGGGACGCTTTAGGCAGAAGGCGCAGGTGGATATGTTCACCCGGACATCTCAACATAACCTCATTGTTTTACATTTCCTCAATCTCCATACTACTTTCGAAGTCTGGCAACGCTGTTCAAATGTGACCTCATATTCGCTTAATGACTTTTTCAATTTTTATAGTGTAGACCTATAACTTCCAAGAACAAACCATATCTTCATTCCTGCTATTTCAGCAAACGCATCATCTAAATCTAATCTTTGGTCTGTTTTAAGAAAAATGACAAATTCTTTGTTGACCTTTTAATTGCTTTGGGAGGCTGAGAATGTTACTTAACATTGTATAATTCCGTAGACGCCGTCTAAATGATAAAGTTGTTATTCAACACCTCGACATGTGTAAAGTGTTGGATATCTAACAGAAAAAACGATATCAGGTTAAACGTCTAAAAAAATTACGAGGAAGAACCTCTTTAAACTTCCGTGAGCTGTTTTTCTTTTATTTTTAGTCGTAGGATAAATCACCGGGGGTAATAAGTCAAGAAAATGTGGTTTGTGCATCGGGTTTCGATGGTAATATATTACGGTTTTTGAAAAATTTCTTTCGTAGAAAAATTAGTTGATTCAGGGTTTTGTTTTTGTTCTGTTTTAATCAGAAATTTGTAGAGGTAGGTCATGAATCAAACCACATAATCTGAGGCGAAAAATAACTTGATTGAGAATATCGCTCAGTCCATTTCTATATCTATGTTATGTCATAAAAGGTGATACGTCAACATCAAGTTATTTGTCAACAATTATAGATAGGCACTAAAGTGGCTAAAAAAAGACCGTGGAAAATATTTTCTGATTTCCAAGATAGTCGCCAGAGGGCGTAACTTCCGTATTAAACTTTTAAAGTAATTATTCACTGAAATCCTCCTTGTAAATGTACCAAAAAATATTTGTTCTTAAAAGCTAAGCTTTATTCGAGTAATTTTGACGTATCTATTAAAATAAAGTGGTGGGGGGTGATTAAATGTTTTTTAAATGAACAGCTGTAACTCCCTAAACGACTGAACGGATTTGAACAAACTTGGTCTCCTTGGTCTCGTTGGAAATAGCTATTTGTGTATTAAGAGCGGAAAGTGATACTTTGCCGCTTGAGGCAGATTGCCCGCGCTCCGCTACGCGTCGCGCGGGCAATTTGCCGAAAGCGGCAACGCACTTTCTGCTCGAATTGCACACAAGATTTTTTCTACGATCACCTTATTTTTAAACAAATAATTAAAAAAAACACGAAAAATCCTTTTACTGCGTCCCAAAGCTCTTCGTGTTCTAAATAAATCTGTACCGCGCATTTCCACGTACCATAGTTCTCGTGCCCTTTTAGATGCTCGATCAGCGGAAGCTGGCTCATGATATCACTTATTAACACAAAAATTCAACAAATTACAAACTCCAGAACCTTCAATGGTGTCTCACGCGTGTCCTGTGTCCATAACCTCTTGCAATTTGATGTTTTGAGTCAAGGTTTCGAGAAGAAAATTAACCTAATCTATCAAAAACGGCGTAAAAGCAACTAATGACAATTTAAAACTTACAAAAGTCGTAAACGACATTAAGATGACATTTACAAGGTTAAGCAAATTGAGGTTCGAAAAATATTGGAAGTAATTAGTTATACACTTTGAATATTTTTAAATATTAACTACAACTATAAACATAGGTGTTTTGGATGGTTTATAAGATAGAAAATAATAATTGAAGTGACGTCTGAATCGGTCTAATCTGTAAGGTCTTATAACACTGCGCCGTCGCGCTCGAAAAATCGCGCGTGTTTGAAAGACCAGTTATCCACGAATACTATTTTTTTATTGGCGCACTTTGACTTACTACAAAAAAATTGAAGTTCGTCCTCGATGCCCAGCCATGTTTCATTTCATAAAAGTGCATACTCGATGCCCAGCCATCCTAAGTAGTATTCATTTTTATTAAAAATGTATATGGATTGATTCCCTCGGGGATTAAATGGGTCCCATCCGCGGGATTAAATGGGTCACTTTAGTCGCTTAGTGTATAATGTACTATTAATATACCTATTATTTACTAACTTTCTTTAGTTTATTGTAAATGAAAACATGCGAGCGGAAAAGTACGCTCTAGAGCGGAAATAATGTCAAATTATGACATATCACGGAAAACATCAACTTTGCGGTTAGATTTGAGTGTGCAAAAGCCTACTTTGGGTAGTGATCGTAGAAAAAAGCATTTATTGTTCTATCAAACCCATCTTACCTGTGATATGTCTAATTGTTAGTGAGCCATTAGAGAGCGTTTTTTTGATATAATAGAAGAAAATTGCAAAATTCTCTAAAAAATTAATTGCAATAATATGACTGTTTTTCATAAAAATGTAGTGAAATGACAACTTTATCTCGATATTTAATTCCTAGCCCTAAATATCGAAGAAAGAAAATTTAGTTGCCATTAAATTTGAAAAAGATACTATTACACCGGTAATTATTCTTATTTAATTGTCTTTGTTAAAGCCGGTCTTTTGTTCAGTCTGACTTTGACACTTTCTGAAACTTCTTAAACTCTCTCTTCGATAACCTTTTGATAATGGATTGGAAATCCCAAAACAAACGCTAGCTCGGGTAAGACTAACTTCTGGCTTGGACGATCATTTATTTAAAGTTGACAAAAATATACATTATATACAAAATTGCTACGCCGCTTTAACCTGGAAATCAGGTAGATCAGCTCGATGATAATAATGTGACACAAAACACTTTTTATTTATTAATAATTACATGTCGCAATTATCCACACTATTGAATGAAATTACTGATTTATATTGAGCAAAGTAACGCTCTATGTAGGTGGAAATATTGAACGACACTGAAACTAACATTTATTTCATTCAAAACTAAAACAAGTTGTAGAAAGACAAGCCCGGCCTATATAAATTTAAATAAAATAATCGTTCGGACGTGTTCTGAACAGTCTTTTTTCAAGATTCACTGATAGAATTTAATAATTTTATAATTTTTAAATAATAAAAGTAGTAACTGTCTCAACCCTTACTTCGTGGAATCTACTCATATTAGTGTTTTAAATGAAACTCACTGTTTCTAGCTAATTCCACAATATAATAAAAATTATTGAAAATTCTAAAAAATTGAAAATTGTTTCGATAAATCAATATCATCGTCAGAATGACAGAATTTACATTTCATTTGATGCCTACCTGATGTTTATTATTTATTTTTGGCTAGACCGGAGAGATTTTTTTTCTTCGATTTTATGTTCTTCTGAATGGATTTTTTGGTTAAAAAATGTCAACTTTGACGTTTAATAACTCGGTTATTAATGCCGCTGGAAACTTGCAATATTTTTTTATAATAGTATCACCTCTCCTCTCTCAATTTTTACCAATTTCAATATTCCTATATCATAAAAGTAGTTGCTACGAATTTTTTTAAGGTAAATTTTGACAAAAATTTTTAGCTCAACTTTAACCCTGTATAATTCCTACAAATGATGAATGGAAGAAACAAATATTAATTGAGGATGAAGGCACATCTTTCCTCTGTCGAATGGTGTAATAATAATGACAATATCTTCCTTACTTCCGAAAATATTAAATTTTAAATAGAGGCATGTCAAAAAGATTTCAAAAATTTCGAAGTTCTGAATAAAAATTAGAAAATTTTGATATATAGTAAACGTATAGAAAAAATGATCAAATATCATGTATTTTTACCCGAGGATTCCATTTCTGTTACCAGTTTTCCACAATTCTCTTTAATAAAGAAATTAAATCATATTTTTCGAAATTTTTTCAAGTAAACTATTTAAAGGAAAAACTTCAATTGAAAATTAATAATATTATCCGATTCGTCTTAATCGAAAACCTCTAATTGTAAATTTTTATAAAAATCGCATAATAACTACTATTTTTCAAACTTGCAAATATCCCGATTTCTGACGTTTTTATTTTTTTAAGCATGTTAAATAGAACTTACACAAAAACTGATTGGCTCATTGTATTTCTCGTCCCCGAAAACCCTTTTCCCTAGATTTTCATACAAATCGCAGCATAAAAGTTACCGACCCCCTCTTGATGGGTCCTGGCGAAAATTTCAAGTTACGTTTTGACAGCTAAAAATTCGTTTTGAAGAAATTTTAATGTCGGGACCGTGTTCCTGTGCCCAATTTATACCCCCATACCAAATTTCGTATCAATCGGAGCATTTTGAAAATCTGACCTATAAAGCCGGTCCTGACACATAGTTAACGGGCAACATGAGATTTTTACTTTTCCGCCCAACCTTTCTATATGCGAGAAAAGTTTGGTTTACCCCAAAAAAAGTTGGAATTTTGAAATTTTTTTTGAGTTATTTTTACGTTTTCCATCAACAACACGAAAAAACGGTTTTTAGAAAAAAAATCCTGTGTGTATGTCACCGTCGTCGTCGTCGTCGTCGTTGTCGTCGGCCACTTTTCCTTACATGTTTTGTTAGCACGATACAGCCTCCGGAGTGCAATAGCACGATACAGCATCCGGAGTGCAATAAGTCAGCAATTTTATGATTGAATATTGTTAAGAATATGTCACAGATGAACCCTATTGATTTTCAGTTCACCAGAGCCAGTACAACGGGTGCTATGGTAATTGAAGTACGACATTTTATCATTTTTTGAGAAATTTCAGTTTGTTAGCACGATACAGCTTCCGGAGTTCAACAAGTCACCAGTTTTGTGATTGAATATTATTCAGGATATCAGACTGATGAACCCTATTGATTTTCAGCTTATCAGAGCCAATACAACAGGTGCTACAGTACTTTAAGTACGATATTTTTGGAGAAGTTTAAGTTTGTTAGCACGATACAGCCTCCGGAGTATATAAAAGTGACCAATTTTATGATTGGATATTATTCAGAGCGTCTCAAAGATGAACCCTATTGATATTCAGCTCACTAAACCTAGTACAACGGGTACTATCGTACTTGAAGTACCAAATTTTTGTAATTTTTGTACGCTATTCATTTTCAGTTGACTAAAGGGAGTACAGCGGGTCCTATAAATCCAGATATACTAACTTTTTGGTTATTTTTGGAGAAATTTCGGTTTCGTAGCTCGATACATCCCC
This sequence comes from Galeruca laticollis, assembly GCA_963921935.1. Taxonomy (NCBI): domain Eukaryota; kingdom Metazoa; phylum Arthropoda; class Insecta; order Coleoptera; family Chrysomelidae; genus Galeruca; species Galeruca laticollis. The sequence continues at coordinate 241,308,271 of OY998177.1, read as the reverse complement.
CGAAGTGTATACAAGTAACAATTTTATGATAGAACATTGTTCAGGGCCACAGATGCAGAAAAGTTAGTTTTAATCTTCAAAACCGTTTATTTTCCTATGATTTTTTTCTGCATTTTTTTTCTCTACACGTTGGTATAAACAGTTCCCGCTTCGCGGGAATTTAATTTTGATGCTCTCGTTCCCTAATTTGTGATTGACTTAATATATGTTAATAGAAAAAAGAAGAAGATGTGATATTACAAATATCTTAGATATTATTAGCCCTATGGTGATATCCTGGATATCATTTTTCCAATTAAGATCAGTATAACTGTGCAATGATTTAGAAAACCAGGAAAACTATATCTGCTGATCTTTACAATTATCACTTAAGAAGACAGTTTATTAGTGGAGAACTCCCTAGATTTATCTGTTCATTGACAACTTCATATTGTGGGTTTCTTAAATGTATTCTAATTCTTCAAGGAAATCCAGTTCTTGTTCCTTTTCACAAATATACAGCACTTCTAGTTCTGCGTTAGGTGTCAATGAATGATTGGTGTCAAGTAGATGTTTTGCGTAGTGGGATTTATCTGGTTGTTTTAATCTGTATGCTCGTAAGTGTTCACTGTATCGGATTTCAAAATTTCTAAGGGTCTGACTCAAATAGACAGCATTACATTCTGGACATTTGAGTTTATATATACTTGATTTCTTTAATGGTGGTATTTTTGTTTTTACATTTAACAATTTTGTACCAACGTTACTTTCTGTTTAACCATGAATGCCTTAGGAAAAAGGTAATACCAAATTGTGTGAATATAAAATGTCACACTAAAACACCACAAGCACAAAAAGCTATGAAATGTTCTCAACGAGTTTGGATAAAAGGAGAATGTAAGAAATGGTTTAAAAATTGTACATTCAGAACTCACGTTCCAATTACATCCAGTAGAATTTGACAAAATTAGAGAAAGTGTCAGCACGATGAAGCATAAGAAATTTAAGAAACAAGAACAAAAGCTACAGAAACTTGAACACACACAACAAAAAATTCAATACTCTAAACATCATGAAACTGTAAGTACCTACATACCAACACATTTTGCACCACGATTTGAAAACCTTTGAGACACTAATAATATGCATCTCAGTACTCAATTAGAAATTCAAAAAATTAAAAGCAATCAACTTGCAAGATAACTATAAAATTATTTCGTTTGATGTTACTAATATGTTCACTAAAATTCCTCCTGACGAATGTCTAATACTTGTAAGACAATTACTAGAAGATAAAAATATTAATCCAGGAATAATATCAGATATACTGAATTTATTTGAATGTATCTATTAATCAGAATTATTTCACTTTTGACAATAAGATATATATTCAAAATGAAGGTTTACCTATTTTGGCAAACATTTTTATGGACAGTTTAGAAAGAAAGATCTTTGAAAGTAATATTTTGAAAAATGTTTTATTTTGGTATAGATATGTAGATTACATATTAGCTTGTTTTATGGGTAGTGAACGACAATTAGATGTAATTTTCAACCACATTAATAATTTACACCTAAAAATTAAATTTACATTAGAAATAGAAGAAAACAACTCAATCAATTTTCTTAATTTAAAAATTCAAAGTGTTAATAATGTACTTGATTATTCAATTTACCGAAAACCAACACGCACTGATGTGACAATTCCATATAATTCCAATCTCCCATGTCACATAAACTAGCGGCATATAATTCAATGATACATAGAGCTTTTTCAGTTCCTATGAACAAATGTAATTTTGATAGAGAAATTAATACAATTAGACAAATAGCACCATCCAACGGTTATCCATTACATATGATAAATAAGCTAATTAATAAAAAAGAGGAAAAAGTGACATTACAACTAATATTTCCTAAACAAACTGATGAAATAAAAACTTATAAAACCATCACATATGCGGGAAATATTTCTAATAATTATTTCAAAGATAATAACTTTAGCAACGAATACAACAATTTCTTTTAAAACAGAAAGTAACGTTAGTACAAAATTGTTAAATGTAAAAACTAAAATACTACCATTAAAGAAATCAGATATATATAAACTCAAATGTCCAGAATGTAATGGTGTCTATTTGGGTCAGACCCTTAGACATTTTGAAATCCGATACAGTGAACACGTACGAGCATACAGATTACAACAACCAGATAAATCCCACTATTCAAAACATCTACTTGACACCAATCATTCATTGACACCTAACACAGAACTAGAAGTGCTGCATATTTGTGAAAAGAAACAAGAACTGGATTTCCTTGAAGAATTGGAAATTAGAAGACATTTAAGAAACCCACAATATGAAGTCGTCAATGAACAGATAAATCTAGGGAGTTCTCCACTAATAAACTATCTTCTTAAGTGATAATTGTAAAGATCAGCAGATATAGTTTGCCTGGTTTTCTATATCATTGCACAGTTATACTGATCTTAATTGGAAAAATGATATCCAGGATATCACCATAGGGCTAATAATATCTAAGCTTCAATATTTGTAATATCACATCTTCTTCTTTTTTCTATTAACATATATAAGGTCAATCACAAGTTAGGTCACTTCTTGGTCTAGCCAAAAATAAATAATAAACATCAGGTAGGCATCAAATGAAATGTAACTTCTGTCATTCTGACGATGATATTGATTTATCGAAACAATTGTCAATTTTTTAGAATTTTCAATATTTTTTATTATATTGTGGAATTAGCTAGAAACAGTGAGTTTCATTTAAAACACTAATAAAAGTATTCTCAGTTCAAATATTCAAAAAACCGTGTAGGGACATAATAATCAATGCATATTATAATGTTTTTGGAAGTAACTGTTATGTGACTTGTCTAACACCGTAAAAATAATAATTCACCAGAACTCGAAAAAATAATATATTTGAATGATTGACATCTTGGCTATTAACTTTTTGCTCATTTAGGTCCATTTAAACATTTTTTAGGCATGTGGTGTATCAATTTCTGAAAATAAAGTATTAGAAATTGGCAGCAATAAATTTCTTTTTCTTTTTGTGTGACATAAAAAAATGTTGAACATTGTGTATACGCTCAACACCGATAATCAAAAATAATTGGAAGAGCCATAAATATGACAGAATTTATGGCCCTTAAAAAGTGAAACGGTTACTCGTCGGAGAAAAAAAGGGCATTTCTGACCTTTCCACTAACACGTTGGCCACAGACATCGCGTCTGGAATGCCTAGAGAATTCGACAGAAAAAAATAGTTCGTCTTCTTGATTTAGTAGGGTTATTTATCACAATAAATTATTTTTGGCTTTTTAAATTTTTCACTGAAATCTGTTTGATTTTAGGGACGTTAGTTTATTATTTCATTCCATTTCTTTTGTGATTAGTAAGTAGTAAATCAATCTTGCGTGAGTAAATTATGATATAATATCCATTTTCAATTGAAGAAGCTGATTTTATAAGGAGCAATCAAAAACTCACTTCTCTATCACGAACGTATATGCAAAATAACGGAACAAAAAATAATGTTTTCCCGTAGGTAAACATTCAAAGGAAGTGACAGTTCATGTGGTCTTGATTGACGCAACAAGAAAATCGCAAGTGACCGAAGCACAAAATAAATACAACTCATTGTCCGATTCCTCTGAAGATGGACCTCAAATAATGAGAGAATCAGAAAAAAATACAATTCAGAAAATTAAAAGCGGAAGACCTCAGCTCGGAAGACGAAACTATTGATAAACCGAATTTAAAAAGAAACAAGCCAACGCCGGCTCAAAAATACAACAAACTTTCCCGCCAATTGTAATCGAGGGAAATGTCTCGGTACATAAAGACATCATGGTTTCAAAATTGAAGGAGGAAATTAGCAAAACATTCGAAATAAAGTACACGAATAATTCCTCGATCGTCTTTCCGAAAGACGTAGAGGATTTCGAAAAGTTAAAGCCCTTAGAGGGGAAAAGGTGCAGTTCCACACCTACTCGAGAAGGGAGGGAAATTATCGATATTATTGTAGAACATACAAATATCTACATAGCAATGAAAATGCAGAACTACAAAAGAGATAGAAACTGCAAAGAAACAGATAAAACTGAAATCAAAGCCCTGATTGGTTTGCTTTATTTGTCAGGGTTGCTAAAAAGTTCCAAGTTAAGTGTTGATGAAATATGGGACAGAAAGGGAACCGGAGTGGATCTATTCTGGCTCACAATGAGTAAACAATGGTTTCTTTTTCTTTTAAGGTGTTTTCGTTTTGACGACCCGGCTACGAGGGAAGAGAGGAAGAAAATAGATAAACTGGAGCCAGGCCGAGAAGTTTTCGTTTGTGAGTAACTGTCAAAAGCATTATTCCATCTCACAAAATGCAACTATAGATGAAATCCTACTAGGTTTCAATGGCAGAAGCGGCTTTCGACAGTACATACCTTCAAAACCAAACAAATATGGTCTGAAACTTTTTTCGTAGGTCGATTGGAAGATGTTTTACACGTTGAATCTAGAAGTATATGTTGAAGGTCCGCTTAAAACAAACAATGACGCTATGAGTATTGTTGAACGTCTTGTATCGTCTATTTCCAAAACGTCAAAAAATCTTACCACAGATAATTGGTTTACCTCGGTGCCCTTTGTCGAAAAATTGCTAAGCGATCATAAACTTACACTGGTCGAAACGATTCGGAAGAATGAGAAGCAAATACCTAAGGAATTTACTGTAGTGAAACATCGTCCAAGCATGTTCGGATTTGGAGAGCATATGACAATTGTGTGTCTTACGTTCCGAAAAAAGGAAAGAATGTTCTTATGATTTCCAGTTTACACAACAGTGACTTAATTGAGCCTGACACTTGTGATAAAAATAAAACCCGAAATGATAACGTTTTACAATGGCACAAAAAGGGGTGTGGATTCTGTAGACCAGCTTTGTTCACTATATGATGTAGCACGAATTAGTAGGCGCTGGCCTATGGTGATTTTCTTCTTTATTGTATCTCGCTGGAGTGAACAGTCAAGTTATTCATGTCTCCAATCAAACCCGATCCAAGAGACGATTTGAAACGGAGAGTGTAGGGGAGAGTTGGGCAAAACCGGGTACCAGTACAAAAACTGACTACTTCTTCTGCTATGTTAAAGTAGCAAACGTTTGCTACAGATAGAAATATTCTCAAATGACTTAAGGTTGATATACCAATGTCAATTTTTATAAATATTCTAAAAAATTTTTATTTTTAAGAAAATATTGCAAAATACCCGGTTTTGTCCAACCGGTATGATAAAACCGGGTAGTAACTTAATTACCATGTAAAAAGACTGATTGGCAGAAAATAAAATATTTATTGAAAATATGTGAACAAAAATCGAAAATCTATGAACAGAAGTCGCAAATAAAAACTTCATCTACATCATCATAGGCACTACAGGCTTCATGAGCCCATTTGTTGCAAGACACACATTTTATCCAACCTTCCTTTGCCTTACAGTTTGAATATAATTCATTGCTATACAGACACGCATCGTCATTATTATCTTCTTCCTCCGAACTATCAGAATCTGCAATCTTTAATTTCGGAACCAATTTTGTTTTTGGTGCAGCCTTTTTTACCATATTTTTTCCTTTTTTGTCCGGTTCATTTAGCTTTAATTTTTTTACGACTGGAGATTTTTTAAAATTTGCCTCTACCTCAGACTTATAAGGAGATGATGTTATTACAGCAGCCTTTCCTCTTCTCCTGTTATCGTTGGATGGCTTCCTGGTTGCCTTAGGGATCGTAAAAACCTCTTTTGGAGAGACTGAAAAATCACATATTGGTTTTGGTAATGTTGCTTGTAAACTATCAGATTTAGTGGTGGCTTGCTTAGAAGATGAAGAGATGTTAGTATGATTTGCAGTGTGAAAGTTTAAGGAGCTACAGCTTGGTTGGGGAGAATCGATAGGTGGAGGTAACGGAGCTAATAATTGTGTAGCTGTCAGCTTTGTAGTTGAAGCAGAATCTTTATCGAGTTCTTTGCCTAAATCCTTGTTCAAATTAGGTGTCGTAGATTCATCTTCTTGTATATTTAGTTCTCGCTCTGTAGTTTCTGAGGGAGCAAACATCCACTCAGGAAAAACTTCAGGATTAAGCGGATAAATTCCAGACTTCCTGAAACCATTTATTGCAGTTTGCATAACTGCCAATTTAACAAAAGCCTCACCAAAGAGTTCTCCCACTTCATAAATTGTAACACGTCTTCCAGGATGCTAGCGCATCCATTTTCTTACTTCTTCTTCATAATATGTGTTCAAGGGAGCCATAAATGACACGTTAAGTGGTTGTAACCTGTGCGTAGTATGCGGTGGAAAGCATATGATAATAACGTGATTTTCTCTGGCCAGATTTATCAACTCCAGGCTTTTTGTATGGGTCGCGTGTCCATCAGGAAGCAATAGAACAGGATTTTCTGGTGTCGGGTGAGTAAACTCGATGAACTTTATAAACCACTTAATAAAAATATCTGTTTGGATCCATCCACTTGGGTGGAACTCAGCAAATGTTCCAGGACGAGCGTGGTCTATAAGCTGCGCATTTGGAAGCTTTCTAGGAAAAATCAGCATTGTAGGCATATAGGAACCACTTGCGCTCATACAAATTTCGGCGGTAACCAAGGTCCTCTTTCAGCGGAAACCAGAGCACCAATTTGTCGTTTTCCTCTCATAGAAATAACTTTAGATTGCTTGTTGGGGACAGTTGTAATTCCCGTTTCATCAACATTCCATATGCGCTCAGGAGGAAACTTGTGTTGGTTATAAACCTGTGTTAACACAGTGAAAAACTTCCCTACTGCTGCTCGGTTAAATTCTATAGCTCGTTCAATTGAAGTAGCTTCTGGAGTCCTTAATCGAAGATTTGGATGCCGTGACAAAAACGAATAAAGCCAACATTTACCAGCCATTTTCTTTTCTGTATTAAATTGTGGTTGATGTTATTCCACAATCCATTTGTAAGATATGCGAAGCTAGTTCATCCTCTTGGGCAGCGCTAAACACAGGTTTGTACCGACCCAGACCTAAAATTATTTTTATTTTAAATAAAAAAACAGAAATAAATTAAAGGTAATTCCTACCTTTCTTACTAGCTTCTTCAACAGAGTTACCATTTATTACTTTTTTCACACGATCTTCTAAAGTGGATTGAGGAACATTAAAACTTTGAGAGGCTCTTTTGTATCCCATCCTATGTTCTAGCACTTCAACTATTGCATGCTTTCTTGATCCCATGACTGACGAGTAGTTTTTCTTTTATAATGCGACATGTTGTAGTTAACTAAAAGCAAAAGAACAGCTGTAGAAACTGGAAGTAACAAAAGGTCTGATAAAATCGGGTACCCGGTTTAGTCGATTTTCGGACTACCCGGTTTTGTCCAACTCGTAAACAAGACATTAAATATTATTTAAATTTTTATGTTATGAAATGATATTCAAAATTTTTGGCCAAATTAAAGGTAATATATTAGTTTACATGTATTAAATTTTGAAATGGTCATTAGTTATTCAGTAGAGGAAAAAAAACTATAAACTTACCTTAAAAATCGAGTTTGCTACCCCAAAAAACCGGCGAGGTCTTACTGCTCCGGCACAGGTTACTCAAATGATGTAGAAATGGATACACGCGACTGTTGGCGGCTTAGGGACACTAATTTTAACATTGTCTGATAGATGGCAGCAGTTAGTTAGATGAATTAAGGGGTAGCCGGTTTTGTCTAACTCTCCCCTACCTGAAACAAATAGCATTGTCGTTGATTAAACCACATTTGCAGAGACGTTCTTATCAGAAGAATGTACCAGAAACCGTCCGTCAAAGAAGACAAGATATCGCGGGAACCTCTACTGCATCTGGATCTAATGTAGAACAAATACCAGAAGGCACCAGAAAATACTGCGTCGGATGCAAAAACAAAAACAAGTCTCGGTTTTATTGCCAGAAATGTAAATCCTTCATTTGTCTAACACATGCAAAGAAGTTGTGCTTTTCTTGTACAGAAGCTTGAGTCTTGGAACAGATTTTTCCTCTCAAAGTAATCTGAGCTTTGTTTGATTTCAGTTAGTTGCATTAGTTTTTGTTAGACTCATTCGCTATGAGGTATTTTCTTATATACAAAAAGTTTTGTTTTTATTTTGTTCATTATACTTGAATAAAGTTTTGTTTACGTGTCGTGGTGTTTTTTTCAATTAGTTATAAAAAAAAATTAGAAAAATAGTTCGTATACGGAGTCTGACAGACTCAGCGCGACTAGTATTGTTAGATTATCAGGCGCGACTACTCCAGGGTTAACAACCGTTCAAAAGCTGTTGGATGAATGTTATACTTTAAGGCGTTTTACGATTGTATGTTAACATAAAACACTCGGAATGTAACTTTTTCGTATGTACCTAATAGGGAAAGTTAGATTCAGTCAAGCTATTTTTTACATCAGAGTACGTGGATATATGAAAAAATGGCGCAGTCAATAGGATAATACAAATGATGGAAATTAAAATTGATTCGGAGAAAATGTATTACGGGTCATTTATTCATAAAGTAAGCTGAAATTTCATTAATTTTTATGCACTTTTTTTAGTGTAAGTAACTATTACACATAACCTATATTTGAAAATAAACGGATTCAAATATATTTTGCCTCCCAGTAATTTATTATATGACGACGCAGCAAATTAATGAATTCCTCATACATTTCGAAATTCTTTTCTTGTGACCAAATCAAAAATTCCTTACTGAATAGACATAAAAAACAACTGAGGGAAGCTTCCCCGACTACAACAAACCCCTCGTTCGTGATTGGTTCGATTCCAAAATGCGTCACTATAGAAACGAGAAATATCGCCCTCGTATTAGCTAAGCGAGGTTTTAAACCACGCCCACACCACTCAAGAGTGTACCCCTGTTTGGCATAACCTCTGCGCCAGTTAGTAATACAACGCTTGTTGGTGAATTTCTTATGGTAAAATTTGTCGAACGATGGAAATCGACGCTGTTTCTAGCGGATCGAGTGATTCCCATATGGAGAATTACGGCCATCCCATGGGTAACATAAACTATTACTCGGAAAATTTGTATTTTACGACGAATTGTAAACTCGACAATTATTTCGCTGGTGAAAAGTTGGTTAAAAAGTCGGAAAATGCCGGGAAAAAAGCGGACTATTATCGAAAAGATGATTATAATGGTGTTAAAAATAAAAGTGACGTTGATAAGAGAGGTTTGGGTTATGTGGAATATTTTGAGAAAAAGACAGACGAAGGACGCAGGATGCAATTGGAGTATTATAGTAATAATAGTAATAATAATAATAAAAATGAGGCTGTCATACAGTTAAATGGAATGGACAGTTACGGGAAGAAACCTGTTAGTTTTTCACCTGATCAAGTAAGTTTTTAACACTTCCAAAATGTTTATAGATTATATAATGTTTTATTTGATCAACAAACATTAGGGGTAGAAAGTTCAGTTCTTGGCCATTCGACGATGGTTGACTAAATTTAGAAAATTATAAGTACAGAGTGTCCCAAATTGGTGTGTATTGCAGGGTACCTATATCGTAAACTAGAAGAGATAGAAGAAAAGCAGTTAAGATGTTATGACTTCTTTTTTTGTTAAAGTAACGATAGCCTGATTAAATCTTTAGTAACTCCCTGCAGTTGGAAGATACAGGGCGATTATTGAAAACTGTCGAAAACTACAAGGTTAATTAAGAAAAATATAAAAAAACGTTATTAAATTTTTTTGGTAGATATAATATTAAAGAGTTCAGTGGCGCACAGACATTTTTTGTTAAGGGGCTCACTAAGGAAATATAATGCAAACTTATGTTGTTTTAAATGGAGCACCCTGTATATTTTGACGTTTTTCGTTTCCTTTTTTAATTCTCATTCACCTGATATGACATATTATATAAACATTTTCAATGGTTGGAGCTACAGTGCAAATAAACCATTTATGGCCCACTATGCATATAAATATTACAGTTATATTAATTCAACATCACATTGTGATAATGTTCTTCCTTTTTTCCTCTTGTTTTCATCACATGCACATCTATACAGCCGCTTATGCCCAGCTTGTGGCTGTTAACTTTTGTGATGCTTCAACTTAACTTCTCAGCGATGTTAAAGCACTGCCTTTTTACATTACTGTGATGTTATTAAAGCTTCCTCAAAAGGAAATCTTTATAACGAACTAAAAACAACATTTCTGTTACATTCTGAAATGCCTTTTAACATCTTATCAATGTTAATGCAATGTCTAAAAAATAACATCTTAGCAATGATCTAATGCGACATTTAAAAAACAATGCAGTGTATTCTCGTAGATGTTCTATGGACATTACATAAACCTCTAAATAATATATCTCAAACATTTTAGATGATATCCTATAGATGTTTCTGTGTCTAATCAGCAAATACAGGGTGAACAACTAAGAACGCCGGCTGTCGGCCATATTTCAAAAAATAGTCATGGTACAACTTTTAAAAAATACCTCCAGGAAAATGACCCTGAAAAATGACTGGAAAATATTTTTGAGTTCCTAAAATATCTGCTATGGGGTGGAATGAACACTTAAAAACATAATACTGTGACTATCTCCAAAAAATACATACTAAAGGTATCCTAGAAATACAATTTTTGATATATTGTTGAGATTATGAAAAAATGTATTTAGGGGCTTTTTGTCCTTATTCTTCAAGTAAGGGGGGAGGGAAGGTTCAACCCAAAAAACAAATGTCGTAACACTTTTTTGTTTTTTAATCGGTATCCATGTTTTTGGCGTCATTTAAAAGAGTTTTTCCTCTTTAATAAGATATGCTTAACAAAAATAACAAAATTGAACAATTTTGTCAACACTATGTGAAAAATTCGACAAACTTCCCATTTCTCTCGGAAATTTCAAATGTAATGAGGCATTTTTTAAATTCTGATGAAAAGGCGTTAAAAAATAGGAATCTATTCCAAGATATAAGATTTACAATATCAGATATAAAAATTAAAAAAATGCTTCAATTTACATTTGAAATTTCCGAGTGGATACAAAATTATCTAATTTTGTTATCAATCTTATAAAACAGAAAAACTCTTTTAAATGCAGCTAAAATCAAATTGACTATCTCGACCCTTACTTCGTGGAATATGCTCATATTAGTGTTTTTAAATGAAACTCAAGGTTTCTAGATTGATTTATCGAAACAATTGTCAATTTTTTTAGAATTTTCAATCATTTGTATTATATTGTGGAATTAACTAGAAACCTTGACTTTCATTTAAAAACACTAATACGCAGCTAAAATCATTAATATCAGTTAAAAAACGAAAAAGTTATACATTTGTTCATAAGTTTGAATTTTCCTCTACCCATTATTTGAAGAATAATGGCAAAAAATCTCCTTGATTAAATTTTTTCATAATCTCATCAAGATTTCAAAAATTGTATTTTTAGGACACCTTTAGTATGTTTTTTTGGAGTATTATGTTTTCGAGTGTTCATTCCACCCCTAGCAGATATTTTAGATTTTTCAGGATCACTTACCTAAAGGTAATTTTTTTGAAAGTTATACCATGATTCTTTTCTGAGATGTGGCCCACAGTCGTTCTCAGTTGTTCATCCTGTACATTTAAAATAAAATAGCAAAAAAAGCAATAAAGGATTTAAAACGTTTATTCACTATTAATGAACAGTACAGTAAATTTGAAAAAAAACAGGTACAAAATTAGAAAAAAAAAATATCTTGTCCGGGAATCCAACCTAAAAAAAATAATTGTGTAAGCATATTACATAACAAGTGTGGAAAGTGTTAACTATTGAACGAATTCAGTGAAAGCAAGAAATAAAAAAGGGTATATTAATCTGTAGTTACCATAATGTAACATACTTTGAAACTGAATTAATAGTTTAAAGGATACACATACATTACAGCTAGTTTACAGAAAATATATTTGAATAGTTTTTTGATTATATTAGAACGAAGACCACTTTATTCAAGTAGGTACTACTTGTAAAATATGTGCTTCCTGCAAATAAAATATAACACTTAACTGAAAACCATCCGACATTTCATGTTTGTCACAGATATCTACTGTTTGTTTCGTTCGAAGGTTCCTCTTCTGTTTTCTTCTTTTTTTTATGTTACTGTGATGTTTAATATGAGATATTCCTGAAAGTTTCATGAACTAACATCGCACAGACGTGATAGTAGGATGTTACTAAAAATTATTTCGAAAGATGTAAAAGTAACTGCAACATGTGATCATCTTAGAAACATGTTAATTTGTAACGTTCTGTATGTGACATTTGTGAGAAGTATACAAATTAACATCGTATGAAAGTTTCCTATAGGAAGTTGCTCAAAAGAAGTTCATAGGATGTGTATGTTACTGCGAATTCAAGTATTATTGAGTACATCAAAAATATGTTTTATTTACATGACATGGATGTTAATAGAGTTGGTAATAAAATTAAGACATCTAGGAGATATATTTTTAACGTTTCAAATAAACATCACGAAAAGTCTCTAAAAGGAACATCACAAAAAAGACTTGTTATGTTTCTTGTTTAGTGGGGGATGTTATCAGGTGAACACTCAGTAACGAAATTTAACATTTTATTATAAGGATACTGATGGGTGACAATTTTATTTATCAAAATTTTAATTAATAAAAATTAAAACCAGATTAAAAAAATGAAACAACAAGAAATATTGTAACAACTAATCTACCTATAACTAATTTTATTAGAACATTTCTTTTAAATTTCCATTTACAGTTCTGCTTTTTCTTGATATAGAAGCAGTATTCCTAAATTTGTTTAACCATGTTTTAATGGTATTTGTAGCAGGAGGATTTTTATTAAACTGTCTTCTAAATCGTCTTCTAGTCTGAACATAGGATTGAGTTTGGGCATATAAAAATATTGTTTGAGATTTTTCTTGTGCTGTATACTGCATTTTGAGAAATTAAACACTTCAATTTTATTGAATATAAAACACAATGTGACGTTCTGTCAATGATCGCAATATCTTTGTGATGTGACATATTAGCGCCTCCTTGATTATTATTTATTAATAAGATATCTGAATCATTACAGTATCCCAGTTAAAGTTATCTAACTTCGCTTTCTGTGCACCGATTTTAAACTTTAAGGTACCGTTATAAAGTAAAAATATGCGTCTTTTAAGAAATGGCTAAATATACAGGGTGTCCCTCTTAAAAAATTACATCTACTGTATTCTGAAAATACGCCACTTTTCTAGCGGGTAAACCGGAAGTAAGCCATTTATATAAATGTGTAACAACAAAACTTACGGTAATTTTAAACCTAACTGTGAAAACCGCATCTTATTATCTAGAATCGTTTCGAAGAAATAAGCTCTTAAAAACAGTCAGAATATAACGAGACACCCAGTATTAGTAAGTTGATTTCATAGTTAGCATTTCATAAAGTTATTACTATAGCAAACTAACTTACTTTTTTTTCATAGATTGAATTGCATTCGTAGTTTTGATTAACTTGAGTTAAAATTTTAGTGTTTAATTTGTAAATTATCTAAATAAAAAAATAATTAAAAAATTACTAAATCAAACTTCTTAATTAGAATGTTTTCACAGTTATTTCACAAAAATCTTGATTCAAGTAACATCAAATGAACAAGAAAAAACAAGTTACAGAAATATTTAACCTGAAATAAAATCAGAAACAGACATAAAACAAAGAGAATAAATACATTCAAACTATTCGTTCATGTATTTCACAAAAAATTGAATAAAATCACATATTCAGATAAAATGTAAGGTATGATTCACTCAGTGGCGTAACTGCCTATGGGCTAGGCGGGGCAGTGCCCTCAAGCTCAGGGGGGGCCCTCGCATCCTTACCAGATGACAGGTTGCAACCCCACTTTAATCATGAAAACTCAGTTGAGAGAAATTCAAAAGTTATGTCTAGGGAATTCCCCTAAATTCTTTCTGTAGGTTGGCAGTGTTGTCAATTTGACGGATAGTGATATGTGCGTTTTATTATTCATCGATGTGCGTTTTATTGTGAATTCGAAAGATTTTTTTTTTCGAGAACGGTTAAAAAATTAATGCTGTATCAGGAGTAAGTAAGCTAATGTCAATAAACTTTTTTGTACTGGTCAATATAGAATATAGTGGTTCAATTTTATTTGATTTTACCACTCATATTGATGTCCGTTAAGTCAATAACTCGTGTCAAATCTATAGATTTCGGCTAAACTGGCAACAGTGGTAACACTAACGGTGATAATTTTTTTCCGGGGATTCCCCAACAACACTTGTAGCTTGTAGCGTATCATTGTGTTTCTCTTTCCTTTTATTTTACTTTTAACTCTGTCAGTGAACAGTGACTACAGTGCACCTCGAGCACAATCTAATATTGTATTGTTTCAATAAATAAGAAAACTAAAATTATGGATAAAAAGAAGAAACCCAGTGGTGCATTTAAACGCAAACAACGCCAAGAAAGAGAAGATAGTAAACAAAAATTGCTCAAAATTGACAAGTTTTTTAGTCAGCCTTCTGCAAGTACATCTGACCAAAATATTTCTATTGACAGTGACCCATATAATGTGGTAACTGCAGTGTTGGTTGAGAAGCATACTGAAGAAGATTCGAGAATTATTGCAGTTGGAGATACCTCCGCCGCCGATCATGTGAACGTGGATGATGTTTGCATGACACACATAAGAGCGGGTTTGGAGGAACCACAGACCTCTACATTTTTCGAAAATGTGTACGACAAATCTTCGTATGACTTGGGAAACTTCACGAACAAAATATTAAGTGATAACGAAAAACGTCAAATTCTTGATATGGGGCCTTTACAGCCTTCAGGACCTTTTTCAACAGACATCAACCAGAACAATACATGTTTTTCAAAATCGTACTACGTTTCGTGTTCTAAATATGGGCCAGTTAATCGTTTTTGGTTGTGTTATTCCAAAATACCAGACGCTGCCTATTGTCAACCCTGTTAGTTATTTGCTTCACAAAGGAATAATGTTTGGTGTACGGGATTTCGAGATTGGAAGCATTTATCAGAAAGAATTAAACAACACAGTTGTTCGAGTGGCCATTCGGAAGCATGTGCTGTGTATGAATTTTGGAAAAAAAACGATACTAATACTATCGACAATGAAATTCGCAAAGAAGCATCATTTTGGAAAATGGTTCTTCAAAGGTTATTCGATATCATACCCTAGCAAAGAGTTAGACGTAGAATTAAGTAGATTACTTAGGATAAATCGATTTTACATAATTTGTAGACCCTCCGAAAAAATACAATAACTTCAAAATAAAAACGAATAACCACATTTGCTTTACACTATCTCACTAAAAGTTTTTAGCATTCTGTTTCCAATATTTACTGGAATGCTATAATATACAGAGTGTTTTTAATATGACAGTATAACACTAACAATTTAATACATAAATTTCTGGCTTAATTTAAATGGAACACCCTATATCTGTTGGGTCTTTTAGACGTGGGAATTTATTACCTTTCAGTTGGTATTAGGGTTGCCTATATCTAACTCTGATACTTTTCGAGATATTTTAATATTCAATTATTAGCTGACATCTAGTTACCTATGACATGATGATACTCCGATGGAAAGTTATTAAAAATTTGTTATTTTGACAGTAAGTGCTTTGTTGTATGATTTATTATTGATAAATTAAACGTTTCTTACATTAGAATTTTATTTAGGGTAAGTACACTATTATTGGGTATACAGATACAATAAGCTTCAAAATTATAAAAAAATAACTACAAAAAATTTGAAGAAGTTGTTCAAAGTGACGCCCATTTTGTTGGATACAAATTTCAACTCTTTGAACAAAGTTATTGTTCACTTTCTTCAACATTTCTTGTGTTACTAAGCCGTTTTTATGAAACGTAGCTTCATCCGTAAACAGAACAAAATCAAAAAATCTTCAGACCCTGCCACTTTGTCCATAAATCATAAACAAAATTCAATACGATTTTCAAAGTCCCTATCAAATAGTTGCTGGTGCATATGAATATGGTAGGGATGAAATTTGTGTTTTTTAATTATCCTAGCAACACTTCTCTTGCTTATACCTACTTACTAGCGTCTAGCGAGTTGTAGGTCACGGATGATCCTAACCAATGGAAATTAACAAGAATAACCTTGTCGATGATTGAAGCGGCGTTGCCAAATCGAAATCATTATCTGATGGAAGATTATTTTAAGGGGACAGAAAATAATTTTTACAATAATAAAAAAGTTATGGGCAATTTTAAAACTTTTCTAACTATAATCGATTCTCTAATTTATTCATTTTATATGTTTTAAAATATCTCCGAATATTTTTGATTGGTAAAAATTTTGCTATTCTGAGGTATTTTAAGTTTTAGTATACTGGCATTGGCAACAATGATATCGGACTTTTAAATAATTTTGTAAGGTTTTGCGGAATGTAGATAGAAATGTTTATCAGTGTGCAAGATTATATGCAAATTTTATTTACGTTCCTTGATCATTGTGTATTATTTTATTTAGTTTTTGTAGCAAAACTATTTTCTCTATTGATTATGAATTCTGTATGCAAGGAGTGCAAGAAATCGCTACCTCTCCATTATAAATCTTTATACAATTCAAAATTATGACATTTTCCCATACAGCGAGATGGAAGTTTAACTTAAAAAATTATAAATAGTGATGAATTAACTAAAAATCTATCAGGAAATCTCTTGCAGCTGACTAAAAAAATGTAAAGGTTTATTGATTACACCCCAGAAAAAAATATCTACGCCGCTTATTGGAACTTTTCTGCAGAGTGCAATGTAATCTACGTATTTTTACTTTTTTCATAGTTTTTATGACTTTTCATGATATTTTTTTAGATGACGAAAATAGTCTTCATATGCACGTAGTCCAAGAAAATTTCATTGAAGAGGACTGCATTCTCAAAGAATTATGTAAAAAGAATAGTTTTAAATTATTTGAATTTGAAGAGAAAAAAAATGAAATTAAAATAAAGTTTTTGCAAATTCTTGAGGCTACAACTTCATTGGAGGAACTTGAGATGGTAGATAAAACTATTGCCCCCATACCACCAACAATTGCAGAACTAGTGTCTAAACACCACCTTGTTAATTCTGCTTCTTCGCAAAATATTAATATTCCACACAATAAAAAAATAAATACTCAGAGGAGGTTGTTCTGTACGACAAAGAAGAAAAAAATATCAAAAAGTGGTGTTTGTAAGCCCAGTCATAAAAAAGTCGAAAAAATAGCTTTAAATTTGGCATCTAAGAATGTATAAATAAATTATACCTAATTTATAAGACAATACCAATAACCTTGGTAGTTTTTTTGCCCTGTTAAATATTCATATTTCCTTATGACAACAGGTGTAGGTAAAAATAAAACAGTATTTTTCTGGTTTCAACTTTAATCAAAGTAATAATTAGAATTTTCTTAACCATTCCATTTTTATAAATCGCAGTTAATCTGCACAATGGTGTTAAACGATTTTTTGTTGTTACTATATCAACAATTATTGTTGATATTGCTATAATAGCAAATTTATCGATACAATGAGGAAAAAAAAAATAAATTATTTTGGCTCTCCAACTAAACGATTTATATTTTAATTTGAAAAATGAAATACCTATATTAGTTTAAATTTTTTGATAACTTAAACATAAATGAGTAAATTAGAATTCCAAAAAAGTTCGTTTAACCGTTTTTTTATTCAAATTTAACAGATTTGCTCAAGTTGAAATAACTGGAAAACAGTTCTCTCACCTTTTCTTTTATCTCAGTGCAGCAATGTCGTTATGATTTAGTAAATGCGGCCGAATATCAAATAATATCAGTTAATTGCCCAGGAACAACCAATTACGATGCGTTTTAATTGAAATAATTTAATATTCTAGTCAAAAGAAAGCAGCTATTATTTTTAAACTTTCGCGCCAACGGATCCTAGCCTCGGTAGTTTTTAATTGGTCAGGATCATCCGTGACTTGCAGCTCGCTAGACGCTAGTTACCTACTTGCTCACTAATACATATTTGACAAGTATGTGGATTCTCAACAAGCGCACCCATTATTTCAAATTCTGAATCGTCTGTAATTGCAGATTTTCGTCTAGAATTTTTTGTATATTGCACGCTTCCAGTAGTTTTGAAAACTTGCAGTAGTCTTTTAAAAACATTTCTGTTAGGATGATCTCTATTTGGATACTTTTGAGCGTATAATCTACTTCACCAATAATTAAGATCATATCTATTATTTCTTCGTTAGAGTACTTTTTCATGTTTAAACAGAGATTAATAACTATGTCAATTATTAATACATCAACACTATAGAAATAAAATACACAAATACACACTATACAAATTTATAAATTTATTTGACAGATGGAGTGGTATTAAAATAATATCTATTTGAATGACATTTCATAGGTAACTAGATGCCAGATAAGTGAATAATATTAAAAATCAAATACAGTACACAGCCACCCATTTCAGAGGAGATGAAGAATAGGAGAATGCAAGCTTTTTAAAGAATAACACCAGAAATATTAAAAAAAAATAAACAATAATTTTTTTAAAAGAGTTCAAGCTTGTATCTAACACGATAGGCATGGTTTTGAATACTTTCTTTAAATTTTTTGTAAGCTTTTTTACTAATCTTAATGCAAAGTTAATGATTGTGTACCCTTAATAAAATTCTGATTTAAGACACCTTCAATTTATCAATAATAAATCATGCAACAAAGCACTTACTGTCAAAATAACAAATTTTAAATTTTTAAAAACTTTCAGCAAATAATTGAATATTAAAAAACGAATTTAAAATATCTCGAAAACTATCAGAGTTAGATATAGGCAACCCTAATACCAACTGAAAGGTAATAAGTTTCCACGTTTAGCAGACCCAACAGATACAGGGTGTTCCATTTAAATTAAGCAAGAAATGTATGTATTATATGGTTAGTGTTATACTGTCATATTAAAAACACCCTGTATATTATAGCATACCAGTAAATATTGGAAACAGAATGCTAAATGCTTTTAGTGAGATAGTGTAAAGCAAATGTGATTATTCGTTTTTATTTTGAAGTTATTGTATTTTTCGGAGGGTCTACAAATTATGTAAAATCGATTTATCCTGGAAACTGAACTAGATAGGTATAGGTAAATGTTAATGAACTTACATTATTTTTAATAGTCAATTCACATTGACCGCATGACGGAAGAACGAATTGTGAAAATATCAAGGGACAAATCACCAGCAGGACAAAGAAGCCTTGGAAGACCTAGGAGAAGATGGAGTGACAACCTCCCAGGTGACTGAGCAGAGGCAATGATGTAAAGAAAAACAGGAAATGATGCCTATACACAGCAGGAAGAAGAAGAAGAATTCAAAAATGTGATAAAATACAGGGTGTTCCATTTAAAGGAACCTAACTTTGATACGGCACGCTTTTTTGGAGCACCCTGTATATTCCAAAATATTTTTAAATTATAGTCCTAAGTAATCTACTTAATTCTACGTCTAATGTTTTCTAATTTTATTTGCCGTTAAGACGCCAGAGAATAGTTCATTCATAGTGCCCCACCCTGTATATACCTGATTTCTTTAATGGTGGTATTTTTGTTTTTACATTTAACAATTTTGTACTTACGTTACTTTCTGCTTTAAAAGAAATTATTGTATTCGTTGCTAAAGATATTATCTTTGAAATATTAGAAATATTGCCTGCATATGTGATGGTTTCATATGTTTTTATTTCTTCAGTTTGTATAGGAAATATTAATTGTAATGCCACTTTTTCCACTTTTTTATTAATTAGCTTATTTATCATATGTAATGGATAACCGTTGGATGTTGCTATTTGTCTAATTGTATTAATCCCTCTATCAAAATTACATTTGTTCATAGGAACTGAAAATGCTCTATGTATCATTGAATTATATGCCGCTAGTTTATGCGACATGGGATGATTGGACCTATATGGAATCATCACATCAGTGTGTGTTGGTTTTTGGTAAATTGAATAATCAAGTAGATTATTAATTCTTTGAATTTTCAAATCAAGAAAATTGATTGAGTTATTTTCTTCAACTTCTAATGTGAATTTAATTTTTGGGTGTAAATAATTAATGTGGTTGAAAAATATATCTAATTGTCGTTCACTACCTATAAAACAAGCTAATATGTTATCTACCTATCTATACCAAAATAAAATATTTTTTGAAATATTACTTTCAAAGATTTTTCTTTCTAAACTGTCCATAAAAATGTTTGCCAAAATAGGTGATATAGGACTTCCCATTGGTAAACCTTCATTTTGAATATATATGTTATTGTCAAAAGTGAAATAATTCTGATTAATACATACATCAAATAAATTAAGTACATCTGATATTATTCCTGGATTAATGTTTTTATCTTCTAGTAATTTTCTTACGAGTATTAGACATTCTTTAGGAGGGATTTTAGTGAACATATTAGTAACGTCAAATGATATAAGCTTAGAGTTATCTTGTAAGTTGAATGTTTTTAATTTTTTGATTAGGTCTATTGAATTTCTAATTGAGTATTTAGATGCATATCCGTAACTATTAAGTATATTGTTAAGCTTCTTTGCCAATATATTATTAGGAATATTAACATAAGAAACTACAGTTCTAATTAGTTTCGTTATTTTATGTAATTTAACGGTTCCATATAATTGTGGACAATGAGGATTCTTATTTATGATGGACCTCTTTTCGTAATCACTTAAAAGATAATTTGAATTATTAACAATATCCCTTACATTATTAGAAAACTTTTTTGTTGGGTCTGCTTTTATTGATTAAAAATGTACAAAGAATATCAAGTTACTATGTTTTTAATTTGTAATTTTATAAAATAAAAATTATATAAAGACTTGGTACATTTTTAGTTGATATTTAAAAGAAAGAAAAATAGTATCATGTTTTACAATATCGATCCCTTGACAAAATACAGAAATGGTTAAGTATTTCTAGTTACAACCTATATATTATTTAGCAAGTAGTATTGCTAAAACCAATCAATTTGTAATTCCAAAACGGAAGCTCCAATAATAAAACTGAAAATAATGGTAGATAGATAACAAGTAAGCTTTTCGATTGGTTTAAACAGAGCAAAAACATAGCAGCTCAACATGCTATATTTTTCGATTGCATGGCAGAATTTTGTCTTAGATGTACCAGTTGTGTCCGTACCACACATTTCAACGTTACTTTGCTTACATAAATTTATTATCATTTAGTATACATCCAGTACAATGCTTTCATTCTTATATACAGTAGAAACGGTGAAGCTTTTCCATCACGTGACGTAGTTGACGATATTATTCAACACATTCTATCTTGGTACTGTCTTTTTCTAATAACAGGAAAACAGCGAAACAATACAAGCGTTTGTCGAATTGTTTTGATTAAAATGCATATGGTTGATGTTGTATCAGTAACGTGATGGAAAAGACTCAGGGTTTCTACTGTAGATTTTTTTGGGTCCCCACAGTAATAAAACAAGAGTCATATCGTTCAAACTAACACGAGCAGGCAAGTCGGTTCATTACCTATTAATAAAACAACATCATAACTAAATCAGAAATTAAATTTAAAATAATGAATTGACAATATTTCAAAACTAACACTTTTCAACAAACTAAACAATTCTTTAATTATATTTTCAGGTGCAATGTATGTGTGAAGCTCTCCAACAACGCGGCGATTTAGAGAAATTGGCGACGTTTCTTTGGTCACTTCCACCTTCAGAGCTTCTAAGGGGCAACGAAAGTATTTTGCGCGCGAGAGCAGCCGTGGCTTTTCACAGAGGATCCTATCACGAACTTTACTCCATTTTGGAATCTCATGCGTTTCATGCTAGGTGGCATTCGGAACTACAAGTTTTGTGGTATAACGCACATTATAACGAAGCTGAAAAAATTAGAGGAAGGCCTTTAGGTAAGAAATTTCATTTTACAGATTTTATCTTCTGTAAGAATAAAACTTGATATAGGAAGACCCAGATCGATTGGAGTTGATAAAGAGGATGGAATTTTGACTTAGTAACATCTACCCTTTTCACGTTAGATGTTCTAAATTACTTGATAGGCAAATTTTCTTGGTCACCACGCAGTTCTGGATTTAATCTTTTAGATTTTTATTATCGGAGCTACTTCAAGTACCCATAAGAAATTCTGAAAAATTTTTCGAAATGTTTCTGCAAATCGTTTATATAAAAAGGGACAGTGTTTAGTTGCGTCTAAGAAAGTGCTTTTTTTTCTTTATTTAACGTGCTCGGCTACAATGGCCACTCACACAGGTACAGTTAATTAATAATAGGAGAACATATTAATGTTAATATATAAATATATAGTACATTGTGTTAAGTTTTATGGTAAAGTTGTACATTTTTTAGGAACTGCAGTACTGTAATTGCTTCGTTAGGGTTACTGAATAATTCTTCTATGTTGGAATTAAGGTGGAGCTGCTGTCTTTCTATTAGGTATTGTTGACATTCAGTGCGAATGTGTTTGATTGTGATGCTACATTGACATTTTTGACAATATGGAGAGTTGCTACGGGACATCAGGTGACCGTGGGTAAGTTTGGTGTGTCCAATTCGTAGTCTTCTCATCACTGCTAAGTTTTGTCTCGAAAGTTTAGAAGGTTCGGTGAGGTATGGGTGATTTATTGAAGGCTGGATATTGTGTAGGCTTGAATTGATGGAATCCCAGTGTTGTTGCCACAGGCTTTTGAATTTGTGTTTGATGAATTGCTTAAGATCTTTTGCCGTTTGTATAGTGTTACAGGTTTGTATAGGTTATCGGTGTTGATAGGTGTTGTGGTGTTTTTAGCTAGCTGATCGGCCAGTTCATTGCCCTCAATACCAATATGGGATGGTATCCATAAGATGGTAACTGTTATGTTTTGGGAAGTGATTAATTGATAGGTGTCGTGTATATTTTGTACAAGAGAATGTTCGGTGAAAATACGTTTATTGGATGCAAGAGAATCAGTGCATATACAAACGTTCTTATGAGGTAAGGATATGTGCTTGAATGCTTGTAGGATACTGAATAATTCTCCGGTGTGTACACTACAGAATGAGGATATCGTGGATGAATATATAGGGGATTCGGAAGTTGTAACAGCACAACCCACTCCTGTCTCATTTTTTGATGCATCAGTGTACAATATCAAGTCGTGTTGATTTCTGTTTATTATCTTTAGAAATGGTTTTTTAATTAAAGCGTTGGGGGTTTCGTTTTTTTTTAAATTTGGTAAGGGATGTGTTGATTTGTGGAAGGTTTTTTGTCCAAGGGGGGATTAAAGAGAGAGGTATTGGAGTTGTTTGTGAGAAATCGACTTTAAAAGGCATTGATTCTATAATCAACGGTATGGTTTTTATTGTAGGAGTTGGTGACATATTGGATATGTTGTGATTGGTTGGTATTAATAGGTTATATACGGGGTTAGATGAATCGGAAGATACAGAAACTGCGTAATTTAGTAGTAGTTGTTGGCGCCTTATCCACAAAGGTGGTTCATTCGCTTCGCAATAAAGGCTTTCTGACGGACTGGAGCGGAACACTCTAAGGCATAGGCGGAGGGCTGTATTTTGCACAGAATTCAGAAGATTTATTTGTGATTTAGACGAAGAAGTGTATATGAGGCAGCCGTAATCAAGCTTCGGTCGAATTAGTGCTCTGTACACTTTTAGAAGAGAGTTTTCATCAGCACCCCAGTGATACTTAGAAAGCGTTTTAATGAGGTTCAGTCTTCTACACTCCTCCTTTTTTATTTCGAGGATATGGTGTTTCCATGAAAGACGGGTATCGAATACCACACCCAGGATTTTGCAATGGATGACTACTGGGAGAGGGTTGTTGTTGATTGAAATGTTGGGTACTGGGGGTAATGAATGTTTACTAAAACTGATGATATTGGATTTTGTCGGGGATAATCTTAATCCCAGTTGGCTTGTTTTGTTTTGTAGTGTGTTTACTGCAGTTTGAATGAGGGAAGTAGTAGTGATCATTGATTGTGCGTGACAATAAATCACTAGGTCGTCGGCGTACATTGCATGTTTGATGGGAGCAGAGGTCATTTGTAACAAGGTTAAATAAGGTGGGGCTTAGCACAGAGCCTTGAGGTACTCCATCTGTTTGGGTGTACGTTGTTGAAAGAATACCGTTAAGACTTACTCTAAAGAACCTAAGAGATAGAAAGTTTTCAATGAATTTAAACATGTTTCCATTGATATTGTAAAGCATTAATTTATTGAGTATTGTCTGCCTATTTATGTTGTCGAATGCACTTTCTATATCAAATGAGGCGAGTATGATTTCTTGTTTTTTATTTAACGCTGTAGCAATGTGTGTTTGAAGCATAACCAAATTATCTCGAGTTGATCGATTTCGTCGGAATCCAGATTGTTCTTTCGATATAATCTTGTATTTAGCTAGGTACCGAACAAGTCGCTTGTTAATCATTTTTTCCATAATTTTATACATAGTGCATGTTAGTGAGATGGGTCTATAGGACTTAGGTCAGGTAGGTGCTTGGTCAGGTTTTTTAATAGGTATTATAATGGATAATCGCCATTGGGATGGAAATTTTTTGGAGGACCAGATTAGGTTAAATAGTTCCAGAAGTTTTAGTTGTCCTAAGGTATCGAGATTTTGGAGAAAAATGTAGGGCAGGTCATCAGGCCCAGCTGCATTTTTTTTGCAGGATTTTAATGCAGTAGTAAGTTCTTGTGGAGAGAAGGGTATATTGAGGGAATCTACGTCAAGTTTGATT
The DNA here is from genome assembly GCA_963921935.1 of Galeruca laticollis. Classification (NCBI taxonomy): domain Eukaryota; kingdom Metazoa; phylum Arthropoda; class Insecta; order Coleoptera; family Chrysomelidae; genus Galeruca; species Galeruca laticollis. The sequence continues at coordinate 241,283,394 of OY998177.1, read as the reverse complement.
AGAGAAGGGCCTGATGACGTAGTTTTTGCAGGGGTCGGGGAAATTTTACTACGGAATTTAGCTTCGTAATGTTTGGCCATAATTTCAGCTATTTCTTGGTTATTATTTATTATATTTCCATTATATATGAGATTTGGTATTTTACTATTGGCATTTTTCCCTTGAATACACTTAATTTTTTTCCAAAGCTGATTTGGAGGAGTACTTTCCTTTATGGATGAAATGTAGCTTTTCCAGGAGGATTTTTTACTCTGCTTTATAATATATTTTGTTTTTGCTCTGTCTCTCTTGAGCTTAATCAAATTCTCGGGTGTTCTGTTCTGTCGATACAGTTTTAATGTCAGTTTTTGCTGTTCTACCGCACTTTTACAGGAAGGATTCCACCAGGGAACAGTTTTGTGCCTGTAGGAATGTTTAGTTTTACCTATGTGGGTCTCAGCAGCTGATATAATGCATGTTGTGAAGAGCAGTATGTTATTATCCATATTTTCAGATAAAATAAGGGAGGATAATGTAGTTTCTGTTTGAGACATATAGCTGTCCCAATTAGCGCTGTTTAGTTGCCAATATGTTCTTGTTGAAATTTGTTGGTTAGGAGGTTCATCGGAAGATATGACTATAGGAAAATGATTGCTGTCTTACAGATCATCTTCAACGTGCCAAGTTAGTAAAGGGGCCGACTTAGGGTCACAGAGGCTTAGGTCGATAGCAGAGAAAGACCCAGAGGAAATATTGAGATGAGTATTGGATCCTGTGTTTAGTAGGCATGAGCTAGAGCAATTTATTACATTCTCGATGGTTCTTCCTCTGCCAGATGTTGAATTAGATCCCCATAGGTTATTATGAGCGTTAAAGTCGCCTACTAGTATGTATGGATGAGGGAGTTGGAAGATGAGGTTTACTAATTCCACTTCTGTAAGCGAATAGTTAGATGGAATATATATGCTACAGACAGTTAGTTTATTTGGGCACCAAATAGTTACTGCTATAGCTTCAAGATCGGTGGTAAGAGGCAAAAGCGATGAGAATAGTTCGTTAGAGGTGAATATAGATGTAGCTCTATCGCAGTTTTCACGTATGTAGTGATAGCCTTCAAAGTTTTTTAATTGTGGGAGTTTAGAGACTTTTGAGTTTGTTTCTTTGAGGCATAGTATTTGGATGTTTTGCTCGGATATAAGTTGTTGGATTCTTTCCAGACGTGGAAAGAAACCGTCACAATTCCATTGTATTATCTTGAAGGTTAATGATATTTGAAAATAAAAAAAAATGCTTTGCGAGTAATTGTGTGTACTTATGTTGATTGTTGGTCGTGTTGGTACTGATGTTTATTTAGCTCATCATCAGTTAGATTTTCAGATGTACAGCTGCTTTTATCATCGGATGTATCTTCAGCATTAAGTTTATGTTTTATTTCGTTTTGAATTCTCGATATTCGATTTTTAAGGGATCGTTCTTTGGTTTTGGAGCGTAGGAGAGATAAATCGTTTAGAAGTCCTTGAATATTTGGAGTAAAGGAAAGAGCTTCGTTGAATGGGTCTGAGCTGCCAAATGAATTTTCTAGGAAGGCAGTCAGTTGGGTTTGAGTGAAAATGAGATCAGTCGGTTTGTTTTTAAAGAGATCGTGTAATGCAGTATTGATACTGGTTGACAGTTTGGAATCTTCTTTGGGAGATGTTTTAGGTTTTTTACAGTAGGCTTAGGTATATTTTGGGATAATGTAAACGATGGGGGAGGCATTTGGTTTTCTGTGGGGGTTGAAGAGGGGGAAAGTTCGGGAGGAGTTTCCGTGTTGCTGGCCGAGGATAGAACTCTTTTTTGACCATGATTTGAACAGTCGAGATTGGGGAGTTGTCCTGGGTCCGTTGATTTTGTATTAGTTTGATCAACAATAGGAGTTGAGAATTCCGATGCGATTACTGGGGAAGACATTGGGAGTGAATCGTTTGTATGCAGTGATGGATTTTGGATAGGATTACTGGGAGGGTTAGTACAAGCCTCGGCAGTATGGCCGGGTTGTTTGCACAGAAAACATTCCGGTTTGTCAGTGGAGATGAAAATTCTATAAGGTGTATTATCATGTGTTATTAAGAGAGACGTTTGCGAGGAAAAAATATCTGAATCTGGTAAAACAAAAGTCATTCTTCGGAAACTCATAATGTGTGCATAGTTGTCATCTGGTACACCACATTTCAAAAATGAGACAGGGGAGGCTAATTGAAGGCCTATGTTTTCGAGTGATTTTTCAATTATAGAATGTGGTATAGTAGGGAATACGTTAGATATCAGTGTTCGTTTGGCTGGTGTAATAAGTCTACGTATAGGGATAATAGTTGATTTAACAGATATGCTATCGTGTGTTTTGAGTAATTTATCGACGATAGATGTGGAACTTAAATAAATGCACACACGGTTGTTCGATATTTTAGAAGCAAAGGTAACATTTTTTGGATTGACGATTTCACCAATAGCTTTTATGTATTCAAAAAGAACTGTATCGGGGATAGTATGCATAACAATTGCCTGTTCTCTTTTAGGAAAAGTTGGCGGGGGTTGTTTGAGCTGCGGCTACGTAAGATTTTGTAATAGTGGGAGGATTTAGTGTTATAGATGAGGATGGTTGAGGTTGTGTTTCAGTTTGATCCATTTTTGTAAGAGGTCATGGATACCAAAACCTCTACAGAGTAAAAGAACAAGAGTCCTAGATGGACTCTTGGGAAGAAAGGAAATAACAGTTACCTGTGTTAATGGTCCGCCACTGGTGAAAACTAGGTTGTTCAGTTGATGAAATTAACTGTTTATAAATGTATTTTTGTTAGTTCATTGACAAAAGATGTAGAATCTCACATTATATAGTCATTAACTTTTTCACAACACCGTAAAAAGGAATAAAAACTCGTAATTAGTAAATGTATTGTTTAGACGACCGATAATCGATGTTTACTCGTAGGCTGCCTAAATATGAATGAGAAAGTGCTTTATTTCCACTTTCTTTAGCTTAAAAATACAGTATAATATAAATATCTCCTTAATATTTGCGCAGGTGCAGTTGACAAATATCGACTACGGAAAAAATATCCGCTACCGAAAACGATATGGGACGGCGAAGAAACCGTTTATTGTTTCAAAGAAAGAAGTAGAAACGCTTTGAAAGATTGTTATAGTAGAAATAGATATCCCACTCCTGATGAAAAAAGGGCGTTGGCCAAAAGGACTGGTTTGACGTTAACGCAAGTTTCTAATTGGTTCAAAAATAGGAGGCAGAGGGACAGGACGCCGCAATCGAGGCCGTAAGTTTTTTCTCATCATAAAATGTGGATTAGGTATCTTTGTTTAACAATAATAACACTTTTTTATCGTCGGTTATTTTTGACAGTACCCGGTATTTTTCGAATTATTCTCATAAATAACCATCTCATTACTTAGAAAATTAAAATTCCAATTCCTCTGTTCTTCTTTTTTATTTTCAATTCAAACAGGTAGACTTAAAAATTGCGAAACGTGCTTATTGGGCATTCTTGTTCTTTAGTGACGGCTCAGTTTTTTATGCGATCGGATGAAACCCAACATACCAATAGTACTACCATTGAATTGCTATGGTACTCATAACATTTTGACATCCTTCCGAAAGTCTATTAACGAATTAGAAACGCTACAGAAAATGTATATGTGTCTGGCTTAAGTGACTTTTAGATGTTTTTATGAGTAAAAAATAAAATTAAATGAAAGAAAGAAATAGTTTCCGAAAGCATAGTGTCACATCCGTTCTTGATTTATTAAATATCGTAATGAAACATATTGGAACGCAGTACCTACTAAGAGAAATAAGTTTGAATATTCGAAAAATCGGAAGTTATGATGAAATTTTTAGTACATTAGAATGAAAGTGTTAAAAAACACACACAATCAAACTAACTACAAATGAAACTGTAGTTAAAAATTTGGAATGAGTAACCTGTTGGTCCGAACACCGAACAAGGTTAGCTCTGAAATTTAATACAACGTTGCCAAATTGTCGGAAAGAGATACATATGTAGAAAATAATTAATAATTTAGGGACGGTTGACTGCAGTTCTCATTTTTGGCACGGTGTCATCGAAACGGGAATATAAGCCATTAAGCAATTAAAATATATTTTTGTATTCCATATATACTATATAAATATGTATGTACCTATAACTAGATGTCTTACAGTGCCTTTATACATTTTACATTGATATCGATATTGAATTTTATTTTATGGCTGTAAATCAGTTATAAAATGTAATTATAATGCATACTATGGCATGACTATTAATTGAACTATGAAAAAATATTTTTCTTGGGTAATTTAAATCACTCATTTTGAAATTATTTGTAAATTCGTGTTACAGGTATAAGTAGATAGACGATTTCAATACCTAGGTATATTTCCAAATGACCCATTATAAAAATAGCTAGAGTAAATAATTTGATTTAACAAGAAAAAACAAATTTTGTATTCTTTAAATCTGTAAATGAAATTTTAATTTTGGAAGAGGAAATAGGTAACACATATATTATAATGTTTGCTATTGGTTGGGTTTTAATACAAAATTTGTCTATACTATTACATATTATTATGAAATTTACTATCTCGACCCTTACTTTATGGGACCTACTCATATTACTGTTTTAAATGAAACTAACTGTTTCTAGATAGTTCCACAATATATTGATAAAATGATAAAAATTCTAAGAAATTTGACAACTGTTTCAATACTAAAAATATCATTGAAACAATTGTCAAATTTCTTAGAATCCTTAACATTTTATCAATATATGGTGGTATTATCTAGAAACAGTTAGTTTCATTTAAAACAGTAACATATGTTTTATTGCTGGGAAGAAAGGGAAAAAATAAAAAAAAACATAAGATAAAGCATACGTTTAGATGTGTACAACAATACCTACTTCTTATAATTACAATTTTAGGGAAGACAGTATTTAAGGCAGTGAATATTGATTATGTTAAAAAAATAGTTATCATAATTATCATGAAATTTACAAAGTCAATAAACTTATATTAGAAGTGAGATAATGTCTGGAATTGTTTCTCTATGCAGCTGGGATTCTATTTGTCGTTTGGTAGGAAGCTTTCATTCTGTTTTTCGTTGATAAAAGTAAACATTGTAGGGGCTGCTGTTAATTTTAATTTCCTACTACCATCGTGCCTAATTTTTTCCCCATTTCTGGGGCAAAGTGTACCTTAAACATAAATACAGATGTATTTCATTACATAATATAATAATAACTGACAATAATTACTTTAGAGAACATCCAAGAAAATGCCAAACATTTCAATAACTGATTTCATTTTTTATCATAAATAGTATGTATATGCAAGTTACATGTTAATGTTAGCAGTGTAAAAGGTAATTAAAACGGCAATACTTGGCAACAGATTTATTTAAGAATAAATCTTAAAAACAATATTAATTGTTAACAACAAAAAGGAATGCACATGGCTAAAAAATTGACTCACCAACCAACAACCAACTTCACGTATCACCTGACATTTTACAAAATGACAACGTGCATGAAACTAACTTAAAAAACAAAATACCACTATATAATTTTGTCAGGGTTGCCAACTTACAAACACAATGTTTAACACCGTCCCTCAATCCTGACAGATTTATATTCTATTAAATTCATCATATTAACAAAATAATTAAATTTGTTAATGCTTAAACTCGTAGTAAATATGTCTGCTAGTTGCTCACTTGTGTTAATATAACTGATTTTTATAATATTTTTAATAACAAGATCGACCACAAAATGATATTTAACTTCGATGTAAGCATCTTTTATTGTTTTCAAAGTTTTGAATTAGTTTGATAGTGCTCTGATTGTCTTCATATAAAATTACTGGTGAATAATATTGTAATTTTAATTCATCCAAAATATTTTTAATATACAAAAGTTCACAACTAGCCATACACAAAGCTACAAATTCTGATTCAGTACTAGAAAGGGTTACAATGGATTGTTTTTTGGACGACCATGATATCAAGTTATTAAATAGCTTAAAACAAAATCCACTTACAAACTTTCTGTCTATTTCATCATTTGCCCAATCAGCATCAGTGTACCCTACTAAACTTTTGTCCTTATCATTATCAGATGAACAAAAAACCAATTTAAGGTTAACTGTAAACTTAAGGTATTTTAAAACTCGTAATAAATGTTTAAAGTGTTCATCGGTTGCGAAATCTTGAAATTTGGAGAAGAAACTCACACAGTAACAAATATCTGGCCTCATGCCCATCATGATATACATTAACGAACCTAAAAGCTCTTTATAAGGTAATTTTGTTTTAATATAACCTGAAGCTTTATTTAAATTTAAATTTTTCTCAATTGGAGTTTTAACAATTTTGCAATCATCAATGTTAAATTTCTTCACCAAAATTTTAATGGCATCAGATTGATCAATGGTTACAATCTTCTCATTAAAATCTCTAGTAACATGAATTCCTAAAAAGTTATTAACTTCTCCAAGATCTTTCATTTTAAACGTTTCACTCTTTTCAACAGTTGCAAACTATAATAGGTATGGTTCAAAATCCTGATCAGGGAGAAAAATTCGCAAACGACTTAATGAAATTAAGTCAACAAATTAAAAAAAAACATTTTACTTTAGCTGTACACAAAGATTTGATATAAAATACGACGTGATTACAACTAAAACACAAATGTAAACAAATAAAATTTGATGATTAATGGCGGATTTCAGCCTGACCAATCAAAACACTGACCATGTATTCTCGCCACTGTCTTGTATAAAGCCACTGTAGATATCTAAAAAGTAAGTGCGTCATCTAGCGTGAGCGTGGTGAACAATTAGAAATCAGTTCAAGTTTTCTTAAAAATTTGGCAACATATTAAAGCTCTTGTGTCAAACAATTTTATGATATTTTTGTTTATTTTTAGGGACCTAATTATTGGAAATATGTCTCTTACTCATCAAAGCAACATAATGAATTCAATGGGAAACCACCAAGGAACGCTAGATATGGCCGCTTTTCAAACAGCCAGTAAACTTTTTGATCCAACGTGTACAATAACTTCTTGTTATTCAGACTACCAAGTAGTCTAAGCCACCAATTAAATTACAAAAAAAGGAATCCTTAATTTTTATTGTATTTTAAATACAATTGTTTTCTGTATAGTTTTTAAAAACCTGGTATATAAAGTTGTGATTATTTAAGAAATTTTTGTAAATATTTGTAAATAGTAAATGTTAATGTTCTTTTACAATACAGATTTTCTAAAAATAAAGTGTATTTTAATGCAAAAAAAATTTAAATTATAAATACACAGTGACATCTAGGAAAGAAAAGTCAAATCATGAAACTGTTAGAGTATTCTATTTTGAGCCTTTTTGCGAGGTAGGGTAAATTCGCCTGTAATCGGACAGCTTAAGTGAATATTAAATCTCTGGCCTCAGTGAATAAACAGATAAGTCAAATTTGAGAAATTGTTCAGGAGAGCCAAAAAACATTTCGGAGAGTTGTGGTAAATCGCAATACCTATTTGTTGTATATTCGATAATATTTCTGCATTCTGGAGCATAAGATTTGTCATCGGAAACATATTTTTGAAATATTAGTTTTCAAATTACAATTTTAATCGACTTACCCGGTTACTCACAACTGAGTTTTTAATGATAACTCAAGATATTTGAAACAAACATATTTATTTTCATACATACTATGTTATTCACGAACATTATTTTTTATAATATAAGGTAATATACAACACTAAAACCTGAGACAAACAATAGTAATGAGCATGGAAATAATCAATTTACATTAGTTCATCGGGATCAACCTCAATCAAATCTGGATCGGTATATGGAACATCAGCCACCTTTAAGTTCTCATAGAATGGATGAAATTGTTTATCTATGAGATGTAAAACTGCCATGATACCCTTTTTTTCTTTGTTAATTGGAATAGGTCCATTGTGTATTTTTGAAACAGTTAATGCACCTGATAGTTGTTTACCACGACGTCTAAAATTTACTGATTTAAATTTCTCCTCACTTTTTAGAGATGATTTATAATAAAGCATACCAATGTTCTCCGAACAATAACGTGCCCATTGCAAGTCTTTCCAGAGAAATTTTTTACCACTTTCAGAAATCTTTTTATTTACAAAAGAACTTTTTAATAAATCGGCAAAATTTAAGAAATCATCGCATTCCATTAATTTTACTTTAAATGGTTTAGTGCTTCTACATCCCCTTATTAGCTGTACCCAGTCATAAGGGTGATTTATTTTCATTGTGGTCCTTTTTCGATGACTGAGTGATCCACATCGCATTCCATATGCGTATGGCCATGAACCAGAAATTTGTGATCAATAGATTGTATTGAACTTTTTTCACGTAATACTGCCATGTACATAGCAGCTACGTGGGTGTTTTTATTCTGACCCCCGCATGTATCCGAGTAAAAGCACACTTTTCTCACATCACTAGGAAGATCCACAATATGACGATATAGACAAGACGCTACCTGATTCGCACCTCTTCCCGAAACAGATTCGTCCCATAGATAGCAGGTTGCTTCATTTGTGGCTAAGTTATGGACGGTGAGATTATAGGTCCATAATTGCCTTTTGTAAAATGAAATTGATATTTTGAGGTAAGGAGTGGGTAAGCATTGCTGCAGATCAAAAGCAAATACAGCTACTGATCTAACTTTTTTGTCATTTGCTTTTGACTCATAAGCTTCTTTAGCCAAAATGTGGTGAGATTATAGGTCCATAATTGCCTTTTGTAAAATGAAATTGATATTTTGAGGTAAGGAGTGGGTAAGCATTGCTGCAGATCAAAAGCAAATACAGCTACTGATCTAACTTTTTTGTCATTTGCTTTTGACTCATAAGCTTCTTTAGCCAAAATGTGGTGAGATTATAGGTCCATAATTGCCTTTTGTAAAATGAAATTGATATTTTGAGGTAAGGAGTGGGTAAGCATTGCTGCAGATCAAAAGCAAATACAGCTACTGATCTAACTTTTTTGTCATTTGCTTTTGACTCATAAGCTTCTTTAGCCAAAATGTGGTGATTATTTTGTTCCAAAATCAAGTTGGCCTTTTCACCTTCATTTGCATACATAATTTTCATTTTTAATGTGTCACATTTGTAACAGGTGTCCTTTTGTGGTTTTTTGAATGCCAATCCAAGTTTATGAAAATTTCTTGCATAGATTGTTTGTGAAACACAATTTTCTCTACTACTCTCTTTATAAAGAGAATACATTTTAGAAATAGTTAAATCTGACTGAAGATACTTTTTTGATGTCGTCTGTCGGCAGTTAATGACTTTCATATGCAGGAAAGCTTTGAATGTGTTTCACCACATCAGCCAAAACTTCCTCAGGCCATTTATTCTTTGGCACATCTCGTCCTCTTTGATCATTTTCAATTATGGTGGCTATTCGTTTGTTTCTCCGAAAATATCAATAAAGCATTTTTTGCAAATTGGCTCTCTTACTCCGTTTACTGAAAGTTCGTACTTGCATGAATAGTTTCGAACCCTATCAGAATAAGTTCTTACTCGAGTAGTCTTTTTTTCGAAAATGCAAATCAAGGGAGACAAGAAGTTAGTTCTTTTGTCATGCTGACCGAGCTTCCAATATTCTTTGAAGAGGGTATGTCTAATTTCATCTGAAACTCTATTCTTGCATTTCATTCTGCAATCGGTAAGTGGTTTCATAATTCTAGCTTTAACAGTGTTTCCCTTCTCATCTACATACTCTTTACCAGCATTTCTTAAAAGTTTTGCCATTTTCCTTTGTTTCCTTGATCGACCTTTCTTTTTTACAGTTAGGCAAATTTCTGTTCCTATACCTTCATTATTCATTGTGGCATTCTTGTTCTTTCTCTTTTTGGCCACCGGTTGCAAAATTTCTTCTTCTGATGAAGAAGCATTCGTATTTCCAGCAACGAAATTTGGATCTACTAAACTATCGTCATCAGAAAAATCCTGTTCTTCGTGCTCTTTTTCGAGTATTTGTTCTTCAAGTGAGAACTCTTCAGTGGAAATATTAGTTTGTTCAACTAAGGATTTTACAGAATACACAGCAGCTTCAACCTGCTCTTTTTCAATGTGAAGAAAACCATCTGTCAAAGTAGTACTGTCAACACAGAAAGCAGAAAAATCAGTATCTTCAAGAACATTATTTTTTATATTGCCGTCAATGTTAGGAGCATAGTGTTCCATATTTGAAAGATCTTGTATAACTGGTATTTCAAAATTGTCAAACAAATTTGAATTGTTCACGTTCATGTTAGAGGTTGGCACCTGGTTGTCTGTAGAACTTAACTCCTTCTGGGCTACCGAATTCTGTTCTACAACAGTTTCATTGCAGGGCTTGAGTGAGTTTTGTGCTGAAACCCATTCTCGACTTCGCTGATAGGTTGATATTTCCGAAGCTATTTCATTCTGGAATACGAACTGACGATTTCTGCTATCTTCTTCGACATCTGGTTGATCTGTAAAGAAACAACATGACAGTAACATGGGCGTCGCCAGCCAACGGGCCATTTTTTAGGAACTTACCTGTACCGCTTTGTTGTTTCTTGCACAGAGACAAAATATGTGATGTTCTTCTATGCATTGTTACAAAACTCTTTGTTTTATCACAAAAATTATTAAATATGCACTTTAAAACACAGAATACCGACCGGTATTATCAAAACTCATCAGACTGCATGTGGCTGACACTACTTCAAAATACAAACTGAATTGAAAAGCGTGAATAAACAGACATGTACACACATGTACAAGTCTTGCAAAAATCGGAAGGCGTCTATAATTAGATAAGTGTATTTGTGCGATTCAGATCTTACGCGTTCATACGTGAATAACCCGATAAGTTGACTTATCGGCTTATTAACAAAATAAAAATTCTGCCTTAAATAAGACAAGTTAAGTTATACTATAAAAGTCAAAATGTATTAAGATGTTCGAATATTCACATAGCTGTCTATGCCACAAAAATACACCTTTTGACTTATTTGCTTATTCACTTGCTGGGGATCAATATCAAATAAATAAACATGAAGATATCTCATTTTAGCCATTTTATGGACGTATCTGCTTATTCACGGAGGCCAGAGAAATGTACATCCCAATGACCAGAATTAGGAAAATCGCAATGCAACTTATTCTACAGGAAAGTTTTTTATTTGACTTTCCGCCAGTTACCATTATATTATTTCTAAAGGTCACCGATAATTTCTAAAAAATAAAAATAATAAATAAGTGCGATTTGCTGGTAATCGGGCAGTGTATGCCAATGGTCGACCAAGTAGTTACTAGCAGTCGGACAGTCTCTGATTGGTTAAGTTTGTACAGTCACATATTTTAATATTTTTATGTTCATGGGTATTGAAGTATTTTTGTTAGATTGTAAATAATAAAGAAACATAATTTGAATTAAATACATCAAATTAGGAAATAACTTTATTTTTTGAACATTAAAATATTCTAAAAACCTATACGGACAAGGTAATATTTGGTTGAGTTGCATTTAAAAAGGTACATATAAGTAATACAAGTTCAATAATGAGTATCACCAATACATAAAAAAGATAGCCTTCTCAGCCTTGACAATTATCGGCCAGTAACTGTCCAGACTGTGATATGTAAAGTGTATTTATAAACAAATGCTTTCTTTTCTCAAAAAGTATAATGTTATATTGGACCATCAGCATGGTTTCTTACCTGGCAGATCGACGGAGAGTGCATCCGTAGCTCTGCTTAATTTTATCCACACCTCATTGGATAGAAAGCGGTATGTGGGGGCGCTCTTCTTTGATCTTTCAAAAGCTTTTGACTCGGTTCGTGCTGATATAGCAATAAATAAACTACGAGATTTAGGATTTCGGGGAAAATTTCTATCGTGGCTGAAATCATACTTAGAAGCCCGTAAACTTATTGTCAGAATTGAAGATCAGAAGTCCCTCCCCCAACCTGTGGAAATTGGCGTACCTCAGGGGTCAATCTTAGGGCCTCTGATATTTTTATTATACATAAATGATCTTTCTAAATATGTTAGCACTAATCATTTAATACTATATGCAGATGACACCACATTGGCAATTGATTCTGAATCTCCGGATGAGCTGCTATTAAAGATGAATATTTTATCAAGAGAATTTATCAGTTGGTGTGAAAGAAATTCTTTGATAGTAAATTCGACAAAAACCATCCTCATGCATTTTTCTACAAGAACATATATTCCTGAAAATAGCTGTATCTCAGTTGGGGGAACTGCTGTTTATTTTTCGAGTTCTACGAAATTTCTGGGAACCTACCTCGATAAGAATATGAGTACCCATATCAACCACATTTGTAAAAAATTAAATAGCAATATTACAGCTAAAAAATATATTTACAACTAGTCAACTGATCAATGTTTATTATGCAATAGTATACTCCCATATTTCCTATAATCTCATTCTGTGGGGGGGGGGGGTGCGGTAAATGCCTCGAGGATTTTTATTTCTCAAAAAATGATTGTCCGTCTTATTTTTAATTTAGATTATAGAGAAACATGCAGAAACCATTTTAAAGATTTCGGTGTACTAACTTTTTATTCTATTTACATCTACAAGTGCATATTATATGCAAAAAGTAATTTCAGTGAATTTAGTCTTAATTCTGATTTCCATGATTACCCAACCAGATCTGGAAAACTTATACGGCCACCGAAACATGAAACCTCATTGTTTGAAAAAAGTCCTGTCTATAAAGGAACTCAATTCCTTAATCATTTGCCCAGCTGTATAAGATGTGAGAGCGATTTCAATGTGTTCAAACAAAAACTTAAAAATTTTTTAATTGTCGAATGTTTCTATGATGTGTCAGAGTTTTTAAGGAAACGATTTTAATTTAAGTGTTTAATAAGTAAGTCGTATTCAATGTAATATCCTCTTCTCTGTTTGACCTGTCCTACATCATGTACTATGATCAAAAAGGATGAATAAAGTATTATTATTATATAGTAATTTGTCATTCATCATTGCATAGTTTACAGACAAATTCCAGATTGGTGACCTCCTGATAGGTGAGCCCAGAAAACTTTGTGCAGCCTTAGTGATACCAATTAGAGCATAAATCACAACCTACATTTTTTTCCATCCCAATTTCTGTATCCCTTTCCACTTCTTCATCGCATTCGCTACATTTTAGTTTACAGTTTTGGTCGTTTCTTTCGTCATCCTTTAGAGTGATTATCGAAGATGACGACTCTGTCTGACAATTATTTGTTTCTTTGTTTTTCAGTACCTTTTTATTCTCTTGTCTCGTTTCTTTCTTCTTCATAGTCTCTATTTTTCTCTTCATTTTAGGATTTTCCTTCTCCTCTTTCTCACTTGATTTATTTTCGTAATATTTTCTACAAGCACCGGATGAAATTGCCGAAGGAATCTTCTCTCTCTGTAGTTTCTTGAATGTTTTTGGAAGAGGTTGGGGATAGGTGTTTCTCAAATAAATCCTCAGGTTTCTCTACCTGTAGTTGTGTTTGAGAACTATCAGATATACAATCAGTTTGCTCTATTTCTCCTTTATCATCTGACAAAGATTTTTTAATTTCTGGCTTCTCTTGACTGTTTACTCTTTCTAGGTTTTTTCTCATCAATTGGTTCAGCGAAGTCTTGCATTTCTTTTCCAATTTTCTCATTATCTATTTCTATTAGATACGGGTGGGGATTATTAATTTCTATTAAATCTTCGTCAGTTTTTTCCCTCGATTTGTTTTTTATTTGATTCGCTAATGTCCTCGTCTGCGAGTAGTTCTTCTAAAATTGACTCCCCGGTTTCTAGTAGATCTTGAACGACATCCATTATTGCTATTTCTGGAATTTCATCACTTAAGTCAGATTTTTTGTTGTTTTGTTCTTTTTAATATGGATTGAGGAGTACGTCTTGATGTATTATTACTAAACCATTATTTTGATTTGCAACATTCTTTTCAACTGTGAGTGTTTGTTCATCAAAAACTATTTCCATTTCTTCAATTTCATGTGACATAAAAAATGAGACGTTGCTACCACTAGTATATTTTGAGGCAGCAATGACTTAATCATATTTAAAATCGTGTCTGAACACAATCCAAGCTCTGAGAGTTGAGGTTTTATCTTTTTCGGTACTGATGATATCAGCTTCTGATATTTTGTCATGATCCTTCTCTATTTGATTTGGCAAATGCTCTAAAACATTTTGGACGCACTTTGAATAATCGACAGAATCGGGATTAAATGCATACAAGCCACTGGCTTTGAAGCCGTTTTACATATTACTGGATATTTTTGAATTTTGAAGAGCTTTCTCAAATATAGGACAAAATTCAATTTTTGTGACTACGCGATTCTCATGTTTTGCTTGCCACTCTCTCACTTCATGGCGCCAATATTATTTTGGAGGTTTGAATACGCCAACGTCAGCAGATTGAAGGAGATGAGTCACATTTGGGGGTAACGCGTTCAAGATTATGCCACTTTTATCACAAAACTTGCTTAGGTCAAGTGGCATATGAGATGTATGCCTATCTACTAAAAATAGCACAGGTTTCTGGATTTTCTCTCTCTAACCATTTATCTAAGCCATTAGCTTCAAATTCGTAGAACATGTCTGACTTCATCCATCCAGAGTCTGTTTTGCCGATGATCCAATAAGGGGGCATGCTTTCCACTAATGCTTTTGGTGGTTTTACGTATGGAAATATTACGAGAGGCGGGCAAAGGCTACCGTCAGCTGTAAACGTAATCAAAGCCGTTATATTTTCCTTGCTATTTCCCTTTTTAACAATAAGTTGACTATGTCCTTTCAGACCTAGTACTTTTCCCGTCTTTGGACACAAGTTGAAGCCACTTTCATCAGCGTTCAAAATGCGACTTGGATCTTCTAAAATATCAATGGATTCTGAGTTAATTAAAAAAGATTTTAAGTCAGCAAACCAAGACCGTATGTACTCTTTTGTAATTTGGGATCTATATTTTTCGAGCGACTCTGCATTTTTTAGAGATAAACGCGGATGCCTCTTCATAAAACGTTAATACCATGTCTGACCAGGCCTTTCATTGGTAAACGGAGCTTCCAACTTTTCACAGCCAGTGCATCCGCCCTTTCATTACCTTCAAAACCAAAGTGGGCCGTAATCCATTCTAGCCACACTACGTTCCGCCTTGTTAGGTTAGAAAGCCGTTCTCGACATTCTGCAGCAAGCCCTGAGTTGATGGTATATCCACTTAGGGCCATGATGGCTGCTTGACTGTCGGTGTATATGGTTAAGTGTCGGTCCACATAACCTCTGTCTAGATATATCTGCACAAACCTGTGTTTTTGGGTTCTTAGAGTAAATTCCAGCCTCCGCCCCATCAATGGAGCATTAGCATGTACCAGACAATCCCATGAGGCTGTGGATTTCCCCCTCTCTCCCAGTATACTCTATTCCGGATCTTCACCCTATAGAGGGTTTCGAAGGAGTACCTACGCAGACATCTCCCAGGAGTCTGAGCTTCTTGACGTGCCTGCACCCTTCCTCACTTCGCACATTTTTTTCGCCCATCCAAGGGCGTCGCCAGCCGATGGCGCAGGGGGGGGGGCAAGTTGACTTTACATACTACAATTCATACTTTTCTCATTCTCTATGAATGAGAAAAGTAGGTATGAATTGTAGGTAAAGTAGGTATGAATTGTAGGTATTCTGTGACAGTACAGAGTCCAATGTGTAAAGCTACACGAGCACGAGCTCTTGACTATGCAATAAAAAACTTGTAAATAAGTTATAATAACATTTATTAGAAAAATAGAATAAAAAGGAGTTTGAATTTGAATAAGTGTACAGCGTACAGCGTATTTTTTTAATTATCAGATTTTAATATTATAATGGCCGTTGTTTGTTTATATTAGGTTAATTAAAATATAATTTTCGGGGATTCATTGTAAACTTCTCGACCACTTTATTATTAAAATCTTGTAAGTTTCCATGTTTAAGTTTTCGGTGCACACTCATCATGGCCAAACCATTGAGGCGATCTTCACTCATAGTGCTTCTTAGCCAGGTTTTTAGTCTCCTGAGGCTGCTAAACGATCGTACACGTCGTGCATGGAAGAGCGATCAAAATTTTCAACGCTTTTTCCGTGTCGGGAAAGAAGGTTTTTGCTTCTTTTAGGATATCAACAACGGTTTGATCTGTTGAGTTTGGTTTATTATGCCACAATTGCTGCCAAAGCTCGACTTCAATTTTTATGTTTGGTAAATTATAAAACTGAGCGATAGTTTCACAAGTTTCTGTGAGATTTTCGACTGACATCGTTTGCATTTGTGCGGGGTGTAATTTAGATAAAGCAAATGATGGAGTATTTTCTTCAGCAAAGCGTGTTTCAAGCAATGTAATAACGGAGTCCAAGTATGGTATTATTAATGATCTTTTCCAGAATTCTGAAGGGCTTTCTGCTGGGTGATTGCTTCGATGACGTTGTTTCCCAACAATGCGCGGCATTGAAGTGATATTCTCCTCCAGGCCGACTTTCTCCGCAACAACAGTAGCATCCTTTATAATTTCATCTGTGACTCTTTCGGGATTATCACGGTGGCTCTTAAGCAATTGCAAAATGCGTTTGACGTGTTGCGAGGCCTTAACCACATCCAAAGCTATGGATTGGAGTGCGTTGACAACAGGTTCTAACAAAGCAGAGTATTTAGCTATCAAAGTAATACAAAGTATAAACGAAATTTTGAAAGCAGCCGCATGGAGTTGAAAGGCATTTTTTCGAGTAGCACTGTTTCCTTCACGCGATAAGTTTTCTAAGGCTTCCAATATAACAGGAAAATTCTCCTTAAATACTCTGATAGTTTTATGTTTCTCACTCCATCTTGTTTCGCAGAGCCTTGCAATATTAGGTACCAATTTTCTTCTCAAAACAGATTCCCGAAAAAAATTAATAATATCTTTAGTGGTTCCCATGGTGTTTCGAATTTTAGGAAGAATATTGAGATCATTTATTACCAGATTCAGTTTATGGGACGAGCAATGAAAGAACAGTGCTTTGGTATATTTTTTGCGAAGGATCGCTTGTACTCCACCGTCTTTTCCGGACATCGTCGAACAACCGTCAAATCCAAAACCAACGCATTTATCAGCAGGATTAAGGTCTTCTTTTGTCAGAAACTCATCGATGCAATATGCAATAGATTTCGCATCCAGACCTTTCAGCTCAACAAATCCGACGAACGTTTCTTGGACCTCATTGGCTTCCTCGTCAAAATATCGCAGCCCAATCGATAATTGTTCAGTACCGGAAATATCAGCTGTTTCGTCTGCTAACACACTATAAGCTTCTGCTTCTTTTACTTTTTTCACAATGTCTGCCTTAATAACATCTCCACAAATTGCGATAATTTCATTTTGAATAGCAATCGATCGATAGCTTGCATTCTGTTCTAATTTAACCCCTTTTACTTAGGCTAATTAGAGGGAATGTATTTTTGGTTGTTTTACGAGGCAATCGAAGGACCACTACGACCGTTTGTCACTGAAGTAACGATGAACCGTAGAATGAAGTTAAAACACTGATATCACGTTATGATTTATATTGTCATGAAATATAAGTTATTTACTGTTGCTTCGACAATTAAGAATTCACTTGACTTTTCGCGATAACTGAAAGTATTGTGCACATACTATGTTGGTTTATGAAAAGAATAAAGATTACGGACACATGGTGGTTCCCGGGTTGAAAACGCCGGCTGGTTTTACGAAGTTGTAGCACGTTATATGATGAAAGAGGGTGTCTGAGAAGTGTGAAAGCTATCTGGGAAGTGAAGTAAAAATGAGGCTATTTTCGTATTTATATGTTTGATGACGTAGGATCGAGGAATGAGTAAACTATTAGAAACTGGCCAATGGGATAAAAGTATTTTAAAATGTAACGTTCGAACAACAAGTGAATGTTGCAGATATGAAGATGTTTTTTGTGGGGTTTTCAACGGTTTCGTAGATACAGATAACAGAGTTTAGAAGAGAGTTTTTATGAAGAGATAAGATGTCGGGGACTTTGATATGTTCAGTAGAATTTCAGAAAACGATATTTATCTGTTTTTCTTAGGTGTTAGTAAATTTAAATGACTTTTTTAGTGAAGTAAAGAAATATTAACTGTTGAAAATAAGGATATATTTAGTTATATGTTTTGAGCATAATATTCGACTTTTATTATACAGGGGAAATTGAAATAGAATCACGGGAGAATTTGGTAATTAAAACCAAATTCGAACACATTCTTTTTCCCATGCTCAATGTGTTTCTTCAAAACTAAATCTCCCGCGTCAATTCGTAGCTTGTATAAGTCCTCGAGAATACCTTCGCCATAATGTTTTCCTCTCAGAGCTAAGTCGTGCGACCCGCAAAACGTAATGCAGGAAATAATAGATGTTATAATTTTTCGGTTTTCTTCAATAATGCCCCGGGAGTATTTGTTGAGTTGTAAATCTACAGGCACACTTCCAAGAAATGATTTAGCGGCTTCCAGTGCCATCTTATGGAAGTGGGTTTCCATGTGCTTTTTGCAATGCTCGTGAATATCTTTGAACTTACAAAACGGCCTTATGATAAATGACCCTAATACGCCTCTAAAAGAATTTGGATTTGGCGGGAACAATGTACAATATTTACAAAAGGCTCCTTTTTGGTGCCTGGAATAGGCCAACCATGGAGAGTACGTTTCCAACCATGAATAATTGAATTTCCTCTTCAAATGTTTAGCGTCTTCCGCAAAGTCATACGTCGCAGACGGAGACCAAGTGTTTTCAAGCAATTCATTCTTCATTTCAGTCGATAACATTGATGCTTGTCCAATAAACTTACCGATGTCATTTTCGTTGCAGTCATTTATCGAAGAGTCGGGAACTAAGTTCGGTTCTTTGGATGTGCTAGGTCTCGCCAGGTCACCCACGGAATCATCGCTGTCACTGCTTGCTCCTTCAGGTTTCTTTCTTTTTAAAACTGCAAAATAAAATATTTGAAATAGCAACAACTTCTTCTGGTCCGAAATTCACATTGAAAGCATAAATGCCCTTCAAGACGGCGGCAGGCTCGAGCCCGCGCAAGGACTAGCGTCAACGATATTTTTTATATCAACAGTCCTAGCTATTTCAAGCGGCTTAACCGCCGCGGCTATGCTCGCGCGGTCTCGGGCATCCTCGCTCGAGCACTCTAGAGCGGGCGCGACGACACGCACGCACCGGAGTCTCAAGCATACGCGAGCCAACTGTGCCGAATCGGCACTGCCGATATTCATTCATACAATTTTCTACTTTAAGCTATGTTAATACGGTCCTATTTTCGATTGAACCATTAAATTGAGCAATTTTCCTTTTGGTTTAAACTGACGACCCTTAAGAATCGGATATCGTGCCTAGAAACGGATCTTTGCGATTTTAAAAACCGATACAAAATCAGCATTTATATTCAAATCAATTGACGTTATTTTACGGACGGAAAATACGAAAGCTAAACGCAAGTGATACTCACCAAAAAATTTTCTGATGTCCATATTGATTATGTGGTCACAGCAACTATTTAGATGTGATAATAGCGCACAAAACAAACGTAAAAGCGGGCAGTGGCAACGTTAACGCACGAATAAATGACAGACAGACGATAAAACAAAGGCGGCTGTGCGGGGGGCGCGGGCGCCACGCGGTTACATGTTGCTTTGCTTCCCCACTCCCTCTCTCCCGCTTCAACGATAGAGTAGAGCAGAGCGCAGCGTAGTACGGAATATTAAGAGTGGAATTGGTGAATTCATTCGAGTTTCGACGCACGGGAATGATTGTTCAAGACTTGAACTTCAAGCAAACCAACTCAAATACTTAGGACTTTGGTTGCATTATATTTGGCAACTTTTTTAGAATCTCTAGGGGGGGGCAGCTGCCCCTCCCTGCCCCCCTTGGCGACGCCCTTGCGCCCATCTCCAGAGTTTCCTCCGAGGTCCCCTCCTCCGGAGCCCTCCCCTCTTCTCCTTCATTTTGAGTAGAATCCATAGATGGTCTCACGAGTAGCTAGGGAAATATTCAATCCACCTCCGCAGAGCCCCGTATGCGAAGGTGGGGCTACTTACAATGGTTTCGCCCGGTTCCCCAAGGTTAGAACCAGTGGTTGCCGATCTTCTGTTCGACCACGCGTTCTATGGACCTGGTTCTCCCACCGCAGGATTCAGGTTTTTATGAGGTTATCTCCTCTCACAGGGGTCCCACATGGGGTCCTCCTGCATCGTTTACCCTGTGCACAAACTAAGCCACGACACCACAGCCGGGTTGGGGAAATATTTATCGACCTCCCGGTCTAGATCCACTGAGTTTACTTACAACAGGGTCACCACGTGAAGGGTGTGGTCTATGAGCACATACTGCCAATCATGTTGGGAGTACCCAGCGATCTTGGGATAGTTTGAAGAGGTGCAATATCTTTAGACTCTCCATGCAAAACCTAACCCCCTGGGTTATGTGTCTCTCTTCCGCTCAGCTTTACGCCTATTGAAAAAGGAACAGACACCCTCGACTCCTCCCTGCAACTTATGTCGATAGGACTATATCAAGAATAAAATAAATCAGAAATCAGACTTAAAACTAAACAGTTAATAGAGCGCTTGTTGTACTTTTCTCAAATATCAACCATACCTATTACTCCAAAAATAAAAATATTTAGACTAAAAATATAGTATAATATCAAAGAAAAAGCAATAGTTTTAAAAAAGACACGGTGAAAATAACTGAAACAGCAAAATAAAACCCCTTAAATATCAAAGGGCTTATACGGCAGCGCTGATTTATTTTACTCGTTGCTAAGATGACATTGACATTTCAGAACGCCATCTATCAAATTCTACTTCTCCCAATAAATAACCGGCGTAAGAACATAATGTAAACAAATGGTAAATTTAATCTATGTAGTAAATAAATAATGGGATCCGAGATTCAGATCGCAGCGCTACCTAACTGTCAAGTCGAAACTACTGTAGATGTGTAAAATTGTTTGTTTATGTGGTGTTAAAGTGTAGTTTAGTGTTTTACACCCTTTTTGCATTATATTTTCTCTTATAAATAATTAAGTGACTTTTCTTAGACAATATTCTTATTAAATTCAAAACTTTTTTCTTTTTAGGGTTGTTAAACGTACAGGTATAATGTTCTTTTTTAAGTTTATACTCAGGGCCGTTCCAATCATATGTGCAGGTCGTGCGGCGCACGACGGCGCCGTCACAAAAAAGGCGCCGAAGGCGCCGAAGATATTTTTTTTATTTTTACCAATGTCTGAATATGAATATTCTAGAATTAAGATTAAAGTAGGAAACAAGTAATAATATTTAAACAAATAATTTATAAAATGTATTATTATGATCATTATTATCATCTATAGATTCAAATATGACTTCTTTAAGTTGCTTGGTCCCGACCTATTGCATATTTTGTTCTATTACTGAGCGCCGTGCGCCCGCACTATATTTCTCAAGCTTTGTGTACACGGGAGAGTAACTTAGCCAAGTACTTCCTAGAGTAACTTGGGGAAGCGTGTACATCGAAGCAAATAATTTTGCCAAATTCTTGCGGCAAGTGCTGTCTCGAGAGTGGCATTTTACATTCTCTAGCAACTTCTTGCAGCAGCGTTTACATGAGATAGTGTAGTACTATAAATGTTCTGGTAGAGAGAAGACTCAGTTGTGGTGGTTACTTAGTAAGGGTCCCTCGTATACTCGACGTTTACCATAAAGGCATATTATTATGGAGGAAACCACTTACCTTGCAACCTGTGTTCGGGAACAGAATAAACAATGACACATTTATAAAATCACTGGGTTCAAGTTTAATACATTTAAAAATACACTACTATAAATATCAAACGACTTATTCAAAGTATTATTAACAATAATAATAATCTCATCCTGGTTCGTTCACATCCATTATATAGGAAACATAGTTGTGTTTTTCTGCACAGCCGACCTTGGTATGTAAACTATACATGTCTGTTTATAAAATAACAAAACAATCTTTCCTTGGTAAATGACATTGAGTATGGTCGGCCGATGCTCCTTAAATACTATAATTAATATTAGATTAAATATTATTATTATTTCTAAGTTAGTGTCCTTTTGTCTTTTAATGTCTTTTAAGGATCACTACACAGTTCATGTCACGTCGAAGAAGAATAGCTGCAGCAGTCCTACTGCTGTTGATGAAAAGAAGAAAAGATAAGAAAAACAAGTCCACCCAGACGAAGAGAATATGGGTTAGAAAATGGATAGCAAGAAGACCCACTTTAGGTGCATATTCAATGTTATTGTCGGAGCTTAGAAGTGAAGATCCAAAACAGTTTAAAAATTTTTTTCGCATGTCTGAAAAAGACATTGATTTTTTATTAAATTTAGTTCACGACAAATTACAGAA
The DNA here is from genome assembly GCA_963921935.1 of Galeruca laticollis. Taxonomy (NCBI): domain Eukaryota; kingdom Metazoa; phylum Arthropoda; class Insecta; order Coleoptera; family Chrysomelidae; genus Galeruca; species Galeruca laticollis. The sequence continues at coordinate 241,260,913 of OY998177.1, read as the reverse complement.
ATCAGACACAAATATGCGTGAATCAATTAAGCCAAGGGAACGTTTAGCTATAACACTTAGATTTTTAGCCACAGGTAAGTTTATTTCAAATGATAAGAACAAAAATAAAGTATTTATGAATTACTCCCAATACTCCCAAGAAGTTGTATACACTTCATCCGCACCTTCGCCTGTTCTTCTTTTTATATTTTTTTACATTCTTGATTGAACTGAGTGCGTAGGTTATGTAGTTTTCGCTGAATTTCCCCTTCGGTAGTGGTGTATTTTTCAGATAAAATTTTTAGAGCTTTTTGCTTCCTATTTCTATCCCTGTACTCTTTTGCTTTTATATTTCAGAGTTCTGGATATTCTTGAATTGATTCAATTATAGCATATGTCTCTTCTTTTGTCCAACAGCGTTTTGATTTTGTATCCATTTTTTATTGTCTACTAGCACAAACACTATCTGCACACTTCCAGATCGGTTCGAAATTAATACTAACTTGTTAGATCACTATCGCAACACGTTTACACTTGCAAGTCGTTACTTGCAGCAAGCACTTGACGGAAGTGTTTACACCGACAAGTGTTGGTGAAAGCACTCTCAGCAAGTCACTTGCGATAGTTTTACTTGTTCGTGAACACGAGCCTTTAGTTCCTATGTTTCATTTCACAAGTTCATTCTTGTCTGGCAAAACGAGTATTGCAGTGAAATCATGTTCATTTGAGCATTGGCTTTTGTCTTAAGCAGTAGAGTAAATCGCATCTCGCATCAGCTAAAAAGTTATACCTATTTCTTATTTCCTTATTTGAAATTTTGTTCTTTTCTGGAAGTTCAAACTTTAAAGTATAAGTTATAAGTATAAAATAAAGTTAAGGTAAGTAATGTATATCCAGATCGTTATAATTCGTAATTATAAATTAATTAGATTCAACAAACCCCGAACCCAAACCCAAAATTTTATGTGGTATTATTTTTTTAGATGTCTCAAGGTAAAAAGAAACTTTCTGGTTACCAAAATCTAATTAACAAACGTAAACGGGAGGAGGTGTTGGAAAATACCAATAAGAAAATAACTCAATTTTTCAAAGCACCCATTGATTCTCCTTCGGAGGCTTCCGTAAAAAATGACGATGATAATATGGAACCATCGACATCAAGTTCAGTTGAAGTTGAAAAAACTGTAACGTTTATCGAAGCTGATGATGATGAAGTTTTTGATAGTAAGACTGTACAGCTGTCTAAAGATCCAGGTTTGTGGCCGAAAATATTATCTTCTTCTTAACCTCTGATAAAATATGGTCCAACCTATTATAACAATTTAAATTGCGTTTTTCCGAAAGACCAGACTGGGCGAAAATTTTCTGAATCATACTTCACTCGAATTTTGCCAAATAATGAAAAAATCAAGCGTGATTGGCTTCTGTACTCGGTATCGAAAAATTCAGTGTTTTGTTTTTGTTGCAGACTATTCAACCTTAATACCGCAAAAGCCCGATTGGCTGATGAAAATGGCTATAATGATTGGCAACATTTGAGTGAACATTTAAATATTCACGAAAAAAGTAAAATGCATTTCGAAAATCTTAAGACATGATCTGACTGTTTAACAAGATTTAAAACAAACAATACGATTGATCTAACTCATAAATATTTATTTAATGCTGAAATTAAATATTGGCATGCAGTTATTGAGCGAGTATTCTATGTTATTCAGTTTTTAGCTAAACAATTTCTTAAAATGTGTGGAAATGATTGCCAAATTAGATCCTATAATGGCTGAACATACTAAGAGGGTACAAATGCAAAGCAACAGAATGAATCATTACCTTGGCGTCCACATTCAAAATGAAATAATTGAAATAATAGGCAATAATTTAAGAGAAAATATTTTATATATGATTAAAAATTCAAAATATTTTTCTATTATTCTTGATTTTACTCCAGACATGAGCCATCAAGAACAAATTTCTGTCTGTATCAGGTTCGTAAATTTAGATACAGCATCAGGGGAAATTGTTGTTGATGAACGTTTCTTACATTTTGCTCCAATAGAAGACACAACAGCTGAGGGCTTACAAAAATCTCTACTAAATGCTTTAGAAAAACATAATTTAAATTTATATGATATTAGAGGCCAGGGATACGACAATGGTGCCAACATGCGAGGCAAGCATGCCGGTTTACAAAAAAAAATTCTAGATTTGAATCCAAGATCATTTTTTGTACCTTGTTGTAATCACAGTTTAAACTTGGTTGTAAATGATGCAGTTAAGGGAAACAACTCTAGCTGGCAATTCTTTTCTACGGTTCAAGAACTTTACAATTTTTTTTCGGCTTCAACTAATCGTTGGACCTTTTTGAAAGAACATATTTCCAATTTAACTTTAAAACCACTTTCTGAAACTATATGGTCGAGCAGAATTGATGCCATTACTCCATTGAGGTATCAGCTTGGGGAAGTCTATTATGCTTTATATAGTATATTCAGTGGAGTTTCTTACGATAACAATACAAAGCATATGGCTGAATCTTTAGCAAATAAATTAAAAAGTTACAGGTTTATATGTACATTAGTATTGTGGTACAATGTTCTGTTTAGAGTCAATACTGTTAGCAAAACATTACAAACCAAAGATTTTAATATCTCGGAGGCATGTACCCAAATGAATAATTTGCTAAAGTTTTTCAATAGTTACCGAAGTGATAAAGGATTTGGAGATGTATTAGTTGATGCTTCTGAACTTGCAAAATCCTCAAAACTAATAATGTGTTTAGACCAAGACGTGTTAAAAAACAATCTAATTACGAGAATGACGATGAACCAATTACAGATGGAGAACGGGGTTTTAAAATAAACATTTTTTTTAGTACACTTGATATTGTTATAAGATCAATTGGTGAAAGGTTCGACTTATTGTCGTCCCATTCTGTCCATTTTCAATTTTTATGGGATATTTGTAAATTTTCAGATTTACCAGGAAAGGAACAACTAAATTGTTGTTTACAGCTTGAAGGAGTTTTAACAGACAAAAATCGTAATGTGCCTGACATAAATGGAACAGAATTGTTCCACGAGTTGCAATTTTTAAAAAATCTCAATCTACAAACACCGACACAAATGTTAAACTACATTATAAAAAATAATTTAACTCATTCTGTTCCAAGAGCAAGCGTAGCTTTGCGAATTTTGTTGACAATGCCTGTATCGGTTGCTTCAGCGGAGAGAACTTTCTCAAAGTTAAAGTTAATCAAAAACTACTTAATATCGTCAATGGGCCAACAACGGCTCGATAATTTGGCAATCATATCGATTGAAAGTAATTTGTTGGACAATATAAATATGACTGAACTTATTTCTGAATTTTCCAGAAAGAAAGCGCGTAAAGCTACTTTTATTTAGTGGTTATTTGGTTTTATTTAGTTTTATTCAGGTTATTTAGATTAGGTAACTATTTCTTGTTCAAAAAATGTTTATTTTTTGTTAGGTAATAAATTGTTTATTTTTGCTTCAAAGTTGTATTATTTATTAATTACCGTCTAGCGATTATGTTGAATGTACATAATATAGAATTTAAAAAATATATGCACCAAAAAAAGGCGCTGTTATCACATTTGCACGACGGCGCTCGACCAGGTTGGAACGGCCCTGTTTATACTAAGGATTTTAATTTATTTTATGTTGTTGCAAGTTGTTCTAAGATGAGCCAGATAAATTGATCAATGATTTCATGATACTTCTTGGAATTAACACACAAACATATTTCTCCAATTTTAAATTTATTTTGCCAATCTTTTTTTGCATCTACCATTTCGAATTCAACATTTTTATTTGTATTCTAAACTTTCCACTTTCAGAAAATCGAATGAAACTCGATTGTACGTCTTTATTTGCACTGTGGTATGAAGCAATATTCACGACTTTTCTCGCACATATTTGTTAACAATTATAAAAATCGTTTCTAGAATTTAACTTAGCATTCAATATAAAATACGAAAAAATATTTCCAAAACATATAAAAAAGTAAACACGCATCTGTGGTAGCGTATCGCTTAGCAACAGATCCCTACACAGGAAGAAACATTTAGCGTGAACATGGCGGCTAATACCACGTGACATAGGAAACCAATCAAAAATGGGACCTTCTATTGTCGGCACTGTATATAAAGTCTAATACACTGTATATATTTTATAATTACTGATGAAAATATGTTTCGGTTAAAATAAAACTACAGTATGTAACTGAAATAAATATAATTTTATTTTCAGCCCAATTCAAAAAATGTTTATAAATCTGTTTGGTTGCAGTGACATTTATCGAACCAAAAATTAATATAATAAGAAGGTATTTTAGATTTTAGAGCCAGATCGGTTAGTGTTTTCAAGTTGAAATCTGTTTCGCTAATATTTTTAGAAGGGTCCATGGTTCTAACGATATTCTTGATAGGTTTGACAAATTTACCTGTTGTACTTATATATCTTTCGTAAGGTTTCGTCTTAATCTTGGTACTCAGATTAAACCTAAAATATGACAGTTGATCAAAGAAGAAAAATAATTGAATTATACTTACAATTTTTCTCGCAAAGCGTCAGTTGACGTTGGATCAGTTTCTTTTTGTTTATTATATCCATGTTGATAGCGAATTTCGTTACTATAATTCAATAAATCCTCTTGTTTTTGAAGTCTCTTATCACTGTATTTGTACTCATATGATGGATTTTTTTCGTAATATTCGTAATAAATGTTGTGTACTTCATTCATGTAATTTTTCCAGGGCACAGCTTTCAATAACTTTTCCAGCTCGGACAGTTCACTGAAAATATCAACAATAAAATGTTTTGAAGATATTATTCGTAGCGTACTCACTTCTTGGCTTCTTGTTTATGTAATACTCCTTTGATGTGGTGAGTACTAAGAAGATGATGTCTATCCGAAAGTACCTTAAGCACCTTATAAGCATATTTTCGATTGATTTCGAAATCGTCCAAGCCCATCTCGCTGAATCGCCGTTGGAAAAGTGACGCTATATTTTCGTTGGCCTTCAATGTGTTCGCCTTCATTTCCAGAATATCTTTAATACAAACCTCGTACGTCCGAACCTATATTGACATACATTTAATAAAATAAGTAGATTCTATTTTCGACTTTTTTTTTGGTATGCCGGTGTTATGGTCTGAATTTAGAATAAAATTCTTACTTACATTATTTCTTAAAAACATTCAATAATTTAAGAATAATTGAACAAATTTTAAATTGGTATTTTAATAAATCCCAGTGGATAATAAAAATAGCATTGCACATTTATTTCCTGTAGGTAATTATAGTTCGTCTTAACTTTTTTTTCTTAATATGCATTCTTTTATTCACTGTTGTGGAATATTTAATATTTTGGGACACTCGGTATAGTTGATACATTTAAAAATACTTCGGTGATCGGTAAAACTCGTATCCCTTCTACACGGCTGGTATTAATCTCCGACTCGCCGAAATTACTTCGCTACAAGAACGGTTTTGCTTTTCACAACATGTATAATTATTTATTAAAGCGACAATAAGGAAGGAGAATGTAGGAATTTTGGACGTACTTCTTTTGTTTCTCCATTGTGCTCGAGAAATACATGTTTACCAACTGGAATAATTTGAAGCCTAGATTTTAATAGTTTTTATTAACGGACTTTTGGATATTTCGAATTTTAAAAACTTTTGATATGGTTTGTATCATTGGTTTTGAAGCCATCTTTTCGTTGGAAACGACGAGAAGGAAGGTGTGTATTGTATGGTTTGAGGAACGAAAAGGGTTCGGTGCTTTGTGCGAGTTATTTTCTTGGTTTCATTCTCGTTTACCCTAATTGGGGGATAGAATTTGCACAAATTGTTTGGAAATTCGACTATTTTGAGTAAGCAATTCGTTTGGAAGTCGATTTTCCGCCGTTAAGGGATATTATTTTGCACTGGAACCACGATTCACTAAGATCGAATCAACTTATTTCAACACCTGCAAGAATTCGCCATTTTGTAAGCCTATTGGTGGAGGCTTTTGATTGATTAATTCCACGTGGCTGGATATTGGAATTTTGAGAACCCTCATTGATAAATTGAGGTGAGTTATTTTTAGTTTTCACAAATTACAACTTTGTAGATGGTGAGATTGATTATTTTCTCTCCTTGTTGTAGGGTTTTTATTTTATTTTTGGTTTCCTACCTCTACGTTATATATTCCCGTCTATTTTGGGATTTATTTTGGAGTCTCTTGATTATCGAGATTGGATTTTGTACTCGACTTCACACCTGGTTCGACCTGTTATATACTAACAAGAATTATTCCCGGCCGAGACGATCCCTGAAGATTTACCAGATATCTACTCCCGATTGTGACCTTGTGGACGTTTGGTTTGGAACCCGAAACGTGCCATCCAGCTAAGTATAACAGAGAATTTCGTTTTGCTGAATCACCTCTTGTATTATCGTTTTATGATTCTCATTATCACTCGTGTTTATTAAGTGATTTGATATTAGTTATATCTATTAATATTAATTTATATATATTAGTACAATTGAACATTTGCGGCTTGATTTGGGCTGGAATCCCACATCATAGCATTGATAAGTGTGGTATTTACAATGTTTTAGACAATTATTCGGCTTGTGATACTTATAGATACAGGGTACATACATGTAAAGCTCGTATGATCATACCACGCTATAACCCCTACTAAATCGATTACTCTTTTGTTTTATACTTACAATATTTTTGTATTGGTAATTGATATTTGACTTATTTTCTTTGTGTTTACTTGTAACAGGAGCTTCGTATTGCCGATTTCCTTAGTCGCAATAAACGATTGGCCTGTACTAGTTGGACTATTTATTTATTTACTTATACGTTAGTTGTGTACATATATTTTCCGCGTTTTGGCTACTTCGATAACGTATTTTCGATCGCCTTCAGCATTATAGTTTCTAAAATTCGGTGGCGCCTATTCACGGATCTGACTTAAATATATGACCAAGGAAACAATAATACAAAGAACCCCATATTATTCCCTGAGGTATAGTTCTTAATTATTTTTCTCCAGATATAGTTTAATCACTGTAATTCTTTTATTTAGCACGGGTAATCATCGGCGATAACGCCTTATATAAACAGCGATTATTTATTAATTTTTGTACTCCAGTATTTCTCAAAAGAATCTAGTTTGATATTTTTTTTTTTTGGGACTATGAATAACGAGTAGACCTACGATATTATCCGGATAGTTTTTATACTTCGGAAATTATATTTTAGTAATAACTTGTTGTAGTCTTTGATAATTTTATCACCTGATAATTATCTCTCAAGAACACTAGTAACAATCGACTTTTTGGGTAAAGGTTAATTACATAATGGTTAATATATCCACTGGTAACCTTAGCTAACCTTAATAAATCTTTAGTTAAGATTAGGGTAACCCTAATGACAGCTGTAGACCATAATACCGGTACACATTGTCCCAACATGACCATGTTGACAAGATCAGCCGTTTTGTATTTTTGGACAGATATAAAAACTAGAAATAACGAACAGAAGAACCAAGTTAACTATTTTTTAAGCATACCTCGTATTTAACGCGACGCGTGTGTGGTGAACTTTTGTAACGTCATGTATGTACTGGGGTTAGAATCACCCCATAAGTAAAAATAATTTTCAATATAGAGAAATAAAACAACGAAAAACATATTTAGGCTGATTATTTCTATGATAAAAAAGTACATTTCACTAAAAATAGATGGATCAAAAACATAATAAGATAAAATTTTAAAAAAATCCTATAGGTACTTATTAACAAAAGTATGCAAATCATTATGTAAAAAGGTTTCAGATAAAAAAGTTTCTATAAAGCAAATCGCTTATGTTTTAATTTTTTTTTTGACAAATGACAAATTTTTTTTATATAAACGGATACAATGTATATATGAATATATAAATAAATTTTGCAGAAAAAAAAACAAATAAGACATTGATTCACAATGAAAATATACAATTTAAAAATTAATAAAAAAAAATATTAAACTTAAAGGTGGGATTTTCTATCATCTTGTTCATAGAAGAGAACATATGCTTCTCCACTGACTAAAGATTTCCACGATATTAATAGCACTCTTGAATCGTTATATTCGTGCCACTGTCCCGTGTAGGGATGTCGGCAAAATGCTGTGTGGTGACCATTATAAGTGGTTCCACAGTGATTAGATATAGCGTAGAGGTTGTACATACAAGGTGCCACATTATCAGCCGCGTAATGGATCATATCAAGCCCTTCTATTGGAAATTCTATTGAATCATTAAGTTTTCCACTAAAACTTTCTGTTTGCGAAAAGCGCTTCAGGTGAATAACCAGTATTTTCGGAAATTTATGAATTGAGAATGATTTAATGCATCGTCTTCGTTCCTTACATTTCGAACAAGTTGGTTTCTCATCACCGTCGAGTGTTTCTTCTCTTATAAACGAATCTAAACATTGTGAAAGTCGTAATTGACCTGTTCTTTGTGGTATCGGAAGGGATATATCCCAAAAAGGATCGTAGGTAACTGAACAGTGACCACAGTGTGTGCACTTGATTGTTGATTTTAATTGACCGACAAAGTTATCCATAATCTTGGAGTTGTCCATTCTCGCATTCTCTAACCAAAATTCTTGTGCTTTCTCGATATCACTAAATTTGTCATCAATTTCTGTTTATATGGGCTTTGGTTTTTCATATACCTTGTTGACATCTTCGTGAAGTCCTGCTAATAGGCAACGAAGAAACTCATGTGCATCATGTTGAGTATATCCCATGAACCTTGAAGTAAATCGCTGAATCTTACTTTTCAATGATACTGTATTAACCACTCTGTCTGAACCATCTTCAGACCAAAGCTCTTGAATAACTTCAGCAAATACTTTAATTAGTGTTCCTTTCATGCTAGATATGTTTATGTTAATATCTCTTATGTATGTGTCTTTCTTTAGATATTCTAATAGCCACCTTGTGTTTGATAGGCATTGGATAATACTATTCATGAAACATGTATTACCAATATTTTTGAGGCCTTTGAGACCCAAAGAATCTTGGGGAATACCCTTTATGGATCTGAATGTGGAAATATTGTTAAAAGCTCTTTCGCAACTACTATCATTGTACGAATAATCTCGGATTCTATGATTGTCTTTCTCACTTGATCGGCGTGATAAGGAATTTGAATTGATGATGTTTGCTACTGAATTGGATGTAGATATTACGGATTTGAAAACTGTTTTGGCTAGAGATAATCTATTGCGTATAGGAATCGCATCATTCTCTAGCATAGTCATCTTCTTCAGTATTCCTATGAATGGGACATCATCTGGCTGGTGGTTATCTGTATTTTTTAGTACACTGAGGCCCAAAAGCTTGTTGGGGGCATAATTTATTAAATTGTCAACGCATGTATTATCAGAAGGCACACATTCTGAAGAAGAGAATGAAGATGTTGAATAAGAATTTCGGAAAAAGGAAAGATCACATGTTTTAGGGTCTGTATTGTGAGAAAGTTTGAAAGTGGTAGAAGAATTACGTTTCTTATGATTAGGTTTCATAAAATGTTCTTCTAGAGGCTTAGAACGGGGAAACGTACCGAGAAAAGATGAAGCGTTTCATCTTTGAATTGCAATACTTATTTGTTGTATAAAGAACAAAGTTGCTCTTGAATCATGGGTTTCTACTGATATTTTTTTACCGATTTCTTTAATGAATTTTAAAGCTTCATGACCGAAAACACCAGAGGTTTCAATTGCTACAGGAATAAAAATGTAAATGTTCTCCAAATTTTTGTATTTATTGATTTTAAAAGTTTCGCCTTGTAAAACTGCAGCGCTTGCGGAAGTAGATGTGGATCGGACATGGGGCGGAGCCCAAGTGTCAGTGCGAGTGAAATCCCATATAACTGGTCTGCCGCGTTGCCATGGAATGAGGGTCATACCATCTGGACGATCACCGTCGTCGCGGCAAGTACCTAACGGTTCCAACGAACAGGGAATCTTTGCAGATGCCATGCCTCGTTTGATTAGGTCATTTACTGCAGAATGACGTGAAAAACGGCCGGCACTTAATTTGCAGCTTAGGCCGTGTCTACCATATTCATCAACATCAGCTCCGCAACGACAGCGATGTTTTACACAAATTTGACAACCTAAACGGAGACCAATAGAACTTAAATTTTGTCTACCATGCGTCTTGTTTTGATGTAATTTTAGGCCTCGCTTCTTAAAAAATTTACCACAGATTTCGCACTTCACTGTGACTGGCGCTGACATAAGGCTTATATCATATAGAATTTGGAGTTATGCAATCCAAAAAAATTCTACCGTCCGCTTCACGTTGATAAATGTACATCCATTTTCTATTTCTGCTTATCTGTCACTCAAATTTATTGAATAAAATATAAAAACTATTCTTTTTTCATATACTCCATTGTTATACAAAAAAGCTTATTATACGAAGTGAAAACGCGACTGAACACACGAACTTTATAATTAAAAAAATAATGAAATATTCAAAAATAAACTTGGAACTTTTTGTAAATGACATAAAACTACAAATGTCAATTTTTTTTATAACTGCTTATTTTTGAAGTTACTTTGACATAAGCCTATGCCGTATTCCAAATAGCAAAATGTATCTCAGTTTGCACATTTTTTTCTGACCTTGACGATCTTTATTTCTTGGACATAAACCGCATCTCCCAATACGTATTTGCCTCTTCGATTCGTTATTTCTATTTTCTTTATCAAGGCAGTTCCTCCCATTCTGAGCTCAACACCTGTAATCTTACACTACTCCTACCCTACTTTAATATTATTATTTAAATAAATTTCTTTGGTCATAACATTTTCTACCCTTGTCATTCCTCATTTTCGCTTTTATTATACTTAAATAAACTTCTTTTTCTTCTCTTCCATTTTATTACTCGATTTCCCCTTCGTTTTCTAAACTTCTATTTCTTCTCTTCCCTTAGTACCTACTCGATTTTCCCGTCGTTTTCTAAATTTATTTTTCTTCTCTTCCCTTATTACTAGATTCACCAATACTCTTCTTAAACTTCCTTCTAGTTGTCACCAATTTCCTCTAAAATATCCTTCTTGATTTTTCCTACCCATTGGTCAATATTTTCCTTCCTGATCACTCCTTATTTTTCCATTCCCATTACTTTGTGTGGCACTTCGTTCTAATCTTAGCAGATAGCAAGATAAATTCTCCATATTCTTTGGATGTGAATGATGTTCCCATAATCTAATTCCTCCATCTTGAAAACTAGTTATAACAGTCGGACATCCTGTAACCATAATTCTGTCTTATTTTTTCTTCCACTTTTATTACATCTTCCTGTGCCATTTGAACCTTTCTAAACGATTTCTCCACATTTTCTCTCACCTGTTGCTAATTTTTCTCGCTTTTTGCATATCCTTTTCTATTGATTAACCACATTACCCAATCTTTCACATTCTTTACCTACGTCTAATTTAAAATTTCCTCATTCACTTTCCCTTCTAATCCTTAATTTACTCTAGAATGTTTCTCTTTAAGCTTCGAAAGACACTTCATTTTGACAATCGAATTTTTATTTAATAATTATTTAAATTAATAATAATAATATAAGTAATAATTAAATAGGAAATAATATAAAAGGCTACATCATAAATATGGTGTATAAACATGGAAGATTCATTTCAAAAGCGACTAAAACCATAATATAATACCTGACGAACCACAGAAATGAAAAGAGCATTCATTCGAATTTCGAATACTTAGCATCTCTGCTACGCAAATATTTGAAAGTTTCTGAACGCCTCAAATTTCACAGAATTTTAACTAACCGCCACCTCTCAGTATATATGTATCTCTCTTTGACAGACTATTTATTTTTTAGACAATGGTGTAAGTGTAACTGATATAAATATAAACTGTGATATTACCGTATTACTTGATCAATACACTTACCATATATCCTTTCCATATAGCTTGCACTTTTTCTGCTGCCTTGTTGTAATACTGCAAGCAAAGATTATCATAATATTCTGCCATAACATCGGGTAAACGGTATCTCTGCAACCATCCTCTCACGTATTTTTGTATAATAGTAGCATATCGATTCCTTTTTTTCATCTGCTGTCGCACATAGATGCCTCGAAAGAAGCTTTGTATAATAATCGCAGCCCAATTGAGTTTGGAAGATTCTTCATTGTGTTTTCTGGAGAAGAGAATTCAGCAAATTGAACTGAGTCGTTGTGTGAAATAGGATCTTCGCGAATTTCATAAAAAAAAATATCCCAATATTCTACACAATATTATCAGTATTTTAATTTCTCTATTTGATGTAATAGAGGTCTTGAAAGATTGACATACATTCAAATTTCGCGCCAATTTTCAATCAGTTCACAGTCCGAGATTACGATCGTAGTGCTACCTAGCTGTCAAGTAGAAACTACGGTAGATGTGATAACAATGTTTATGTGGTGTCAATAGTGTGGTTTAGTGTTTAACAAACTTTTTATCATTATAGTTTCGGTTATAAATACTTTAGAGATTTTTCTTAGACAATATTCTTATTAAATTCAAAATTTTTCTTGTGTTCTTAAACGTATAGGTAAGATGTTATTTTTTTTCAAGTTCATAGGTGCTAAAGATTTTAATTTATTTTATGTTGCTGCAAATTGTTCTAAGGTGATACAAATATCGAGTTTGATGACAACGTACTTCTTGAAATGTAATATCCTTCTTTAAAATGAAGTGAACACACAAAAATACCTATTTATTTCGATATAGGTTTTTCAATTAATTTATTTTGCCAAGCTTTTCTTGCGTTTACCATTTTTATTTTTTATTTGTTCTCTAAACGTTCCACTTTTAGGAAATATATGGACTCTCAAATGTACGTCTTTATTTCTTATCATTTGCACATTACACTGCGGTACTGAGCAATATTGGTGACTTTTGTCGCACATTTTTAATAATAAATATAAAAATCGTTTCTTAAATTAAATTTAACACTCAAAATCCATTATAAAATACGAAAAACAAAGTCCAAAACACGCGAAACAAATAAAACAATCCTCTAACTCAATAAAGGTTTGTCTATTATGAATCCAATCTAATCACACATCTACAGAAGTTAACTTTTACGCTGTTTGGTGGCGTATCGATCAGCAACAGATCCCGACAAGCCAGACGCAGTGTTGCCATGATTACAAATAAAGATGTATACATTGCTCATAGGTTGTTGATTTAATACGAAATAAAATTACCTGTCATTGCAATTTAATTTTAACTTGTGAATTTATATTTTAGTATGGATTAATTGATTTATTATTTCTCATTGATTTCCTTTTTTCAATAATGTATGCTATTTAATGTTGATCAATAATTATTGATCATTCTGATTGGTTTTCTGAAACAATTGTGAATTGCTTATAGATTTTTTATTTCATTTTTTTCGTTGAATTACGAAATGTGTTGTTTACCGTCGACCCTCGACGCTCCGGGATAATGAGGAACCTACTGAATTTTGTACATGATGTATTTGAAAATAGTTTTTTGGACAATTGTAATTAAAATATTGTGCCCGTGTGTGAATTATTATTAGTGACAGTTGGACGAGAAAATAATTACGGACAGAATCATTCTGTTGATCTAGAAGGCGAGCAGTTTGAATATTGAGCAAAGATGGTTCCTCGACTTAGAAGACCACCTCCGAATTGTCACCAATTTATTAAAAAAGGTAGGGAAAATTAACAAAATTTATAATTTTTATTGCTTTTTATGTATTACACAATTTCTTATAATCTCTTATTAAGCTTTTTTTATTTACTGCTCGTAAGATTTAATTTTACATACATTCGTTAAGGACATTTCCTATAAATTGGTACTAAATTTTTTGAAATATTTGAAAGTAAATTTGTTTCCTACTTACTTGTAAGAGGCTACTATGAAAGCTTCTGTATGTTCAGAATCTTCATAAAATTGATATATGTGAGCCATGGGGCTTTCGAATAATTTTTGGTATAACAATATTTGTTTGACATTTTCATATTTATATAAATTGACAGTGACAGACCACTTAATTTTATCCTACACTACTCGAAAACCTAATTTTCGTGGCTCTATCGGGACGGGAAAGTAAGTATTTGCACGGATAGGCGAGAAAAATAGCAAAGAATGGCTAGGCAGGGAAAACAACTTCACAAAAATAACACTAGATGGCACCCTATAATAAATGACAACGTGGCTGTCACTTTTCAATTTCAAATTGTGGCTTAAAGCTTCATTCATAATTACAATTAGTGCTTAGAAAAATTAAACTCAGAATTCGAATCATCATTAAAAGCTTGCATTCTCAAAGAGAAAATTAATGTAATTATTAGTGACTTTTGGTTGCGTCCTCTTTGTATTATGGGCTAGAACAATTGACAGTGTTGACGCTTAACAATATTTTGTCAATGTAGAAGCAAAGAATACACCAATAACAAGAAGCGAAACTTCGGCTGATTGTCATTCTTTGTTGTTAAGTAAAAATATGCTTTTTATTTGTTTATTTACTTTGATTTTGAACAATACCGTTTAGTAAAAATAACTAGTTGCACTCTTAGTGAGAAATTATTGTATTTATGATGGAAAGAATAAGCTGTGAAGTTCGTGGATGTCACTCAACAACAGGAGAAAAGATAACTATGTTTGGTTTTCCCAAAGACCCTGTGAGGTAAGAGAAATTGTTTCTATATGTAATGTATTATAGGTATATGTTCATTTTCCAATATTTTACATGTTCCTATGAATTGTAAGTTGTGTAAATCTATGTTTTTGTTTGTTAACGATGATCTGTCCCTCTACCTTTAATAACATGTAATGATAATATTATTGTACTACAATAAGCTTTCTGCTGACGAGCCCTGTTCTGCAAAAAACATGTTGAATGAAAATACATAATATTCAATATAAATTAATAGTTGATTTCTTTTATAGACATGTGAATATAAAAATATACCTACCTTTATTTACTTTTTAGGGTACAGTTATGGTTGGAAGCTTGTAACCGTAGATATTTGTTTGGAAAGACTACAGATGCTTAACAAAATAGTTTATAGGTTGTGTGAACTTCACTTTGAGAAAAAAATTGTTTCCAAAGGAGGATATTCCAAGCGTTTGTTTCAGCTAGCTGCCCCTGCCATATTTCCATGGTTAAAATGCAGGGGACATATTTTATTGAATCATCCACCAATAAAAATAGTTATTCAGTCTGGTAAATATTAAATTTAAGTAGACATTACAATCAACTGTTATTAATATTTATTTTTTGTCACCTGGCTACAGGATTAATTGATACTTTACCACAGGATGAATTAATACCTTCATGGAATTTGTGTAAGGAAATGATTACTACAATTACTTTTCATCTCTTAGGCCTCTGCAATACATACGAGTTACCGTGATGCTTCTCCACTGCTTGGTAAATATAATTATTATTTAGATGTACCTCTGTAAGTCAATATACATCAAAATGGATGGCTTTCTCATAACTAGATAAGTTAGTAAAAAATTAAGTGTTTGCAACTGTGAATTTAACTAGACGAAAGTTTCACCTACAATGTTCAGCCTACCTGTGTCTCACTTAAAAGAATCTTGGTTTTGTTATAAAAGAGTATTTTTTATGATTTTGTTATGATAGAGAAATGTTTTTTTATTTATTCCATGCTCACTTTGTTCCAGTATTAACTATCAGTCTCTGATATGCTATTAATGTGTAAGATAATTCTTCTGGTAAAATAGATACTAGAAAACTAAAGTGTCGGATGAATAAAACAACACATTGTCTATAATAAAACCTACTCATACACTTCTGTGTCCATTAATATAGTCTTCCTGTATTTTTCTTTTCAGATAATCAACCTTTTAAAATGGACGTTAGGGGGAAGTACTGAGTTACGACCTGTACCTTTACAATCTCCTTCGACTTCAACACAAAGCATGACTTTTGGCACACTACGAAAGCAAACGTCTCTGAACAAAATCCTCTCTATTAGCTGCTTTTAACCACATTTTAGCTCCAAAAAGTAACAGTACGTTTAATATGGGTTTGACCAGTATACAGTTTGGTTTGGTTTACCTATACATCATCCTTGTCCAGTTTTAGAGGGACATCTACAACCACAACATAAGCAAACAAGTCCTCCCTTAGAAGCCATCACGAAAAAATAATCTAGTGCCGCAAGAAATATTGTACAAATATAAATAAAGTAATAGATGACTATTTTACTTATCGAACTGTCCTATACAATTGTAAATGTCCGGTATTATTATTATTATTATTATTTAATATATATTGATCATTTCTACACATTATGTTGCAGACATTAAAATATTTTCTCTATGTGTAAAATATTGAATTATGAATCTGGAAGAGTGTAACTGTTATATCATATCATGGAAATTATACAAATTGTACATTTAAGCACCAACATTATTGTAATTTTATACCATCATGTATATTGAACTTTTTCCTTCTGTAATCTGGTATTCTAAATATATAATCTATATTACTGTATTAGTTTTAATACCTACCCTATCCTACACATACTGCTACTTAAATACATATTTACACATAATGAATTTCAATATCGATATAAGAAATTAAAAATCATTTGATTAAACAATAGCATGTTATTTTTAGTAATAAACTGTTCTTAAAAAACAGAAACTTAAACTATGTATAAAGAAATGCTAAAGCATATTTTTCACAATGTAAGCTGAAAATTAATAGAGTTCATCTGTGAGACGCCCTGAGCAATATCCCATCATAAAATTGGTCACTTGTATACACTCCGGAGGCTGTATTATGCTAACACACTGAAATTTCTCCAAAAATGTCGTACTTCAAGTATCATGTCACCCGTTGTACTGGCTCTGGTGAGCTGAAAATCAATAGGGTTCTTCTGTGAGATGTCCTGAACGATTTTCAATTACAAAATTGGTAACTTGTGGCACTCCAAAGGCTGTATCGGGCTAACAAGACCATGTTACAGGTTTTTTATGCTTACATTTTTCATTGACAATTAATACTTTCTCGGAATAATGTTTTGACAATACATTAGTAAACAATTATTTTTTGGAATGTTTGATTTACATTTTTTTCTTCCTGTAAAATATAAACCTTCACAATTTTATCAGTGTAAATTATTAGCTTTCTGTCAACTTCAGTTTTACAAGGTCACGAAATTTTGCCCCCAGAACATCAAACGATTTATGCCGGCTTTCGCTTCTTGTTGTTGGTGTATTCTTTGGTAGAAGTATCAAAGCCATCAAATCAGACAAAGTGGTAGAGAAAATTAATAATAAATATGACTTCTAACCTCACAAAATGTGGTAACTTTTAGTATAATTACTAATATGTTCATTTATGAATGCTGAACTGCAATGGCAGCTCACAAGGTACTACGACTAATTGTAAGTACTAATGGTACCTTTAGGATTTTGTTGACGTTAAAACTAAGATTGAAAATAGTATGTTACATAATATCGACGAACCGACAGCAGTTATTCTACACTGGAAGGGTTTATGCAAAAAGCAAGATAGGCTACACTAAATTTATTGCTACTTGAAACGTTCGAGTTATAGAGAATAGAAGTTGTTATGTTTGCGGGTTCGATAATAATACACTTTTGGGATTGTCTATTATTCAGATACTTCATTTATCTCAAAACCCTTGCTTACTCTAGTTTACAGTCGGTTCTTAATATTCACCTTCAACCGTCAGTCTCTAGTCACGTTATCTGTCCTTCTTCCGATCCCCAGCTCACTTAACTCAGGTCCGCCATCCGTCAGATGTTACAGGGTTGCCATCAGCCAAAGTACCTGACAGAACATCTCCCTTTCTTAGACCTAATTAAGTTTACAAAATTTCATATTCATCGAAATACCTAGGTTTTTTAATTTCACATCTAACATTTGAGTTTTCTATAGACGATTTAGGGGAAACAGGGTCATTCAAATAAACATTCATTTTAGGGGAAACAATGTTATTAGGGGAAGTGAAACTAGATCCAGAAACATCAAGGGATTCACCTTCAGGCGTACTAGAAATATCATTCCGTTTACACTCTTTATATGTTTCTGTTAAATTTGAACTATTATTATTAGAATTTAGAGGTTGGTAATTATTAGGTGAAGTATATGCCGGGGTAAACTGTTGCTCAGTATAATAAGGTGCTAGTATCAGGTGCCACCTGTTTCTTCGATAAATTCCAGAGTTTGATTCAATTAGGTATGAACGAGGTTCGTCTAAAATTTCGAGTATTTTAGCGTAAACTCTTAAATCCGTTACCCAGACATAATCTCCTACCTCTAGGTCAGATAATTTTCTGGGCCGGTGTCTGTTATTAAAATGTTTGATGGGCTTTTCTTTTACCTTACTTTCCCTATTGATCAAAAATTGCTTGTCGACGGGATTGTTAAGTTGGCTTGGCAACAATGGCATAAAAGAGCGCACCTTTCTCCCAAACATCAACTCACTTGGGGAAAACCGCATTCTAAGGGTGTCGTTCGATAAGCCAACAAAGCTTTATGAAGGTCATCATTTCTTTTTAAATTTTTTTTTGCAATTTTTACAGCTGCCTCAACACATCCATTAGCCTGTGCAAAGTAAGGACTACTCGTTATGTGTTTGAAATCATATTCACAGGAAAACTTTTTAAATTCAGACTGAAATTGCGGACCATTGTCTGATCTAACAATTTCGCGAATTCCATATCTAGAAAATAACTGTTTTAATTTGTTTATGATAACTAATTCGGTCATTTTTGTAAGCTTAAATATTTCAAAAAATCTGGAGTAGTAGTCCGTAACAATAAGGTTCCAAATATTATTAATCTTAAACAAATCTAACGCAATTTTCTGCCAAGCACGGCCAGGAAAACTTTCTCCAATCATGGGTTCTTTAAAAATAATTCTATTTTCTACACATTGAGGACAATTCCTAACCAAATTTTCTATTTGAGTAGAAAGACCTAACCACCACACGGACATTTTTGCTCTTTGTCTATACTTTACAATTCCTAAGTGCCCATCGTGGATAAATTTCAAACATTTTAATTGAAGTGAAGCCGGGATAAAAATACGAGAATTTCGCAATAAGAACCCTTCAGAAAATGAAAAATCAAATCTATACTGATAATAAGGTGATAAATCATTACCCAAATTACTTTTATTTGGCCAACCTGTCTCAGTATATTTTTAATTTGAACTGTAATAGGGTCTCTTTCCTGTTCAGCTTCAATTTCGTCTAGAAAATAAGATTTTATCTCAACCGACTGGACTATAAGTCTAACATGAGCCTCTGTTTCCCATTGCAATTCATCTTGAATTGGTAACTCAGTATCCGATGAAAAATTCCACGATAAAGCATCGGCTATCACGAGCTCCTTTCCTGGAAAATAATAGATTTTATAATCATACCTCATTAAACGGATTCTAAAACGCTGTAATCTTGGGGTTAATTCATCAATAGGTTTTGTCTGTAAAACCTGAATTAGAGGCTTGTATTAAAATACATATTATTGTGCGCATTGAAGTCACCAATAATTATGAAAAGTTGGTGAAGCTCCTCTTCTTCTAGTTGGTGGTCAGGAGGAACATATAAACTACATATTGAATTTTTACTTGGGCACCAGGCGGTAATGGCAATAGCTTCAAGGCTTATGGTTAGGGTAAGAGGGACGGAATAAATATAGCTTGAGACAAATATTGATACACTACCGCTGGCTCTAATGCAGTTGGTTCTAATGTAGTGATACCCTTCGAAGTGTTTTAAGAGAGGATTGTGATTGATTTTGAAATTAGTTTCTTGAAGACAAAGAAAATCGGGTTTGTGGAGGGAAGTGAGCTTTTGAATTCGTTCTATGCGAGGATAAAATGTATCGCAGTTCCATTGTGTGACAGTGACTTGAAGAGGATAAGGGAAGGTAAAAGGTTTAGTAGGATATTATCGAGGAGTCAGATGAGTTGTAGTCGTCAGTTGTCGGGTCACCGGAATAAGTGTAAGAATCAAGATCTAGTTTGGATTTAATTCTGTTTTGTAGACGTGTTAAGCGATTTTTTAAGGAGAAGCAGTGTAGAGAGTTTTCAGGTCTTGGAGTAAGGAGAGAATATCAGAAGTGAATTTATTGGCTTCAGTAAGTGGATCAGACATCCCAATAGTATTTTCAAGAAAAGCAGTCAGTTGGGTTTCAGAAAGTGTGAGAGGACTAGACAAATCAGAGCATATTTTGTGAATAGTGGAACGATTTGGATTTTTTGGCTTTATTTTTAGAAGGTTTTTCGTAAAAGAGTTGGGGAAGGCAGGCTGCTATCATTAGAGTGCGGTCTTTTCTCACCAGGTTTTGTTCATGGTACGTGGGATGGGTCAGGAGGATCAAGGAAGTCATCGGTGGAAGTTTGGGTATTATATTTACAGTGCAGTCAGCAGTAGAGAGGGGGACATCATGTAAGGCTTCAATGGATGCAACAGTTAATTGGAAAGGGGAGGATGTAGTGAAATTGGCGCAAGATTCAGCGGTGTGATTTGGTTGCTTACAAAGAAAGCATTCTAATTTATCAGTCGAAATAAAAACTCGGTGAGGGGTATATGTTGAATAATGATTTTGTTGTTAGTTAAGTGAACTGTAATTTCAATTCTTTATTTTACTCACAATAATTTATAAAAATGACAATTTTAATACAATGAAAGTGCATCTTCTTGTCACGATGCTCGAAAACCGACGATCCCGTCTTGTCTCTTCTGCGCATGGTCCGTTGTGTCGTCTGCGCTTCTCGCGTTGGCTCGTCTGCGCATCGCTTGACGCAGTTAGTTGGTAGGGATTGCAGTGGCCCAGCTTACAGTCGGTCAAGTGAATTTGCACTTTAACATCCCGCCGCCGTTGAAATGACAAAGTCTTTCAAATAAAAACGCAACACTTATTGTTGACATGGCAGCATACAAAGTTTTTGGATTGCTCGAGTGGTAGTGCCTGTTGGAGTTCGGACAGTTACGACTCGGATCTGTCCATCCTGACCTGGATGCAATTCTTCTACTCGTCCCAGTTTCCATTTTAGAGGAGGAAGATCCTTGTCCACTAGCAGCACCATAGATCCAGGGGTTAATGACATCTGTACAGAATTCGTCCATTTGTTACGATTCTGTAGTAGAGAAAGATATTCTCTTGACCAGCGGGACCAGAAATGTTGACTAGCTTGCTCAAGAGCTTTGTACTGAGTTAGCCTGTTTGTAGGAAGTTTGGAATGATCATGCTGGGGAATTGAGAGCAAGGAGCGGCCAATTAGGAAATGCCCGGGTGTTAAGGCACTAAAATCGTTTGGATCGTTGGATAGAGGAGTGATAGGTCTCGAATTCAATATTGCCTCCACCTGTGAAAATATGGTAGCAAGTTCCTCAAATGTGGGATGAATGTTTTTCAATACCTTTAATATGTGAATTTTTGCCTGCTTAATTCCAGCTTCCCATAAGCCACCATGATGTGGAGAGTAAGCTGGTATAAACTTCCAACAAATTTGATTTTCCATGAAAAATTCTGAGAAGGCCTTATTTGTTACAAAATTGTTTAATGTCTCAACAATATCTCTCAATTCATTATTTGCGCCAACAAAATTTAAGCCGTTGTCGGAATAGATTGTTTTACATAATCCTCGTCGAGATGTAAATCGCTCAAGTGCGTTAAGAAAAGTAGCACTAGTCATATCGCTGATAGGTTCTAAATGTACTGCGCGCGTGGTAAAGCAGATGAACAGGCATAAATATACTTTAATCATTTTTCTATTTCTTAATTTGCCATCCTTTATAAAAAACGGTCCAGCTACATCAACTCCAGTAACGAAGAATGGTTGGTTTGGTGTTATTCTGTCAATAGGTAAATCGGACATTTTTTGAATTAATGTAGTTGGTTTTAATCTAAAACAGGTTACACACTTGCGAACAATGTTTTTAACGGTTATTTGCCCATTAAGAGACCAATATTGTTGTCGTAACGAAGCTAAAATGGTTTGATTACCTGCATGTAATTTCTTATGATGCTCATCTAGAATTATTAATTTAGTAAGGGGGTGTTTCGGATGAATGACAATTGGGAATTTTTTGTCATATACAATATTAGCTCTAAGAAGCCTACCACCGACACGGATTAATCCGTCAGAGTCAACAAATGGATTTAAAGTTAATAATCTAGATTTTCTGGGAAGAGATTTTGCCTTTTGAAAAGAATAAATTTCCAGTGGAAATGACTTTAATTGCGCAATTTTTAATAATGCCTTCATTGCATTATTTAATTCTTCAAGTGTTAATTCACCGTATGTTTTTTGCGTACCCTTACGACTATTGTTTAAAAATATGAAACACAGAGCTACAACACGCTTAAGATTGTAGAGTGTTGAATAGCGAAAAAATATTGAATTATTAGTTTGAGAAATGTGTGCAACTAGATTTGATCGCCGCTTCTCGGGAATTTCATTAGCAATGATCGGTTGATTTGGCCAAAATTTAATGTCGCATGATAGCCAAGGCCACCATAAAGTGTTTGTTTTTAATTCAGTTGCAGTTGTCCCCCTTGAAAGTATATCCGCAGGGTTATTTTTACTGGGTACATGCCTCCATTGTTGTCTGGTAGATATTCTCAATATTTCAGCGACGCGATTTGATACAAATATTTGGAGGAGACGACAACCAAGCTAATACAATTGTACTGTCCGTACAAAAGTGGACTGAATCTATGTTCATTTTTAAGGAATTTGAAACTCGTTGGTATAATTGCGCTGATAAGACAGCTCCACATAACTCAAGTCTTGGTAATGTTACAGTTTTGATAGGAGCAACGCGCGTTTTTGCACAAAGTAGTCTTATAAGAACTGCACCGTTAGAATGAATTGATTTCACATAAATACATGCACCAAAGGAACTAAGCGAAGCATCGCAAAAACAATGTAATTCGGTGTAAGACATGGCTTTTAGTACTACTTGACGAGGTATTCTGATATGATTGATTTCGGATAGTTGCTCCCTGAAGTTAAGCCAACTTGTCTTAATTTCTGGAGGTAAGGGATCGTCCCACGCTAATTTTGATAATCAAAGCTGCTGAATTAAAATTTTAGCTCTTATGATAATTGGCGATACAAGTCCTAACGGATCAAATAGTTTAGAAATAGATGATAATATAGTACGTTTTGAAATATTAGAGTTGATTAAATCTTGGGTGTTAACTGTATATTTTAATATATCTCTTCCAGCTTGCCAGCTAAGACCGAGAGTCTTACTAGTTTCCTGACATAAAACCTCGTATTTATCATGAACATCTAGATTTGTTTTTTGAATAATTCGAGGGTCGTTCGAAACCCATTTCCGAAGCTCAAATCCGCTTTGCTTTAGAATGTTGAATATTTCCGATTTAATTTCAATCGCACCCTCTATAGATTCGGAACCCGTGATGAGGTTGTCTACATAAAAATCTTCCATAATGATTTGACACACGTTTGGATGTAAATGTTTATTTTCGATAGCAACTTGTCGTAAACACCGAACCGCTAAAAAGGATGCCGCTGATGTTCCGTACGTTACAGTATTTAATCGGTAATGTTTTATGGGCTGAGAGGAATCCGCTCGCCACACTATTCGCTGAAGATCTCTCTGGCTTTCGGTTATATTGACTTGTCGGTACATTTTCGCTATGTCACCCGTAAGAACATGGTTATGTTTACGAAATCTGATTAATATATCAAATAAATCTGCCTGTAATGTAGGACCTACCATTAAAATATCATTCAATGACGCGTCATTAGTGCTTTTGCATGATCCATCGAAAACTACTCTTAACTTTGTTGTAAGACTCGACTGCTTTATAACTCCATGATGGAATAAGTAAAAAATGTTTTTTGTTAAATCTGTACTGAACGGATTGCTAATACAGGACATGTGCCCTAATTCTTCATATTCAGACATGAATTTGACATATTGATCCTTGAATTCAGAATTTTTTGTGAATTTACGTTCCATCGCGTACAAACGTTTGACTGCATTTTGCAACGAATCACCTAGGTTAACGATATTTTTTTTATTGGTAAGTTTACTATGAAATGATTATTTGTATCCCTAGACACAGTTGTATTAAATATTTCCTCGCAATTCGATTCCTCATCTGATAAATGTTTTTTACCGGTGTAATCTTCAATTGCCCAAAATTTTTCTAATTGATTTTCTAACCTTTGATCATCATTGATTAAAGATGAATGACAAGAAGACCTAGCTTGATTTTTATTATCAAATATGGGACCTGCGATTACCCAACCTAGTACTGTTTTTTGCAATACTGGAAAATTTTTGCCTAGTTTGATCTGACCTGATGATAACAAAGTGTAGAATGTTTCTGCTCCTAGCAAAACATCGACTGATGATGAGATATTAAAACTCTCATCGGCTAAAATTATGTCTTTAGGTAATTGTAATGATGTTTTATTGAATGTGTAGGTTGGCAAAAACTCTGTGATTTTTGGTAACACAAGGAGATGTAACTTTGATGAGAAATCGGAATTACAAGATTTAATGGTTGTGATAATTCGTTTGTTTGTAAAAGTATTAGTGCCGCCTATACCTGTAAGAGGGACATTTAGGTCTGATAATGGTAACCCCAAATTTTCCGCTAAATTTTTCGTGATAAAATTCGATTGAGATCCGCTATCTAATAGGGCTCGACATGTTTGCCAACCACCGCTACTATTTTTTATGAGAATGAGTGCTGTAGATAGTATGATTTGTTGACTGCTATTTATTGCATAATTCGATACTGAGTATGCATTGGACGAATGAGCTGCCTCGTTATACTCCTGCGCGGAAACGTTATTTTCATTATTTACACTGATATTTGCTGATGAGTTACTGTTTGCCGCATTTTCAAAATGAAGTATTGTATTATGCTTTTTGTTGCATATTTTACAGCCTTGAGAAATACATTCATTAGTTGCATGATTAGATCTTAAACAATTGTGGCATAACCTTAGTTTGTTGACGATGGGAATGCGCGACGCCACTGGTAAATTGAGAAATTGTTTACAGCTGTATAATTTATGTTGCTCTTTACAATGAGGACATGTTTGAAGAAATGTTGAGACGTGTGAGCTTGACTTTAGATAATTTGATTGTTTTTTAGGATATGTATGCTTATTAAAGTTAGTTTGATTCTTGTAGCTTGAATAATCCGTTTTAGTATGATAGTCACTTTGCTTTGTTTTTGAATGCTAATTTTCATCACTTAATACTTTAGTATGATTGTACCGATTTTCTCTTTTTTCAAATAACACACACCTATCTGATAAAAATGATATTAGATCGTTTAATGTTGGAGACATGCTTTTTTGTGTAATAAGATATTCCTCCCAAGCATTTTCTGTATTATGGTCGAGTTTACGTACTAAAATTTGTATTAAAATTGAATTCCACTGATCTACGGACTCGCCAACTACTTTCAACGCGCGAATTCTTGTTTGAAAGTCGTCACATAGATTTCGCAGCGTATAACCTGTTTTATTCATAACCGGCAAGTCTAAAATTGCATTTACATGATTTTTTATTGTGAGATTTTTGTTATCGTATCTTGATATCAGTAAATCCCAAGCAACTGGATAGTTATCATTGGTTACCTCTATTGACGCGATTACCTTTTGAGCTTCGCCAACCAAACAGCTTGTTAAATAATAAAACTTCCTTACATTGTCAATTGTATTATCATTATGTACTAAGGTTATGAATAAATCCCTGAGTTGACTCCATTTATCGATATTTCCCTGGAATTTAGGTAGTTCTAATGTTGGAAGTTTTATTGAGTTTTGAAGTGAAGAAGTAGACTGATTTTGTTGAGACAATCTAGTTTGAGAGACATTTAGAGACGTACTTTGTTCATGTCTATGAGTACTTATTAGATTTTTAACTTTGGTTATGACTGCGTAATATTTATTTTCGAAATTGTCACGCTCTTCATCAGATTCGTCATTATCATTTAAATATTCTAACTGGGACTGAATAAAATCAAATTTATTTATGATATCTAAAATAGTTACAAGACGATTTTCTAATTCATTTATTTTATCTGTGTTTACAGAGGATATTTTGTCATAGAACGTGATAAATTTTGTTAATTTTGATTTTAATTGGCCGCGTTCAAATGTTAACCGGCGAATTTGCTCTTCCCTATTTGCCTCAATTTGGTTGTTTGGTTGGTGTTCAGTATCAGGCATTATTATTAAATAAATCTACCACAAATTCTCTACTGAATGCAATAAAAAATTCGCGAGCTATTTTTTAAACAAAGGAATTAATGAAAAAATGGAACAGACTTACAGGTTTTTTCCATTCAATCTTGCTAATGGCTTGATTTCTGCTGTGTTGTTACACTTCACACTTTGATTATTTGATGATAGTATACCGTTCGGCTGAAGGGCCATATGTTGAATAATGATTTTGTTGTTAGTTAAGTGAACTGTAATTTCAATTCTTTATTTTACTCACAATAATTTATAAAAATGACAATTTTAATACAATGAAAATGAAAGTGCATCTTCTTGCCACGATGCTCGAAAACCGACGATCCCGTCTTGTCTCTTCTGCGCATGGTCCGTTGTGTCGTCTGCGCATCCCGCGTTGGCTCGTCTGCGCATCGCTTGACGCAGTTAGTTGGTAGGGATTGCAGTGGCCCAGCTTACAGTCGGTCAAGTGAATTTGCACTTTAACAAGTATTGATGTTTGGAGGAAAAAATCATCGCGGTCCGGGATTGTATAAGTCACCCTTCGGAAGCTCATAACATGAGCATACGCATCGTCGGGTGTGCCGCATCTAACATGAGCGATGGGCGTAATGTTTTTTAATCGGAGGTCGAGAAGAGCTTTTTCAATCAGAGAGTGAGGAATCGAGGGGCTAACATTGGAGATTAAAATTCTTGTAGATGGAGAAATAAGTCTACCAATAGGTATAATTTGAGAGTTGATTGTAATGTTGGAAGTGGTTTTTAGGAGACATTCAATTTGTGCGGAAGAGGATAAATATATTCAAATACGGCCATGGGCAGCAATACATGCGTGTTACCACTGGCAGTCAAATAAAATCCCCACATAAAATGATAAAACTCTTGTGGATTGGTTAAATCACATGAAAAATATTAATAAAAATATTACTCCAGACAACCATTTAATTATTTAAATCCCATTATTCCAGGATATGCTTAAATAATTTTAAAACCCATAGTTAATTCCCTTACGCAACCAACTATACAGAAGTGTGTATAAAGTTGCATACTCAGTGGGTGGCTTAACCGAATTATCGCACCTCCGCGAATTATAATACAATACAAAGCATTGTATTTTTATCATGCTACAACATGTTTCTCTCTAAGTCTAAACTATATCATAACTAATATGTCCAACCAGACATCTTATTGACTGTTGACAGTCCAAGACGACAACGTTACTAATGCCAACTGTAATATAATTAACTATGCTACAGGTTGAGATTGTTTTGATAATAATGCCAACTGTAATATAATAATTAACTATGCTACAAGTTGAGATTGTTTTGATAAGGCAGTTGAATAAGACATTGTCCTAGATTGAGATTAGTTCATTTTTCTATTTGGTAGGTGTTCTAAATGCGGTCCTGTCTTTCAAGGTAAGTTGCCGTAAAGAACTAGTTCCCTTATCGCTTACCTCGTTTGATATATATGTTTTATTTTGTTTTCAGACGATATTTTATCAGTTGATTATTATTTACTAGTTGATTTTTTACAGTTATTTGCATGAAGCCCTTTGTATTAATGTAAACGATGTAATTCACAGTCTTGAAATTATCATTCACTTTTTCCACTCAATTTGTGAATTATTCGGGACCGATCACATAAAAGTCTTTAAACCATAGTTGCCAGGTCCGAACTCCCCGAGAAAACATTTGTATCACTCAGTTTTTACTCTTGTTTCTTAATTTCTTGTGCTTCATCGTACTTTCTCTTATTTTTTCATGTAAACAGTGAAATTCTACTGAATGTAGTTGGAATATGAGTTCAGAATGTACAACTTTTATGTAGGGACCCAAGGGTCTCTTATTTTAAACTCCTTTTTAAACCAGACTCGTTGAGCACATTATCAAGGCATTCTTGGTTAAACCAGATGTTTTGTGATGTTTTGCAATGTTTTTTTAGTAAGGTCGGGTCAAGTCTTCTCTCGAAGACAGAGTAAAGGTCGAAACAGACACATTCCTGTTTTTTTAGTCTATATGGGGTTTGGTTTTGAAATTAAACACTAACATGAATTAAACGTAGTTATTTATTATAATTTTTCTATGTACATTGTTATAGTGTACATTAATTTAATAAATATTATACCTAAGTACACTTCCAAGTGTTAAACATTAACAGTTATTTTAGTACAAAATTGGCCGTCACTACTTCAAGCATTCTTAAACCAGAAACTTATCATAATCTACCATATAAACTTGTCTTTCCATTATTATTTCGACTTTACTTAATTCTACATCGGTTTTATATAAAAGAAAAAAGTACCTGTCGCGTTTTATGTATCATTTGAGCTTGTACAAGGGTATCTTCAGTATGAGGTTTCTCGGTTCATATTTTATTGGAATTTTTTTTTGAATTAAATCACTTTCAAGAGAGAGTTGATGGAAGAAACGTCAAAGATATCAGCTTGGACTACACCAAGAGGTATTTTTAAAATGAATCATATGCCTTTTGGCATAATATCAGGGACAAGTATTTTTCAACAAATTATTGAGCAGACTCTCTAAGGAATTTATGGCGTGGTAAGTTTCATAGATGACATTTCAGGATTGCGCACTTCCTTAAAAGAATTTGTTTTTGAAATGTTGCAAAAATGCAGGTTTCACCCTTAAAAAAGAAAAATATAAATTCTTTGTATCAGAAATCACTACTTAAGGTTTAAAATTACTAAAGATGATATTTCAAAGGTAAATGACGAAGTAAATGCTATTTTAAAACTAATATTTCAGAAGTTTGAAGTTTTAAACAATTTAAACTGTTTTATTTCATGGTTAAGTATGAATCTTCATCAAGTAAAAGCCTCAACTATTCAGTTGAAATATTTTTTGATGCAACATTTAAAAATGGAAATTTGTTTACATAATATACCAACTTTGTAGAAACAGATCTAATGCTGTGAGAAATCATTCTTAATTGCATGAAAATAGAAAAAATGAAAAATGTGACGGCCAAATAATAATTCATAAAAAAATACTTTTCGAATACTGTAAATAAAATTTTTTATAGACAACTCCCGCCTATACAGTTAAACTAACTTAATAACATATATTTAAAGTCTATAAAATGGCAGTTGCAGCTGATGGGTGAAGTATCTAATTGTTTTTTCAGCAGGGAAGCCTTACTAGCTTTCAATCTTGAGTAACACTTACCAAAATCTTAATTAAGAGCGATATATCCCACCTACAAAAGTGCAACTGTGCAATAGGAACAATCTACATAATATAAATCTGATTTATTAGTACAGAAACATGGAAAAATAAGACTTATCACAATCAAATAAAATTATTTTAGTTCCAGAAACTAATCTATTATATTTACAACACGCAGTTTATACAATATTATTAACAATATCGTTAAATGTAGCTTTTAATTTTTATAAAAACCTTAGATGATCGATAATGTAGTTCGTTACCAAACGGTTAGTACTTTTTAATTGGCAAGTATTAGCAACTTTTTAGAATGACCATTGTTATTTATTCCATAAGGAGTTACCATCCTTTTTTACTTTATTATCCGAACTACACTATCAATATTATTTCTAATCAGCTAGAAAAGTTATCACAGGATAATCAATGATCTTAGCCTACGTATTTTCAATACACCGCAAAGTTTGCGACGTATCCAGTGACCACTATAATATCCCATGAAATCTAATTAAAGGAGACTGAAGAGAATCCTGGGGAGAAATCAAATCGAAAGCTCAGAATCATGCCTCTCTGGCGTTCCTTTGTTGAGGCCCCATGTCCCCCTCGAAATTAAAGGATATAAGTAAAGTCAAGAGATAGTATATTTTAATATTTATAGTAGGGAAACAATGGAGATATTATAGAACATGTAGATAAATTTATAATAAAAGAAAATTGTAAACAAAAGGTGGCTGCTTCAAAAAAAATTGGTTATTTCAGAATCTGCAGTTGAACAGGGTAAGAAAAATGAATAATCTAGCAGAGACGAATAAGGCGAAAAAGGAATAATTGACAATATTTATAATTGAAAGGAAATGAATCTTATAAGTTGGTATAGGTTAGATCAGAAAATGAACAAGTAGAGATTTGAATGAAATTAAGAATAAATGACATACTTGTCAAATAAAGAAGGCGACTAACAATCATAGTACTGTGGGGGAAAAGGGCAGAGAGGTGTCTAGAAGAAGGAGAACCTGCTAACTATCTAATAACGTTTTCTAGTTTCTCAATGAAATAACCAGGTTAAATTCAATAAGAACAGACCAGATATTCTCTTTGAGCTGTTTTTTTAAGTGCACTTCAAGAATGTTTAAAATAATTTTCTTCATTATTTATTACATAATAGGTTTCACAGAAAAATCACAATCACAAGTCTACATTTAATCATTAATAATCCTGTTATACCACAACATTGTTCATGATACATAACATTACTTCAATCGCATTCAATCCATCCACAGATAAAGTTCAAGTCTTTTAAATTAATTTTTTAACACATAACTATATAAACTTGACACTTCAACATCAATTGAAACGATGTCAAAATCAAATAAGTAAATATCTATAATACTACAATATTTTTTTCTTTTCAATTTTCGAGATCCTATCAATAATTAGTCATAAATATAATAGAGCAAGGATGAATCGAGTTTTTACTGGAATATTTCATATCCACAACTAAATGTAGAAAATATTAAACTGAATCTAATATTTCTTGTCACCTCTATAGAACATGCCTTCAGTGGAGATCAGTGTTGTTCCTGGGCTGAAAATTTGTGTGTCAAATTGTTTTGTAACGTTTGGCGCCAAATTTGAATTTTTTGAAATTCACTCTCAAAAGTATTTGATGTCTATTTTTAAATGAATTACTGTGTGTACATTAAATATTTTAATCAATGTAATTTAAGTGGGAAAATAAAATCAAAAGAAGACGAAACAATTTCTTGTACAAGAAATAGGATAGTCTAAAACGACTTTTAGTCTAGTCTAAAAATTATTACAAAAAGGGGCTGCCGACAGGCGCGGATCTGGGGGTGGGGCATAGGGGCACTTTAACCCCCCCCTCCCCAGACGTGACAAAAATACACTAGATATAATAGAAATATTTTAATATGTTTTAGAGAATTTGAAGTTTTAATTCATATGTCTTTAAAATACTTAAATAGCTATACTGGTTTTATTTCACAATAACTAAGGACATTTTTAACATAAAATAGAGCGTATAAAGAGCCGCTTCATGGACGCCTACACCGTGCCAGCGTCCTAGGCCATCGGTATATTGGCGTACGTGTATACGGCCGCGTAGTTATGGAGTTACAGCTTTTGAATATCTCCGCCAGGGGCCGAGTCTACGCTCCTCCGCCAGTCGCCAGAGCACTGTGAAGTAGAACACGCTGCCCGGACACCCGCCTTTTTCTTAGTTTAGTAATTGCAGAGATTGTAATAGTTCCACGTTTATATTGTTTACTGTGACATTGTAAAGTGAAAAATGAGCGGAAGCGGAGGGAGGAAAATGCAACTAGGTCTTGAGTCTTTCTTTTCTAAAAAAACTAAGGTAAGTTTACAAATTACTTACATTAATCTATGATTTTCTAATGATGTAGCTGTTACAGTTACAGTTCATAGCGAATTTTAAAATAATTTTTTACGAACTAGTATGTCCTTCCTGTGTTTTTTTTAGTCAGACGCATCAGAATCGCAGGAGAAGGATGCAGCAGACACTGTCACGCTAGAAGGAAGATGCTTTTCTCAAGAAGGTCTTACCGCAAACGACCATGCATTGGAATTAGCGGCAGATACGGGCAGTTAATCTTCAGTTTTTCGTGATTTCGGCCAACTTTTGATGAAGAGGAAGAACATTTCTTCACTTACAGATGAAGAAAAATATCAGTGGCTGAAAAACTGTTGGGTACCCTCACAAAACTACAAATTTCCTGTAGTGCCAGAAGGAAACAAAAACCGTTATTTTCAACAGAGTTGGCTGCATACTTATGACTGGCTGGCTTACAGCAAACAATTACAAGGGGGTTTGTGCAAATATTGTATTATGTTTGGTAAATGTGAGGGCGGAAAGAATAATGTAAAACTAGGAAAATTAGTTGTGGAGCCTATGACTACATATAAAAAAGCTACAGAAACAATGAAGCATCACTCATCTACGGAATACCAGAAAAGAAATACTGTAGCCTATCATAACTTTTGTATGACCCATGAGGGCAGGGCAAACAACATAGTAGCGAGAATGAATGCTACGGAAAGAAAAACAATTGAAGAAAATCGCAAGAAGCTGGTTCCCATCATTAAAACTGTAATTTTATGTGGTGCCCAAAATATACCACTGAGGGGACACAGAGACGATGGTATTATCGACAGCACTGGAAGCTCTAGTAACTGCGGTGAAGGTAATTTCAGAGCTTTACTGAAATTTAGAGTTGACGCTTGTGACGAAGTTCTGGCCTCACACCTAACAACGTGTGGGAAGAATGCCAGTTACATCAGCAAAACCACTCAGAACGAAATAATTGACTGCTGCGGTGAAGTTATTACTGAAAAGATTGTAAAAAAAAATAAAATCCTCAAAGTTTTACACAATAATGGCCGACGAGACAACAGATGTGTCCATTAAGGAACAGTTATCAATATGTATAAGGTATTTTAACACTACGCAATGCACGATCGAGGAAGACTTCAAAAAGTTCGTTTATGTGGTGGATCTCACTGGTGAAAGTCTAGCTCAAACAATTTTGCAAGAGCTTGGAAAACTCAACATTAACTTGACTCACTGTCGTAAGCAAGCTTTTGATGGCTCCTCCAATATGAGTGGAATATTTAAAGGTGTCCAAGCCCGAATTTCTCAGCTCCAACCTCTTGCAACGTACAGCCACTGTGCCAACCATAGGATAAACCTAGCTATTAGCAAAGCCTGTTCTGTAGCTAGCATTAGGAATGCTATAGGGGTTATTTCTTCGTTGGCAAGCTTTTTTCGTGATTCTGCCGCAAAATTCAAAAGCTTAGAAGACGAAATGCGGGAAAATCACAATTTTCAACCTGGAAAACATGGTTTGATAAAGCTATGTGAGACGAGGTGGATAGAAAGACACGAAGCCGTATTGACATTTATGGAGCATCTTCCTGCACTCCCCACTGTTCTAGAAGCTATTGCTAATTCACCAGGAGGTAAAGGAAGCAACGCATTTGCGTTCTTGCACTCTATCCTTTCATCCGAATTCTTGATTAGTGTAGCAGTATTAGCTGAGGTTTTTGGAATAACGTTACTACTAGCCCGCAAATTTCAAGCAGAGTACATGGACGTATTGAGTGCTGCGGAACTTGTTGAAACAACAATACAAACTCTTCAAGAAAAACGGGACAACAGCGCAGAGACCTTCAAAGAGATATATAATCAATCAACTGAGTTGGCGGAAGAAATGGGCACAGTAATTATAAAGCCGAGGACAATATATCTACAAAAAAAACGATCTAACATACAGACAGAGACACCTGATGATTATGATCGGATGACAGTGTACATCCCATTTTTGGATTTTATTATCAATGAACTGAACACGAGGTTTCCTAAAACAAAAATGGAATGTGTGGGTAAGCTGCAACATCTGTTATCATTAAAACCAAATGATGACTGTATAAGGGATATTCTTGAAGGTGTTGTTAAATACAAAGACGATCTACCATGTTATTCGACATTAAAAGGTGAACTACATGTTTGGAAAAACATGTGGAAGTCAAACCCTGATAAAAAGATGCCTAGTCATCCGGCTGAAGCTTACAAGTTTGCTGACTCACTCCCAAACATCAAAGTTTTATTGCAGCTTTTGTGCACTCTTCCAGTGACAACCACAACGGCAGAGCGATCTTTTTCAACATTGCGTCGTCTGAAAACATACTTGCGCAGTACTATCACCGAAGATAGACTTAATGGTCTTGCCTTACTTCACGTTCATCAGGACATTTCTAATGTTATGAAGGCTGAAGAAGTATTGGACGTGTACATAAGAAAAAACAAAAGAAAATTGGCTTTAAAGGTATTGTAAATATTAATGAATAAACTAAATGTGTTCTAATCTTTGTTTGATTTATTACAAACAGTTGTTTTGTTCGGATGAAGATTATAATGGTAATTACATGAGAAATACATATAAAAATATAGGCCCAAAACGCATAATTCTGCCTTTATTTTTCTAAAAATGCTCCCGGGCCCCCTTTTATGGGGGGTATTCCATACCCCCCGGTAGGTTGGCCACCCTCCTTAGTCAAATCCTGGATCCGCCCCTGGTTGCCGATATCCGGAACGTGTTTGCAATTCGTCCTAAAGCAGTACATCGATTGTGTTTGCTGCGATGGGAGATGGAGTAGTCCTACAAGGTAGAACACCTTTATGAAACTTGGACAGTTGATGGCGTAAAAGGAGTTAGATACAACAGAAGCAAACGTGGCTGGTTAGATGCAGTTTTGTTTAGTGACTGGGTCAGGAACATAGCAATACCAAGACTAAAAGAAAGCATGGAAAAATCCTAATTAGAGATAACCTTTCCAGTCACTTTTCTCCAGAAGTTGTAGATGTTTGCAAACGGTACAATATTTCATTCGTATTTCTACCACCCAATTCTACGCATCTTACCCAGCCACTCGATGTAGTTATCTTTCGACCACTAAAAATGGCTTGGAGAAAAGTCCTAAAGCGCTGGAAGATGACCGCTGAAGGTAAAAAGGTGGCAGCAGTCCCCAAAAATCGGTTTCCCAGCTTCGTTAAAGACTTAATAGCAGAACACGGAAGAAAAATGTACAGTCAGGGTTTCGAAAATGCAGAATAATCCTTTTAGATAACAAACCATTTTGAAATGTTCTCCCGAAAGAAAATAACTATGAAACCGTCCAACAAGATGTGGATAATGTTGTCGTTTCACTGCCGAAATCACTAAGATACTCAGATGCAATGCCACAACGTGAAAAAAGAAAGAAAATTCAGTTTGAAGCAAGAAAAAGTGTGTCGGGGCAAGAATTTAGAAATGGAGATTCTGAAGGGGAAATCACGGATGAAGAGCGAGGAAACAAAGAGTTGACCGAGGCTAAAGGGAAGATAACAGATGAAGAGCCAGACAAGGAGACGAACAACTCTCCAGACGAGCCAATGGATGATGATATAGGGACGGGAAATTGGGAAAATTCAGATGAGGAAATACATATCTCCCACGCTCAGCTACGATACAGATTGGCGAACTCATAGAAGGATAACATTGATGAGAACCCAAAGTTATCCTATTTGGGAAAAAATATTGCTTCAAAGGAAGGAGACTGGCTAGTTGTTGCTTTTCCTGTGACTTTTGGCAAAATAAAAAAGAAAAAATATTTTATCGGTAGTATCACTGATAAAAGCGATTTAGACTTCGAAGGAACGTTTTTGAAGTATCATCCAAGCAAGCAATTCTCAGGACACATCTTTGAGTTTCCAACCGTGCTAGATATATCTACATTCACATATGAGCAAGTTGTGGGTCGGGCATATCCCATTGAAGGTGACACTATTGAGGAACCTTCCAGAAGAGAATTGCTAAGGTTTTTAGTAACCCAAACTGATTTAAACTAGTTTTTTTGTTTTCTTACATTATCAAAATAAAGTGTTTTTTAAGGATTTTGCGAATGTTTTTTAAGGAAATAAAATCTTTTCTACATTGAGTGTGTTTTCTTCTTTAAAAAACGCTAAAAACAAAAAACTGGCAATTTTAAAAATAAAGCTCTGTTTCTATTTACCTTCATTCTTCTGGAATGTCCAACACAATGTAAAATTAATGTGTGTTTCTTTTCACCCCAAATCAAAAACTCTTTAAATTCAAAAACTGTTTCTATTCACCCAAAAAGTGGTTAAATAGCAAATAAAGTGAAAAAGTAAGCTGTGTTTCTTTTCACCCCGACCTTGAGGTGAATAGAAACAGTGCACATTTTTTTAAAATAGAAGGGAGGGGGTATATGTTTAAAAAAACAATACAGAACTTTAATCTACTTGGTGCGACCAACCTTTTCACGATTCCACTTTATTTTTAGTGTTCAGTGTTTTTCAGATACAAAGTCGAAAAGGTCCAAAGTTGTTTCTATTGATCCCATTTTACAGTAGTTAGTGCGTTATCTGTGTTAAGGGTGTTTGTGATTCCAATGTAAATAATAGCTCAAATTACTATTTCACTAATAAATATAGTTTTTTCACACTACTTGAAGTAGGTTAGAATAATAGTATGAATGTTCACGACAGACAAAGTAAATTGTTTTTTTGCTTTTATTTGTTGTTTAATTGTTACGAGTATTAGTAGTAAGAAGCAACGAGGCGGGTAAAATGAATTACTATGTCATTTTGCACGACCTTTTCTTTATATCTAACGAAGAATTATTTCAGAAGGTTCACTCCTATAAACGAAAGACGACTAGGTGCAGTTGGAATGTTGCGGACATGAAGTGAGCTTTAGAATGGAGAAACGGGTTGGTTGAAAGCAAGTGAACATTTCAACGTACCAACTGCCACCCTCCGCCGTCGAGGTCTTAACAAAAACAAAATTGCAACAAATACCACAAAACATTTGGATTGTTCTTTTAATAAAGAGAATAATGTGGCTCGGAAAGGGTGGTTACGTGGTTTTCGGCAACGTAACCCTGAATTGTCATTGTGTCTCCCCGAAGCCACCTCTCTTGCTATAGCTGAGGCTTACAATAAACCCCGGGTGGAAAAGTTTTTTTACTAAACTGGAACAAATTATCGAAGAACATAAAATGGACGAATCTGCGTGAACAACTGTTCAATTTCCTCCAAAGACGTTCGCCATGAAAAGGCAAGTAGGCGCTCTCACAAATGTTGAGAGAGCTGTCCATACAACCGTTGTTGCCTGCTTTAGTTCTGGATGGACATATGTAACAACGGCATTAATATTTCCTAGGAAAAGATTTAATCTTGCCTTGTATGTCGGGGCACCAGCAGGGACGTTAAATTTACGTAATGAATCTGGCTACATAACGGGGGATTTGTTTCAAATATGGATGCGACATTTAGTTGAGCATGTCAGATCAAATTTCAAGAATAAAGCTTTATTAATTCATAAAGGTAACTAAGCTTTCGAATTTGTTAAAAAGAATTTTGTGATACTGCTTTGTTTGCCTGCTTCTCCTGTACAATTACTGCCTGCTACTGGAGTTACAAAGTTTACATGTTAAGGTAATGATATGCTTCACATATAAATACGAAGCCAACCTGAAAATCATCCCATTTGAACTTCACTCACAGCACGAGCATGTAACACTCTCTC
Source organism: Galeruca laticollis (assembly GCA_963921935.1). NCBI lineage: Eukaryota > Metazoa > Arthropoda > Insecta > Coleoptera > Chrysomelidae > Galeruca > Galeruca laticollis. Next base: position 241,223,297 of record OY998177.1, on the reverse strand, counting down.
GTAAACTACCGGTAAATGACGGCACTTTTAATAGCAATAAAAATGCTAACCTCTTTAAAATAACTTAAATTAATAATGCATTACCTCAATAGTAATGCTCTTGATTGCGATGCAGAAAAATGAATGAGTAAAGTGTAAAATGTTTAATTTAAACCACACCCAATCAACAAGTTAATTAAAACTACAATATAACTCTCTCTTCACAACAAATAATGTGAATGGTCCTTCTTCACAACAGTAAATGTGAATGCAAGCATATGAAAAAACAGCAACACTAGAGACCAAGTGGTTTTCGTTCAACAGGGATATCACCTTTTAATTCCAATATTTTTCCAGAACTGTTTAAGATATCAAATTTCTATATAGCATTTGCGCACCTATGGCATTTTCGGCTAAAAAAAAATATGACCCCGTTCCCCCTCCACCCCCCTCCTCAAAAAGGTACACAAGGGAAATCGTCTTCTTTATTATTCGAGCTAGCGAAAAATAAAAAATTGCATATAAAAGAGAAAATTCCGACTTGTACATAGGACCGATAAACCGATTTTTTGATTTGAAGAAATATACAGGGAAAAATTAAAAAGTATTTTTGTAATTTTTTTTTTTGAATTTCAAGAAACGAATATCCCATCGTAAAAGACCACGTCAAACCCTCTTGAAAAACATACAACAAAACTTTCCTGTCCCCCTTCTTGGGGGGTCTAGAGGTCGTCAAAAACCGACTTTTTTCGACATTGGTACTTGGGGCTTGGAGCTTTTTTGCTGTAAACGATAGCGAAAAACTGCCAAATACGTTTTGAAGAGAACAACTCGACACGTACATAGACCACATAAAAGGGGAGGTTAATGGGGGGAAATATACAAAAAAAATTCACAAGTAAATTTAAACAATTTTTTTTTGGAATTTCTGGTTATAAATATGATGGGGCAACTTGTCAGGTCAAGCCCTTTACGATAAAATATGAGGGCACCCCCCCTGTCCCCCTTTTTTTGGAGGTCCAGCATTCGCTAAATATTAATGCTGGAATCGTGATTTTAGGGGGATCTTCCGGATTTGAAGTGCTTATAGGCATCATGGGCTTGAAATATTTTTAGGGCCCCCCAAATGAGCTCCCCAGCAGTTGACTGAAATTGAACCTGGAAGTTCCAGATGATGTTTTTCGGCATATGCGTATTCAGTATATAGCTACGGTATTCGAAAAAAAATTTTAACCTCAAAATTTAGCGCGTCTTGTGGCGCCCTCTTTTTCCATAAAATGTTTAAAATAAATATATCAATCGGTAGAGAAAAAAATTAGAATTTTTCTGAGTATATACAGGGTTGTGAAAAAATCTTTTCGTAATTTTTGAACATTGAATTTTTTGGCGAAATATACTCCTTTTATGAAGGCTAAAAATTTTATATGTACGTGTCTGAGCGCCCTCTACATTTTTAGTCTCCAGCATTTTTTCGATATCTTGCAAAAAAAAATTTAGTTGTCCGTTACTTTCAATGTAGTTATGGGGGCAAGCTTTGCCTAGAGGGGGGCATATTTTTCCTGTGAGTCCTGGACTATCATAACCCTGTAATGATCCATAAAGGACAGTAACGGCAAAAGGACATTAGTATAGAAATAAGATTTAAAAATTAGGTTATTACAATATTTAGCGATCATTGATCTGAGACGGTCAATGTCAGTTATTAGTGGAAGCACGTTCTTGTTAATATCTAAACAAACACGTACAATTTATAGACGGAGGTCAGGAATGTAGTAAATCATACCTACACTTCCTATAAAATGAAAGTTAACGAACCAGGATTAATCAATTGTTATTAATAATTTGAATAAGTCGATTGATATTATATCTGTGTATTTTTAATGTATTAAAAACGATCCCAGTAATTTTTATAGAAGTGATGTTGTTTATTCTATTCCCGAATACAGGTTGCTAGGTAAGTGGTTTCCTCAAATATAATATGCCTTTATGGTAAACGTCTAGTATACGAGGGATACTTACTAAGTAACCACCACAACCCACCATCAGGTACACGGCCAAACATTTTTTTAATAATATTTGCCCCCCTTGACCCTCCCTCAGATTTTTTATGGGCTCAATTACTACGCCAATGCTCATCATTTTTGATTCTCTACACGAAAGTTTTTTTATTTTTTTTCTACGATTTTTCTCTCCTCTTCAAAAACCCAGCTCATGTTACCTTTTAACAAGGTGTCATATAGGGCAAATTTTCAAAATGCTCTGATTAATTCGAAATTTGGTACGAGGGTATAAATTTTGCCCAGGCACACGGTCCCGATATTAAAAATTCTCCAAAACGAATTTTTAGCTGTCAAAACGTTACTTGAAATTCTCGCCAAGACCCATCAAGGGGTGGATGAACATATAGGAAAACGAGTTTTCGGGGACGAGAAATACAATGAGCAAATCAGTTTCTCTGTAAGACCTATTTGACAGGCTTAAAAAAAATAAAAACATCAAAAACCGCAGTATTTGCGGGTTTTAAAAACAGATTTTTATAAAAATTTGTAATTAGAGGTTTTTCATTAAGACCAATCGAATGACATTAGTTTTCAATTATAATTTTTTTTAAATAGTTTATTTGGAAAAAATTCGAAAAATATTTTTTAATTTCTTTAATAAAGAGAATTTCGGAAAACGGATAGCAAAAATGGAATCCCCGGGTAAAAATACATGGTATTTGATCATTTTTTGTATACGTTTACTATATATCAAAATTTTTATCTAGGACCTCGAAATTTTTTAAATCGTTTTGACATGCCTCTATTTAAAATTTAATATTGTCGAAACTAAGAAAGATATGGACTTGTGTTACAAACCATTCGATAGAGGGTTAAAGTTTTATCATTTCGGATAGCCAGGCAGCCATTAAATTTCAGATTTTTCAAATATTACAGTAAAAACTCGACTCGAAGCAAAGCATTCAATAACTAGAATTAATAGTTATTTATTCATTCCTAAAAATAAGTATATATACAATAAACATACTTCTCGAATACCCTGCACACCGACTGTATTAAAAAATAATAATAAAGAAAACAGTTAGTAAACAGAAAATTTGTCTTGAAGTACAATTTTTTTAAAGGATTATCAAGACAAGTTGCAAGACCAAAAGGCAAATAAATGTAACTGTAACATTTATATAAATTAACCATGTTAAATTATTTATTATCTGAATTAATTTAATTAAATGAACGTCAATACAATTAAAAATGTTGACAGTATAGATAAGAAAATATTTATATCCAAAATGTATCAAAACCTTTCCAATAAATATTGAGATTTACTGTTATTTTAATAAATGTAGATTTATTATAAATAGTATCGTTTTAATTATTCTGAACGAATTTGGAAAAATATTTGAAAATATAAAAATATTTTTTGAAATCAAACATTTATTTAAATTAAACTAAATAAATTTGATTCAAAAGTTATTTTAAATTAAATAAACAGAATTTATAAATTCCACAATTAAAATTTCAATTTGATTTAAACTAAATTGACTTGATTTATTTAAAATTGTATTTAGTTTAATAACTGAAATTAAATGTTTCAAATGAAAAATAAATAATTATTTGGAGATCAAGATCGATGTGAAACATTTGAATAATAAAATTCGATACACAAAAAAATAAATTAAATTCATTATTAAATTCAACATGAATGTTTAAGATTTAATTTTTTGTAACTGGTTTTAATTATTATTAAATTTTAAATAGAGCGATGGAAAATATAATAAAAGATAAAATGTTTTAAGAATATACAAAGGCTAGAACAAATAAATTTCAAAATCAATTTGAGTTAGAATTAAATTAAATTGAATGTATATTTACTAGTGAAATTAAACGATTTTTCTGGACAATAAATAATTTTTTGGCGCTTCAATTGCTATATCGATGTGAAATATTTGAATAATAAATGTTGAATTAAATAATAAATTTAATTTATTATTAAATTCAACATGATTGTTTAGATTTTTTACCACTGATTTTAATTACAAAAAAATAAAGCAATGAAAAATATTATAACAAATAAATTCCCAGAAATGTACAAATAACAAATCCCACGATTAAAATTTCCAAATAAATTTAAGTTTGAATTAAATTGATTTATTTAAAGTTGTATTTACTAGTTGAATAATTGAAATTAATCGATTTTACTGAAAAATAAATAATTATTTAGTGTTCAAATGAATGAGTGCTATATTAATAATAAATTTGATTTAAATGCACGAAAAAAATAAGTTACATTTAACATGTTTAGAATTAAATTTTCTTGCAACTGGTTTTAATTACACAAAAATAGAGCAATGGAAAGTATAATAAAAAATAAATTGTTCCAAGAAATGTACAAATATACAATGACTGGAACAGATAACAAATCAACAATTATATTCCTTTAAAAAAATACATATTTTTAACATTCCTTATTATATAAAAATAATAAATTAACACCCATCTACTCGTATCTCAGCAACAGTCACATACTTATTCAGAAGAAAACAAAGAATTCCTTCGTTACATTCTTTCTTTTTATTACCAGTACCTTTTCGTGGTAATAATTGGTTTTTTGATATATTTATGTAAATATATAGAACATTTCAAAATAAAAATTTTATTTATAGTCAAATTTAAAAAATTTAAAATTACTTAACAACGTTCTTCAGAATAACCAAAAATCCAATTCTCCCAGGATTTTTTTAACAAAACTAATTTCGCAAACAAAAATAATTTTGTTCTTTCTATACTACTACTTACGTAAGTAATTTGATATCACATGATTAAATTCGGAAAAAGCGTTTCAAAGAAGTTGATCAGTTTTCTTGATCGTGTTGTTGTTGATTGTGTTGACAGTTTGATAGTGACAGTGCGACAAATCGAGGCTGCTTTTTCTTCGATTCTTATAGAGGAACACCAGCAATATAACCAAAACTGCCACAAATAGCAGGGAGCACAAGACTATTATTACGATGTAAATTAAAGAATCTGAAATTTAAAAAAATAAGGATATTTAGGTCATACATCATAAAAATTAATACACGTCATTAATGGCAATTTTGTATATGTAAGTATTTGAGACGTTGTAAAATTGTGTTGTAATTGCAGCTCTCGTTCAATTTTGCATATATTATTGTAACAAGCTGATCAGCTGTTACGATTTCCATCGTCCGATATTTTAATTTCATCGTACTAATGATTTGATATTAAAAAACTTGTTTCACTTCCAAATTTTGTGTATTTAAACAATATCGTACATAGGAAAAGTCTCTTCCTATTAGTAACTTCACATATTTGCTGGTGAGTTAGATTCTTGAAATATTTTTTCTTCATGTGTATTCTGTTTTATTTCAAATTATAATATGGTTTGGCGTTTGAAGAATTTGGTATGTTCAATTCTTTTGTATTGTAAAAATTTAATATCGATTGTTCACCCCATCCCAGTGTTAGCTATGAAAATACATTAACTGGAGTCGAATACCACTATCTGAGGAAGAGTCCCAAGCCAGGGAAGAAATAAATGTGACATTATTGCTAAAAAACTATTATTTTAAGAATAACCTTGTTGTTTATAAGCTTGTTATTTGTTGATAACTTCAAAAATAATCCAACTGAAATCAGATGAAATGAGTTCTTGAAATACTTATTTTAACAAAAGACACAACAATTTTAGTACTGTAAAACTCTGATTGTCCCGACGGCAGATTTTCCTTGGCTGACGAGCAGAGTTGGTGCATGAAAGATGAACGCTGAATGCACCGTGCAGACATTAGTCTGGGGGAATTCGTCCAGGCAAATCCCTTATGTAGTCCGGTCAATTTAAACATTCGAAGCTACATAAATTCCCATCAAGCTGAAAATCAGTAAGGTTGTTAAAAATATGATTAAAAATAAAGTTTGAAAGTTCCCCATCTTTCCCCTGTACGGAAAAATTTTTATTCAAGGTCAAAGGTCAAAAAGATGGTAAGTACTTTTGAAGGGTTTCGTCACGTTTCCGCCTTGGGTTCTTCAGCTGGAATCGGTATAAATGTTCGTGACCTTATCGCATGTCCAACCTCTTCTTCAGCTGCTTGAAGTCATCCGTTTCTTTTAAAGGTATCGTCTGAAGTACATCTAAGGCAACTCCCCGAAGTGCTATAGTTAGGTTCATTGCTTTCTCCTTATCGGACCAATTATTCACTCTAGCAGCTGCTTCAAACTGTTTTACATAATTGGTCCACAATGTCTTTCCATCGAACGTTAGAGCCTTGACTCGGGCAAAACTGCCAATCTCTTATGTCTTGGGTTGTGTTTTTGGCTTGCATGGTTTTATATGCTCGATCTTCTTTTCTTCTGCTAGCGTCTCTTGTGTTCTTAAATCGGCAATTTTTGTTTCTCATCATCTTATTCTCGATATCTGATTTTAGAGTCGAAATTTTATTTTCGATGTCAGCAGCAATGTAACTTTTCAACGATAAGATATCGGCAGAAATGTCGTGCTTCATAGCAGAAATATCGTTCATTGTATCCGAAAAATCGTTCATCATATCAGAAATTGACGATATTAGGGTGGAAGTCTCATCTTTGAATAAAAACATTTCTGGATCAAAGCCGTCATTTTCCAGTGCCACTTTAGTATTTCTATTAATTCACTTTCCTTACTGGACGTTTCCAACTCACGATTTTCCAATTCTGCCTTTAGCTCTGTCACTAGCCACAGCCATTAGCTGAAAAAGTGTCCGCTAGTAAACGATAAATTATAGTTCAAAATTCGACCAAAATGGCGCTAGTATCAAAAGTGGTATAATATAAACTTAGCAATTATAGAGAACGTGAAGTATGCTGTAACAGAACATCGTATCTAGACATGAACAAGGTACGTCATTGACAACCTATATTTATAACACACTTTTGATATATGTAACTAGAAAAACCGGCAAATGTTGCTTGCACTTTTGCCCACGGAAATGTCAATCTCAAATTTTTTCTTGACAATCTAACATCATGTTTATAGTGAATTTTGACAGACACTAATATTACAATTATAATTAATTAAAACTTATCAAAAAAGATAGACCAGGCATAACAATTCAAAATTGTACAAATTTCACTATTAACTATACCTACGTTTTAACTGATTTTTCTATATTCAATTTTTAAATTCTTTCTTTTCAAAGCTTAAATAAAATATCTATATAAGTAACTTTTTGCTTCTATTAATAAAAATGATCGTATAAAAAATATTGTGTACCAATCGTACGCAAAGCACCTTTAAACTTATGGCGCGTGCCACAAACTGTAGCGCTCGTGGAAAAAGTGATACAGAAGGTGATAAGCTGCAGCTCCACGTGGTGGAAAAGTAATGTCAATGCCAACATTCTTTTTGACAATCTAAACTTATCTTTATAGTGAATTTCGCTGACAAACACTAATATTACAATTACTTAAAACTAATCAAAAAAGATAGACCGGGTTTAACAGTTCAAAATTGTTCAAATTTCATTATTAACTATACCTACGTTTTAACTGATTTTTCTATATTCAATATTCATTTTTTAAATTCTTTGTGTTCAAAATTTAAATAAAATACCTATGTAAGTTACTTTTTTCTTTCATTCATAAACGTGGTCGTAGAAAAAATATTACGTACAACACGTACGCAAACTACTTCTATCGCTCCCTAGATTTTCAGGTTCGTGGAAAAAGTAAACGATATTAGAAAAATACACATATGTGCTAATATATGCCAATTTTGAGGGTGTTGAATGGTGTAGAATTTTTGATATACTGCAGCGCCACCTGGTGATAAGTTACAACAAAGAGGATAGTGTAAGAACATTCTCCATTAAAGAAGTATATATATATATATATATATATATATATATATATATATATATATATATATATATATATATATTGTTGTGATTTTATTTTATTTTTGTTTGCTCGGTATACTTTAAATCTTTGTAAAATTAAATAACAGTACACAGTGTATTTACCTTTTTCATTATGAGAACTCAGGGTCTGGGTTCATGGGTTTTATGTATAATAATTCTTATTATTCCTTTTTTTATATGCGCCAAATATTCGATATATTTTTTTAAATGTTAAATTAAATATTTACTTCTGATCAATTAATATTTTTCAATGGAATATTTCTAATACGGTCCTGTGTATTTGATTTAAAAGCACTACAGTGATGAATGTAGGTGTCCGAAATAGTATTGCCAACTGATAAAAAGAAAAAGTATTTTGAATTAAGATTTATAACTAAACGATTTTATCCACTCAAAAGAAACCAATTTTTCTTTCGTAAAATATCAAAAAGTACATTATTTTGCACATTAAATGAAAAATAAAACTTAACTACGATGGCCTTTCATTCAACTACATTCATACTAGTGAAATTTATATCTAACACATGTAAGTATGTAACTTGCTATACATTTAAGTTGGTAATTATTCAACAAAATAAAATATTAGAATATGGACTCAATCGGATGTAATTCAATATCTAATGTTTTTTTATATTGCATTTTTATTTGCAATGAAGTTTATAAAATACCTTTTATCTTTCACTAATGTTCGAAAGATGAATAATATTCACTTCATTGTTTTCTTTTTAGGCTGTTCTGGGTCCTGGAAAATGGATTCATGGTTCGTTTGTTAATCTAAAACAAACAGGTAGTGACGTACAGTTTAACGTCTGAACTATAGCCTTTCGAGAGGCGCGCGCGCGATTTGTATTCCTTATTTTAACTGCAATAATCTACGCTGACTTTATATTCTCATCATGCCTCGCTCTATCACACTAGTAATGTCATGTGCCTCTTACATTTTCCCGTTGACTATGAGGCGATTATTGTTTTACGCTAGTATTAAATGAGGAATGATTTGTTATTATTAAAAAGGAATATTGTATGAGCACATATACTTTCAATGTGTAGACTGGAAATGCAGAGAGGGAATAGATAAAAACAGAAAAATTGCGGCTGTATACGAAATCGTTTTATCAAGAGTCTAGGAATTACAGCGTTCAGAATTGAATATTTGCCATATGTATAATGATTTGAGTGATATTTGAAAAACAATTCAACATTTTGTGCAATTATACTTTTTTCTTTGGAATGTTACGATACCCTGTTAAAGAAAATAGGTGATACACTGAAATACTTGTTTCTTTCTAACACATGGGCTCTGTATTAAAACCCTATGTTACCATAGAATATTCCTAGCACTGTATATAGATGATCTTTAATCTTAGAATACAAATAAATCCTGCCAGATTATTTTAAATTCTATAATTAATAAAAATGAAAGTTTCTTACCATTTCCTTTATCTGTACGTGTTACTGCAGGCTCAGTTGTAGTGGTTGTAGGGGATTCTTCGTAAAATTCGGCATTTCTATTACTAATAACAACTGGTATGATTTCATTATCGATTTCCATGCTTTTATCGACAGTCACAGAAGAAGTACTAGAAGTAACAGTGGAACTAGTAGTAGGAATAGTCGTAGGTAGTCGTTTCATTTTATATTCGTCCAATATTTTAATAAGATCGTTCATCGAAATGTTATATCTCGTCAAAATGTCTTGTTGTAACTTTACAGAGTTACATTTACATATTTCGCAGCCTTTTCTGTTAATTCTGTAGCCGTTAATGCAAGTTTTGTTGCAGTTAGCTAAAGGTTGACATTCGGCGATTGAAGTTATTGTTGGTAATAAATCTTCGCACAGTTCTCTGCTGCATTTTATCAAACCGTTATCGCACGAACAAGTCGTGCAATTATCTGTTTCTATCCATTTCTCCAAGTGGAGCCGAGACACATTGTCAGCGCCGTTACAAGAATTGTTTCGATGTACTAGATTCACTTTTACGTCGCAGTAATGGGAGATGCATTTCTCGATACCGTTACTAGAAAATTAAAAAGAAAAATTGATAAATAAAATAATTTATTACAATAATGTCATAACTTGAAAATTGTCTTTAGGAAACAGAAATTCAAATAGTCGGTGGCTGAAGTTCTGATTATGCCCCATCGCCCGAGAGAGAGAGAGGAGAGAAGCTCGTAGATTTTTTGAGTTTAGGCTTGTTACAAGCTCATTTAGATATATCCCCCAGAGGTTAGGAATTAGGCTACCAATCCAAGAACACCAGCTTTATTTAGAGAAAATCGTTTAAATGTACAAAAATCATTTCAAGGACCTTTTAAGAAACAAAACAAGATACAATCTTACCAGGTGTATCGCTTCGACCAGAAGTATTTATAACTAACTAAAACTAAAATCCCACCACCAAATATGAAAATAAAATGATCTTCTAACTCAAATAAAAGCAAATTCTCAAACTAAAATGCATATAAAATTTAATGTTTATTTTGATAACAAGTTATAATTAATCATGTATCTATCAATTGTCAATATTGTCACTATCAAACTTCAAAAATGTCCCTAAATCCCATAAGCATAAGTGACTGCTAAACCAATATTTGAAATCAGTTTGACCAACAATTCTAAGAATCTAATAGATTTAGGTGGGAATTTTCAGTGTACAAAAAAAATATCTTTCTTTTTGCTATCCATGTGTATGGAGTGAAACGTTTGCCGCATTTTACGGAGTTTTTTTTTAGAATTTTCGCAGGTAATCTTAAGTATTACTTTGGTGATAAAGGCACCTATAAGTACCCTGAAGGGGATCAGAATTAAATATATGCGGAAATTCATTTGTAGTAATTGAAAATGCAATTCACCTTGAGGTCACCCGACATCGAAAGGTATGTTTCCAACTTATTAACTAGCTCTACTAAGCGAAAGTTGTACTTTTCCGTAGATTTCGATAAGCTAACTGTATTATTGCTTGAGAAAGCTTCAGTTTCCAGTAGGAGAGTTAGGTAATTTAGATATTAGGATATGCTTAGTATGTCATAATTAATAGTGTCAGTTTCAATTATAAGATTAGCATGTTTTGATAGTCAAATCTAGCTATATAAAGAAAAAAAGAATCAATATAAGATATCTTAGGAACAATAATTGATTCACCTATTTAAAATGGATATGAAATTGACCTTGAGTTTCATTTAAAAACACTAAAATGGATATATTTTTATTATTACCCACACCTTGTCAGCAAAGGATGATACAGAATTATTCTTTTTAGACCTCTTTTGAATACCAATCCTCATTGGACTCTCTGTTTCCAATTAGTCCTGGGAATACCTTGGACCCCAGATTTCTGTATACCTAACAAGTTACCAGCTGTTCATCTGCGAGGACTACCTTGTTCATATTATTTTAAAGGCTCAAGAAGCAACTGTATAAGGCGGTGCTGAACGAGTATTCCACAGCAATTTAACAGCTAAGTGGTAGTCATAAGTGGGATTTGTTCTTTGTCAACATATAAAGTTTTGGTTGGAGTAGGGTTTTTTTTTCACGGGAATGTATTGATAGATGATTACCTTTCATTTTAACCTAAATCAGTCATCCCCCACCCACCCCCTAAGGGCAGGGGTGGGGGTGACTTTGTAAAATAGTCGTAAAAATAAATTTTTGATTTCGGAATCAAATTGTACGTAATTTTTTACGTATACACCCAAAATTTCAATTTGATAACTTGTTTTTTTATAAAGTAATGCGAAAAAAATGTTATCAAAAAATTGATTATTCAATGGTGTAGAGCTCTCGGGTCTAGCATACTTCCATATTTGATAGAAAAAAAATTTCGCGGGAATGTTTTGATGGATGATTATCTCTCATTTTAACCTAAATCAGTCATCCCCCACCCACCCCCTAAGGGGTGATGACTTGAGAAAAACTTCAAGTATAAGATAAAATTATGAAAATTTAGGGCCGTACATAAAAAAATTCAAGGAAACCGATGACGACTTTGGAATATCATTTTTTCCAAAAATAAGGGTAGCCACCCCCCAAAAAAACCACCCCCGAGGGGGAATTTCTCATTTTGTGTATTTTTTTGAGATTTCACGCATCGTATATGCCCTATCCCGAAAATGAAGTCTCCATGTAGGGTAGCCACCCCCCAGAAAAACCACCCCCGAAGGGGAATTTCTCATTTTGTGTATTTTTTTGAGACTTCACGCATCGTATATGCCCTATCCCGAAAATGAAGTCTCCATGTCTTCCCGTTTCTTATATAACAGAGTGACCCAAGACCCAGAATCATCGAGTTTCCTTTGAAATTTTGTCAAAGTCCATACGTGAGAAAAATTTCAAGTTTAAGATAAAATTATGAAAATTTAGGGCCGTACTTAAAAAAATTCAAGGAAACCGATGACGTCGTTGGAATTTCATTTTTTCCAAAAAAACCACCCCCGAAGGGAAATTTCTCATTTAGTGTATTTTTTTGAGATTTCACGCATCGTATATCGTATAGTGTTTTAAATGAAACTCACGGTTTCTAGTTAATTCCACAATATAATAAAAGTTATTGAAAACTCTAAACAATTGACAATTGTTTCGATAAATCAATACCATCGTCAGAATGACAGATGTTACATTTTATTTGATGCCTACCTGATGTTTAGTAGTTATTTTTGGCTAGACCAAGAAGTGACCTAACTTGTGATTGACTTAATATATGTTTATAGAAAAAAGAAGAAGATGTTATATTACAGATATTGAAGCTTAGATATTATTAGCCCTATGGTGATATCCTGGATATCATTTTTCCAATTAAGATGATATAGAAAACCAGGAAAACTATATCTGCTGATCTTTACAATTATCACTTAAGAAGACAGTTTATTAGTGGAGAACTCCCTAGATTTAACTGTTCGTTGACAACTTCATATTGTGGGTTTCTTAAATGTCTTCTAATTTCCAATTCTTCAAGGAAATCCAGTTCTTGTTTCTTTTCACAAATATGCAGCACTTCTAGTTTTGTGCTAGGTGTCAATGAATGATTGGTGTCAAGTAGATGTTTTGCGTAGCGGGATTTATCTGGTTGTTTTAACCTGTATGCTCGTAAGTGTTCACTGTATCGGATTTCAAAATTCCTAAGGGTCTGACCCAAATAGACAGCATTACATTCTTGACATTTGAGTTTATATATACCTGACTTCTTTAATAGTGGTATTTTTGTTTTTACATTTAACAATTTTGTACTAACGTTACTTTCTGTTTTAAAAGAAATTCTTGTATTCGTTGCTGAAGATATTATCTTTGAAATATTATTAGAAATATTTCCTGCATATGTGATGGTTTTATAAGTTTTTATTTCATCAGCTTGTTTAGGAAATATTAGTTGTAATGCCACTTTTTCCTCTTTTTTACTAATTAGCTTATTTATCATATCTAATGGATAACCGTTGGATGTGGCTATTTGTCTAATTGTATTAATCTCTCTATCAAAATTACAGTTGTTCATAGGAACTGAAAAAGCTCTATGTATCATTGAATTATATGCCGCTAGTCTGTGTGACATAGATTGATTGGAATTGAATGGAATTGTCACATCAGTCTGTGTTGGTTTTCGGTAAATTGAACAATCAAGTACATTATTAACTCTTTGAATTTTTAAATCAAGAAAATTGATTGAGCTATTTTCTTCAATTTCTAATGTAAATTTAATTTTTGGTGGTTGAAAAATACATCTAATTGTCGTTCACTACCCATAAAACAAGCTAATACGTAATCTTCATATCTGTACCAAAATAAAATATTTTTCGAAATATTACTTTCAAAGATCCTTCTTTCTAAATTGTCCATAAAAATGTTTGCTAAAATAGGTGATATAGGGCTTCCCATTGGTAAACCTTCATTTTGAATATATATCTTATTGTCAAAAGTGAAATAATTCTGATTAATGCATACATCAAATAAATTAAGTATATCTGATGTTATTCCTGGATTAATATTTTTATCTTCTAGTAATTTCCTGACAAGTATTAGGCCTTCTTTAGGAGGAATTTTAGTGAACATATTAGTTACATCGAACGAAATGAGTTTATAGTTATCTTGCAAGTGGATTGCTTTCAACTTTTTGATTAGTTCAATTGAATTTCTAATTGAGTACTGAGATTCATATCCGTAACTATTGAGTATATTGTTGAGCCTCTTTGCCAATATATTATTAGGAGCATTAACATAAGAAACTACAGGTCTAATTGGTTTCGTTATTTTATGTAATTTAACGGTTCCATATAATTGTGGACAATGAGGATTCTTATTTATGATAGACCTCTTTTCGTAATCACTTAAAAGATAATTTGAATTATTAACAATATCCCTTACATTATTAGAAAACTTTTTTGTTGGGTCTGCTTTAAGAACTTTTACATCGCTAGATTCTATAAAGTTATATATTTTGGAATTGTAATTTTCAGTCGGCAAAATGACAGTTGTGTTCCCCTTCTCAGATTTTGTAACTGTTACGTTATTATCTTCTATCTTCTTTTTTATTGCATTTAAAACTGTAATTTCATTTTTTGTTTGACGTTTAACTTTTGAAGGTTCAATATTTTTGATTAAATTGGCAATTTTTAATTTCTCATAAAGAAAATTATTTGAATTAGATTTTAAAGCTATTTCTGACTCTGTAGCTATAATTTGTTTAATATTATTCGTAAATTTTGGTGGTATGCTGTACTTTAAACCTTTATTTAAAAATTCTATTTCACTATCTGTAAAATTAGTGTCTGAAAGGTTTTCAAATCGTGGTGCAAAGTGTGTTGGTATGTAGGTACTTACAGTTTCATGATGTTTTGAGTATTGAATTTTATGTTGTGTGTGTTCAAGATTCTGTAGCTTCTAATATGAACAGATTCCACGAAGTAAGGGTCGAGACAGTTAATTTAATTATTTAGATGACACCATATGACCTTGTTAGGAGATATCCAAAATCGTCGTTAAGAAAAGTTGCTTCCCATTTCAACATTAGTAAGTCTAAAGTTCATAACATTTTGAAAGCAATAAAACTAAAACCTTATAAAATTCAAATTCGTCAGAAATTGAATGAGAGGGACTTCAAAAAGCGTGCTTTTATGTGTGAAACGTTAACGGATCTCAGGAGGAATGTACCAAATGTCAATCTAATAATGTCTGATGAAGCCACATTTCATTGGACTGGACCAGTTAATAAACATAATTGCAGAATATGGTCTGAAGTAATTCCGCACGAGTTTGAACAATATGAAAGAGATTCACCTAAAGTAAATGTGTGGTGTGCTGTCAACAACAATAAAATCTATGGACCATTTTTTTCGCTGAAAAAACAATCAATGGAAATACTTATACAGATATGTTGGAATTATATTTTTTTATCCACAGTTGGATCAAGATGTACAGGGTGTCCCAAATTGGTGTGTTTTGCAGGGTATCTCGTAAACTAAAAGAGATAGAAGAAAAGCAGTTAAGATGTTATGACTTCTTTTTTTGTTAAAGTAACGATAACCTAATTAAATATTTAGTAACTCCCTGCAGTTGGAAGATACAGGGCGATTATTGAAAACTGTCGAAAACTACAAAGTACTATAACTTCTTAATTAAGAAGAATATAAAAAAACGTTATAAAAACTTTCGATAGATATAATATTAAAGAGTTCAGTGGCGCACAGAATTTTTTTGTTAGGGGGCTCACTAAGGAAATATAATGCAAACTTATGTTGTTTTAAATGGGACACCCTGTATATTTTGACGTTTTTCGTTTCCTTTTTTAATTCTCATTCACCTGATATGACATATTATATATCCATTTTCAATGGTTGGAGCTACAGTGCAAATAAACCATTTATGGATGTTATTAGGTGACACCCTTAAAAAATTGAACACTCAGTAACGAAATTTAACATTTTATTATAAGGATACTGATGGGTGACAATTTTATTTATCAAAATCATAATTAATAAAAAATAAAACCAGATTTAAAAAATAAACTTATGAAAGAACAATAAATATTGTAACAACTAATCTACCTATAACTAATTTTATTAGAATGTAAAAATTACATTAAATGTTCAAAATGTCCTCCGTTTTAATCGATTAAAAAGTTTTTCGTTTAAATAATCTTCAACCAATTCTGCATTACCAAAAATAAAATCAGTGAACTAAAAACAAAGTAGGTAAATATAGCTGATTATTGATTTTAAGCACCTATATTATTATTATGTTGAAATTATTGAATCAGTTTTTTGGTAAATAACATCACGAAATGAGACGTCTGTATTTTCTTACATTCTAATAAAATTAGTTATGGGTAGATTAGTTGTTACAATATTTATTGTTCTTTCATAAGTTTATTTTTTAAATCTGGTTTTATTTTTTATTAAATATAATTTTGATAAATAAAAATTGTCACTTATCAGTATCCTTATAAGAAAATGTTAAATTTCGTTACTGTGTGTTCAATTTTTTAAGGGTGTTTCACCTGATAACATCCATAAATGGTTTATTTGCACTGTAGCTCCAACCATTGAAAATGGATATATAATATGTCATATCCGGTGAACGAGAATTGAAAAAGAAAACGAAAAACATCAAAATATACAGGGTGTCCCATTTAAAACAACATAAATT
This sequence comes from Galeruca laticollis, assembly GCA_963921935.1. Taxonomy (NCBI): domain Eukaryota; kingdom Metazoa; phylum Arthropoda; class Insecta; order Coleoptera; family Chrysomelidae; genus Galeruca; species Galeruca laticollis. The sequence goes on along the minus strand of OY998177.1, from coordinate 241,206,774 downwards.
TGCAATACATTTCCTTAGTGAGCCCCCTAACAAAAAAATTCTGTGCGCCACTGAACTCTTTAATATTATATCTATCGAAAGCTTTTATAACGTTTTTTTATATTCTTCTTAATTAAGAAGTTATAGTACTTTGTAGTTTTCGACAGTTTTCAATAATCGCCCTGTATCTTCCAACTGCAGGGAGTTACTAAAGATTTAATTAGGCTATCGTTACTTTAACAAAAAAAGAAGTCATAACATCTTAACTGCTTTTCTTCTATATCTTTTAGTTTACGAGATACCCTGCAAAACACACCAATTTGGGACACCCTGTACAATAAAATGGTAATTGGAATGAAACTTATTTCCATCAGGATGGGACACCCCCTCATTTTTCTTTAATACTCTGTTTCCAATAAATTTGGTGACAACTGGATTGGCAGAAGTGGTCCAGTAGCATGGGCTTCCAATTCATGTGATCTAACAGTTCCTGATTTTTTTTGTATGGGGATATGTAAAATCTTTAGCGTATAATTATGCACCACAAACTTTGGACGAATTAACGATTAATATTCGTCGTGCATTTAACAGCATTACCAAAGATATGTTGGGCAAGTCTTTTACAAATTTATATGTAAGGTTAGGCAAGTGTATTGATCAAGAAGGACGGTACATTGAACATTTAATTAATGAAAACTATCACTTTTTTGTTTGTGTCTTCTTTTGAATAAAATTGTTGTTACGTTTTGTGATTAAGTACTACTTTGCATCTCTCATTTTAAAAGTTGATTTTTCAGTCACACGTTAACCGATTTTAAAAAATTTTGCACTGAAGAATAGGTAAAGGACGGTTCTTTGAAACTGCCAAACAATATACTGGGTGTTCCATAAACAAAAGTCGAGAAAAAAATTGTCAAACATCCGCCATTTTTGTTGTGACGTAGGCAAAATGGATAAAAAAAACTTGTGCTAAAATGAAACATGTTAGTGAAAACCGCATGTTTCTATCTCAAACCGTTTAGAAGTTATGGGCAGTTAAAATGAGGGAAAATAAAGATGGACACCCGGTATTTGGACAACAAATTCGAAAATATCTTGAATTTGTTACTTTTCCAGAAAATATCTTAATAGACCGTGGAACGCATTTGTAACTGTAGTGAGGGTATTTTTATACACCATAAAACGTTCAAAATGTTTTTTAAACCAGTTTTTATACATTTTTCTTACCTAAAACCTCGAAAATGAAATTTTTTATCGGGGGTAATACCACAAGAGCTCAGATTTAGCCAGATATTTTTTGTGGTTGTTTTCGAATACTTACTTTCATTGGCAATTTAACGAGAGCTGTTCTGGCAAAATCACGAGAGCGTAGAGAGATAATACGGGTTAATGCAACCAGACGCATACGTTATTTATTGCTATTGTTGAAATATAATTATAAAAAATCTTCGTCAACAATTTATTTCCACTACCTTGAGGAATTTGGGAAGAATTACTTCAGTTTCAGTGCTGGTTGTCTACGTCCATGTATATTGAAGGATTGGTATGCAAGTGCATATGATTTAAGTTCTCTAATGTATTGGATTGGGAAGTTAGCCCATCCTGTTCATAATTGATTACCTTAATGGAACAGGTGACAATTCACTGAATTACTTGCATTTCTGAACTTTTTGAATCGGCAAAGGAATTCTTTTTAAAAAACGGATGACAGTGACAGTTACAGTTGTTACCGAACTGACATATTTTTTAAGCACACTATCTACGATCAAAAGAACACAGACACTACTGATAGAGATGAATGTGTTTAACTGGTAGTGGTCATTGAATGAACTAAAATGTTATAAACTATTTTATAACAAAGTGGAAAAACCACTAGTGTATTTGTCGCTGTAAAAGTTAAAGCTAACTTTAGCCGCTGTCAAAGTGACAATTGCACTGTGGCATATGCGATTTTTTATACATTAGTTAAATTGTCTGTATAAATGTCAAGTCAAACAACCATACTAAGACATATTATCGCATAGTTTATGATACTTACAGGCAAGTACACAACGTACATCCTTCGTCCTTAGTCCAAGTTTCTGAATGATTGTGAAATTGATTGTCGACAAAACAAGATGCAGAGTCTTTTTCTTTTTGATTGGAGCAAAGCGCCAAACCGTTATCACATCTGCATAATTGGAAAGGCGGTTTGAACCATTGTTCACCGTTTTCGTAAATGGTATCGTCGTGGATGCATCCTTTTATCTCTTCAGTTTGTTTGCATTCATAGAGGTCACAGCATTTGCCTGGAATTCCCTTACCAGGTCTCTTAATGACAGGCTGAAAAGAGAAAATGTGTGTTTATTTTTCACTTAATTGTGACAAAGTATTCTCCAAATTTAGCCACGAGAATTTGAAAAAACGTACTTACAGTTCTATTAAATCCACATTCTGTCTTGCATGGAAGACAGACGCAGTGGTCCTCAATTTCGTCTCCTTCGACATTTGTAGATTCGCTGTCGGCTGGGCACTTGGTGCATTCTGTAATCTTGCAACAGCCTTCAGTGTGAACAACTGGTACTGATTTTTTATCGCACAGTATTGGAAGTGGACATAGACGGGGATCGCAAACGCATTCACCATCAACCTAAATTTTTTTTTATTAGTAATAGTCAACAGTAATGTTCAATGAATTTTAAGAATCTTTCTTTTTTTGTGATAACCACAGGTAAACGATATACAACGTGTTATGGGACATGATGCAAAAAAATCGGGAGAAAAAATAATGATGTGACATAAAAATTAGATTTCAGTAGGTCACAAGAAGAAGAGTCGAGGACAGCTAGAGTTATCCGTAAATGTAGCTCCCTTTTCAAGCAATTCATCAAGTAAGTATAATGTCTTTATTATTTCTCAAAAAACAATAGTAATAGTAATACAATATACAGGGTGTTCCAAAAAATTCGGGAGTGAGTAGATGACGTAAAAATAATGCTGTGACATAAGAAAAAGTTTCTCATAGGTCTCCTCGTTTCTGAGTTATAGGCCTTTAAACTTGCGAAATCAGAACTTGTATTTAAGTATATTTTCTAAATTATACATTGAAACATTATGAATTTTTAATGGATGATTAGTTATGTCCATGTAGTGTGTTTGACAGAATAAATAATTCTACACAAGTAGATGCCCAATGGTTAACAGTCCGTTACTTTTACAGGGACAACCTGTACAATCTAAAGATAGCAAAAATGAATTTTTCAATCGATTTTTTAGCAAAAAGGTACTCTTTGTTTAACTCGATAAAATTTATGGTTTAGGAGATATGTAGATTCTTAGATCGTTGTACATGCCAAGGAAACCGTTCGCCATAAAGACATTCTGAAGAAAATTATCATTAATTGTAATTATTTATGGAAAGCCGCTATGCTAGTCCCCAGGCCTGGGGCATTACCACGCAAGAGGTAAGGAAGGAGCGAATGCATGAATGCAGTCGCCCTTCCCCTTCTTGAAAAATATCCAATACTTTGTAACGCGCACATCAGATTATTCAAGAAGGGGAAGGGTGAATCCAATGATTATACTCCCTTCCCCTGTTCAAAATAATTTCTTTTTATTGTTGTTGTTTTATTGTTGATATTAAAGATGAGTTGTTTACATCGAAGTTAGTTGAAATATTTTGAATCATTACACATTACGTATGATTATCCACATTATTCAATACTATCAGGAATACGTACATACACAATAACCAAATGGAAAATGTTTATGAACAGCTATCAACAGAATGTGAAAAATGCCGGATCGACGTTTCGCAATTCACCATAGGATTTGGGATTTTGTTTACTACTAATCACTACAATCGTTGCTATAACAACAGTTTTTCCATAACGGATTTCAGTTAAACGAAAGTGGGGACAACTTGGCAACCGCGCATTTCCTCACCATATGATTTAGGTTTTTGTGTACCCGTTACCATGGTAATGGCTGCCATGGCAACAGTTTTTCCATAACTGATTTCAGCTAAACGAAAGTTGGCCCGAAAAGACTGGTATTTTTAAATGTTAATTCGTAATAAGTGTGTTCCGTTTTTTACCGAATGTAAGACCATTTTTTTTGTTTTTTATTGAATTTCTTAATTTAGTTTAGGAATATAAGCTTTTGTTGTTTATGTTTATTTTTCATATTTTATTTTTATATTTGATTTTTTATTTAGATTCAAAATACCAAGTACATTTTTTCGGTTTTTAAGATATAGTTACTGTTTCAATATGTGTTTCTGTTTGTTTAAAATAAAACTTGTATTCTATCTGATAAAATGAATTTTAATAATCTTATGTTCTTGTTCCCAAAAATAAAATTAGGTTACATAATTTTTATAAGCTCCATTTACTTATACTCATGGTAGCTAATTTTATTCTCAACAGTGCCTGCGTCTTTTTTTAAAACCCGTTCCAGAAAATCACTGCTTTTAATCAGGCCAGGAACTTAACGTTACAGTGACAAGCAAGAAGCAGTGACAAAACCAGTTCCTGTGAAATCACGACACATCTCTACCGCTGACGCTTTAGTAGCAATGACTGAGCGACGGTGGGAAAATTATAACCCAGTATCACTTTTGAGGTTGTATCGCAATTGGTTAACTCACTGGTTACGAAACAAATGGTTAACTTTTAACCAGTTGTTGAGTTGTCGCGCCGATAGTTAGTTGCTGGTCATGTAACTGAAAGTTTTGTGGTGTTGGTAGAACTGTTACCTAACTTCATGTAGTACTTTGACGTTGTTTGTCGGTCGTGATTGATGTTATATCGTGATATTAGGCATGCCCTGCGATCTTTTATAGGCCATGCCCTGCGATCTTTTATAGCCACTGCTAAACTGCATTTTTAACGCCATCTATTCGCTTGGAAGGATACTAACGAACTTTATTTTACTGATTGCTGTAATACCGTCATCTGTGAATTTACCCAAACCAAGCTGTTTGGATGTCAATTTTAAAAAATAAAGTAATTTTTGACAAATGGGTAAATTTATGTGGAAACAGAAGGTTGAAAGAGAAAATGACATCTGAGGATATTTACAACAATTGTAGAGTGTGTGCTTCACACTTTTTAAACGGTTTTATTTAGCTCGCCCCGTTTGTTTTATTTATTATTTATTCTTGGGTCAAATTTAGTAATTCAAATTTCACCCTCTTCCTGTCAACCGATTAATCTGAAATTTTGTATACACTTTGGATTTTGGTGACAATACAATTATGTTTATTCATTATCATTATAAATTCAAGATGGCCGCCGCTACAAAATGGCGGATAATTTATGTTTTATTAATCCCATCAATATGGGTATCAAATGAAAGGGCTCAACAAGCAGAATACAATATACTATAAAAAATGGAAATCCAAGATGGCGGCCGCTACAAAATGGCGGATAACGTAGGTTTTATCAATCCCATCAACATGGGTATCAAATGAAAGGGCTCAACAAGCAGAATACAATATACTATAAAAAATGGAAATCCAAGATGGCGGCCGCTACAAAATGGCGGATAACGTAGGTTTTATCAATCCCATCAATATGGGTATCAAATGAAAGTGCTCAACCAGTAGAATACTATATAAAATTAAAAACTATTTGCGAATAATGAGGCAACAATGGCATCAGACAGAATTTTTGATTGTCGACGAGATTTCCATGGTGTCTTATCAAATGTTATACATAATGGACGCTCGATTAAGGCAAATTAAGAACTGTGAAAATGAGTTTTTTGGAGGAGTAAACGTATTACTTTTCGGTGATCTTTTACAACTGCCTCCTATAAAACAATCAGGAACACCTGTTTTCAAACAGCCAGAACATCTCCAACCAGCTACACATCTCTGGCGTTTATTCACGCTGTGTGAATTAACTGAAAATATGCGTCAGCAAGGTGACCAGACTTTTATTGAAATTTTGAATGCTTTGAGAGTCGGTGAGCTAACAACCCAACATTTTAGTATTTTAATGGGAAGACTTCTTCGAGACACGAGTGATGAGTTTGCAATAGACAAAGCGTTAAGGGTATACCCCACAAATCAACAAGTTAACGACCACAACTCTGCTGTATTGAATTTGTACAGAAATAATGGTGCTCGCATTTACAAAATAAAAGCGCAGGATCAGCTAGTACACGCCACACGAAATGCAGACAATGTGGATACAGCTACTATAATACCAGCTGATATCAACAAAACTGGGGGTTTACCAGCGGAACTGGAAATATTTGTGGGGGCAAAAGTCATGCTACGGTCCAATATTGACGTTTCAAAGGGATTAGTAAATGGCGCTATAGGCTACATCAACGAAATCGTTTATGTTAAACATACATTGCAATGTTTAAGATAAATGTACTAAAAACCAAAAAATAAAAATAGGTAAAAAAACTTTTTAAGTTAAATGGTTTTATGTTAAACATACATTGCAATGTTTAAGATAAATGTACTAAAAACCAAAAAATAATAAAATAGATACAGTCGTGGGAATTATAAACATATGCATAGACTAGACTAAAATAAAACCGTGGGGCACGTGAATTGTCTACAAATTATCGACTTAATGTGCGATAGAAGAATCGTTTAATTCGTCGTTAGGCAGTTGGCCCGCAGACGGTGAGGAAATTACTTACTATTTTCTTGCTCATGGAAATTCCAATAGTTATACACTCCATGTAAATAAAAGAGATGTTGCAACTAGTTTATCGTTGGACATTCACACTGCTGGCTGGCGAGGAATCGTTTCACTGCTCGTAGTTTGTCTTTAATCGACAAAACGTGCCCCACGGTTTTATTTTAGTCTAGTCTATGCATATGTTTATAATTCCCACGACTGTATCTATTTTATTATTTTTTGGTTTTTAGTACATTTATCTTAAACATTGCAATGTATGTTTAACATAAAACCGTTTAACTTAAAAAGTTTTTTACCTATTTTTATTACATAAAGATTTTGGTCCAAATAAAGTTCTGAAAAGAGGAGTTTTCCCTATTTATTAGTTCCACATATTTCACATGAATACATACTGTTTAATATAATGCATATATTTCTGAACCAAATAAACTGTTAATGTAAAATAGTTTTTAAATATAGTTAATGTAATCAAATATAACATTCCTGTTAAGTACGGCAACGTGGCGAGAAAAATAAATTTTCAAATAGCCGCTTTTCATTCATCAAATGATTAATAGTAAGGTCCGTCAATTTTGTAGTTGCGATGTTGCCAGAGCGGTCCTGTTGTTGCTCCAAGTGTTTTTGTGTTTATTTTAAAGTATTTTTATGTAATTTGTGACTATTTTGTTCGTTAAAACTATTAATACTGATACGAGAGTGTATTTTGTCTAAAAAACACGATAATCTGGGTAAATTTTGCTTGTATCGGAGGCGTAGATTTACAGCAGTTTTTTGGTGATTGATAAATAAATGCGAAAATATCAACAATAGTTTTAATACAAAACAAAGCTTTTGTAACGTTTTGTTACTTTGTCAGCTTGAAAAATTATAAAATACTATGTAAAAACATACTTATATATCTATGATATTTACTTATGTTTATGCGTTTTTATTTATATCTCGCGTTCGACAAAAGCTATCAACATGCGATTTGCGCCATTTTATTACGAATTTAATCCAGTTCCATTATAATGTACCTTCTACCTATGACAAATAAAACTAAATGCAATTGTTTTATAGTAGACCCACTAAACAAGAAACATAACAAGTCTTTATTGTGATGTTATTTTTAGAGACTTTTCGTGATGTTTATTTAAAACGTTAATAAGATATCTTAATTTTATTACCAACTCTATTAACATCCATGTCATGTAAATAAAACATATTTTTGATGTACTCAATAATACTTGAATTCGCAGTTACATACACATCCTATGAACTTCTTTTTAGCAACTTCCAATAGGAAACATTCATACGATGTTAATTTGTATACTTCTTACTAATATCACATACAGAACGTTACTGTAATATTACATATTAACATGTTTCTAAGATGATCACATGTTGCAGTTACTTTCACATCTTTCGAAATAATTTTTAGTAAGTTCGTGTGATTACTTCTTTACGATGTTAGTTCATAAAACTTTCAGTAATGTCTCATATTAAACATCACAGTAACATAAAAAAGAAGAAAACAGGAGAGGAACTGATGAACGAACATTATCTGTGGAAACAAATGACAAGCATGAAATGGCGGATGGTTTTCAGTTATGTTCAGTTATTTGCAGGAAGCACATATTTTGCAAGTAGTACTTGAATAAAGTGGTCTTCGTTTTCGTTAGTTCCTACTAAGCTACAGTTTCTATACTTAGTTATAATTCTTGTTATAATGGACGAACAACAGCTGTTATCGGTAAGTACCTATTCCAAAATCATAATTATCAGAACTTAATACTCATTCAAGACTTTAATCGGCTATTGTACATTGAAATTCCAGGTGGCGGAATTGTACACTAACATTATATAATAGAGTTTACAAAATAACGGTTTTCTCAATATTTAAAATATTTTAGTTAGTAAGTATCTTTTAAAAACGATTCACATTATTTTAAATCATAGATATGCATTATACAATACAAAAAACTTAATATTGCAATAGGGTAGATATTATTATTAATGATAAAACATGCTCATATGTTGGCAGAGAGTTGAATCTAGAAGAAAATATTTTCAATGTTCAAGATGTTTCCGAAGCTACTTACGTAAATAAAATAAACAAATGGTTGGTAATTATGTAAAGAAAGGGGAATAACTATTTCAGATAGTCTGATACAGATATTGTATTAAACAGTTCAAAAAATATTGAATCGAGTATCTCTAGTTCTAGTTTTTGTAGTAGCAGTCATAGCCATCAATATAGTATTGCAGGTTTAGAAAATTTTAACATTAATACTAACAATTAGAGACTGTTTAAGACTTTAAAAACAGAAATTTATGTTGAAAAGCTCATTTCCATTTGAAAATACACTGAATGCTCCAGTCAACAAACAGAATTAAATTATTCATTATTGTAGAAACACAGCTATTGGATACTCAATTGGATACAATTAATTATAAACTCATTTAACTTGATAATGTGTTCATATTGATTCTTCATAAGTAGATTTTTTGTATACAGAATATTAATAATGCTTAGTTTTCATTAAGTTACAATTCCACGATGTTAATATACAATATGTTCCAGTATGAAAATAACAAGATGAGAATAGTATGTTATTTTATACAGGAAAGAAGTATGAGTGAGGCATGTAATAGAAGGTAAATCATGAAAAGTTACTTCTCGAAATAAAATATGTTGTTATTCCTTTGAAGAGCACCGCATGTACCTTGTGGAAAATGGGTCCCAGTCAATTGGCTGAAAATCGAGTATGATGTAGTTTATGATGATCGATCAAAGGTCTCCATGGGCACAATTTGATCTAAAGTAATTGTCTTATTACCTGCTGTTCAGAATACCTTTAAATGTTTCACAGATAATTATTTTGAAGTGTACGTTATGGAATGGTTGAGGCACTTGAAACAGCGACTCTTACGTAAGAAAAAGTAACCGTAAGTAAACGATATAATTTTCTTTAATCAGATTGGATTTCTGTTGATTTAACGTAATGTTTCATAAAATCTTTATGGTGTAAATTTTTTATTAGTTTTAATATCATCAAAAAACTATTCTAATAAATTTTCTGTAAACTAGCTGTAATGTATGTGTATCCGTTAAACTTTATTAATTCAGTTTCAAAGTATGTTGCATTATGGCAACTGCAGATTAATATACCCTTTTTTGTTCTTTGCTTTCACTGAATGAGTTCAATAGTTTCCACTTTCCATACTTGTTATGTAATATACTTACACAATTTTATTTTTTTTAGGTTGGATTCCTGGACAAGATATATTCTTTTTAATTTTGTACCTGTTTTTTCAAATTTACTGTACTCTCCATTGAAAGGGAATAAACGTTTTAAATCCTTTATTGCTTTTTTTGCTATTTTATTTTAAATGTACAGGGTGAACAACTAAGAGCGACTGTAGGCCACATCTCAGAAAAGAATCATGGTACAACTTTCAAAAAAATTACCTTTAGGTAAGTGATACTGAAAAATTGCTGGAAAATATTTTGCAGTCTCTAAAATATCCGCTAGGGGTGGAATGAACACTCGAAAACATAATACTTCAAAAAAACATATTAAAGGTGTCCTAAAAATACAATTTTTGAAATCTTGATGTTAATAAATATAATTAAGGAGATTTTTTGCCATTATTCTTCAAATAATGGGTGGGGAAGGTTCAAACTTATGAACAAATGTATAACTTTTTCGTTTTTTAACCGATATTAATGATTTTAGCTGCATTTAAAAGAGTTTTTCTGTTTAATAAGATGGATAACAAAATTAGATAATTTTGTATTCACTCGGAAATTTCAAATGTAAATTGAAGCATTTTTTTAATTTTTATATCTGATAACGTAAATCCCTTTTCATCAGAATTTGAAAAATGTCTCATTACATTTGAAATTTCCGAGAAAATGGGAAAATTCTCGACTTTTTCACATAGCGTTGACAAAATTGTCCAATTTTGTTATTTTTGTTAAGCATATATCTTATTAAAGAGGAAAAACTCTTAAATGACTCCAAAAACATTGATATCGATTTAAAAACAAAAAAGTGTTACGACATTTGTTTTTTAGGTTGAACCTTCCCCCACCCCTTATTTGAAGAATAAGGACAAAAAGTCCCTGTCTACATTTTTTCATAATCTCATCAATATATCAAAAATTGTATTTCTAGGATACATTTAGTATGTCTTTTTTGGAGATAATCACAGTATTGTGTTTTTAAGTGTTCATTCCACCCCATAGCAGATATTTTAGGAACTCAAAAATATTTTCCAGCGATTTTTCAGGGTCATTTTCCTGAAGGTATTTTTTTAATGTTGTAGCATTTCTATTTTTTGAAATATGGCAGACAGCCGGCGTTCTTAGTTGTTCACCCTGTATTTGCTGATTAGGCATAGAAACATCTATAGGATGTCATCTAGAATGTTTGAGGTATGTTATTTAGAGGTTTAAGTAATGTCCATACAACATCTAAGATAATACACTGTATTGTTTTTGATATGTCTCATTTAGATCATTGATAAGATGTTATTTTTTAGACATTGCATTAACATTGTCGAGAAGTTAAAAGGCATTTCAGAATGTAAAAGAAATGTTGTTTTTAGTTTGTTATAAAGACTTCCTATTGAGGAAGTTCTAGTAACATCACAGTAATGTAAAAAGGCAGCGCTTTAACCTCGCTGAGAAGTTAAGTTAAAACATCACAAAAGTTAACAGCCACAGCTGGGCATAAGCGGTTGTATAGATGTGCATGTGATGAAAACAAGAGGAAAAAAAGGAAGAACATCATCACAATGTGATGTTGAATTAACATAACTGTAATATTTATTTGCATAGTGGGGATGTAATTAATTCATCATTATAATGACACTAATTTCGTTAAAATCGGTTGATCCAAACCAAAGTTATAAGTATTTATCCACAAACACTTCCCTACTCTCCCCACCCTTTATTTGAAAAAATAATAAAAAGTACTTAAACAAATTTGTGCGGAATTTAGGCCTCTTTCTAGTTTACTTATTTAACGCTTGGTATATCTGAGCATATTTCACAAAAAACTGGTTTTTAAATTTTTCTAGCGATTAACCTAGAAACTTAGAAGTTATTTCCAGCGATTTCTCTTGACCACATTTTTTCTCCTAAAGTTATAACATGAATAGTTCTTTATATATAGCCGAGAGATCGGCTTGTTGGACCACCCGGTACATCAATGAGAAAATACTTGTATACCCTGTACTTGTAAAATATAAAAATGAAAATAAATTTATGAAATTATTTTTCAATAGTGGATGATGATACCTGTTTCTGTACTTACATTATCATGTATTGTAATACAAAGTTGGGGCGTTATTTTAAATTTGCACAAGGGCGTCAAAAGTGAAGGCGCGGGCCTGCCTGTAGTTCAAATAAGCTGAATCTTCAATGGGATATTTTTTCTTATTCAGTATATTGATACTAATAATAATAATCTCAGTTTCTAATTCTACATTTTGTTATTGCTTAATAGAAATATTATATTGAAATACAATTTATTTATGGCTCCATCTATTGTCTACTTACCAAATGCTTTTCTTTGTCCACGCACTCGCATTTATAACCATTGATAACAGCGCCCTTTCCGCACGGGCATTTTCCATTGATCTTTTGCGTTTCGTTACATCCCATACATTCGTAGGTGGGACAACATTGACCTGGTATATCGGTTCCATTTGTAGCTAACTGCAATTCTGAAAGACATGGCGGTTTCGAACAAGTCGACAGATCGCATTTACAGTTATCTTCAGAGATGATACTATCGGGCGGGCAGTCCTCGATAGATGGCGCAGCAAGTACAGCTGAAAAGAAATTTTAGCTATTAAAAATCTCTCACTTTACAAAAATATTGTAATTTTTATAGAAATGGTTTTAAGTATTGTGTACAATATGTGATTATTCCAATTGTTTGATACACAAGTGGGTTTATCTCACTACTTCTAGATATTTATCTTTCAATATTTTGTTTTTGTTTACAAGGTGTGATTGAGATAGAATAAAACTGTTTTTTTTGTAGATATTTTTGTTTTCGTGAATTATATATAATATGATTGGGACGTTACTAACATGTTCGGTATTATAAAATATAGGGGTATTACCAAAAGTAATCGATAATTTAATATTTACGAGGAGAAGATAAATAATAGTTGGAAATATCAAATTACCCTCATATATTTATATCGCTAAAACAACATGGCACCCGATCGATAAAACCATATTCAACAAATTAACAAACAAATTAAGAACTAAGCTTAATCAATACATAGAAGAATCATTTATCGATTACCTAAAAAACCTAAACCAATATGAGCACACAATATGGAAACCTATTAAATTGCAAAAAACCCAAAGATCCAGCACCACTAACAATAACTAACAATACCAAACACCACTTAGAAATACCTATAGAAGAGCAACAACCACTAACACTTACCACTCCGGGAGAAATTAAAGAAGTTATCAAATTCTTGGGACTAAAAAAGGCACCTAGACCTGAAAAAATTAGACCAAAAATGCTGAAAGAACTTCCTCAAAAAGCAATTGTTTTACTAACATACATATTTAACGGAATAAAGTATTGGCCCAAAAAACTGAAAATATCACAAATAATTGCAATAGTCAAACTAAAAAAGATCTCTCAGAAGCAAACTCCTATTGTTCAATAAGCCTCCTATCAGTACTTGCCAAAATGTATAAGAAACGTGTACTACGCAGAATAAACAATTATATAAGACCAGAAGAATGGATCCCACACCATCAATTTGGATTCCGCCAAGGGCACTCAATAACTCAACAGATACATCAATAATAGATGTCATTAACAAAGCCTATGAAGACAGAAGCTATTACAGAGCAATATTCTTGGACGTCAGCCAGGAATTTGACCGTGTATGGCATGAGGATCTACTATACAGGATCAAACAAATCCTAGATTAATACTTTGTCTTATTTAAAACCTACCTTAGTGATTGTCTATTTGAAATAAAAATGGGAAATGAGAGATCAAAACTATAGCCAATAAAAGCAGGAATCCCGCAAGGAACTGTCCTTGGGCCATTGCTGTATGTTTTATTCATATCCGACTTGCCAACCTCCAGACACACTACACTTGGAACATTTGCCGATGATACAACTGTATTATCGGTGAATAATAATCCTGATACAACAGAACTAAACTTACAAGAACACCTCAACATTCTACAATACTGTTTTAAAAAATGGAGAATTAAGATAAATGAAACATATTCAGCCACACTACGTAAAAACCCAACTGTGTCTCTGCCTTATATGAAGAAGATTACGCCCAGACTTATTAGGATTTTTTCACAATACTTACATAATGTTAAGTTTGCCTGCAGGAGTTCCTTGATTGTTAAGTCAATTTATAGTCCTTTAAAAGACAAGATACCTGTCGTGGATTGTAGTAATGTCGTCTATAAGCTTTGTTGCAACAGTTGTGACCTCTCATATATTGGTCAAACTTCTCACAAACTTTCTAGCCGTGTATCCCTTTATAAGAGTGACATAAGGTTACATCCTGAAAGATGTTATCTGGCGAATCATGTCTCCTCGTTGTATCATATCATTGATTTTGAAGGAATTAAGATCCTTTCTCGTGAGAGAAGCTATAGCAAAAGATTGTTTTTGGAAATGGCGTTCATCTTCCAGGAGGATGGTTGTATTAATAAAAAAACTGACATTCAGAATTCGAGCAATCTCTACTCCCTCCTCTTAACGCTTGATAAGCACAATTGTCTCTATAATAATAATAATGATGATGACAATAATAATTCTTACTAGGTTCCTACTTGGTGTCAACATATTTCTTGTTCGTTCTTCTGGAGAGTAGATTCATAATAATAATAATAATAATAATAATAATAATAATAATAATAATAATAATAATAATAATAATAATAATAATAATAATAATAATTAAAAACTTTTGGGGAGATATATGGGAAAATCCAGTCAGTCACAAATCATCAGCTAAATGGATTAATAGAGAAGATAAAAAAAGAGACAAAGTGCCAATCATGATAGCACAAACGATCACAACCGAAGAACTTAACGAAACACTAAGAAATATCTCCAATTGGAAAACCCCAGGTCCCGACAAGATACAAAATTTCTGGTATAAACGGCTTACGAATATAAGACCCAAACTTTTAGAGCTTCTAAATGAACTGATAAATAACCCTACAAAAATACCCAACTTTCTTATGAAAGGTATAACATATCTCCTTCCGAAGACAGACCAGCCATCTGAAGATCCGTCAAAATATAGACCGATCACATGCCTTCCGACGCTTTACAAAATAATTAGTGGGATTATATGCAACAAAATATATAAACATCTAATAGACCACGAACTTCTGGCAGAGGAACAAAAAGGATGCAGAAGAAACGCACAAGGGTGTAAAGAACAACTCATCATAGATAGCACAGTAACAAGACATGCCATTAAACAGAAGAGCAGCTTATACACAGCGTTTATTGACTACCAAAAAGCGTTTGACAGCGTCCCTCACTCATGGCTTTTGAAAAGTCTGTTTGTGTATAAAGTGAACCCAAATATAATCGAATTACTTAAGACAATGATGGCTCAATGGGAAACCAAAGTAACCAATGGAACAACAAATAGCGAAGGTACCGATATAAGAATTGAACGTGGTATTTTTCAAGGTGATGCTTTAAGCGCGCTATGGTTCTGCATTGCCATAAATCCACTATCCACAGCTCTTAATGAACTACATCAAGGCTATGATATAGACAACAATGTGCAATTATCACACTTAATGTACATGGATGACATCAAGTTGTTCTCAGCTACTCAAAAAGGTCTTAAAAAAGAACTAAGATGTATCGAAAACTTCTCCAATGACATACGAATGAGCTTCGGTTTAGATAAATGCAAAACTAATAGCATTCGAAAAGAAAAGTGGCACGAGTCAGGGGACCATGAATTAACAGCGGCATCAGGTGGTGGAACCATCTCTCACATGCAAAAAGATGAAAGATACAAATATCTAGGCTTAACCCAAACACAGGGTATACAAGACGTAGAAATGAAACAGCAGATGAAATAAAAACTAAAAAAACGCACCACAGACATTTTAAAAACAAAACTTTCAGCACAAAACATAACAACAGCAATACATAATTACGCAATTCCTGTAGCAGCATATAGCTTTGGAGTGGTGAGTTGGACTGTTACTGAGTTAGATGATTTAAACAGAACAATTAGAACCTGCTTCACTAAACATAGAAAACATCATCCTAAGGCATGTAAGGAAAGGTTCCATATACCGCGAAAGCAGGGGGGTAGGGGTATTGTGGACATGCGAACCAAACATAAAAAGCAAATCGAACTTATGAGAAAATATTTCTACGATCAAGCAATACATTCTCCTATCCACCAAGCAATCATTTATCTTGACAAAAACCTGGCACCACTAAAACTAAACGATAAAGAACATGCATGCGACCCACAGTACTCCATCCAAAAATTGATAAATCGATGGAA
The DNA here is from genome assembly GCA_963921935.1 of Galeruca laticollis. Lineage (NCBI taxonomy): Eukaryota > Metazoa > Arthropoda > Insecta > Coleoptera > Chrysomelidae > Galeruca > Galeruca laticollis. Next base: position 241,190,603 of record OY998177.1, on the reverse strand, counting down.
AGAGAAGGAACTCCATGGCAGATATCCAAACAAACTCGATGATAATAACCTTGATAAATCTGCGTCACTTGGATGGCTTAACAGAGGGAACATCTTCCCGGAGATAGAAGGCTTCATCTGTGCTATTCAGGACCAGGTCATACCAACTCGTTCTTATCTGAAATACATCGTAAAAGATCAAAATATAACAACAACACAATGTAGAATGTGCGGGGAAAAACATGAAAACATTGAACATCTAATTAGCGGATGCACAACACTAGCCCCACGAGAATATACTAACCGTCACAACAACGTAGCTAAAATAATTCACACCGAACTTTGTCACAATCTGAAATTAATCAAAGAAAAAGTTCCCTATTACAAATACACGCCACAAAGTGTGTTAGAAAATGAACATTACTTAGTCTACTGGGACAGAGAAGTTCAAACCGACAAAGAAGTTCAACACAATAGGCCAGACATTCTCATGTACAATAAAACAAACAAAGAAATTATACTTATTGACATTGCTGTCCCAGCTCCTGATAACATCTCAAAAAAGGAAACAGAAAAAATCGAAAAATACCAACCACTATGTGAAGATCTAAAGCAAACCTGGCAGGCCACAAAAGTTAAAACTATCCCAATCATTATCGGAGCAACAGGGGAAATACCAAAAGGATTGCAGACATATCTTGACAACCTCGGAATAAAAAAAGAACTCTTCTTCGAACTCCAGAAAGCCGTCATCTTAAGCACCTGTAATATAATGCGAAAAGTATTAAATAAGAAATAGATAGATAGCATTGTGAACGTTGCAACATAAAATTTGCCGGTTCAACAATCAAAGATATCCGGTTAACGTGATTAAAAAAATAAAATAATAATAATAATAATAATAACCTGAGGTGTCGGGAGGACACCTGGTCATTATACGAAACCAGTAATTTACTGTGTAACGATCCATAATAATAATAATAATAATAATAATAATAATAATATATATATATATATATATATATATATATATACAAATATATTCGTTTATTAACCATTTTACATACAGGACACGTTTATAGTCATCTCATATAAAATATTAATATAATTACAAATGAAATTGACTGTCTCGACCCTTACTTCGTGGAATATGCTCATATTAGTGTTTTTAAATGAAACTCAAGGTCTCTAGTTAATTCCACAATATTGTGGAATTAACTAGAGACCTTGAGTTTCATTTAAAAACACTAATTACAAATGATTAATAGATAATTAATTACAATATGAGAAAGAACAAAAAAAAATAAAAGAGAACAATCACACAATAAAAAGTAAAAATAGTTACAAAATATCTACAATAGAATAAAAATCTAAAAGTACACCAAGACATATTATAAAAAGATGAAAAACTATATAAAAACATATAAAAGTATAGAGCTGTTTAGAAAAAATAAACAATTATCGTAGGTTAACCATATTTAATCAGGTATTCAAGTATAATGCACTCTCAAAGGAATAGCTCATGTACTCATCAATGCTGTAAAAACAGTGTTCTATCAGATAAATTCTGAAAAATTTAGAAAATTTCGCATCGTTCATTTCCTTTATTTTTTCCTCCGGGTATAGTTTCTCTAATTTATTAAACAGATTGAAATCAAGTCGATTCCGTTTAGCCGTTGACAGACGTGAAAAGATATTTACTAGATCATTTGCATTTCTAGTACTGTAACCGTGTAAATCGCTATGACTCGAAATAGAATTTAGGTCCCGATGTATTCTTAGAAGTTGGTCAAAGATATATTGACAGGGTAGACACACAATCTTATATTTCTTAAAAATTTCTATAAAATTCGCTCGGTATGCTGGTCCGTCCACAATTCGGATTGCTGCCTTTTGGAGCGTAAAAACCTTATGGAGCCTGCTTGAGTTACCCCATAACGATATGCCATAACACATGTGACTGTGAATCAAGGCACAGTAGGCGACTTTCATTACATTATTATCACTAATATTTTTACGTAACTGTCTCAATACGAATATTTGAGACGATATTTTTGAGCATAATCGATCAATCTGGCTCGACCAAGTCAACGAAGTATCGAATACAATTCCCAACAATTTAACAGGCTCCGACTTTTCTGCAAATTTGTCAACACTGAAAAGAATATGTTGAGTTTTTGATTCATTTAGTTTAAGTTTATTTGCTTGAAACCAATTTTTTGCCATATCAAAACTTCCATTCCTCGCAGTAACTCCCTCGTTTGAAATTAAGGTAGCATCATCAGCATATAGAACCACTCTGCTCTGCTGTTCCATAGATTTGGGTAAATCATTGACGTAAATTAAAAATAATAAAGGGCCCAGAACGGAACCCTGGGGTACTCCGTTATTTATTTTAAGTTCGTGTGAATGTACGTTGTTTAAGTAAACGTATTGCTGTCTATTATTGAGATAAGAAAACATAAGGTCATATTGCTTATCTCTGAACCCGTAAAATTTCATTTTATCCAGAAGAATTTGAGTATTAACGCAATCAAACGCCTTAGACAAATCACATAAAGTAACACAAACTTCATGTCACTTATCGAGGCTGTCCACTATGTCATCCACAATTGTAACCAATGCAGCGACAGTGGACTTGTTCTTTTGGAATGCGAACTGTGACGCCGATAGAATACTTTGTTTTTCCAAATAAGATATAAACCTACCCCTTATCAGGATCTCAAATATTTTAGATAATATGGGAACGATCGCTATTGGTCTGTAATTATCCAATTCATCCATATCTCCCCCCTTATGAACGGGCACATTTTTTGATATTTTTAAAGAGTTGGGCCAAATGCCTTCGATAGTGCACTTGTTAGGGTGCAAGTAAAGAAGTGCTGGAGGCCTTAATCATTTGTGCGTTTAAGCCATAGTAATCTGTACTTAATTTGTTTTTGAGGGAATGAATGGCATCAAGTACATCAGATTCTAAAAATGGTAGCATGAAAAATGAAGATGGAGGTTTTTGCATTTTATTCAGGAAGGCAATATAGTGCGTATATGGATCATTAAGTGATTCAATAAGTTTTTCAGAAACGGTAGTGAAAAAATTATTTAAATCGTCGGCATTAATATTAACGCTCTTTGAACGGGATTTACTTTCATGCCTTAGTTGATTTATAGTACCCCAAATCGTTTTACTCTTATTATCGGATTTTAAGATTCTATTCGTAGAAGCACTCTTCTTAGCTTCCTTTAATGCTTGTTTATAACTTTTTCTTAATTTACAATATTCGCCCCAATGTAATGGTGAATTTGAAGATTTAAATTTATTTCGAAATTCATATACTTGCTGCCGCATTAGTTTTAACTCTGGGGTAAACCACTTCAATCCAGGCCGTGTACAGTGTATGGATTTTAAGGGGAATGCTCTTTCAGCAGCATTTGATAAAACTTCAAGAATTTTATCAATAGACTGACTTGAGTTCAGAGAGTCGATATTAAAAATATCCCAATTTATCCCAATAATAAGAATATTAATATTAATAAATAATATTAATAATAACAGTATAATTCTTATAATAATAATAATTTTCTAGTTGTGATCTTTCAAAGCATTTTCATAATTTTTGGTACCACCCCGGTATTCTTTTCAAACTTTGAATTCGATTGTTTCAATGGCGCGCGTCATTGCAGATCGATTCATTTCATTCATATAGTAAGGATGAATTTTGTACTTAACCTATAGTCTGTTACTTATTGACTGACAGCACGCGAAAAGGTCACAGATGCTAGTCAGGTAGTGAAGCATAAGCGTCACAGTTCATCTAAGGAATTTATTTACTATTTAATTTTATACCCGATCTGATATATAAATGTAAATTCGGTTAGTTAAAACAACTAACTGACCGTCATACATTTGTAGAGTTTATACAGTTAAAACAATAAATTATTTTTGAAATAATCTTGTAACGCAACTATTCTGACTGAATATTTCATTAATTATCTTGAGAATTTGGAGCAGGTCAATTCTTGGGAGACATATTAACAAACCATTTATCAATTCATTCTCCAGATAATTACTTTCTGATTTTCGAAATGTTGATAATAACATTTCCAAGAAACATTACAATAGGGTCTTACTAGGGATTGTCCCAATGACTACTTAGAAATTTTGCAGATATATACGGTGGAACTTGGTCTCGCCCAAATTTGTCTAATTTGTTCTGCTTAGAGTCGCTTATGTTCCACAAGTGTTAACTGTGTTTTGAAAAATGTCTTCAAGTTTTACCCCAGTAAAGTGTAAGAGCGTGATTAGCTGACAAACGAAGACTGTAGTGTTAAATGTGCATGATGCTGTTGTACATCAAATGCCGGCTGCTACTGTTAGAAATATAGTTTCGACATGTTCCATTATGACAGGAGTTAGTGAATCTACTATTTACAGGTTTCTAAGAGAGAGGAAAAATGGAAATATATCTCCACCTAAAAAGTCAACTGGAAGAAAACCATTTGACCTTGATGAACATATGCAAAATACAATAAGACGAAAACTACATGAATTATATTTCAAAAAAGAGATCCCAACCCTTGACATAATTCTAAGAAAGGTGAAGGAGGACGACAATTTGCCTGACATAGGGCGAAAAACTTTGTGGAAAATATTACACAAATTAAATTTTACTTGGGAGAAGCAAAGTCGCAAATCAGTGCTAATCGACAACGAAGAAGTAATATGTTGGAGACGCCAGTATTTACGAGATATCCGAAAATACAGACAGGAGGAAGACAAATCTATTATCTAGATGAGACATGGCTCAATGAAGGGCATTCAGTGAAAAAATATGGCAGGACAAAAGTATTCAAACCAGTCGTCAAGCTTTCATAGAAGGTTTATCTACTGGACTGAAAACTCCTATCGGTAAAGGTCGCCGACTAATAATAGTCAACCAAAGACTATCATCAAGAAATGACTGCAGATATATTTTACACAAATGGTCGAATTAATTCCAAATAATGCTGTAATCGTTATGGACAATGCCACTTATCATTCGCGATTAACAGAAAATCTTCCATCTACCTCTTGGAGAAAAGCTGATATTAGAAACTGGTTAATCGTAAAAAATATACCATTTGAAGATGATATGTTGAAAAAAGAACTTTTAAAGGTTGCTTCAGATCACAAGCTACAATTTAAAAAGTTTGTTATTTATGAAATAGTCAAGAATCGTGGGATAACAGTGCTTCGTTTGCCGCCATACCATTGTAAATTAAATGCGATAGAGTTAATATGGGCCCAAATGAAAGGTTATGTAGCTAGACATAATAAAACATTTAAAATGAAAGATGTTCGTGAACTCATGAAGTACTCATTGACAACATTAACTGAAGAGAACTGGAGAGATGCTGTGAATCATGTAATTAAAGAGGAAGAGAAAATGTGGGTTTTAGATAACCTCATAGAACAAACTATAGAACCGATAGTGATCTCTCTCGACGAGTCTTCGGGTGATTATTGTATGGCCAGCGAAGAGGATGATACTATAGATTGAATTTTATATTTCCATTAATTCATTGTCAATAAATTTGAATTATGAGAATTAAACTATATTTTCTTTAATTAATTTAATTTAATAAAAATGTAACTTGTTAATAGGCCTAAACGAATGAATTTTATTTCAACTGTAATGTAGACCGAATCTAATTAAATAATCAAAATGAACTAATATCGTAATCTCCGCCACTGCCTCACTGTTTATCCTTTTGCTGGCATTGTTCAGTTTTATTACCATATTGTATTTTGTGCTGAAACAGATACCCAATACAGACCCACCTACTTGTTTTGCATTAGAATTTTAGTATTTACTTGTAAAATTCTTAGGATCACTCTGTAAGAGATAATTTTCTATTTGAATATTTATTGAGGCTACTGTGCTGTCAGACATTAAGAAATAGACTGTAACATTTTCAGTTTCCGTAAGAACTCTCACAGGTCCACGTGGGTGTGTGGATTCACATTGTTTTTAATGTTTTAACTTTGATGTTTAAGAATGTTTTAAATTTAACCAGTAGTGGGCAATTGTTTTGCCGACTGGACTTATTTCTTTGACATTATTTACTGTTTTACACATATCCGGTTTTAAATTTCAAGATTTAGGATGTAATCTCGATTAATGTTTGTAGGGAAACTTTTTATAATTTATGTTTTTTATTTCCTTTATTGTAGTTCCCTGATGATGTAAATACAGATTTACGAAAGCTTGGAGAATTAAATAGAGTATACTTTTCCTCATTTGCTGCTATCCCCAATAAGATATTTTTCAATTTGTATTCTAATTGATCAGCAACGATCACGGCGTTTTTCGCTTTTCAGCTATATATATTGGAACATGGCTTGTGTTGTATGAAGTGTTGATAGTTGTTGGGATGGAAAACGACCATACATTTCAAGATTACGCCATGGATTAAAGTAATTTTGGACTTACCCCAGCCAGGATTTTAGGATGAAAGTAAACGTCTCGACAAGTAGCACTGAGATTTATTTACACACTAAATAACACTTAAATCAACTATACATGATCTATAATTTACTAGGACAGTCACGGTCAACTCGTACCAATAATATCCATCGATAAACAGAACAGAATATTAATTAATTCCTACATGTTTACAATTCTTCTTATATTAAATAATTTGTATAATGTTTATAGTTATGTTTATATTTAGTTTAAAATATTTCTTGCTATTATGTGTTTAATATTATATTTAGTTAATCAATTGTTTGAGTTTTATCGACCTCGATATGATCTGCGTTCATATTAGTTCGTATAAATTGTTGTTTCTAACCTTCGGGGTTGATAACCACTATTTCCCAGACTTCTGATATTTCTCTAGCTGTTTAACTACAGTGGTCCTTCGAGAAATATTAGTTTTGAACCTATTAAAATTATGTAGGCAATCACAACTCTTCTTTATTCACTTTATCACACATTGTTATCAATTAAATGTTAACGAATGAACAAATCACGAACCAACTCTTGTCAAACTTAATAATGACACTTGTATGAGTCACATGACCATGAATGTCAACCAATAACACATTTCTTTTCTGCAGAATAGTATGAAACGACTCCAGTATCATTTATATTAAATTTTAATATTAAATCTACACGAAACTAAATTTTCTTTACAAATACCGGAAGGGAAAATCAATACGGAGACGTGCTGTAAATAACTAGTATTTATATTATGTCAATTTCGTCGTCGTCTTCGTAGCATGTTATGGCGCATTTATGTTTCGAACTAGCTTTTCAGATAATCTCAACAAGATTGTATCTCTTTGAGTAATGCAATTTATCTACATGTTCCATGTTCGTGTGATAGGTATACAGGAGTGCCTCACAACAAATACCTACGACGATTTCAAACAAATTTTCGTATGAATTTATTCTGTAAAATATTGAGAGTAAAAAATTTATATTTTTATTTATTGGAGGGAAAAGAATCTGCTCTAAATTAATATATTACTCAAACTGTGCAGTCAGGAAGTAACCCAGTTCAAATATTCCCTAAATGTTTAGTATTTCATTAAATTCGCTTCCCTCGTTTTGAAACAAGCTGTATTTTAATAAGTATGATTATAAATAAATCCTTGGTAGCGTGAAACGGGTTCGAACGGGACGGGAATTGAATTTTTTTTCGACACATTTAATATCATCGCCGCGTTTTACCCTTATATCCGTTACACTCTCCTTTTATCCAATGGCATGTTAATCTAAAATTAGTTTAAAATTTAAATTTGCCAGCAATTTACTCACGTCTCGAGTTTTATTAACAAGATAGAAAGCGTTATCTAATGCTACAAACAGTGGCAGTTGAACGGTTGTTTTAAGGGCGGGTTTCTAGTTTCTATTGTTGTCGGTCTGACCAATCTCCCGGTCATAAGAAATAAAACTTTCTTTTGTAGTTAAAATTCCAGTCAATAACTACTCGTTAAAGGATCACCTCAGTTTCTGAATTTTCTGTCGTACTTTTGATTCGGGTCCATCGGTATAGAAACTCCATGACATTCGTTCATGTTGAATTTTTCCAACATAACTTGAACATTCGTTGACTGATCTACCAAAAGCTTTCCTTCCTTTCTATCTCGTTCGATCCTCAGCCCCAGAAAATGTATGACGATCCGAAAAGTCACTATTAGATTTAGTTAGTTTAATTTTAAGTATGGTCAGCGACCAGTGAACTTGAAGGTCGTTAACAAGTTGTAGGAAGGTTATTGTTCTAAACGGAATCACGACTGGTTTGTAAATATAACAATAAACGCGATTCAACGATATAAATAATTTAAGTATATTAAGGTCGACGGAGATCATCGACTGTTTATGTTTAGTTTTTAATAATATATATATATATATAGGAATTCCTTACGTTGAAAAGAAGAGTTCATTGTTAATTAGTGTCATGTTAATAATGCATTTTGTATAAGTTATCTGTGCTTAGTAACTTTGTTAGAAATAATATTCAACATATTATCCCAGTGATTTTTGTTAAACTATGGTATTATTTATTCCCACCGATTAAGGTATAATGGACTGAGGACTTAACACGAGGAACACTTGCCGTTTTAATCGCCACATGGCAATTCTGCAAACAAATAGTAATATTCGACGATAATAAATGGATCCTGATAACTAATGGTAACATTCAAATGGTAAATAGATCCTGCGAACTAAGATAAATGGATGATAGTGGAAATAAATGGTAATAATTGGAGCAAGTAAGTGATAAAGACGCATCCGAACGAGCAAAGAATGTGGTCTTTTATCTGAATTTTGGACCTTGGCGGGGCAGAATTATGGGTGGCACAGCTACAAAACAAGAGGTACAAGAAACTGGTACAATAAACAACAATTTTATAGTGCAGCAAGAGAGTTTTGCAACACAAATAATGGCTTTATTGTACATAATAACGGTAGCGTTCATTTTAAAATTCATATGATCCCTATGGAAGACACACCAAAGAGAAGTAAAAAGAGACATCAACAAAAGCATAGCGGTTCAGAAAACGACGGGAAATTTAACAGTATAAAACAATCCAATGTTTGGAGGACACGTAGGAAACAATAGACTATTAAAGAAATTGAGAGCGAATTTTAGATGGAAAAACATGGAGAAAGATGTACGGAAGAATGTAAAGAATTGCCATGAATGTCAAGTGAATAAAGCGAAACCCATTCATAAAGAGAAATTTGTCATCACGGACACATCTATAAAACCGTTTTGATATTATATACATAGACACAATAGGTCCTTTTGTAGAAAGTAACAATGGGAATCATTATTGTATTACAATATTATGTGAATTTTCAAAATACGCGGTCATGATACCAGTCAGTAACAAAGAGGCAGCCACAATTGCAAAAGCTATATTCGACAATTTTATACCAACTTATGGGTTAATGAAGGAAATAAGGACAGATCAAGGAACGGATTATAAAAACGAAATAATGAAGAATTTAACAGAACTTTTAAAAACAAAACACAATTTTTCAATAGCATATCATCACGAATCAATAGGCAGCTGTGAAAAACTGCACAGAACGTTCAACGAGTACATAAGCAACTTTATCAAGGATTCTAGGGATAACTGGTGTGAGTTTGTAAAAATGTTTGCATATTGTTATAATACAACGCCAAACACGTATCACGGATACACTCCTTTTGAGTTATTATATGGGAGAAAACCCAATTTGCCAGAATGTTTAAATTCAGAAATTGAACCATGTTACAACTTTGAAAAGTATGACAAAGAATTCAAATATAGATTACAGTTCGCGCATGACAGAGCTAGGCAGTTTTTAATAAAAAATAAGTTAATTAGAGTAAATAAAAGTGAAAAGGAATCGTCATCCGTGAATTTTAAGATAGGAGATTCAGTAATTTTGAAAAATGAAGAAAGAACTAAGTTCGATCCTTATTATTTAGGTCCATTTAAAATAACGAGAATAATAGGGGTAAACTGTGAGATTTTATCTCAAAATAATAAAAAACAAACCGTTCATAACAACCGATTGTATAAGTACAATAATGAGAATATTTGTAATCAAAGTGAGGTGAGATCGTAAGCAAACAATGCAGAGTTTAAAAATAAGACAAGACAGTTAGTTTAAATAAACAAACAATGCGAGAACTATTAACAAGACGTTATATTGAGTATCGAAAAAATATCCCAGATAATTTTTCTCTTGTAAGAAGGGATGATGTGACAATTCGAAAAGTCACTATTAGATTTAGTTAGTTTACTTTTAAGTATGGTCAGCGGCCAGTGAACTTGAAGGTCGTTAACAAGTTGTAGGAAGGTTATTGTTCTAAACAGAATCACGACTGTTTGTAAATATAATAATAAACGCGATACAACGGTATAAATAATTTAAGTATAGTAAGGTCGACGGAGATCATCGACTGTTTATGTTTAGTTTTTAATAATATATATATAGGAATTCCTTACGTTGAAAAGGGGAGTTCATTGTTAATTAGTGTCATGTTAATAATGCATTTTGTATAAGTTATCTGTGGTCAGTAACTTTGTTAGAAATAATATTCAATATATTATCCTAGTGATTTTTGATAAACTATGGTATTATTTATTTACACCGATTAAGGGTAAGTGTTTTCTCATCACAAAATCTTTAATCTGAATTGGATTTGTTAGTCTAGATGTCTAGAAGATCGTCGAACATTTGATATTGTTTCTTTTGGCATACTTGTATCTACTTCTTCTTCCTATTCTATTGGCTATCCACATGAACATTCTCCTCAACTTGAAAATTATCATTCTTCGCACATAATGTATAAAAAAATGTGTCATGTGTTTCAGGATGTGATTCACCAACGAATATATTCTTTTTCATAAACATGACGTCTCAACTGATAATGATTTTATATGTCACAGGATCTATCTATCTATCTATATATTGTAGTGTGTAACGTGTGTAGTATCGATGGTGTCTTGGGATCGTGAATTCAGTGGAAAGAATCAATACACAAAGTTGTATTTTATACAGTGTGTAGCTGGAAGAATTGTGATTCAATAGAAGCAATTGAAAGTAATAACTGTACGATAATACTCAAGTAATCAGTGCATTTTACATATACTGAACTGAATGTTTTGTTTATTTCATTTCATTAATGAGCTGGAGTTTTTTTTTAATTCAAAACAAAACCAGTCGGACCTTAATTGTTGTTGATGAAATGCCACCAGTGGCGTACTTGATATAATTGAAGGTGATATTTGCAGCTGTGTGCGTTTTATTGGTGGATATATTTATTAAGATCACACGAGAGCCCCAAGAAACGGTATATGTATATATATATATATATATATATATATATATATATATATATATATATATATAAAAATAATTAAATATGAATGAGATCTCAAATAATGATTTACTGTCGAAGATAGAGATACTAATAAATGATAAAACTACAGAATTAAAATCAGAAATACAAAGCATTAGGGATAGCCTGATTAACAGATTGAAAGAATTGGAAAAAAATGCAATAAGATAGAACACAAAATAGTCGAAATAGAACGGTTCAACAAAAGGAATAATATTGTCATTTTTGGGATAGAGGCAAGCAAAGATAATGTACTCGAAGTTACTACTGGAAAGCTGAACGAGATATTTAACTGCAACCTATCTGAGAAAGACGTAAACAACATATACCTCATCGGAAAAAAAGGTACAATCATCTTAGAGTTTATCTCTTATTTACAAAAGTTGAAAATTTTTCAAAACTTAAAGCAATTACGGGGCACCGGAATTTCTATATCTCATGATTTAAGACCTGAAGATCAAACTACAAATAAAATCTTCGTCAAACATCTAAAGAGTGCCAGAGTAAATAATTATCAAGCATATATAAAGAACCATAAATTATATGTAAATGGTACTCCATACACTCCAGAAGAATGAGAGAGCGGCAACAAAGAATTTGAAGCTGATGAATTACCACCCAAAGCGAACAGTGCACCTCCCACTCCAAGTACCAGTCAAAAAATAGATTACAAGAAAGATACCATTGAAAATACAGAGAAAAATCCGGGAAACGTAGAGGAATTAGCAAGAGAAGAGACCCCCAAGAATACGAAGACAACGGTGGAAGTAAAGAAGAAACCAACAACACCTACTATACAAGCCAAAAACATAACCAAATTTGGCCGTGCTACAAGGAACAATTCGACTGCAAGTAGTAAATGATATTTTTATAAACTTAACATAGCAGAACATTAACTAACATAAAATCACTTCTCCAGCATAATTCTTTTAAAATATTTCTTTATTTTCCAGTATTAGTCTAAGTTATTATATTTTCCAATGATAGTACCTTTGCTTAAGCATAAATACCAAATAATCTCATGTTAAACGCTCGGACTAATATTCATTGAAATACATGTATCGCGGATGAGTATTTTATTGCATGCATTGTTGATTTTTCTTGAAAATTGTATATTATATCTATATAAGTGAGCGCTCTGAAATGAATCCATATATTAGAGATTTCAAAGTAGAAAAAATAAGAAATTTTGTTTTAGAAAATGCAGACCAAGCTAAACAAATACTAAAAGTCAATAGTTGTCATTGCAACTTCAAAATAATACATAATAATATTCGAAGCATAGCTAAATATCTGGATGAATTTATAATATTTCTAGAGGAATTAGACTCCTCAATAGACTGCATAGTACTTACAGAAACTAGAATTATAGATGACATCGGAGTATATAATATTGAAGGCTATACAACTCTCTATAATTTTGCCAAACTCAACCAGAATGATGGAGTAGTAGTTTTCATTAAATCGAATTTATACCACTCTCACCAAGAAATTTAAATAAATGGTACAAGTCTACTCCAATTGACTGTGACTATTGGCCAAAAAGTTATTATTATTAATGCATTTTATAGATCACCTTATAATAGTGAAATCGCACCGTTTATTGATTACCTGGATAATATATTAAAAAATCACCCAAAGAACTTCACATATAGAGTGTTTATTGGAGATATGAATATCGACTTGAATGAAAATACAGACGATTCGCAGATTTTCCTGGACACATTAGGAGAGTATGGATATAACTCAGCAATAAATACGACCACCAGACCACAGTCAGGTACATGCATAGACCACATTTTCATTAAGTCGAAAAAGACAAACCTTGAATGTATTATTCCGCTGACTGTGGAGACTTGTATTACCGACCATTACACAATACTGGTGCAAATAATATTCAACGATAATTATGCGAAAGAAACTATAGCCAATTCCAAATTCTATAAACAAATAAACGAAAAAAAATTGATACAAATCATTAAAAGTACGGATTGGAAATATTTCTTTGAAATAAATGATTTGGAAAACTCGGTTACTGAATTTGTCAGACTAGTCCAAACTGCAATAGATGGATCCTCGAAATTCATAAAAGTTAAAAACAAAGATATAAAGAGGAAACCATGGGTTACTACATCATTACTGGAATCCATTAATAGGAAGAATACTATGTATGCTACATTAAAGAAAAATCCACAAAATGAAATTTTAAAAACTGAATACAATATTTACAGAAAAATACTAGAGAAAGCAATAAAAGACACAAAAATGAAATACTACAAAAACAAGATAGAACAAGAAGGGGCAGACTCAAAACGATTATGGCAATTGGTAAATGAATTAACGAAGGCAAGACAGCATACCGATATATCATTGATGCAGACTGAGGATGGAAATATAATTTGCGATCCAATTATAATTTCTGAAAAATTCAACTCATTCTTTAGCAATGTAGGTGCAAATCTAGCAAAAAATATTAAGCAGGACAGAAATTATACAGAAACGAAAATTAAATCAGATCACACCTTTTTTCTTTTTCCCACTGACGCCTATGAAATACAAGAAATTATTTTGCAGTTGAAAAATAAAAAATCACCAGGACCTGATGGGTTGAAATCGGAAACATTGAAACTCATATCAACTTACATAGCCAAACCTCTAAGTTATATTATCAATAAATCCTTGTCAAGTGGTCACTTTCCTTCTGCTTTCAAAATGTCAACTGTGGTACCTGTTTACAAAGCTGGCGAAAGGACAGAGGTTTCAAATTATCGACCTATAACACTTATATCAAATTTGGGTAAAATTATGGAAAAAATCATAAAAAAAAGACTAAATTCGTTTCTGAAGAAATACAATCTGTTGTCAGGAGCGCAGTATGGATTCACAGAGAAAAAGTCCACCAGCGATGCGATATTAGAACTCACGAGCAAAATATATGGTTCTATAGATAAAAAAAAACCCTCCATTGGAATTTTTCTCGACTTGGCAAAGGCATTCGATACCGTGGACCACAATATACTATTATCAAGCCTTGACGATCTAGGAGTGAGGGGTAAATCACATGACCTTCTCAACTCATACTTAACTGACAGGAAACAACAAACAAAAATACAAAACATACTCAGCAAGAAAGAAACTATATCATGTGGTGTACCCCAGGGGACGGTGTTGGGGCCTTTGCTATTCAATATTTATCTAAATAATGTATTCTCCATGCGAACACAAGGCAGCATCATAAGTTTTGCAGATGATACGGTCATATTCTATGAAAGTAACACATGGGACGACTTAAAGAATAAAATAGAAACTGACTTTGGTAACATTAAGAAATGGTTCGATAATAGACTACTATCAATTAATCTCAAAAAAACTTTCTACCTGCCGTTCTGTAGCTTATCTACGAACCTCCCAACATTTGACAAAATATCAATAGGAGATGATCTTGAAATCTTACCATCGAAAAGGGTTAAATACTTGGGTATTATGATAGACAGCCACCTTAGATGGGACGTACATATAAACTATTTAGTAAAAAAATTACGTAGTGTTCTGTATAGAATCAAACAAGTCTCACATATACTCAACTTTAAACAAAAAAAAATTCTTTACCACAGTTTGGTTGAATCGCGTCTGGGCTATGGTATTATAGGATGGGGTGGAGTATCCAAAACATACCTGAAATCATTAGAAATCATACAAAAGCGATTCTTGAAACTAATAATGTGTAGATAAAACCGATATCCAAGTGAAGCGCTATTTGAGGAGACACAGGTTTATGATTTGAGGAAACTTTATTTCTTGGAGGTAGGAAAAACACAATATTTGCATAAGAACGAACTCCTTACACATTCTCACCAACATAAGACGCGACAAAAGGACAAGTTTATACCCCCATTTATGAAGAAGTCAGTCGGTCAGAGATGCTACCGATATCTGGGACCAAAGGTATTCAATTGCTTACCTGATAGTATTAAGAACGCACCCACAATCCAACCCTTCACTAAAACAGTTAAAGATTATATCAGAGAGCTACCAACCACCTACGTAAAATCAATAATAGGAAACTAAAACAATGAATAATGATAATTAAAATGAAAACTATTTACATTACTAACAATTGGTATGATGCTAGAGTACTATTAATATTTTTTTTTCATATATCTAATTAGGTTATTTAAGCACTACTTTTTATGTATTTTTAATTTTAAATTTTAACTTTACAATTAGGAACTATTCTGTACATTTCAATTCGTCTTGTGTTTAGTGTGCTGTTTTGTGTATTGTTTGTTTATTTAATTACATACAGGTATATATGTGTATTCCGATATACATACTATACCTCGTAGATTAACCTCTATTTATTCACACATTACCTGTATATAAATTGTTATTTTTTATCTTTACCTTGTGAATAAAATTATTATTATTATTATATCAATCAATATCCTTTCGTTTGTTCGCTATACCAAACAAAAATATATTCTTTCGATTAAGGATCCCATTTGAGCCTTTTTTCTTCCGATATATGAGCCATGGCTTTGCATCCAAAAACTAGGTATGTTTTGGTAGCTCTTTCGATTGTGATCTATTTAGTAGGTAAACAGGGGTGGAGACTGCCTCGTCTCAAAACTCGATAGGTAGATTAGCTAATAGGAGAGTTCCAATCTGTGAGCAGTTGTGATTATTCTATTCACGTAGTCATCAACGGAAGCGCAATTTTCGAGTTGAGCCGTTACTAAATTCCGGAGAAGACCAACCTCCCTTGTCAGACCGGAGATCTCAAATGCACTTTGAAGTGTTTTCCAAGCTTCTTTGGCGTGTCTGGTATATGTACATAATTGATGGGATCAACAGCTAAAATTATATTGGACCTTGTTTCGGGGTCTTTCATTTTATCAACTTCACTGCCTCTGTCAGCTTGAATACACGATCACAAAACATCTTGCCCCAAATATGCCTAAAAATAAGCAGAGTAGTGAAAAATTTGAATCAATGCATCATAGTTTGTGTTCCCAACAAAATTTATTTAAGAAAGCTAATTCGGAAAATGAAGCACTGATTTTAGTTAGCATCAAAGTTGCTTATTTATTGGCGAAAAAAGGGAAATCCTTTATGGATGGAAACATCGTTAAAGAATGTATGATGGAAGTTGTTGGTGAAAAGTTGAATCTTTTCAAAATGATAATACTCTTGTTCGTGGAATTGACGATATTGAAGATTACTGGTAAAGCACAGCATTTCACTCGGTATTATCTTGCGATGGATGAATCCACTGATGTTACCACATCACAACTTTTAATTTTTCTTAAGAGAGTTGACGATTAACTCAATATCGCCCAAGAATTACCCTACGTTAATATGACGCACAGCACTACAACTGGAGAAATATAAAAAACGTTGACAAAATCGACTCCAAGGTGTGATAATTGGAAGGAGGAAGAAACATGTCTGGTTCAAACATCGGTGTCGTTGGGCAAATTAGGAAAGCTTGTGAAGGTACCAATTTTTCTGGACTGTATTTTCCATCAACAAGTCATATGTGTAAAACATGTCGGTATGAGCTGCGTTTTGGCGTTTGTTGACCTGTCGTACCATTCTGCAGTTCGATGGCTTCGTTGTGGAAAAGTAATATTGCAATTTTTTAAACTTAGAAATGGAGTTGAGTTATTTCTGGTGGAGAAAAATCACCCAGAACCACTTTTATTGGATGCCGAGTGGCGCTGGAAACTGTTTTTTTGCAGATATTGTAACACGTGAATAACTTGAACTTAAAACTTCAAGGTAAATTTGTGACTTATACGCGCAAATCAAAGCATTCAGGGAAAGCTGATATTACTTGAAGGTCAGGCGAATGATTGTAATTTTATCCATTTCCCGTGTTGTGGAGAATTTAATAAAGAAACTAATAAACATTTTCCAACCAGCTCTGCAGTAAAAGTCATTGGGGATTCAAAAGCCATTTTTAGATCTTGACATCAATTCTAAGGAAATTATTTTCTTTCAAAATCCATTTGGCTGCAATATTACCGAAATTCCAAGTCAATTTCAAATGGAAATTATTCAAGCATACGATCAAATCAGGGAAAGAAACTTGGTTGTTTTATAAATATATTCGGATGCAAGAGTTTCCAAATTTAAAAAAACAATGTTTAAATGATCATTTACAATCATTGCTTGTATTGGTGTGACGTATTTTAATTCTAACCACAAAGAAATACACACCAAGCACAGTTCCATCATTCCTTTTAAAATTTGAATAAAACTCATTTCTATTTATGTATATTTTAGCCATATTTGTTGAGTTGAGTGTAATTTAATGTAAAAATAAAAGTTAGTGATAATAAATTAACAAAAAATAATCCCTATACAACTTTTCATTATGAAACTATAGAATCAGTCAAAAAAGTATTTTGAATAAATAAATAATTTTCTATCCTACGTCTCTGCTTCAAACGGGATAATTTTAACGAAAGGATTTCGTTAAATTACAACTATCGTCCGGAAAATCTGGGCACTCGAAAAATAAATTAATTCGTCTTTAAGACAAATAGAATAAGAAAGACTGAAGTTGGAGGAATTTAGGGAGAAATGTTACGCGGGATTTGAATGATTCAATTTGTTCGAGAAACTTTCCAGTTTTCTTATGAAATGGATCATTAAGCTATTGTCTTTCGGCCGCGTTTTAAAGAAAAATGGAGTTCTGTGTTATTTAAAACCATAGACATTAAGAATGGACTGAGCGTTTCGTATTCAGTATACAGACCGAGAAGTACGAGAGAGACAAAACGAATGTGCGACCAGTAGTTGTCTTTTTCTAGTATTCTGATTGATCAACGTTATTGGTCTTTGTTATTAGAGACTTACAGAAAAGCGACAGAGTTTCTCTATTTCTTTTTAAAGAGTGATCACTTTTGTGAGAATACCGCTCAGTCTATGTTTAAAACAATCTGTTTCCTGCCTCCCCAAATTTGACAGTTTCTAACAAATTTTACAACTTCTAATTGATTATTAGAAAGCGTCTAAGTATAGCTTACGCTCTATTTCAAATTACTTTCTCATTTCCTCGTAAAACAGTTATTTTTCTTCTTTTCAATGGAAAAAATTTGAGTTTAGACAGTTTCCACTAGATGGCACCAGTTATACATTTTTCACATATGCTCGGCAACAAGCTGTTGTTATTTTAGCAGTAATAAAGAATCGTCTCCAAATGAAAGCGTTTATTTTAACAAAACAATACAATTACTGTTTTTAAATGAAACTCACGGTTTCTAGTTAATACCACAATTTAATAAAAATTGTTGAAAATTTTTATTATATTGTGGTATTAACTAGAAACCGTGAGTTTCATTTAAAAACAATAATATGAGTAGATTCCACGAAGTAAGGGTCGAGACAGTTAATTTCATAAACAATACAATAGTTATACAATCGTTTCAACATGTGCTTAAAGTTGCTACCATTTTTAATTGACTTTTTTTACAACTAACAACAACTGACAACCAACAAAAACTATATTCAGAACTACCAACTGTAAAATTGTTCAACTTCCTACATTCCCCTACAAGTGACAAAACAAAATCAAAATTTACAAATATTAATCCCTCTCTAAACAAATTGAATTTACTCTCCGCCATAGCCTTGGTAAGAATATCTGCTATTTACTCGTTTGTTGATATAAATTTAATTTTTACCCTTTTTGAATTTATTAGATCTTTAACGAAATAAAATTTTACATTTTTTGTTTCAAATGTATTGGCAATTTTTGTTGTCGATTGATTATCGTCAAAAATTTTATAGGGTAAACTTCATCTTTCGAAATCTCCTTTAATATCTTAGCTATAAATAGACTCTCTGTCGTAAAATAATAACACTTAGATATTAGTCGCGTCAACGCCTGCGGAAATAGGGATGAACCTGGGAAAGTGGTGCGACAGGACGGATGGGGATGCGGTTTTCTGCATTCTCTTCCAAAAACGATTATCACGAAATGTGGGGCGGTAGATTTTCCCTCCCACCGAAAATTGCATTGCTGCAGGCCAAAGTGCACGCGAAAAATGCATTATCTGGGAGGCCTTTTGGAAGATTTTCAAATTTGATAAATAAGTGTCAGAACTGGCCCGGACTGGGTACTCGGGGGTTTTCGAGGCCACTGATCACGAATATAATGTTCAAATTGACCTCCGAACACCTGGTCCACCAGAACTTGACCCTAAACGTCATCTCCGGGGGTTTTCCTGACACAATCAAAGAAGGTCAAACAAAAATCACTTTGGGGGGTTTTTTGACCCGCTGAATCCAAATCTGGCATCGGCGAGCACCCCACTGGCACCTGGTGCACCGAAACCCGGGCTAGAACGTCATCTCCGAGAGTTTTCTTGAGAAGAGTGCCAAAAACCACCCGAAAATCATAAGAGGGCAGTTTTGTGTGGCGGTGGTCCCGCTTTTCAGGTCGGAAACACCCCCCCCCCGAACACCTGGTGCACCTCAACCTCACCCTAAACGTCATCTCCGGGGGTTTTCCTGACACAATCAAAGAAGGTCAACCAAAAATCATTTTGGGGGGGTTTTTGGCCCGCTGAATCCAAATCTGGCATCGGCGAACACCTCACTGGCACCTGGTGCACCGAAACGCGGGCTAGTACCTAATCTCCGAGAGTTTTAGTGAGTTTGTTGGGGTCGTCTGTACAACTCTCGGAGATGACGTTCAAGCCCAGGTTTCGATGCACCAGGTGCCGGTGGGGTGCTCGCTGATGCCAGATTTGGATTCAGCGGGCCAAAATACCCCCCAAAATAATTTTTGGTTGACCTTCTTTGATTGTGTCAGGAAAACTCCCGCAGAAGACGTTTAGGGTCAGTTTGTGGTGCACCAGGTGTTCGGGGGTTGTTTCCGACGTGAAATTCGGGACCACCGCCCCACACAACTGCCCTCTTATGATTTTCGGGTGGTTTTTGGCACTCTTCTCAAGAAAACTCTCGGAGATGACATTCTAGCCCGGGTTTCGGTGCACCAGGTGCCAGTGGGGTGCTCGCAGATGCCAGATTTGGATTCAGCGGGCAAAAAACCCCCCAAAATGATTTTTGGTTGACCTTCTTTGATTGTGTCAGGAAAACCCCCGGAGATGACGTTTAGGGTCAGGTTCTGGTGCACCAGGTGATCGGAGGTCAATTTGAATATTATATTCGTGATCAGCGGCCTCTAAAACCCCCAAGTACCCGATCCGGGCCCGTTCTGACCCTTATTTATCAAATTTGAAAATCTTCCAAAAGGCCTCCCAGATAATGCATTTTTCGCGTGCACTTTGGCCTGCAGCAATGCAATTTTCGGTGGGAGGGAAAATCTACCGCCCCACATTTCGTGATAATCGTTTTTGGAAGAGAATGCAGAAAACCACATCCCGATCCGTCCTGTCGCACCACTTTCCCAACAGTTCGCAGGCGTTGATGCGACTATATCGAAAGATAAATGCTTTATTTAGCAAAACTGTGACATTACAGTTAAACACATAACGTCAATGGTAGTCAAGGCAATGTGAACATGCAATCACTTCACTATCTGTGCAACATATAGCTAGAGCTACATACTCTGCCTCACAACTCGATATGGTTACAACTGATTGTTTCTTTGATTGCCAAAATATATTATTATTATTATTAATCTTCAAAATAAATCCTGTGGTACTTTTCCTGTCATTAATATCACCTGCAAAATCTGCATCAACAAACGCGCAAACATCTATCTTATTAGAATTACTTTTATGGTAAATAAGTCCAAAATCTTCGGTATACTTTAAATATCTTAAAACATTGATTTGATAATTATCCATTTATCTCGATGGGACTTCCAAAATGTTGAAATCACAATCAAACTACCCGTCTGAAAGGACTTCCCAAAATATATAGTACATAGTCATCGTGGTAGTTCCAAAATAAAGTAGTAAAATTCCCAGAGAAATTAATTATGACTTTTACCAATATTAATTTTACAACCATCTAAAATGAAACGTAAATTGATTACACTGACATACTGTCAGTCTAAATTGACAAGAGTGCAAATTATCACTCCACTACTCTAGGTGAACAGAATGACAATAGTAACTGCGTGACTTATACTAGAGAAAGTACAACTGTACAAAACGAATGGCTACAATAGACTCCATTTCACGAAAGTTGAATCCACCTGAAGTTGGAACATTGACAATCGCAGAAAACAAATTCTTTCATGTTTATCTACTTCGGTTAGTAACGACCACTGGCGTAGAATGACGAATGGGCTAGTTTCATGGGTATGAATTAACAAGTGAAATCATATCACAAGTATTAAAAATATCATATATTTTTCTGTGATAACGATATTTATCTCAAAAAGTTATAAATATCTTCGAAAATTAGATTTATAATTTTTATTAGATTTAAATAAACCGCTGTAAGTCGACCAATGACAGACGCCATTGTTGTCAGATTGAAAGTACGTTCTGTTGACAAATCCTACTTGACTATCCAAGTTGATTAATACGAAGTGAAAGTCGACTAGAAGACAATCAATATCCACAACCAACCTCAAACAGATATCATCCTCGCCGACTTTTTAGTTGTTTTTCATATTATTTTATAGTAGAAAATGTGCTTCTGTTTGTTTGCCTTTTAAAAGACATCGTTAAAATGGATCCAAATTTCGTGGTGCTGATCACGAATTTGAAGTCCATTTAGGTGAATTGGCTCTAGTTTTAGAGATATATTATCAAAATATGATAAGATAGAGAAATATATCAATTTAATAGACCAATGGCCCTTATAAGCAACTTTTAGTAAAAAATATTAAAGTGGTTTCAAAAAAAGAGAAACGAAAAAATAATAAAATTCATTTATTGATTAGGTATAACAGCAAAGAAATAATTTAATTTAAAAAATTACATCTAATGCGTAGGAAAGAAGCTCTTTGTAGGATTTTCTTTTATGAGGACCATCAGGTACATCACGTTGGAGACTCCAACAATAGTCTGCCATCATATGATGATCCCATCTGCCCTGATACCTTACCTCCATCTCCTTTATATCCTGGTGGAACCGTTCCTCTTGTTCATCACTGAAATTGCCAAGATTGTCGGGAAATTTATCCATGTGGCTGTGAAGAAAGTGTACTTCAATACTCATATTAGTACCCAAGTTTTTAAAGTTTAATAACATCTGTTGCACTAATTCCTCGTAATTGTCCGCTTTGTGATTACCCAAGAAATTTTTACCTACCATAACAAAGCTACACCAAGCAGCAGCTTCAAGTGTCGTCATGTGATTTCTAAAATTAGAGTTCTTAATAAGTTTGCGAATTTGAGGACCATCAACAAATGTATTTCAAGCACTCGCCATCTTTACTCAAAGCCTTAACAAATTGTTTCATTAGTCCTAACTTGATGTGGAGCGGTGAGAGAATGATTTTTTCACGGTCAACCAATGGTTCGTTTATGACATTTGCTGTTCCTACAGTCATATTTTGTCTTATTGGCCAATTAACCATATTCCAATGATCTTGCTTCGCCCTACTATCCCACAAGCAGATAAAACAAGGGTATTTTGTGTACCCACCTTGGTGCCCAAGCAAGAAGTTGACCATTTTTAGATCAACACAAATGGAAAACTGATATGTTCTTCATAGGATAGTTTCTGTAATATCAACTTGATGTTTTGATATTATTCCTTAAGGTTTGTTGAGTGGGCGATAGGAATTGACGCATATCGGTTGCCATTGTGTAGCAAAACACAATTTAAGCTTCTACTGGAACTGTCTATGAATAGTCGCCAATCACCTGGAACAAATTGTATTCCCATTTGACGAAAGAGTCCGGGAATGTTGTTGCAATAAATAAGATCTTCATCTTGGCTAAAGTAAGGAACAAGTTTCACCTCTCGTGTTCTATAAATGCTTATTTTTATATCTGGTTGTAGACAGTTTTTTCTTTTAATCTGGATGCTTGCTTTGATAGACCGAGATCCCGTATTAGGTCATTCAGTTCTTCTTGAGAGAACTGCTGTGGTGTTGATTGTATTTCCTGCTCATATTCACTTCCACTGCTACTGTACTGGTCCTTAATTTCTTCTTCTTCTTCCGCCATTAGAACATCTGGCAGTGTTGTATATACTGGTACGGGAATCTCTTCGCTTTGTGGCACAGGTCTTCGTGCTGATTCTAAATCAGGATAATCCCATTTACCTTTTTTTGTATTTGTTAAAACCTTTTACATTAACTAAACAAAAATAGCAATCATCATGGTGGTTTTTAGGTTCTTTCCACACTATGGGCACACCAAATTTCAAACTTTTTCTTTTTTCGTTTGACCACTGTCGTAAACATTCGACACACGTTTAGCACACTATATGGGAAGCCCAGTACTTGTCTTGGTCTCCAAGCTGTACGCCGAAATAAGCTTGATAAGCTTGTCTAATAAAATCTGTGATATTTTTTTCTTTGTTTCGCTACAGTATATTCGCCACAAATGTAGCAGAAGACATTAGGGCTGTTCAAACAGCTTCTGCGTGAAGAACTCATTCCTCTGAAAAAAGAGTAACTTTAGTTAAAAATATAGGTACAAATATTCGTCACATGTACTCCTACCTTCCACTTGACGTCTATTAAATTTAAATAACTTCACTAGGTAGGCAATAAGAACTAAATACACAAAATACGTAAGAAAAGCACAATAACCGCGACGCTAAGTCTTAGTAGAACAACTGCTTACGCTGAACTGACAGTTAAAATCAAGAGACACAAGACAAACAAGTGCACGCACTGATCACGTGATCAGCAGTCGGCACGTGGTACGCTAACTAAACAGGGTCGAACTCTCGTTTCTGCGTAAATTTCTTGAACGTAAATTATGTGTGTTTGCGGCACTCGCCCTTGGCTCGTGCCACAAATTCTATTTCACTATTTGTAAAATTAGTGTCTGAAAGGTTTTCAAATCGTGGTGCAAAGTGTGTTGGTATGTAGGTACTTACAGTTTCATGATGTTTTGAGTATTGAATTTTATGTTGTGTGTGTTCAGGATTCTGTAGCTTCTTTTCTTGTTTCTTAAATTTCATATGCTTCATAGTGCTGATATTTTCTCTAATTTTGTCATCCAAACAGTCAAATTCTACTGGATGTAATTGGAATGTGAGTTCTGAATGTACAACTTTTATGTAGTTGTCTAAGGAGTCTCTAGCTTTGAACCATTTCTTACATTCTCCTTTTATCCAAACTCGTTGAGCACATTTTATGCTTGTGGTGTTTTAGTGTGATATTTTATATTCACATAATTTGATATTACCTTTTTCCTAAGGCATTCTTGGTTAAACCAAATGTTTTGTGATGTTTTGCAGAAAAAGTCTAAGCATCGAGTATCCCTGTACTAGATTCTCCATATAAATGTATGTAGTGTGGGCAAAGTGCCGTGAGAAATAATATATGGTTTTGAAATTAAGTAAGCTATGAGAAATATGCTACTTTTCATAGCAGTTGTAGAAAAAATGTTTTTCCTATAATATGTGTTCATCACAGCCTGCCTTGCGCGAAGTTTCTAATTGATTGGATAATGACTTTAACGCTTTTTAATGAATCAAATTAAATATAAGGTTGTAAAATTTAAAATTTCGTAGCGTTTTCTATTTTTAAAATATATCACTTCTAACTGGGAAACTAAAACGTATCGGTGGTTGTGTTTAATGTTCCAAGTGTCATAAATAAGCACTCCGGAAGTACGAATAAGACAACCGTCGTATTTCTATAAAACATTGAATGGCAAAATCGTGCAATTATTCCGGGATAGGAGCGCCGTAAACTTTTTCGCTTTTGGATAGTGCTTTGGTTACGGTGCTTAATTATTTTCCAAAATGCAGAAAAAAGGTAACGCAGTATTCACATTCTGTGGTGTAGAGATGATTATAATTTTTCTTCTTTGTATGTTGTAATAAACTTTAGAATTGGGTGTGGTCGAAATTAAACCATGTTGCACGTTTCACTTATTTATTGAAAATTTTATTTACTGCATTGCAATTAAGACTATTTATCTATTTATGAAGTTTAGAGGTTTTTGTTACTTTTATTTTAAATTATATTCAGCATTTTGCCTACTATAAG
The DNA here is from genome assembly GCA_963921935.1 of Galeruca laticollis. NCBI lineage: Eukaryota > Metazoa > Arthropoda > Insecta > Coleoptera > Chrysomelidae > Galeruca > Galeruca laticollis. The sequence continues at coordinate 241,165,126 of OY998177.1, read as the reverse complement.
TTGCCGGTAATTGTTGAGAATTTCACAACATGCGTGCACCGTGGTTGGTTTAGTAAGAGGGAGAGTCGTTGGTTCGAGTCGTATTTATATGTTAAGCGTAGAAAAATTTGGAACAAATTTTTAAGTGACAGGATTTTCATAGTTGCCAATTTAATGTTATATGTTCGTATTGAAGTTTGCAGACTTAGTAGGCATTGTTGAATATAATTAATTCTCAGGAATGATTTAGTTTAAATCCGAACACTCTGAGTTCTTAAAATGTGACTGTTTAGAGACTACATTCCTTAAGAATTTATTAGAGGAAGCAAAATTTGCAAGAGACATTTATTAAAATCGTCAACAAAAAAGTTATCGTGATTATACATCAATGTCTAAAATTGACACTATTTCATCATTCTTTCTGCCTTTCTTGTCTGGATTAACTCCATAGGTTCTTGTATGTCATCATCGGTTATGTTTGCGTGTAAGCGTTCTTTTTAATTTTCCAATACGCCCAGTGCCGTAGCTAGGATGACAATTTGGGGGGATGGACTACCGACGGGGTCTGGGGTTGAAATTTTAAGCCCCTCAAACTACATTTTAGCTTTGTTTTTCTTATAAAATTTTACCCTAAAGTTCCTAGCTTTTAGTACATTTTAAACAAGTAGGCTTGCTGTGATTACGTTTATAGAATAATTTTTATTTTTAGGGTTTTGGGGTTCTACCCATAGTTACCCAACTGAATACGCCTTCCTGTTCTATATTTGACGTTTGTTCCCTTTTGTTTCCTTTTAGATATTTACTATTTTCCCTAGATTGATATGCGTCTCTAAAATGATTTATATCTGTACTCTATATATCACATTTATGAGTTATTTACTTATTTAAGAGGGGCCTCCTCACAGGTATATAAACCTAAAAACCTACACAATACTAGTTGCTAATCTAGTAATTATTTGGTTCAAAATATTTACGATAGATGTCGATAGTAGTACTGAATCGGCTTTTACTTATTCAACATATTTTCTCTCTCTGTCTTTCCACTCTTGATGGTTCAAAGAAACGCATCTCTGTTCGAATGTTTTGATTTCAAATATTTCAACTTCTTGTGAGCACAGAAACCTTATCCCCGTTTTTTATGTTGCATCCAAACCACAACACACCTGTGCATAGATGAGAGAATATTATATACACGGATCCAAACAAAATTTGTTGACATAATTTCCATTTGAGTGTAGATTTTTGATTATTTAAGAGTTTCATAAATGTTTTTGAAAGGAATAAATTGTTAAAAATTACGTAATCGTATCGACCCGATATCAAAAATTATAGTTATGATAATGTAAATTATCCTGCAATCCGTATTTTTTAATTTTAAAAGCTATGTTTGAGGTTATGTTTACTGAATTATTTGATTAATGTGAAAATATGAGATAAATAATACTGATGGTTTGTTCTAGTATCATCAAACCATCTTTCAACATTCTCTTGAAATCCTGTTTTAATGACAATATGGGTTTGTTAGCGACAAGCGAAAAATGCTTAATTGAAGTGAAGTGACCTTTGAAGTATCTGAATAAAGAAAAATTATAACCGCTCTCAAAAGACAAGAATTGCATAATTCATTTTGATGAATATACAATCGTGATAATTGAAAAATATAACTATTATCACCTGATACAAGGTGCATTACATATTGCATGAAAGGACATGTGCTATTTAATAATATGGATACCATTGTGGGAATTGCTAGAAATTAAGAAAGGAAGAAAAATATACATACTTTAAAAACACTCTACCTTTCAAAATTTGTACCATTTATATTAACATAATAAAATGTTTTCATGATTATAAATTTTTGTTTGTTTCATGCTAAGAAAATTAAACTGCGGAAAAGTTGCAAATTTACAATTTTATCTAGAAACAAATAATATAAACAAAGAGTTTCCAAACTTATTATACAAAGAAATATTTACTTCTAATACAATGCTTTACATTTAATAGAAAGAGGAAAGTAAGGTACAGTGAGGAATTTCAATTTAAAATAGCAAACGTTTAAAAAACTTACAAAGCAACTATAACAACTAATAAAAAATTTAAAGCGAGAGATCTGTAATGACAAATATTAATGTTTATATTGTGGGGAGATCGATATATACAGTACAAAATCAAACATACAGTCAACATGTACAAGTTTGCTTCTACCTTGTTTGCAAAGATTGATCATATGTGTTATGGAGATTGGAAATGAAACATTTTTCCTTCATTATACAAAAAAATAGTTGGTTCATTCTCTTTTTTTTATGACAGATACACATATGTGTGATCACCTGAATGGTAAATATTTTAGTGTTTTAAATGAAACTCACGGTTTCTAGTTAATTCCACAATATAATAAAAGTTATTAGAATTTTCAATAACTTTTATTATATTGTGGAATTAACTAGAAACCGTGAATTTCATTTAAAACACTAATATGAGCAGATTCCATGAAGTAAGGGTCGAGACAGTTAATTTCGGTAAATATTTTTTTTGTTTTTATATAATACATTATTGGTATTATTACTTTTCCATCCAACCCATCTAATATGCGAGAAAAGTATAGGTTTACCAAAAAAAAAAAGGTGGATTTTTGGATTTTTTTGAGTTGTTTTTACGTTTTGCAGCAAGAACAACACAAAAAAAATCGTTTTTAGAACAGAAAACATATCTGTATGACTGGATACAGCCCCCGAAGTGCAACAAGTAGACAAAATTAACTTTTTAGTCGTCCTTTGTTTTAAAAAATTTTTTTAATATCAACAACTAAGACTATTACTAAGTCATCCTTTAATAATAATTTGCAATGAAATTTCGACTATTGGCTAGACAAAGTTTTAAAATATTTATGGTTCAAAGATTTTTTAAATATAATGTTACCTACTTCATTCATTAATATTATTCAACAATTACTATTATTTATGGTGCATAGGCTAAGGCAAGCTAAAAAGTGGGTAACCATCCTAATTTCTTATAAAATCTTTGGACAGGTTGTTAAGAAGAAGACAAATACACCTTGTCATTCTCTTGTTAAAACTGTTCTTAAAAAGACTTATTGTATGGCGGAGGTAGTAATGGAGTATGGAACTCTTAAGGAAAAAGTGGCTAAGAGCATTTTTGAACAAGTACAAAATGTTGTGGTGGTTGATTCAGGATTGTGGGTAGATGTTCAACACGGTTTTCTAGGTGCTTCTCTTGATGGTAAATATATTTAACATAACAAATAATTACCATGTGTTATAAATTTTTTTTGCATATTAAATTACATACATTTATTGATAAAATATTTTAGGGCTTGTAGGTGATGATGCACTACTTGAAATAAAATGCCTCCACTCTGCATCAAAACTGAAGTTACAAACAAATACATTAAGCGAAATAATTGACCTCATGAAGAACAAAATTTGTCTAGAAAAACACAACAATAAAATTCAACTTAAGCGGAATCACAATTACTATTATCAGGTATAAACATGATATATTTATTCCGAAGAATAAAAACTCAAAATCATTCTCACATAATATATTTAATCACTTGTATTTGCCAACAATAAATAAGAATAACATTAAAAAGTAGTTATTTGTGTAATAGGTGCAAAAACTGCATTTTTGTTGCAACGAAGCATGAAGCACTAAACACAATCTTGTGGAGTAAATATAAATAGCATTTACGAAGCACAAATTTACTTACTTAACATGAAAATTACGTAATTATAATCACTTACAAAGACAATACACACTAAACTATAAATTTGGGAATTTGGGATATTTTTACGAACACAAAACATATGACAACAGCATATTTGACCCATAGAGAAAGTTATATTATTTGTCTATGAATTGTCCGTCGTCTTCTGTCATTGTTCTATATTGTTCTATACAGCGCCATGCATCAAGACGGTGGAGAGGTTGAACTAAAGTAAAAAGATGTTTGTTTGCAAAAATTTGCGCACAACAAATCACAAAAAATACAATGATTTGAGATTTCATATTTTCAGAATCGAATTCTCTAGGCTTCCTTTTGGAGATCAGGTTTTGGTGTCCAGATTGGTGACCACAAATTGTCAAAACTGTCAAAATCACACCATCACTTAATGGCTTCTATCTTTTTTATAACAATATAAAACTCAACCAAAATACCTGATCCCCAAGACAAAGGTCCAAGTTATATTGTGTTAAAATTTCAACACTTAATTTCCCGCGTTCTTCAGATTTGTTGTGTACAAAATGACCTAAATCACGGGTGCCAACTGTTTTCAGGTTCCTAAAACGTGAGGCCCCTCTTAAATTTCGGACACGATAGACAAACATAAGTATGAAAAATAGCGTTACCTTTTTTAGATTTCAGTAGGATTGAGTGCCTTAATAAGGTTGTGTGTGTGAAAGAAATGAAAATCAAGACAGGTTCATGTGTTGAGTACAACGAAGTAGTGTGGAAGTTCTTTCTGTGTCAACGGCTGCTTTAATAAAGTGCCATTTGAACAGATTCATAGATTTCGCAATCCATTTAAAAGCATCACTTTAAGTAATTGGTTAAAGCAACACTGGAATTAATTTACATTTTCGTAAGGTTAGATTGAAAGATTTATTAGGACGAGGATGAACTTTATAAAAAAACCGCCGTGAGAAAATAGTAACAAGATTTTTTTATGAAATATTATTAGATATTTTTGTAGACATATTAATAGCATAGGTATAAATAAAATAAAGGTGCAAGGTCATGCTCATAAATTGGCTTGAAAACAACGCAAAGTAAGTTGGCGAATTATATTAATATATAACGCTTTTCCGACTTCGGGTAATTTTTTCAGTTGCGTAACGAGGCTATGAAGCGCATGTCGCAAGTTTTTGTTTGACCCTTGTTTACGAGTTGGACAAAACCGGGTAGTCCGAATATCGACAAAACCGGGTACCCGATTTTATCAGACCTTTTGTTACTTCCAATTTCTACAGCTGTTCTTTTGCTTTTAGTTAAATACAACATGTCGCATTATAAAAGAAAAACTACTCGTCAATCATGGTATCAAGAAAGCATGCAAAATGCAATAGTTGAAGTGCTAGAACATAGGATGGGATACAAAAGAGCCTCTCAAAGTTTTAATGTTCCTCAATCCATTTTAGAAGATCGTGTGAAAAAAGTAAGAAATGGTAACTCTGTTGAAAGCTAGTAAGAAAGGTAGGAATTACCTTTAATTTATTTCTGTTTCCTTATTTAAAATAAAAATAATTTTAGGTCTGGGTCGGTACAAGCCTGTGTTTAGCGCTGCCCAAGAGGATGAGCTAGCTTCGCATATCTTACAAATGAAAAGCAGACTATTCGGATTTACTTTATCTGAATTAAGAATTCTTGCTTACGAACTAGCCGTGCAGAATAACATCAACAACAATTTTAATACAGAAAAGAAAATGGCTGGTAAATGTTGGCTTTCTTCGTTTTTGTCACGACATCCAAATCTTCGATTAAGGACTCCAGAAGCTACTTCAATTGGACGAGCTATAGGATTTAACCGAGCAGCAGTAGGGAAGTTTTTCACTCTGTTAACACAAGTTTATAACCAACACAAGTTTCCTCCTGAGCGCATATGGAATGTTGATGAAACGGGAATTACAACTGTCCCCAACAAGCAATCTAAAGTTATTTCTATGAGAGGAAAACGACTAATTGGTGCTCTGGTTTCCGCTGAAAGAGGAACCTTGGTTACCGCCGAAATCTGTATGAGCGCAAGTGGTTCCTATATGCCTACAATGCTGATTTTTCCTAAAAAGCTTCCAAATGCGCAGCTTCTAGACCACGCTCCTCCTGGAATATTTGCTGAGTTCCACCCAAGTGGATGGATCCAGATATTTTAATTAAGTGGTTTAAAAAGTTCATCGAGTTTACTCACCCGACACCAGAAAATCGTGTTCTATTGCTTCTTGATGGACACGCAACCCATACAAAAAGCCTGGAGTTGATAAATCTGGCCAGAGAGAATCACGTTATTATCATATGCTTTCCACCGCATACTACGCACCGGTTACAACCACTTGACGTGTCATTTATGGCTCCCTTGAACACATATTATGGAGAAGAAGTAAGAAAATGGATGCGCCAGCATCCTGGAAGACGTGTTACAATTTATGAAGTGGGAGAACTCTTTGGTGAGGCTATTGTTAAATCGGCAGTTATGCAAACTGCGATAAATGGTTTCAGGAAGTTTGGAATTTATCCGCTTAATCATGAAGTTTTTACTGAGTGGATGTTTGCTCCCTCAGAAACTACAGAGCGAGAATTAAATATACAAGAAGATGAATCTACGACACCCGATTTGAACAAAGATTTATGCAAAGAACTCGATAAAGATTCTACTTCAACTACAAAGCTGACAGCTACACATTTATTAGCTCCGTTACCTCCACCTATCGATTCTCCCCAATCAAGCTGTAGCCGTATCGATTCTCCCCCACCAACCTGTAGCCGTATCGATTCTCCCCATCCAAGCTGTAGCTCCTTAAACTCTCACACTGCAAATCATACTAACATCTCTTCATCTTCTAAACAAGCCACCACTAAATCTGATAGTTTACAAGCAACATTACCAAAACCAATATGTGATTTTTCAGTCTTTCCAAAAGAAGTTTTTCCGATCCCTAAGGCAACCAGGAAGCCATCCAATGATAACAGGAGAAGAGGAAAGGCTGCTGTAATAACATCATCTCCTTTTAAGTCTTATTTAGAAGCAAATTTTAAAAAATCTCCAGTCGTATAAAAATTAAAGCTAAATGAACCGGACAAAAAAGGAAAAAATGTGGTAAAAAAGGCTGCACCAAAATCAAAATTGGTTCCGAAATTAAAGATTGCAGATTCTGATAGTTCGGAGGAAGAAGATAATAATGACGATGCGTGTCTGTATTGCAATGAATTATATTCAAACTCTAAGGCAAAGGAAGGCTGGATAAACAAAACTATTACTTATACTAAAGACATTGCAAACGAAATGAATAACTTCTTTGTAAATATCGGTGATGAACTGTCAAATAATATTTCAAATAAAAATTTAAAATTAAGCGATTTTAACATAAACTCGACTTGCGATCAATCCTTTTTTCTTTATAAAACTAATACTGAGGAACTCTCTCAAATAATCTCTTCTCTTAAGAACTCTCCTTCAACTGGTCCAAGTAAAATATCAAACATTATACTGAAAAAATTTTCAAGTTATTTTTTAGACCCTCTAGCTTTTATTTTCAATATTTTTCTGAAAGGTGTCTACCCGAATGCTTTCAAAAAAGCCTATGTTGTTCCTATTCATAAAGGAGGTACAGATACTGATATAAATAATTATCGTCCTATATCCTTAACTACTAGCCTTTCTAAAGTATGCGAAAAAATTATTAAAAGACGTCTTACTCGATATTTTATCGATCGTAATTTGTTAAGCCCAAATCAGTTCGGTTTTATTGAGGGCAAGTCTACTTAATAATCTTTATTTGCATCAGTTACAGTTACAATAATTAAATATACATTCAAAAGATACAAGCACATTAAAATAAGTTGAGTAAATAAGTAGTCATTCATTTTCATCGCAAAAGAGCGTACAAGTAGTTGTATAGAATTTAAAAAGACATCATTTACAAAGACAAACATCTACTAGTGATGCAATCATGAAGGTGGTGGGTCAGTTGTATAAAGCAGTTGATGGTAGCACTCCAACTATTGCTGCCTTATTAGATTTAACCAAAGCGTTCGATTTGGTGCCACATTTGCGTTTATTAGAGAAGCTAGACAAACAATTTGGTATAAGGGGTAATGCTTTAAAACTATTAAAAAGTTATTTAACAAATAGGGAACAAGCAGTAAAAATTAAAGATATTATTAGCGAAGAAATGACTGTTAAAAGAGGAGTGCCCCAAGGTACAGTCCTGGGGCCGCTTCTTTTTTTGTGCTACATCAATGACTTTCTTAGCCTGAAAAATATTGGCAAGATTACGGCTTACGCCGATGATACGGTTTTGGTTTTTGACGATAATAATTGGGATACACTTAGGAATAAAGTATCATTTGGACTTTACTTAGCTAAGAAATGGATGAACATTAATGGTCTACTTCTTAATGAAGCAAAAACAGTAATAATCCCTTTTGCCAAACGTAAAAAAAGTTTACCTTCATATAACAAAATTATTACACATTTCAGTTGTGACTGCTATGCATCTTCTACGAATACTTCTACATGCACGTGTAACTCTAATACTTTACTTTTACAAAATAAGGCTAAATATCTTGGGATAATAATAGATTCCTTTTTAAGTTGGTCTTACCAAATTGATAACATGTGCAAAAAATTAAGATATTTAATATATGTTTTTAAAAAATTAGCAAATATTACAGATATACATTCCTTAAAAAATATCTATTATGTACTTGTAAATTCTATTCTAGGGTATGGTTGTCTCGGTTGGGGTGGAGTCTTTGATACTACTCTAAAGCCGCTGGATATTCTTCATAGAAAAATAATTAAAATCATGTATAAAAAACCATTCGATTTTCCTACAAAAGATTTGTTTCAAATTAGTTCGTTCTTAAATATTAGACAGATATATGTAAAGACACTTTTAATGAATTGGTATATGAAAAAAAATTTCACTAATGCATTACCTCATAATTATTTCACAAGAAATTTTAGTAACGATAATGCCTATTCTTTTAGTACAAAGTCTAGATTGGGGGGAGATACTTTTTACATTACATTCATATATTTATAAATTTTGTCGATACTAATATTAGAAATTTAGAACGTGTTAATGTTTTTAAGAAACATTCTGTTGAATGGATTAAACTTAACTATGACCAAATTAATAACATCTTTTCTCATTAATCAGGAAAAAACTTATTCTCACCTTGCATTGCTTTTTTGAACCGGTGCCGTTAGGGGGGAATCATAGATTCATAAATTTATGAAAATTTCTAAAATATTAAGAAAGTTTAATACGTTTTTTGGTTTTGTTTTATAATACTATAGCATTATATATTACATATGTAAGTCATTAATTTTGTTATCTTTTGAGCCACACACAAGAATTTTCTTCCGTGGCAATAGAAAATGTATTTCTTGGATGTGTATTTTGGTACTTAATAAAAAAAATTTTCAATTTTTCAATTTTCAATAAAATGTGTATCTTGCAACAAATGGGCTCATGAAGCCTGTAGTGCCCATGATATGTAGATGAAGTTTTTATTTGCGACTTCTGTTCATAGATTTTCGATTTTTGTTCACATATTTTCAATAAATATTTTATTTTCTGCCTATCAGTCTTTTTACATGGTAATTAAGTTACTATCCGGTTTTATCATACCGGTTGGACAAAACCGGGTATTTTGTAATATTTTCTTAAAAATAAAAAGAATAGAAAATTTAAGAATATTTATAAAAATTGACATTGGTATATCAACCTTAAGTCATTTGAGAATATTTCTATCTGTAGCAAACGTTTGCTACTCTAACATAGCAGAAGAAGTAGCCAGTTTTTGTACTGGTACCCGGTTTTGTCCAACTCTCCCCTACTCTCTATTCACGGCCCTAATCAACTTAACAATCGGTCTTAGTAGTGATACATTACAACAGGATTACACAGGGACACTTTTCACGCTAAGGTGCCTTCCATAGCGACTTTATAACAGACAAAACGGGAAACGGATAGAAGGTGAAATGTATAACATAGGGATAGACACGAGGAACAAGACTGAACAGATCTACATTAAAACAGGAACAGACATTCAATACTAAATTCTTCTTTTAGTCCTTTTTAAAAACTCCCATATGCCTACGATTTTGCCGAGAGATAAAAAGCTGTAGCTTGATTCTGAGGGAGCGGAATCCATTCTTTTACAAGGGATTTCATCAAATACTTAACTGCATCGTCATTATGTAAGCAGCCAAACATCCAGTGATTAACGTCGTCAACATTGCCGTCGCAATCACAAAATTCCGATTCACTTAGTTTGAATCTGTGTAGGTACGCTTTTACAGTGGCATGATTAAAAATACATCTGACGAACATGGAGTAGATGTTTCTATTGGGATAACTTCTTGCAGCAAAAGGTAAAGCAGGGTGGATTTTGGTATAAAAAACCTTTAGCACAGTAAGATTTTTCAAGAGTTCCTAGCCAGAAGGCTCGTATTCCAAGCTGTATAAATTTACAGTGGATTTTTGATCTCATAGTTGAGTGCACCGAACTCAGTAACTCGTTTTTTGCCAAATAATAGGCCGAAACTGAAACCAGAAATTTTTTTAGTTAGTGCGAAATTTCTATGATTTTAGAGTGAACAGCCATTGTCAGAGTGAAATGAAAAATCAATCTTATTCTAAATGAGTGTGATTCTGGATAAAACGTTTTATTGCATGCATGATTTATATGCGTTTTATTCACTTAAGAAGATTAATACGAAAAATAATTATAAAATACGTAAGAATTGACATTCAAAAACGTTTCATTTGATCATTTTTAATTCGCAGATAAACAAAATTGTCACTCTCTATAAATATCTGATTACAAAAACAGACAAAGGTGTAATTAGTTGAAAAATGCAATTCGTTTCGTTAATGTGCAAATGTCACAAACGTTTAATACAACCCACACAATTTGTTTATGAAGAAGCTGTTATACTGATTACTGGTATAACTATTTTTTAACCTTTAAATGTCATTTACAGCAGTCAAACGTCGTTTTTGTATTTATTATGTGGAGTGCACAGTTAAAAACGTATTAAATGTGTAGGTATGCATGTTAAATAAATTGGATCTACTTTTACGCCTACACTGAAAAATTGTTTTTATGCGCATGCAAATGTAAATCAATTTCAATGCAATTTCAATCGTCTACGAATGATGAATTATTCAAATTTATATTTTAAGAAAAAGTTTTCTCTAAATATTGGATAATAATTACACACGTCTAATTTGAAAACGCATACATAACATTTTAAAAGTACAAGTTTTTGATAATCGATAAATTCAAAAATTAGGCAATTAGGTATTTCGCTCATTTAGCAGTAAGTAAAACTCAAAATCAGTACTACAGCATATATTAGTAAAAGGTGAAAAGGGGCAACTAGTTTCGGGTCACTGAGCCATCATCGGGCCTGTAAAAGGTATCAAGATAGAAAAAATCAGAAATTCTCAACATATCAAATTATCTTAATGTATATCAATCCATATGTAAAGTATTGAAAGAGAAAGCCGTCACATATTCGTGGCATCAAGCAGACTCCGAGATATATCAGTAAATATATCTTCTTCTTTACGTGCCGTCTCCTTTAAGAAGGTTGGCTATCATCATGGCGATTTTTATCTTTGAAGCTGCGGATATGAACAAATCAACAGAGCTACTGTTGTACCACTGCCTTAGGTTAGGTGGTTCAACCAGGAGATGCGTCTTCCTCCTATACTTCTTTTACCCTGTATTTTTCCTTGTATAATAGTTTGCAACAGTGTATACCTCTCCCCTCTCATCACGTGGACCAGATATTGCAGATATACTGTAGGGGAAATTATCAATAAAAATAGTAATGAAAAAATCTTCAATACTATGTAAAACGCCGAGAACAATAAAATAAAATTAAACAAAACAGGGCAACATTAAGAAAAGTCATAAAAAATTGGTCAAAGTATAAAAGAAAAGAAAACAAAACTGGACATCATCGCACGGGTTTGGCTATGGGTAGCTGTTTTTGGCGGACATATTTATGAATAACCTAGAGAGAATTTTCTTAAATAACCCAAATTTCATAGATTCAATTTTGTTCTATTACAGATATGTGGACGATTGTGTTGTCCTTTTTCGAGGTAGTCGTTCAGATGCTTATTCCTTTCTTGATTTTTTAAATACTGTTCACCCACGAATTAGCTTCACAATTGAGTTTGAAGTTGTTAATTGCTTACCGTTCTTGGATTTACTCATCGTGCGCAACATTCATAACTCTAGTTTTCAATTTGATATATATAGAAAACCTACCACAACTGATTCAATTATTAACTATCATTCAAACCATCCCTCTTCCCATAAGTATACAGCTTTAAATTCCTTCCTTAGTAGAGCCTTCAAAATACCTCTTTCAGATTCTTCTTTCAATAGGGAAATAAGTATTATTAAACAGATAGCATTAAACAACAATTTTCCTTTACACATTTTCAATAAGATTTTTAACAAACTTTATACTAAGTTTAGACTTCTATATCACCATCTCAGGACCATTCATTTCTAGGTACTGTGCAGAATAGTACGCTAACTAACTTTTCTAAATGCAATTGTGAATTCATTGTTTTATATTATTTGATATTGTAGAATACGTTAATTTATAATGTAAGAATTTAAGTTGTCTCTAAATAAAATTTGAAGGATGTCAGAAAAAATTTGTCATTCGAGAGATTGAAACGTAAGTAATATTTTATTAGAATTTTATAAAATTGGTTATATTACTGTATTTTAGGAATTTGAGTACTACTACTTCTACTACCACTACTGCTACTATTGCTGCGTTGTAACAGGTACAATAATAAAGAGTGTACTGCAAGTCCAGCCAAATTCAGTTTTAATCACTAATTTTAACAGGTACCTTGAATTTCGTGGGTCCATTATCCTATAAAATTTCCAGCATTTTTAGAAAACATAGTGTTGAAGGCGCCTTTAAAACCATTTCTAACTTGGATCAATTTTTTATCAATACTAAGGATGAGGTACCTTTATTTCATAGGTCAGGGGTTCATCATCTACCTTGTGGTTCTTGCAATGCCGTATATGTGGGCCAGTCTGGATGCAGGTTAGAGTCTCGGTTGAAGGAACATCAGTATTATATCAAAAGATATATGAATACAGACATATATAATACTCCTTTATAATTTGCAAACCATATTTTATCGGAACTACATGATTTTAATTTTCAGGATGTCAGTGTGTGAAGGGTGTTCGACTTAACCTTTTAAAGATGTCTGAAATAAGTCGCATATATAACGATCCTTTGATCTTCTGTCTGAACGAACAATTACAGCCTTTAGAAAACTATTTATTCCTTAACTTTTGAAGCTCTTAGTTTGATAACACATAGTTTGTTTGTCAGTCAACTTCAGTAACGTTCTTTCTTCTTTCACAATTACTGTCATTTTACTGATTCTTCTTTTATACTGATAAATACCTACTATATATTTCAAACAGTCATAATTATTTTACACTTATGATGTATTTTTGATATTGATTTTTATTGCTATACTTGAATTGTTATTTTCTTTTCATAAATTTTAACTTATGTGTCACGACTTATTAGAATATTTTTGGCCTTTTATGTTTATTCTTCTTTTTCTTAATTTTCGTTGCTTAATGTAGTTTTGACGATTACTCTATGATATTGTTAAAAGACTTTGTGCCCTTGCATTATACTTTGTTTTAGATAATTTCTTTACATGATAGTTGATGTGTCTCATTCATCTCTGTTTTGAAAGATTTTTCTTTCATTTTGTTATTGAGGGCCGTCATTGGTCCTTGTAATTTGTCAGTTCTCCGACCATCTTGTCTATTTGGGATTTACTGAGTCACTGTGTTTAGTGCTCTTACATACTACAATACTGGACTTTTAGATTCGGACATATTCTGTCATCCGACGATGTCCAGTTTTGTTTTCTTTCCTTTTATACTTTGACCAATGTTTTATGACTTTTCTTAATGCTGCCCTGTTTTGTTTAATTTTATTTTACTGTGCGGTGGCGGAATAGTAAAATTGTACTGTTGTGGGTGGCGACTAAGTGATACGCCCGCATCAAAACGTTCGACCAGACTTAGGTGTTTTGATTTTTTTTCTGAATTCTTGCGGAACCCCACAGGGGTATTACGGAATCCTAGGGTTCCGCGGAACACACTTAGATAATAGCTGCCCTAGGTCTTACTAATTTTCTGATAAAAATCAAATTTCAGACTGTAAATAAGGTGTCTGGCAGTATTAATGTCAAATTGTTTACAATATTCACTACAACATACGTAAGAATCTTCAGACTGTATGTAAAGTAAGTACAATTTTTATATAGCACCTGGTATATGAGAATTGACTGTCGGCCCAAGCTAGCGAGTATATATACCTTCACTGAACACACTAGTACGCCGGCTTTTGTCTGTCACACTTCTCACTAACAACCCCCCAATAAACGAAGCAACCTTCTGCTTCGTTCAGCTCCGCTCCATAACATACCAACATGTCTACTTCTTAACGCTCCCCTATCAACACCCGTAGCCAAACGGTACCATCCATCTCATCTCACGTTGAGTTCCCTCCGATGGTACCACCCCCAGTCATCGATTTTGCAGCCCTTTTCCAACAAACCCAATGTCAGCTTGCCAAATTGAAAGCTTAAAACAATTTTCTCAGGACAATGCTCAAATACGCTAACGACAAATTAGGCTCCAGAACAAACAGCCGAAGCTCCTCAACATCAGCCTACTCAGCCAACTCCTACGCCTCCCGTCACAGTTCCCACATCTTTGTTCGCTCGACTCCAGCTACCAACCGCCAAGAACAAGAGCAGAACTTCACTTTCTTGGGTGCCAAACCCAAGAAAACTCGAAGAATCTCTACCTCGCCTCCACCAACCACCCAACAACAGCCATCTCAACAACAGCCAACTCAACAACCCCGCCCTACCCAGCAACCACGAACCTCTCAACAAACCCAACCGACACTCGCACTTCAAACATTAAACATCCGTAACCTACCTTCCAAATTAGTCTCTCAGAAGACGCTATTTAAGTTCCTCAACACAAACGAGCTGTTGAGAGGAAATATCACCTACTAAAAGGAGAATCCTAACTGGACCGCTCTCCTTAAAATACCCGCCCATATACCCTGCGAATCTTTAAAATAAACTCCGCAATACAATCGGCGATGGCCAAGTCATCGTTATTTCGCTCAACCCAACTCCCCACGCCCGCTCTCAATCAAGAGCCCGCAAGCCCACATCTTCATTTTGTCTGCAGAAATGTAGACACGTCTATCACCGACAAGCAATTTGAGAAGATATCCTCAAAGACCTTAGCTTCCCGCTAAACAGATCCTGGTGCATCATTTCCCGCCGTCAAGCCCGGCCCACCTCCATGTTTCGAATCCTAACAGATTCCTTCTCATTTGGCATCGCGTTTCACGGTCTCTCACATCCGTGTGAAGCATCAATCCCAACCAACCCACTACAAACAATTCCAACTATTAACACAAAATTCAATTCTACACAAAATCTTATCGAATTTCTCTCTCTCTCTCTCACACACACACACACATACTAATACTACTCTCTTGTATATATTTTGTCCATCAGCAAATAAGTAAGGTTTGGGGACCCTGCGATCTTGCTCTATGTATTTTATTAAATAATTGGGCTTCAATATTAATTAAAATTACTATTTACAATAACAATTATAGTAAAAGCAAAATTTTTAAAGCGAACATACGAAAATAATACTAAACAATATTTAAAATGAAATTAATGTGTATGTTTTGTTTTTGTACCCCGTAAAAAATAATAAATACCCACACCTGAGATTACGAGCTCAGGCAGTTTTATTACTCCACCTCGATTGCAATTCTATTTTCCAAAACAATTGTGTTCAAAAGTCATCCAAGCCTCAAACACATCAAAGTACTCGTTATTTTTTAATATCAAATAACGAAAATAATGAACTTATTTTTAGATTAATTGCGAATTTTTCCAATCTTGACTTGATGAAAAAAAAGAACGAAGTTATGTCTGGTGCACTATCAAGTGGACACCTGTAAAACCGCATAATTAGATACTTTTGTACAATATTATATATTCTGTCTGAAAATAATTTTAATTCATTCTTTGTATAACTCTCAGTTCAGTCTTTAAACATTTTTTGTAATACTTTTGTTCTTGTTGAAATATATTTTTGTTATAGTTAATATTTAGTTCTTTTTTTAAAAAGACATTTCTATAAAGAAAAAGAAAAGTACGAAACATTATTTTCAATAAATTCCTGTAGGTACGAGTTTATAAATTTGATGTATTTTTTCTCAGTGTACTACTGTAAAACAAATAAAGTTGTTCTGAAAGTTGAGTTGTTATTAGGGCAACATTATAATAATTCATCGAAGTTTCACATCAACCGGCATAATTGACGTATTTACAGTGACAATGCGGTTATAATTCTACTACAATTAACATAATTAAACTAGTTCAACCCATATAATCTCCAATTCTGCTCAGAGCTACATGTTGGAGATAGAGATGATGGTAATGTCGATGTATTGTCATCTAAGGGATCAATAATTTGATTAATTTCAATTGTTTGTACATGATGCGTCAAAATGTCCGGTAAACGCTTGCTTCGCACGTAAACAGGAAATTATTATTACATTATAACAGTACTTATACATTTTTTGTCTGTTTTGTACATTCAATTTTTTATATATTGTAAACTTACTCGTTGTGAAGTTGAATTTAATTCAATTTATACTCGACTTATTCCACAAACCAATAATAAAAAATATGTCTAATAAATTTCATTATTTAGTAAAATTGATTTTATAAGCTTTAAAAGGTCTAAATTTAAACTATAATTTAACCACTTTAACCTCCAGCCTATAAAATATTTGCGAGAAAAGGGTTGGCATCAGTGAGACCAGACGTGTCTCCTAATCACATTTAGATTAATGCAGACCTTTTCTTTACACTTTCAACCAAGCAAAAAAAAAGAATGAGTTACTGGAATACCGAAATATTCTTTAATAATACAATCAACCGTTTTTAGAAAACATTTATATTGGACAATCCCATTCATGTATAATAATTCCCATTTGTGAATACAAAAATCGTAGTTTGCTGTCGGCTATATAGGAAGGAAGAGAGTTTGCAAGTGGATAAAAATATCGGATAAATTACGTTACCGTAGCAACCCTAGCATTTAGGCACTGTCTGTTTACCAAGCAATGCACGTCAATTTGACAATTTTAAATGTCAAAAACAGAATGAATTAAACAGCATATAACAATTCCAAAAAGTATGTCGAGATTTGGAAATATTTGCAAGGCAGAAATAATAAGGGAGATTGAAAAATCAACTCCAGAAAATACCAAGAAAACTCATTCCTCCATATGGAATCAATTTAGTGAATTTTGTAAACAACGAAACTTAAATTTGGAAACCGAACAGTTAGTGGAAGATGTGGCAGAAATATTGATGGACTGGGGCTTCAATATGAAGAAAAAGAATAAAGAAGATTATAAAGAATACGTGGTGAAAACAATGTGAAACACATGAGTTTTTTATTCATGGGATTGTCTTACCAAATACCACGCGAGCTCAGATTTAGCAGGATATTTTTTCCGGTGGTTTTCTCATACTTACTTTCATTGGCAATTTAACTCGATCTGTTCAGGAACAGATCGATCTGTTCAGATTCTCTCGTGATTTTGTCAGAACAGCTCTCGTTAAATTGCCAATGAAAGTAAGTATTCGAAAACAACCACAAAAAATATCCGGATAAATCTGAGCTCTTGTGGTATTACTCCCGATTATTTTAAAGTAATACACAAGTTGACGGGTCACATTTAGATACGAGGTTACTATTTCTATATTGAGAATTGGAAACATTGGTTAAATACTTATAATAATAATATTTATATGCACTTTAAAACAGGTTTTACAAAACAAGAGGTATGACAATTAAGGCTAATGATAAAAGGAGCCAGAAAACAATTTTGAAAAGCTCTAGTCTGACCCCTGTAATAATTACAAAAATTAATTTTAAATAAAGTAAAGGCTTATACAATTTAATGTATAAATATAGTAGAACAAGAAAGTAAATAATTATATATATATATATATATATATATATATATATATATACATATGTCCAAAAGTTTGGAATATTGAAATATTTCATCTCTTTTTTGATTTTAATAAAAAAAATTCTGAATAATTAAACATCATTTTGCTACAACTCCCTCCAATACTAAATAAATCTCAAAGCCAGATAAACAATATGCAAAAAAATGATTTATTCTTTTAGAGTGAAAAATTTAAAATTAAATTAGTATAGAAAAAAATATTTTTTTATAAAATTAATAATCAGTATTTCCTCCATTGGCCTGTATGCATGACTGTAGACGATTTGGCGTGCTGTCGATTGAATGGTCGAGCTGGGCTTGCGGAATTCTCCCATTCTTCACGAGCAGCATCTTTTAGTTCTCGCAGTGTAATAGGGGGATTGTTTCGCTTCTTAATGCGTGTTTTGAGAATGTCACAGGTATGTTCAATGACGTTGATGTCAGGGGAATTCGAGGGCCACCGTATTGTGGATATTCCTTCTTCTTCCAGAAAATTTTGTACTGCTGCTGTTCGATGCGGAGGTGCGTTGTCATACATAAACACAAATCTATCACCTACTGCCCCTCGGAATAGACGCACGACAAGATTTAAAACCTCCTCGATGTATACAGCACCAGTGACTTCTTCTCTCCAGAACCAGTAGAGGCGTCCGTGTGCCACTCATAATACCACCCTAAACCATAATAATTCCCCCTTCAAATGGGACACGCGGCTGGGCTGTTTCTAGTCGGGCTTGTCGTCCTGAGGCCCTCCAAATTAGTGTTCTTCGCGAATCAGAAACCAAGCCAATTTTTGATTCATCAGAGAACATCACGTTATTCCAGTTAGGACCATGATGTACCATTTTTCGAACCCATTGCAACCTTACAATTTTGTGTTGATAGGTTAGTTTGGGAACACGTAAGGGTCTTCTACGATGCAAATTTACTGCATTTAGTCTGCGTGTTATTGTTTGCCGTGAAATATTCAGTCCTTAAAGCCTAACAATTTCTCTGGATATACCACTTGTAGATTCCAGACGATTTCTTCGAGCTATCAATGTTATCTGCCGGTCTTGTGCTGCTGTTGTACATCGATTGCTGTCACTTCTGGAGCGATGCTTCACGTCATTTGTGTCTTGGGAATTTTTTTTGAGTTTTCGATACAGCACTCTGAGTGACGCCAACGATATTGGCGATATCACTTTGAATAAAGCTCTGTTGTAACAATACAATTACTCTAGATCTGTCGAAATGATACATCATGTTTGTAGGCATTTTTGAACAGCTCGAATGAAATTTAAACAAGAACTGAAATAATGTGTAAATACCAAAATCAGTTTAATGTGACCAAATTGCTACAAAAACGAATCAAATTTTTGATAATTTCCATTTAAAAACGCTCTAGAATACATATCAACAACGGTTTTTAAACCACCATAGGCGTAGATATATTATTTGTACGTATTCCAAACTTTTGGACATATGTATATATATATATATTGTAATATTTCTAATCCTTTAAATATTTAATATTCTTTAATTATAATTGCCCCGCGATGTGAACCAAATTATAATATGTTGTCGCAGCGACAATTATTGTACATGTAACTTAAGTACGTATTCTATTTCAATTTTGACAGTAGTTGTCAAAATAAATATGCCCGGCGCCAATAAATATCAATCTAAAGATGAATTTATATACAATCGACCTATTACTCCTATCTCAGGGTGAGATCAAAGTTGTTCAAAATTAATTCTTCAAATTTATTTGTTTTTTTAAAACTTATTTCCAAATTAAATGTTTCACTATTATCAAACTCTCGAATAACTGTTAATTCAATATAATTAAAGGCCCTTTAATTATTTTATGACATTTTCTATTTTACTGTCACTAAAAAATCAACCAAATGTAACTGATTAAATTAAAAATTCTATGAATGTAAAATGATGAGTTCAATGAGATTGGATACTAAATGAATACTACCGTGAGTTAGAATCAAAATTATATATTATACTATCAGATACGCAAATTCAACAAAATTATTATTCCCAAAAGATACCATGAAAGAACAACAGTCATAATCTCTACGAAAAATTAAAATTAGAATACTACTATGCTAGAATTTAACCTAATTAATTATTATTATCAAAACGTTCAACTTGTGTAATTTACACTTGACGTGTATCAATGTCAAATAACGAAATTTCTGCTCAAATTGTCTATTCACTTGATGTTGAAAGTGTATCGATAATTTTGGCATATTTCAAAATTTCTTATATAGATGCATCTAAATTTTCAACTGTATTTAAAAAAGGCCTGATATTTCTCGAGAAATAAATTTAAAAACTGGAGTGGACTCACCAAATGGATCAGGAAAACTCGTACTTATTCTCAACGTATTTAGAATTCTGCTAACTTTCTAAATATATACAATTTAGAAAACTGGAACCACATACACTTTTTACGATGCAATTCTTATCCGAATTATACACGCACTGGCTTTATCATATGGGTTATTTATTTGATTGTATGATATACAATCTACCAAAAAATTGAGACAACTCTAATTCTGATGTTGTCTCTTCAAAGGATAAAAAACTACTGACTAAATTTTAATAATTCTCCTTTCCGTTGGTTACCGATTTTTCTTGTTTTTTTAAAATACTTACTAATCTATGATTTTCAATAACAAAGTGAGATTTTGAAATTCTTTTATTACATTTTTAATGTTGCTAGCAGAGAGACCTCTATATTTTGCAATTTCCAATATTTTCTCCAAATCCTATATGTTCTATCTATCATTAGATATATTCTACACAAATGTCATCGAAATTATGAAATGTCATGTATGATATTTCTACTGAATCTTTCAAAATTTAATAATTTACATATAGTACAGTGTGTATCGAAATTATGGCAGCCAAAATTAAATAAATTTCCTTATGCTTTACTTATTCTTTAAATTTCAAATAGAGGATCTGTATTATATATATATATATATATATATATATATATATATATATATATATATATATATATATATACAGTGCTATTCAAAAGTCCCAGTCCCCTCCCCCCCTCGTATCTTTTGAACGGCTACACTTACATTATTAATATTTGGAGGGTGAAAATAAAGTGTTGTAAACTTCTCTACGAATGGTAACAGGTGACGTAATAGTAATAGATGACGTCACAGTGCCACTCTGGCCAATAATTTTAAATAGGACCTTATGGCAAGTGATATCTCGTTTGAAAGGCATTGACATTGGCTACATAGCCATATTAATTTTGTTTGGGTTTACATTAATTTTGACGGATGAATTAAATAAATACCAAAATTATTGAAATTATTTTTTTAAATTTAATTAATCAAATATCAACAATGGATTCTTATAGCAAGTGTTCGAAATGTGCTCCGTCTACTTCCTGACAGTAATACATCCTATTAGTAAACTCTTGTCGTACTCGTTCGTGTCAGCTGAAATAGGTGACCGAGGTGGCCATTCTATAGGACCTCGCCGGCCCATCCATCTACCTCGATATTCTTCATCCAGGTAACGTCTTACTGCACCATAATAATGTGCAGGAGCACCATCTTGTTGAAATGTTATTTCCAGATGGCCGAATTCATCTTGATTATCTTCCAGAATTTCAAGAATACTATTAAATTAAAAACGTCAATTTTTTTGACAACTAACCAGAGGCGGACTGAAAAATCTTCAATATTTAAATGTGAAATAATAATTTTGGTATCTATTTAATTTATCTGTCAAAATTAATTTAAACCCAAACAAAATTAATATGCCTTTCTAACCAGATATCACTTGCCATAAGGTCCTATTTAAAATTATTGGCCAGAGTGGCACTGTGACGTTATCTGTTACTATTACGTCACCATATGTTACCATTCGTAGAGAAGTTTACAACACTTTATTTTCACCCTCCTAATTTTATTAATGTAAGTGTAGCCGTTCAAAAGATACGAGGGGGGAGGAGACTTTTGAATAGCACTGTATATATATATATATATATATATATATTATAGTGGATATGTTATATTTTTTAATATTTATACTTATATGATTTACCTTTATTTACCCGTTTTTACCTTCGGCTAGCCCTATATGATAATATGAAAATTTTTTAATTGTATGTATTGTTTAAATTTTATATTGCAGTCGGAAGCATGAGACTTCTCTCTTTGAGTCCTGGACACCTATTAGAAAAAAATTTTACACATATGAACATTTACTTATTATGATTTCGTGATAGATCTATTCCTGAATAAATTATATATCTTTATTTCAATCATCTCACCATATGATAATCGAATGAATGATTTAAACAATGTTCATGAAAAGTGTTATGGACATTGACTGGAATAAGAAAAATACCAACACTTAAATAAAAATATTTTAATAAATTGTTAATGAAATCTTCAAAATTTTACACACACAAATATTCCTGAACCTCCTCTGTATTCTTTGATGGTCATGCGCACTGAACGCTTATAGTAGCTGCTTCGGCGCAACGGAGCAACTCTTCCGGTTCAACGTTTCTCGTCGTCACAAAATTATAGTACACTGTTAACATGGAGGATGCAAACGTTTAACAGTTCAATGTGCATCAATTTAGTGCATTTAGAATAATATGGTTGAAAACTTATATTAAACAGTTACATATATAATTCAAGTTGTGAATTAAGTGTGTGTTTGATAGTTATAAGAATAGGTCAGCATGCAAAGCGGAAATTAAGATTGGAAAAGCATTTATGAGTGGTGTGAACTTTGATTATTTTACAAACGAAAAACTTTTTACAAGTAAGTACATATTTAATATCTAAAATTATTGTTGCAGAAAATTAGAGTTCTTTAATTATCCATGGATAAATTTTGGTATTGATTATTTTAAAGTTTCTTTGGCCAATTTTAGATTATTCAAATTTAAATGTTCAAATTAATTTCAAAAGTTCACTTTTTCTTTGTTTGTTTGGAATTCCAAATTAAAAAAACTCAAATAACACAGACCTTATATTCCATTCTCGGCGTGGTGGACCTGCAACATCTCGTCTCTTTTCTTAGGTATTCCTTACCCAAGAAATACTCGTTCGGCACGTTTCACTTTTTCACAGGGGTTAATCGACATTAATATTGTGAATTTTTTATTGATTTAGATTTAAAATTATTACTTTTACTTTAAAGTTTTTACAAAAATCTTCTCAGAAAATTACATCCCAGTTCCTCATTCCCCAACTCACTCTCGACTCTCTTTTTTTTTAAAAATCAACAACATTTTTACAATCTCTAAAACACAGCCTCCTAATCTGTTATTTTATTCAACAATTGTCAATGATAATGTTTTTTTATAGAAATACTGAATTCTTCAATTAAGATAGTCTTGGAGAGTGAAATCACTTGTATAAATGGTTTAACAATATCTTATAGAACATATAAATAGTCTTTCACATGTATTACAATGGTTTCAATCCTTGTAATTCCTTTTTTTTTAGTAAATTTGTTTACAATTAATATACAATTTCTACAATCTAAATTTATGATTTATATATATGGAACTGTTTATTTTTTAATTCTTTAATTAGCACTAATTTCGCTTTATATAAACTCTAACTTAATTTCAAATTTACATTCTCTGTTTTATATTAACTTCCAACTCATTGAATTTAGGTTGGCAATATTATAACTAGATTCAATCACTTCCTTCATTGATTTTGATTTGATAACTAGATTTCTATGACATACAATATGGCTCTTATTCCGAATGTCATATTTCATACAGTTTTATTTTTATAAATTACTTTTTTCAAATTGCAACTTTTTATTGTATTTGCATATCGTTAATAAATTAGTGATTTGATTATTAATTCTTATTATTTTAGGTTTTGAACAAATTAACATCCTTTTCCTGATTCAAGTGTGGACATAGCAGCGTTCAGATTGATTTTAATGAAAATTGTTGACATTGACTTGACCTTAGGATTTATTTGTGAAGGTAACATTTTCTTAAGAATTAATTTCTATATTATCATTACCATTCTATTCCTTATCCTTAATCCATTTCTTAAATTGATGTACTCAATATATTATAATACATTTGCTTAAGTCATTCATTCGTTTTATGTTAAATTTTGTTCTTAATTAGGTAGTGTCTAATGATACACCATACGTATATACAAAAAAAATTCCTTTTTAATTCAATCTAATATATGAATATTTATCTATACTAGAGGACTGGCTTAATATATATTAAAGAATTGAAATTTGACTGTTTGCAAAGGCTTAGTTGATGTCTGGTCTAGAGAATAGATTTCCCACAGCTTTTTGATAAGGGAAATCACTTCTCTTGTTTTGAGTTGCATTTATGTCTTTAGAAGTAATTGGTGTTTCCACAGCATTTGCATTTTCCACATTATATTTCTTGACACCTCGTTCACAATATTTGATTGATTGTAACTCCTTCTTTAGTTTGCTTAATTTGCATTCCCAAATCTGTATCAGGATGATAATTAATTGTTATTTCAAAGATATAACTAATTTTCTTCAAAAGACGTTCTATTTGAAGAGGCTCTTATTTGATTTTCCACACTTAAAAACACATTGATCAGTTCTTAGCTGCTGAAAACCTTCAGACTTTGGATAGTCTGTGAAACCATTTATAGGGAGCTTGCTTTAAACCATAAAATGATTTTTTCAACCTACAAAGCTTGTTATTATCTTCAAATTCTTCAGGTAGACGCATATACATCTCTTCATCTAAGTGCCCATTTAGGAATGCAGATTTCATATCGAAAGTAATGATTTTTAGATTTTCAGAAGCTGCCACAGCAAGTAGCACTCTCAAGGAGTTTGACTGTACCACAGAACTGAAAATATATTCATACTACAAACGAGTTCTTTATCTTGAGCTTCTTCTTCTTCTGAGACTAGATCCCATGTTTGGTTTTTTATACGTGAATATTTTCTTCTTGTATGGCTTTTATCCATTTGCTTCTGTCTTCACTTTCCATGCAGTCTTTATATGTTAGCTCGCCCTCAGTCAATAAGGCAGACGTCACAAATTCATCATAACGATTTTGCAGTCTTTTAATCCTTTGAGATGTTTGGTTTGGATTTAGTATTTCTCTTCTTCATTTGTCTGTTCTTCTTCACTTGATTGTTTTTCTTACTTGATTGTTATTCTTAACCTCCTATATTTTCGGGTAAATCAAAAATTTAAATTGATGCCCTTGAAAAATCATTATCTTGGTGATCTTGTTCGAATAAATTGCTAAAACGTACATCTCTTACAACATAGATTTTCTTTATTTGTGGATTCTACATTCTGAAGTCCACTTTTGAATACCTAACAAAAAAACTTTTTTTCCTCTGTCTTCCAATGTTTTGTAGATTGTCCAAATTCTTTGTATATACAACAGATCCAAAAATAGCCAGTTTTGGTAGATCAGGTTTGGGTCCATACCACTTCTCAGCTGGCGTAACATGCACTGCTGTTGTAGGACTTCTGTTCATAACATATACCACAGTGTTTTCGGTTGCATATTTCCACATTTTATGGCATAGTTGACAGCTCTTAATTTGTTCATTATTGTTAGATTAATTATTTTATGAGGACCCTTATTGAGGACTGTGTGCTACATACATCTGATGTTATACTTGACTTGTTATTTTTGACATTGTAAACAATATTTTGTTACCTTTCAACAGAGATAAAATGTGAAACATTTTTCATATGACACAGAAAAAAACTTTTTTCGAGATTAAAATATTTTCTCTGTTACGGTGTCAAATAGTCCTCTTAGTTTATATTTGTTATCCGACTAGAGCCAACAGGTCGGCTTTAGGGAATTTTTGAGAATTACTTCAAAGGCGTATCCCATCCGTTTGTTAGATGCTTTCTGGATCCTTGTTAATTACATTTCGAATTTAAACGGGCCTAGGGCCTTTGCACATCATTAGTATTTAACTTGAACTGGCTGGGTTATATATCTAAAACAGTTTCTCTCTTTAGCCGTAACTACGCTGCAGGCTCTCCGGATTTTGCTTTTACAAGTGCTTGTTTAAATTTCTGGAAAATTCACTTAATATCATCCAATTGCCACTATTAGAGCACTGGATGTCGTTTACAGATCTCAAAACGGCTGTTGCTCTATTATACCGTTTGACAAAGGATTTAATGTAAGTACTGACCATTTCTATATTTCACTGGCCTCTTAATAGCTAACCCTGGGCGGGTAGCTCGTGCATAAAAGGTATAAATTAGAACTTTTTAGTTTAAATATGGCCCATATACAAGGATATGTTGATAAAAAAGGAAAATATAGTTGCAATAATCATTTTTTTGTACATATAGCGTGTAGAAAATCCAAAACATCTATGGTGAAGGCAGTATTTTGATATAGGAAATAAAACATATCCTCAGCACCACTAAGCTAGAGAAACATGACATTTCTATATTCCGACGTAGTTTTTGGTTATGAAATCGCTTCATTCTAATCCTAGGACAAAAATATTCATTCTCGCCCTTAGTATGGAATGAATACTTGTGGCGCCCTCTTAATGGGACCGTTCATTTGACAGAAAGGGAAAATAGACGTGTCCCGTTTTCACCATCTGCACTAGGCGCATAAATATCAAAATGCATAAAAAATCCTCTAATGTCAATGTAAAATGACTAAATGGTCGTTGAGTATTAATTGTTAGAGCGGGAAATGCACATAAGTGTTTTTTTTAAATCGTTAAGAAGAAAATAGAAATCACCATTTAGCAACAAGCAACAGCCCATACAACTTCCAATATTGAAAAAAAGAAAAAAAATATTGCAGCATAAGTGGCACAAACTCAACACAATTCAGCACAATTTTTATTTTTTTGAATTTCGAAAAATGCTAAATGTATCTCATCTGGAGGATTTTCCAAGACATTTCCTTCGGTAACGATCTTCAATTTCTTTCATCCTTAGCATGGGCGTAGCGAATAAATTGAATAACTTTTAAATTTTAATAAACAAAAAATTAAATCTAAAATATACATATTTTTCAGTTCTGCATATTTTTTTTGTTATCTGTTTTATATATTTTGTTTGTTGTTATGGTCGTTTGGTTGCTTTTATTACATTTTAAAATTAATTAATAAGCTCTAATAAATAAAATTATTCGCGTATCCTTTGTCACTAAAATATATTTCATCAGCAAAAAACAAAGCTGTTTAAAAAACTGACATACTGCTAAATATATTTTAATAGCGTTTTCGATCTATGCATTGTCCCACACCAGAATTGGATAAAAAGGAGTGTTCGATTTACTCTCAGGATACGTCAATTTTTAGTGTTCGATTCAACAGTCGGACATTTTTGAGAAAAATGGTTAAAAAATTGTCACTTTCTTTTTGTTTTCATTTAACTACATTTTTTAATCCTATTGATTAATTAAAATGAATTTACTCAATAAGTAGTTTTAGTGAGAAATATTTTGAAACATTCAATATACAATCCTACATCAGAATTCGAAATAAATACTCTTATAACAACTATTGAGTTGGTGTGTAAGTGCTTTTGTCTAGTGACAGTGTCCTATTTAATAGTGTACTGGTTTTCTTCGAGTTCGAGAATATACGGGAACTGGCGATGCGAATGTTCTGGCAATTTCTAGGCTCAAAAGTGTATATAAAGTTAGTTGCCTATCCGGCGCGAAGACAGACAGTACAGTACATAGTGCAGGATACGAAGTTGCATACGGCGAATAGAAAGCGAGGGAAACTCCGTAACAATTGTTTTACCACAGAATAAAGAGACAGAAAAGACAATATAGATATAAGAAATTGGTTACAAAAAGTTAAATAATTTCAGCAGAAAATTAAATGTTTAATTCAAACTTTAGTCATTCCATTAGAAATGGTCCAAAAATTTGAGAATTGGTTGCTCGACCAGCACCAAATAAAACAAAACTACCATATAATGATAGCTTATACTATAGATATGCTATATCCGATGTTAATTGTTATCCAAAATTATTTTTTTTTAATTGTCGGCCGTTTTTGTATCGCAACGTTTGGAAAAAAATTCAATTGCAGCCCTTTACAAAATTGCCAATTGCTCTTTGCTTGTATCTTTGTGAAACAATTTTTATTAGCTTTGGCAAAAGATTTTTGTGCATTATTATTATAATTTCATATATTTTTCATTATTATGATGCCGACTTTTTTGCCTTCTCTTCTAATTATAACAAAAATTACAATAATGCACCGATTTTGACAGCTGATATCTCAAATGGGACTAAATATAAAAACTTGAAATTCTCACATATTAATGTTACGAAACAGCACACTGGTATAGTCCCTAAATCCGACCCAGTCTAAGCCAGGTATCAAAGTTAAAATTATGGCGGATACGCACCGTTTTTTTATAACTGTTTAGGACTATATTATCTAAACATTGTTTTTGTGACCAGACTTATCTAGAAAAGGCCAGAACCAATTGTTTTTGTGTGTGTAAGCCGCAGTCCGGAATTTACTAGTAAAAAAGGCTTTAATATATAAGGGACTGATCAGGAAGAGTTAGTTTAGTTTTATAATTTGACATCGTGAGATAAACAGTAAATAAGTGAATATTTACTAAGTGATTATATAAATTAGTTTAAGTGAATATACTGAGTATATATAAATTAAGTGTTAGTGATTAGTTTAGTGTTTAAATAAATTAAGTAAGTGAACCTACCGTGTGTTTAAAATTTATCTCACCCGTTTATTGTTTAAATAAATAACAAAAACATTACATTAAAGATCAAGCAGCACTTTATACGTACTATTAATTTCATTTTGTGTTTTTAATGTAGAGAAAAAATATTAACATCAGATATAGTATATCCACGCCACATTACAAGCTATCATTACATGGTTATACTAATTTTTATACTAGGGACTAAGAACAAGAATGATATTACGTTATTATTTTTTGGTTAGGTCAAAAATCTCTAAAACGGAAAAAAGTTCACGATGACAGTAGTGGAAGAGGATGATGATGAAAATAAAATGGCCCGAATATCAAAATCGGAATCTATTTTTGAATAAGGCTCATGTAGTTCTTCAAATATACATGAAGCTGTCTCTAGAATTGGGACCTCTAAACAAACTGAAGAACGCGATGGCTACCATGAAAATTACATTGGTCGTTATGTTACTTGTGCCAATAACTTGCCTTCTGATAAAAATAAGGAATTGTTGACAAACCCTTGGGTTCCATCATCCAATACGATTTTGCTTATAATGCCATTCATTTGAAAAGAAAATTTAACCATCGCTGGTTAGATCAATATACTCCATGGCTGGTGTACTCAAGTCGTTTGAAATGTGCTCTATGTGTGTATTGTGTTTTAGTTCCGCCAAGAATTGCTACAGTGAAAGGAGTTTTGGGGTCATTTATGGTAGAAAGCACGTTGGCAGCCATTACCACAAATCTTCAACAGCTGCTGCAAAAGCATTTCTTGAAAATGCTCCTGGTGATGTCCAGTTGCAAATAGGGTACCATAAGACGATTGAAGAAATTAAACAAATATTGTCGGCAATTATTTCATGCATAATATTTTGTGGAATTCATGATTTGCCGCTTAGAGGAAAAGAAGGAAAGGAGGGAGTTTTCTTTGACCTTTTAAATTTGAGGATTGATTCACCAACAATTCAAAATGAGATCATGCAATGAAGTTATCAAAGAAAAAATAATCGAAGACTGTAAACTGACAAAAGCTTATGCTGTAATGGCTGATGAAACAGCAGATATCACTGGATTAAGGTTCTATGATAAAAGCCAAAAAATAATCAGGGAGGAATTTGCAGGCTACATTGAGTTAAAATGTCAAGATGCTTCTACAATAATAATAGTAATAAACTTTATTGGCTATACAATATACATTCGTAGCAAGGGTTCGGTTGACAGTGCATGAATAATTAAATATTTGTAGTTACATCTTTGGTCTAAGGCTAATACTATACTAATATAAGGGAAATATACATAAAGAAAAAATAACAAACGAAAAATCAAGATTTACATTCAAAGCATTAAAAAATAGCACATGCAATGGACGCATGAAACTAACTAAATAATTTTTTTGTCTATTGGACTAATCCGAAACCAACGAAAGAGGTCAAAAATCATCATTCGTTAACCACGAATGCTCGGAGCTTTAGAATATTCCATATGTAAGCAGCAATACATTTTGCATCATCAACATTCAGGTTATGAGAGATTCAATATTTCTGAGAGGGTCATAATTCGGTGATCTCATAGAGGTGTATATGGGACACTCAAAAAGCATATGGAAGATAGTTTCCGGTTCTTCCATGTTACACACAGTGCAGCGTTCTGATGGGTCAATTATACACGAGCAGCCATTCAAGGTAAATTTTATACGCAGCTGGTTGGTGAAGCGTAACTGGGAAATAGTGCGGGTAACCTGCATAGGCATTTTCTGGATTAAATAAGAATTTGACAACGAACAGCTAGAAAGTGATTTATATAATGTAAGGAATGAGCTGTTTTCTCTCCGTGTAACGTCTAATAAATGTAGCTTTTGATAATACCGTGAGAGCAACGACTTTCTATTAATTTTTAGTTTAACAGCGCTAATATTATCCTAAATATCAGATGCGTCAATAAAATCAAAATACGACTTTACTTGCTTTGCCCAATTAAATTTCTAATCACATACAGGCAACAATTTCAACTGCCGTTTGAAACATAACTTAGGGTAGCTGCAATCATCTATTAGAAGTATCTTAATAATCCAATTTAATGTTATCTTGAACAAATTATACGACAATTTTACCCGACCTGCATCAAGTCGTAGAGCATTGTTCTAAAGTATTTAAGGGCACCATCAAAACTCTTTTTAGAAAAGATACCTGAACACGCTCTACAATATCTGGATACCTTAATCCCCAAATAGGCAATGCATTGTACATAATACTAGCTAGAAGAGATTCAAATAGTTTTATCCGCGGAGACAAATTATCTATTTTCATTTTTGCCATTAAAGATAACACTGGTCCTATAGCTTGCTTTGCTATTGTTTTTGACATCTCGCAAAATACCTCCTAGATAATTATAATTGTTTGTCGTAGAGATTAAACATTCGTTAAAATAAAATTTATAAGACTTTTGTTGAAACCCACCTCTAGAAAAAGACATGATCTTAGTTTTTGTAGTGTTAACCTTTAAATTATTTTTAGCGCAGTATTTTTCAAGGATTTGCAATTTCCTTACTACATCAAATTCAGAAAATGCCAGTATTACAATATCGTCTGCATACAAAAGAGTTAATATTTCATTCCTATCATCAATGTTTATACCCCGAGCCCCATTCTTACAGAAAAAATCTTCAATATCAGCGATGAAGAATGAAAATAGTAGTGGACTCAAAGATTCGCCTTGTAATATTCCTGTAGTTATAATAATAATAATAATAATAACGTTTATTCATAAATTTAACAAATACAGTGATAAAATACAAATAAAATTGAATAAATATCTAGACATCCACAGAAGTATTGTACATACTTGTATGTGGTGAATATAGGCAAGTGTGTCAAAATTTAAAAAAAATTCAAAAAAACAAAAAATGCAGTTAAAAACAATATAAATCCATTTTTACATGATTGTATTTCAGACATACATTTCGTATATGAGTTTACTCTTCTCTGTTTTTTGATTCAGCATTCTATAATTTTCTGTATTTTTGTTTTGTCTGTTTCTCTAACAAATGTTACTAGTTGGGTTTTGAAGCGTTTAAAAGAAGTTTCATCGATAATTCTCTGTGGTAGTTACCCGAATAATTTAGGTGCCAAATAGGAGTAACCTTTTTGACCTATTGTTTTAAGAGCTGTTGGTATACAGTATTGATTATTCGATCTTGTCGCGTATCTATGATTTTGAGTGGTAAGTTTGTATTTATTTTTATATTGATGGCATCCTATCTGAATAATGTATAATTGTCTAACATCTAATATTTGTGTTTTAGTATAGAGTAGTGAGCTTGAATATCTTTTAGGTTTGTTGAGAATTACGTCGAATGCTTTGGTAAATCCATCAGCGGCTTTTATTTTAATAGTGGCATTATCATATAAGTGTTTTATGACACGCAACATTTTTGATGATAAACCTAGCTGAAAAAGTTTTGCCCATAGGATTTGCTGGTCAATGGAATCAAAAGCTCGTTTAAAGCCTACGAAAATAGCAAATATTTTTCGCTTCTTCATATCTTGACAATGGAATTCAAAGTGTAAACATTATCTATGCACCCTCGTCCAGAACGGAAACCCGCCTGAGCTTCAGGCAAAATGTGACACTCCTCAGACCATTGTGTGAGTCTGTTGTAAAGTATACTGGTAAAGACTTTACCAGTGCAGTTAGCTAATGCTAACCCTCTATAGTACGATGGTTCACACGCTAGTCCACCCTTATGTACCATTGTAAGTAGTATTTCAGTCCATTGCAAAGGCATGAGAGCTGTTTGAAAAATATTGTTAAACAAAACATTTAGGTAAAGTATCCAATTGTGAAGAACATTTTTTAAGAACTCATAGGAAATCATTTCCCGGTGCTTTCCTAGATTTGCACTTGTTAAGAACGTGGTATATCTCTTCGGATGTTACTACGGAATCAAGGAAAGGATGATTCACGTCTGTGAATTGGACGTCAACATACACTCTCTGCGAATAAATACCATCATAAAAGTTTTCCCAAATTTCCACGGATAGTAGATTTCGATTTGAGTGATTTTGGAATTGATTAATTGCTGACCAAAAGTCTTTAGGATTACGCGAGCTTGTTAAACGGGATATAAAGGCATCTATTGTAATACTTGTGTGTATAAGAGGAATTTTTAATATTATTGTAATACTATTTTGATTTATTAAATTTTAGTGTGGCTAGCTCATTAAAAGAAAAAGAAAAAAAATTTATGTATTTATTTATGCGGTGGGAATGAGATACTCTATGTACTTTTTGGGTTCCAGTTATTTTTACACTTTATCTCCAATATTTTATCTTTTATTCAGTCAAACAATTTTTAATATTTTTTTTTATATTATTTGGTGCGCCTATGGTTAAAATTTCTCATTAGAATAGTCGATTCCAGATCTCACAGTAATAACAGATGTCAATTCGTATCCGTTGAAATGATATTTAAGAAAACAATTATTTCAATAATATTTAATATGAATTAGTTTGTATTGGTCAGAAAATATGTATTATAAATTTGAACAAAGAAACAAAGTGATGAAATGTCTTATGCTGATATAAAAGTTGAGAAGTCGAAATTTATAAACGTTAAATAGAAATGCGCAAGTACTAAATTGGAACAAAGAAACAAAGTGATGAATTATAAACGTTAAATAGAAATGCGTAAGTACTAATGTTTTTGTAATTACTTTTATCAGATCTGTTTTATATCTTTAACATAAATGTTGGTACCAACAAAGACAAAAAAAAACTAACCTGGTCCTCACTACCCCACTAATACTCCTTCTTGAAGTGCTGTCTTTCAAAACCACACCATACAGGACTGCCGGGACTCCAATAATTGTTATTTTATATATTTTTATATGTAGCTTCTTTATAGTATTCCTTCTTATATATTTTTATTTGCCGCTTCTACTGTTCATTCAGGACTCTTTTATACAATTTTGATAGTTTTTTATCTAAAATTTCTTATCATTTCTCCAATATGTCATACCTACTTCATTTTCTTCATCAACAAACTCCCATTGTTTTTTGTTGCTATGCCCTAATCATATGTGTGCTGATTCTAATTCTTAAGTGTTAATTTTTTTTTTAAATTGTGTTTGTGTCCTTTTAAAATGTTCTTTCTACCAAATTATTATTATTCTTTCACATAAACTATCCTCTATTCCTATTTTCTAATTCCTAAATAATAGCTTTATTTACTCAACAACAAAATTCATATATTTCCTGACACAATAAATATAAAGTTCTGTGATTTCTGCTTCTCTTTCGATTTGTTGCATTATTCATTTCCATAGACTTTTTTGACATCTATGTCACTGTGATATATAACCAAACAATTCTGTCCTATGTGACAGTTCCTAAACTTTTGACATTACATATTATAGAATTCTCAACTTAATGTCACATTAAAACACTAGTAAGGTCATCTTGTACATTTACCAAGTATTTGTATATTTCTCAGTACTTCACGTTGATAATCATATTAAATAAAAATTGTTAAAAATTGAAAGCAAGTATTTTTTATAATTCTATTAAGTTTGTAATGGCTGAACTACACATAACCCAAAAATGAAAAGACACTATCATTCGGATACAAAATTAAGTAATTAAATGGTATCAAATCAATTTCTCCATCCAACATTATGATTGAAGTTGGTCTGAAATATATCGATAAGCCAAATAATATTACGGACAATATAAATTTTAGAAATGTCTGTGGATATGGTGTACACACTAGATGTAAATTGAAACAATTTACATCTAGTGTGTACACCATATCCACAGACATTTCTAATTAACTACTGTACAGTAGAAATGGATAGGTTGTCTACAAGGCGACAGTTGATTAATATTGATATTTGGTTCATCCAGAATTGTTTAAAACATGATGTCATTCCTATTTTTGCAAGAATTAAAGCTTCCAAGAACGTACCCCTCGGATTTCTACGATCGATGGAAAAGCGACTTTTAAGAAAATAAATTTGTTTACATTATGCTAAGTTAGATAGATTGAACATTGAATCAAAGATACTTTATGACAACATAGTTGAACTGGTTCCTTACGGGGTTTTTCAGCAGAGATTTGGTGAACATGAGGAGGAATTGGGGTTAATACGTACCAATAAATTTAATAGGGTTAATAAAAAGCTCCAACAGCTTATTAGGGATAGGGTCTTGTCTCCAGCTAGTCATGGGCAGACGTCTTCGAACTCAGGTAAGTTTTCTGACTTCAAATTTCATGACCGCATTATTAACCTTACAAATACTACATTCAATAATGAAGAGACTGAGTTCTTGAATAATGGTCTCAAATTTTCTACTTTAAATAATTTAAATTCAAGAGTTTTAGAAGAACTCGCTATCGATGTAGATGTGTTACTGGAAAGTTTGAATCTAGATGATAATATTAAAAATAACATAAAGAGTAGCTGCTATTTATCTTTACAAAGAAACTTCACTAAATTTCATAACAACAAGGCTAAGTTGAAGTCAAAATTCTTTAAACAACAAAGGTTGGTAAGGGGTATTGCTGACAAGGTGAAAGCTAATAGTTTAATTTTTACAAAAGCTGATAAGGGTAATTGTTTAATCATAATGTACAGATGTGATTACATAAATAAAACTGAAGATTTTCTACAAAATAATAACTTCTTAATCATGAATAATAATCCCACTAAAAGATTAACAATTAAAAGACATATTGAATGAACATAAGACTTTCTTCTCCGCACATGGCATCAATACTAGACATCTCACTCCTACTAACCCTTACATACCTAGACTTTATGGACTTCCTAAGATACATAAAGAGAACTCTCCAATGAGACCAGTGGTTAGCTTTTCCAACACACCTTTGGAACTTCTATCTAAATTTGTCAATAACTTCCTTTCTACAACTCTAAATTATAAACCAGTGTACACTGTTAAGAACACCTTGGACTTATCTGAAAGAATTAAAGATTGTAACTTCCAGTCTAATTTTTTAATGGTTTCTTTTGATGTTTCTAATCTCTTTACCAACGTTCCCAAAATGGAGACAATCCCTATCGTTAACAACCTACTCCAATCGAAGAACATTGACCCAGTTACAACATCTCACGTTAAAGCTCTACTTAAATTTTGTCTATCACAGGACTTTTTCTCCTTTAATGACAGAGTATACAGACAACCAGATGGATTAGCCATGGGTAATCCACTCTCACCATTGTTAGCGGATTTGTTCCTTGATCACCTGGAGTCAACGGTTATCTTCAATAATAATTCACATTTTAGTAAAGTCATTAAATGGTTCAGATATGTTGATGACGTTTTAGCTTTTATTAATGGGGATGTGGAGGATGCATACAGTATCCTCAGTAAACTTAACGATATACACCCTTCCATACAGTTTACTTTGGAAATTGAAAACAATGGATCAATAAATTTTTTGGATTTGACCTTATCAAGGAAAGATTTTGAAATTGAATTTTCCATATACAGAAAACCCACACAGACTGATCATCTTATTCCAATACACTCTAACCACCCCATTCAACATAGAATGTCCGCCATATCTTGTTATGTATATAGGTTACTTAGGGTTCCTCTTTCTCAACATAATTTCAACGTAGAACTTAATATCTTGAAACAGTTGGCATTGAACAATGGTTATTCTCCTCAAATTGTTGATAGTATGGTCTCTAAGACAACAAGGAAGTTGAGAAGAAATTTGGCCTATCCTGAGGTTCACAACAACGTTCAAACTCAGTATCGTGCGTTGACTTATTGCGGTGTAGTTTCAGATGAAATTTCAAAGATTATTACCAACAATCTTGAAGATGTTAAAATCTCCTTTAAATCTAAATGTTCCATTTCCACAATTTTCTCTAAGAACAAAGATCCTATTGATAAACTCAATAGAAGTGGTATCTACAAATTAACTTGTGATTCCTGTCCATCTACTTATGTGGGTAGGACTACTCGTTCTTTAGGTACTAGAATTAAGGAACATCTTAATAAACCCACTTCGTCGAATTTCGGCTTCCACATTAAGTTCAATAACCATAACTTTTCTCCATCACGTAACTCAAAAATCCTACATAACATTGCCAGGAACAACTTTAGAAAGATGGACTTGCTTGAGGATCTAGAAATACTCAGGGAAATGAATGTTAACTCAGAAAACTGCCTCAACACACAGGTACATCTTAATTGTAAATTTCAACCTCTGTTCAAGACCTTGTGGTCCTCTACGGCGTTCGACTTACATTCTCACCGTGGCGATCCGGTCCAAGAATATTTCGCCCAGCACTCTGCTGATTCGTAAAAGGCGAATGAAAGAGTCTTTCCTATCTTCTATTCATTCTTTACCTCTATTTCTTCTTTCTTCTATTTTAAGTTTGCTCAACCTTATTCACTTCTCACATTTTTAGACACCAGGCTATGTATGGGTCATAGTTTGGTTAAGCATATAAGCTACGTAATAACTTGAGCAAATCATCCTCCTTTTCACTTTCCCTTATTTTCTTATTATCTTGCGCATGCCTGGTTCTTGACGGTCTTAGTATGGATCTAGGTTTGTCACAGCCATGGCATGGCTGCTATCCTTTCTTCTCTTTATAAACTTTGTTTCTTCTCTTCTATACATGCCTAGTATGGATCTAGGTTTGTTATAACTACACGCCTTCTCTGTCTTCTCCTTACACCCCACCCCGTTTCTTCCTGTACATGCCTAGTATGGATCTAGGTTTGTCATACTTACCGAAATTTCTTAACCACATTGTTCCCGTGTAATCTAGCTATGTATGGGTCATAGTTGGGTTCATCAACTTCTTTATCTTGCAGCTCTTATCACATTCTGTCCTACCCCTTTCACTCTTAACATACTCCTATGATTTCTTCTCTTCTTGTACATGCCTAGTATGGGTCTAGGTTTGTAACAACTGACTTAATCACATTGTGTTCTTGACGTCGGGCTATGTGTGGGACATAGTTTGGGTCATTAGGTCACAATCACTATGCCATTACATCTAATTCATATGTGAGACCGTCGGTTGTTGGGTTCACCTTGCCAGCCTGTTTCTTCCACCTTAGTCAATATATTATATAAGCTCCTCCATGGATGCATTTACAACTAAATATTTGATTTATGGTATCTAGCATTTCACACGTTTAGGTTACTACGCTTGTTCCTGACTGGCTGGGGAATGGATCCAACCTCTTAATTCGGTTTCAGTATGCAGCTGAGGGATGAGGGGGATTTTGCTATTCATCTAAATTGGATGAATGTTGGGAATTGAATTTGAATAGAGTTTTTCAATTTTTTTGCTTTATTCACATCTTTAACTTCATTTTCAAATTTAAAAATAAATTTAATATTCAGGGTTCCCTACAGTTTTCAGTTCACTATATGAATTCTTTCATGTTTCCATTCATGCTTTTGACTCAGTGTTCGTCGTGTAAATATGTTGTATTGTCATGCACTTGTTTTTACGGCGCGCTGGCTTATTAGCCACCGTAATTTTAACGTCAAACTTGTCATCTGTTTTCATTCAGTTCTTTAATTTTGAATGAATTTACATCATGTGAATTATAATTTTACACCCTTCTAATAGGGAATTTTAATGTTTTTATTCCAATAACTTAATCATAACAATGATTCTATCTTGAGCATTGTTTTTAATCAACTTGATGGCTTTGACACCTACTTTTTTAAATGACGTAAGTTCAACCTTTTTTAAATTGTTTTTTCAAAATTTCACAAGCTTTGTAATTTTTCATAGGACAGCTTTGATAATGGCTTAATAGCCGAAAGCGCTTAGCTGGAAAGTAATAAACTAATACACACTGAGTATTCGTCGTTTTCATTCACTAAATATAAATTTTATTCTAAACGTAAATCCGAATATCAGCAGCCTTATTAGTTCCGTCACAACGTCAATGCATTCAAAAAAATAGATTCAAGGTGCTCATTTTAAACCAGTACATCTATATATGCTTTTTTCATTGTCCTTGTTAGTTTTATATAATTTTTCTTATCTTGCGTGTAGTTCAGCTTTTGAGAAACATCAGAGGGATATTTTTTAAATAATTTCAATGAACCGTTTAAGAGCTTTTTTGCATCCACACACTCATTATTAAACCAAGGTTTACTCTTAACATAGTAATTTGATTTCACACTGGTGTCTCTGAATCTGAACATATTGAGACTTTCCGCGCATTTAAAAATAGCAGAATAAGAATTATTTTATGAAAGCTGCACATCAGGAATAAAATAGGCTTGGTTCGATATGCGCATGGAAAGTTTATAATTTTCTTTTTGTTGCTCATTCCAAACAAGAAATTCGCTGAAAGAACTATTATGTTTTTCAGTGTTTTCACTAAAGCGATAATGAATAAGAGTTACTTGGATTGGGAAATGATCAGAAAAATAATCGTTAAACCCTACACAAAATTGTTGTATGTCAGATAGATGTAAATTACTTACCCACAACAAGTCCACCACACTACTTCCCATTTTACTTACATATGTGAACATAGCTGGTCTGTATTCCACAATTCTTCCATTCAGAAGTGTAAATGAATTATTATACATAAAATCAATAAGTTTTCGACCTCCAGTATTGAATTCTGAATCATAACTACCTCTCCTCGTATAAGTTTGTATTTTCCAAGATTTCCGATGGTGTGATGCCAGCATTTGGAACGCGGCAATTGAAGTCACCTCCAATAATGATCATTACATCGTTATGACTATTGCGGATGTCATCAAGGACATCCCGGAAGATATCAAGAATGTGCCCAAGATCCAAGGAGGGATTAAAATATATATACACACAATAAATGTGTACATATCAAAACAAAATAAACAAATTAGCCACCACGGTATTCTATCTAAAATAGTTATGTTTAAATACTTTCTATAAAAAACACTGGCACGCCCAACTGCCCTATTCCTTAGAGCACCAAATGAGACAGCCTCGTAATCAGTCAAAAAAACCTGCACTATGCACCTTTTCCGTAATCAACCACGTTTCATTCATGCAAATAACATCGAAATTCGAATTCGCAGAATCCTCGATAAAATTTTGCAGATTAGCGAAGCCATGACAATTCCAAAACAAAACTCTTAATAGTTTTTTTGGTGCGTAGAATTAAGTTTACTGTGTTTTGGGATATTCTGTTCGGGAGATGAATTGCTACCGCGATCTCTTTCTCTTTTGGGCCTATCAGATGTATTTTGTCGTTGTTCAGATACTGGAACAATTCGTGGTTGATTAAATATATATTTAATTCTGATTGAATCTCCAGCAGTCTTCCTAGAAGTAGAGTGTTTAAAAATTGCAGCATTTTCTTGCATTTGTAGCGGAGTGAGGTCATTTTTCATTTTTATTTGAGGATATTGATTTACAGGCAACTTGGATTTATTGCGCAGCACTAGTAAAGCATCTTCATGAGACTTAAATACAATTTTAATAAGTCGCGGCTGGCTATCCCTAAGCTTTCCCAGTCTCATTTTTTTCATTATTCCAATAACTTTTGGGGCTGTGACTGTGTTTACAATCTCCGTGCCAATTTCCTCATAGTTACTACATTCAGGGATACCTTGCAAGATAACATTTTTCTCTCGTTCTGCTCTCATCTTATATTCATGATACAAATCTGCATTAATTGTCTCACATTTTGTTTCGAATTCAGAGACTTTTCTGTGAATATTTTTGTTGTCTTTCTGAAGATGATCAATTTTTCTGGTACACTCATCAATTTTTTCGTTTTCCTCACTTATTATGGAATGCAGGTCAGTAACACTTTTTGTAAGCACAGTTAGTTGACTCGTAATTTTTTGCATTTGGGATTCTATATTCAAATTAAATTCCATTATTTTGTATTGACTTTTTTTTCAACTCTTAATTGGAACTATTCCTCCATCACATAATTTGCATGAGATCATGCATTGCCCTCATTTCAGTACGGAACCAATTCTTCTTTTTCAGTACGGTCAATGGAAGATAGTGACGTGGTAACTGAAGAAGCAAGAAGCAGCCATTTCCTCTCTGAAAATTATTCGAGAGTTAACAACTTCTCTTTGTACATTTCAATTTCGACCAAAGATTTTCAGAGAGGGTATGACACTCAAGCGAACAAAAGAATGTCAAGGAATGTATTAGCAAAGTGATCCAGACCAACGATCTATCGACATCTCCCAAACTTACCAAAACCGCAATTTCTCGATCCAATTCAATAGCAAATAACATCAAGTCAAATTCCTTATCACGTAGATCAATTGAGAGAGACAGTAATAGAATCCGAGATTATTCGGATATTGATAGTGGTTGCGAAAGAGCTGTTAACAATTACTCCACGATTAGGTCCTTGGAGGGTGTTTCCCAAAAATCTCTGGGTCTTAATGGCCTCAAAAATATCGATAACATGAATAGCGTTATCCAATGCCTATCGAACACAAGGTGGCTATTAGAATATTTAAGTAAAGATACATACATGAGAGATATTAACACATGCATATCCAGCATGAAGCGAGCTCTAATTAAAAGCATTTGCTGGAGTTATTAAAGAGCTTTGGTCTGAAGACGGTTCGGACAGGGTGGTTAACACCGTATTCCTTAAAATTCAGATTCAGCGATTCGCTCCAAGGTTCATGGGATATGCTCAACAAGATGCGCAGGAGTTCCTTCGTTACCTATTAGAAGGACTTCACGAAGATATCAACAGGGTACATGAAAAACCTAAACCCATATTAACAGAAATTGATGAAAATCTCAGTGACAATGAAAAAGCACAAGAATCTTGGTTAAGACATCTGCAAATGGACAACTCCAAGATCGTAGATAACTTCGTTGGTCAATTAAAATATACACTCAAGTGTACATATTGTGGTCACTGTTCTGTTACCTTTGATCCCTTTTGGGATTTATCCATTCCCGTACCCCAAAGAACAGGTCAATTACGTATTTCACAATGTTTGGATCCGTTTACAAGAGAAGAATCGCTCGACTGTGATGAGAAACCGACATGTTCGAAATGTAAGGAACGAAGACTATGCACTAAATCATTTTCCATTCATAAATTTCCGAAAATCCTTGTTATTCACCTGAAGCGCTTTTTGCCGACAGAAATATTTAGGCGAAAACTTAATGTTACAATAGTTTTTCCAATAGAAGGGCTTGATATGATCCATTACGGAGCTGATAATGTGGCACCTTGTAGGTACAACCTCTACGCTATATCAAATCACAGCGGAACCACTTACAGTGGTCACTACCCGGCATACTGCCGACATCCCTACACTGGACAGTGGCACGAATATAATGATTCGAGGGTGTCATCAATATCATGAAATCTTTAGTCAGTGGGGAAGCATATGTTCTCTTCTATGAACAAGAAGGCATGAACCTTTTAAGTCAGTAACTTTTTTTTTAATTTAAATTAGCATTTTTATGTATATTATGTTTTGTATTGTCGTTTTAAATTGTTTAATTTACATATAATTTATATTAATAAAACTCTTAATTGCTGTCGATATTTAATCACCAAACAAGTATTATCAGTTCGTTTTTGTATATTTACAACTTAAGAATCACCTACAATGTGATAGAAATTGAATTGATATAGGTAAATAATTGCAATCAATCCTTAACAAATATGCACTTTATGTATATGTTCACTATTTTTGCAACATCGTTTAACAGGTTTTTAGTTCAAAGTAGTGTAAATAAACTTTAAATTAAATACTTCGTTCTATACACATACCACTACGTGTTAACAGTAC
Source organism: Galeruca laticollis (assembly GCA_963921935.1). Taxonomy (NCBI): domain Eukaryota; kingdom Metazoa; phylum Arthropoda; class Insecta; order Coleoptera; family Chrysomelidae; genus Galeruca; species Galeruca laticollis. The sequence goes on along the minus strand of OY998177.1, from coordinate 241,122,747 downwards.
GAAAGTCAGAACCGAACTCCTACAATCGCTAGCGCAATTCAAAGTTTTTTAGAAGTATATGTCGATGTTTTTTCAAGCAGACTAGACACGTTTTGAGTCGCTCTGCATTAAATGCTAAATTCATTTGTTATTAAGTTGAATTATTGGTTATTGGATAGTCAACTAACAGAAGGAGTGAAAAAGTTCATGTATTTGTAATTAGTTACTGGAAAAGTGCTTTGATTGCCCGGAAGTTGAAATTGTTGGTTTTTATTTCGTAAAAATGACTTCAACTAGAAACAAAGAAGAACTGCACTCAGCAGTTAAAAATTTAGTGAATAAGCTTGTTACTGCTGATGAGTTCATATCTCAAATTTCCGATTCCATTATGGAGTTAATAGGCAAAAAATATGATAAGGAAATAGAAAACTTAAAGGATGAGACAAGGGCGTCGCCAGCCGATGGCGCAGGGGGGGGGGCAAGTTGACTTTACATACTACAATTCATACTTTTCTCATTCTCTATGAATTAGGATTAAGGTCTTCTTTTGTCAGAAACTCATCGATGCAATATGCAATAGATTTCGCATCCAGACCTTTCAGCTCAACAAATCCGACGAACATTTCTTGAACCTCATTGGCTTCCTCGTCAAAATATCGCAGCCCAATCGATAATTGTTCAGTACCGGAAATATCAGCTGTTTCGTCTGCTAACACACTATAAGCTTCTGATTCTTTTACTTTTTTCACAATGTCTGCCTTAATAACATCTCCACAAATTGCGATAATTTCATTTTGAATAGCAATCGATCGATAGCTTGCATTCTTTTTCCCATGCTCAATGTGTTTCTTCAAAACTAAATCTCCCGCGTCAATTCGTAGCTTGTATAAGTCCTCGAGAATACCTTCGCCATAATGTTTTCCTCTCAGAGCTAAGTCGTGCGACCCGCAAAACGTAATGCAGGAAATAATAGATGTTATAATTTTTCGGTTTTCTTCAATAATGCCCCGGGAGTATTTGTTGAGTTGTAAATCTACAGGCACACTTCCAAGAAATGATTTAGCGGCTTCCAGTGCCATCTTATGGAAGTGGGTTTCCATGTGCTTTTTGCAATGCTCGTGAATATCTTTGAACTTACAAAACGGCCTTATGATAAATGACCCTAATACGCCTCTAAAAGAATTTGGATTTGGCGGGAACAATGTACAATATTTACAAAAGGCTCCTTTTTGGTGCCTGGAATAGGCCAACCATGGAGAGTACGTTTCCAACCATGAATAATTGAATTTCCTCTTCAAATGTTTAGCGTTTTCCGCAAAGTCATACGTCGCAGACGGAGACCAAGTGTTTTCAAGCAATTCTTTCTCCATTTCAGTCGATAACATTGATGGTTGTCCAATAAATTTACCGATGTCATTTTCGTTGCAGTCATTTATCGAAGAGTCGGGAACTAAGTTCGGTTCTTTGGATGTGCTAGGTCTCGCCAGGTCACCCACGGAATCATCGCTGTCACTGCTTGCTCCTTCAGGTTTCTTTCTTTTTAAAACTGCAAAATAAAATATTTGAAATAGCAACAACTTCTTCTGGTCCGCAATTCACATTGAAAGCATAAATGCCCTTCAAGACGGCGGCAGGCTCGAGCCCGCGCAAGGACTAGCGTCAACGATATTTTTTATATCAACAGTCCTAGCTATTTCGAGCGGATTAACCGCCGCGGCTATGCTCGCGCGGTCTCGGGCATCCTCGCTTGAGCACTCTAGACCGGGCGCGACGACACGCACGCACCGGAGTCTCAAGCATACGCGAGCCAACTGTGCCGAATCGGCACTGCCGATATTCATTCATACAATTTTCTACTTTAAGCTATGTTAATACGGTCCTATTTTCGATTGAACCATTAAATTGAGCAATTTTCCTTTCGGTTTAAACTGACGACCCTTAAGAATCGGATATCGTGCCTAGAAACGGATCTTTGCGATTTTAAAAACCGATACAAAATCAGCATTTATAATCAAATCAATTTACGTTATTTTACGGACGGAAAATACGAAAGCCAAACGCAAGTGATACTCACCAAAAATTTTTCTGATGTCCATATTGATTATGTGGTCACAGCAACTATTTAGATGTGATAATAGCGCACAAAACAAACGTAAAAGCGGGCAGTGGCAACGCTAACGCACGAATAAATGACAGACAGACGATAAAACAAAGGCGGCTACATGTTGCTTTGCTTCCCCACTCCCTCTCTCCCGCTTCAACGATAGAGTAGAGCAGAGCGCAGCGTAGTACGGAATATTAAGAGTGGAATTGGTGAATTCATTCGAGTTTCGACGCACGGGAATGATTGTTCAAGGCTTGAACTTCAAGCAAATCAACTCAAATACTTAGGACTTTGGTTGCATTATATTTGGCAACTTTTTTAGAATCTCTAGGGGGGGGGACAGCTGCCCCTCTCTGCCCCCCCTTGGCGACGCCCTTGGGATGAGAATAATAATCTAAAATTAAAAATACAAGTCCAGAATAAACAGCTTAAAGATATATTAAGTAAACAGGAGTCATTTGAAAGGTCTCGAAGATCCAAAAATTTAATTCTTTACGGAGTTATAGAGCTGCAGAATGAAAACTGTATGGATACTGTACTGGACATAAATAAATAGTAAGCTGCGGTTATCTATAAACTATCAAAGTGTAAATAATTGTTATCGACTGAAATCACCAGATAAAAATAAAATTAAACCAATTATAATTCAGATGAGCACGCTTCACGTCAAAAACTTGATATTTAAGCAGTTATTAAAAGGCACAGGTTTAGTTGTTAGAGAGGATTTATCACCAGATATGCAGGTACTATTCAAAGATGCAATACAGAAGGTTAACAAGGGAGGCAAAGTTTGGTCAAATAATGGAAATATATTCCTTAAGTTCTATAATAGAAACAGTATTATGAAGATTATGAAGCCAGCTGACCTAGTGAGTGATAAGTGAGACGATGCATCATTCTAACTAAAATTTTACTTGAATTTATATTCTGCTGAATTTAATTGTTGATTTTCTGATTTCTATTTTTTTTTGTTTTCGAATTTCTAATTGCTTTCTTTATATATAAATATCTAATTTCTAATTTTAAAATTTTTAGCTGTAGAATTACCAATTTTGCAAGTTTTTGGGATTAAATAATATATGCGTTGTGCAGAGTGTCCACACTCATCACTGTCGGTTTTACGATAAATAACTAGTTCTGCTAATAGAACTGTTATCAAGTCTATTTTTTGGTAATTATATAGAGAAAAAAAATATTTATTTACATTTAGTATTTTCTTAGTGTTGTGGGTAAGAGAATAATGGATTGTCTTAGCATAGGCTGTTTAAATGTACGCTCGCTTTTACCATCGCTTTCAAACGTAAAAAAATTGTTACAGAAACATGAATTTGATATTCTTTTGTTGTGTGAAACTTGGCTTTATCATTACAATAGTGATGACTTATTAAAAATAAATAATTATATGTTATACAGGGGAGATCGAAATGCAAGAGGTAGGGGTTTATGCATATATGTAAAAAATTCGTATAATTGTCAATTGGCTATTAAAAATGATAATACTATTTGGGAAAAATTATTCATAAATTAACTATAAATAAGAAAGTATTTGGCATAGGAGTAATTTACAAACCTCATGTAATAACAGATAATGCTTTCCTGAATGAATTTGAAGATTTTTTAATCTCTCTATTTCCAACTGTTAATAATTCAATTTGCTTAGGTGATTTTAACATAAATTATCTGTACAAGAATAATATTGTTCATAAATTTGATAATATTGTTGATAATTTTGAACTTTGTCAAGTCTTAGACGAACCGATACGACAAACATCACTTCTGGATTATATAATAGTTGGTGAAAGTAGTGTGGTAGATAGAGGAGTTATTCATAATGAAGTATCAGACCATTCATTGGTGTATTTGTAGAATAAATGTAGGAAATAACAAAGAATTCAAAATGCATACATATAGGTGTTTCAAAAATTTTAATGAGGAATTATTTTATAATGACCTGAGAGATATATCATTTTTTCGTATATTTGATCAGGAGGGTATTGACGAAAAGGTATCATATTTGGTAAACTGTTTAGTTAATTTATTTGATAGACACGCACCTATAACATCTTCCAGAATAACAAAAAACAGGGCTCCATGGTTAACTTTTGCAATAGAACTAATGATCAATGAAAGAGAAAGGGCTCTTAGAAGATATAAAAGAACACGATCAAATGATCATTTAAACTTTTATAAAAATTTAAGAAACCACACAAATCAAGCCATTAAAAGGGAAAAACGTGCTTATTTTTTACATCAGTTTGAATATACTAATTCTAATCACCTGTGGTGGGTACTTAGATCAAATAATTTTCCTAAAGACAAAAATCGTGATATTCCTGAAGGCTTAAGAAAACCAAATGAAATTAATGATTTTTTAATAAATTCCATCACACGCGTTTCACCACCTGAAAATCTTCTCAGTTTTTATAAATCTAATAGCCTTGTTCCCGTCACCTTCACATTTAAAGAAATTGATGATATGTTTGTTTATAACAACATATGTAGAATAAAATCAAATGCTATGGGCTGTGATGGGCTAAATGTTAAACTTATTAAATTATGTTGTCCTCTGATCGTTCCATACATTACACATATAATTAATTTCTGTTTAACCCATCAGGTAGTTCCCAATGCATGGAAGCAAGCTATTGTTAAAATGTTGCCAAAAAATCAAAATCCATGCGAGTACAAAGATCTAAGAGGAATAAGTATTCTTCCTATGCTTTCTAAGATTCTGGAAAGAGCAATGGAACAGCAAATAAGAGAACATTTAACAATTAATTCAATACTTCCTAGTGTTCAATCTGGTTTTCGCAAGGGTTATAGCTGCACCACAGCTTTAACGAGTCTAGTTGATGATATTATTTCTGCTATAGATGTCGGTAAATGTACAATTTTAGCATTGTTGGATTTTAGCAGAGCTTTTGACACTATAAATCATAAATTGATGCTTAACATATTACATTATATAGGATTTTCTGAAAGTGCCATTAACCTCTTGCGTAATTATTTAAATAATCGTAAACAATGTGTCAAAATTGACTCAGATCAATCGGGATTTTTAAACGGTTTTATTTAGCTCACCCCGTTTGTTTTATTATTTATTCTTGGGTCAAATTTAGTAATTCAAATTTCACCCTCTACCTGTCAACCGATTAATCTGAAATTTTGTATACACTTTGGATTTTGATGACAATACAATTATGTTTATTCATTATCATTATAAATTCAAGATGGCCGCCGCTACAAAATGGCGGATAATTTATGTTTTATTAATCCCATCAATATGGGTATCAAATGAAAAGGCTCAACAAGCAGAATACAATATACTATAACAAATTTAAATCCAAGATGGCGGCCGCTACAAAATGGCGGATAACGTAGGTTTTATCAATCCCATCAACATGGGTATCAAATGAAAGGTCTCAGCAAGTAGAATACAATTTACTATGCAAAATTGAAATCTAAGATGGGCGCCGCCGCTACCAAATGGCTGAACAATTTTTTATCAATCCCACCAATATGGGTATCAACAAATAAAAGGGCTTGACAAGAAGAATACAGTGCACTATACAACCTCAATATTTAAGATGGGCGCAGCCACTAAATGAATCTGTAATTTAGGTATCTGATTAATCCAGCCTGAATCCACCACCCAAGTCAAGATTTTGTATCGTGTTGAGGACTGTGTGGCGTTTGGCCTCAATTTCGTCGAACTCAGATGTGTGCAACAGATGTACCTTCCGTCCGAACTGATTTCGCAAGAGACGGAGTACATCTTATAGACCCGAAAGCCATACAGTTTCCAGCTAAGTACAATTACGGGACGGCTGAAAGAAGAATATTGCCTTTAATACTATCATGGGCTTCTACAATACATAAAATGCAGGGCAGCACTGTGGATCACGCAGTCGTATACTTAGGTGCGAAACTGTTTGAAGAAGGTCAAGCCTACGTGGCTCTTAGTAGAGTAAGATCTTTGCAGGGACTACGTATAGAGGAGTTGGACTGCAATAAACTAACGGGCAAGAAACCTTGCAATAATGAAGCACTAAATGAATTAAACAGAATGCGAAATAAAAACTAAAAACCAAAAAATAAAAATAGGTAAAAAACTTTTTAAGTTAAACGGTTTTATGTTAAACATACATTGCAATGTTTAAGATAAATGTACTAAAAACCAAAAAATAATAAAATAGATACAGTCGTGGGAATTATAAACATATGCATAGACTAGACTAAAATAAAACCGTGGGGCACGTCAATTGTCTACAATCGTTGATTAAAATTTTTGTTTTGTAATGTTACACTATAATTAGGCAGTTGTTCAACCGACAACGATGGACGTGTGATAAGTAGGGCTAGAATGTGGAAACAAGCTAGCAAGCTCGATTATAAGCGAGTTTTAGGGTTTCATAGTGGTGAGCGAGTAGTACTTTTATCATATGTTTTGTCGATTAAAGACAAACTACGAGCAGTGAAACGATTCCTCGCCAGCCAGCAGTGTGAATGTCCAACGATAAACTAGTTGAAACATCTCTTTTATTTATATGGAGTGTATAACTATTGGAATTTCCATGAGCAAGAAAATAGTAAGTAATTTCCTCACCGTCTGCGGGCCAACTGCCTAACGACGAATTAAACGATTCTTCTATCGCACATTAAGTCGATAATTTGTAGGCAATTGACGTGCCCCACGGTTTTATTTTAGTCTAGTCTATGCATATGTTTATAATTCCCACGACTGTATCTACTCGTATTTTATTATTTTTTGGTTTTTAGTACATTTTTCTTAAACATTGCAATGTATGTTTAACATAAAACCGTTTAACTTAAAAAGTTTTTTTACCTATTTTTATTAACTTTACATTCGGGAGTTCCTCAGGGATCCATTTTGGGACAACTAATGTTTTCTATTTATACAATGAACTTAATAACATCTTTAAAAACCTGTAAAATTCACGTATACGCAGATGATACCCAGATATACTATAGCTTTCCTCCAGTGTTCGTTGATAATGCCTGCGAAAATATTGATCAAGAACTAACAACTTTCATAAAATTAGCGACAGATCATTGCTTATTAATCAATTGCTCTAAATCTAATGTAATTTTGTTCGGCTCCGCTAATAACAAGGCTAAAATAGGAAACTTAATAAATATAACAATTAACAACGAAGAGTTAGCCTTGGTTAGTCATGCTAAGAATTTAGGTGTCATTTTGGATTCAGATTTGAGATTTGAGAAACACATCAATAAATTGATTCAACGTGCTTACAGCTCATTAAAACTGATTTATGGAAATCGTCATTTTCTCCCTCAACTTGTTAAAAAAACTCTGTGTGAAAGTCTCGTTTTATCACATTTTAATTTTGCAGATTTAGTGTATGGTCCAAATTTAACCCTCCTTTATAAAAACAAAATACAGAAAGTACAGAATTCATGTTTAAGATTAATATATGGTATTAAAAAGCGTCAGCGAATATCACATAAATTAATTGAGATAGGATGGTTGAATATGGATAACAGAAGAAAGCTTCATGCAGCTTGCATTTTTCACAAAATCATAACCTTTGAAACTCCTACTTATTTGCACCAAAAAATTTCCTTTCGGACTGATGTTCATAATTTAAATCTAAGATTTAAGGGTCTGCTATCTCCACCTGTATTTAATACTGAACTATTTAGACGGTCCTTTCAATACCAAATATTTTTTATTTATAATTCCGTATGTGAAAACTTAAAAAAATGTAATATTTCAACTTTCAAAGTCAAGTTTAGAAATATATTACTTCAGAGACAATCATATAGTTAATTGTTTTCTTTCCCACACATATTATGCTATACTTATTGTACCAGTATTAGTTACTCCACTTATCATCCCCTATCTTGATTATTTAACTTCGTCTTTGGATGCTACATACTCCAACGGAAATACATCTGCTTTAACTTATCTTCATCCTTCAAGCATGCTCAAAATGGCTTCAAAAGATTTTAAAAATGATGCAGAATCTTTCATGGAATTTTATAAGTTGGGTGATGTCTCTGCAGAATTAGATTTGTGGGACAATATGTGGAAGAAAAAGAATTTAGCAGGAGACAAATTAAAGCTACACTTTTGAAGGAAGCTAATGTTTTTTCCGCTGCAACAAGGCACGCACTGATTTCCCATCCACTACTGCTACCCTGGAAAGATCGTTCAGTACCCTACGAACTGTAAAAACCTGGCTCAGGAGTACAATGGGTGATGACAGACTCACTGGGTTGTGTTTGATGAGTGTGCATCGAAAAATTTTGAAGGAAAATCAGGACTGCATAGTGAAGAAATATTTGGATATATTTAGTTTAAACCCAAGAAAAATGTTATTAGTTTAATTTAAGTATAATTAAAATCTCATAGTTTTGTTTTCATATGCCTTTTCTTTTTATCCTAAAATTTTACATTTTGGACGGCCATTCACCATGGTTTGCCCCTACCCCTGGCTACGCCCTTGATCCTCAGTATCCGTGATTTAAAAAATTATGAAAACTACTCGTATATTTTTCATAACATATATTCAAAGTATATTTCATATTCCCCTCGTTCGCCTAATACCCATTCATCTGATTTAGCTTTATATTTACATAAGTAAATGCATTTACGCCAATTTCTCTAGATGTGTGCCCCATTTTGCGAAATGACAACGTCCGGGATAGAATAAGATTGTATCTGTATTGTGGAGCCATGTTAGGTAAAACGTGCATGATATTCGACAGGAATACAAATGTGGAAGACCTTTAGGGTCGAATGTATTTTGTTTATGAGGGAGTTTAGCATTGAACCTGAATCATCTTTTTTTTGGAGGATATGGATACAATTCGTTAGGTTGAAAAAATGGAGGAATTGATATGTTGCTTTTTCTCAAAGGTAAGCAAGTATAAATGAAAATTTTATTTCTGAAATAACAAATCGTTGAATTTCCTTTTATTGGAAATACGATAGGAAGTATGAAATTAGACAAACGCCTGATTTAAATTTATATGAAATTGACTGTCTCGACCCTTACTTCGTGGAATATGCTCATATTAGTGTTTTTAAATGAAACTCACGGTCTCTAGTTAATTCCACAATATAATAAAAGTTATTGAAAATTCTAAAAAATTGACAATTGTTTCGATAAATCAAATCATCATTCTGACGATGATATTGATTTATTGAAACAATTGTCAATTTTTTAGAATTTTCAATAACTTTTAATATATTGTGGAATTAACTAGAGACCGTGAGTTTCATTTAAAAACATTAAATTTATATATTTATTTATTTCCAAAGAATTAGTTGTGTTTATCAAGTGGCGGCTAACTTCAAAAATTAAACGTTTATAACGAAAATACTACTCCAGGAAAATCAGACCCAAAATGATCATTTTGCGTCATTTTCGAGGTAACGGCTGATAAAAAGTTAGTAAAAATGGTGTACAACAAAACTTAACTTATTATGCGACCTCTCAAATCGGACCGGAACATTGTTTATGATTCGATTTACACTCATTTTTCATGCCTTTTATAGATTTTTCAGGTATATCTTTTTTCTCGTGCATAGTACAGACAAAAAGTTGAATACTTTTTTTTTCTTCTTTTAAAGACCTACAATTCTAGACGTTACACGTAAAAAAAATTGATTGGGTCAAAAGTTATTGGCAAATAAACAACTGATAACGTTATTGTTAATAAATAAAAATATAATGAGCATTTTTTACACTAACACTTCCACATCACGCTTATCTATTCTCACTCATTAAAAAATGATACTCACGAAAGATGGAGTCTGTAAGTTCAATAGTTTATGAATTATGGCCTTATAAACATATTAACTAAAAATTGACTTGCAGAGTTCTGTAAGCTATGCGACCTCGAGCCAATTTTTTCACTGTTAGATTTCATAATAAGACATCGATACCCATCATTTGTTTTTTAAAAAAATACATTTTTGCAGCAACGCGAATTTTTTTTCATATTTGGCTTAGTTGCATAATTAATTTGACACTATATCCGCCGATTTTTCTCGAGAATTAAGTACGCGCATAGGAGGGGCATGGAAAGAGCTTTAATTGGAAAAAAATACGTTAAGATTTATTGACAAACGACTGAGTTACGGACAATTGAACTCGGAGGCCTGTCAGTCAACAATTTATGCGAGTATCGAAAAATATCCCTATAATTTCTAGTCAATGTACTTTTATTGTACGAAATAGCGAGACGTCGCGTAAATTGCAACCCAATCAAAAAAAAATTCGAAAGTCAGCAGCGGGCGGATATTTCGGCTGGCTACTGCGTGGCAGCGGAGTGGGGGTATCGCCTAGCTTTTCATTCTATCATCGTCCGTATTTTGTGTTGGCAGTCGTACGGTGAACCTCAGAGAGTGTAGTCGAGCTAAATTTTGTTTTTCGATAATCGCATAAATTGTTGACTGACAGGCCTCCGACTTCGATTGTCCGTAACTCAGTCGTTTGTCAATAAATCTTAACGTATTTTTTTTTCAATTAGAGCTCTTTCCATGCTCCTCCTATGTGCGTACTTAATTCTCGACAAAAATCGGCGGATATAGTGTCAAATTAATTATGCAACTAAGCCAAATATGAAAAAAAATTCGCGTTGTTGCAAAAATGTATTTTTTTTAAAAACAATGATGGGTATCGATGTCTTATTATGAAATCTAACAGTGAAAAAATTGGCGCGAGGTCGCATAGCTTACAGAACTCTGCAAGTCAATTTTTAGTTAGACGAAAATTTAAATAATGAAAGTGAAAACAGGATTCGACGACTTTTAAAATTGGAAGCACAGAAAATATGTTTCAATGTGTATAAGAATCTACGGGAAAAGTTTCCATGAAGAAACAGAATTAATGCAAGCAGTATCTGTTAACAGAAATTCCCCTGTCAGCTATACGTAAAATAGCCAAGACTGGGCCTTACGAATGCAAGAAGCGATGTGGATAAGGTGTAACGACACAGTCGTCTGAACATAAAATAACCCCGATTTACAAAGACTCATCCTCAGTCTTGGAATAGGATAATGATGAAATTGAGAATTTTACAAAACTCTATGTCCATAGTTTCGTTGTTTGTAAAGTGTTTGGGAAAAATCAGTTAGACTTTATGCCGCTCAAATATAAGAAGTTGTTGTGGATGGTTACAACGTAAAATTTTTGGAAAAGCAAGTTGCTTACAACCGGTTTAGATTTAGCGAAGAGCCCACAGCATTTGTGTCATATGAAGAAGTGGTTTTGAAACTACCAAATCCTTTGACAGATAGAAGTTCCCGATATTTAGATATGATATATTTTAATGTCGATCTTACAGAGTTCCGCTTATCTTAATGGTAAGGTTATAGTTTTATAAACATTTTTTAAACATATCTTTGACAAATAAACATTTTGCATAATGTTATTGCCTATTAATTAATCGTCCAGAGCATCCCGTCTTTGAGGGAGGGTTCGGACATATTAGATATGAACAAATGTATATATGTAACTCATAATTATGAAATAATTTTTCAAAAAAATATGCACGACACCTACATCAAACGGTCTGATTTCAAAATTTATGTCATTTCTCATTCGAGTCTATGCAATATTTATTTATTTGAATATTGTCCAAACCCTCCCGGCGCTCCCCTAAAATGTTAAGTAACTACAAATCTCCTGTTCACCTACGTCGTTTTTTGTTTGCTTAAATTTCACAATTAATAGCGTTCCCGAATCATCTAATGTTACTTGGCCGATTTCACAAATTCGACAAGCTCCTACAATTCCAAATATAACAACAATCTTGACCATTAAATAAACTTCATTCTTTGTTTTACTGTGGTGTAATCCAAAATTATTACCCCCCGTATTCTCATTAATTCGGTATCTGGTTTGTATAATAACTATCGAAAATTCGTCTAGGATTTGTACACGGGAAAATGGACTATTAAACCATTACTCCGCAGCCTATCGATAAACGTAACGTAAATTGAACCGTAATGAATACTTGCTCACATCCCGAATCCTTTTCATCTGCAACGTTACTTGTATGGGATCTATCTGATATTAGAGACCCTATCTAAGCATTTTGGATTAGACCAGTCTCTGTGGGAATATCTATGTATTCCCAATCTTTCTATAACAGACAAATTTGGCGATGATTTATTTGGTTTTGGAGATTATTATCTGAAGCTATATTGGGGCTTCTGTTTTGAGAATCTATTATAAGTTGCCGTTTATCTTCTGTCAGTATAGAGTTAATTTTTGGGGTAGTATAATTGAATACTATGTTCTATATCAAAGGTAGAGCAAGTAAAATTCTATACGAGTAGAAAGATTTGTTTCTACGAGTGTAGAATTTTGAATTCCACCCGTGTTTTGACTATACTTTTTCTACGACTAGCAAATAAAAAACAAAACAACATTATACTGAATTATTAAGTCCTTAATTTCTGGAGGAGTTGTGGTGAAATCATCACTGCTGTCAGTCTTAATCACTGTAAAGGGATGAAACCATGTAATAGCTATTATTTAAACAAAATTATATAGATTTACTTAATTTTATGAAGTATTAAAATCAATTTTAATTTAGAATTAATAAAAATAGATAATTAATCAATTTTAACAGTTGACAATTGTTATTTTTTCTTGAAAAGTAGTACAAAATAGACGTATGGTGCACTTCTGGCTCTAACAATTAATACTCGACAACGATTCATATTAGTCACACACTTTAGAGGATTTTTATGCATTTTGATATTTCTGCACTATTTCTACTCTACGTAGTGCAGCTGGTGTAGAAAACGGAGCACGCTTATTTTCTTGTTCTGTCAAATGAACCGTGACATTTAGAGGGCGCCACAAGTATTCATTTCATCCCGTGGGCGTGAATGAATATTCTTGCCCTAGTGATAGAATGAAATTATTCGATAGTCAAAAACTTTCTTCTTTTCAAAAGTTAAATTAGGGCTTTTGTATAGGTCCGTCAAGCTGCCCCCTCCCCGGTTAGATTTTTTCTACCAAAACGCTAGCACAACCTAGCACAACAATTTTTATAGTTAGCACACCAACAGCTTACAATAAAAATGCTTTGGAATTCGGGTGCGACCAGGTTAACGCTAGCTACCTCCGGTCGGAATTTTTTCGCCAAAATGCTAGCACAAACGAAGGACACCTATCACAATCTAGCACACCATTTTTTATAGCTAGCACAGCAACTACACTTTTAATTCTGGGGAGTGGGACGGAGGTCAGTGAAATAACGCTATACTTACTCGATGAATAAATAAATGGATAAATGAATAGGTTGAATATATATGTAAAACGGCTGGTTTAATTGTTTCTTACTGTAGTTACGAAAAATTTTCGGAATATTCCACTCATATGGAAAAATTCCAAATGAAGCAGGATCTTTTCGGAGATAACTCTCCGGCTGTGCCGATAATTTCCCTTTAAGTCCGTATCTAAGTAACGTCTAAGTAACAATTGTTGTTATTATCATAATTTTTATTTGAAATATCATAAAAATGTCACGGTTTGAAAACGATTCTTCAAATTTAATCCAAAAATAGATGATTGAAAGTGAACCAAAAAGGGTAATTAAATACCATGTAATGTTGTTTAAATAATATAAATTTCGCATTAATACAGTTTTATGTCGTCTAATCGAGAAATATTCTATCGAATTACACTCGTGAAAATAGTTAGATCATTAGTTTTACTTCTATAGTCCATGTTCCTTGTAATATTATTAGAAAGAATACATGTTATTACAACCATCAGCCCTTCGGGGAAACCCTTTCTTAACCCAAAATCTGATTCGGCCAGTTTGGATGTACCTACAAGAATTTTATTTACTCTTAAGACCCATAAAAACGGCATTATAAAAATGATTCAAATTTTAACGATAGACTTGGTGTAACGACCCTTTTAAAAAGTCCGATGAGAACTTCAGATGGATTATACCTAGTTTTTAGAAAAATAAAAAAACCTATGTCATCAATTTTGTTGCCTTCCATTTAATACCCATATTGTAAGAAAGCAAAAAAAAATTAGTCCACTTTCTTTAGTCCGCCAACTTTGGTGATCCGCCATGTTGAATTTAGAATGACGTCACATACATAATCATGGATTGGCATGCAAACTAGACGTATATACATAATTTCAAATCAATCGGTTGAAGATATATCTGCTTCAAAACTGAGTTGCAAGATTGCAACCGAACAAACATACATTGCCAGTTACATACTAAAAACTTTGAAAAATACATAGTAGTGTTGGTGTCTTATTATGATATGCCACAGAAATATTTGAAGCTCTGATTAACCGGCTCTAAGAATTAAAAACTGCACGTTCTAAGTTAACTTGGGAATTTAAAAAAAAATCTGATAGTGAAATGCAAAATTTATGTTATCATTACAATGGTTAATTAACCATCCACTTCGGTAATAAATATTCTGGCAAATTTAAATATAAAGTTTGAGTGTTTCTTTTATAAGGACTACAGTGAACCAGGATCAGTCTAAAACATGTATTCTCAATATATTGGAACATTTTTAGGGATCTCAGCTGCCCCTTCCCAGATTGCACAACTTTGTCCAAAGGGCATATCCAACACGGCTTCGCGTTTTTGGACATTTATTTATCCAATGTCTGTACGCAAACGTTTGTCGTTGCTTTTTTTTATAGTGTGACGTAATTTGCAACTTACTCGTACACGGATTGTTTATGATTCCGTGACTAAATGGTTGAATTTCATTATTTTGTTGTATTAAAATTACAATTATTTTAACAAAATTATTTTTAAAAGTGAAGGTTTTTTGTATTCAAAATTGACTGTCTCGACCCTTACTTCGTGGAATATGCTCATATTACAACAATTTCTTTTAAAACAGAAAGTAACGTTAGTACAAAATTGTTAAATGTAAAAACAAAAATACCACTATTAAAGAAGTCAGGTATATATAAACTCAAATGTCCAGAATGTAATGCTGTCTATTTGGGTCAGACCCTTAGGAATTTTGAAATACGATACAGTGAGCACTTACGAGCATACAGATTAAAACAACCAGATAAATCCCACTACGCAAAATATCTACTTGACACCAATCATTCATTGACAGCTAACACAGAACTAGAAGTACTGCATATTTGTGAAAAGAAACAAGAACTGGATTTCCTTGAAGAACTGGAAATAAGAAGACATTTAAGAAACCCACAATATGAAGTTGTCAATGAACAGTTAAATCTAGGGAATTCTCCACTAATAAACTGTCTTCTTAAGTGATAATTGTAAAGATCAGCAGATATAGTGTTCCTGGTTTTCTATATCATTGCACAGTTATACTAATCTTAATTGGAAAAATGATATCCAGGATATCACCATAGGGCTAATAATATCTAAGCTTCAATATTTGTAATATCACATTTTCTTCTTTTTTCTATAAACATATATTAAGCCAATCACAAGTTAGGTTACTTCTTGGTCTAGCCAAAAATAACTACTAAACATCAGGTAGGCATAAAATGAAATGTAACTTCTGTCATTCTGACGATGATATTGATTTATCGAAACAATTGTCAATTTTTTAGAATTTTCAATAACTTGTATTATATTGTGGAATTAACTAGAGACCTTGAGTTTCATTTAAAAACATTTTTTTGTATTCCTTCGTTTTTTAGCATTAATTGAAAATAAATAGATAATTATCAATTAAATAATAGTTAATTATGAATTAATCAAATACCCTGCTAGATGGGAAAATATAGATATCACGCACAATCTGGCAACATCTGTTTAGGAGCCCTTTTTCATAGGAAAATGGTGTTTAGGGACAAATACATCCAACATTTTCATTCATTCGTGTAACCATAGCATTATTTTGCAGACGCCCCCCACCCCCTGAATTCAAAAGCATTTTTGTTGTACTAGCTATTAAAAATTTTCTGCTAGGTTGTGCTAGGTGTCTTTTTTTTGTACAAGCATTTTGGCGAAAAAATTCCAACTGGAGGGGGCTAGCGTTAACCTGGCCCTACCCGAATTCCAAAGCATTTGTATTGTAAGCTGTTGGTGTGCTAGCTATAAAAAATGGTGTGTTAGGTTGTGCTCGGTGTCCTTTATCTGTGCTAGCATTTTGGCGAAAAAATCTCAACCGGGGGGGGGGGGGTAATTAGCGTTAACCTGGCCCCACCTGAATTCAAAAGCATTTTTATTGTGAGCTGTCGGTGTGCTAGCTATAAAAGTTGTTGTGCTAGGTTGTGCTAGTTGCCCTTTATGTGTGCTAGCATTTTGGTAAGAAAAATTCCAACCGGGGGGGGGGGGGGCAGCTTGACGGAGCTCTTTTGTATGTCAAATTAAATAGAAATAGCAGAATTCTGCTAAAATAAAAACAAAACTGAACTATAAAGGTTATTGCGGGGGTGGAACATATGTGTCCCACTGGTTTTTTTTAGATAGGGAACATATGTCCCATTGGTGTTAATCTAACGATATAAAATACAGCAATAAGTTCACTTACCTATAGTTTATTTCATATCAACTTCGATAAAAAATGTTGCGGTCTTATAGCGAAGAGAATGTAGTTGAAATAAACTATATTGAGTAAATAAAAGTCTGAGTAAATCTATGAGCTACTAAAGTAAAATAAATCACGAACTAACCCTATACATATGGATCAAGTACATTATGAGTATACAGCAATAAGATGAAAAGATAAGGGACTACTATTTTGCTGGTTGACTGATATAGTCGTACTCGAAAACTGATAGGCTATAAATTATGTACAGGTTGGCAAATTAATTTTGGCAGTCGGAAGTTTGGCAACGTCCGATGCGCCGTAGCAAAGACGTATGCGGATTGCAAGAGCTCACTTTGCTGGCAGAATTCGTAAGCTTCGTTTCGACAGTACAGTTCAGAGAAAAGTGTGATTACCGGGTTTGTGCAATACTAACTTGTTATGGCGACTCCAGAAAGTAAACTTGTTCATAAAAAATTGAGCGAGCAGTGTCGTGAAATAATTATGAACTATTTAAATTTCATGACCGAAGAGGCAAACAATGGCAAGTCAACAATTCCATTCACAACGTTTCGGTTTTATTATTTGTTTTGAACCATCTTTCGATATCAGTTACAATTGCGGTTTGGTCATGTTAAAATATGTTTGAACTAAAATCTAAAGATCGTTTGAAACAACTAATGAACTGAAACGTAATTTTATTATTTTTGAATTTAATACTTCTTTTAAATGGCCGAAAACTACAACAAAAATTCTTATTTCAAAGAACGGTCTCTGAAAATAAATTTAACTACTTCTTCATTTTATTTGTATTAAAATACTGTAACGTAAAATCAAACCCCGTGTACCTATGCACTTATCCCACTTACGTTAGCGACCTATTGAAGATAGATCGAACTTGTGATCCCAAAATCAAATTACTACTAATTCACCAAGTTACCAGCAGATCGGATGGCCGATATATGCCACAAGGTATTTTACCCGCTAGACTTCAGTCGAAGAAGGGAGGTTCGTACGCTGGTAACGAACAATCAAAATAAAAGTTATATAACCCAAGGCGCCAGGTAAACCGTACCCGAGTAAATACCTCAGTTTAATTCCCTAACCGTAGTTTACCCCCAATTAGGAAAGGATTACCTAAAATCAAACTCGTAACTCAACTCACAAGAGAAATGATTTATTGAAGTGGTGGTTTGTTTTGAATACAGTTATGTAATAAGTTAGAAAATTTTGGGGACTAGTTATTCTCACAGTGGACACTTAAGGTCCATCAACCCTTACTATCAAAAAATAAACAGATCAATATGAAATCCCTTACGAACTGTGGACGTTTACAAAATCCTTCATAGTTCAATATATACAATGATACAATTATTTAAAATCCTATATACCCCTACCCCAAAAATTGATATAACAATGCTCAGAAGGATTTGAAACAGAGACCAGTTCTGAGTTAAGTTGGTTCTGAAACTTGTAAAAAAATTACAATCATACAATGTGAGAACGGTGAGAACCTGAAGGGTTACCCATACCGTGGCTTATCTACGCATATGAAATTATAAACTTACCAAAAGCAAAAACTATATAAATTACCATAAACGTTCCGTGTGAGCTCAGACGCAACTTACCTACTCTGTCTAGAGTAATAAATGACCAAGAGAAATTACAAGCCACTTGTATGTTCACAAATGGTGAGTTATATATACACTATAAAAAAAATTTAATTGTTTAAAACTTGCGCGTCTTCAGCCGCTGGTGATAAATCCTGATATCCACAAGTTGTGCCTGAGGTAGCAATCACTAAGGTGAGGCTGCAAGCATCGCAGGAACGCCGTGGTACTACGAACCAACACCAAGTGACACCGGAACTAATCCAATACGGAAATCCGAATAACCCAGAATCTATGAATAAAAATTAAACTCACTAGTT
This sequence comes from Galeruca laticollis, assembly GCA_963921935.1. NCBI lineage: Eukaryota > Metazoa > Arthropoda > Insecta > Coleoptera > Chrysomelidae > Galeruca > Galeruca laticollis. Next base: position 241,104,216 of record OY998177.1, on the reverse strand, counting down.
AGTGTTGTCACTATACTCAATTGACATTAAACCACCCCGGGAGTTCATCACATTTATCCCAGTGTGAATCCTATTATTATCCTACCAATAACCATTTACTACAAGAGTGGGGCGGCCCACTTTAAAAAAAATCCCAAAGTAGACTTCAATTAAACCAATTAAACTAGGAATACATACAAACTACTCGGAGATCCTAAATAGTGATAATCAAGTGCGCAAAGTGATCAAGTTCCTAGAGGAAGAACAACTTATTAACAGAATTTAATCAAAAAAAAAACTCCATTTAAATATCATATCATGTAATCCCATATTCATGTTAGTTTTAAGCTATCAGTTTTGACTTACATTATGTTATGTAATTTTTGTCTGTATTGTACCTCGTGCTAATGGCCATAGCTGTCTTATGCACGTTAATTTAAATAAAAAAAAAACCATCTATTTGATGACATAAGTATATTACCCCCTATAAACTCTGAAATTAACAAAACTCGAGATAACCACCCCTTACTAACAAGTACTTTACCCCCAACATACTATACACAAGCTCTATCCTGAACATATAATTAGGTGGTGTCATCTTATTCGCAACACTATGAGGAACAATTACTAGTTACAGCAAATGATAAATAAAATAAATCTCACCTGTTCGGCTAGGACAGGGTTCTCCTGTGTGCTGCTAATAAGTAGTTAAAAGCCGTTAAATGGACATTAAACACATGGCGTTGTAGGTGACTGGGTTTGCATAATCCATCTGCATCTCACAGATGAGGTCTGGACGAAATACTATCTCCACAAACTTCTCTAATCCACACTACTCCACCCAAACCAAACTACCCCCTCAAATTCATGCTCCCCTGCGGGATGAATGTGGAATCTTCATTCGAATTTTTGGGGCTTCCAATAAACACCTCAATCACGACACCACGCTGATCAGAAAAGGAAAAGAAACACGACAGGTTTCATTGACAACCCACCTTTTCGTTCGAGAGACACTCTCACTCGAGCTGTTTGGAGCACATACGTTCTATGATCTCGGAGTGAATTACTCTACTTGCACATCGCATAATAAAACCCCCCGTATAAAACTATAATTGGCTAATCAACAATAAACCCCATATTCACTAATATACCACATCCCACGATTATATTTACAAAATAAAACATCACCCATTATACCCTGACGTACATCCACAGTACACCCGTAGGCAACCTTCCGTACGAATCACAGATCTCTGAACGTTTGTAAAAGAAGAATGAACGAGGCTATTCACATATAGCAAATCAGCTGTTTGATTCGAATAATGGAATGTTTTTGTTTACATTTCGATGGTACATAATATAACAAGTTCACTCTTTTTTAGTGTATATTCAGATTACTGTAACTATTCTACCGAGTGTAATTATTTACTTTAAACTATTAACCCAGTTGGTGCTAAACAAATTGACGGCCAGGCTATTGAATAACTGAATTAATGGTATAACTAGAAATTGTTGACATACGAAGCTAGTCTGACTTGATATTAAGGTAGGAATGTTTATTTATTATGACCAAAACTGCATGATTGTTGTCTTTTTATGCGACTGATGTATACTAACGAGAAAAACCGTAACAATACACATGAGTAAAACTTTTAATACAACATTTATATCGACTTATTTTATTGTCAGGTTATTGAACGAGTTTCTGCTGCTACGAAAGTTAGTCAAAGAACCCTTTCCCGTATTAAAAAAGAAGTTCTGGCAGGGAGTAATGCTGAAACTGATGTGCCTACTAAGAAACAAAGAGCGTCCAGTATCCGTATGGATCAATTCGACAAAACTGTGCTTAGAAGATGCATAATAAATTATCACATATCCGAGATAAAAGTACCCACGTTAAGAAATGTACACCAAACCTTTGCAGATAGTTATGGCTACAGGAAGTCGCGAATATCTGCGGAAACAAATACATTCTTTGGGTTTTCGTTGGAGCAACATGAAAAACAACAGAAGTTTGTTAATGGAACGTCACGAAATCATACATTTACGCCTACTATATTTAACAAACATAAAAAAGTGCAGAGGACAGAACAAACCTATCATTTATATGGATGAAACATACATTCATTCATGTCACACGCACTTTAAAGGATGGAGCGACAAGAGTAACGAAGGATTAAGAAAACCCGTTTCAAAAGGTAATAGGATCATCATTCTGCATGCAGTAAGGGAAAATGGTTTTGTACCTAATGCTGGTATTATGTGGACCTCCCAGTCAAAAACAGGAGATTACCATAATGAAATGGCATACGAAAATTATGAGAAGTGGGTACAAGAAAAACGTATTCCAAACTTACCAAAAAACGCTGTTGTAGTAATTGATAACGCCCCATATCACAATGTTCTAAATGAAAAATTACCTACGATTTCTTGGATTAAACAACAATTAAAAAACTGGCTTTCTGAAAGAAGCACAGTGAATAAATGTTAAAATCGGATCTTTATAACGTTTCAAAAATGCAATATAAAACTTATAAAATTGATGAATTGTTTATTCGACATAGATTGCAAGTTTTAAGGCTACTATCACCCGGACTGAAATCCGATCGAAAGTGTTTGAGCGACACTTAAAGAATATGTGGCCAAACGAAATGTTACCTTCAATTTTACAAAGGTTAAAGAATTCTGTAATGAATTTTTTGACACATTTTCTGTAAATGATTGAAAAGTTAGATGTGACCATGGTAAAACGATTGAAGATGAATTTATGAACAATGAACCACTTTTAGATACTGTTGTAGATTATTAATTTGACCGAAGACGGAGATAGCGAGGATGATGAAGTTGATATAGAAAGTGATTTTGAAGAATCATTTGTAGATGCACATCATTATTTTACTGTTGATGATCCCTGTACATCTAAAACATATTTTTCATTATAGAGTTTGTTTGTAGGTGGTATGAGAAAATACATTACACGCAGCAAATGTGAAAATGTAAATAGGTGTTATACAATTGTAGATATTAGAGACGAATTCCACTAGAGTAATATAATATTTGTAGCACATCTGTACATAGTGTAACGCGAAAAATTCGCCGAGCTGTCGGAGGTTTAATGTTGGCAAGCTTGTTGACGGGGAGAATTCAGAGCGCTGACTGCGCGAAATCTTCAGTCCTCCATGTGCCGTCAACGTGTAAACACACATTTCTAGTGTTAAATTTTGCAAGTGCTCTGGGAGCCATAACATTGTTTCACGGAAAATCCTGACAAATTCTACGTAGTGGAAGAAAATACCGCTTAAGTTAACAGCTGGTAGGTCTGACCCGTTAATATACTGGTCCAGGAAGGGCCGATGATCAAGGATACCAGTAGAATTGGTGGAATTAGGAAACACGTGGTAAAATTCAGTAGACGGCGTTTGTTAGTAGGATTTATTATTAAGGGTTTTTTTTATTTGGATGTTAATTCGCTGATTGAAGCTTAAGGAGTCTGTGAGACCAGTTCCAGGAGAGCTGGAATATTCTGGAGCGACTTCAGTTGCTGTTCCGGGTCCGGAAGAAGGATAAGTGAACAGTTTTCCTTCTTATTTTTCATACATTTGTACACTTTATCCGTCAGATTTCACAATTGTTTTTTATGTAAGGTTTTTATTTCTCTCTTTTTACGGAAATTAGTATAAATTCACTTTTCATTTTGTATTTAAAATTGTAATAATTTGCTTCATAGTTTAAAATATTGGGCTGTTGGCTCTGAACGATTTTGATGGAATTCCAAGGCATTCCGCTGGAATCCCGTGGAATTCCAAAGTAAGCTCATCGAATTCCACTAAAAATGGGATTCCGGTGTACACATTTTTTAAGTTGGTTTACCCCTCGGTTTTTGCTTAGGAATATTATCAACCAAATGAAAAAATATATTGAGGCTGAAGGACATCATTTAGAACAATTTTGAAATACTACATACAAAAACTAAATGAAGAAATTTTCTTGGACTACTTTGCTTTATTCGTGTTCTAAGACTGTACTAATAAAGAGGTAATATACACCGAACATTCAAATTAATAGCCTCATTATAGACATTTACATGAAAACTAATAGTTCCGATGAACGTTTACACGGGTGCAGATCAAAAGGAAATATGTACCTGGTTCGGTCGTAAGCAAAGCCCATTTCTAAAACCGCGTTGATGGCTTCAGAAGTTCAGTATTCGGAAAACTATGCGGAAAGTAATCGTTTGAGCAATGATTTCTGAACTGGAAATGTTTGACTTTCAAAGTTTAATTTCATAAATTTCATTTTAGGATATTTGGACTTTCGAGTTTCTGAATTGTCAGTTTGAGAAGTTCGTACAGGATGTTTCATTAAGTATAGCGACCGGCCTTATAAAGGAAGACCCAGTGAAGTATTTTCAGTGGACATTTCAAAAGTTATAGAAAGTTTCCTACTGAATATTCAATACCAATAAACGACTCTTCTGGCAACCCCCAACTGATCATTAAATATCTCGGGCTGTTTAAAAAAATAGATGTGTGCCCCAATTCATCAAAAAACTACGTTTCCAGATGAACACTTTGTATATACCTTTATTTTTCTAAGTAATGCTAAAAAAGAACTTTTCATTATTTCTGAATTTCTTCTACGACGACACAGGAATCGATTATTTATAAAACCAATCTGTTTCAATTTTCCCATCATTAATTTTAATTTTAGGTGATTACACGTATCCCTTAGAGGCTGCAACAACTTTAAATTTTAATGTTTATTTATTAGAAAGCATTTAAAATCTTGCAAAACTGCATGTTCGATCATTTTAAAATAATGATCCTTTTTAATCGTATCATAAATTTTCCAGTTGCAAAATTATCTATTTTAATATATTCTCATACGGGGATACTGTTGGGATTAAGTGGTCTCTGTAGGGTTCAGAGATATATTCATTCAGTAGCGGAGCAACCCAGGTGTACGGGGATTCTTCCCAATTGCCCTTTATTTTTTCGGTTCCTCTTCTGTTAACTCTTACTTTCTTTTCTATTGCGTAGAAGTTTTTCTTGATTTTCATCTCTTTTTGTTTATTTATGCTCTTTCTGATCAATTCCTCATTTACATTAAAATGTGTGCCAAACATATGGTAATAGCTGAGCTCTAAACGTAGAAAACCTCAAAACATCGTTTCATCTTACAAACCAATATATTTGTAACTTGTAATATCAAAAGCTGCTTCTTAAAAGGCTAACATTATAGAAGAAAGCCGTCACATATGTTTGGTTTTAAACAAAATAACGCAACCATCACTTTTATACTTTCAATAGTGACCACTAAAAAAATATACAGTTGGTCCGTTCGTTCTATACCCATTCTGTTTTGTAATATAGCTTTATACACATTTAATTCAGCATGGGATACGATAAAATGATGTGTATTGCAGTATCATTTAAAACCGAGCCGATCGCCATATCTCGCGGCGAACGTCTATATTCTCGAACCTTATTGGTTCGTCACTGGAGGTAGGACTAAAACGTTATTTCGGAGCATGGCATGATTCTATAACTGGAGGTAGGAATCAAACGAAGGTTCGGAACGGAACAAATTCGAACATATCTAACTCACACATCACAAATAGGCTCTATGGGGTTTAGATCAGGACTCATTGGTGATCAATCCATGGTTTGAAGCACTTCGAGCTGAAGGAAATTCATGGTGATTGACGGAGATTGCGTTATCTTGCCCAAAAACAAAATTCGGGCCTATAAGTACTAAAAGCTGCCGGTACAACATGATCCTCCGGAACGAGATAGATGATTCTTCCTGCAACTACTACCTATAAGGTATATTTTTTCATTAAGAATAATTCTAGCCCAAACTATCACCACCAAATTTGTCAACTTCTTGTATAGTTGTTGCAGAAGAGTCGCAACTTCTGTAAGTAAAATGGCTAACATATTAGCTAAGATTTATAAGCAAATGTCCTCGAACTAAAGCTACATCACATACTTCGAAAATAAATTAGCTGCAGAAAACTCATTTTTATAAATCCAGGAAAACGCCCTTAATAACTTGAAAAATTCTAGTCCCGAATCAGATGATATTCCAGTCATACTTTCAAAACATCTTCGCGATATTGCAAAAACAATTCCCCTCCAATTAGTTAACTGCGTTTGGAAAAAACATCAATTTCTATCAATCTGGTCAAAATCCATCGTCCTTCCGCTCATCAGACACTCGTCGTGGACCGTTATCCTATCGACCTATAAGTTTAACATGCTCAACCAGCTAACTGATGAAAAAAATAGTCAATGGTAGACTTGTATGATTTTTAGAAAAGTCAAACCGTTTAATATATAAACAAAATGGTTTCAGACAAAATAATTCAGGGATTCATATCATCCTACATATATTATTATTATTATTTTAAACTCCCGATATTGTTAAAATTAATAAAATTATCAAGACGTTCCTCTAATTATTTTGAGCATTATATTTGTAATCATACACCGTTACTTGTTATATGCAATAACAAATTATTTATTTAATAATAATAGGTTGCATATCGGCTTGACCTAATTTTATTTTTGTAATATAATGAATACAGTTATGAGTATCCAGTATATCTGTTAACTTCATAAGAGATAAATTACGCCTCTTTTACCTCATCCGATAACATATAGCTAGGAATTTAGTTTCTCCTAGTCTCAAAAGTAACTTTTCTTGTACTTAGTGTATTTTCTGGATGTGACGCTTTATCCACGAAAGGCGTTACTTGGAGTTCTCTCTCTTTCTACCTCGTCTTGTATTTTTCTTTATTAAAGATTTATGAGTTCGTAAGTATATCAAGAAAAGTTTGTTCGGTAGCATTTTTTACATTATTTATAACTTTATAGAGATTTTTCCGTCACAAAATAAAAAAAGTTGTAAAATGAAATTTGTTTTCAGTTAATTAAGTATTTAGTGTTTTAAATGAAACTCAACGTTTCTAGTTAATTCCACAATATAATGAAATATATTAAAAATTCTAAAAATTGACAATTGTTTCGATAACTGAATATCATCGTCAGAATGACAGAAGTTACATTTCATTTGATACCTACCTGATGTTTAGTAGTTATTATTGGCTAGACCAAGAAGTGACCTACCTTGTGATTGACTTAATATATGTTAATAGAAAAGAGAAGAAGATATGAGATATTACAAATATTGAAGCTTAGATATTATTAGCCCTATGGTGATATCCTGGATATAATTTTTCCAATTAAGATCAGCATAACTGTGCAATGATATAGAAAACCAGGAAAACTATATCTGCTGATCTTTACAATTATCACTTAAGAAGACAGTTTATTAGTGGAGAACTCCCTAGATTTATCTGTTCATTGACGACTTCATATTGTGGATTTCTTAAGTGTCTTCTAATTTCCAACTCTTCGAGGAAATCCAGTTCTTGTTTCTTATCACAAATATGTAGTACTTCAAGTTCTCTGTTTGGTGTCAAGTAGATGTTCTGCGGAATGGGATTTATCTGGTTGTTTTAATCTGTATGCTCGTCAGTGTTCACTGTATCTGATTTCAAAATTTCTAAGGGTCTGACCCAAATAGACAGCATTACATTCTGGACATTTGAGTTTATATATACCTGATTTCTTTAATGTTGGTATTTTTGTTTTAACATTTAACAATTTTGTACTTATGTTACTTTCTGTTTTAAAAGAAATCGTTGTAATTGTTGCTAAAGATATATTTGAAATATTTCCTGCATATGTAATGGTTTTATAAGTTTTTATTTCTTTAGTTTATTTAGGAAATATTAGTTGTAATGCCACTTTTTCCTCTTTCTTATTAATTAGCTTATTTATCATATGTAATGGATAACCGTTGGATGTTGCTATTTGTCTAATTGTACTAATCTCTCTATCAAAATTACATTTGTTCATAGGAACTGAAAATGCTCTATGTATCATTGAATTGTATTTCGCTAGTTTATGTGACAGGGGGTGATTGGAACTATAAGGAATTGTCACATCAATGTGTGTTGGTTTCCGGCAAATTGCATAATCAAGTAAATTATTAACTCTATGAATTTTTAAATCAAGAAAATTGATCGAGTTATTTTCTTCAACTTCTAATGTAAATTTAATTTTTGGGTGTAAATTATTAATTCAAATTCAAAGAGTTAATAATGTACTTGATTATTCAATTTACCGAAAACCAACACAGACTGATGTGACAATTCCATTCAATTCTAACCACCCTGTCTCACACAGACTAGGAGCATATAATTCAATGATACATAGAGCTTTTTCATTTCCTATGAACAAATGTAATTTTGATAGAGAGATTAGTACAATTAGACAAATATCAACATCCAACGGTTATCCATTACATACGATAAATAAGCTAATTAATAAAAAAGAGGAAAAAGTGGCATCACAACTAATATTTCCTAAACAAACTGAAGGAATAGAAACTTATAAAACCATCACATATGCAGGAAATATTTCTAATAATATTTCAAAGATAATATATTTAGCAACGAATACAACAATTGCTTTTAGAACAGAAAGTAACGTAAGTACAAAATTGTTAAATGTTAAAACAAAAATACCAACATTAAAGAAATCAGGTATATATAAACTCAAATGTCCAGAATGTAATGCTGTCTATTTGGGTCAGACCCTTAGAAATTTTGAAATCAGATACAGTGAACACTGACGAGCATACAGATTAAAACAACCAGATAAATCCCATTACGAAGAACATCTACTTGACACCAACCATTCATTGACACCAAACACAGAACTAGAAGTACTACATATTTGTGATAAGAAACAAGAACTGGATTTCCTTGAAGAGTTGGAAATTAGAAGACACTTAAGAAACCCACAATATGAAGTCAATGAACAGATAAATCTAGGAAGCTCTCCACTGTTAAACTGTCTTCTTAAGTGATAATTGTAAAGATCTGCAGATATAGTTTTCCTGGTTTTCTATATCATTGCACAGTTATACTGATCTTAATTGGAAAAATGATATCGAGGATATCACCATAGGGCTAATAATATCTAAGCTTCAATCACAAGGTAGGTCACTTCTTGGTGTAGCCAAAAATAACTACTAAACATCAGGTAGGCTTAAAATGAAATGTAACTTCTGTCATTCTGATGATGATATTCAGTTATCGAAACAATTGTCAATTTTTTAGAATTTTTAATATTTTTCATTATATTGTGGAATAAGCTAGAAACGTTTCATTTAAAACACTAATATGATTAGATTCCACGAAGTAAGGGTCGAGACAGTTAATTTAATTAAGTATTTTATTATGTGAATATAAAAATAGATTAAATAACATATTCTATGATCAAAAATAACTCGATTGCATTTAACCCCCTTTTGTTTTCTCCCAGTAGCTTTTCGATTCTGATGTACAGCTAATCCTAGTATGATTGATGAATATATTAAATTCTCTTTATACCACGGTACCAATTAGGGTACAGACAAGTTAACAACAGACGTCATACATACAATAAGACAAATAGCAGATAAGTGCTGTCAATATGACATATACCTACAACATATCTTATTCCTTGATTATAAGCAAGCATTCGACAAAATCATAAGAACAAAAATAGTAGAAGACTTAAAAGACATGAATACACCTGAAAACTCATACAACTAATAAACATGACGATGAATGAATCGAAAGCTACAATACTACTCAGTCACGGTCCAACAGAAAAATTTAAAATAGAAAAAGAAGTGAGAAAAGGAGACGTATTATCAGCACTTCTCTTCATCGTATCCTTAGACCATCCATTCTCTAAGTGTGTTTCGCGATACCCCTGTGGGGGGGGGGGGTTTCCACAAGAATTCAGAGAAAAAATCTCTGGGCGAACGTTTTGACGCGGGCGTATCACGAGATGCAGTCGAACTTAGTCCCCAGCCACAACAGTACAATTTTACTATGCTTCCACCGCCGATATCTACTTGTGCGCACTCATAAAGACGAAATTGTTTACACCGCATTTTTTCTATTTTTGTTTCCGCTTTCTATTTATCAAAGGCGTTGTGAGCCCGCAGTCTCTTTGATAAAAGCCACCTCTGAGATAAGACACTTTAGTTGTGAACAAGCGACTTTAGGATCTAACTACAGAACATAAAGTCTAAATTGTTTACACCGCATCTTATCTATTTCTATTTTTATTTCGGCTTTTTATTTATCACCGACCCGAGTATTTTTGAGAATGTTCGAGATCGAGGTTAGGACTATAAAAGTGACGATCGTGCCTTAATACTCATCAATCCACGATTAGCGTTCGCAGCGATCAGTACCTACCTACTTAAAAGCTAGCTAGCGAATTACGAATTTCAAACGAAGTTTTTAGGTATTGTTCTACTGCTGTATTCTGATTGTATCAGTTTAGTACATTTCTTTTTTGGACTAAACCCTTCTACGCAGTAACATTATTAACCTTCATGGGACGGACATCAAAATTTTACGAAAAGGACTAACTGGGGTCCGAGAAGACCCCATGCGTAAAATTGCAGAAATGCTGTATTTTTCTTTAAATTAAATATATAGAAAAGAAGTTTTACTATTAACCATTTATTAGTTAAAAATCATCACGAAAAAATACAAAATACCCTAATCACTAATACTACTAGCTACATATCATTTTAAGATTTTTTACAAACTGAATGTTCTAGGCACACAAAGTTATTACACCTAATACATATTTTTCTGGATTTTCTGTCTTTTCCTCTTTGACACATATGGCAGCGCCCCCTGGTAATGTTTTGTTGCTCAGCTCCATGTTCTGTTGCATCCAGTAGTTCGGGAAAAACGTCTGCCATATGCCGTTTTCTATTCGTCTGAATGTATTTATTATTATATAGCCGGAAAACGTTTTTCTTTATGAGTTCTTTTCCTAGTCCCAAAATATACATTTCACGTTTATCCAAACTGTTTTTTCGACAATCCGGGTTTTCCAGTAACCACAATTTATAAGCATTTATTCCTGCGATATCTATAAGATGCGAAAATATTGCCATTGGCCAGCGGTTTCACTTTCTCTGCACTGTATAATTCTTTGGCCAACTTATCTGAAGTGTCGACAGCACCTTTTGTTTTGTTGTAATGAAGAATAATTTCTGGTTTATAGTGCTGTTCTTCTCCAGCTACTTTACTATCAGTATGCTCACTTGAAAGTAAGATGACAGCATGTTTTTGTTTTGGAACATAGGATACTAGCGTTCTTTGACTTCTAACAGCAAACATACTTGAAAACTCTTTCTTGTACGATGCCGGTAGAAGTTCCCTGGGAATAAATGTTTCATTTTTCCGTAGGGTTCCACATAAAATAATATTTTTTTCCACAACTTGTCAGCAAGTTCTAAACTTGTAAAAAAGTTATCGGTCGTTATCCCAAATCCGCCTTCCAAATGGTCTGTCAAATCTAGGACAACCCTTTGACCTTGACCCTTTTCCGCTTTGTTACCTTGTTTTCCCAAAAATTAATATACATAGGAATATAAAATTTGCCTATATTACTTTTCAAATAACTTACCCAAATAAACTTGCATGTTTGCAATATAAGAAGTGGTACAGTCCACAAGAGCCCATATTTTGATTCCATAGTTATCAGGTTTACTCTTCATATAGACTCGGAATGGTGCCTTACCCCTAAATGGTACAAGCTGCTCATCTACACATAGATGGTCGCCGGGATTAACTGATTTTTTACAATTAGAAGTGAAAATATCGAATATATCTCTTATCGGAGCTAGCTTATCTACTAATTTTCGTTCTTGTCTTGTTTGAAAATTATCAAAGCGTAAAAATGAAGTAATTTGTTTGAATCTGTCTCTTGACATTGCAGCAGGAATTATAGGACGACAGTAAGAAATATCTTGACACCAGAGCATATCGATAGCCTCTTTCGATCCGTGAAGTGCGCCAAGAATAAGCAACAGTCCAATATTAGCTTCAATCTCTGTAGAATCAACAGGTACAAAAACTTTAATTTTATTCGAATTTTCTATATTCCATTTATCATAATATGTTTGTGCCTTTCTGTTTGTTTCGGTTACTATTATGTTCAGAATATCCGGAGATAGGAAAAGAAGAAAAGCGTCTTTTATACTTGAGATATCAGAACTGTAATTTGTAAGGCCTAGAGCATGTCTCCGAATATTAGCTTTTGAACGTTTAACTTTTGTGTTTCCTGGAATTTTTGACCGCTCAGTTCCATCTTTAGATTTATATACTGGAATGCCCTGGCTGTTACTAACTGTTGGTTCCTCTGGGTTCGTTTTCTCTATACTTTGATCAACAACTATTACATCATTTTCTTCCTCTACTTCTGTGACAATGTCTTCATCTTCTAAGTCACTCGATGTTTCCTCATTGATAACACTATCAAACTCTGGATCATCACTTTCAAGTATACGTAACATCTCATCGTCAGTAAGCCCCTTGCGATTGTTTGTAAATAAAAACTGACTCATTTTCAAAACGATGTACCCTACTCGCAATATCACAAGAGACTAACCCGAATATTCAAGTCTAAAAATTATATCGCAGTGCGGGGAATCCCCCATTTGAACTGGTAATTTACATTTTACAATTATATGGGTAAATTCCCTGTGAGTAAACAAACGTTAAATGTATGGGATTCCCCGATTTTACTAACAGTTACCGAGATTATTTTATCGGACGTAAAAGGCTGACCGGGGTCTAAAGAGACCCCTGGAATATAAAACTGTTTTTTGTTTATACCAGCCAATAAAAATTACTAAATACATCATATTTTATCAAAATAATTCATAAACTGCAGCTAGATGAAAGATCAATGTTTAAAAATTTGCGTTTGCAAAGATACAGCAAAAACATACGTCATGGGGTACAAACGGACCCCGGCCAGCCCTATGAAGGTAATAAAGAATAATGGAACGTTGACTTAAAGGCGTTAAACGTATTGCAACAATATCGTCTAACGAAGCCGAATGTTCAAAAGCTGTACGCGCAGAGTATACAGCAATTACCGATGCAGACGATGAGGCAACGACGTCAAGTTCGACGGTTTCAAAGGTGAAAAAAGGAAGTATGATGAAACATATATCAGTTTAGGATTTGTTGATTCCAACGGTTCACCTCTCTGCATGTAGTAAACTGCTTCCTAATAGTTCCATGGAACCTGCCATTTGCGCCGACATTTGGAAACTGTACACTCTGAGTCTAAAGACAAGAATAAAGAATTTTTTGTACGTAAAAAAGAACAATCATTGGAAAGTCAAAAAACTATGATGCTTGTAACCCAAACTATTGATGAAGAGGCCACAAAGGCATCATATTTAGTTAGCTATCGCATTGCAGAAGCAGGTGAAGCACACACTATCGCTGAGAATTTAATAAAGCCATGTGTGTTGTGTTATAAGGCGGCTACACACATAACTGTACACTTGACAAGTATGCTTGTGCAAGTTTTTTATGCATGTACAATTGAAAACTGCGTCGGCACCACACGATACAAGTGTTTGTACAGTTAATTCAAGAACAATGAATGACGACGACGTGCTCGCCTTGGCTGCGTTCATATTGATTGTTAAAAATAAGGTGTAAACAATGGTTGATAAAAAAGAATATTTACTCACATACAAACATTTTGAAGGAATTTAAAATATATCCTCGTGATTGACACAATTATCTAAGAATGGACGAAGAAACAAACCAACCGGGGCAAGTTTCGTTTAGCCGAAATCTGTTAAAAAAGAAAAAAAAATTGTCGCGGAAAATGAGCAGTTGCCATTTGATGAATGCGGTTTAGAAGTAACGAAATGAGATACATGAAAAATTAATGTTATTTTATATTGTAGACTTATTTTTAAGCACCGATACGAAAATGAAAATGTGCGAAAATGCGTTGTTTCACCACTATACAGTGATCCTCTTCCCGACCTTTAACACAGATCAATGAATAATACCTATTCTTATCAACTTAATATCGCTATTGTCAATAAATGCGAAAATTTTAAAAAACATTGTCAATAAAGCATAAAAACGACAATCCTGATAAAGCATAAAAGGTAGGTATGTATTACATTGTACATATATGTGAATTTCATATTCTATATTCAGTTGAGTTAAATCATTTCGTTCATATTTAGTTTGGGTGGTGTGGGTTTTCTTATCAACAAACGAATCTCCCCAAATCTGCAAATACTTAAAGCCATATCAGATAGAGTAATATACATAACACTTAAGATTAACTCCAATATAACAATTAAAATCGTTCAAATCTATGCTCCAACAAGTAGCCATGAGGATGAAGAGGTCGAGGTGCTATATGATGAAATCACACAGAGCCTAACAGAAAATAAGACAAGATACACGCTGATAATAGGAGACTTTAACGCAAGAATAGGAGAGCAGTGTAATAGCTCGCAGTATGTTGGACAATTTGGTCTGGGGAAACGGAATGAAAGAGGGACAATGCTTGCAAATTTCCTGGAAAAAGAACAACTATACATAATGAATACGTTTTTCAAAAAAAGACCCCACAGAAAATGGACCTGGGCCAGCCCGGATGGAAATACAAAAAACGAAATAGACTACGTGCTAACACCAAATAAACATATCGTCCAAGATGTTGACGTCCTGAACTCCTTTACTACGGACAGCGACCACAGATTAGTCCGGTGCAGGATCGCATTAAACACAAAATTGGAAAGAGCAAAAAAATTCAACAGCACGCAATACCGTCTAGATCCTGGTACAATAAGAGACAACAAGTCAATATATAGCAAAAGATTGACAGAACGACTAACAAAGGAAACAACAGCATTACACGAGAGCTTGGACAATAGACTAGTAAAAACATTGAAAGAAACAACCGCAAGTTAAGTAACATCAAAAACTAAAAGAATAGAAAAGTTTACAACACAAACCAAACAGCTACTGGAAAGAAGGAGAGAGCTCATTAAAGACAACAAAAGAAACACAGTAGAGTATGCCGAACTAAACAAAACAGCAAGGAAAATGGCCAAACAGGACATACGAAAGCATCAAGAAAATCGAATAGAGGAGTTGATACAGCAAAACAGAGGTCTAAACATCTTTAAAAAGGAAAACGCATATAAAAAAGAAATGATCAAATTGAGAGACGAACAAGGTAACATAACAGAAGATCGAAGAGAGATACTCAAGATAACAGAGAAGTTCTACACAGGGCTGTACCAATCCAAAATAGACAATGAGGATGTTAGAAGAGCAAACAATGACCAGAAAAACAGGATATGTAACGTTGGCTCCGAGGATCTACCAGAGATTGTAGAGGAAGAAATTGAAAAAGCTTCAAATCAACTAAAAAACGGGAAGGCGGCAGGCGACGATAACATCATACCGGAAATGTTGAAGTAAGGTGGGAGCCTACTGATAAGGGAGCTTAAATCATTATTTAATACATGCCTAACCGAGGGAAGAATACCACAGGATTGGAACACCGCGATAGTCATACTGATATATAAGAAAGGTGATCCAAGCAACCTAGAAAACTATAGACCAATCAGCCTCCTATCACAGATCTACAAGCTTTTTATGAGAATAATAGCAAACCGCCTTGAATACAAACTCGACACATACCAACCCTATGAGCAGGCGGGCTTCAGGAAAGGCATGAGTACAATAGAACATCTCCACACCGTAAGGACACTGAACGAAAAAGTAACGGAATATAACATCCCATTATGGATCGCCTTCATAGATTTTAGAAAGGCTTTCGACACAGTTGAATTTTGGGCAATCGTCAGGTCAATGAAAAATGCAAGAATAGACCAACGATATATTGACATTATACAGACACTAAATGACAACTCAAAAATGAAAGTAAGGCTATATGAAGACACCGAGAAATTCACAATTAAAAGAGGCGTTAGACAAGGAGACATTGTGTCACCCAAATTGTTTACACTGATGCTAGAAGACGTCTTCAAGAGCCTACACTGGGAAGACAGAGGAATCAATATATCGGGAGAAAAACTAAGTAACCTAAGATTTGCTGACGACATTGCCATTTTTGCCCCAAACAGTGAAGAATTACAACACATGCTTATAGAACTACAACAAGAAGCAAAGTTTCTAAAACCAAATTCATGACAAACCAACGGACAAACATAGAGAGTATAAATGTGCTAGGACAACAGGTAAAGAAGGTGAACTCTTATGTCTACCTAGGTCAAGAGTTAACATTGGGTAAAGCCAATCAAGAACTTGAAATTAACCACAGAATACATCTAGGATGGGCGGCCTACGGGAAGATGCGACACGTCTTCAACTCCAACCTACCCCTCAAACTAAAAACCAAGGTTTACATGGAATGCATTCTCCCAGTAACAACCTACGGATGTGAAACATGGGTCCTAACAAAGAAAATCTTAAATAAATTAAAGATACACCAAAGATTAATAGAACGAAAAATGATAGGAATAACGCTTAAAGACCATAAAACCAATGAGTGGATAAGAAATAGAACCAAGGTAGAGGACATAGTGAGGCGAATAGGCAGTCTTAAATGGAACTGGGCCGGACATGTTGCCCGAAATAAAAACAACTGGAGCGGAAAAATAACAAGATGGAGACCTTGGGGGGAGAAAAGAAGCACCGGCAGACCACAGCAAAGATGGTATGATGACATCAAAAGAACAGCCGGACTTAACTGGAACCAAGTGGCACAGAACAGGGAAAACTGGAAAAATATGAGAGAGGCCTATATCCAAAGGATAGAAAACGGTTAGAAGAGAGAGAGAGAGAGAGAGTTCATATTTACGTTCATATTATTTACAAAAATGTCGACTCAAGTTGTAGAAATGGCTCTTCCTCGTTCGCGACAAGAAGCTTATGAACTCGGTCTTTTACATGGTTCGTTGCCTAAACGCCCTATATGTAAAACCAAATGTAAAAGGCATGGTAACAAACCTGATATTTTTTCCCATTATTACCATGGAGAAAAAGATCTGGGCATATACCGTTGTTCAAAATCAGCAAAGTGTCGTCCAGATGAAACTGTCGCAAAAAACACGTGGTTTGAACACATCCATTTGACTCCCGAAATCGAAATAAGGTATGTTTTTTTTTCTTCTTTAAAAAACTCATAATAACAATATTATTCAATATTTTAGAGTCTTGTTTGATTGTGCACACAACGAAACGTACGAACGGATAATATTTGGTACAACACGTCCAGATTCGGAAATACATTTGTCGAAAGCGACGCTTGCAGTAAGACATAAATATTGCCGTGAAATGGTTACAAGTGCTTTCTCGCAAATGCAAACAAATCTGATGAAAATTGGAAGTCCCAATATTATCGTGCGGGTAAAATCAATAATAAATATCTATCAATTTAACTAAATAATATTAATGAAACATTTTAGATTGATGAATCGAAATGTAGGTCTCGAAAGTACAATAGAGGAAGAATAGTTGAAGGTCACTGGGTATTTGGCATGATAGCAAACGGCTCAGAAGACCTCAGACTAGTGATCTGTCCTGACAACAAACGCGATGCGGCAACCCTAATCTCCAAACTGGAGCAACATGTGGAAAAGCGCTCCATTATTCATTCGGATATGTGGAGAGTTTATGATAAGCTATCCGAATATGGGTATCAGCATCGCAACATAGTGAGGAATTTGTTACCAAGGAAGGTGTACATATTCAAAGAATTGAGTCATCATGCTGGTCTGCTGCCAAAAAATTTTTAAAAGGCAAACATATTTCACCAGATGGATTCGCTGATCGTCTTTGTGAATATTTATAGCGACGCCATTGCAAAATGAATAACTTGGATCCATTCATGGAGCTTATTCGTTGTATCCATTTAGAATATGGCAGTTTCAAAAATAAATAATATTTCAAACGAAATCTGTTTTTCTGTGAATTATAAGGCGCAGTAAAAAGGTCAAAATCTCCAATAAATGCAAAAAAGCCGCACATATATAATATTCCCCACTTCACTCCACGATCCCGAAAGTATGTAAAAAAGTTGAGAATACTCTAGAAAACTTCGCAATATTGAAGATTTTCTGTTACTACGTCATTATAATAAATTTCCGCGGAAAAATGTTATATAGAAAAATTATTGCAAATTATTAATCAAACAAAAATATGTAGTTTTTATCTTACTCACATTTCCGCACTTCTAAACCCGAAAAAATCAATAAAAATTATTGTGATAAAAATACATTTTTGAATAAAAATTACTTCACATCGTTATATTGAATGTTTTTACCTCATTCTATAACAAAAAAAAACTATTAAAAACACCATAAAGTTGCGAATTTTAGTTAATAGTAGAAGAAGAAGAATTTCCGCGGCAAAAATCAAATTATGTAGTGCTAGCTTTCTTGTATAGAATTATCCTATAAACCGATATTCCATGTAACTGATTTCTGCTAAACGTAACATGAGCCAACCTACCTACACCTGTTGTCTCTCATCACCCCCATCATTAAAAAGACAGACACAATTATGAGGAAGGCTATATCCCACCATGAAAGGTTAAAAAAAAAGATTACTTGAAGGTAAGCAAGAAAGTATGTAATAAATTAATAATAGAAAACCCATTAATTTATTTTGAAAATAGTATAAAAATAATCTCATTATTCTATAAAACTAAATGTCTACCTTATACAAAAAATTAGCTACAAAATAATTACAAAAAGTATTATTATGCAGAGAAATTTGTAACATATAATGTTAAAGAAATAAGAGACTGATTATCGCTTATTGTCCCTGCTGGAAATAATTCCTCCAGCAGGAAGTGGCTTGTACTTCTACAATTATAAGCAAAAACATAGCATGGTTTTACTTACTATTGCAGATGCTAATTACCGATTTATACTATTTGACTTTGGCACTAATGGAAGAGTCTCAAATGGAGGTGTGCTTCAAAATACAGTGTTTTTTGAGAAGTTACAGAAAAGCCTGCTGAACATTCCTAAATACTGTCAAGTAGGAGATTCAAGAAAACTTCCTTATGTTTTTGTAGCGGATGATGCCTTCCCATTAAGAATCGACATGTTATAACCATACAGACATACTTAAACTGTGCAAAGAAAAAAATATTTAATTACCGAATATGTAGAGCGAGGCGTATTATCGAAAATGTGTTTGGCATTCTTGCAGCACGTTTTCGAATTTTTTATACAGCTATCAATTTAGAATTAGAGCAAATAGAATCTGTAGTAAGAGCCTGTTGTGCTTTACACAAGTTTTTAATGTCACGTGGCAATCACTATGCTACTAGGGAGTGCCTCGATATTGAAAATATTATCGCCACTTTGGGTATACAATCACAAGATGCAAATATGGACGCCCTACAAAGATCCCGTGTAGAAACTGCAATTGCAAATGCAAAAATCATAAGAGAAAATTTCATGAGCTACTTTGTGAATGAGGGACAAGTACCATGGCAAAACAATTTTATATTGTTACGAAACAGCACGCTGGTAT
Organism: Galeruca laticollis; assembly: GCA_963921935.1. Lineage (NCBI taxonomy): Eukaryota > Metazoa > Arthropoda > Insecta > Coleoptera > Chrysomelidae > Galeruca > Galeruca laticollis. The sequence goes on along the minus strand of OY998177.1, from coordinate 241,084,736 downwards.
CGTCCCTAAATCCGACCCTGTCTAAGGCAGGTATCAAAGTTAAAATTATGGCGGATACGCACTGTTTTTTTATAACTGTTTACGACTATATTATCTAAACATTGTTTTTGTTACCAGACTTATCTAGAAAAGGCCAGAACCAATTGTTTTTGTGTGTGTAAGCCGCAGTCCGGAATTTACTAGTAAAAAAGGCTTTAATATATAAGGGACTGATCAGGAAGAGTTAGTTAGTTTATAATTTGACATCATGAGATAAACAGTAAATAAGTGAATATAAATTAGTTTAAGTGAATATACTGAGTATATATAAATTAAGTGTTAGTGATTAGTTTAGTGTTTAAATAAATTAAGTAAGTGGACCTACCGTGTGTTTAAAATTTATCCCACCCGTTTATTGTTTAAATAAATAACAAAAACATTACAATATAATAATTTGTGACATTAATTACGTAAACCTGACTGTTTCAATATAAAAAAAAATTAATCTTACCTCTGCTTCACTCAAATTAGATGTTGAAATTCTGGGGTTTGATACATCACAACAAACTTAATAAAATTTGTATAATGAAAAAACTCATTAAAAAATATGTATGCTATAGGGACGAAAAATGCATTAAGGAAGAATTCCTCCGAAATACAGCATTTTTCGTTCTTGTAACATAAATAACTGTTTTTACATTTCGTCATTATTTTGAAATAAGTTTTTGAAACAATTCATTTAATTTTATTTTATTTGATTTTGGCGGTAAATTTTATGTCTATAAGAACTTTCACTAAATAATACATAAACTTTACATTCATATTTATATTCAAATCAAAACTAAATTTTTAGAGATCGCACTCCTGAGTTGTTTTACGCCTTTGTTACGAAATACTTTCTTTGTGTCTGCGCTACTAAGCATAAAATCTAAGGATTCCTGTAAATCCTTTATGTAAAACTCTTATTGTATAAAGTATTAATATTTCCGGAAATAATTGTATGAAAGTTTTAAATTCTTTATTTGAAAAGCTAAGCAGAATATACTTGAAATTCCATCTAGAACGAAATGTATGCAGAAAAAACGAATTTGGTATTTTAATTTTAGTAGGGTTCCTTTAAATGCCAGAATAATTTGATTATTTTAGCAAAAAATCTTTTGGTATTGACTGTAGAGATATAAAAATTGGATGAACTAGAGGAAAAAAGAATATAACGATGCTTTTTAGGATTTTTAAAATATTTATAACGAAAACCGAAAAATATATCGTCTCTCAAAGATTATAAATTTTGAATGTTTGTTATTTAACTATGCTATGTATACAAATAAAATGGAAAAAATGCCGACAGACATGTTACAATTTACAAAATTTTAATAATAAAAATAGCTTTGTTCTAATTAACCCTTTTTTCACTTGGGCTAATAGATGGAATGGAAAGTTCTTTATTGTTAAATGTTTTTCTCGAAGGACCGTATATGTGGAACAATAAACGATCAATATGCTCATATCATGAGTTTTCGCAGGGTAACCTTCGTCATCCCCGATAAGAATGACTTTGAGTTACAAACCTCCTTACTAATTAATCACGAAAATACATCCTTTAGAATATTCATATCCACCGACAGACTTGAATGTTTTCTCTGTAAACTAACCGGACATACCGCAGACTCCTGCCCTAAAGTCCCTACTGGTCCTGATACCAATTTACTCTCAATCAATCCTCCCCCCTCTTCATCCTCCCCTGTTGACTCTTTAACTACACTGATTAGCCCTACACCGATAGAACCTGAGCCCTCTCTAGATGATTTCTCTCTACCTCTTACAAAGAATCCTGAACCTCCAACTACCTCTTCTGCTACCTTCCCTCCAATAGCCACAGGCCAAAAAAGAGGCTACTCTTCTACCGACAGCCCTCTTGACACTTCTCCAATACTGTCTCCCTACATTACAAACCAATAAAGAAAAAGTCCAAAACCAATGCTAATAATCCCTCAGATCATCAATTAGGACTTAACTGTGTTTCTGTTATCCAAAATCTCTACAAAGACAACCCACCCATCTAACTTCACTCTTACCTCAACCCAACTAATCGCTTTTCTCGAAAATTCTTTTGGATGTCCTTACCCGCTACAGGAATCACAAAAATTCTCCTCTGATGTAGATGGCATACAAAAGGACTTAGCACAGCTTTACGCTGCTACAAAGGAAAGAGCACTAAAAAATCGTCTCACAGGACTTTTAAACAAATTAAAACATCAGCATAACCCAATTGATTTCCCCGACAACCTAAGCATCTCTTCGGATAACCTTACAGATACAGAATCTAACCACAGCTCACAGAACGAACCCCTACATCTTTTATAACCCTTCCATTTTCAAATTATTACAATGGAACTGTGATGGATTCTTTCCCCGATTAGAGAGAATTTAACATTTAATATCAGAATCTACACCAGACATTGTATGCCTTCAGGAAACCAATGCGAAAAACTCCAAACTTCCCCTATTTGAAAAATTTTGAGGGATATCATAATATCAGAACCAATTACCTAAGAGCTAGTGGTGGTACCTCAATATTTGTCTCCTCTGACTTTTTTCTGTCCACCTCCCGCTTTCCTCTGAATTAGAAGCCATAGCCATAACCTGTTGGTGTACCGATAAACGCACTATTTGTAGTCTGTATGTTTCACCAGACCACCCTCTTAAAGAGGAAGAGCTTGTTAATCTCATATTCGAACTTCCGCAACCCTACATTCTCGTAGGAGATTTCAATGCTCACAATACAATATGGGGTTCCAGTCATACATTTGGCGAAGAAAAGATTATAAATTGTACAGGTATTTGTATCTTGAACACCGGTTCCAACACCCATTTTAACATTTCATCTGGCTCCTTTTCTAGAATCGATCTTAGTTTTAGTGACCCCAAACTAGCTCCCTCATTAACATGGTTTACTGAAGATGACCTTCACGGCAGTGATCATTTTTCCATCTTTATAACTAACGCCGATAACTCAAATGACCGAGGTCTAACAAAAAGTTACTGGCGTCTAAAATATGCTAATTGGCCTGAATTATATCACTAAAACTGTACAATCCATACCCAATCTCTCTTTTACTAACAATATTGATTAGTCTGTTACCTTGTTCCCAAATACTATTCGACTTGCTGCGGAGGCTCACATTGGGAAATCAGTCATCTCTCCTTCACAAAAAACTGGTCCATGGTGGAACTCATCATGCAAACATGTAGTTCAGCAGCAAAAAACTGCACTAAAATTATTCCGCAGTAACAAAACTCAAGAAAATCTCATCAATCTCAAAAAAGCAACAGCAAAAGCCAGATACACTATAAAACTAAATAAAAAATCTTCCTGGAGAAATTTCGTCTCTTCCGTAAATGAAAACACTAACCCCAATCAAGTGTGGAAAAAAATCGGCCAAATCCAGGATAAGAAAAGTAATATAAAAATCACCAGTCTATTTCACAACCAAACCAATGTCACTGATAATCAAGATATTGCCAAGGTCTTAGTTGAAAGCCTTCCCAACCACCTTTGCCTTGCTCATCCTCTTCCACTCAAGATATTGATACGCTCAACTCTCCACTCACGTTTCCAGAATTAAAATTTGCACTAAAATCTTGTAAAAACACTGCTTCTGGCCCAGATGATCTCCCCTATATATTTTTCAAAAAACTTTCTTTTCCAAGTCTTCTTAGAAATGTATAATATTATCTGGCTATTCCAAAAATTCCCAAATGAATGACGGTCCTCCTTAATAATACCATTAAAAAAACGACAGTGTCGCTACAAGGGACATAAATCATATATATACGGGGAAATATATACAGGTGAAACCTTGGGAGAAGTGAGAAATATACTGGTAAGAAATAAAACTATAGCAGATAAATCAAACGCAAGAAAATTCAGTGCAAGAATTCCAGAGCATCAAGCTGATGAATACCATTTAAATAAGCAATCCAAAGATATTTTCAAATGCTTTTTACTTATTTTAATTTTAGGCATTCTTCTTGTATGAAAAATTTGAAGAGTATACGTTTTACATTTTAAAACTTAATTTTTCGAATCTATTATTGTTATTGAATAAATTAAACTTAAAAATGTTCCAAATGACCCTACCTGCCCACCATATTCGTTTCGTCAACACACTCCCAAAGACCCGTTATGAGAATGTAAGACAAAAATATATTTTTAATGATTGCCAAAATTCTAAAATATATCGATGTAAGTCCCAAAGATCCCAACTTATTATTTGTCATGCATAATTTTACATTTTACATCAAACGGCTTATAAGGCGGTTTTAATTAAGTCCATTTTAATGTAAAATTATTCAAAATAACTGGCACTTCAGCTGAAAATATAGAGCCGAGTTCATAAGCTGACACTTTCATTACCCTTCTCTTTATACAGAACATTGGGCCCAACACCAGTAAAAAATATCTAGCTATCAAAAAAATATGTTTACATAAGAAAATACAATTTTCATTCTTTAACAGGTAAAAAAGGTATTTTTATAATTCGCGTATAAAAGAGACTTCGTTATAACGTTGTTTACAGTGTCACAATTTTTAGTGTCATACAGTTGGTTATTGTATGTAAAGTCTATCCCAATCGGGGGTTCGGACCATAAAATTGTTGTAAACCATAAGCGCGACGACACTACACAGAAAAAAAGAAAGTATTGAATCAAACAAAAAATATTTCAGTCAAACAAATTTGTTGTTTCAATATGGCGAAATAAGCCTATCATTTAAAAGAAAACGCTAGTTTATTGGGATTGCAAGACAAATATTTGTTTGATACAAGAAAATATTAGATGTCAATTGTTATATTTCGTCCATTCAATTCATCTTAGAATGGATTCCACCATCGAAGCAAATAAACAAGTTTGTATATTCAAGAATATTAAATACTCAAATGAAACAAATATTTACTTGACTTTTAGAATACATATTGTTTAGTTAAATACCAGACTGTTGGGGTCTAAAGGTTAGTGAAGCGTCTCTAATAGCCTCTCCTACCAATTCCTGCTCGCACCTCCACGCCGGTAGACCCTGGCAAACCATCTCTGGGGATTCAAGATCGGGTAACCAACCCCCGGTGGCGGATCAACAGCAGATGGGCAAACGCGAGAGGGAGAAAGCATGGGAAGATGAAAAGTCAGAATACACGACTTTGTTGCCTTCTGGTGAGTATGCGACACCACGGAATCCTGAGCCTACACCCCTAGGGAAAGGGACCACCAAGTAAAAATTTTTCCCCGTAAGCTAAGGCGTCGTAAGCAACCGTATCGAGAGCTGAATGGCCACACGGACGTGGTTGCAAACGGTGCCTCTGAGATACCTGGCGCCCTTCCAGAGAAACGAGCCTTGGCGAGGCAAGGGCGCACTACCCCGCTCGACCTAGAGATCGTCCCAACTCGTGAGAATATATATGACAGATAGAAATATAAAACTGAAAAGCGCTAGGAGTAGCAGTATAAATGAAGGCGAAATAATTATAGAATCGGTGGAGAACCCATTCAGAAAAGGCAGCGTAATAGGTAGAACACCCCTAAAATTAACAATTGGTGACGTTCAACAAGGAAACGATAGTTTTAGTTCGGCATTCGGAACTCCGACAATTAGTTCCTCAGAGGAGGAAAGCAATGAAGGCGAGGGTTTTACAGATGAGGCTCGATTTACGTCGTCAATATATAAATTAGCAGATGACGATATAACTTTACAATAAGCAGACGATGAACTAGAAACAGACAGATTTGAACAAGAAGATGAAAACAAGGAAAAAGAAGAAAGGAAAAGAGCCCGAAACGGTTCAACCCCCGAGGAATATAGTAAACGTATCAAACACAGAGACAGTATAGAAGAGTTAGCATTATTCGGGAAAACATATAGAAGAATAGCTGACTGCTCCGCATAACTCATGACTCTAATCGAACAACATAAATATACCAAACAAGAAGTCAAAGAAGGAATTGGAGAATTGCATGAAGATGTACTAAAAATGAAAAACATAATGGACACCTTTCCAACTGCTCCAAAGGAAGCAGTCATGACAACACAATCCAAGAAAACAAAAGAAACGTGTGATATAGGAATACAGGCCAATCTCGACTCCGAGGGAGAAACTGTGGAAGATAGGGAGGAATTGATAACTCACGTTAAAGATAGAACACAGGATTGGACGATGATAAATGAAATAGTGTCAAAGACATGGAAATATCCGGTTTATATGAACACGACAATTGAAGCAGGAAATCCCACTAAACAACCCGCAAATCAAGACCTGGCAATTGTATTCGACCCAGACAAAGAAGAACATAAATTTAATATGATGCAGGAAAGACACGTAGCGGAAACAATTGCAAACAAGCTGGTCCGCAAAGGAAAGACGGCATTTCTAACGAATAGGAAAGCGCTAGAGATCATAGGCGAAAATATAGATGTACAGGAAACATGCACTTTTTTATAGGTGCTGATTTAAGCATGGGAGCAGAGCAAGCACTACTTACGACCAGTAACAATCTTAAAAACCTGATGGTGAATAAAAAACGCACTCAGGGCGTGGTTGTTTTAGATACGGAAATGCTGAGTGAAAACTGAAGGAAAATCATAGAATGCGCCTTTGCAGAAACTGAAATAAAACTCACTATATATGACCTGGGGATGCTAAATAGGAGCAACAATGAAGGATGGAATGTAAGAGACAAAAAAGAAAGTAAAAACTATAATAGTAAAGCACTGATTTTACAAGCAAAGGGGAAGACATTTGCAGACTTATTAAAATACGTTAAAAGTAGAGCAGATACAAAAGAGGTGAAGGACGCGGTACAGTATCTAAGGAAAACACAAAATGGAGATGTACTTATTAGTGTTTTTAAATGAAACTCACGGTCTCTAGTTAATTCCACAATATAATAAAAGTTATTGAAAATTCTAACAAATTGACAATTGTTTCGATAAATCAATAATGGGTAATAAATGAATTTGTTTATAATCTATTATCAATAAACTGAAATACATAATTTAAAAAATAGTTTACTTACAGAATTTTTAGTTTAAATTTAAAATTTGAACACCCAGAAATCCACTATAAAGTAATTTGACATTGACATTTCCGTGGGCAGACATTTCCGTGCGGAAAAGTACCATAACGTATACTTTTCCCACACTCTACATTATTACTTTTCTAACGGATATCAAACTAATTAAGAAAAGGCTTGCTTTGCGCATAAAAATTTGTGTAGAAAAGCGTGTTTTGCATAGTAGTTGTAGAAAAATACAGTAGAATGTTTCATTTGGTATTATCTCTATAAGAGTTTTTTTTAGGTATATAGAAAGCTTTACAAAATCTCCCGCAGTTATTTTGTTATACTATATTCAAACATTCCTTTTTTTCTATGCACCTGCCCCGTAACCTATACAGGTACAACCCAATTTCCTGTTAATATTTAAATCTAACTACCTGTATAGAATAAAATTTAAATAGTTAGTATTCGGCAACTATCAAGTAACGTCTGTTCGTCTAATTAAGATGACTTCAAGTTTTTCTCCAATTCCTATTCAACGAGTTAGCAAAAGTGCATATTCTTTGCGGGAAAAAACATTAATCCTGAACGTCCATGGTGCTCTTGTGCATCAAAACCCCACAAGTTCTGTTCGCGACATAATTACGAACTGTGCTAATATGATAATCAACGATTTATAGATTTTTACGTGAGAAAAAATGCCGGAACCTCGGTGAACCTATTCCTCACCCGGGGAAGAAACCATTAGAAATTGACGACGATGTCAAAAACAGTGTACGTAGAATAGTGCATGGTATGTATTTCACAAAAGAAATACCAACATTGGACAAGATTGTGCAAGCCGACCAGAATGACGAAAACCTGCCACAACTATCAAGAACTTGAGTATGGAGAATTCTTCATGAAAACAGAACAGAAAATCTATTCTTATTTATAAGCCGGATATTATCTGCTGGAGACGAGAATACTTGAGTTCAATCCGAAAATATCGCCACGAATGTAAGAATATTTTCCCTTTGTATGAAACCTGTCTAAATGAAGGACACACCGATCGAAAGTCTGGCAAGATAAAAATATATTGAATTCCCGACAAGCTATCATGGAGAGTTGGTCAACAGGATTAAGATTTCCGTTTGGAAAGGGAACCCATATAGACAGTGAAAACGGATTCTTGGATCAAGGATTATGAATTTCAATCTAATTCAACCAAAGACTACCACGAATAAATGATGGCTGACATTTTTGAGGAATATTTCCAACAAATGATCGAATACATTCTCCAGAATTCAGTTATTGTCGGACTCACTTAAATCGAAATAGACAAGTTATACAAAATTCATGATGAAAGTACATCATTAACCTTGGCAGTTTTCATATAAGAAAAAACACCTCCGCCAACGCCTTTTTAATTGTACACCCTTTAGATATACACCTTTTCATTGTTTCAACAAATACGTATAATTTCGTCCCTTCTCTTTACTTGAAATCTGGTACTTAGACTAAATTTAACAATTAGGGTTGGTTATGCGGGTATGTGAAGCCTTACTAAGAAACTAATGGTCAATTAGTTACGTTTCAGAGGAACACTCACACGCCCTTCATATATTACAACAATGGATGTCTTAATACAAAGCGATATTATAGTGTTCAGATTTAATCTCGAAATTTTAAATATACTATTTTTATATTTAGTTATTATCTACTAAATGTTGTACATTTGTGCACGATTAAATCTTGAAGGTTGTTAATGAAATTAACTGTCTCTACCCTTACTTCGTGGAATCTACTCATATTATTAATTGGGAAAAAGATATCCAGGATATCCACATAGGGCTAACAATATCTAAGCTTTAATATTTGTAATATCATTTCTTCTTCTTTTTCCTATTAACAGGTCTAGCCAAAAATAATTATTGAACAACAGGTAGGTATCAAATGAAATGTAACTTGCGTCATTCTGACGATGATATTTAATATCGAAACCATTGTCAAATTTCATAGAATGTTTAACATTTTTTTCAATATATTGTGGAATTAACTAGAAACAGTAAGTTCCATTTAAAACACTAATATGAGTAGATTCCACGAAGTAAAGGTCGAGACAGTTAATTTCATTAAAAAATCTTCCTGTACCAGAAGTTACTACAAAAACGTTGCAACCAAGAATAAGGTAAATGTACCTTTTACCGACTTCTTCAAGGATTAAAGGTATTAAATATCTTATAATAAGCCGTTCTCAGGTTATACAATTATTTTTTAATGAAAAGAAAACTACATAAAAAATTATTAATTCAGATTTTGAATCAATGACCGTTTTACCATCCATCCATCCATGGCTCTACAACCCGGGGTGGGTCTTGGCCGCCTCAACAATTCTCCTCCATTCATGTCGATCCTGAGTACTTTCTTCCCAATTAAGGACTCCCAAAGTTTGCAGGTCCTTGTGTATATTATCACACCATCGAAGTTTTGGGCGCCCAAGTGGTCTTTTGTTGTTAGGGGCTTCTTCCCAGACCATTTTAATTAGCCTTGAGTCATTACTCCTCTGGACATGTCCCAGCCATCTTAATCTGTTGGATTTAATTTCTTGTACTATACTTGGGCTATTACCGACCAATGTTAATATACGTACCCATTACCGACCGATTTTGTACCAATTAACGACCAGTAAATAAAAAGAATATAAATATAAGTAAGGGTGTGAGGGAATATATTTTTTGTTAATTTCTTTTGCGAGATATACGAGTAATAGATCAAGACTATCAGAAGAGCTTAACGTCAGAATTAAGTTGTTACGAACTAACATGCATCTGGGGTAGTAATAATCCAATAATCTCACCGCAATAAATTTAAGTATATCCGAAATATATTTCATCACTTTCCGTTAATTAATCGGGACAGCCGGTATAATTAACAGCAGAATAAAAACCATTTGAACTGGTTGTGTTTTACAAATAATACGGCTAGAAATTGATCTTAAAGTCTGACCATTATATTGCTTATCCCAGTCCCCACATGGAACGCTGTACACAACATTAGTAAGAGAAGTTAACGGACATTTATCTTTAACTCTAGTAAAAATTGATCCAATTGTTAGAGCTGTCTTGTTAGCAATTTTGAAATTACCATATGCCCGGAACAATCTGGCAAGTCTCGGAGTAATGTCCCTAATGTATGGAAAGGAAGCGAAAATTGGAGGAGTAGGGGTCGTAACAGCGCCAACATCCATTTGGGCCACGTCAGGATGGCTATCATCAGCCAGCAGTTCCATGGTATTATATTAGATGTGCTGAACAGTAATTTATTAAGTAAGATAAGAGTTATCCTGTAATTTTCTTCGTTGTGGGAACTAACAATCTGTAAATTGTAGAGTTTCCTTCGTAGCCCACAAAGACTATGCTTCACAGCCAAACGTTTTTGTGTACATATGGTTTCTCACCGGTCCATATTTCAAGTGGGGTTGACTTTTGTGTTTGGCTTAATATAGTTCTGTTTAAAATGTATACAGCTGCATTTGCATCTTCTGTCCATAAGTAATCTGGAGCTTTTGCACTAGCTAGCATTGAACGAACACTTTTTCATTATGGTATGATTTACCCTTTCGATTCGACCATTTTGTTCTGGTGTGTACAGGGCCGTTGTTCCATTGTCAATTCCTTCTTTGTCAATATACGTTTTAAAGGTTCTGTTACAATATTCAAGACCATTATCTGTGTGTAGTGCTCTCACAGAATGTCCAAATTTGGTTTTCACTCGGTTGTTAAAACCTATGAAACAGTTAAGTACGTATCTCGTATGTTTTATAAATTATGCTACTAAGTAACTGGAGCAACTGTCGTTGAAGGTTAATAGGTATCGCGCACCAGATACAGATACTTAAGATAACCTACAATAACGTGCGTACTCTCTCGTTAATTAACGATAAATGCTAACTGGTGAGACTTTTTGGCGCGAAATTTAGATCAAGAAGTAATAAGAAATGTTACGAATATTAGGCAGTGCGCAAGCACTTAAATTGTGGCGTATCTCAGAAATTATTTACGAAAATATAATATGACAGTCGGTAATATGTGCAAGGTCGGTGAAAGGAACATTTATTCACAACCATATATGTAATGCTGTCATTACTAACGTCATTGAAGGTTGGGAAGTGTCACATTACCACCTCTACTTAACGCCCTCACTTAATGGAATGTTCAGAACGAAACAGAGATTTATTAATTTTGATCGAAATATGATGGTTGTAAATAAAATAGTATACAAACCTCGGTAGGAAGTTTCAATCATCTCTCGAGATCATAGCTAACCTCGACGTTTTGCGTCTCGGTTAACTAACTGATCTCACGACAGGAATGAATCACTTCCCACCTCGGTGTGTAATATATATACTATTACCTTACCTAGAAAAGAAATAATACCAATTTATATAAATATAAAATACCATACTAAAACACCTCAAGCACAAAAAGCTATAAAATACGCTCTACGAGTATGGCTTAAAGAAGAATGTAAAAATTGTTTAAAATAAGAATCTTCTTAGACAACTAAATAATTCTGAACTCACGTTCCAACTACATTCAGTAGAATTTGACTGTTTAGATGACAAAATTAGAGAAAGTGTCAACACGATGAAATTATGATTAAATATGTTACTGTCAACGTTTATTTATGCTATAACGTTTATTTGGTAACTGTACATTTATCATAAGTTAATCCGGACCACATCCAATACTTTTTGAATAATGGAGAAAATATGCCTAAAAGTTCTAGACCACGTTGGTCCATTCTGATACTGAAACGTATTTGAAATACGGTCCAATGACATGTACGTACCGAAATATATTGTGGGGCCCATGGGCCCAGCATGCCCTACTGAAACAATATAGGTGTTGGGCCCATCGGACCTACTTGGCCTGCTAAAGCACCATCTATGCCAGTGGTTCCCAAACTGGGGGCGCGCCCCCCGGAGGGGGCGTGGAGAAAGTCCAGGGGGGGCGTGACACCCAAATGAAATAAATAAAATAAATTACAAAAATAATTTCCTCAGATTTTTGAAATAAAGTCTTTCTAAGTTTTCAAAATTGTTTTTGTAATGTTTCAATTTCCACGTTTTTTTTACCAATTTCCACGCTTCCACATAAAGAATATTCACTTGACATAATGGTCAAGTGTTTGTAAAAAATTAAAGCCATTGTTTAAAATAAAACAGATCAAAAATCCTTTGTTTAAAAAACAATTAATTTGCAAATTAGAGAACAGTGTTGCCAAACTCAAACCGCCCATTTCAAAGAACGTAAATTCCCCCATTACAAAAGGCGTAAATTTCCCCGTTGCAAAGTTGTGAACTTTATCAAAGAAGGCTACAGTTTTTAAAACTACAAAACACACAAGAGTTCAATATTCTCAAAACCGTCCCCCTCCATAGCAGTTACTGTCAGACGCAACGGGTGTGTGTACCGATACCTCCGTTTGGCCTTGGCGTGAGTGCGAGTGTCCCACCACCCCTACCACGCCCACCCCCACCGCATCTTCAATCCAATGTCAATAACCTTGCAGTTTGTTCAGTGCTTGCGTTGTAACTAGTCCGTTCGCCAGTCCGTTGTGCCAACAGTGCTTTCCGTGAATTATCAGTCAGCGTGTTTGCTGTATTGTGGGTGTTCTGTAATTGCTGCGACGTTTGAATTGGAGTAATTTTTTTTGTGTTGTATGAGTTCTGTGTGAAGCTGAATCAGAGAAGATGAACACGGCAAAGAAACGCAAGTATATTGACGATTATATTCAATATGGGTTTGTTTCCTTGCTTAAAGATAATGTTGATCCCCCTCAGTGCGTTATTTGCTATGAGGTATTAAACAATGACGCGATGAGGCCTAATCGTCTTCTGAGACATTTGTCAACCAAACATGCCTCTTTAAAGGACAAACCTAAAGAGTTTTTCGCTGCAAAATCTAAGAATTTAAAGAGCATGAAGTTAGATAGCACTGGATCTGCTGCTCAGTCATCTCTAAAAGTGCTTGAAGCTTCCTATGAATTATCTCTTATTATTGCTAAGGAAAAGAAAAGTCACACTATTGGTGAAACGCTTGTTAAACCGTGCCTTTTAAAAGCAGCCGATGTTGTCCTTGGAACTGATAGTAGGCAAAAGCTATCACAAATACCACTTTCAGACAACACCGTAAAACGCCGCATTGATAATATGGCCGAGGACATTAAAAACCAGGTGGTTGATGCAATAAAAAAAGCCCCGTTTTCTGCTATCCAGCTTGACGAGAGTACAGACATAGCACAATGCTCTCATTTGATTGTATATGTTCGTTACATTGAAAATGAAAGAATGAAGGATGAACTGATGTTTTCTACTGAGCTGTTGACCACTACTAAAGCTGTAGATGTGATGGAAGCAGTACCAGACTTTTTTAAGAAACACGAACTTTCTTGGCAAAAACTTATTGGTGTATGCACGGATGGTGCTCCTTCAATGCTGGGTTCTCGTTCAGGCTTTTTGCAGTTGGTCAAAGAGAAGAATGCGAATGTGGTTGGGATTCATTGTTTTCTTCACCGCCAAGCCTTGGCAGCAAAAACTCAACGAACTCAATGCTGTTTTAAAGCTTTGTATTAAAGTAGTCAACTACGTTAAGAACAGTGCATTAAATACTCGACTGTTTAAAATTCTGTGTGAAGATTTAGGAAGTGATCACAAAACGCTGCTATTTCATACAGAAGTACGATGGCTATCAAAAGGCAATATGTTGGGAATACTATTTGAACTCCGTGATGAAGTGATAACGTTTTTGGCACAGCAGAAACAAAACGAGCTTAGTGCAGAGTTCAAAAAACCCTGTAACCAAGTGATTTTGGCCTATTTATCAGACTTTTTTGACACGTTGAATAACCTAAACTTGAGACTGCAAGGTGCAGACTCAAATATAGTAACACATCGGGATGCCATCAAGGTGTACGTTGAGAAACTACAACTTTGGATACGTAAAGTGTCAATGAACCCCAGCAACTATTCAAGTTTCAGCAAAGTAGTGTCAGTCTCAGAAGAAGTATGTTTTGAGGACGTTTTTGAAGGACCGCTTTTGAAAAACTTGATAATTGACCATTTGAAGAACCTCAAGGAGAGTTCAGCAGGTACTTTCCTAACTTGTCAGAGGAGTTTTACAAACTATCAACCGATCCGTTCAACATGGACATACAGTTGCTGCCAGAAGAGTTGCAAGAGGAGGGAATAGAAATAAAAAATGACTCTGCTGCAAGATACGATTTTGACAAAATGGACAAGCCCACATTTTGGTTAAAGTACTTAAAAGTTTACCCCAGTGTTTCAGAGAAAGCTGTTCGGATGTACTTGCCTTTTTCAACAACATACATGTGCGAAAAAGCGTTTTCAACTCTTGTGGCGATCAAAACCAAGTACCGCAACAAACTTGATGTCGAAAGTGACCTACGCTGTGCTTTGTCTGAAACTCAGCCCAGGATCTGTCAACTTATCCAAAACATGCAAGCGCACCCATCTCACTAAATTACATTTTATGTTTTGTTTTTGTAAGCAGGTAGGCCTATTGTTTCACGTCCCTTAAATTGAAAATGTATCTGTGTTACAATGTTAAATTTTGTATCAGTAATTATATTCGTTTTTCATGTAATACTTGTTTTAATTTTCACCATACGTACAGTTATTGAATCTTTCCATTCTGCGTTACCGCATTCAACAGTGATCGAAAAATCTACCTACTCACCGTATCAAGTACGCACATACTTGTACAAGTAGGAGTTGGTATGTACGGCACCGTGGAAATAGGGTATTGCAAAATGGAAAGCTGATATGTGTAGGGGGGCGTGGGGGTCTCCAAATAACCAGAGGGGGGCGTGGTACAAAAAAGTTTGGGAACCCCTGATCTATGCTATGCCAATAATGGAAGTAACATAGCAGGAAACGTGTTAAAATTTCAATCGTTTTCTGATGAGAACCCAAATTAGTAACTTATGATCAAAATGATTCGAAGAAATTTATAAATACAAGGTGATATGTTTTTGGTATATAAATTAGAAAATATTTATTACACGTGTCTGATAGTGGCATTCTTCTATTTTGAAAGAACAACGTTGCAATTTTCACAATTGATATGAATAAAAAAAGTACATGTAATAATAAATCCAGTGAAGTTGTAATGGAACGAAACTCACCGTCTCGAATTGTCGATTTACCATCCAAGTAAGACGACAGCTTTTTCTAGAATTACATCGCCATATTTGAGGAAATCTTAGGATATTGCATCGTTTAGAGGTACACTAACACGAAGATTTGTGGTATTTTTAAGGAACTCCTACTTTTTATATCCTTTATACCGTGCAATTTGTATTTTATTTATGTTTTTATGGCACACTATTTACAATAAGTACGTAATATAAGAGCAGTTTGACATAAGATTTAATTCATTTTTTCGTATAAAATTTGCATGAAAACTAGATATAAAAAAATACAGCTTGTTTTAAAAACTTAAAAAATGCATATTTTCGTTGAATTTCATCAAAATTGTATTATTTTCTTCTTGGGAGGTAGGAAATAAAAATAAGAATATTCGCATTTAACATTTTTATATCTAACTTCTAAACTACTTCAAATAAATTTTATGGGTAGATCTTTCTATCTAAATAGTTGACTTTGACTTTTCGGCCGCCTTTCCGTTCCCAGTTTCCAATTTTTTCGGTCGAAGCACAAGTCTTCTTCCAATGCCCTCAATTCCATGGCTTCATCTATCTCGTTCCTCCAGCTTCTTCTCGGTCGTCCTCTTTTCTTTTTTTCTCGTGGCACCCATTCCAGTATTCGTCGTGGCCATCTATGTTCTGAATAGTTTATTACTAGTAATCCAAATAATGAAGAAGAAATAATAAAATGGTAAAAAATATGCAAACCACAAGAAAATTAAAAATCAATTAGTAAACAGAATTTTGTATGTGTGTGTAAGCAATTGGTTTCTATTGTTAGCCCCCAAATACAGTCTGTGTTCTTAATATATTGTCCTAACGTTCATCACACCTTGTGAACATGTAGCACTTTAAGTAACATTTTGCTTTTTGTTGGCTGCATCACTGCTTATACCACGCTCGTTCTTTTGAGAATGTTCGAGATCGAGATTATGGCTATGATAATCGCGTCTCAACACACATCGGTCGACGATTAGCGGTCAGAGCGATAAGTACCTACCTACTTACAAGCTAGCTAGCGAATTTTAAGCGAAGTGTTTAAGGTATTGTTCTACTGCTGTATTCTGATTGTATCAGTTTTCTACATTTCTTTTTCGGAGTAAACTCTTCTATGAAATAACGTTATTAATAAAGAAGAATAGAACGTTGGCTGAAAAGCGTTAAACGTGTTGCAACAACATCTTCTAACAAAGCCGAATGTTCAAACGTAGTACGCGCGGAGTATACAGCAATTACCGATCGAGACGATGATACAACGACGTCAAGTTTCAAAGGCGAAAAAAAGGAAGTATGATGAATCATATATCAGTTTCGGATTTGTTGATTCCAACGGTTCACCTCTCTGCAAGTTATGTAGTAAACTGCTTCCTAATAGTTCCATGGCACCTGCCAAGTTGCGCCGATATTTGGAAACTGTACACTCCGAATCTAAAGACAAGAATAAAGAACGATGAAATAAAACAATATAATTTGTTTAAATCTTCATTTATTTGAACTAATGTTCAATTCAAACTTGTTGACGCGTTTCACTAACACAGTGGCTTTGTCAAATCGAATGAAGGTATAATATAAAAATGTCTTAATATATACAGTGCATAAATACAGAATTCTATTTACAAATGTTAACAAAGGTATTACCTGGAAATGCATTCACTACAAACAGTCCTAAGCTATCTTCTAGGTAAAAAGGTTTAATAAAGGAGAGTGATTGATATATATTTGGTCGTTAAGAAGATTACCTGAATATTTATTTTTGTTAATCTCAATGGCATCTAATAAATTTAAACTAAAGGATTTACCGACTACATGGAGAATTTCAAAATTTGGGTCGAAAATGTGTTGGTTTTCTAATAAATGATTTGAATAGTTAGAATCTACTTTTTTGTTGTCATAGCTTCGTTTGTGTTCCGAAATTCTAGTTTTAAAATTTCTAAAAGTTCTACCGATATAAATTTTATCACAGTTGTCATTATCACATTTTAATTTATAAACTTCTGATTTGTTTAATTTTGAAGATTTAGATTTATTATTTTTAATGAATTTGGATAAATTATATAATTAGTTTTAAAGGGAAGGGGATTGCACCTACACAAATAATTGCAACAATATACAACCTTAGACTAACGGGTATTGGGCGTTGAAAGATAATAAACATCATATAATTCATAAGTAAACTCTAACTGCATGTCGCAATTAATGACATAAAAGGATCTCACCTGTTTTCCTGTGGTTTTCATAACTGTTATTTTAAAAAATTAACTTTTAATATATTTTAACTATAATTTTTGTCGTTTCTTACATATACTATTGTATAAATATTATTTGATCTTAACAAATTTTATGACTTTTGTGTTTAGTGTATCACACAAAAAAATACATACTTTGTATGTTTCTTGTAGACGCTCTGAAGATGACCCAATAAAGGTCGAAACGTTGGCTGAAAAAAATAATAAGATTTTCGTTGTTTTATTGACCATAATCCCATAACCTGTACTTACGGAAATATTCATGTCTAAAAATTCAAAAAATGATTTCATTTTTAAGCATGGTGTTCCAAAGTATGTTAAGCTTTTAAATTGTTTATTATTATTTTTATCTGAAGGGAATACTTGTTCTAAAGTCTGTTTTTTTTATATTTTTATTTATGATATTGTCAATTAAATTTGAATCCTAATTATTATTAACTGCTATTTGTTTTATGATATTTAATTCTTTGTTATAATTATTAATATTTAATGGGACTGTTAACAGTCTGTGTATCATACTATTGAAAGCTGCTAGTTTATGACTGAATGGGTGGACCGAACTATTATGAATTGTAATATCTGTATGTGATGGTTTATGAAATATAGTAAAATCATGTTTATTATTTATATTTGAAATTGTAAGGTCTAGAATGTTTATAGACTTATTTTCTTCAAGTTCTACGGTAAATTTGATATTATTGTGAATCGAGTTTATGTAAGTAATAAAGCTCTTTAATTGTCTATTTGTACCGATGAAGCTAGCTAAAATGTCGTCCACATATCGGTGCCAGTACATACATTTTTTACTAATGTCGAAACACAAACGTAGCTATGACTACAAAAAATTAGATTCTATCTATTCAAATCATTTATTAGAAAACCAACACATTTTCGACCCAAAATTTGAAATTCTCCATGTAGTCGGTAAATCCTTTAGTTTAAATTTATTAGAGGCCCTTGAGATTAACAAAAATAAATATTCAGGTAATTTTCTTAACGACCAAATATATATCAATCACTCTCCTTTATTAAACCTTTTTACCTAGAAGATAGCTTAGGAATGTTTGTAGTGAATGAATTTCCAGGTAATTTCTTTCAATACTTTTGTTAACATTAGTAAATAGAATTCTGTATTTATGCGCTGTATATATTAAGACATTTTTATATTTTACCTTCATTCGTTTTGACAAAGCTACTGTGTTAGTGACACGCGTCAACAAATTTAAATTGAACATTAGTTCAAATATATGAAGATTTTAACAAATTATATTGTTTTATTTCATCGTTCAGTATGTATCTTCGTCAAGTAAAAGCCTCTGATTTAAATACCAAATTCTCCTGTGATTTTTAATTTCAACTTCCCCGGTATAACACAATTCACATATTCTGCCCAAAAACATATAACGAAATATATCATTCTTTTCAACATTTAATCTTTCTTTACATCAACAAAAAATTCATTTTAACATTACTATCACATAAGAAGTACACATAAATATCGTCTTCTGAAATTCCAATGAATATTTCAAAGTACCCGACACCTTATCGATTCATAAACACCCTCTTCCAAACTCCGTTATCTGTAGTTACCTAATCTTTTCAGGCTACAAAAAACTGTAAATTTTCACTCTCTGTATCTGACCGTTACGTTTCAAATTCTTTTATCCCTTGGTCAAATCCTAATATTTTTCTCTTTCCTCGCAACCACGTTAACCGACATATAAATATGCATAAAACCTCGTCATTCATACACTTCCCAGTCGTCATTCGTCATGCATACACTTCCCAGTCGTCACTCGTAAACTTCCCAGTCAGCCTTCATACACTTCCCAGTCGTCATTCGTCATTCATAGACTTCTCAGTCAGCGTTCATACAAACTTCGCAGCCGGCATTCATACACTTCTCATTTATCCTTCGTACTCCCTCTTCATCATTTAACCGTCGTACATAATGGTACTCATGTTATAAGAGCACCCGGCGTTTGTCCCGGTAAACCACATAAATCATTAATCATTCATTACTCCAGCAGATTATGTGATAAATAATCAAAGTGCAAAACGCGTATGATCCAGTGA
Organism: Galeruca laticollis; assembly: GCA_963921935.1. NCBI lineage: Eukaryota > Metazoa > Arthropoda > Insecta > Coleoptera > Chrysomelidae > Galeruca > Galeruca laticollis. Next base: position 241,065,174 of record OY998177.1, on the reverse strand, counting down.
GATTCTTAGTTGTTCATGCAAAAGAACACTTTATATCGTCATACAATATAGTAACATGAAAGTGAAATAATTGTTCAATTTCTTCATCCATCATAATCCTACAACATATAGTGAATAAAATAAACGGTCCTTCGAGCAAAACATTTAACAATAAAAACTTTCCATTCCATTTATTATCCTAAGTGCAAAAAGGGTTAATAAAACATGACCCTCCAAAGCCGGATTGAAAAAAGGGATAATAAAATATGGTCCTTCGTGCCGGATTAAATCAGTGAATAAAACATGGTCATTCGCAGCCGGATTGAATCAAGCATGTGAAATTCAATATTCAACGAGCCAAGAGAACCAGAAAATCAACGGAGAAACTAAAGATGCAACAACTACTAAACCTAGAGGTCAGTGTCAACATAAGCAACTAAGGTATTTATTACTCAAGCAAGAACTCTGTATTTGATTATCGAACTTTTGAAATTTACATGAGATTGTAATTTAAATAATTACACCTTAATATTGATTGATTATAGTACCATCGTTGATATTTTTATGTAACACATTCATAAAACACAGGATCATTCATAGTTATACATTTACACTATTTGAAAAAGTGATTTGATATTTCTTATATAACATACATTCATAAAAAACATGGTCATTCGAAGCCGGATTAAATCAGTGAATAAAACAGCCTCATCTATTCAATTTTTGAAGAATAAAGAATTTTTTGTATGTAAAAAAGAACAATTATTAGAAAGACAAAAAACTACGATGCTTGTAACCTAAACGGCCACGGATGCATAAAATTTAGTTAGCTATCGCATTGCACAAACAGGTGAAGCACAGACCATCGTTGAGAATTTAATAAAGCCATGTATGTCAGACATAATAAAATGTATGATTGATGAAAAATTTGCAAAGCATCTTTCTACTGTGCCGCTATCAAACGATACTGTTTCACGCCGAATTTATGATCTGGCAAGCTACGCCAAACAAGAACTAGTTACACGTCTACAAAAAACACGATTCGTCTTGCAAATGGATAAGTCGACTGATGTCGTTAGTCTGGCTATCTTGCTAGTTATCGTGAGATATCCACATGAAAGTTCTTTTGATGAAGACATGTTTATGTGCTCATCGCTGCCTACAAACACTACCATAGAAGAAGACATTTTTAATAAAATAAATATTTTTTTTGAAGAAAGTAATCTCAGTTGTAACGATTGCATTGACAGTTGTACAGATAGGGCCAAGGCGATGACGGGTAAAACAGCAGGAGCAGTGTCACTAATAAAAAATAAAGCGTCTAATTGTAGTTCCAGCCATTGCATATTACATAGAAGAGCACTTGTGATGAAGCAAATGCCGTCAAATTTAAAATTAGTTATGGGTGAAGCGGTGAAAATAATTAATTTTATCAAATCACGACCACTACAATCCCGATTATTCTCATTATTGTGTAAAGATTATGGCAGCAAACATAAAACACTGCTGCTCCATACGGAAGTACGATAGCTGTCTCGGGGTAAAACTTTAACAAGGCTTACAAATGTTTTTTTCCGATACTTAATTTGAAAGATCGTTTGTATGATAAAACTTGATTGTTCCGACTGTCTTTTATGGCGGATATCTTTCAAAAACTGAACGAATTAAATTTATCATTACAAGGTAAACAGACAACAATGTTCCAGGCCTTCAAAAGAAAATTAGATTTTTGGATTATTTGCGTTGGTAAGAGAGAAAGTTTTTCGTCACTCAGTGAGTTTGTTACCGATAACGACTCAGAAATGTTTCAAGATGATGTATTTGAAGAATTGGTCCAATATCTCACTTCGATGCGCGCATCTTTTGAGAAGTTTTTTCCCAAAGAACAGAAAACAAAGATGAAACTGAATTCATGGATTCATAATTCTTTTTTGCCAAACTTGCAAAAGCCCGAAAATATGTCGAACGTGATATATGAATATCTTTTAGAAATTTCGTCAGATACAAGTATGGAGTCACTGTTCAAAACGATTTTGGTGCAGAATTCGTTATGAATATCCAACGCTTGCCAAAATGGCTCTGAATATTTTTCTCCCGTTCCCAACAATATATTTGTACGAAACAGGATTCTTAACCTATGCAGCCACGAAAACAAAGTACCGCCTTAGAAAGGACGCCGAACCTGATATAAGACAGGTTCACACGCATTATCAAATAGACAAATGATAGGATGAAGAACCGGTACGGATCCCAAGCCACAGAAGAAGGCGACAAAATCTGGTTCCATAACCCAAAAAGACAGAAGGGTCTGAATTTAATAAGCCTAGTTTTTTTTATAGTTTATTACAGTGATTGTGTACACAAATATACTGCGATCAGTCAAAAAAACCGTGAACTATCGAAGCTGCCGTTCTTACCGAGGTAATAAAAAAAATATAGACTTTTCTTATTATTTGAATATTAATGAAAATCATCACGTTTGTTTCTCAAAATGACACTTCCACCTCTATTGGCATTCACTCCAACAGCTCTAACAGTCGTCTGTCTTAGCTGCGGAACGGAAACCGTCGACTCATTCGGTAAAAGGATAAAATCCGCATTGTAAGATAAAAGTATGGCATGATTTTATTTCTCGCTTTGGGGAACTTTTCACAATGACACTGCAGAGTGAGGATTTCAAGACGTATGTGACAATCATTTTGAAAGATGTACTAATAACTTCGATAAAATAGATCAAATGGATTCAATTTAAAGTAACTGCTACATATTTATTCTTTTGGTCTTATTTTTTTTCAATTTTCTGTTTTTGTAGTAGTAGTTCTTCTATAATTGCACATATGCTCTCCTACATTTTTAAAGTATTCTTGAATAAAGAAAACATCAGTACCTTATCTACTACTAGAACTTTCTATATACTCTGACACACTGTTGTTGTTTTTCAGACAACAATCCTGCAACGTCCGATGCCACTTTATTTTTGTTGCTTTTCTATAAGTTAATTGGTTGGTTCAAGAGCAGGTGCGCTCGCATTCTTTTTAAAATAGTTGCTATAAAACCTTTCATTTGAGTCTTCCCTAGTTTTTTTTTAGGTTTATTTTACGGTAATAAGGTGGAAGTCGAAGTCCAGTCACAGGGGAAATCAGACACTGGCGAACACCAAGCTGATGTGAGTCACCGAAATGCCGACTCCCTGTCCAGACGGCCGTGCCCAACAAACTGCAACAAGGCGGAATCTAGGGAAGCTGCAGTGCTGCAGTTTCAAGAACTACTATAGTCAACGAGGAATGGTCACCCACCAGGATCAGAGAAGATCAAGAGAATGATCCTCACCTGAAGATGATTCGCCAATGGAAGGAAGAAAATCGGCGACCTACCTGGCAAGAAGTGTCAAGATTTTCACCGAAACTCAAGGAATATTGGGCTCAGTGGGACTCCCTTGTCCTGGAAGAAGGGCTGTTGAAAAGAGTCCTTGAAAACGATGATGGTTTCGAGATGAGGAGACAACTAGTTTTCCCGAGAAGAAGAATAGCTGAAGTACTAAAGAAGTTACACGATAGTCCATAGGGAGGTCATCTGAGAGTGGAGAAAACCCTTCAGCGAATCCGTGAGAAATTTTATTGGATGAACAGCTCCGATGATGTGAAAGACTGGTGTAAGAAATGTACGACTTGTGCTACGAGTAATGGACCACATCGCAAGAGAAAGGCACCTATGAAACAGTATAATGTTGGAAGCCCTTTCGAAAGGATTGCTTTAGACATCGCTGCACCATTTCCGACGACCGAAAATGGTGGTAAATACATCCTAGTTGTAATGGATTATTTCACAAAGTGGGTGGAAATTTACGCGATCCCGAATCAAGAGGTCACAACTGTCGCGGATGTATTGGTGAAAGAATTTATCAGCCGATATGGAGTGCCCTTGGAAGTCCACAGTGACTATGGAAGAAATTTCGAAAGCCATCTATTCCAGGAGATTTGCGAGAAGCTGGGAATGAAGAAGACCAGGACAACAGCATTACATCCACAGTCAGATGGAATGGTCGAGAGAATTAACAGGATTATTGGAAAATACTTGTCGAAAGTAGTTTCCAGCCATCAGAGAGATTGGTACCAGTATCTTTCCCTAATCGCATTGGCTTATCGATCTGCCGTCAATGAGTCCACGGGTGAAACAACTGCGAAAATTCTGTTTGGACGTGAAATGAGGCTTCCTTGTGACCTGGAATTTGTCTGTCGGCCTGGAGAAGATCTAGCAGGAGAAGACTACGTGATCCAATTGAGAAGAAGGCTGGACGATATTCCTGAATTAGTTCGAACAAATCTCCAAGTTGCCAGCGACAGAATGAAAAGTTGGTACGAGACGCAGGCCACAGAAGGCGATTTTAAAGAAGGGGACAAAGAATGGTTACACAACCCGACGAGGAGAAAACGATTTTCTCCAAAATTAAAAAAATTCTGGGAAGGTCCATACTTAATCAAGAAAAGGATCAATGATGTTTTATATCGTATAAGCAAGATCCCCAACGGAAAACCAAAAGTAGTTCACCAAAACCGAGACTAGCCGAAGGAGACCATGACTTAGAGAAAGGAGTAAACCATATTCGAGATGTGTCTGACCCTACCTTCGATGAATTTATGGGCGCGTATGGAGGTACCGGGAAAGCTAGATATGGAGTCACTTCAGAACAACGACAATATTTATTCACTGTCCCGGAAGATTATTCACTGACATACAACATACCTGCCCGTATCAAGAACGCACGAGGGTTGGCAACTGTCTTTCGAAAGAGGTTCGGGCAATTAGAAAAACTTGAAGACCAGATTCCAGCCCCTGGCAAGACACTGAAACTGAAACATAACTCGCGGTACGTCTTCTACGTGGTAACGAAAAATGAATTTCAAGATCGATCTACTTACCGTGATGTGTGGGAAGCACTTCGAAACCTCCGAGACCATGTGTTAAAATCCAGCGTGAAGAAATTAACTATGCCTAAGATAGCAAGTAACCAGTTGGATTGGCGAGTTATCAGAAACATGGTAGAGATTATCTTTCGAGATACCGGTGTCTAGATATTAATTTGCAGCTATAACCCCAGTCTTATCTAGAAAATGCAAGAGCCAATTGTTTTTGTGTAAGCTGCTATCTAGAATTCTCTAGTAAAAAAGGAACTAATATATATAAAGGACCGACTAGCGGATAAGTTCAGTTTATAATTTGACATCGTGAGATACGAGACAGTAAATAAGTGAATATAAATTAGTGAAGTGTTTATATAAATTAGTTTAAGTAAATATACTGTGTGTATAATTAGTGAATAGTGTAGTGAATAAAAAAATTAAGTGTAAGTGAACCTACCGCGTGTATGAATTCATCCCACCCGAAATAAAACGTTTTAAATAAATAAGAAAAACATCACATTATATTTCTTTTTGTTCGATTTCGTCGACCAACAGATTCTTCGTTCAACTTAATAAGCTCCTCTTCCAGCATTTCTTTGTGAAATGGCTTCTAATTTAATGTAAACTCCATTTGAAATTTTTTTCTTAACATAAATTCATTTAATTTTCGCATTAGACATTAATTTACCTTTATTTAGGTAGGTATTTAATGTTGTAAGTAAAATGAATGTGCTCCTTCTGTTGCCAGTCTTTTCATTCTCATTTTTCGCTATTGTACTTCTCTTTTTCGACCAGTTATACTCAACTATTTTTGTATCTATAAATGTTGATTTTTCATGGCTAGATAACATTTTCAATTTTAAGAAAGCACAGTTTCACTAACCCTCAATAACACATTTAGAAATAAGCTGTTTTCGGAAACTTCTCAAACATATGAAATTTTTGAAACACTTAGGCACAAATAACTAAATACCTTTCCCTATACCTCAAATAATTTTCCTCAAAAACCCTTGATGTATGAAATAAATTCCACAAAATTATAGCAATTGTCTCCCTATTTTTGACTGTTATAGATGTTGAATTGCTTTTGTTTTACTTCTGTTCTTATATTTGTTATTTTTTACATTATTCTCATTTATTAATGATCGCTGTACCTTAATCACGGCATTTTTAACAAAGTATCTTCTTTCTATTTATCTTACCGTTAGAACATTAGACACTACTTACTTACATTCATTTATTAAGGCATTAAAGACGCTGTTAAGCTTCCCGTAAGAATTAAATAGTTGACAATTTTAAATTACAGAAATAAAGGACTTACATTACGTTAATGTTATTCTTAGCGCAAATAAATGAAAGCCGTTTTCATTGTGTCCCGTAGGACTGCGCCATGTATTGTGGCGATCGAAGGTCTTACGTTAGCTCCAAAGGGCGAGTGGCCGAGAAAATTGCCAGCAAACGCTTAAATCCCTTGTTCGCTGTTAATTTAAATTAAATTCATTTATGGTAGACAGAAATTGTTGGTTTTTAACACTCTAATTCCTAGGTGGGATATTTTTTCTTTTCTTTCTCATGAGAAATTCATAAATTTCATTGTTCGAAAATAGAGGATTACTAAGGGATATACCTAGGGTAACATTTTCAAGGATTACGGTATTTTACATCAAAGTAATTGAAATTAAATAATAATCGTCTTCTGTTAAGATTAGAGACACTGAAAGAGAAACGAATGTGCCGTACTGACGAGGCCCGAGGAGATCGAAACCAGTATAAATATAATGCAATTCACCTTTTGTCAGCAAAACAAACGGGAATTAATTGAGAAGTCCACTACTGTCACGGTCTCTGTGGAAATGTAATGCAATATTCATCGTCAACAATATTTTCAAACTAGCCAGTAGATCTTCATACATCTTTGGACGGTAGTTTCAATAGTGATCTATAAAAGATTCGTTTCAAATAGAAACGCACCTCCGAAATAAGAAAAGATTGTGAAATTGCATATAATAGTATTTCATGCAACGAGCATATAATATAGCCATTAATAGTCCGCGGTCCTACATATAGGGGATTTCAGTGATTAATAACAGGCTGAAAGTTTATACATAGCTTCGTTTTGACGGGACACCCAACTTTTATCATTGGACCAAATTCTGATAGTGGGAGGAAAAAGCGCGATAGGGAGCGAAAAACGTCGATTTGATGAGTGTCCCAAATTAAATAATAAACGGGTTTAAAGATTAAAACTAACTTTTCCGCATCTGTGGCCCTGAACAATATTATATTATAAAATTGTTACTTGTATACACTTCGGGGGATGTATCGTGCTAACAAACCGAAATTTCTTCAAAAATAACTAAAAATTTAGCATATCTGGATTTATAGGACCCGCTGTACTCGCTCTAGTCAACTGAAAATCAAAAGGGTACATCTGTGAGACACCTCATAAAATTGATCAATCGTATACTAACCAACTGAAAATTCTCCAAAAATGACAAGAGTTTGGTACTCCAAGTACCATAGCACCCGTTGTACTGGCTTTAGTGAGCTGAATATCAATAGGGTTCATCTTTGAGACGCTCTAAATAATATCCAATCATAAAATTGGTCACTTGTATATACTCCGGAGGCTGTATCGCGCTAACAAACTCAAACTTTCCCGAAAATGACAAAATTATCGTACTTAAAGTACTGTAGCACCTGTTGTTTTGGCTCTGGTGAGCTGAAAATCAATAGGGTTCATCAATGAGATGCCATGAATAATATTCAATCATAAAATTGGTGACTTGTTTAACTCCGGAGGCTGTATCGTGCTATACTCCGATTTTAAAAGGCATGGAGTAATAAATCACTCATTTTGACCGGAACCATAGGCGTACCACATTTAGTCATTTAAAAAAAGTTAAGGCTTCTAAAATTATCTCATTTCCGAAAATAGCCGTTTTGTAATATTATTTAAAATGAAATTTCAAATTATCAATAATATAATAAACCGTGGATTATATCACTGACATCAATTTTCCAGAAAATTTATTATTATGTATAAAAGGGCGTAGACGAGTTCCTCCACTAAGCTCCAGGTAGTTATAATCCTGCATACAATAAATAATAAAATAAATGAAATTGACTGTCTCGACCCTTACTTCGTGGAATATGCTCTGACGATGATATTGATTTATCGAAACAATTGTCAATTTTTTAGAATTTTCAATAACTTGTATTATATTGTGGAATTAACTAGAGACCTTGACTTTCATTTAAAAAAACTAGTAAAATAAATGTTAATAACAATTTTATACAAATACATATATATATATATATATATATATATATATATATATATCCAAACCAACCCCATTTGCCGATTATTTCACCCAATTAGCAGGTAATTGAAGAAACTTGACAAACAGGTAGCTCAAAAATGGTTTTATTATTGTGAAATATAGTCTTTTCAGTAGTAGAGGAAAGGTTGAATATTTACAGTTCATCTGTTCTGGAGAAACTGCTGTGTTGATTGATTTCCCCATTATTACTGTTATTTGTTATTATTTTTTACCGTTATTGTTGACTGGTGTTTATTTTTGTTCATCTATACAAGTTCTCTTCTCATCACACGAGATAAACACCTAACTACACCTTCCAACTATATAGTGTTCCAACCAAATTCGACCAGATATGGAGGATTTATCACCATCTAAGCGACCTAAAGTTGGCCCATTGTCACTGAACGCAAAAAATCTGATATTAAATTGCTATTCCTCGTTGAAGAACAAAGAAATTAGAAGAAAAATCATGAATTTGACAGAAAGTGTTGATGAAACGGTGGAGATTACTGCAACAATGATGGGTGTTTCAAAAACAACAATTTATAATTTAATGAAGGAGAAAAAAATGGAAACATCACAGCCCCAGCAAAGTCCCCAGGCCGACCCAAACTTGAAATGGATGACGACTTGAAGAATGGAATAAGGCGTAAGGTGCATGCTTTTTTCTTTAGAAAAGAGATCCCAACTCTCTCCAATATTATGGCTTCGGTTCAAGAAGATTCAGATTTTCCGAAAATGTCTCGAAGTACATTATGGAAAATTTTGAAGGAACTTGGATTTGAATATAAAAAAAAATTATCGGAACGCAATGTTGATTGATAGAGACGACATTGTCATTTGGAGGAGGAGTTATTTGCACAATATTCGGAAAGCAAGACTAGATCAGAAACGAATTTATTATTTGGATGAGACTTGGTTAAATGAAGGTCATACTGTTTCAATGTTTTGACAAGACACGAATGTCAAAAGTCGGAGGCAAGCAGCTCTTGAAGGGTGGTCAAAAGGCCTCAATCCACCAGCAGGAAAAGGACGTCGACTCATCATTACTCATATCGGAAGTGCCGAAGGTTTTGTTAAAGGTGGATTGTTGTGCTTTGAGTCGAATCGAACCGGAGATTATCATGAAGATATGGATGCAGACGTTTTCGAAGAATATTTCTCACAAATGTTAGATCTAATTCCAACGGGCTCAGTCATTGTTATGGATAACGCAAGTTATCACTCCAGGTTAGTGGAGAAATTACCTTCAACTGCATGGCGTATACAAGATATCCACGATTGGCTAGCCTCGAAAAATATTGAATGCCCAGATAACCCGCTGAAAAATGAGCTCTTGCAACTGGCCAATTCACATAAACACAAATATAGTAGATACGTTGTAGATCAAATGGCATCAGCGCGTGGTATAATGGTGCTGAGGCTTCCTCCTTATCACTGTCAACTCAATCCCATAGAATTAATATGGGCCCAAGTGAAAGGGGAAGTTTCAAGAAAAAATACGACATTCAAAATGAGTGACGTAAAAGTTTTATTCGAAGACGCGTTAAGTAACGTAACCAAAGAAAACTGGAAGAAATGTGTTGAACACGTAACACAAGAAGAACTAAATATGTGGGAAATAGATCATATAAATGAACACATGATTGAACCATTTATAATCAATGTTAATAATGGAAGCTCAACAGAATCGTCTGATTCTGATATATAGACTAGTTTTTGTGTTAGTTATTACTATTATTTGTTAGACTTTTTTTATAAATATTACATTAATTCGTACTTTATTCCTGCTTTTTTCTTTTTTCCTCTCCTATTGTAAACGGTATATTAGTAGTAAAGTTGATACCTACTGCAAAAAAAATTGCTATTTTTTATATAATATTTTATGTTTATTGTTTATTCATAGGAACACAAAAAAATGTGTTTTTATTGAATCGATATTGTGAACTCTTTTGAATAGTTTTCGTAATTATAATTTCATAGTGCCTTCATATTCATATACCAAGTTTGTTTTGTCCTGATTGCACGCCTCTGAGGATTAAATTGTTTATTTGTTCATTCAAATACAATAGAGCGACCCTTTCAATACAATAGGCGACCCAACCGAATACAGAGTTACGGGGTGTCTACCTGAAATTCGTAACAAATGAGAAATTTTAGTACAAAATTAGATAAACTTCGGAGATATTTTATTATACACCCTGTATCGGTTTTGCATAACTAATGAGCTTTTATTACTCCATGCCTTTTAAAAACGGAGTATAACAAACTGAAATTTCTCAAAAAATGACAGAAATGTAGTACTTCAAGTACCATAGAATCCGTTGTACTGGCTAGTGCGAGCTGAAAAGCAATGGGGTTCATCTGTGAGATGCCCTGAACAATATTCAATCATAAAATTGGTGATTTGTTGTATTCCGGAGGCTGTATCGTGCTAACAAGACATGTAAACGAAAAGTGGCCGACGACAACGACGACGACGACATACACACTTGATTTTTTTTAACAATCGTTTTTTCGTGTTTGGAAAACGTGAAAATAACTCAAAAAAAATTTCAAAATTCCAACTTTTTTTGGGGCAAACCAATACTTTTCTCGCATATAGATAGGTTCGGCGGAAAAGTAATAACAGTTTTTAAAAATCAATACTTCGAGAAAATACGATGGAAAACTGAAAAAAACTTGTGGCATACAAAGTGAATGGTACCTTCCGAGTGACCCCCAGCTTTAACATGTCAGAATGGTGGAAAAAATGTATTAGTAACAAGCTGAATTTTGTTTTGCGACTTGAGAAACGTCAAAACGAAGCTGTGTATAAACTTTCAGCCTGTCATTAATCACTGAAATCACTTATATGTGGAACCGAGGACTATAACAATGACCATTACATGAAAGTTGCATACACTATTTTTTCTAATGTTGCCAATAAAAGAAATATTTATTTTAAGAATATTATATTATCACAACTTACTAGGCATGTTTTTTACAATGATGGTCCATAATTGAATAAATATAAAATAATTCCAAACGGGCATATAAACCAATACATCCGTTTTATATCTCTATATTCTTCATTTGCAGATACGATTTTGCGATATAATCAAAAGAAAAATATATAAGGAGAGGTTTATGTCGTGAAAATAGTTCCTTCGGCGAATTTTACGTTCGTATATAATAATGTGATGGGCCGTTGTTCTCGATGCCTTTTTTATTTTGTTCTGATACGATTTTGAGGAGGCTCAGCATTGAGATCAGTTGAAAAAATATTTACGATGATGGGGAATATTTTTATTATCGAGGGTTTCTTCCACAGTCCTTTTTATCAACTACGGCTATGAGTTGATTAAGATTTACGGTAATAAAGTAAGAAAATAATATAGTTATCATATACAGCGTGTCCACGGATGGGGTATCCTATAGGTCATAAAAAGTTGTTTTGAAACCCCATAAGATGAAATAAAATTCACATTTTTCAAAACCCATCTCATTTTATAGCCAGTTTTATGAAAACCGTATGAATTTTTGCGAAAATAATGTATTAATGTAGTGAGTGACGTTTACGATATACCAAGTAACTGTCAACTTTTATAAATAATTTACAAATTGTTATTTTTTAGGAAATATTTGACAGCAATGTTAACTATTAGTGTTTTAGATGAAACTCACGGTTTCTAGTTAATTCCACAATATAATAAAAGTTATTCAATAACTTTTATTATATTGTGGAATTAACTAGAAACCGTGAGTTTCATCTAAAACACTAATATGGGCAGATTCCACGAAATAAGGGTCGACACAGTTAATTTTACAATGTTAACTATTCAACAAAGAGTATATCTTATTAAGTGTTATGACATTGGGTAAGTTTCGTACCGAAAAATATCTAGATGTACCCATTACGCGGTGGGGATTAAAAAAATTAATAAATAAGTTCAGTGCCGGATTTAGGGTACTTGCAGCCCTAGGCCAAATTAACCCGAGCGCCCCCGCCCCGGCCGCCCCTTAGGTGGAAAATTGAAATGTGCCTTATTTCAAGCTCACGTCAAAACAAGTGAGTAGTTGAGATATCTTAAAGATAAACACCAATTGGAAATCATTAATGGATGCAGGATGCGGATGCTAGCAATAATATAAAATGGCTTATAATTATTATATCGTATCCTTTAACTTCACGATTATGGAATTAAAGTATAAAGCAGATTTCATATTAATACATAACGTTTATTTTTATAATTTTACTTTTTAAAATTGGTACACCATATTAGTTACAAAAATAAACATTCTCTCACACTGTATGTATTACAGTGAATGTTCACAGTAATGTTCAAATAAATCTAAACGCTCACTTCCCTAGCTTTTTTGACTGCAAAATCTTTAATCAACGCGTTAAAGTCTAATGCTTGAAAAAGCTCAGAATTTGCCACAAAACTAGCCAAACTAGACAATCGAGAATCTTCGTCAGAAGTCGAGTTCCTCAGGTAGTTTTTTATTCTTTTTAACACGCTGAATGATCTTTCTCCAGATGCATTAGATGTCATCATACATAGTAGAATGCACAAAGCCGTGTCCATATTCGGAAATAATGTTGTTAATTGTTTTTCACGAATGAGTTTCAGATACTCTAAAAGTGTATTCCTTGGAGGCTTGGTAATCTTGTTATCATGAGGTTCTCTTTCTTCATCAAATATACCTTCAACGAAGCCTTTGAACTGTACACACTCTTCTCCAAAGTCATCATCTATGTCGGTTCGATACTTTTTAGCCACAATAGAAGCTTTTCCCCTTATTTCTTCATTGGAAATTGATGATAAGTTGGTTAAAAACCCAAATTCTTCATTAAGACTGAAATAAACTTCGGACCTTTTATTCAATTCTGAATAAAGCCTGTCCATTACAACATTGAATGTATTTATCTTTAAGTCTTCTTTTCCATCAAAGTGGGGTTCAGGTTCATCTTCTTGATCTTCGCCAGGGAGAGCTTTTCTTTTCTGGCGTCTTTTCATTTCAAGAATATAGGTTTCATTTTTAGACAACTCTTTTCCTCTTTTTTCGTAGGAATCAAAGTTATTTCTCAGACTTAGTACGTACTCCTTTAGAGATTTGTATATGTTGCAAGTCACATTCAAGTCTGTAGCAGTGTTTTGCAATGTTTTGCTACTCTTGTCAAAACGGTGTAAAATATCGTACCACATGTTCAGTAAAATAGCATTCTCTAACTTAAAAAATTGTTTACTGATTCCATTAGCTTCAGCTCGGCTCACATTTGTTTCCCCTTGTCTTCTATTTTTTTTACTGCATCGTAGTAGCTCCAGTAGTTGAGTTAAATAGCTTTTACAGCATGCCATTTGGAAGCCCATCTTGTAATGTTGACTCTTTTCGGGAGGAGTTTCTTTTCGCTACTGCTATTTTTGACAAGGTTTTCCAACACGGCCCATCTTGAAGTAGATGCACTCATGAAAACGTAAAATTCTTGAATAAACATAAATAGTTTTGTTACTGCCAAACAGCAATCAGCCGCATGTGTGCCTACTAGATTCAACGAATGAGCGGAGCATGGAACGTAGTCAGCTAAATTGTTTTGTTCTTTTATTATCGCTTGTAAACCTTTATATTTGCCTGACATATTCGAGGCATTATCATATGACTGGCCTCTTATATCGCACAATGGAATATCTAGCTCTGACAGGGTATTTAAAATAATTTCCGCCATGTGTGCTCCAGTGTGGTCATGAAATTTAATGAAAGCTATAAATCTTTCTACAGGCATACCATCACTTAAAACATACCGTAGGATCACTGTCAACTGGTCTGAATGAGTGATGTCTGGTATAGAATCAACACTGAGAGAATTGTACTTACTTTTCTTTAATTCATCCACAATGACAGAAACTACTTTTTTGTACATTAACTCTATAAACTCGTTACAAATAGTTTTTGACAGATAGCTTACATTTCCGGATCCTGGATTTCCTTTACTTTCAATATGGGCTTTTAAAAAATCATCGTATTCTGCAACAAGCTCTAAGGCCCCCATGAAATTACCGTTTCCTTGGAAACCGAATATTTCTTGGCTCCCTCGAAAAGCCAGACAACGGGTGCCGAGAAACTTGACAACGTCTACTACACGTTTTAGCACTCGATGCCAATATTCAACTTCCTTAAGGTAGTTTTCGTGTAATGCAGAATCAATTTTTCCTAAAACATTGCCTCGTAAGACGAAGGTTTTTGTATTTAACCTATGTTCCGCACTCTGTTCGTGTTCTTTAAGTCGGTTAGAATTTTTCCAGTCATTGAATCCCTTGCAAAAAGAACTATCGTTGTGATAGTGGAATAATTTGCATGGAACACAATACAGGCAGCCGGTAGTATTTGAATACATAAGACACTCTCTTTTCTTCATCCCGCCGTTTGGTAAACGGCTATAAAACATATGTTCTTTTACTGTTCGGATAATATCGTTTGGATTTTGAAAAATCATAATCTTTAATCGCTAGTAAGTGTTTGGGAAGATTTCTTATTACAAAATCCGTCGAATCAACAGATAAATTGCCACATGAACTAGGATCTAGAACATTTAAGGTGGACTGAGGCAGGGGCATGGCCGATTGAGTACTAGAAACATTTCTAGAAGTATTTAGATCACTCGAAAAGTCTGTAGTTTCTTCTACAGCAGTAGAAGTACTGGGAATTCATCAAATCAGTAATAACATAGTTTTCATTTGGACTATTCTGACTGCTATCTCCTGCCGTATTTTTAAAAAAACTTTCAATTTTAGAATTACTTTTTAACAATTTTAAACTTTTTTCTTCTTTGAGTTTTTTTTAATTTGCGTTTATATGCTCCACTAGCCGTATGAATATTTTTATTGTTATCGTTCATCATTGTTACGTGTTATGATACCTGTAAAATATGAGTTCACACCACAATAATTATTATGACAGTAATCACAATCTGTAAACAGAACAACTGTCATCATTCAGAAATCCTATATAAAACACGTACACGAGAAGATTTACTTTCAAGAAGTAGTTCACTTGCCACTTGCAAAACTATACTGACGAGTGACGAGTTAAGCTGAGTTGAGTCGCTGACACTCTCAAAACAGTGTAAACAAAAGAGCGGAGACGAGGGAGAGGGGAGAGGGGGCCGCATCCGGCATCCCGGCGCCTTATACCCTGGCAAGTGTTTTTAAATGAAACTCACGGTCTCTAGTTAACTCCACAATATAATAAAAGTTATTGAAAATTCTAAAAAATTGACAATTGTTTCGATAAATCAATATCATCGTCAGAATGACAGAAGTTACATTTCATTTTATGCCTACCTGATGTTTAGTAGTTAGGTATTTTTGGCTAGACCAAGAAGTAACCTAACTTGTGATTGGCTTAATATATGTTTATAGAAAAAAGAAGAAGATGTGATATTACAAATATTGAAGCTTAGATATTATTAGCCCTATGGTGATATCCTGGGTCGAGACAGTTAATTTCATTTATTTTTATGTACGTTGGTTATTTTACTTAGATTTTAGATTGTATTGTTTCAAAAGTCATGTATTCGATTTAAAGTTGCGGTAAGTATTAATTTAAGAAAATTAAATTCAATATTTTTTCTTAATAAATTTTTTTATGAAACGCTGCGGCGTGCGGCCCCCTTTTGCTTGCGGCCCTAGGCCGCGGCCTAGTTGCCCTAGTGGTAAATCCGGCACTGAATAAGTTTGATGAGACAGGATCTGTTCAAGATAAAAAGAAATTGAAAAAGGCGTACGTTGAGGAGGCTGATGCAGCTACTGCACTACCTATGCATTCGTTAAGGGAGTCTACGAAAAAGAGCAGTGGAGATTGGTTTTTGCAAGAGTCACTTAGAGAAAATATTTAAGCAAAACAAAATTCATCGATTGAAACCAAAATTTATACATACCTTACAAAACTATGATTACGATACAAGGTTAGACTTTTGTGCGTTGATTGGTGAAACACTTATGCATGACCTATTCTTTCACAATAATATTTTGTTTTCTGATGAAGCAACGTTTACAATAAATGGAGCCGTTTCTTCCCAAACTAGAAAGGAATAATTCTTCATTAAATATACTACTTAGGCACTGTGACTTAAGTTCTCTCGATGTGTTCTAAAAGCCTAATAATTCTTTGCTATGGTAAGTATGACATTGAATAATCTTCGAAGAACCATTTTCCAAAATGACTGTTCTTTATGAATTTCATCTTCAGGTTCCTTGTCAATAATATCATTTTTTTTACCAAAGTTCATGCACAACATATGCATTTACATGACCATTCACAAAACTATGTTAGTTAATTCTTTCTGATAAATGTCCCCTATCACGAATGCCTGTACACCATATATTTTTTCTTTGAAAAGAAAATAACGAGCATTGTTGACAGTAGTATTTTAGTATAACAGAGCCAAAACCGATGAACTGATCTATATTTAGAAGTTGAAAAGTAGTATGAATTGGTGGACGACCTTCAGAAAAGGGCCTGGAGGCTGTAGAGGTTTTATATTAAAAATTTGGCGTTTTTTGCATTCGCATTATTCTACATTCAATGAACAAGTATTTTGTTTTGTATCCGATAATTCTGAGAACGCCAAAATTATATTAAAAATAATATTTTCCTGTGGGGTGTACTAAAATTTTAATATTGAGATGACTATCTGTCCGTATATAAAGGTTATCTATGTTCAGTTTATTTTTGTGAGCAATCGTATAGACTAAGTTTCTAAGATTATTATATCTCTACATTATCTTTAGTTAGTTTAATACATTTTTCCTTTTCTGTACAATTAATTATATTTATTGTTATATATAATTTGGTTCAAAACATTAATTATAAATATAGATTTTCTTTAAGTTCTGTGTTGTTATTGACAGCATAGAAAAAGTATATATATATATATATATATATATATATATATATATATATATATATATATTATAATTATGTATTATAAATTGGATATTTAATTGTCCCACGTTACGGGCGTCAATTTATAATTATATGTTCCAATAATTTATAATTTCTTTATATATAAATGTTGTTTTAAATTGAATTAATCAATACTTGACTTGAATTGAATTAAATTACCTTCGGCTAGCTCGGTTCGAATAGATTGTATTATTATCTCAGCTTATTTAAATACAGTCGGAAGCATTAACACTCCTCCCTTTGAGTTCTGGATGTATATAAATCTATATGTAAGTTCAATTTCAATTATTTACTTTAAATCTGCACTTTAATATATACCATTAAAATTTAAATTCAGTTGAATATTAAATAGACAGAATGAAATACTCAAGTTCTAATAAACTTATTAAGGACATGAATACGAATAAAAATGCCAACACTTCTAGAAAAATTGTCTTAATAAATTGTTACGATAAAAAAAATTGTATTCTTAAGACATCAAAATTCTCTCATACTCCTGCATTCTATGCAATTCTTCATACAGAATATTTTAGTAGATTGCGTCGGCGCATCAGTACAACGCATGTGCTTCTAGAGTTCCAAGCTACACTAACATGCTATTCACAATCAATGCTGTATGTGTGAACTGTTTATACACTTTAGCGTTCTAATAGTCGTTGAAAATTTTTATATATAATATCAGAATTATAACAATACAATTACATACATATATCTACAAAATTGTGAGAGATGTGGATAGTAATAGATAGAAAGGTTAAACATGCATCAGAGTGAAATAAGAATTGGAACTTTTAATGATCATTTATGAAGCACGTGAACATTTAATGGAATAATTTAATCGAACAAGTAAGTACTCTAATAATTATGATAAAACAAAAAGCATGGATATCCATGGATATTATATGATTTGCATCATATTATATTGTTCTTGGCCTTTTTATGATTTTATTCTTTGAATGTTCTAATTATCTTTTATAGTTCACTGTTTATATATATGCAATTCCAAATTTTATAATTAAAAAGCACATACCTTAGTTCAAATCTTCGGTACCTTGAATGCAGCCAGCGTCTCTAAACTCTTGAAGATCTCTCATCGGAGAGATGCCCCTTTCTGATCACTTCTCGTTTATCACTGTTTAACCAACACTTATATAATTATTTCTTAACCTTTTTGTATTAATATTTTACTTTTTAACAATAATTTTCTCAAATTTTTAATAGAAGAGATTCATACAGACGCTTCCTCTTCCATACCACCAACTACCCTACTTTTTGTTTTCAAAATCAACAAACTTTTTCCTTGGAAAATTCATAGCTTGCTTATCATTGTTTTTGTTACACAAATTGTTGATTGTCATGTCTTTTAGTTACTAAATGAAAATATTTAACTTATTTGTGCTGGAGGATTAACACACTTATTTCTGTTTTTGAATATTGTCTTTGGGATTCTTTTGAATGTCTTTTTCTTGTATTCCCATTGCAATTTTCATCGTAATTACCTTTTTAAGGTATTCTTATTTACATTAGTTTTTTACAAAATCTACAACCTAAATTATTGATTGATATATATGTAATTGATTGTTTTCAAATTCTTGAATTTTTACTATTTTTTTCATACATAAACTATTGATTATTTCCAAATTCATTGTTATTGTTCTTCATAAAATAAATAATCAACAAATTTAAGTTGGCAAGAAAATCACCAGATTTTATTACTTCCGGTCTATGAAACGTATTTCTTTGTCATCTTAATAGGCTGTGTTCCATATATCATTTCTCAGAAAGCTTTTAACCCTTTCTTTAAATTTGCAACTTTTACTGTAAACACCTGTAAATATTGATAATCAATTATTGATATGAATATTAATTTGTGTTATTTCAGGTTTCACATTATACTAATTTTCATTTATACTGAAACTTATATGGCAGCGTTCAGACTAATTTGGAACTTATTGACATTGACGTAATCCTGGAATTAATTATTAAGGTAAAATTTTATACTTATATCACCAATGTTATGTTTATAATTTTTATTCATCATTCTTTTAATAACGAATTTTATCAATATCTGACCATATTTTGTTTATTTCATTCTATCTATTGAATTTAGACATGATTTTTCTGTGACTTTTTTAATGTGGTTGTGTCTACTGACACACCTTCCGTAAGAATTAGTTTAATAAACTAGGAGACTAGTTCAATATATATATATATATATATATATATGTAAAGAGTGACCACACTTTATCTAGTTGGCTTAAACAATATTCGAAAAAAAAATTGAAGAAAATATTTTGTAGATAGTCTCGTCTTAGAAAAAAATCTGTTCGATTAAGTAGTATATTCTTGTCGTATGTAGAAAAAACGAATCACTAAATAGAACGAATTAAAAGATTAAACTACAAAAATAATTGAAATACTACCAAAACTGCCAGCTGCAGCCTTATACCAAAAATTGGTACATTTTTTTCTTGCCAAATGATTTTTTAGATCAGCGTAAAAATAACTATGTGTATATAAAAATTTTATCTGAATAAATTTCAGTCAATAAATTGAGAACTATTTGGAAGAATGTTTCTTTGTAAGTATCAATTGAAAATAGAAAAAGGTGGATAAATTTAATGTACGACATGGTATTTTACTGATTTCAAAAACTTTTGTGATATAAATTTGATTAGGAACTTTAATTGTTGATTAAATGAAAATTTTACTCGATCTAGAGTAACTTGAGACGTGTACATGGCGCGAAGTTTTACTGACACCCGTAGATGGCAGTTTTGGTAGTATTTGTTATACTGCATTACAATACACATTTCTTATATATTTTGGTGCATTTTTTGCGGTCCTTAATAATTATTGGCACTCAACATATTTTCTTTCCATTCCACGCTCTTTTTCATATTGTTAATCAACATTCGATGTTATTTTAGGTTTCCAATTATTTTGTGAACATAGTGTAATTTACTATGGTGTTTGGCGTGTTGGACGTAGAAAGTGGTCTATCTTTTCCACAGAAACTAACGGATTAATCGTGGCGTTAAATCGCGAGTTAATTATTTTTTTCTAATAAAACTCACGCAAAACTCCAACTGAACTTGGTTCAATCTAATTTGCGGGACACGCTGTGATATACAGGAATTTAATTTGCTACAGGATATAGAAAAATAACTAAAGAAACTGGTTAATTGGAAAATTTGACTTACGGAAATTGATATTCAGTAAGATCTTTAATTAATACATCGATTTTATAGGTAATATTACGTTATAATGTAAAAAAGGGAGAAATTAATACATGATGTACGACAATTTAGAGGAGCAAATGTGGACTCAGACCAATTTCTGGTAATAATTATAATTAACTTTACGGTAACAGCAAAAAAAAAGAAATCAGAACATGTAAAAAGAGACGGAAGAACTAAAAGATAGGCCACATTAATGCATAAGTTGGATAGACTTCTAAAGACAAACCTCGAATAAACGGACATGAACATAAGCTGGCAAATTATAAAAACAAGATTTTGGACAAAGTAAATACGACACTACAAATAAAAAATAGCAAGAGAAAGAAAAATGACTATTAGCTTTAACTAAAAAATCAGGAGGTATCAGACCAATTGCTATTGGTACAGTTTACCGTCGATAAGTAGCGAAAATAATTTGTTCAAACATCACAGACAAATTAGGATATTTACTTCGTCCATTACAATTCGGTTTCGGGTCGAAAGGTGGTTGTGAAGCAGTTGCACATGCAGCAAGACGTTTCGTCTCTAATCATCCAGGCGTTAATAATAAAGTTTTTCTGAAAATTGATTTTAAAAATGCTTTCAATGCAATTCATCGCGATAATTTATTAAAACTTGTTGCAGATATTCTACCTGAAATTTTTCCTTTCATCAATCAATGTTATCGATTCCCTTCATATCTTTTATTTGGCGAATACATAATTTATTCGGAAAGAGGCGTCCAACAAGGGGACCCTTTGGCACATCTCCTTTTTTGCATATCGATACACAGACTTATAAGCAATATTGACACAGAATTCAATGCTTGGTACCTTGATGATAGTTCTTTAGGTGGTAATACTAATTCCGTGTTCAAGTCTCTTGTCTATATTATAAACAATTACAAGGATATTGGTCTTGAACTCAATTTCAGCAAATGCGAGTTATTTTTCTTAGAATCACCAAATAATCTAACCATTGATAAATTTAATTCTGTAGCACCAGGCATAACGATTACCAACAGACAAAATGTATTTATATTAGATGCTCCTTTATTAAACGAATCCTTTCTATCAGCTTTCAATGAAAAACTAACCTTTTACAAAAAAATTTCATCTCGTTTATCCTGGTTACCGACACATATTCTTTATTACCTTCTCAAGAATTGCGTATCAATTCCAAAATTAACATATATCTTAAGATGTAGTCCGACCTGGTCACATAATGATATCTTAATCAATTTTGACAATGTCATTCGTCATTCATTGAAGTCATTAATAAACATTAAATTAGAGGACCTTTATTGGAAACAAGCTTCACTACCTGTTTCATATGGTGGTTTAGGAATTCGCTCAATCGTTTCAGTAGCTCTTCCTTCTTTTTTGTCATCATTAAATAGTTCAAAAAATTTCATTAATTAAATTCTGCCTATATTTTTCCACACACAAGACCTTTTATTATTGGAGGCAGAAAATATTTGGTCGTTAAAGTCTACCAAAGTTGTACCCGATGTATATAAATCCTTTCAAAAATCCTGGAATATACCTTTATTGAACATTGAAAAACTAAATCTGCTTCAGAAAGCTATCAATTCACCAGACAAGGCTCGTTTGAATGCAGCATTTTCAATGGAATCAGGAGCATGGCTGACCGCTATACCGTCTGCCCCTTTAGGTACGCTTTTAGATGACGAAAGTTTCCGTATTTCTATTGGTTCCGTTTAGGTTGTCAAATTTGTGTAAAACATCGCTGTCGTTGCGGAGCTGATGCTGACGAATATGGTAGACACGGCCTAAGCTGCAAATTAAGTGCCGGCCGTTTTTCACGTCATTCTGCAGTAAATGACCTAATTAAACGAAGCCTGTCATCTGCAAAGATTCCCTGTTCGTTGGAACCGCGACGACGGTAAACGTCCAGATGGCATGACCCTCATTCCATGGCAACGCGGCAGACCAGTTATATGGGATTTCACTTGCATTGACACTTGGGCTCCGTCCCATGTCCGATCCACATATCCTTCCGCAGGCCCTGCAGCTTTACAAGGCGAAACTTTTAAAATAAATAAATACAAAAATTTGGAGAACATTTACATTTTTATTCCTGTAGCAATTGAAACCTATGGTGTTTTCGGTCATGAAGCTTTAAAATTCATTAAAGAAATCGGTAAAAAAATATCAGTAGAAACCAATGATTCAAGAGCAACATTGTTCTTTATACAACAAATAAGTATTGCAATTCAAAGAGGAAACGCTTCATCTTTTCTCGGTACGTTTCCCCGTTCTAAGCCTCTAGAAGAACTTTTTATGAAACCTAATCATAAGAAACCTAATTCTTCTACCACTTTCAAATTTTCTAACATTACCGACTGTTCTAATTAACCCTTTTTTACGTGGGCCAATAGATGGAATGGAAAGTTCTTTGATGTTAGCTGATGTTCTCGAAGGACCAAATGATTGTATTCACTATGATGTAGTATGTATGATGACATGTATGAAGAAATTAAACACTTATTTCACATTCATTTTTATATATTGCAGGAATTTATAACTTTTTTATTTTTGCGTAGACAATTAAGAAACTCACTTGATCATACGCGTTACACTGTGATTATTTAGCACATAATCTGAGGGATTAATGGATGATTGAAGATTAAATACACATGTTTGTTACCGGGACAAAAAACGCCGGGAGCTCTTATAACTTGAGTACCATTATGTACGATGATTAAATGATGAAGAGGCAAAATGTAAGGTAGATGGCGTATTTATACGTCGGTTGACGTAGTTGCGAGGAAGGAGCAAAATATTAGGATCTGGCCAATGGGATAAAAGAGTTTGAAACGTAACGGTCAGATACAGCGAGTGCAAATTTGCAGTTGGGGTGATTTTTTATGGCCTGAAAAGGTTTCGTAGATACAGATAACAGAGTTTGGAAGAGAGTTTTTTTATAAAGCGATAAGGTGTCGGATGCTTTGAAATATTCATTGGAATTTCAGAAAACGATATTTATCTGTATTTCTTATGTGGTAGTAAAGTTAAAATGAATTTTTTGTTGATGTAAAGAAATATTAAATTTTGAGAAGAAGGATATATTTAGTTATATGTTTTGAGCAGAATATTCGAATTGTATTATACAGGGGAAGTTGAAAATAAAACCACAGGAGAATTTGGTAATTAAATCAAACTCGAACACCGACCCTAAAACATGTGATCTTTCCTTTTTCCGAAATTCTTATTTAACATCTTCATTCTCTTCTTCAGAATGTGTGCCTTCTGATAATACATGCGTTGATAATTTTATAATTCATGCCTCCAACAAGCTTTTGGGCCTCAGTGTAGTAAAAAATATAGATAACCACCAGCCACATGATGTCCCATTCATAGGAATACTGAAGAAGATGACTATGCTACAGAATGATGCGATTCCTATACGCAATAAATTATCTTTGGCCAAAACAAAATATAAAACTGGTTTACAATCAATAGAGTTGAAGACATCAAATAAAAAGGTAAACGACCAAATGGAAGGTATTTATACTAACAGTGTGGCATACTCTAACAATACTAATACAGACGATTTGTCTGATGAAGATGATAACGGAAATCACGCATCAGTAGCCGATTTGAGTAAAAATTTTAATGACAAACTCTCCAGAGCAGTAAAAAATGGTACGAATCTCGCCAATAAGACAACTGAGGTTAGATACAAAATTTCTGATGTGACCAATGGAGTGAAACCATTAAGTACAAAAGCAATATCAACCAGAGTTAAAAAATCTAGCAATAATGTTTCGGTGACCAAAAAAATGACATTGCCTCCAACAAGTGTCAAAATAACCACGATGTTTTGCGGTCAAATTCAAAATTGGAAGACAATAAAGACGTAGAAAAAAATAATGGGTCAGAAGTCGATAGGGTCGTAGTGACTGAGGAATCAATAAACATTAATTTCCTTTCTAAAAATAATCCTAGAGTTAACAACTTCTCTTCATAGATTTCATGAAAGGGGATGAAACTCAACAAGAACAAAAGGACACGTCTAAAAATGATGTAGATAACAAGGAATATATTAACAAAGTGAACCAAACCAATGATCTATCGACATGAACCAAACTTTCCAAAACCGCAATATCTCCATCCAATTCAATAGCAAACAACATCAATTCAAATTCCTTATCACGCCGATCAAGTGAGAAAGACAATAATAGAATCCGAGATTATCCGGACAATGATAGTAGTTGCGAAAGAGCTCTTAACAATATCTCCATAAAGGGTATTCCCCAAAAATCTTTGGGTCTCAAAGGCCTCAAAAATATTAGTAACACATGTTTCATGAATAGTATTATCCAATGCCTATCAAACACAAGGTGGCTATTAGAATATATAAAGAAAGACGCATACATATGAGATATTAACATAAACATATCTAGCATGAAAGGAGCACTAATTAAAGCATTTTCTGAAGTTATTCAAGAGCTTTAGTCTGAAGACATTTCAGACAGAGTGGTTAATACAGTATCATTGAAAAGTCAGATTCAGCGATTTACTTCAAGGTTCATGGGATACACTTAACATGATGCACAGGAGTTTCTTCGTTACCTATTAGCAGGACTTCACGAAGATGTCAACAAGGTATATAAAAAACCAAAGCCCATATTAACAGAAATTGATGACAAACTTAGTGACATTCAGAAAGCACAAGAATCTTGGTTGAGGTATCCGATAATGGAGAACTCCAAGATTGTGGATAACTTTGTCGGTCAATTAAAATCAACAATCAAGTGCACACACTGTGGTCACTGTTCAGTTACATACGATCCCTTTTGGGATTTATCCCTTTCTATACCCAAAAAAACGGATCAATTACGATTTTTCAATGTTTAGATTCGTTTATAAGAGAAAAAACATTCGACGGTGATGAGAAACCGACATGTTCGAAATGTAAGGAACGTTGACGATGCACTAAATCATTCTCAATTCATAAATTTCCGAAAATATTGGTTATTCACCTGAAGCGCTTTTCGCAAACAGAAAGATTTAGTGGAAAACTTAATGTTGCAATAGATTTTCCAATAGAAGGGCTTGATATGAGCCATTACGCGGCTGATAATGTGGCACCTTGTATGTACAACCTCTACGCTATATCAAATCACAGTGGAACCACTTACAATGGTCACTACACAGCATATTGCCGACATCCCTACACGGGACATTGACACGAGTATAACGATTCAAGGGTGCTATTAATATCGTGGAAATCTTTAGTCAGTGGAGTGGATATGTTCTCTTATATGAACAAGATGACACAAAGTCCTACCTTTAAATTTAATAATTTATTTTTATTTTTTTTATAAGTTTTTAAATTGTATTTCATTGTGAACCAATGTCTTATTTTGTGTTTTCTGCAAAATTTATTTATATATACATTGTATTCTTATTTTGAATGTTTACTAATAAATCATAAATTATTAAAAAAAAATTAAAGAAAATGGCAAGAGTAACATGGATAGCGACAAAAAAAATGGAAGATTATGAAAAATATTAAATGAAATTGACTGTCTCGACCCTTACTTCGTGGAATATGCTCATATTAGTGTTTTTAAATGAAACTCAAGGTCTCTAGTTATTATATTGTGGAATTAACTAGAGACCTTGAGTTTCATTTAAAAACACTAAAAATATTAAATATTGAGGAAAAGAAAGGACAACGTTAAATAAAAACAAAAGAGAAGCATGGGTCAATAAAATAATGAAAGAGTTGAAGACAGACAACAACAAAAGTAACACAAAAATTTATATGTTTATTAAAAACCAAATCGGGGAAAACTACAATACAGACAGACAGAAGGGCTTGGGAGCAATAGTATGAACACAGAAGGTGTTTTTACTGAAGGAATAAATGGAGAAGCAGACACACCAACACTTAATGAAGTAGAGCATCTCATTAAAAAATTGGAACTCAATAAAGCAGGAGGAGTTGGTAGAATTCGGGGGTAATGAAATGCACGATGGATGAAATATGGCCTATACTCAAAAAAGGAGACCCAAATTATGCCCTTATTACAGATCTATCACTCTACTAGATACTGACTACAATATTTATACTTCCATCGTTAATAGAAGATTTAAAAAGTACCCTGAGACTAATCTTGGAGAATATCAATATGGATTTAGGCCCGGCATATCAACAATATATGCTATTCATTTTCTAAGCCAGCGATTCTCTAAGTGTGATACCCTGTAAGGGTTACGCAACAATTCAGAAAAAAAAATCAAAGCACCTCTCTCTGGTCGAGCCCCAGATTATAAAAAATAAAAAAAATGATGATTAGGTTACTAGATAATTTTGTTTAATTTTTAGTTTTTGTCTACAAAAAGGAATGTGAATGATTTTGATTTGATTAAGATGATGAAAATATTTCGAATCGGCTAAGAAAGAGTGAACTGAATACGTACGGCAGCCATAAAAAGCCGAACTGAATCCATTTTTCACGTTGTTCGGATGGGCCTTATGATAAGGTTCCGGCGGCGGGCAGCAACGAACGATTTTACAAGCGCAAGTTACAATGAGAGAGTTGATTAAGTACCAGATAATCTTGCTGTGGTTGCTTTTTATGAGTTAACTCGGAGATATGTAACTTTTTTGCTGCCGTGCAAAGATTACAGATAAATCGCTGAATATTTAAGAAAGAGACTTTCTGAATTATAACGAATAAGACTGAATAGATATACACTGAAATGTGTAACAAGGCACGAATTCCATTCAGGTTTGTACATTTTTTTGACTAAATTGAATAAAATTTATTGTGAATTGTTTCATTAAGTTAGTAAGTGACGTTTAGATGTACCTTAATAACTGTCAATCCAAGTAGATATCCACATTAGTTTTCGATTACAGATCTCCTTGTACAGCGTGTCTACGGATGGGGTATCCTATAGGTGTTTAAATACCGGGTGTCCCACTTAACTTTTCGGGGTTTTGATCGCTTATTGCTCAAATAGTTTTAGGAATAGAAACATGCGGTTTTCGCCAGTTCTATTGAAATTTATAAAAGTTTTTTTCTCAATAATGGGATCGTAATGCCGGTTTGACCGGAAATTAACACGGCGATTTTTAGGGATAGGGCAACTTTGTTATTTTAAATAGAACATACCGTATATTTTTAGTCTAACACAAAGCTCAATATTTAAGCTTTCTAAACATATATAGTTTGTGCTGCTTTTTCCGGAAATTATGGCCTAAAATTTAAGCTTAACAACTTGGTGCAAGAATTAAAAGAGATTGACCATGCCGTGCGCGTTAATTTTTGCCGCCAATATTTAAGATTAATTACAAGAAATAATTTCAGATATCTTATTATGTCTGACGAGGCTACTTTCCACCTAAATGGTCAAGTAAATAGACACAACTGTCGCATTTGGGGTTCAGAGAACCCTCACAGAACTACTGAATATGTAAGAGAAGCACCCAAAGTAACTGTATGGTGTGCCATGAGTTCTACAAAACTTTATGGCCCATTTTTCTTTAGTAAACCTATCGTTACCGCAGTAAATTATGTATATATGCTACAACTGTACTTTTTTCCGCAACTTCAGCAAGATAATTTATTACAAACATGTTACTTTCAGCAGGATGGTGAAAGTCCACACTATGCAATGATCACTAGAGAACTTTTAAATGAAACATTTGGTGAAAGGTGGATTGGAAGAAGAGGTCCAGTGAGGTGGCCACCGCGATCACCTGATTTAACGGTACCGGATTTTTTTTGAGGTTACATCAAAGATCGATGTTACAACCCACCCCCTACAACCTTGGAAGAATTAATGACAAACATAATAAATGTGATTGAAACTATTCCTAGAGAGATGTTGATAGCTAGTTTTCGAAACTTAATTAAAAGATGGCGAATGTGTGTAAACGTCCGAGGACATTATTTTGCAAATTTGTTGCAATAATATTTTTTGTTAAATGTCTTTACGTTCAAAATTGTTGATTTTATCGACATTTATAATAAATTGCCTCAGAAAATGCTTAACGTTGTTTAACTTAAATTTTAGGCAATAATTTCCAGAAAAAGTAGCACACACTATATATGTTTAGAAAGCTTAAATATTTAGCTTTGTGTTAGACTAAAAATATACAGGGTGTTCTATTCAAAATAACAAAGTTGCCCTATCCCTAAAAATCGCCGTGTTAATTTCCGGTCAAACCGGCATTATTAATTTCAATAAAACTGGCGAAAACCGCATGTTTCTATTCCTAAAACTGTTTGAGTAATAAGCGATCAAAACCCCGAAAAGTTAAGTAGGACACCCGGTATTAGTTTTAGTGAAAAATATCATTCTTGTTAAAAAGTTTTGCTTGTTCTGAAATACCATAAAATGAAATAAAAGTCAAGTTAACTGTCTCGACCCTTACTTCGTGGAATCTGCTCATATTAGTGTTTTAAATGAAACTCACGGTATCTAGTTAATTCCACAATATAATAAAAGTTATTGAAAATTCTAAAAAAATGACAATTGTTTCGAAAATAATGTATTAATCTAGTGAATGACGTTTACGATGTACCAAGTAACTGTCCGCTTTATACAGAATAATAATGTAAGAAACACTAGGTAAACAAAAAATATCTTTTCAATATATCCTACCCCAGCTTCAAAACATTTCTGAATTCTCTTTTTAAATTCTTTGTAAGTATTTCGCAGCATTTCTGGGGTAATTTCGTTGACAGCATCAATGATAGCTCGTTTCAAGTCTTCAAAATTATGGCTTAAATTATTTGCGTAAGCTTTTTGTTTTAAGTAACCCCATAAAAAAATCTAAAATAGTTGAATCGGAACGGAAAAAATATTGGTCCATAACGTCCCATCCTTCGCCCAGGAAAATATTCATCCAGCCATCCTCTAATTAGCAAAGTCGAATGTGACGAACATATATCACGTTGAAAGTACGCCTTTGCTCCAAGGGAATATTTTCTAATTCAGCAAATACAAATATAGCTCCTGATTTAAGGTATCTTCCAGAAAATACGGTCCGATTAATCGATCCGGTAAAACCGCACACCAAACATTAACTTTTTTAGGAAATTGACTATTACAGTTAATCCTGTAGCTCGAGGTTTCACTAGCCCAATATCGACAATTTTGGGAAGAAACGACTCCGTTTGTTGTAAACGTTACTTCATCAGAAACCAAAATATTATTGTGGAAGAATCGGCCATGCATAAGTTTTTCACCAATCATCGCACAAAAGTCTAACCTTGTGTCATAATCATAATCTTGTAAGGTATGAATAAATTTCGGTTTGAATGGATGGATTTTGTTAGACGTGGACACGCTGTATAAATGACCATGTTGTAACCGACTAACATTCCAATTTATCTGTAGTATTATATGTCCTAAAATGGTAAATTTGTAAATAATAGTTATTTGTTTTACTAGGCATAAAAGCACAAGATTTAATGCCGCGGCTGCTGTTTCATAGCCTCGCTACGCTCGGCTATGAAACCAGCCAAGGCATTAAATCTGCTTTTCTGCCGTGTGAAACATATAATATTTTCTTCAAATTTGTTCCAATTCTACGCAAAATCGACTTTTTCATATTTAGAATGCATTTCATTATCAATATCCAAATAACTAAATTATTTTATCAAAGGTAACTGGGCCCTGCGTTACTATGTTTACCGCTGATGACGTTTGTTGAATATGTTTGTTTACTGTTATGTTAGAAATGGATTTACTGCAAAGTGAGGATGAATTGATGCAATTAACACCACCTGAGATAAGAGACCAGGCGCGAGATGTGGAATTTAACCTTTTACCGGAAAAATCAAGAACTGTATATGAACTCACATACAGCAGATTCATGGAATATAGACAGAAGAAAAATATAGGATCTTTCTCTGAAAATGTGCTGATTGTGATTTTTCCGATCTTTAAAAAAAATGAAGCCTTCAACGTTATGGTCTACCTATTCGATGTTGAAAGCTACCCTGAACATAAAAAATAACATTGATTTGGCAAAATACCTGAAGTTACAGGCTTTTTTGAAACGCCAGTCAGACGGTTTCCATGCAAAAAAATCCCGAGTTTTTCAAAGAGAAGAAATCGAGAAATTTTCATCAGATGCCCCAGATGAACTGTATTTGTGTACGAAGGTAGGACTATATTGGAAATGATCTATTATGGATTAAAGAACTAATTTTCAATTTATATTTTAGGTTGTACTTATTGTTGCAGTCGCTGGGGCTTGTAGATGTGATGAGCTTTTGCAAATGAAAACTTATGATATAAATGATATGGGCGACAAATTGCTAATTATGCTACCAAATACTAAGACCAAAAGATCAAGATATTTTGTAGTAACGGAATATTTAAGCGTTTACAGAAAATATGCAGCCTCCAGACCCTCGAAATTAAATAATCGGCGTGTCTTCTATAAGTATGCGAACGGTAAAGTACATCATTAATTCATTGGAATTCACAAATTCGGTAAAATGCCAGAAGAAATTGCTACTTTTCTGGGACTATCCCATGCGAAAGAGTATACCGGGCACTGCTTTCGCAGAACTTCGGCCACGTTGCTGGTGCATTCTGGTGGGGACATAACAATGTGTGCTCGAAATAGAGCAAGTGTTTGAAAGACCAGTTATCAACGAATACTTTACGCTATTTTTTTTTTATTGGTGCACTTTGAAATCATAAAATATTATTATTATATTATTACTACAAAAAAATGGAAGTACGTCCTCGATGCCCAGTCAAGTTTCATTTCATAAAAATCCGCCCTCGATGCCCAGCCAAGTTTCGTGAAAGTCCATCCTAAATAGTATTTATTTTTATTTGACGTTACGAGGTACTGCTGTCAGATCAATAATCAAAAAGTTGTCATTGATACTTACGTTTCTCGAGTTGTTGTTGTTACCATGGTAACTTTAAAAAACGCGCGTGTTTGAATGTTCGATTTAAACACGCTGAGGTGTGCTTTAAATAGGTAAAATGAGGCACCACTAAAAAAATATTTAGTTCTTTCTTAATTGTTGTTAGATATTTTTGTTTATTTTGAGTTTTGTTTATTTTATTACAGTTTTTAAAGATAGAAAATGAAAAATTAACGAAAATAGAAGTATACTATTAAACTTCACATTCGGAATAAATTTGTTAAAAACATGAATATTTTTAAATCATAAACTAAAAATGTAATTTTCTTCAAAACAATTAATTTTAGAGAGTACATTATGCTGACATAATTTGAAGGGATAAAATAGTATTACAAGATGGTAAAATAATATCCTGGGTGTTCAATTTAAGAAAATAAAGTTTTTGCTAATTGAAATCTCCTGAATTAATGTTTATCCAAAAAATATCCCGAACCCCAAAAGAAACTTCTCTGGTCTGTTCAGACATTTCAGCCATCCTTTATCTTCATACCTACCAAATACGTTTATTTGCTTATCACTAATAACGTTTATTTATAGTGCACCAATCGTCATAATTTTCGCTGCAACTTGGCAACGTCGCATTTTAAGGGAAATGTAAAGATAGGGCTAGATGCATAATTTTACGCTGAATTCGATGGTAAATAAGAATACAGAGTGTCCTATTAAAAAAGTAAACTTTATATTTTAGAAATGTGTTTAGGCGCAAATTCAATAACTTTTATTTAAAACATCTCTTTGTATTTTTTTAGCGCATGGGCCCACCTTGTATGTTCGTTCTATATAAACTAAAAAAAGAGCGAAAATAAAATGTATACCTTGAGTTGTCTAAAAACGCTACAAAAACTTCGCAACACCATTCGTCATCCTTTTTTTTTCTTTTGAAAATTAGATACGTCCATATTGTAATGCAAATATTTTGATTATCACACAATCTTCAACAGACGTTTGTACAGTAGCCTGTCAAAATATATAAAAGGCCACCTTTTGTTCCCTCGCATTTATCAGCGAGTAAAATCGGTATAATGATATACGACCACAACCAACCTAAACGTTTCAGTCATAATAAGAAGAAACCGCGAAATGATAGTAGACACTCGTTTAATCAAATCTTATTGTTGGTAGCGAACAGCTGTGGGTTTTTGAAGATCGATGGAATGCAGTTTTGGCGTTTGCATATTTCAAAAATAAACTGTATGTAAATACATATTTTTGGATGTTAACATTTCGATCTATTTGAAAAGAGTAAAGTAAAATAAAACAAAATTCGATAACCTTATTTTACAGATGGGATAAGGCAAAAGAAGGTATAATAATGGTGTTAAGCAAACTTCACCCATCCTAACCAACTTGACTCACCAAAATCCCAATGGCACAGGACCAGTTGGACAGGCTTATTTCAGTAACATTTTTGCATCAAATCCAAAATAAAACAACATTTTGGCATCAAATTAAAAATAAAAAAAAATTCTGATAAATTTGTGAATTTTCTTGAATAAAAATTTTAATGTAAATTTTAGAGAAAAATGT
Organism: Galeruca laticollis; assembly: GCA_963921935.1. Taxonomy (NCBI): domain Eukaryota; kingdom Metazoa; phylum Arthropoda; class Insecta; order Coleoptera; family Chrysomelidae; genus Galeruca; species Galeruca laticollis. The sequence goes on along the minus strand of OY998177.1, from coordinate 241,032,335 downwards.
TAACTACAAAAGTTGGTATCCGGAAAATTCTTCGAAAGCAATTCTTCGAAAACAATTCTTCGAAAACAATTCTTCGAAAATCAATTCTTCGAAAATGCAATTCTTCGAATAAACAATTCTTCGACTAATAATTCTTCGAATAACAATTCTTCGAAGTATCCAAAAGGAATGACTTTGTTCAGAGATATAAATCAGGTATAATTTATCTAATCTCAAGCTTGCAACTGACGATAATCCCTTGGAAATTAGTTTTAATTTAACCCTGTGCAAGTAAATATGGATGCAGAATTTGTTTGTGATATAAATCAGGTATAATTTATCTAATCCCAAGTTTGCAACTGACCTGAGTGGGTATAAAAGGGATTGTTTTCCATAAAATAAAATTAGTTTTAATTTAACCCTGTGCAAGTAAATATGGATGCAGAATTTGTTTGTTCAGAAAAAGGAAAACGTAAATTGTTGTTCGAGGGACATTTTTATTTTAAAGATGTTGAAAAAGGTGAAAAAGTGTATTGGAAGTGCGCATTTTTTGAAAAAAGAAAAACAAACTGTCCAGCGAGAATAATTACTGTCGACGATAAAATCAGTAAAATAACAAAAGAACATAATCATATTGCTGACGCCTCTGAGGTCCCAGTGTACGAAAAAATTCGAATCAACTCGAAAATAAGTAATGATCCTCCGCACAGAATTATATCAATTGCTTCGACTACATGTTCCATAACGGCAGCTCCCAAGCTTCCAAGTGTTAGCAGTATGAAACGGAGTATTCGCAATGTCAGACAAAAAAATCTACAAGGACCAGCTCTTCCTACTAATAGAAGCGAAATAATATTTTTGGAGGAATATACGAAAACCTACAAAAATGAAATTTTTTTGCTATATGATGCCGGTCCAGTGGACGAGAGAATATTAATTTTTACTACAGAACAAAATCTCCAATTATTGTCTAACAGTAAGCATTGGTATATTGATGGCACATTTAAAACCGTGCCGTTATTATTCCAACAATTACTAACCGTTCACGGACTGCAACACAATTTATCGGTACCTTTAGTTTATGCACTCTTACCAAAAAATCAGAACGAATTTATGATCAATTTTTTCAAGAACTTAACAATTTGAAATCATCTGCAACGATTACCACTGACTTCGAAAAAGCATTGATTAATGCCTGCAATAGTGCTTTTCCAAGTTGTAGAAAAAGAGGCTGTTTTTTCCACTTCAGTCAATGCATTTTTCGAATGATTTAAAGGAATGGATTAAAAAAACGCTATGAGACTGACAGTGAAATTGCTTTCAAACTAAAAATGTTGTGTGCTATTGCTTTTGTCCCAGTGGATGATATAGTTATGGCTTTTGAACAATTATATGATAGTGAAATATTTCCGTCAGAAGCCGAAAGTGTTATTAATTATTTTGAAGATACGTGGATTGGGCGACCAAATCGAAAACAGCGAAAACCACCACAATATCCATACGAATTGTGGAATCTATATCAAACAGTTTTGGATGATTTACCCAGAACAAATAATTCGGTAGAAGGATGGCATCGAAGTTTTGAAACACAAGTATCAGCAGTTCACCCCAACTTGTGGAAATTTATAAAATGTATAAAAAATGAGCAAAGTCTAAATGAACTTCGTGTAGAACAATATTTAAGCGGATTTGAACCACAAACACCAAGAAAGAAGTACAAAGATTGTAATCAACGAATCAAAACTCTTGTAAATCAGTATGATAAAAATAATATAATAGAATACATTAGAGGTTTAGCTCACAACATATCATATTAATCTATAATATTTTTCTTACCTTGGTATTTGATAGTATTTATGTCATTTATCTGAAATTTTTACTGTAACCTTTTACTGCACTGTAAACTTTTACTGTAATTTATTAATAAAATGTTGACATAATTATAACAAATAAAAAAAGTAGTGTTTTATTTCCAGTTCCTAGGTATTCTCAAAAAAGAAAATGACCTTATAATTCTCATTTATTATTAGTATGTTCCGCATCATACGTTTATATATCATGCGAGAAATATTGATTATTGTCTAATGAAAACTTATCCCAGATTTTAGTAAATCCAAATAATAAAGCTGTCGAAGAATTATTAGTCGAAGAATTGTTTATTCGAAGAATATGGTATTCGAAGAATCGCATTTTCGTAGAATTGATTTTCGAAGAATTGTTTTCGAAGAATTGTTTTCGAAGAATTGCTTTCGAAGAAAATTCCTAGATCCACAAAAGTTGTAGAACGTGTTAAGGTCTATGAAAGGTCTCAGTAACTTTTTTGCGTCAAATAAAAAATAAAGGAAATACGATTTTTTTCAACTTCGACAGACCGCCATTTTGTTTCTACTGGGCCGATTTGCCTCATTAACGAACTCGTCCAAGATTTTGGCCCAGCCGATTTTTATAGCGAGTTTGGTTTTCATCCGTATATATACTATACATAGGATTATTGGGGAGGCGGCAAATTAAAACGAGTACACTTCATACTTTTTATGTCCAAGCTTTCAGAATTTATTTATTCAATTTTCAAGGATAAAGTATATGAGAATGTATATTATAATGAATGTAAATGGTAAATTGTAATATAACATCAAAAGACTTATTTGAATTTTTTAAAAATTCTTTCTCACTCATGGACGTTGGCTTGTAAAAGGGCAAGTTACATATATTGGCTGACCACCAAAAAATCCAGATCTAACAGATCTATTACTTTCGTTTTTGATATTTTACGAGAAAGATTCATTCATATTGATTCATACTTACAAATGCCTTCAAAAACAACAGAAACGTCTATTAATAGTGCCAAGAACAAATATAAAATCTATAGGACCTTACTAAAATGATATTAACATTTAAAATTCTTTATAATTCATGCAAGCAGGTGCATAAGTTGGTCGTGAACATGAAATTTCGTTTCATGTAATGTTAATTCGCCTTTTAAGGTTGCTTTTAACATAGCTTTTGTATAATGCATGAAATAAACATATTTATTTCAGGCTAATGTTAATGTAAAAAAAATGTAGAACATAAATGCCATAATAATATGGTTTCTCTGATTTTCAACTCACCAAATCCGAAATTGAAGTTGATATTATGTTTTCAATTCTATCGTGTTGACTTACCTAAAACAAAAGAAAATCGAGAATAAATAAAAGGAAAGCATCGTAAATAATATATACAGAGTCATCAAGTTGTTATTTTGAACTACGTCAATATTTTATAAAGATGCAGTTTTTTGCAAATAATAGTCTCTTACATGTAAAATAATTAAATTATATAATACATAATAGAGATAATAATGTCTCTCAATAACATACACACAATAAGAATGTACGCGTAAGCAAGTTGCTATAAATCTGAATCTTGAATGTGAGTTCAAAACTTTCATATGCACTGTCTTCCAGAAAAAAATAATAAAAAATTATAATTAGCCAATCGCACCAACTGTTCCTAATCAAACAAATGACAGATTTCTTTAGACCGCTGATCGGTCCTTTATATATACTAGTGCCTTTTTTACTGGAGAATTCTAGATAGCGGCTTACACAAAACCAATTGGCTCTGGCATTTTCTAGATAAGACTGGTCACCAAAACAATGTAGTCGGATTTAGGGACTATACCGGTGTGTTGTTTCGTAACATTACCCCCTCCTTAAATGGAAGTTCCTCCTGGAACTTTTGTGTAGCCGAGACTGGATGTTTGAATCGGCAACAGACCCCATTTCTACACTTTCCGATCTTATGGAAATAGCAGGGCACCGTTTTCATCGGATACTGATAACGGGGGTTGTAGCTGCAAACTAATATCTGGACACCGGTATCTTGAAAGATAATCTCTACCATGTTCCTGATGATTCACCAATCCAACTGGTTACTCGCTATATTAGGCATAGCCAGTTTCATCACGCTGGATTCCAACACATGGTCTCGTAGGTTTCGAAGTGCTTCCCACACATCGCGGTAGGTAGATTGATCTTGAAACTCATTTTTAGTTACCACGTAGAAGACGTACCGCGAATTATGTTTCAGTTTCAGTGTCTTGCTAGGGGCTGGAATCTGGTCTTCAAGTTTTTCTCTCGAGTATGGTTTAGTCTTTTCTCTAGGTCATGGTCTCCTTCGAATGGCACTAGTCGGTTTTGGTGAACTACTTTTGGTTTTCCGTTGGGTATCTTGCTTATGCGATATATAACATCATTGATCCTTTTCTTGATTACGTATGGACCTTCCCAGGATTTTTGTAATTTTGGAGAAAATCCTTTTCTCCTCGACGGGTTGTGTAACCATACTTTGTCCCCTTCTTTAAAACCGCCTTCTGTGGCCTGCGTGTCGAACCGACTTTTCATTCTGTCGCTGGCAACTTGAAGATTTGTTCGAACTAATTCATGAATATCGTTCAGCCTTCTTCTCAATTGGATCACGTAGTCTTCTCTTGCTAGATCTTCTCCAGGCCGACAGCCAAATTCCAGGTCACAAGGAAGCCTCATTTCACGTCCAAACAGGATTTTCGCAGGTGTTTCACCCGTGGACTCATTGATAGCAGATCGATAAGCCAATTCGAATAGGGAAAGATACTGGTCCCAATCTCTCTGATGGCCGGAAACCACTTTGAACAGGTATTTTCCAATAGCCCTGTTCATTCTCTCGACCATTCCATCTGACTGTGGATGTAATGCTGTTGTCCTGGCCTTCTTCATTCCTAGCTCGCCACACTTCCGGCATTTGATCTTCTTCGGCATTTTGTCTGCCATACCTTCCAACAAGTTGACGATCTGGTCAAGTTTGTCATCGTCATATTCTTCCTGCATGGTCCTACCTTTGTTGTACAGCGATCTTTTCTTGGCTGCTTTGCATTTAAGAGGTTCTTGGTTTGCAGGAGTCTTGGGGCGCTTACACGAACTGCGTGCATGTTCTAGCTCGCCACAATTACAGCACCTGTTTTTGTTCGGCTTCTTGTCTACCATACCTTTCAACAGGTTGACGATCAGGTCAAGTCTGTCATCGTCACCTTTTTCTTGCATGGTTCTACCTTTGCTGTATCCCGAAGCCATCGTGGCTGCTTCATATTCAAGAGCAGCATCGACCAATGCTTTAGGATGGGCTAATCGAAGCGTCTTCTCCATATCGTGGTCACATAAGCCGTTAATAAAGGCCTGGATGCCTAAACATTCCATCATGTTCTCTGGTGCTGATGGATAAGCAAATCGAACTAGTAGGGCAATATCCAGTTCATACTCTTGAAGGATTTCGTCACGTTTCCGCTTTCAGTTCTTCAGCTGGAATCTGTACAAATGTTCCAAATGTTAGTGACCATATCGCATGTCCAACCTCTTCTTCAGCTGCTCGAAGTCATCCGTTACTTCCAAAGGTATCGTCTGAAGTACGTCTAAGGCATCTCCCCGAAGCGCGATGGTTAAGTTTACTGCCTTCTCCCTATCGGACCAATTATTCACTCTAGCGGCTGCTTCAAATTGTTTCACATAATTGGTCCACGATGTCTTTTCGTCGAACGTTGGAGCCTTGACTCGGACAAAACTGCTAATATCTTATGTATTGGGTTGTGTTGCTGGCTTGCATATCTCGATCTTCTTTTGATCTGCTGGTGTGTCTTGTGTTCTTAAATCTGTTTCTTACTCTCTAACTCCTCGATTTTTTCGTCCATAGTTGTCATTTTATTCTCCATTTTCTCGTCCATCGTTGTGATTTTATCCTCAATATCCGATTTAAGAGACGAAATTTTATTTTCCACGTCAGCGGCAATGTTATTTTTCATTAATAAGATATCAGCAGAAAGTTTATCCATGTTAGCAAAAATATCGTTCTTCACATTAGTTGAGATCTCTTCCCTGGCAGAAATATCGTTTTTCACATTCGTTGACATCTTCTCTTCCATGGCAGAAGTTGACGAGATTAAGGTGGAAGCCTAGTCATTAAATAAAACTGTTTCTGTTTCTGTTCTGTTTCGTTAAGTCGTTCTACTAATTCACTTTTTTTACAGGACGTTTCCAACTAACGGTCTTCCAGTTCTGCTCTTAGTTCCGCCACTTTCAGGTCACATAGTCTCTTGGCCATTTTTAAGTAGCAATATATTTATATTATCCCACTTCTGATACCAATGTAATCTTTTTCTCATTCATTTAACCAGTAAATGGGTGGGATAAACTTTAAACACACGGTAGGTTCACTTAATTTATTTATTGACTAATTATATACACAATATATTCACTTAAACTACTTTATATAAACACTTAACTTATTTATATTCACTTATTTACTTGTTTATCTCACAATGTCAAATTATCAACTAAACTGAACTTATTCGCTGATCGGTCCATTATATATACTAGTGTCTTTTTTACTGGAGAATTCTAGATAGCGGCTTACACAAAAACAATTGACTCTGGCCTTTTCTAGATAAGTCTGGTCACAAAAACAATGCTTAGATAAGATAGTCCCAAACAGTTATAAAAACACTGCGTATCCGCCATAATTTCAATTTTCATACCTGGCTTAGACAGGGTCGGATTTAGGGTCTATACCAGTGTGCTGTTTCGTAACATTACCCCCTCCTTAAATGGAAATTCCTACTGGAACTTTTTTGTAGCTGAGACTGGATGTTTGAATCAGCAACTGGCCCCATTTCTACACTTTCCGATCTTATGGAATATCAGGGCACCGTCTTCATCGGATACTGATAACGGGGGTTGTAGCTGCAAATTAATATCTGGACACCGGTATCTCGAAAGATAATCTCTACCATGTTCCTGATGATTAGTCAATCCAACTGGTTACTCGCTATCTTAGGCATAACCAGTTTCTTCACGCTGGATTCCAACACATGGTCTCGTAGGTTTCGAAGTGCTTCCCGCACATTGCGGTAGGTAGATCGATCTTGAAATTCATTTTTAGTTACCACGTAGAAGACGTACCGCGAATTATGTTTCAGTTCCAGTGTCTTGCCAGGGGCTGGAATCTGGTCTTCAAGTTTCTCTAATTGCCCGAACTTCTTTTGAAAGACGGATGAGAACCCTCGTGCGTTCTTGATACGAGCGGGGATGTTGTATGCCAGTGAATAATCTTCCGAGAGAGTGAACAAATCTTGTCGTTGTTCTGAAGTGACTCCATATCTAGCTTTCCCGGTACCTCCATACGCGCCCATAAATTCATCGAAGGTAGGGTCAGATACATCTCGAATATGGTTTACTCCTTTCTTTAGGTCATGGTCTCCTTCGAATGGCACTATTCGTTTTTGGTGAACCACTTTTGGTTTTCCGTTGGGGATCTTGCTTATGCGATATATAACATAATTGATCCTTTTCTTGATTAAGTATGGACCTTCCCAGGATTTTTGTAATTTTGGAGAAAATCCTTTTCTCCTCTTCGGTTTGTGTAACCATTCCCTTCTTTAAAACCGCCCTCTGTGGCCTGGCTGTCGTACCGACTTTTCAACTTTGCAACGTCATCGTCTTTTTATCGTAAATAAACTATACTAATGTAAATATGTGTATTTATTTACCCCAGGAACATGCTTAAAATGTACTAGAAGTTTTGATAATAAAAATTGAAAATTTTTTTTCCGTTAAATCACTTATCACATATCGCTAGCACTAATTGAGCACTAAATACCTAACAACATAGAATCATTAATTACCGTTGCAGATCTGTGTATTCACCCCAGGAACATGCTCAGAGTGTCATACTAGTAGTTTTGATAATAAAAATTGAAAAAAAATGTTTCCGGCAAATTTCTTATCACATATCGCCAGCACTAATTCAGCACTAAATACCCAACACCACAGAATCATTAATTATTGATGCAGATCTGTGTATTCACCGTAGGAACATGCTCAGAGTGTCATACTAGAAGTTTTGATAATAAAAATTGAAAAAAAAATGTTTTCGTTGAATTTCTGATCACATATCGCCAGCACTCATTATGCACTAAATTTTCTGTATTTTGCTTAAGAACTAATATTGAGTTCTTACGGCGTATGAGGGTGTACAGTTAAAAGTTAGCAGACTTCTCATTTCCTAGTAATATATGAGAGCATCAAATTTTAACATTTGGCACTAAATGAGCACTAATTGTTGCCCTTATTCCCAACCGATTCTGCTGGTGTGACCATGCTAGATTTATAGATGTCGATTTTTAGAGAGTTTGCGTAACCAAAAGATCTGATGAGCAACTCTAAAATAGATAACGTTGGTCACTCTGTAGATGATGATTGGCCTAATATAGCCACAAGATCGGCCTTTTATTCAACTGAAGAAAGACCTACTTTTGTTCATTATTTGTTTTATTTTTAATGTGTGAGACAAAAAAATTTAGTTTTTTGACCGGGCTTGTTCGTTTATAGATTCAGACATACATTTAAAACTCAATTTGTTAAAAAGTTTTGTTTTATATAAACAATTTACTCGATCTTTTGAGCCATTCAAATATTTTATCAATATACTTAACCACCTGAAGGATTAGAAAAGTCATTCTAAAATTGATAACGTCTTTCTTTCGTTGATCACCCTGTAAAGGAAATTATTCTATGTATTAAATACTACATTCTGATACATAAATATATAGTTCATGAGGTATACAAAGGACCAATATTATAACATGTTTTCACATTTCATTACATGCAGGTTGAAAAATCCCACTGCTGATTTTTCAGGGTTTCAAATATGTATTTTGATGTTTATTCAAAAGCCGAAATTCTCTAAAACCCTAACGCGAGGTTTACCGTCTGACATAATTTTCATGCCAACCGCACACGTTTATTATATTTGGAGATAAATTCTGTACTTACACATTTTATATATTTATATTTTATCTACTTTTCTTTTGTTTCGCGATGTCGACGAAATCTCACGGATTTATCGCCTGTTCTTCTTATTATTATTACCAAGACGGCTGTGACCTTAACCGTATATTATAATATATATATCTACTTAATATAAAAATACACGGTGGCTCAAACAATTCTACAAATGTTCCTTACATATACTATTTGTTGAAATTACAAAATTTAACATTTTGTTATTGAAAACAATTTAATCAGTTTTAACTGTCATACATTTATGAAATTTGTGTATAAATCTGTGAAAATTAAAAATAATCCATTGGCCTTTCATATTTGAGAAGTTAACGGAATATGTGTCATTATGGAAGATTAGAAATATAAATTGCTCTTGTTTGGTGGATGCAATTGGACATTTAGAATGGAAATTTTACCAGAAGAAATTCGATCTTTTCGACTATAAAAATAAAGTTAATTTTTTGGATAACGACTCTGAAGCAGAAAATTTAAAAAAGAAAGAAACGCTAACTACACTAAACTAAAGATCGTAAATCTAAATCCAAACTTATTAAAAACTTATCTGACAATAGATGTATATTTTTGGGAGAAACCAAGATTCGTCTCACTCTAGTTAATTGGCAGCACAGCAATCTCTCTTAAATGTGCCATTTCTCATTTTTGATGACACCACACGAACACTACCGTCCTTCCCTGGATGAAGCTCTAATATTCGGAGAGACGTGATCTTCTGTAACTAAAACCAGTGCTCCAACATCAATTCTTGCACTGCTATCAAATTGCCACTTCGTTCGTTGCTGAAGGTAATGAATATACTTCTTACTCCAACGGGACCAATAGTGTTGTCCCATAAGATGAAGATGTCGGTATCTTCTAACGAAATTGACTTTATCTTCTTATATATTCCTCTCAGTTAGGGCCCTAAAATCTTAACCAATTAAAAAATGGGCCGGAGTGATCGCTTGGAGGTCGTTAGGATCGGAGCACAAAGCAACAAGCGGCCTTGAGTTTAAAAGTGCCTCAATTTAAGTAGTCAATGTATAAAACTCTTCGTAATGTGGGCGAAAACCATTCAAAATACGTTTTAAATGAATTTTACTGTTGAAGACTTGACCCTCTAATATTTTGCCCAGTATTTACGAGAGACAAAATTTGTCTGAATATTAAAGATATCGTGAATTTTAAACACAAAGACGAGAGAAATAGGCAAACGATTTTGGGTAAAATATAGTAAGATATGGAAAGGACTGAACTTTTTCGCGCGAAATCAAAATGGATGCTGCTTGGCTCGAGTGAATTGTCGCTAAAACTGGAATTATCCGGCTCGAAGGGCCATCTAATGTTGGAGATTTTCCTCTTAATTGAGTGAAAGAAACACCACTCGTGAATACTTTATATTATATATTTATGAAGATACGTTTGACAAAATTACAGTGAAAAAATTAGTAATGTCAAATTAGACAGCAGCCATAGATACTTGAAAGTATCCCTATAAATCTAATAATGAATCTTAACATAGAGCATAATGACAGCTTACACGTGACACTTCCCGTGCGCACGCAGATTTTCTTACGTTTGCGATGTTAGGTTGCCCCTATTACAGCTTCCATCTTTTTGCAATTATTTCGGTCCCCATAGCCCCCTAGTATATCTATTTGAAAAATATTTACAAAAAAGAGCTTCACTTTCGATTTGAAATTTGTGAATCTTCACACAGTAGTACGCTCATAAAAATATTGCTAATCAATTGCTACTACGAAAAACCTTACTGTTAATGAAGTTTTAACCTTCAAATGAATCTCTTGAGACGCATTTCTTACGATTTGATAAATTGATTCGAAAATCAAAATCGACAGGAGAAACTTTGTTTGTCGTTTTTCTTTTAACAATGTCATCACAGTGATAACATATTTGCTGATTTCGCTGGATAATTTTTTGGATGATACTTAATAGAACCTTCCTGTACGTTCGTCTGTCAGAAAGCGAAGAAGAAGAAGAGTTGAAACGTGGTCTGTGAATATTAAATTCCGCCGCTTCTGCCCTCGCCGACAATCTCGAATGAAGGAGCACACGACGTTATGTTCCGCATCGCAACGCATCGCACCCGGTATCTTTCCCTCGCCAAGTTCATCATCCACTTATTTTTATTTCATAAAAAAAGGTTCCAGAAGTTTCACTACAACCAAAGTTTATAACATGGAAAAATATGTAAAGTATTAGGAAAAAAAAGTTTATAAAGTTAAATTTCGCGTGTCTGAAGTCGACTGGAAATTTAAGTAAACGGAAACATGGTAGATAAGGTAGTAAATGTTTTGTTCGTGTTTACCAAAAATTATTTGTCGTTTGATGGGTCGTTGTGTCTAGAAACGTTTTGTTCCCGCTGCAAATGTCCCAATATAAAAGTGAATTTGACGCCATTTGTTTTCTTTGTATGTAGCAGCTCTAAAATTTGACAGCTGGTATCAGTAATTGTTCGGATTATTAAAAATGGACTACTATACATTTGAACACACAATCAACATTTCGAATATAAGAACCATGTTAGAAACCGGAAAAATGAAAGAAATTGCAAATGAACTACAAAGGTATAAAATATATGTAGCGACATTACAAGTAATTAGGTGGGGAGAAAAGGGAATAATTGAAAAAAAGACTACAAACTATTATTTTCAGGAAGACAAAGGAGTAACATTTGTTGTTGGAAAAAAAACTAAAATATCTTGGAATTTAGAGCAGTAAATGAGAGGATAACCGTCTTGGGAATTGAAGCAAACTTAATTTATCAGTCTTAAATGTATGCGCACTATCAGAAACTGCAAAAGATGAAGAAATAGAGATATTCTACGAAAAGCTTGAGGAAGAAATAAGAAAGTACATAAATAAGATACAGTAGTAATTTTGGGAGATTTTAATATACGTATTGGCAAAGGTTATATAAAGAATGTGGCTAGTAAACATACCTTACCCGAAAGAATCGATAATAATGGACAAATGCTTTGTAATTTCGCAGCTTACGCCGGCATGGTGATAAGGAAATTGCGCTGACTCAGACCACTACAGACCGCGACAAAAAATAAAAAGGAAGATCAAAAGTAGACATATAATTAATAAATGGGATACTCATGGAAGATATAAAAACTAGAAAAGAATATGGAAAGCGCACGAAAACATTAGTGGAAGATAAGGAAAAACGAATGCAAATCAATGAAGCTCAAGACAAATGGAAACAAATAAAATAATGTACAAATACAGCGACAAACGAAAAAATAGGCATTAGAAAGAACAGATCAAAAAACGGATGGTATAATGAGGATTGTGGAATAGTAGTGGAAAGGAAACGAAACGCTTGTGGCCGTATCGTGCTAGATGTGGTCAGTGGGATATGCGGTAGTAGGAGATGCGGTCCATTTTATTTCGTTACCTGAGCAAAGTGTGAGATGCGTTCAAGAGGATGCATCGAAAGTACACAACCTATTGTAATCCAATAATAATCCTATAGAAAAGTTAACGACAATGAGTCGGGCTTTCTTAAGCAGAAATGTGAGCGAGCATCATCCAAAGGGTTTGCGCATGCACATCGATGTTATACATAGACGATATTTGGTGTACGTGTTGAAGGTTATGTTGTAAATTTGGATGTTTCATGAAAATAAAAATTAACTAATAACAATGAAATTAACTAATAACAGTTTATATGTTTATTATACACGTTGTTAAAAAAGTATAAAATGTTCAAATACTACAGCATCAAATTAAAGATTATATATTTATATATATCGGGTAGCTGTTAAAGATGGAACCAAAGCTATAGTGCTTAAACGGTTCAAGATACAAAACCCAAAATTTCATAATTTCAACTAAATATATTTTAGCCCCAAAATACTTTTTTTATAATTACAAAATTTTAAGCATGGCCGCCATCTTAATTTTTTCAAATAGCAGCATTGTCATGTGATATACCATTTGAAAGGGTTTAACACCCTGATTACAAAAATGTACCACACATGGGGTTTGCGTTTTCTTTCTCTATACCCAACCATTATGAGTAATTCAATTCTTTCCTTTTCGGTCATTTTATTCATTATTACTAATTACTTTGAAATGATTCAATTTAACAAATTATTTTACTATTCAACACTGTATCTTGCAACTTAATTAACAATAATTGTTATTGTTATAATGCACAGCCTCCTACGGTCCCTATTAATAATATTCTTTCTGTTGTGTTTAGACCCCATATGTGATACATTTTGCAATCAGGGTGTTAAACCCTTTCAAATGGTATACCATATGACCTATGCTGCTATTTAAAAAAATCAATATGGCGGCCATGATTAAAATTTTATAATTATAAAAAAAAATTGGGCTAAAATATGCGCAAATACATTTAGTTGCAATTCTGAAATTTTGGGCTTTGTATGTTGAACCGTTTAAGCACTATAGTTTTGGTTCCATCTTTAACAGCTACCCTGTATATATTAATATGGAAAATAATACTACACACTGTATATAATCTAAAAGTCATAGTTACATAACTAATAGCAATAGTAATCATAATATCATCATAATCGTATTATTTAAATGACTCAAACTTTTATAGTATACCCTGTATAAAAATATGAAAATTAGAAAATTAATATAATTAATTAAAGAAAACGTAAACGAATCACCTCGATTCGAATAACCAAATTCTTAATTTGAACGAGTGCTTTATAGCTCCTAAATACTACGGCAACCAAAAATACAGTGAATTCCTGTAGTGTTTGAAATTATTTGATTTATTCCGTCCAAAATTAAAACCTAGCATAGCAACAAAACATCTATTAATACAATTATTAAGTCTTTAACATCTTGTGAAAATGTTTCCTGTGATGTCAAACAAGTGTATAAACATGAAAGTTTTCATAACAAAAAGCCAGAAATGCCAACATAAATTGAATATAAGAAATATTGTCAAATATTATCAATAAAATAAAAATGTAACAATAAAATATTTAGAAAATAGATACATGACATTTGCTTTTAAAAATAGGGAATATTTTTAATGAAATTATTAAATTCTTTGATAAATAAAAAATGGAGATTCAATTTCATTGGTTAATGACAATCAAACAATTTTTTTGAAACAGAAGGCTGTTTTGTTGAAAAAACAAAAGAGCGTCGGGAGAGCGACGCCAGAAGAAAGAAGTAAATGATGATTACGTCATCTTTAATTTATAAATAATTTGTAAAATTTAAAGAAAAACTGATGTAAAACATAGTATAAGAGCAAATATCAGAACCATTGCTCGAAGAAATAAAATAAATCATCAGCAAATACGGAAAAACACCATTTTTAAATGGTATACTTAGAGTAAATTTATATGAAAATACCTGAAGGAATTTAAGCTAAAAATGATGAAGTCTACAAATTACATAAATCATTATAAGGCTTAAAATAATCCTCAAGGTGTTGGTTTGAACGCTTTGACGTGATGATAACACTACAATGACAAATTTAAATAAAATGTTTAATGACCAATTGTAATATGGTCGATCGAAATGAAGCTAAATTATTTTTCGGAATAACTATTAAAAGATCTGAAACCTAAATTTCATTAGACCAAAGCTCTTGAATAAATTTAAACAAAATCAATTCAAAAACAGATAAATATTATTTCGAATCATTTATTAAAACATACAGCGAAGCATTGGCGAATTTCTCATATAAAATATTCAGCGCCTGAACCCAAAGAGAAAAAGAGTTTTTCATGCCCCGGCATGAGTATTGAGCAAGTCGAAGGTAAACACCATTTTTAAATGGTATACTTAGAGTAAATTTATATGAAAGTACCTGAAGGAATTTAAGCTAAAAATAATGAAGTTGGCAAATTAAATAAATCATTATAAGGCTTAAAACAATCCTCAAGGTGTTGGTTTGAACGATTTGATATGATGATAACAACACACTGACAAATTTAAATATAATATTTAATGACCAAATGTAATATGGTCGATCGAAACGAAACTAAATTATTTATAGGAAAATTATTACAAGATCTGAAACCTCAATTTCATTACATCTTTCTAAAAATTGTTCTTTCAAACTTTAATATGAGTGAATTCAAACATTTTAATAGTCCTCTTCTAACAAAATTAAATTACGCTGCGCTAAACTCCAAAATCTATTATGATGAACCTTGTAGGAAATTTAATTGGGTGTCTGATGTATGAGATGCTATACACACGTCCAGTTTTATGTATATCAATAAACATATTAAGCCGTTATCAAAGTAAAAATAATGTAGAACTTTGGAAATCATTAAAAAGGGTTTTACGATATATTAAAAAGTTAACGTACCTAAAAGGTAACTATGATGACTATGTTCATTCAGACATTGACAATTCTAATAGACAAGATTTGCAGATTTTAACATAGATAATAATCCTCCAATGTTTTCAGTTGGAACCCCTTCGATTTCAGGAATTAATTTTTATGATACCTACTCACTTTTAATATAACAAGTAATATATAGATTTGTTTTATAACTGATTGTTTACTTTGTCATAATAAAATACCTCAATTTTTATATTGTAAAGACTGAACGGTTGGCGATAAAATTTTGTATGCACCACATCAGTAAAGTGTCTTTATTGAACTGGCTCGCTTCGCTCGCTCGACTCATAATTTCAGATTCGTACGATAACGAAACACCTTACTGTCTTGGTACATAAATAGTTATTATATATCCAGTCAGAAACCCTTTTTATATAGAAATGTGAATGGCCTCCGACCCTGTCTCATGGTCAGCGAACTCAAAACACCAGGCAACGCTATCAGCAATTTCAAAACACCGATGTAATAAATATACTCGTAGGTTGATGACTATGTAAAATTCATTCATTCAATTATTTTAATTCAATTCAATCTTTCTATTTTGTTATTAACAGTTTATTTTTATTGTCGAGTTACTTTTGTATTTCCAAGTTTCATTGTAAATAAAATTCAAATAAATATTTTTAAAAGGTTAAAAGTGTCTCGACGAATATTTCTATATTCATAAGATAGTTTAAATATCATTCTTTATGCTTGTATATTTATTCTAATATTGGCAGATTTTGGCAGCATTGTTTGCTAACATGTTTTATCTTGTGAACCCATGGTTTCTCCAATTTGAAATTTGGCAAACCTTTAGCTATCATATGTTAGAATAACTTATAATTTTTTGATAAAAATCAAAAATGGTATTTTTTCAAAATTCAATAAAGAAAATTTTTGTTTTATTGGAAGCATATGATATTTTTAGAATATGGTCATGTAAAATAACAAAAGAAAGAGCATAAAAAACTGAGAAAGATGACACCACTACTGTTCTCTAGCTCTAATAATTTTTGAAAAATAGCACAAAAACCATTTCAAAAACGCACAGTTTTTTAAAATTTTGTAATTTTTTTACAGTAATGCAAGTAACAATAACCAAGAAAATTCAAATTCCAAGCCTTTCTAGCTTAGACCCCTGGTTGATTTGATATGAAATTGACCCTTACAGATAAAAAAGTATTGTTACGAAACAGCACACTGGTATAATCCCTGAATCCGACTCTGTCTAAGCCATGTATGAAAGTTGAAATGATGAATTGTTTACGTTTGTGACTATCTTATCTAGACATTGTTTTTGTGACCAGTCTTATCTAGAAAATTCCAGAGCCAATTGTTTATGTGTAAGCCGCAATCTAGAATTATCTAGTAAAAAAGGAACTAATATATATATATATATATATATAAAGGACCGACCAGCGCGGAAGTTCAGTTTAGTTTATAAAGTGATCTCGACAAATAAAAAAGAATACACTGAAATAGCGAACAGTAAAGTGTTGATATAAATTAATAATTGAGGTTGTGTGTATATAAATTAAGTGTTAGTGAGTAGTTTAGTGTTTAAATAAATTCGTAAGTAGCCATACCGTGTGTTTAAAGTCTATCCCACCCGTTTACTGTTTAATTAAATAAGAAAAACATTATATTGGTGACAGAAGTGGGATAATATAAATAAATAAGACGTAAACATGGCCAAGAGAATAAGTGACCTGAAAGTGCAGATTTGAAAAATCGTGAGTTGGAAACGTCCGGTAAAAAAAGTGAGTTACTAGAAAGACTCAAAGTGGCACTGGTAAGTCATGGCTTCGATCCAGAAACATTCTTATTCAAAGACGAGACTTCCACCTAACTCTCGTCAAATTCTGATATAAAGAACGATTTTTCTGCCATGGACGAGAAGATTTCAACCATGAAGAATGATATTTCTGCAGATATCTTATCATTGAAAAATGACATTGCTGCTGAAGTCGAGAATAAAATTTCGTCTCTAAAATCGGATATTGAGAATAAGTTGACAACGATGAACGAGAAAATAAAATCAGACATGGAGAATAAGATGACAACGATGGAAAATCAGATGGACGAGAAAATCAAGGAGTTAGAGACAAAGATTGCCGATTTAAGAACACAAGACACTTCAGCAGGAGAAAAGAAGATCGAGATCTGCAAGCCAGATACACAACCCAATACAGATTATATTGGCAGTTTTACCCGAGTCAAGGCCCCAACGTTCGATGGAAAGATGTCGTGAACCAATTACGTCAAACAGTTTGAAGCAGCCGCTAGAGTGAATAATTGGTCCGATGGGGAGAAGGCAGTAAACTTAACCATCGCGCTTCGGGGAGATGCCTTAGACGTACTTCAGACGATACCTTTGGAAGAAACGGATGACTTCGAGCAGCCGAAGAAGAGGTTGGACATGCGATATGGTCATGAACATCTAGAACATTGGTACCAATCTCAGCTGAAGAACCGAAGGTAGAAACGTGATGAATCCCTTCAAGAATATTTTAAGTCGACATTGACCGACTAGTTCGATTTGCTTATCCGTCAGCACCAGAAAAGATGATGGAATGTCTGAACATCCAGGCCTTTATTGATGGCTTACGTGACCCCGATATGCAGAGGACGCTTCGTTTAGCCCATCCGAAAACATTAGTCGACGCATTGACTGCTGCTCTTGAATATGAAGCAGCCATGATGGCTTCCGGATACAACAAAGGTAGGACCATACAGGATGAAGGTGACGATGACAGACTTGACCAGATCGTCAACTTGTTGAAAGGTATGGTAGACAAGGAGCCGAAGAAGATTAAACGCCGGAAGTGTGGTGAGCTAGAGCACGTACGCAGTCCGTCTAAGCGCCCCAAGACTCCTGTAACCCAAGAACTCCAGTCACAGGGGAAATCAGACAGGGGTGAACATCCAGCTGATGTGAATCACCGAAAAGCCAACCCTTTGCCTAGACGGTCAAGCCATGTAGATTATTTACAATGCAACAAGTCGAAATCTAAGGAAGT
Organism: Galeruca laticollis; assembly: GCA_963921935.1. Taxonomy (NCBI): domain Eukaryota; kingdom Metazoa; phylum Arthropoda; class Insecta; order Coleoptera; family Chrysomelidae; genus Galeruca; species Galeruca laticollis. The sequence continues at coordinate 241,014,129 of OY998177.1, read as the reverse complement.
TTCAGTTTCAAGAATTACAGTAGTCAATGAAGAATGGTCACCCAACAGGATCAGAGAAGATCAAGAGAATAATCCTTGCCTAAAGAAGATTCGGCAGTGGAAGGAAGAAAATCGGCGACCTACCTGGCAAGAAGTGTCAAGATTTTCACCGAAACTCAAGGCGTATGGGGCTCAGTGGGACTCCCTTGTCCTGGTAGAAGGGCTATTGAAAAGAGTCCTTGAAAACGATGATGGTTCCGAGATGAGACAGCTAGTTATCCCTAGAACGAGAGTAGCTGATGTACTGAAAAAGTTACACGACAGTCCATCGGGAGGTCATCTGTAAGTGAACAAAACCTTTCAGCGAGTCCGTGAAAGGTTTTATTGGATGAACAGCTCCGACGATGTGAAGGACTGGTGTAAGAAATGTACGACTTGTGCTACGAGTAATGGACCACATCGCAAGAGAAAGGCATCCATGAAACAGTACAATGCTGGAAGCCCTTTCGAAAGGATTGCTTTAGATATCGCTGGACCATTTTCGACGACAGAAAATGGTGGGCAATACATACTGGTTGTAATGGATTATTTTACAAAGTGGGTGGAAATATACACTATCCTGAACCAAGAAGCCACAACTGTCGCGGATGTCCAAAGTAGTTTCCAGCCATCAGAGAGATTGGGACCAGTATCTTTCCTTATTTGCATTGGCTTATAGATCTGCCGTCAATGAGTCCACGGGTGAAACAACTGCGAAAATCCTGTTTGGACGTGAAATGAGGATTCCTTGTGACCTGGAATTTGGCTGTCGGCCTGGAGAAGATCTAGCAGGAGAAGACTACGTGATCCAATTGAGAAGAAGGCTGGACGATATTCATGAATTAGTTTGAACCAATCTTCAAGTTGCCAGCGACAGAATTAAAAGTCGGTACGACCCGCAGGCCATAGTAGGCGGTTTTAAAGAAGGGGACAAAGTATGGTTACACAACCCGACGAGGAGAAAAGAGATTTCTCCAAAATTACAAAAATCCTGGTTATATATCGCGTAAGCAAGATCCCCAACGGAAAACCAAAAGTAGTTCACCAAAACCGACTAGCGCCATTCTAAGGAGACCATGAGTAAACCATATTCGAGATGTGTCGGACCCTACCTTCGATGAATTTATGGGCGCGTATGGAGGTACCTGGAAAGCTAGATATGGAGTCACTTCAGAACAACGACAAGATTTGTTCACTCTCCCGGACGATTATTCACTGACATACAACATCCCCGCCCTATCAAGAATGCACGAGGGTTGGCAACCGTCTTTCGAAAGAAGTTCGGGCAATTAGAAACTTGAAGACCAGATTCCAGCTCCTGGCAAAACACTGAAACTGAAACATATTTCGCGGTACGTCTTCTACGTGGTAACTAAAAATGAATTTCAAGATCGATCTACCTACCGCGATGTGCGGGAAGTGTAGAAATGGGGCCAGTTGCCAATTCAAACATCCAGTCTCGGCTACACAAAAGTTCCAGGAGGAACTTCCATTTAAGGAGAGGGTAATGTTACGAAACAGCACACTGGTATAGTCCCTGAATCCGACTCTGTCTAAGCCATGTATGAAAGTTAAAATTATGGCGGATGTGCAGGGATTTCTTAGAATTGTTTACGATTGTGACTATCTTATCTAGACATTGTTTTTGTGATCAGTCTTATCTAGAAAATGCGAGAGCCAATTGTTATTGTGTAAGCCGCAATCTAGAATTATCTAGTAAAAAAGGCACTAATATATATAAAGGACCGACCAGCGGAAAAGTTCAGTTTAGTTGATAAAGTGATCTCGGCAAATAAACAAGAATACACTGCTATAGCGAACAGAAAAGTGTTGATATAAATTAATAATTAAGGTTGTGTGTATATAAATTAAATTTAAGTGAATAGTTAAGTGTTAAGTGTATGTAAATTAAGTGTTAGTGACTAGTCTAGTGTTTAAATAAATTCGTGAGTATCCATACCGTGAGTTTAAAGTCTATCCCACCCGTTTACTGTATAATTAAATAAGAAAAACATTACAGTATTTTTTAACCAATTTCCATGGTTGTCTCTTCAAGCTTTAAATGTTATTTGGCGTTCTACTTATTGTATAACTAAGTTAAATGTACCAATTTTTTACGAAGCATGACATTTTATTTGTAATATGCGTTACCTGAATCTTATCGAAAAATAAGTCGAGAGTCTGATGCCACCTAGGTATTTGGCGAGTGTATGTTTGTCAGAAAATATATCCCGGATATTAAATTCTAAGCTTGAAGCCGTTTTCTATACCTGTACCCTACAGGTATGCACCTGTAAGTTTATTTCCGTCAAAATAGGCCAATACTCAACACGACAGGATTACATCAAGTGTTGATTGATAAAGTTTGTTATGCCTAAATAAGACCTTCACTCATCTGTTAAGCGAGTGAATTATATATTTTTATCAAATTTCATTAATAGACGAATACGCCTAAAATGGCATATAAGGCAGTATTCACTGCAGTAAAACAGTTATGAAATCATAATTTTAAAAACGTGAAATGGAGGAAGACATAAAATGGTAGCTATCTGTTAAACGTGAGAGAATGCGCATGCATTTCTTTGTAACAAAAAGATTGTAATCAACGTTTGTGACATTTGGCCGGTATTTGATTCAACTTGTTTGTATGGAATAAATTTTGTATGTTTGTTGAGTATCAACATCTATAAATCAAAATATTGCTAAATAGAGATATAAAATACCCTTTTAAACGAGGCATCAGGATTTGTCTTTTCATTTGAAGAGGTGTAGTGTATTTCAGGATTCTTCTTCTGTTTCCATAGTTACGTGGAAAGTGAATTTGTACGTTACACTACGACCATAAACTGGCCTATTTAGACGATTATGTGAAAATGTTATATTTTCTCAGGTCGATATAAGAGCTATATAGATGATATAAAAGACATCAAAGACTCGTTATAAAAGAAGATTGGTTTTTGGAGTATGCACTTCGAAATATTTACAAAATTATACAGAAACTTCAAAATTTACTATTCGAGTCGTTATATTTGAATTATATATAATACAAAATGCTATAAACAGTGTACTAAGTGAATTTAATTTGAATATTTTAATCGAAATAAAACAGTATACATAATATGTAAAACTCCGCCAATGAAAACTAGGTGAACAACGGAGAAGCATTATGCATATAATAAAAAATGAAGAATTGAAAGTAGCTTTAACTGGAACTTTAAGTTCTGTTATATCCTATTAGTAGATAACTAGTTGTAAAGATTGAATCTGTAATAGGGGTAACCCAACATAACAAACGTACGCCGTGTTAAACCTAACCCCACGAAAACTTGCGTCGTATCGGAAGTGACGTCATCTGTCACCTCTCACGTCTCCTGTGTCATGCGTCATCTGTTATGTGTCACGCATCAATTGTCATGTGTCATCAAACACAATGAGAAATTTATGATTAAAACCTCTTTAAACATGATCAAGATGTAAAATTATATAATAAAAACCAACAAAATTTTTGTATATGTATTAATATAAACAAGTATAGGCTTTAACATATTAAAAATGCAACCTACTAGCAAAATCTTAAAAATCCCAATTTAAACTATTAGATTATAATATTATAATACTTACAAAATATACCTGTTTGAAAAATAGGAACAAAAACACCTTACTTAAGAAATATGAACGAAAACAGTTCAAAAATATAAATACCATTTTTGGAATATTCGATACCCTACCGCCGTTTATTTACCGTTCTAATTCAAATAAAAATTATTTTAGATTACTTTGAGGTCGTGGCTATTGGACACAACGCTTAAAAAAGTTGTACCTCCCTCCACTCCCTAGGAAAAAAATACGGAAGGTCTTTATTTTACATTGTAGTAGCTAAAAGGAACGCAATTAGGGCGACATGAAAATCGCAATAACTGATTTTGTAGGTCTAACATAAAACAAATTATTTTTTTATATTTCTTCATTATTTTAGACACAAATTTTTTTTCAAAATTGGCTTTATTGTCATCACATATCTATATATATAAAAGAAAGTCGTGTTAGTTACTCCACTTATAACTCAAGAACGGCTGAACCGATTTAGCTGAAAATTGGCAGGGAGGTAGTTTAGAGCCAGGAGAAGGACATAGGATACTTTTTATCCCGTTCGACAGCATTCTCATAGGATACTTTTTATCCCGTTCGACAGCATTCCCGTGTGACTTGACATGAAACGTCAGTCACTATAAAACGTGGTATAACAAAAAAGAATCAGACTTGGAATAACAAAACGCAAATGACAGCTATGTAATTGACGTATAATGACAGCTATGTAATGACGTATGGATGACAATTTGATATTTGTAAGAAATCAATAATAAAACTATTTCTATTAAATAAATAATTAACAATTATAATGTAATGATAGTGCCATTGCCCATTCGTATAAACAGTGAAGTGAACTATAAAACTCGATATGGTTGAAAATAAGAGTTTTTAGGTGAAGTGAAGTGTAATTAATAATGCCGCGACCAAGACGATCGAATCTTTCCCGACAAAGCCGTGATGCAAGAAGAATACTAAATACTTCAAATGAAAGGAGTGAAGAAGAACAAGAAATTGCACGTGAACAGCGCCGCGATAGTATGGCTCGACTTCGTGCTTCTCAATCACGAGAGCAAATTGAAGCAGCCCGTGAAACAGCTCGGTTGGCAATGCAGAATCGTCGAGCGAACAACAGAGGTCAACAAATAGATAATTTGCGACGCAGAACAAGATATTTATCAAGTGCTGATTTGAATCGAGCAGCGTTTCAATACGATTGCAGCAATGATTACAGCTTGCATCCTAGCGTTTGCATTGGGCAAATGGACGTAGTTTGCGAGTATTTTGGTGCATTAAAGTTTTCCGGAGAAACGCCTGGATTATGCTGCCTTAATGGTAAAGTGAAATTGCCATTGTTGACTCCGCCACCTGAGCCATTGTATTCATTGCTTTGTGGCGAAACACAAGAATCACGCCACTTTCTTGCAAATACTCAAAAATACAATGGTTGTTTCCAGATGACGTCATTTGGGGCAGATATTATCTTATTCGCTATCATAATTTCGACATGTTTTCCATCAAACCCATGTAACCTGTGGCACAAATACAAGGATAATATGTCAGAAGATATTTTACATCAAATTCGTGTCAGTTCCAGAAATCACGATATTGAGATGAATGAGGAGATACATAATCGTGCTTTACTCTTGATCGAAGATATGTGTTACTCATGTGCGGTAATTTATTAATCAGGTTAGGAATGCTAGCACCATATCGTGAAATGAATGACGCATTTAATCGAGAATTGGAACGGGAACGTGAATATGATCACCAGGAATTAGATTTAGTAGTTCAAACGAATGTACCCCTGTTGAATTACCAACAAAAGGAAGTTTATGATACTTTAATGAAGGCAATCGATGATGAAAATGGTGGTTTATATTTCCTAGATGCCCCTGGCGGAACTGGCAAGACATTCCTCATTAGTTTTAGCAACTGTTCGGGCGAGATCTAACATAGAAGTTGCAGTTGCTTCTTCTGGAATAGCAGCCACATTGTTAGAAGGATGCCGTACGGCTCATTCAGCATTCAAATTACCGTTAAATCTTCAAATTATTGAAGAACCAACGTGTAATATTGCAAAACACTCAGCAATGGCCAAAGTTTTAGCGGTATCGAAAATCGTCATCTGGGACGAATGCACAATGGCGCATAAACGTGCATTACAAGCACTTAACCGAACATTAAAAGATTTACGCAATGACTCGACATGTTTTGGAGGAGCAATGATTTTACTGTCTGGCGATTTCCGCCAAACACTGCCAGTAATTCCAAGATCTATGGCTGCCGACGAAATAAACGCTTGCCTCAAATCGTCAAATCTATGGCGCTATGTGAAGACACTTCAACTGACAACAAACATGAGAGTTACATTGCTTAATGATACATCTGCCGAAGATTTCTCGGAGCAATTGCTGACTATCGGTAATGGTCAAGTACCTGCCGATGAATCGAGCGGATTAATATCATTTCCAAATAATTTCTGTAATTTTGTCTCATCAAAAGACGAACTTATCAACAATGTATTTCCAGAAATTATTTCTAACTACAAAAATAATGAATGGTTGAGTGAGCGAGCAATTTTAGCGGCTAAGAATAAAGATGTAGATGACCTAAACTACATAATTCAAAATAAGATCATTGGACCAATGCATTCATTCAAATCTATTGACTGCGTCACAAATGAAGATGAAGCCACCAACTATCCAATTGAATTTTTAAACTCTTTGGACGTGCCTGGCTTGCCACCACACAATTTACGCCTAAAGGTTGGCTCCGTAGTAATCATGCTTCGAAACATAAACCAACCAAAACTGTGCAACGGTACGCGTTTGGTGGTTAGAAAATTGATGAACAATGTAATTTACGCTACGATAATGATAGGAAAATTCAAAGGTGAGGAAGTTCTCATTCCGAGGATACCGATGATCCCAACCGATATGCCGTTTGAATTTAAAAGACTTCAATTTCCGGTACGTCTTGTATTTGCCATGACCATCAACAAATCACAAGGCCAATCCTTAAAAGTTTGTGGTTTAAATCTAGAACATTCATGTATTTCCCATGGTCAATTATACGTGGCATATTCACGGGTCGGAAGACCATCTGCGTTGTTTGTTTTTGCGCCTGATAATAAAACAAAAAATGTCGTGTATCACAAAGTACTTAAATGAAGAGCAACCTATGTACTAAAATACAGAAATAATTATGAATGATTAATGTAGGTATTTAATTTTTTTCGTATTTTTTCCAATTAAAAAAAAAGTCTGCTTATTTGTTGCCAGTAAGGCGGAAAAAAGTTCGCCGGGTCAGCTAGTATATTATAAAAATAAAAAACGATATTCTACAAAATAATCCAAAATAAACCTTCTTTGGTACAGTAGAGACTACAAAAAAATAAATAAAAGCAAATTCGTTTGACAGTTTACAATCAAATTAATAATTAAGAGCACATATTTTTAAATTTTAGCTGCGCTCGTCGTAATGTTTCATATTCTAAAAGCTTTTGCTTAATTTCTTTTTGCTCGACAAGTCCGATGTCTTCTGCTGGGGGAAAAACATATGCATTTGGTGTTTTATCACTTAATCTTAAGAATGAGCATTATAAGATCCATTTTTTTCGCAATTTATTATTTTTACCACATATTACTACTTATTGGTACCAGCTTCAGTTTTCATGTCAACGTGAATGAAACCACCTTGTTTAAAATCTGTCGAGACAGAAGAATCTTGCATGTTATCATCAATTTTATTGGTGTCTGTGTCGGAAAACGGTTCTAGGTCCAGCTCTTTCTCGCTGTCAACGGTTAAATCTTCTTCATCCACGTCACTTTCGGAAGAAGATGATAACCTTGGGCGTAATTTTTTATTCGTGCTTTTATTTTTATTTGGCTTGAATGGCGCTGATGTTAATAGTAGCTGTAGGTCTTCCTGTTAAATGCTTTTACCTGCATCAACAAACAATTTTTTTCTTCCTACCAACAGACGTTGGTGCTCCAAACCTAGATTATTCAAACACTTCTTTTGGTAAATCGACAATTGCATCTTGTTCTTGCGTTCTTTGCTTGTCTGTTTTTGGTAGCTTGCATAAAATTTTATTTCTATTCAGTGGTAATAGACCGGTCGCTTCAAAGCTTGAGTGAATATTTTTTCCATACTCTCTGAAAGTCTAATGCCTGTGTTAATAAGCGTGGGAATACTTCTTTTCTTACAGTTCCTTTATTATGTTTTTTCCATTCTTGAAGTATCTTTCTCCAAGCGATCTTAATTGGACGAAAAACGCTAACATCTAATGGCTGCGTACGGTGCGTACTGTTAGGAAGCAAAAGCACAAAACGAATGTCATTCTCCGTACATTTCGAAATAACATTGGCCGAAATGTGGCTTGCCAAATTATCTCCAATAAGAACTTTAGGACCCGGTGGCAAAGATCGAAAATATGGCAACACTATGTTATTAAACCAATCTTCAAAAATATTTGTATCAAACCATCCAGAACGAGAGCGATTATATCTGGCTCCGGTTGGTCTAAATTCCGTCCAAGTGCTCCATAAGTGGTCTGCCTTATAGACTATGTAGCAAAATTGGTGACTTTTTGCACCCCGGAGGTTGTATCGTGCTAACAAACTGAAATTTCTCAAAATATGACAAAATGCCGTACTTCAAGTACCATAGCATCCGTTGTACTGGCTATTGTGAGCTGAAAATCAATAGGGTTCATCTGTGAGATGTCCTGAACAATATTCAATCATAAAATTGGTGATTTGTTGCACTCCGGAGGCTGTATCGTGCTAACAAGACATGTAACGAAAAGTGGCCGACGACAACGACGACGACATACACACAGGATTTTTTTTCTAAAAACCATTTTTTCCTGTTGTTCTTGATGAAAAACGTTGTCTATCGGATGGCGTTAATGCTAAAAAAGATCTGCATTTGTATAGAGAATGAGTTTTTTCTGAACAATATAAGCGATTATATCTGTTTATAGTAGAAGAACTAGAGGAATTAGGTATATGAGAAGAATTAACAGTGTGGTGTGATTTATCCCTCACACTATTATGCAAAGAAACTTTAAATTTATTTCCAGATATTTTAGTATCCTTTTTTGAGGAGGGTTCAAGAAAATCCAAATTTTCCAAAACCGAAAAAACGATGTTTATCAAATTCAAAAAAAGTATCGAACGTGGAAAGAGTGTCCGACTTACGTTCACTTTCAAAAGCACGTCTAGTTTGAAAATCTAGCTTTTGTTCTAACAGACAAGTTCCAAATTTTTTATAAGATCTAAAGTCTTTTTTGCCTGTATATAAAATCCTTTTAGACCCTCAGCATTACTTTTGGGTAAAGGTTTTTGATCAACTAATTCAGAATAAAGCGTATGTAATAATTTAGATTTATCATCATATGCATTTTTTTAAATCTGAATAGCTACCGAAAGATTTTGATTAGTGACACTTAAACTGTCTATCAATTTGAGCGGTTGGCCACGTAAAAGACTCTTCAAATAATACAATTTCTCACTGTTACTTTGAAGTTTTGGATTATTTAAAACAAGCAGTAAAGAGATCAAAAAATGACGTCCATTCGGGTTGATGACCGCTAAATGGTTTAATATTAATTTTTGGAAGAACAACATTTGCATTTCCAGGTACATTACCCGGTATCTTAGTATTTTGATCAACTATAGAAGTGGGTTTGGCAATGCAAGCTTCGAAACGATCAGCTACAAGATCCTTCGCGGTTCCACTATCGGATAAATTTTCATCACTATTGAGAGCAATCCTCAATATTTCAGACTGAATGGCCTGGTAATTGTCATAATGACTAATAAGATTGTTTAATTTAACTTGAATTAAATAAGATTCTTCGGCACCACTAAGGTTAGCGACAAATGATTCAATTCTCGAGAACTGAGATTTGGTTCCAGATCTTTTATTTTTAAGAATAGTTAAAGAAACCGCCATTTTGCTGCGAATTAATAGCAATGTTCAAGGCACGAATAAAGAATACAATATTCACTTAATAATAAAAATGTGTATACGAGCGATTAATTATCTGCAAATTATTTCCTATAGCACAACAATAAATATTTTCAAAAAAATGTCCTTAAGTGGTTCCTAAAATGCAGATTTATAACCGTAATTAAAATATAGTATAAAAACAATTACAATAGTACAACAATAATAAAACTCTTTTTAGAGAAAATCTAGATTAGCGGCTGTTAACATCCAAATTTACAACGGTAACTAATATATAGCGAGTAAAGTTCCAAACAATTATAAGATCGCAACAATAAATAAACTTTTCAGAAAAAGCTCGATAAGCGGCTAATAAAATACAAGTTTGTAACAGTATGTAACTAAAATATAGCTAGTAGAGCTCGAGATAATTTCAAAATTTCAACTTTTTTGTGGGTAAACCAATACTTTTCTCGCATATTAGAAGGTTGGGCGGAAAAGTAAAATATGGCTCGTGCCAAAAAAGATAGACAAAAAGAACTGACTAAGGCCAATCCATCTACACTAATGTTTACTATGTTTACAAAGTTCATTAAATCTCATACGATTTTTTCCAAAAACTTTTTGTTTTCACTAACTATTCCTTCATTCGTCCTGGCAATACGACCTAGGATCCTAAAGTTACTGATATTCGATATACAGAATAGATGGCTCTATTGACTACAAAATAAATTAAGATTAAAAGTGGGTAAAACTTCCAAGGCGGATAAAAAAACATTAAGAGAATGAGTTAAATCATTTATAGTAATTAAAAAAATCCAAAACTGAACTGCGAACCGATACTTCAAGATGAGACTGGGGAGTTTGAAGAAATAAATAAAACAGTAATCGAAGAAACAATTGCAGAAACTGTTGATGATGAGTCACCGCCGGTTAAACGAACAAAACAATTGCAAAGGAGCAATACAAAAAAGTAGTCAAGAATGTAAACAATAAAATATTTGATATTAATAAATTATAAAATAAACATACATGACGTTTTTGATTTCTTTTATTTCATAAGATTGATCTGATTAAATATAAAAAATAGTTCACTTTACTTGCCAATCAGAAGAGAAAATGCTACATTATTTCAAGAAATTATAAAAGATAATAGTTAGTTAATATTTGAGGCTTAAAAGTATGAGAAAAAACTTTTTTCAAATTTTTTTAATAATTAATAATTAATAATTAATAATTAAATAAATAATGGAGCTAGAACTGCAATAAATGGCTTCAGTTGTTAATGAATTAATAGTTAACAAAAAGACTTGAAGTGTTATAGACGTATCTGCAATAGTTTCGAAGTAATTTTAATAATAACAGCAAAAGAGCACATGAATAGGACAAATTTAAAGGCATAATAATATTAAAAGTTATTTAAAAAATAGAAAAAAAATTTTTTCCATATAAAACAACACATGGCTGTTTTTATCTCGGGATTAAGTACTAAAAAAAATAAACGGAAAAAACATTTGTTTATAACAAATTGTTTATTAAATAAACAAAGAAAAAACGAATAAAATTTTTTTTATGTATCTAAAAGAACAATAAAAATTATGATTTTCAGAGAAAAAACGCTTCCTTAATTTTAAAATTTAGACTCAAAAAACCATTGTTAATTAACAAACGCATTTTTAGCAACAAAAAATTTTTTGTAAGGAACCGTTTTTTCTCTAAAAATCATAATTTGTATTAATAAATAGATTACAAAAAAATTTTTTTGATTTGCTCATAAACAATGTATTTGTTTATAACAATTTCTTAAATAATGGTAGTAAAAAAATTTAAAAAATTATTTTTATGTAGCTTTTAACCATCAGAAATCAAAACATTCAAGATATCAACAAAAAAAAATTTTTCTATAAACTTTTTTTAATTTTCAATTGTTAATAAAAAAGCGAAAAAAGAAAATTTTGAAATTTTTTTTACGGTGATCTATTTGTTAGTCTAATACCAATAACTCCACGAAGTGAAAAAAATCTTAAGACTTTTGTTCAATAGTGGTTTTTATCTCAACATTAAATTTGGAAAAGTTATTTAATTAACAAATCCATAATTTATGAAAAAATTGGGATAAAAATTTTTTTACCACGGATTATTGTTTATTTATGTATCCCAATGCTACATTAATTTTTTTATTCCTCAATATTCATATTTAATATGTTTAAATAATTTTTTTTTGTTGCTACGTCAGAATGACGCAACGCGCGCGGAAGCCCGATCACCCGTTTTTCGCTCATTTTTTAAGGCTTTGTAAAAATTATAAATATTAGAGGTACAGTTCCGGGAGTCGGGACTTTTTTTTAGCAAATTTGCTGATCTTTTCAGATCTTTTTTCAAATTTAAAAAATTTTCATCATTTTTCGAAATATTCGAAAAAAACCAAACCCCTACTTTTTTTTCACTTAATTGTTTATAACTTTTGCAATTTTTTTCGGCCCGTTTTGGAACTTTTCCTTAAACTTTCTAGATAATTTTCCGAATCGAATGAGACCATGGTCGTAATTTTTGGAGACTATACAAAAATTTTAGGAAAAATGTTACATGTTGACTAGACTAGAACCCCAAACGAAACTTCTGCTCTATTCAGACATTTCAGCCATCCTTTATCTTCATACCTACCAAATACGTTTATTTGCTTATCACTAATAACGTTTATTTATAGTGCACCAATCTTCATAATTTTCGCTGCAACTCGGCAACGTCGCATTTTAAGGGAAATGTAAAGATAGGGCTAGATGCATAATTTTACGCTGAATTCGATGGTAAATAAAAATACAGAGTGTCCCATTAAAAAAGTAAACTTTATATTTTAGAAATGTGTGTTTGCGAAAATACAACAACTTTCATTTAAAACATTTCTTTGGATTTTTTAGCACTTCCACACACTAATGGACCACCTTGTATGTTCGTTCTATATAAACTAAAAAGAAAATATTTCAAGTAGCATTTTTATATCAAATAAAAAAATTAGAAACATAAGTTATAGAGTGTATTGAGATGTACAAAAAACCAAAGTAACATTTTGGCATCAAATCAAAAACAAAAAAATAAAAATATTCTGGTAAATTTGTGAATTTTCTTAAATAAATGTTTTAATATACGTTTTAGAGAATAATGTTGAGTACAAAAGTTGTAGAATGTGTTAAGCTCTATGAAAAATTTCAGTAACTTTTTTGCGTCAAATGAAAAACAAAGAAAAAACGATTTTTTTTCAACTTTGACAGGCCTCTATTTAATTATGAAATGAGCCTAAAAAGTTTCTACCTGTAGATTTTCGGCTATTTTATAAAAGTCTTTTCTTTTACTTGATTAATATGAAATTTATCAACTGTTACCTGAAGAACATCTGACTCGAAACTTCGGAGATTGACGAAACAAATGAGTACAGCAAATTTTCGGCTACTATTAAATTGACATTTGGATATATTGTAAAATATTTCTCTTTTACTGTACTATAAAACTCTTGTTTTTTTCCAGGCATCTTTTACTTTACTATAATACCTACTCTTGTTTTTTCAAGTTAACTTTTACCGTACTATAAACAGTTTCTATGATTTGATTAAGAGACATTCTTATTATTCTACTCGGCATTTTACTTGATATGGGTCTCAAAGTTTTAAAATTATTTTCTTCAATTAGACAAACCGAACGGAACTTTTACTCATAATCCTTTTATCTCTTTTAATTGCCTCTTAAATTTTTCATTTCGTAATGTCGAATGGAGATATAACCAATTAAAAATTAATGCAAACGATTCAATTCCATTCGATTAAATCATATTAGAATTCGTGAGAATAAGTAATGAGTTCTGTTTGAAATGCAGATTCCGCGTCTAAAAAGTATTTGCAGATGTTATCGCCGTCATTTCAATTTGCATGGGAAACAGTGTAGAAAGTGCAAAATAAGTTAAATTCTTGGAGTTTCCACCGAATGTAATGGTTAACTTTTCTCGAGTAAAGAGATTATTCAATTATGAAATTTAATTGCATTTGGACAACGGAAATAAACGGACTCTCGTTGACCGACTATGTAGGTACTAAACCCGATTTCTGTAAATATACAGTAACTGCGTCAGTAGGTGCATGTTTTCTTTATAATAATTACACTGGAGAACACCAATTTTGTTGTCTTTAATTTTTCGACTAATTTCTGAGACCAAAAGTAGGAGTAGTTTTTGTCTAGCAATTTTTTAAGCTACAGGATATCCTTGCTTTTTACCAAAACTCATGAAAAATGTACAAATAAAGGAAAATTTTACCAAATATACTATTAGAAAAGAATATATTTTAATTCATTTAAAGGCTGTATATAGTTTCTACCGGCTGTATGTCGGAAAGTAGGGGTAAAAAAAATATGAGTTCGTTGAAAATAAAGCACCCGAGCTGTTTCGTAAATAAGTTTTATTAACCTTCATGGGACGGACATCAACATTTTACGAAAAGGACTAACTGGGGTCCGAGAAGACCCCATGCGTAAAATTGAAGAAATGCTGTATTTTTCTTTAAATTAAATATATAGAAAAGAAGTTTTATTAAAGTTTTACTATTAACCATTTATTAGTCAAAAATCATCACGAAAAAATACAAAATACCCTAATCACTAATACTACTAGCTATATATCATTTTAACATTTTTTACAAACTATCTCCGATTTTGAATGTTCTAGGCACTCAAAGTTATTACACCTAATACATATTTTTCTGGATTTTCTGTCTTTTCCTCTTTGACACATATGGCAGCGCCCCCTGGTAATGTTTTGTTGTTAAACTCTATGTTCTGTTGCATCCAGTAGTTCGGGAAAAACGTCTGTCATATGCCGTTTCCTATTCGTCTGAATGTATTTATTATTATATCGCCGGAAAACGTTTTTCTTTATGAGTTCTTTTCCTAGTCCCAAAATATACATTTTACGTTTATCCAAACTGTTTTTTCGCCAATCCGGGTTTTGCATAACCACAATTTATAAGCATTCATTCCTGCGATATCTATAAGATGCGAAAATATTGCCATTGGCCAGCGGTTTGACTTTCTCTGCACTGTATATTCTTTGGCCAACTTATCTGAAGTGTCGACAGCACCTTTTGTTTTGTTGTAATGAAGAATAATTTCTGGTTTATAGTGCTGTTCTTCTCCAGCTACTTTACTATCAGTATGCTCACTTGAAAGTAAGATGACAGCATGTTTTTGTTTTGGAACATAGGATACTAGCGTTCTTTGATTTCTAAAAACAAACATATTTGAAAACTCTTTCTTGTACGATGCCGGTAGAAGTTCCCTGGGAATAAATGTTTGCCTATATTGCTTTTCAAATAACTTACCCAAATAAACTTGCATGTTTGCAATATAAGAAGTTGTGCAGTCCACAAGAGCCCATATTTTGATTCCATATTTATCAGGTTTACTCTTCATATAGACTCGGAATGGTGCCTTACCCCTAAATGGTACAAGCTGTTCATCTACACATAGATGGTCGCCAGGATTAAGTGATTTTTTACAATTTAAATTGAAAATATTGAATATATCTCTTAACGGAGCTAGCTTATCTACTAATTTTCGTTCTTGTTTTGTTTGAAAGTTATCAAAGCGTAAAAATGAAGTAATTTGTTTGAATCTGTCTCTTGACATTGCAGCAGGAATTATAAGACGACAGTAAGAAATATCTTGACACCAGAGCATATCGATAGCCTCTTTCGATCCGTGAAGTGCGCCAAGAATAAGCAATAGTCCAATATAAGCTTCAATCTCTGTAGAATCAACAGGTACAAAAACTTTAATTTTATTCGGATTTTCTATATTCCATTTATCATAATATGTTTGTGCATTTTTGTTTGTTTCGGTTACTATTATGTTCAGAATATCAGGAGATAGGAAAAGAAGAAAAACGTCTTTTATACTTGAGATATCAGAAGTGTAATTTGTAAGGCCTAGAGCATGTCTCTGAATATTAGCTTTTGAACGTCTAACTTTTGTGTTTCCTGGAATTTTTGACCACTCAGTTCCATCTTTAGATTTATATACTGGAATGCCCTGGCTGTTACTAACTGTTGGTTCCTCTGGGTTCGTTTTCTCTATACTTTGATCAACAACTATTACATCATTTTCTTCCTCTACTTCTGTGACAATGTCTTCATCTTCTAAGTCACTCGATGTTTCCTCATTGATAACACTATCAAACTCTGGATCATCACTTTCAAGTATACGTAACATCTCTTCGTCAGTAAGCCCCTTGCGATTGTTTGTAAATAAAAACTGACTCATTTTCAAAACGATGTACCCTACTCGCAATATCACAAGAGACTAACCCGAATATTCAAGTCTAAAAATTATATCGCAGTGCGGGGAATCCCCCATTTGAACTGATAATTTACATTTAACAATTATATGGGTAAATTCCCTGTGAGTAAACAAACGTTAAATGAAGGGGATTCCCCGATTTTACTAACAGTTACCGGGATTATTTTATCGGACGTAAAAGGCTGACCGGGGTCTGAAGAGACCCCTGGAATATAAAACTATTTTTTGTTTATACCAGCCAATAAAAACTACTAAATACATCATATTTTATCAAAATAATTAATAAACTGCAGCTAGATGAAAGATCAATGTTTAAAAATTTGCGGTTGCAAAGATACAGCAAAAACATATGTCATGGGGTACAAACGGACCCCGACCAGTCCTATAAAGGTTAATGGTAATCTTCAAAAATGATGTTACACACGTTTTAAAAATTTAATTGTCAAGTTGAAGTTTATTATATATCTGTCAGTTTACATTTATTTTTTTTAATGTCACTTGATATTTTTGATATCCTCCCGCAGCGGAGAATCTTCAACTTCTAACGGAAAAAGAAGTTGCACTTACGAAGTCTAGACCCGTCACTCAATCGCACTTCACAAGCCCGCACTCGACCATCGCGCCCTACAAACACATCGATGACTTTAACCATCTTCCACTGTAGCCTGGCGTATGCTCTTGATGCAATAGTACGATTTCCATTTTTTAACTTTAACTTTCATACATGGCTTACACATTTACGGAATTTTAGCCTTAAAACACCACGCTGGGCCATGATATTACGATTGGCAGGGGCAATCAAACCTGCGAAATCAAAAGAAGGATAGGACTAACGTGGGCCGCCTATGGGAAGCTGAAGCACATTTTTAAGTCCGAAACCACCATATGCCTTAAGCGGAAGGTGTTTGATCAGTGTGTTCTGCCGGTTCTGACTTATGGTTCGGAGACTTTAACTCTAACACGAAAATCGGTAAATAACGTAAGAGTGGCCCAGCGAGCCATGGAACGCTCCATGTTGGGAGTCACGCTGAGAGACAGGATTCCGAATGATCGGATACGTCAGAGAACAGGGGTTACCGATGCAATCCAGCGAATAACATATCTAAAGTGGAACTGGGCTGGAACAGAGGTCGTCCGCCAACCCGGTGGACGGATGACATAAAAAGAGTAACACCAAATTGGATCCAGGATGCCCAGGATCGAAATAAATGGAGATCGTTAACGGAGGCCTATGTTCAGCAGTGGACGAGACAGGCTGTTTGATGATGATGATGATGATGGCTTACACAGAGTCGGATTCAGGGACTATACCAGTGTGCATTTTCGTAACTTTATTATCTCAGAAAATCGGAAAATAAGCTATAACTTTGATATCATCATTTGAAAGCCCGTTTAATACCATATAATTTTCTATAGTGACATTTCTTTATATATGTCATAATAATCGTTCATAACGTAAATATAAGTATCACCGACCATGCATGTAATGCTGACCAAAGTAATGTTCTAGAAAAAACCTTAAATTCCTAACGCCTGTATAGGTTGACCTTTTGCCACTTGATGTAGGACGTCGTTGTACGGCATATGACGTTTTGTTTTAAACGTTTTCCGTTGATCAGTGCCTACAACCCACAAGTAATCGACAATACTTTCTTGGGACATATAACTTGTTAACACATTAACTAAGAAGTTTTGTGATTTTGTTAAGGATATTATTCTGTAATAGGTACGAATATTACTATAACTGGATTATAGAATGCTAATCTATGCAATTTAGTGGTGTTATCAACAAAATTTTGTTTGATTGAGAGAGTTATAAATTTGTGAAACGTGATATATGATGAGTCGGAAATTAGGTGCATCAGCGTTAAAATAGCCGATTCCAAAAAAATTGTATGACTTACGATACCGGTATTTTTTTACGGCACCGGGTTTTAAAGCATTCTTTTTCCATTGCCTCTAACGAGAATAGTGCCGTCATGTATAATGTAATCAAAAAGTACCCCCTTTTTTAAGACATTTCAACTCACCTGTGCACTCACCTGTACCGCGGAAAATTGACGGCATAGTGCCTAAAGTTTGTTTCTCGACCAGTACTTCAAGATTATATATGACCCATAAAATCAACCCCTGAAAATTTGTCTGGGTTTGTGGTCTATCGTTTATTTCTTGATGTCTGACAGCACATTAGCCTCATTAAATATTCAAATAGAAAATTATCTCTTACAGAGTGATCCTAAGAATTTTACAACTAAATACTAAAATTATAATGCAAAACAAGTAGGTGTCTGTATCGGTTATCTGTACATCCCTGTTTCAGCTCAAAATACAATATGGTGATAAAACTGAACAATGCCAGCTAAACGATGAACAGTGCGGCAGTGGCGGAGATTACGATATTAGTTCATTTTGCTTATTTAATTAGATTCGGTCAACATTACAGTTGAAATAAAATTCATTCGTTTAGGCCTATTAACAAGTTACATTTTCATTTTTATTAAATTAAATTAATTGAAGAAAATATAGTTTAATTTTCATAATTCAAATTTATTGACAATGAATTAATGTATATTAAGTAAAGAATAGGAAATATAAAATTCAATCTATAGTATCATCCTCTTCGCTGGCCATACAAGAATCATCCGAAGACTCGTCGAGAGAGATCACTATCGGTTCTATAGTTTGTTCTATAAGGTTATCTAAAACCCACATTTTCTCTTCCTCTTTAATTACATGATTCGCAGCATCTCTCCAGTTCTCCTCATTATTGTTGTCAATGAGTACTTCATGAGTACACGAACATCTTAATCTTAAATGTTTTATTATGTCTAGCTACATAACCTTTCATTTGGGCCCATATTAACTCTATCGCATTCAATTCACAATGGTATGGCGGCAAATGAAGCACTGTTATCCCACGATTCTTGGCTATTTCATCAATAACAAACTTTTTAAAATGTAGCTTGTCATCTGAAGCAACCTTTAAAAGTTCTTTTTTCAACATATCATCTTCAATTGGTATATCTTTTACGATTAACCAGTTTCTAATATCAGCTTTTCTCCAAGAGGTAAATGGAAGATTTTCTGTTAATCGCGAATGATAAGTGGCATTGTCCATAACGATTACAGCATTATTTGGAATTAATTCGACCATTTGTGTAAAATACTCTTCAAAAACATCTGCAGTCATTTCTTCATGATAGTCTTTGGTTGATGTTGACTGAAACTCCAGTAAACCACCTTCAACGAACTCTTGATTGCGTTATTATTAGTCGGCGACTTTTACCGATAGGAATTTTCAGTCCAGTAGATAAACATTCTATGAAAGCTTGACGACTGGTTTGAATACTTTTGACCTGCCATATTTTTTTTGCTGAATGTCCTTCATTGAGCCATGTCTCATCTAGATAATAGATTTGTCTTCCCTCCAGTCTGTATTTTCGGATATCTCGTAAACACTGGCGTCTCCAACATATTATTTCTTCGTTGTCGATTAGCACTGATTTGCGACTTTTCTTCTCCCACGTAACATTTAATTGTGTAATATTTTCCACAAAGTTTTTCTCTCTATGTCAGGCAAATTCTCGTCCTTCTTCACCATTCTTAGAATTATGTCAAGGATTGGGATCTCTTTTTCAAAATATAATTCGTGTACTTTTCGTCTTATTGTATTTTGCATATGTTCATCAAGGTCAAATGGTTTTCTTCCAGTTGACTTTTTAAGTGGAGATATATTTCCATTTTTCCTCTCTCTTAGAAGCCTTTAAATAGTAGATTCACTAACTCCTGTCATAATGGAACATGTCGAAACTATATTTCTAACAGTAGCAGCCGGAATTTGATGTACAACAGCATCATGCAGATTTAACACTACAGTCTTCGTTTGTAAGCTAAGCACGCTCTTATACTTTACTGGGGTAAAACTTGAAGACATTTTTCACAACACAGTTAACACTTATGGAACATAAGCGACTCTAAGCAAAACAAATTATAGAAATTTCGGCGAGACCAAGTTTTACCGTATATACCTGCAAAATTTCTAAGTACTCATTGGGACAATCCCTAGTAGGACCCTATTGTAATGTTTCTTGGAAATGTTATTATCAACATTTCGATAATCAGAAAGTAATTATCTGGAGAATGAATTGATAAATGGTCTCCCAAGAATTGACCTGCTTCAAATTCTCAAGATAATTAATAAAATATACAGTCAGAATAGTTGCGTTACAAGATTATTTCAAAAATAATTTATTGTTTTAACTGTATGTACTCTACAAATGTATGAAGGTCAGTTAGTTGCTTTAACTACTTACATTTATATTACCTTTATATATCAGATCGGGTATAAAATTAAATAGTAAATAAATTCCTTAGATGAACGGTGACGCTTATGGTTCAGTACCTGACTAGCATCTGTGACCTTTTCGCGTGCTGTCAGACAATAAGAAACAGACTATAGTACTTTTATTATGTTTGTTTAGAATTTTGCTTTTCAAAAGGGTTTGAGTATCGCTGCTGCAGACCTATTATAATTTTCAAACTAAACTAATTTTTTTTATACTTAAAATGATACACAACTGAAACGACCCTTATTTTCCTTTCAACTAAATTTTTTACTATCTTCAACTAAAAAACAAACATACACCAGTATCCGTAGAAAAATCTAATAGTCACACGAAACTCTGAGGTCCAACTTAAGAATGTCAATGGCAATTCATCTGAGTTTAATTAGAAAGGTTTTTGTTTATGTTTGGGACAGATGTGGGGAAAAGTTGGGTGATGCTGAACCGTAGACAGTAGTTGAGTCGAAATTCCGTAAGAGGGCGGAGCAGGTTTCATTTTACGGCCTTTTATAGAATCCTGCGATGTATATACTGTGCTAATAAATGATAATATCGAAGGGAATAAATTTTGTTAGTTTAAACATTTATTAGCTATTAGAAAGCTTTCAGTTTCGTTTTTCGCTGCATTAGCTGTTACATATACTGAACCCACAGCCACGGGACGCTCTCAACATCGAATAAGTACACACACAAATAAATAGGTAGCTAATATACTTTGCAACTCAAATCTTGCGACACCCTTTATTTTAGTAATTTGTCGAATTTCTAGCGAAGGCTGTCACCACTATTTGGCATATGTCAACCCGACTACCAAAATGTATATGTTGTGTATCTCAGTTACTGCCACTTTAGTTGATTTTACGACGCGGCTATCATTCAAATACGGTCCCGTTATGGCCCATTTTGAAAATTGAGTCGCTTTTATAGAGAACTTGAATATACTCCTTCCTTTTTAGAGGTTTCGGGCTAACGTCGAACGCTTGTATCTTTTGTAGTTTTTTTTATGGAGTAGCATCGGCGGCAGATCGTTTTCTAGCGTAAGAGGAGTTTTCAGAAAATATGTGACAGCGAAGAATTTCCGATAAAACGTTTGATATTACTAAAATTGACAAAAAAAAAATAGTGGTTGGTCGGCAGTTGATATTATTTGAAGAAAAGATTGATAAAATGTCGACGATAACATTTTAAAAGCTTTTTCATCACCTCGTTATCTTTAAGAAAACGTTTCACATCTCTAACTATCGATGTTAATTATACGCCAATCTGAAAAACATAAAAATTTAATGACGTTAAACATGATTTTAACAATATTGCATCATTAGTTAATTACCTTGTCTCGTGAAAGATGTCATTATCATACAAAAACCACTATGGTGGCAAATTTACGAAATATATATGTTTTTAGTCAGTAGAAATTACCATAAGAAAGCCATCAGTTTAAAATATATCGTAAGATAATTCAAATTATTTACAGGATAGGATTGAGATGAATTTTAACGTGCTTTTGTCGATTTAATAGTACCAAGACTTCGAGACACGAGACTAGTTTGAACATTACAAATTCGACAAAAATTATTTTTTTATAGGATATTTAAAATGGGGTAAAGATGAAGCTTAACCCATTAGCATCCAATGTCCTTGTTTGAACATAACATAATCTGCTTTCATTTCCTTGTGATACGTGTGCTGGAGCAATACCGTTTTTGTGGCAAGTGCAACTATGGTTTCCTAACCAAATTTCATAACTTATATTTAGCAAATGATAATTTTTTAATCGGATATTTAAAATGGGGCAAGAACGAAGCTTAACTCATTAGCATCAAGTGTCCTTGTTTGAGCACAACATAGTTTGCTTTCATTTCCTTGTGATACGTGTGCTGGAGCAATAGCGTTTTTGTGGCAAGTGCAACTATGGTTTCCTCACCAAATTTCATAACTTATTTATTTATTTATTTGTTTATTTATATCAAAACAGGCCTAATTATTTTGATAACATAATATATACGATATATTTCACTTATAATATAAACTTAACTATACCTAGGTACATTGTACGAGTATTAATTTGATAAAATATGTACGAGGTGTATTTACTTTTAAGTTGATAGAGTGATGATTTGCCTAATATTGTTTTTGGATAAACGTCTACTGACATTGTCCAGTCTAAATCGATCAATTCATTAAATTCATTTGCTAGACGACACATGGTCACAAGCGGGGAGCGAGTGATTGTATGTAAAAGCGGAATATTAAATAATGACTTAGTACGGGTTCTTCTGGATGGAACATTAAATCTTAGTAATGACAAAATTTCCGGAGAGTTAATTTTATTATTTACTATTTTAAACAAAAAAATCAAAGCAGCTAATTTTCGCCTGTCTTCTAACGATAAGATCTTGAATTCATTTCTTAGTTGGATAGCTCTAACAATGTTATAATCTGGTCGTACATGATATTTTTTTAAATAAAGATATCTCAAAAATTTATTTTGATTTTTTTCTAAAATAGATAGCGTAGTATGGTACTCAGTAAACCAAATTTGATTTCCATATTCTAATTTAGTTCTTACAAGTGTAAAATAAAGGATTTTCATGGCATCTATGTTAGAGAAATTGACAGTTTGTCTAATTATACAGGGTGTCCCGGGACTAATGGGAAAAAAGTCAGGAGAGTATAATATGAGCCAAAATAATGTTAGTACTTCATATAAACTTTTACTATGCAGGCCCTCGTTTTCGAGTTATAGGCCTCCAAAGTTTAAATTTTGAATTTGGTTTTTATTTTTATTTTTTGTACTAGTTATTTGATCTTCATAAAATTTACGGCAAAGCTATAATGTAAGTGTATGTTTATTTTGGTAAGGTAAACAGATTTACAGTAGTGCATTGAAGCCAGGGACGGACTACTCGCAATGGTTAGTGATCCAAAAATTTTGCAGGTATGGCACACCCTGTATGAAATTATCGAAATTCACTTCCCCACACATTAAGCTAACGAAAAGGTACTCTTGTTGGAATTCGATCAAATAAGCCGTTTGGCTAATATTTACAGTTTTATTAATGCACTACGTACAAATGTACCTAACTAACTTATTAATACGATGTCCAGAATTTACTTGCTTTTAATCAAAATTACGAACATAACATTATTAAACCATTAAGAAAACCTCAAAAAATACAAGTTATAAAACATGAGACTAATACTAATTCCTAAACAACAACAAAAACTAACGTTATTCTAATAAATGTTCAATATGAGCTCCTCCCACTTCCACGCACATTCTAAGTCTACGAAGGCTGTTTCTTTGCACTTGAAAGAGCAATTTCACACTATTTCTAATAACATTGCAGTGTAACACAATTCTGTCTATTAAATCTTGCCTTGTTTGCACAGGTGTTGCGTATACCTTACTTTTGAGATAACCCTAGAGAAAGAAATCCATAGGATTAACGTCTCCTGATCGCGGTGGCCATTGAAAAGGGCCTCCACGACCAATCCATCTATTAGGAAGCCTTGTGTGTAAATGCTGTCGTACATCTAAACTGAAATGAGGAGGGGCCCCATCATGCATGAACCATAAATTCCTACGAGTTTGTAGTAGCACATCATCAAACAGATTCCATAACTCATTTTGCAAAAAACTCCAAATATCTCTGACCGGTCAAAGTACCGTCAATAAAGTATGGCTGTATCAAATTATTGCCAACTATTCCTGCCAAACATTAACCATGAATCTATGCTGGATCCTAGTTTGGATAATGCCATGTGGATTCACATCATCCCATAAATGCATATTATGAGAATTTATGATTCCATCTCTGGTGAAACCCGGTTCGTTCGTAAAGAGAACGTTACTAATAAATGTGTTGTCTGCTTGTTGTTGTCGCAGAAACCACTGGCTATACTCAAGTCGAGCAGGATAATCAGCCACTGTCATACGGTGTACTTTTTTCATGTGAAAAGGATATAACAGCTGTTCTTTTAGGACGCGATGAACAACTGATTTCGAGACGTTATGTTCTCTTGATAATTTTCTAAAACTCGATGGTTCATTATCAACTGCATTTAATAAGTCTTGTTCAACTGCCACAGTACGTATGCTTCGTACTGGACCTTCTCCAGCTTTTTCTGGCGAAAATCTTCCTAAAATTTAAAATTTTGTTTTGTATACATGGAAAATTACATTTACTTATTCATACCTGTTTCTCGTAACCTGAGATCAATACGCCCAAACATGCGTCTGTCTGGCCATGCTCTGTTTGCAAAATGTTCTTCATAAAGCCTTTTGGCCTCTAAACAGTTTCGAGAAGCCAGTCCATACATTAGATGTTTATCTGCGTACTCAATAAAAGCGAATTCTGCTATTGTAACTGTTAAATTAAGGACTTATGAATTATTGACAAGTACTGACTACGAACTATTCTACACAACGTTTGACAACTAATCCTATGGTAACTTGATAAACGGTAAAAACACTTATAAAAAGTTTTTACCAACTTTCCAATTAATAAGTCGTTAATGTTTTTCATCTTCTGCTATCGTTAAATTATTTTCTTGTAGTACTCTAGGTAAATTTTGGACATCTATTAAAAGTTAGTTTTACCTCGTTGTGTACTTATAAAAATGGTGAATGCGTAAACTGGTACGTAGTGCATTAATAAAACTGTAAATATTAGCCAAACGGCTCATTTTATCGAATTCCAACAAGTGTACCTTTTCGTTAGCTTAATGTGTGGGGAAGTGAATTTCGATAATTTCATACAGGGTATGCCATACCTGCAAAATTTTTGGATCACTAACCATAGCGAGTAGTCCGTCCCTGGCTTCAATGCACTACTGTAAATCTGTTTACCTTACCAAAATAAACATACACATACATTATAGCTTTGTCGTAAATTTTATAAACTATAAACTAGTACAAAAAATACAAATAAAAACCAAATTCAAAATTAAAACTTTGGAGGCCTATAACTCGAAAACGAGGGCCTGCATAGTAAAAGTTTATATGAAGTACTAACATTATTTTAGCTCAGATTATACGCTCCTGACTTTTTTCCCATTAGTCCCGGGACACCCTGTATATCCCAATAACCGATTTACAGATATTGTAATATTTTTAATGTTTTTAGCAAAAGATAGTGAACTGTCATAAGTTATACCCAAATCTTTTACTTCTGTACAACGTTTTAGGGGTTCGGTATCAATGCGATATTCAAAAATAATGGGATATTTGGAACGTGTCACAGTAAGAGTAAAGCATTTTTTCACGTTAAAATATAATTTGTTCATTGAAATCTACTCATAAATGCTATTTAAATATTTCTGTAGTAGAACACAATCTCTAACAGTTTCTACGCGTTTGAAATTTTTTAAATCATCCGCAAATAGCCAAGCATTCCGAGTATTCAAGTTTCGAAGGTAAGTCATTAATGAAAATCAGAAATAGAAGGGGACCCAAATTAGATCCCTGAGGAACCCCTGAGTTAGCTTCAAATTTGCCAGAAGTATTTCCATTGTGTTTTACCATTAAATATCTGTTTTGCAAATAATCACTAATTAATTTAATAAAACTATGTGATACACAAAACCCACTGAGCTTCCATAAAAGAACGTCATGATCAACCGTGTCAAACGCTTTTCTAAAATCTGTATATATAGTGTCGAGGTGTATTCTATTCTCCAATACCCCAAACGTATAATTACCAAAAATGAGCATGTTTGAACTAATAGATTTATTAGCCACGAAACCATGTTGTTGTGATACTAAATATTTTTCAACATACTGATACATATTTGAATAAATAATTTGTTCAAATAACTTGGCTGGTGCACACATTATTGATATTGGTCTATAGTTTTCAATATCCATTTTGTTACCAGACTTAAGGATAGGAGTAACAACACCTGTTTTCCATATGGATGGAAAAGTACTGGATGCTAGGATTAAATTATGAATATGCATTAAGGGTAGTTTCAGCTAATCACTACAAGCCTTGAGGAGATAGGGCGGGATTCCATCTGTCCCAGCTGCTTTTTTCGATTTTAGTTTTTTTATCGCATTATGAAAATCCAATTCCGTAACAATATCAAATACAAAAGTGTCATTACTTACCATGCTTTCACATGGAAATTTCAAATCATATGAGGCTTTAACTGACGAATAGGCAGATGAAAAGACATCCGCAAAAGCGTTTGAGGTTTCATTTTCATCCACTTGTCTTTCATTGTAATAATAATTACCAAGGTTTGATCTGTTATTTATTTTATTGTTAACATAATTCCAGAAATGATTAACGTCTGTAGTTAAATGTTGTTCTATATTTTTAATATATTTATGTTTCTCCAACTTAGTTAAGGATTTAACTTTGTTCCTCAGTGCCATGAATTTTTCATCGAATACATTAGACACTATCCTCAGTTTTCTAAGTCTTTCTTTTTCTTTTAATACATCCCTAATTTCTTTTGTAAACCAAACTGGAAAAGTTTTGGACTTTTCACAAAAAACAAATTTAGGTACACAATTATCAATTATTTTATTCCATATATTGTAGAATTCATGTAATGCTACATTCACATTAATTTTTTCATCCAAAACTTTCTTCCAATCTGCATCCCTAATACTTCCGCTTAACCTAAGAAAATCTGCTTTTTTAAAATCATATCTAGACTCTTTTATATTGAGTATATTTATTTTTGTATCGGACCTAACTCTAATCATAATTTCCAATGCAGGATGGTGTAGATCTTCCTTAACAAACGGTAGACCGTCCCTAACTACTGTACAATTGTTAATATTACTTTCCGAACTAATAACTAGGTCCAGTGTTCTACCTTGAAAATTTTTAATATCATTATACAAACTAAATCCATTAAAATCCATGAAGTCTTGAAATGTTTCTACTATGCCATTATAAATATTGCTTTCATAATTAATACCGGTTATACTTGGTATATTGAAATCTCCAAAAATAAATGTTTTGTCATTATTCACTATATGCCTTTGCAGAAGTTCAAATGCTGTTTCATATACCTTAGTTTGACTCCCCGAAGGAATATATATACAACAAAGGGTGTATTTAGTACTATTTACTTTAATTTCTATTGCAATCGCCTCAAAATAGGAACTAATTTTAAAAACTTCTAAAATTTTATATGTTTTCTTAACAGCTATAAAAACTCCCACGCCTTTTGATTTTCCTGTAAATTCAATATTCCTATCAGCTCTTATCAGATTGTCATATCCAGCGTTTACTATCTCTCCATCAAGGGTTCCCTCCTGCAACCAAGTCTCGACTGCAATAACTATATCAAAGTCCTCACTCAAACAACTTGTATAAAACTCGTTAATTTTCGTATTAAGTCCTCGACAATTTTGAAAGTAAATGCTAAGGGTAGTTGACATAATTGTGGCAACCGAATAAGCAAACAGAAAATCATTATTTTTCGGGAATGCAAAATGCCAATAACAAAAATATATTCATATATAGGTATCCTACAATAATTCATCTTCAATAATACATAGGTACATATTTATACTTGCATAATCAACTGAACTAATCATAATTATTATAACAATTATAAAATGAAACAAATTTTGCATAATAATCTTGCTAATAGTAGAATTACCATATACAAATAAAGCGAAAAAAAAAGAAAGAAATACTAAGTTATAAGTACATATAAGGTAAACGCCCCAGTTATCGACACAGTTATGATGCCTTTGTGGTTTGCATAGTCATTATAAAAAGCCTTACATTTATATTTATACAATAGGCATAAACATAGGTTCATTATTGATCTGTGAACAATGTTCATAACATTTCAAACATTTTATTTAACCTGAAAAATAAATGGGTGGAAAAGTATTGTTAAAATATAATGTCTCTATTATCGACACAGGAAAATATTGAGTGTATCAATTATCGACACCCAAAGTTCTAGTTATCGACATATGTCGATTGACACTAAACATTAAAATAAGCCACTCTTCAGCAGAGAAGAGATGGTTGCTGAATGTCAAATTCAAAAAAGGAAGACTTTTGTAGGAATGTACCTATTTCTGAATTTGAAGTTTTGTGCGATAGTAATCAAGAAATTAACAAATTAATTTCAAAAACTTCATTGAAAAATTGTTTATTAACAAAATAAAAATTCATTTCAAATTCAATAAAATAAATTCTGTATTATTATAGATATGTTCAAAACAAAAATAAAAAATTATATTGCAACCATTAGAATACTAAGTACATTAGCAATTTTTTACTATACTTAAAGAAAAACAAAATACTTAAATACTTATACCTAAGTATGTATATAAAAAAATCACACTGAAGAGTGTTATTGCATCCCACTTATTTCAGGAACCTCGTATATACCACGTTTATTTATAAGTTTAGGTTTTGTAATCACACGCATAATGTCGTTGACATTATAATCTAATTTATCTTCCACTTTTGGCCATTTCCAGTTCTGGCCACTTTTTTCCATTGCTCGAACACTATATTCATTTTCAGCAGAATTACTTATTATTAAGCCTGGGAAAAACATGTCATAATATTTCACTATGACATAATCCCCAATGCTATATTTGATTTCTTTAGTCACTTCTGTTTTCCTTTTTTGTTTCGTTTGCCTTGCTATTTTTCTCTTTTCTTTTTCGTCAGTTTCAATTTGCTTTTTTTGTTCTTTTTTTCGCTGGTATTCTTGCCATTTTTGTGATGATGCTACCGCTGGTAACTTTTCCTTCAGTTTCCGTTTAACTTCTAATTTTTTATCATCTTTGGGGGCCCAGAATAAAGCTTTTTTGAAGGGCGTAGGAATATTTTCTTTATCTTGAGTTTTCTCACTTTCTGTCGATTTTGGTCTCTCTGACGTTTTCTGTTTGTCTGGCGTATTCTCTTTTTCTAACGTGTTCTGTCTTTCTGGGGCTTTTTCTCTATCTGTCAGGATCTGCATTACTGACAGTGTCTGCCTACCTCTTGTATGATCTCTATCTGTCACCCGAGCTGTCACCTTATTTTCTTCTGAAGTCGTTTCTTTTTTTGATGTTTTATTAACTTTTACCGAAGTCTTCTCTTCGACTTGGGTCATCTTTTTTCCTGAAGTTTGAGGTTTTCCTGATGTTTTCTCTTCTTCTGGAATTGTCACTTCTTCTGGTATGGTCCTTTCTTTTGGTATGGCCCCCTCTTTTTTGGTCCCTTCTTCTTGTATGGTCCCTTCTTCTGGTGTCGTATCTTTAGTTGGTGTTCTATCATCTCTTAATGTATTTTGTTTCTCCGGGGTTTTGTAGTATTCCTCATTATTTTTCCAGTGAGTATCATCATTATACTCTGCTATATCATGTATCGGTGTTAATCTATCTGCCAGTTTTCCGTTATGTGTATAGTTAAAGTCATCAGTATTGTCTTGAATATTATACAACAAATCTACATCAACATCGTCTGAAGTAATATTGAGAATATCTATGCTTCCCAGGGAACAAGCATCCGAAGTATTTGCCAGGTCCCCATTAATTTTGGTATATTCTTCTTCAGGAAGTACTGTAATCACAATGGGGTTGTTTACTGTTTGTGTATCTACATGACAACAATCTTCCTTGAGGCTTTTCCAAAACAAAAACAGGCTCTTATCTTCTGAAGGCCCTTCCCATTCCTGTGCACTTAGCTGAAATAATTCAATTTTGTCTTGAATTCTGGTTTCGAAAAATTTAAGGAATTTTCTCGTATCAGAGACGTTAAATTCGAGTGTTTTATCAGCATTATTTGTCGCATTTTCATTGGGTTTGTTTCTAGTATCGAAAAATTTCTCAAACTTGATACTATTAGGTTGGAGTGGGAAAAGACCACAAGCTCTAAATCCATTGGCTAAAATACTTGGCATTTGGCTTCGAAAACCATCAATAACTTTCTTAAGTAACGGAGCGAAGTCTTCTTTTTTAAACTTGACTCCATTGTTTTCAATTCTCCAATTAGTTACAGCCTTCTTCCATTCTAGTTTTAGTGACCTAAATACCGCCACATCAAGCGGTTGAAGAATGTGAGTTGAGTTCGGAAAAAGGCTAATCAGAATAATTTGATTTTTAGAGCAGAACTCACTTAGTTGCATGGTCAGATGCGACGAATGGCCATCTACAAATAGTACAACTGGAAAAGTGACGTTGTTGTTTTTTAACCATTCGAAAAAAATGTTCGAAATATACTCAAAAAATGATTCGCCAGTCATCCAACCGTTGTCTGATCGACCTAGTGCCCAATCAGGGGGTACTTTTGTAGCTATATAATTGGGAAGTCTTTTGTACGCAAACATTACTAGAGGCGGTGGAATATCACCGGCAGCATTGCACATCAAAAGAGTTGTCACGCATTCCTTTTCATCATTATTTATGACTGAATAAATTGCTTTTTCACCTTTTCGCACGATAACTTTTTCCCCCTTGGGACTTAAAAAGAATGCAGTCTCGTCGCAGTTGTAAACTCTTTTTGGATCACTCCATATTTCCTTGAGGTCATTGGTCTGAATATACTCTTCAATTTCCGCAAACCAAGCTCTTAATTTGTCCTCTGTTACATTTGCCCTGGCTTTCGTTAAATTTAGAGAAATCCGTTTAGATAATTCTGGGTGCCTCCGCATGAAAGACTCGAACCAACGTCTGCCAGGTTTGCCATTAGTGAATGGTGTCTCTCTACCAAGTTCCTTGATAAGCATTTGGACACTTTCCAATAATTGATTTTTGGTTACCGGAAAACCACACTTGGAACTCTGGATCATCCAATTTACAAGATGATGTTCTTCTTCTGTTGTCAATACGGTGTCGGGACCAATTTTTCGCTTAAGAGGTACTCTTCCATTAACCTTATCTAAAATTGTAGTCCTAGGAACTTTGAAGTTTTTGGCCGCCTGTAGTGCAGGCATGCCTCCTCTTACAGCGGCCACAGCATTTTCCATGTCTGTTTCGGAGTACTGCAGTCTTTGCGCCATTTTTTCATATGTATTTTAGTATTAATATCTGAAATAAAAACGGGTTTCATGTATCGACATATTCAGGTTGCAATTATCGTTACTTATTGACAGGCATGTTTTTCGATGACCTATGATAGTAATATAACATGTCGATGTGCTTTATTTGTAATTTTTGGGCTTTAGAGGTAAGAAAGCATCTTAAGTATAACAGCATTCGGTAAAATGAAGCTAAAAATATGTTTTTTTTTTAAACTACAGTTGTTCCTCATATCGACAATATAGGTATCATATGTCGACACAAAGTTGTGTCAGTTATCGACACTTAGATATTTTATTTTTTTTGCTTAAATTTTAGGCAGAAATTTCTATGTCGATAATTAGTACACAGTACGAGGAACATGTATTTTATAAAAAAAAGCTTTAATAAGTCCAATAATAATATATTTAAAAAAAATATTTACAAAAAGATAAATTTCAGCTGATACCCAATTATCGACACAAATGTCGATGTTTAGTGCAGGTGCAATTTTGCGTGTACCATTTATCGACATTAAGGTTTTATGAAGTGTATGTATAAATTTTGATTATTTAATCAGTAATTATTATTCTAAAACTATTTAATAAAGTTATGAATGTTGCTGAGTTTCACTAAGTAGCGTAAGCTATCACTAACAAGAATACATAATATAGCCGGATGCTTAGCTTACCTAGTAAGAATTACGCTGCTTGCGGTTCGGCGCATGACACTCGACTAGTTCCTTGTATTTATTAGCACATTCACTGACTGGATCAACCCCACGCCGTTCCGATTGCAAGCGAACACACTGACAAGGAGTATAACACTTCAAAATTTTCATTTTTAATACGTATGCCTTTATTTTATTGATAATGACTGAAAATGTGTCGATAGCTAGGACACTGACGATAATTGAGTCTTTTACCTTAACTAGTTATAGGCCCAGAAAGTACGCTCATGGCGAAAGATGAGAAGATTGGAGATTGCTCGATCAGCGCTTATATTTAATAAAACCAAATGCATTATAACTTTAAGACCACTTCTTGTTAACATCTCGCTAGCTTCTTGTATATTCATATTCAACGCATTTATATATTGTATATTATTTTGTAACAATAAAGTTTATGAAATCATTTTTTAAAAATAAGCTTTTCAAAAGAATATCTATAATTAACTATTAGAACATATATTAATTATTGCAAGACAAAAAATAAACAACATAGGTATCCGATACCATATAATAACATCAATCAAACAAATTTAATTAGATAAATCACAATAAATTAACAATATTTCACCAGTGTGTACTCGCCTTTACCCAAAAATATCGAAATTGAAACAAAAAGGTCAAAGCAAAATTTATCAAATTCACATGTTTTGTTATAAAACAATATTACTTGCTAGTTTAGGTCCGCTAATTTGGCGATTGAGGATACGATGTTGTCACGTCTGACAAAAATTCTGCCATTTCTTGACCATGCCGCCTGTTTGCCAAACTTTAATTTAGCAGCTCGCAAAAGTTGATACGATGTAGTAGTCAAATTCTCATTTATATAAATATTTGAAGTTAGTAGTGACTTTCGACCAATTAGAATTTCAGTTCTTCTTAGAATTGTAGTAAATTCGACAATAATAATCCTAGGCTTAGTACTTCCTTCATCAAATTTTCCGATTCTAAATGTATTATAAATTTCCCAATGAGAACACTTCATTTTCAAGGCGTCGTTAAAAATAGTGAGAATCTTGGCAAGCAAATTTTCATCCCGCTCATCCTTCACTCCCATCAAACTTATTGTATTTGCCTTAAACTTTTGATCGTAGACTTCCAATTTGTTTTTAATTAGATTTAATTTCTTATCATTGGATTGGACAACGGTTTCGTAACTTATGTTTAGCAAATGATTGGATTGATCTTTCTGAAGATATTGCCTTTAAATTTTTGGACTTTTTTAATAAAATCAGGTGATTCAATACATCATTTCCTCTTCGCTCCCGTAAAACATCACAAATCGTGGTCCACGAAAGGAACACGTACTTCATCTAAGAAGATGAGATCACTCGTGTACATTTAAAAATTCACCGACAATCTTCACATACTCAATTATATATCAATAACTATAAAATATTGTACCGGAAAACTATCAAATCTATTAAACAAAACTATTATAACAATATTAGTGTTTTTAAATGAAACTCAAGGTCTCTAGTTAATTCCACAATATAATACAAGTTATTGAAAATTCTAAGAAATTGACAGGTTACTTCTTGGTCTAGCCAAAAAAATATAACTACTAAACATCAGGTAGGCATAAAATGAAATGTAACTTCTGTCATTCTGACGATGATATTGATTTATCGAAACAATTGTCAATTTCTTAGAATTTTCAATAACTTGTATTATATTGTGGAATTAACTAGAGACCTTGAGTTTCATTTAAAAACACTAATATGAGCATATACCACGAAGTAAGGGTCGAGACAGTCAATTTTATTATAACAATAGCATCTCTAGAGCTAAAAATTCCTGTTATCAATGATTTAAGGAACAAAACTCGTTCCTCAAACTTTATTGAACTCGACCCAGTGAACTTAACAATTATTTCGTAAACGTTAGTAAGAATATTAGCTCTACAATATCTCCAACTCGTGATGCTATTTCTTTCCTCGTTCCTTCTAAAAGAATCAATGATAATATCTTCTTTAGATCAATAGATAAAGTTGACCTAGTGAAAACCATACTCAGCATTCAACTTTCCTAACTGTCTAAAAACAGCCATAATTGTTCCCCTCCCCAAGGGTGGCGAGAAACATAATACTAGTAACTATAGTCCTATTGCCTTATTACCAATATTATCGAAGATTACGTCTCCCTAGATACCAGAACGTTAGTGAAGTTTGGCAATGCTTGAAATACACCTACTCAAAACCCAACATGAAGACAGAAAGTTTATTAGATTTTCCGCACGGAAATACTTGTCTTTGTTAAATGCTCACATTAAGTTGTTTAAATAAATTAAAATATTATTATTAGTTAATTCAACACAAAGTTTTTTAATTTATACAGTCACACGGTTAGACTATTTTTAGTTGTATTCAATACTACTTTTTTTTCTCAAAAAGTTAGCTACAGTTCCCACAACTTGTGGTCACCGATGAATAGCAGTCGTTCGCATTTATTAGTTACTAAATCAGAACCTTAAATAAATTTGGTTACAAAACATAAACTTTAATCGATAAACGTTTCTCATAAAAACTGAAAGAATGTAGATAATAAATAATTGAAGCGTTAAACTACTTTAGACGTAAATCTACAACCCACTGAACTAACCGAAACAGATGTTTTGGATGTGTTCCAACTAATGTCAAAATATTATGTAAATAACGACAAAATCAACAAGTTGGGCGTACGAAATCTTGACAATGTTTTCCTACACAAAAATAGATAAACAATCGACCACCTAAAGAGCGTGAAAAAATAGATGGATTTTTTGGGTCAGTGCCGAATTTTATTAGAAAAAAATTATTGTTTTACAAATAGATCGAAAATATTGACATATTGGATAAGGTTTCTAAAAAAATAAATGATAGAATTCGTCACACGCAAAAAAAATCATTGTAGAAGCAGAAATAAATTTTAGATTAAAAATTTTCCATTGCAATTGTGTCTACAATATTTCTTTAATGATCATAAATCGTGTATTATAAAAATATTTGTATCGTCGGCGGCAATTACTAAAGATTATTTAGCCTCGTGTGCAGTTAAAAGTTCGAAAACGAAAAACTTGTTTTTAAAAACTTTTATTTTATTATTGAAGCGCAACAAAAGAACTAAACTAACAAAATATGGTTTTCTACAATATATAGTTATAATGAAAGTATTATATTTCTTGCTACGTTGCATTGTGCAAGAATGTAACTCCTCCACCCCTGGATGGAAACGCATCCCTCAAGGATGTGGTTTCAGGACATCAAACGACAATTTCTACTTCCCTTGGTCGTTGGTTTTGTTGATGGTAGAACGCACAGATTTTTCTTAATATCCCAAATCCTAGAATGGAACCCAAGAATAAGTATAACAGGATTGTCCATATACTTGTTCTGGAATAGTAAAGTGGACTGCCAATATTTTCTAAATTTTCCTTTTGAACTTGTAGCTTGGTTTGAATTTCTTGATTTTCTTTTAAGCTGATACTTCTAAGGTCCAGTGACGGTGGATCAATTTCTTGACTTTGGTTTCCAAAATTCACAGCCAAATTTATTACTGGGAGGTGAACGTCAACAAAATTTAATTTGCTTGGCTTCGTCGTAACAAACGTTAGGGATTGTATGTGAACAATACAACCTGGAGCGGATTCTAATAATAATGTCCCATGGATGGCTATGTTGTCCTTCGTTTCTTGGCAGTCAATCATGGCTACTTCCTTCTTAGGTGCGGTGATAAGCCATTGTCCATCGGAAATTTTCGTTATTAGGATTGTGTGTAGTTGAACACGAAGTGGTCGACAGGTTTTGACCTCTGCTTTATAGGTGAGTAATTGGACAGCACACAGCGACTCTTCTGTGGTGAAGGACTTGTGGGCTTCTTTACATATATACTCTTTGGATTGTATATGAGTACAGGTTTGGTCCATATATGTATGAGCTACATCAGTAAGTGCAAGGAAGGGTTCATAAGGAAGGTGAAAGTAGAATTCAGAATTGTTTCCAAGGATGGGTACAGGAAATAATTTGTAATAGTGATATATTTCTGATTCTACTAGAGGAATTTCTAATATGAACGTAATAATAAAATCTTTTGAGTAACTTTTGACTTCAATTAATTTTTCAAATTTAAGTATATTTTCTAAAATTGGTTCAAATGGCAAAACTTCTATATTCGATTTAAGTTCTAATTTTTTCATTTCATCTAACAAATCTACAGGATTTACTATCGAGTTATGTAGTATATTAATTTTAGCAAAAGTGATAGCAGTTTCTATTTTTTCCAAAATATCATATATTGTTTGGTATAACATAGTAATTTGACTTATTACTACATATGATTGAAAATAATCATAATGATAATTGTTTAAAAGAATCTGTTCTTTTATTTTGAATTCAATCGTTTCTATCCTTAGTTTCAAGTTCGATTGATTGTGTGAAATATTGGAAATTAAGCTGTTAAAATTCTTAATTGTATTTTCTAAAAGTGAAATTTGATTAAGAGAGCTTATTTTTAATTTATGTTGATTTTCTTGTAATT
The DNA here is from genome assembly GCA_963921935.1 of Galeruca laticollis. NCBI lineage: Eukaryota > Metazoa > Arthropoda > Insecta > Coleoptera > Chrysomelidae > Galeruca > Galeruca laticollis. The sequence continues at coordinate 240,977,666 of OY998177.1, read as the reverse complement.
GTCTGATTTGACCTTCATAATGTTCCGCATCTTCTTCATCTAGATTACCAGTTATGCATTTTATAAGTGAACCTAAAGGATTTAATAAATCTCGTTTAAACCTATTGTCAGTTTTAAAAAGAGGATTAATTTGTTTAACTTGTGTTTCTATTTTATTTTCCAAAGATAAAAGAGGAATAAAAGAATTTTCAAACTCAGAATGATACCCATGGTGAGTTTTGAAGTTATTATGTAATTCGTTTGATTGATTGAGTTTTTAATATCGAGAATTCAGATATAATTGAAGTACAAAAGACCAATGATTAGTTACTAATTTAGTTTATAAGGGAGGAGCCCAGGATAATTGTTTAGGCTGTGGAATTTGACGGCGGAGGTGACGACGGTGAGTCCGATGAGCCATCTGAAATTTTAGGTAGTATTTTAGTTTCATTGATGTGCACAATAATTTTCTTTTTATTTTTTGGGTTTTCTAGTTCTACTTTTCCATTTTCTAAGACTTTGGTTAGAATATAGGGTCCATTAAATTTACGTGTTAATTTTCCTGCCCGACTTTCACTTTTCGTATAAACCTGTGCACCAACTTTAGGACTTAGAGTCTTTTTGGTTTCATTCACACGATTTATAACTTTTTCTTTTACATTTTGTGATTCTTCGCGTACTTTAGTATACAAAGCTTTGGTATTATTTTGAAGGGAATTTATATATTGTGTATAAGCTTGTGCGGGTATAAGCGCCATTGAATCACGACTATTAGTGTGCCCTAATACTAATTCATGGTGAATACCCTGTACTAGAGTGATTGGTACTGTTGTAAGCTATAATTGCATAAGGCATTAAAGAAAGGACATCGGCATCTTTATCTTGTTCTCTTAACAGCCGAAGATGTTCAGTTATAGTAGAATGAAATCTTTCTACTGGCCCATTTGATTCGTGGTGGTAGGGTGTTGTGAAATGAATAGTAATTTTATGAGAATTTAATAGTTCTTTAACAACGTCGTTTTGAAATTCTGTTATTTACAATTGTTGCGCCCTAAGTAACTTTATTAATTTATTAGTGTTAATGAAAATATCTCAGGGATGGGGTTTTTATCAAAAAAAATTTACTTTCCATAAAAATAAGTACAAATGTTTATTTACTATAGACGTCTCTATATTATTTTGTCTATGGTAGGGGAAAAGAGAAAACACATATAGAATTATTCTCCCTCTGGTAGCGTTATATTCTGTGTTGAAATTTTATATCAGTTATCAGTTTAACCTCGACAATGTGAAGTTCGTCCCGAATGTCATAATAATAGTTATCATGAAAATAAAAGATTACATTTGGATTATACCAAGTTATTCGGACAACCAGTACTGTTTGTTTACATGTGATAATGAGTATACTATTTTTAATACCTTTTAATTAAATGGTTGAGATTATCCCTCGGTAAATGAATTTAGAAATCATTCAGGTAAATTTTGAACTTAACTTCGAATGGTCTAATAATTATCTAATTGTTTAACCACCTCTTATTCTAGATACGGGGGAAATTCATATTTATATATCAATGACACAATAGAAGTCTTATAGCACAGAAACTTTAGTTATAATTAAAATGTACTTGGGAAATTCTACACACACACATCCAATATATGATTAAACCTGAACTCGGGAGTTCATTCAACTGAGTGAAACAACACTGGGTATAAGTGGAACGGGCTTACTTGGAGGCGGGCTCATATCCCCATAAGCTGTAAATTATTCCGGTGATGAAAACCACGACTGGTAACTGCCTGAAGTAAGGGATTGATGGTGCCTTTCAACATCCAGGTATCTCAATAATGAAGATCGTAAGAAAATAAAGGTCTAAAACAAGGAAGATCAATGTACTTCTACCAAATGATTGTAAAAGAATTCTAGCTAAAGAACGAAATTGAAATGAAGACTCACCTATTGTTATTGGGTGACCTCGTAGGTAACTAATATTTAATACTTGAAATCCAATTAAATGTATATAATCCCTTGATTATAATAAGTATTAATACCTATTTTTTCCAGCTAAATTATCCCTAACTAGGATGGTAGCACATGCTAACCTCAGAAGCCAAAAAAAAACAGGAAAAGGTACCAGTGTCACATATGTCTCCTCTCCGAACTAGGAAGGAAGACGTCTTCATTCAACATACTATTTAGCCACGGTGACTTTATCCAATGAATAACAATAATTTAAATGAATCGTGGAAGAAGAATTTTATTTTCGGTTTGACAGTACCTTCTAATGGATACTAAAAAAAAATGTAAACATGGTAATGGCTGGCAGAAGTTGTTCATAGGTTTATTAATCGAATTTTGAGATGTTATTCCAATATATATTATTTATTAATTAGGATTGTCTTGTTTCTGGATGTCCCAAGGTTAGTATTTGTGTTTTTTGGTTATAGAATTGAACGAATCCTGTTTTTAACCCGTAACACAATATCATCTAACAATGTAAAATTTGCTTCTTGGGAAGATTCTCCGCTATGAGCCGTATCTGTGTCTGAATTATTATCATTTTGTTGGCCTTGCATTTGTAAAATTAGGTCTTGGATCTTGAAAGTTAGGTATTTGATTAGAGTAATTTTGAAAACTTTGTCTCGGATTACCAAAATTTTGATTATATTGAAAATTTCTGAAATTAGACTGTTGTGGTTGAGTATTGAAATGTGGAAATGAATAAGATTGAGCGTTAGCCGGATAACGCCCTGATGGTTGTGGCTTTTGTCTATGCTGAAAATTACCACTTGGTTTTGAGTTTGAAAAACTTCGATTTTTAAAACTAAGGAAGTTTTCTTCCTCTCTGGCGTAAGCCATAGCTTGTTCAACTGAATCCGGATTTTTTAATCTGACAACTAATTGCATATGATAATTTAGACCATTAATGAAGGTCTTTAAACACAAATCTTCGTATTGTTGAATTTTTAATAGCTTAACATTATTTGGTCGTTCGACATATTTATTTTTGAAAATAAAATACTACGCGCATCTTGGATTTTTAGTCCAAAATTTTGTACCCTCTCATTCTTTTCCGGATGCATCGAAATGATGTCTTGGATAATACAATCAATCGATCTTTGGTCAGAAAAAATAACTAAAAGTGACTTTTTAACCATTGCCCAATTATCTAACTCTGTTCTAGAAGCTATTAAGTCAGCAGCTCTACCTATAAGTTTTCCAATTATAGTATCAAATAGACAAATATTTATTGCAGCGTTAGGATCACCACAATTTTGATGATTCATTAAAAAATTCTCGCACGCCTTAATAAATCTATTAAGTTGTTTCGGGTTTCCATCAAAGTTTGGAATATTATCTGCTTGGTATTTAAATAGTTGATAGTTCGGTTGAGCCATCTCGTTTAAATTTAAATTTGTAATTCTATCTATAATATCTTCCACGATGAGAATCAGAAAAACACTTATACAAAAAAAATAGAATAATAGGAATTGATTGAATACACTTACAGTAAAAATGTATTCTTCATTTGTTGAATTCTTAACTATACTATGGACTTTGGACGATTTTTGTTTCACTGTCCTCGCCAATGGGGTCATGGACGATGTAGTTCCGGTCCCCTGGTCAAACTATACTATGGACTTTTGGACGATTCTTGTTCCTCTGGTCACTGGTAAGTTCTTATGAGCACTCCGAATTTTCGTAGATTCGCACCAACTAACCGTTAACACGGAGAACTGTACTACTTTTCGACAAGTTTCGTACAATTTTGGCGGATCCTACTGACTGCGCCAGTTAAAAGTTTGAAAACGAAAAACTTGTTTTTAAAAACTTTTATTTTATTATTGAAGCGCAACAAAAGAACTGAACTAACAAAATATGGTTTTCTACAATATATAGTTATAATGAAAGTATCATATTTCTTGCTACGTTGCATTGTGCAAGAATGTAACTGTGCTCTGTGTATGATTTGTTACTGTTTTCTTGACGCCATTAAAGAACCGTACTGCTAAATCTCTGACAATAGTTTATGTTAATTACGTAATCCTGAAGAGCTATAATTTCAAACTTTCTATCTCTGGAAACGAAGTCCTATCAAAGATGTGATACTTCTTCATCACTGTGTAAAGTTATGATGTACACCATACCTATACTGGCTTCTCATTATCTGTCTGTCAGGATAGTTTTTATCTACTTTTGTACCAAACTTGTGTGCAAATCTGGTGTTGGAGATATGTTAATGAAACATTCTCAAAATGTGTTATTGTTGAATGACCTCTAGATCAGTGTTATCAATTATTTTAGCCTTTGATTTAACAACAATCATTTTTCATGGCGTTTATGATCTCACCAGTAGCTGGTTGACAATCTTTCTTTAATGCAAACAATGAGTAGATGCTTAATTCTTGCTGACGTTGAAGTGGGCAAATATTCGTAGTGGGTTTGTGGCCTAACAGAACCTAAATGAACTGGTAGATTTCCATATGAGTATAGAGTTCAACAATCTCCAAATAATTACAATTGAGATATACATGGAGGTTTTTCCATCACTGGTTAGCTGCGAAGGTCCAGATGAACAAACTTTTTTGGATATCTTCCTTTATATTAGATTTTCGTGTAATTATTGTTTCCAAGGCTATTTCTTCAAGTTTTTATATATATTATTATATATTTTTAAATAATGCCTCTACGTTGGGAGCCATTTTTATTATATATAATTTTACTTACGCCCTTATGTTGTAGTGCTATTTTATATTATAATTTTTAATTTACCTCAGTTGGGCTGCTGTTTTTATTATGTATATTTTATTTTATTTTAATTTAATATATGTTTTATTATTATTTATGGGCGCCAGAATTGGTTACGCTTACCGCTATACCCAATTCAAAATTATTATAAATTTTACTTTACCTTTTAAATACTGTATCTCAGGGATGAGATTCGGCACTTGACGTTTGCTAGCAACAAGAAACTATAGGTAGATATCAGAGAAAAATAAGACGAACCTGAACAATTGAACATAATTTAATTAATGAGAAAAGATAAGAAATTTTTATAATCAATTAATAAACCAATATTATACGTTTAAATTCATTATTGTATCATTATTACGCAACAACCATATAAACGCTTTCATTACTATAAATATTATTGAAACTCAACAAATAAATTTCGTGTATCATTATTCTTATTCTATGTTTGAATGTACATCCAAAAAAAACTTTCAATCTCAACCATAGATCTTTAAGTGCGAAAACGTGTAGTGTGCTGTTCTGTTAAATGTTTTGTTTAGTTTACAAAATGGAAGGCAAAGTGATGTGTCTAAGAATCTTTATTATTATTATGCAAAAATCTAGTGAATACTTATTTAATATGAATTTAGTGTTTGTGTCCGTTATCAGTGGAGATTGAATAGTTAATACTAACGTTTAACCAATAAATTGCTACCACAGACAATTAACCTACATACAAAAATATACAAGTGAAATGTTTTTATAGAAAAAGTTCAATATACACGTGGAAAATGTTCATCGTTAGTTATAGAGCATAGCATTGAATGTGCTGTTCTTGGAGGAAAAAATGATCAGCTGTGATCAAACAAAAACGAAGTCCAAGATGTAGGAATGTAATTGGAATTGGAATTGTAATAAGGTAATTATAGTTATAGTTCTTACCAAATCTAGATGATTTCACTAAAGTTCACTTATTTTTAATTATACGGAATGTATTTTAATTTATTTACTTTAAAACGTCGTCTGAACACTTTTGATTAATATTTCTGATAACTTATTTAAGTTATTTCAAATTTTAATAGAAATTTGAGGAGATAAAATTTTACACGTCTACCCTCTAATTCATTTTCACGGCGTCTCTTTAAGCTCAAAATCAACAACCTTTTATTGTTTTTAATTTTGTTTTTCCAGTTCATTTGTTGATAAACAAACATTGTTTTCCTGAATCAATATATCTATCCTTGCGTTAGTATAGACGAAATCACTTTGTTTTTATGCATTTCGAAAAACACACCGAACTACACCGTACGAATTACTAACATAACATTGCTTCTAGCGTTGATCTTTTGACCTTGACGTTTGCTAATAATTATAAAAGTTTATGCGATATACGGGGTTTCCGAAAGTGTCTATAAAATATAAAATTGTAATAATCGAATTTTGTTTGAAAATTTATGTGATGATATATACAGGGATCACCACAATTATGTATAATATTACGTTCGACGTAATTTACTTGTTGGTGTTATTTATTTTGTAATATACTGTAAAAGAAAATAGATACTAAATTAAATAGCAATCTCTTAAATTAATTTATCAATTGTATGTGATAGTTAAAAATTTCTTGACACGTTCAACTCATGTCTTTACGGATTATTTCTTTTTTTATTGGATGTTTACTAATGAACTACTAAGATTCACACTATTTGTATGATGCTGATTTGATTTAATTTGTCTGATAGATATATTTCACTTTAACATTCCCTAAAATTCTATGGAATTATTCTTGATTTGACAAGAATGTTCTATAGAAGTTTACCTTGATTTTCTTCTCATAATTTCATTATCATATATATTACTTGTTTAATTAATTCCCAATTTAATCCTATGTCAATTTCATGAAGAAGTTATTAAATCGTCGCAATTAACTTATACTTAGTTTATCAATAAATTTCTTATTACACTATTCCTAACTCTTATTAAGATTGATTAGATTAAATTAATTCATACTTGATTACTTAAATATTTTCTAATTCTAGTGTTTCTTAAATTTTAGTTATGGCTGATTGGCGTTAAATTGATGTAGCTGGTTTATATGAAAAATTCCACGTTCTCGATGAGTGTCAGGATGTATCAACTTATAGCTATTTATACCATGACTGGTTTCTACTAAATAAGGACCTTCATAAGGTAACTGTAACTTAGAACATATTCCTTTTTTATGATTAGGTACTCTTAATGCTTTTATTATTACCAAGTCACCCTTTTTAAATGTTTTCCTATTTCTAAGTCTAGCTAGTTTCCGTTTAATGTATTTGTCAGCTTGTCTTGATTGTCTTTCTCTGGCTACTTTAATCAGTTTGTTGTAGTCAATTTCACTGGACCATGGTCTGTCTGGTTCTATTCCTGTGAATAAAGAAATAGGCGCTATTTCCGTAACGATATTTGGTATATTGTTTATAAAATCTGTGGTCTCCTTTAATCGTTCTTCCCACATACGGTTTTCGTAGTATGTAAGTATCCTCAGATGCTTGATCACTTCCTTGATTCCTCGTTCTGCAGGATTACTACTAGGATGTCTTATACTTGTGAAAACTTGTTGTATTTCCAGGTCTTTCAACCATTTTTCTATTTTTTTTGTTCCTGAAGTATGTTGCATTGTCCATTATGCATTTCTTTGGTTTCCCATATTTCTCGAAGTAGTTTCCTAGCGATTCTTTAATGGAATTTTTATTTGTTTTACTGCATGGATATGTGCTAATAAATTTAGAAAAATGTCTACGATTACCATAATGTGTTTGTTACCATTATAACTTGGTATAAGGTTTGATATGAAGTCTATCGCTATTATATCTAATGGATTTTCCGCTATGATGGATTTCGGTACATTTTCATAATGAATGTTCTTTTCCTTGGATAGTTGACATAGTTCGCACTGTTTAATAATATCCTTTATGATAGTAATGTCATTTTTCGATATATAATTCTCCCGAAATATCATGTGAGTTTTCCTAATTCCTAAATGATTAAAATCTAAATGTATTCTTTTTACAATTAATTTTGTTAAATTTTCAGATATCACATATAATTCCTTGTCATGTACTAATTTATATATTACTCCATCCTTTTCAGAGCATCTTCTTTTGTATTTCTCACCTAATAATAGTTGTTCCTGTTTTATTTGTTCTAGCGAGAACATACCACTACTTTGTTTCATGATATTAATTCCCACTCTAGCTTCGTTTGCATCTTTTCTTTTCTCTCGATCCATTCTACTGATCGAGTCTGGTACTACATTTTGAATCCCTGGAATATATTTAATCACGAAGTCATATTCCTGTAGGAGTAATGCCCATCGATGTATTCTGGCATTGTTCATCTTGTTGGTTAGTATCGTTAGCAGAGCCTGATTATCAGTTTCAATTATGAATTTTCCTCCCAATAAAAAGTATCTGAGTTTATTTACACAGAATATGATACTAGCAAGTTCTAATTCACTTACTCCATAGTTTTTCTCTGCTCTTTTTGTTATCCTAGAGACAAATGATATGGGTACGTACATGTCATCATATTCTTGCATTAAAACTCCAGCTAGTCTGTTTTTAGATGCATCTGTCCTTAAAATGAAAGTTTTCTCATAGTTCGGATGATATAATTTTATGTTTCTGATGAACTGATTCTTGATTTCATTGAAAGCATCTTCCTGTTTACTGGTCCAATTCCATTTCACTCCCTTTCTCAGTAATTCCATTGAAGGTAATTCTAAATCGGTTAGATTTCCCAGCATCCGTTTGAAATAGTTTAGCATCCCAAGGAAGCCTCGAAGAGTTTTCAAATTTGTCGGTCTTATGTACTCTCTAATGGTTCTTACTCTCTCTGGATCCATCTCGATTCCTGTCTCCGTGATTTTGTAACCCAAATATATTACTTCTTTCTTTAAAAATTGGTATTTTTGTATGTTCAGTTTTAGTCCGTTTTCGTCAAGTTCCGCTATGATTGTTCTGAGGTGTTCTAAATGTTCTTCTATACTGTCTGAAAAAATAAGTATGTCGTCCACATAGTGTATTGTAAATTGGTCATATTTGTTTAGAATTTTATTTAGCGCTTTTAATAGTGCTGATGTAGCGCTTTGTATGCCAAATGGCGTTACTCGGAATTGATATACTTCCCCATTAATCTTGAATCCTACATACTTCCTGCTTTCCGGATGTAGTGGTATCAGCCAGAAGCTGTGCTTCAAATCTAGCTTAGAAAAAACTTTAACTTTACTTATCTTTCCTAATATCGATTCGATAGTTAAAGGCGATTCATACTCGGGCATTGTACATTTATTTAAATTTCGTGCATCAAGGCAAATCCTTAAATCTCCATCCTTCTTCTTTACTATAACAACTGGATTGATATACGAGGTGGTACTATGTTCTATAATTCTATCTTCTAATAATTTATTTACAGTTTTCTTTACATCTTCTTGATATTTGTAGGGTATCGGATAACTTCGCTGTTGGAATTGTTGATTTTCTTTCATTTCAATTTTATGTACATAATTTCTTGCAATTCGAGATTCCTCATTAATTAAATTCCTATGTCCTCTCAGTATTCCTTTTACTTCATTTTTCCATTCTATTTTCCCATCTATATCCAAATTCCATTCCGGCATATTATTATTATTATTTATTTCTCCATTGCCATCCAACATCATATCTCCACTCATTTTTCCTTCCTGCATATAATCATATCTCTTCTCCATATCATCTTCAAATTTCTTATTATAATTAATACATTTATCTACTTCTTCTACTAACTCTTCATTCTTCCTCGAATTATCATTTTTCTCTTCATAATTAAAATCAACTTTCTCTTTATTAAAGATTATGTACATTTCTTCATAATTAATAATTGCTTTGTTTTCATATAAGATATCCGATCCTAACAATAGTTCGCATTCCATATTTTCCACTACTAACAGTTGTACCATAGTTTCTCGTTCCTTTAATATTAATGCTACAGTTATCGTAGTATTTGAAATTGTTAGTTCTCTTTGATTTATGCCGATTAAATTTATTTTAGGCACCTTGACGAAATTTTCTTTTGATATTGTCAAATCATTTACAAATTTATTATTTATTAAAGATATTTCTGACCCGGTATCGACTAATATTTTTATGCTAGTGCCTTCTATCGTTCCGTATATATAAATTAATGTTTCATTGTTTTGTTCTAGCTGGTCCTGTACCTTTAGAAATTCGCGTGGGTGAACATAGCTGCACCAACTTAACTTACCATATTCACCCTCTAGTGGAAAAACTGTTGTTCCGTACCAGAAGATGACACGGGAACCACAACATTATCATTATTATGATTATTGTTATTTGTATTAGTTCGATTAAAGTTTGTGTTACGATTAGTTGTGTTTCTTTCTAGGCTGTTCGTACTGTTAGTTCTTGTGTCACGTCTTATATTATTCGTCCTTCTTATGTCTCCGTCAGAGTTTCTTCTTTCTCTTCTATTATAATTATTATGCTGTCTCCTATCTGGATAATTTGTGTACCTGTTATTGTTATTATTAGTCCTATCGTTATTTCTGTCATATCGTCTATCATTGTTATTATTGTTATTTGTGTTGTTGTAATAGTGATTATTATTTTGTCTATGATTGTTACTTCTATTAAAGTCTCGTCTATCGTTGACGTTTCTGTAATAGTCATCATAGTCACGTCTATTGTTGTTGTGCACCGTTCTCTGTACTCGGTTCAAATAGTCTAGTAAAGATTGGAAATTTGTAATATTTTGTATTGCTATACCTTGAGTAATATTGTCATTAAAATGTCTAGATAAGAATATTATAATTTCTTGCTCAGAAATTACTGGCTCTAAATATTGCGCCTGGGAAAATAAAGACAAAGCATAACTACTCATGTTGTTGCTTCTTCTACTATCAAATTTTCCAAAACATAACTTTTCCCTAACATAGCCTTGTTCTGTTTCCCCCCAGTATTGTTTCAAAAAGTTACTTTCAAAATCGTTGAAATTATTTATACTTACATCATTACATGTGAACCAAAGTAATGTTTGACCCTGCAAATGAGATCTAATTGTCTCTTTCAAATCTTCTATCTCTCTGATACCTTTTAATTTATTTTTAAGATATCTCAAGAAAATTTTTGGATGCATTTTTCTCGTATCCCCGTCAAATTTAAGATTACTTTCCCCATGGTTATAGATGTAATTTACCCCTTGAGTATTGATGTTTGGATTCGTCTTGTTTTTTATGGTTTCAAATTCTTTTTCTAATTCCATCATTTTCTTCTTAAAGTCTTCTTTAATTTTTCTCTCCAATTTTGTAAAATCTTGTACATTCCTATCTTCCTTGATTTGTTTTAACTTCTTGTCCATTTCCCATATTAGTTCTTTCTGAGTTTTTAAATTCATCTCCTCCGCAATCGATAAATTCAACTGGATGCCTTGCTCTACATCATCTATCCTGGCATTGGTTTTCTTGATGTTTCTCTCCATTCTGCCTATCTGTTCCTTTCCTTCTTCTCGTAGTTTATTTCCCATGTCTTCTATCTCTTGTTTCCGAATGGTGCCTTCTCGCATTAAATGTCCATATAGTTTATTCGAACTTCGAACTGTTTTTTCATTTCCACCATATGTTCTGAAAACGTTTCTTCTTGTTTGTCTAACCTTCTGTTAATTTCTTTCTGTGTACCTTTTATCTCTTCTTTTGTGTTTTTTATTATATCTTCTCTGGTGTTTCTAATATCAGCCATCATTATTTTCATCATATTTATTAACTCTTCATTTTCATTTGGTTTAGGTTTTGTATAGTGATGAACTTCTTCCACCATACTGTCTCCTTTCTCCAGTTCCGCTGCTTCTTCAGCTTGGATAGCCATCGTCAAACGTTCCCTTAGTACTTGTTTGTTTCCCTTTGTGTCCATATTCCTGGATTTCAGATATTCCCTCAGCTCATCCACTGTCAGTTCGTCCATATTCATTGATTTATCAGCCATTATTATTTTATAAAATTTTCCCTAGATATCTCAAAAATAAAATTGTAACCTGTTCCTGTTGCTAATTTGTTGAACGAGCGTTACTTAAGTCGTCTAACAAACGCCATACGTTGGGCTTGCCATTTTATTATATATTTTTAAATAATGCCTCTACGTTGGGAGCGATTTTTATTATATATAATTTTACTTACGCCCTTATGTTGTAGTGCTATTTTATATTATAATTTTTAATTTACCTCAGTTGGGCTGCTGTTTTTATTATGTATATTTTTTTTATTTTAATTTAATATATGTTTTATTATTATTTATGGACGCCAGAATTGGTTACGCTTACCGCTATACCCAATTCAAAATTATTATCAATTTTACTTTACCTTTTAAATACTGTATCTCAGGGATGAGATTCGGCACTTGACGTTTGCTAGCAACAAGAAACTATAGGTAGATATCAGAGAAAAATAAGACGAACCTGAACAATTGAACATAATTTAATTAATGAGAAAAGATAAGAAATTTTTATAATCAATTAATAAACCAATATTATACGTTTAAATTCATTATTGTATCATTATTACGCAACAACCATATAAACGCTTTCATTACTATAAATATTATTGAAACTCAACAAATAAATTTCGTGTATCATTATTCTTATTCTATGTTTGAATGTACATCCAAAAAAAACTTTCAATCTCAACCATAGATCTTCAAGTGCGAAAACGTGTAGTGTGCTGTTCTGTTAAATGTTTTGTTTAGTTTACAAAATGGAAGGCAAAGTGATGTGTCTAAGAATCTTTATTATTATTATGCAAAAATCTAGTGAATACTTATTTAATATGAATTTAGTGTTTGTGTCCGTTATCAGTGGAGATTGAACAGTTAACACTAACGTTTAACCAATAAATTGCTACCACAGACAACTAACCTACATACAAAAATATACAAGTGAAATGTTTTTATAGAAAAAGTTCAATATACACGTGGAAAATGTTCATCGTTAGTTATAGAGCATAGCATTGAATGTGCTGTTCTTGGAGGAAAAAATGATCAGCTGTGATCAAACAAAAACGAAGTCCAAGATGTAGGAATGATGATATATGTGGTTAATATCGTCAGCAGAGTATCTCTATTATAAGATACCTTGGATAACCACCAGAATAATTGTAATAAGGTAATTATAATTATAGTTCTTACCAAATCTAGATGATTTCACTAAAGTTCACTTATTTTTAATTATACGGAATGTATTTTAATTTATTTACTTTAAAACGTCGTCTGAACACTTTTGATTAATATTTCTGATAACTTATTTAAGTTATTTCAAATTTTAATAGAAATTTGAGGAGATAAAATTTTACACGTCTACCCTCTAATTCATTTTCACGGCGTCTCTTTAAGCTCAAAATCAACAACCTTTTATTGTTTTTAATTTTGTTTTTCCAGTTCATTTGTTGATAAACAAACATTGTTTTCCTGAATCAATATATCTATCCTTGCGTTAGTATAGACGAAATCACTTTGTTTTTATGCATTTCGAAAAACACACCGAACTACACCGTACGAATTACTAACATAACATTGCTTCTAGCGTTGATCTTTTGACCTTGACGTTTGCTAATAATTATAAAAGTTTATGCGATATACGGGGTTTCCGAAAGTGTCTATAAAATATAAAATTGTAATAATCGAATTTTGTTTGAAAATTTATGTGATGATATATACAGGGATCACCACAATTATGTATAATATTACGTTCGACGTAATTTACTTGTTGGTGTTATTTATTTTGTAATATACTTTAAAAGAAAATAGATACTAAATTAAATAGCAATCTCTTAAATTAATTTATCAATTGTATGTGATAGTTAAAAATTTCTTGACACGTTCAACTCATGTCTTTACGGATTATTTCTTTTTTTATTGGATGTTTACTAATGAAATACTAAGATTCACACTATTTGTATGATGCTGATTTGATTTAATTTGTCTGATAGATATATTTCACTTTAATATATATATATATATATATATATATATATATATATATATACAGTGCTATTCAAAAATCCCCCCCTCGTATCTTTTGAACGGCTACACTAACATTAATAACATTTGAAGGGTGAAAATAAAGTGTTGTAAACTTCTCTACGAATGGTAACAGGTGACGTAATAGTAATAGATGACGTCACAGTGCCACTCTGGCCAATAATTTTAAATAGGACCTTATGGCAAGTGATATCTCGTTTGAAAGGCATTGACATTAGCTACATAGCCATATTAATTTTGTTTGGGTTTAAATTAATTTTTACGGATAAATTAAATAAATACCAAAATTATTGAAATTATTTTTTTAAATTTAATTAATCAAATATCAACAATGGAGTCTTATAGCAAGTGTTCGAAATGTGCTCCATCTACTTCCTGACAGTAATACATCCTATTAGTAAACTCTTGTCGTACTCGTTCGAATGTATCAGCTGAAATAGCATTGCATTCTTCAGTAATTCTTTATTTCAAAACGCCAATGCTATTTGGTGCCGTAGTATAAACCTTGGATTTCAAGTACCCCCATAGAAAAAAATCTAATGGTGAAGCACCTAGAAAACCGTGTTGAACATCTACCCACAATCCTGAATCAACCACCACAACATTTTGTACTTGTTCAAAAATGCTCTTAGCCACTTTTTCCTTAGGAGTTCCATACTCCATTACCTCCGTCATACAATAAGTCTTTTTAAGAACAGTTTTAACAAGAGAATGACAAGGTGTATTTGTTTTTCACTTAACAACCTGTCCAAAGATTTTATAAGAAATTAGGATGGTTATCCACTTTTTAGCTTGCCTTAGCCTATGCACCATAGGTAATAGTAATTGTTTAATAAAATTAATGAATGAAGTAGGTAACATTATATTTTAAAAATCTTTGAACCATAAATATTTTAAAACTTTGTCTAGCCAATAGTCGAAATTTCCCTGCAAATTGTTTGATTATATAAGCATTTCAAAAAATCAAAGAAAATAAGAAACCAAATTATTATTAAAGGATGATCATTAAAGTCTTAGTTGTTGATATTAAAAAAAAATGTAAAACAAAGGACGACTAGAAAGTTAATTTTGTCTACTTGTTGCAATTCGGGGGCTGTATCGAGTTATACAGATAGGTTTTCTTTTCTAAAAACCATTTTTTTGTGTTGTTCTTGCTGAAAAACGTAAAAACAACTAAAAAAAATCCAAAATTCCAACTTTTTTTGGGTAAACCTATACTTTTCTCGCATATTAGATGGGTTGGATGGAAAAGTAATAACACCAATAATGTATTATACAAAAACAAACAAAAAATTACCATTCAGGTGATCACACATATGTGTATCTGTCATGGAAAAAAGGGAATGAACCAACCATTTTTTTGTATAATGAAGGGAAAATGTTTCAGTTCCAATCTCCACAACACATATGATCAATCTTTGCAAACAAGGTAGAAGCAAACTTGTACATGTTGATTGTATGTTTGATTTTGTACTGTATATAACGATCTCCCCACAATATATACATTATTATTTGTCATTACAGATATTTCGCTTTAAATTTTTTATTAGTTGTTATAGTTGCTTTGTGAGTTTTTTAAACGTTTGCTATTTTAAATTGAAATTCCTCACTGTACCTTACTTTCCTCTTTCTATTAAATGTAAAGCATTGTATTACAAGTACATATTTCTTTGTATAATAAATTTGGAAACTCTTTGTTTATATTATTTGTTTCTAGATAAAATTGAATATATTTACACATGTAGTTGAAAAAAGAGCCTACATGTCAAATAAAATTTGAAAGCAACCAACAGAAACTCTGAAACTGATACAAATATGATTAGATTGAGGTAAAGTTGTGACACGACGTTCTGTGTTTTCAGACTAAATGGCCTATTTAAAATCATGTAGATTTGCAAATTTTCCGCAGTTTAATTTTCTTAGCATGAAAGAAACAAAAATTTATAATCATGAAAACATTTTATTATGTTAATATAAATGGTACAAATTTTGAAAGGTAGAATGTTTTTAAAGTATGTATATTTTTCTTCCATTCTTAATTTCTAGCAATTCCCACAATGCTGTCACTTGGTATCCATATTATTAAATAGCACATGTCCTTTCATGCAATATGTAATGCACCAGTTGAAATATTTGAAATCAAAACATTCGAACAGAGATGCGTTTCTTTGAACCGTCAAGAGTGGAAAGACAGAGAGAGAAAATATGTTGAATAAGTAAAAGCCGATTCAGTACTACTATCGACATCTATCGTAAATATTTTGAACCAAATAATTACTAAATTAGTAACTAGTATTGTGTAGGTTTTTAAGGTTTATATACCTGTGAGGAGGCCCCTCTTAAGAAAAAAAATTCAATTCAGTTATTAAATCTATATGGACAGTTACATCGTTTGAATGGGACAACCCGTATATTTTTTACCGACTTTATAATAAAAAATGAACGGTTGGTAGTTCGTAGAAAAAAGTTACTTTTTATTCAATTCAGTTTTCAGTTTTTCTTCATTAAAATCTCTTTTAAAACGCCGTAAACCATATCGAGGTTGCATTAAATCAAATTTTAATATAAAGTGGCGTAACTTAAAACTTTGGGTAATAAACGTATATATGTTTGGTAGTCCACAGAGACCATTACGTAAAGCTTTCGCTTGCTCTACACCGCATTAGTTAATACGTAGAAGAGCTTTTATTTTAAAAAAGCGAATTTCAGTTTTTTTTTTGTAAACAGTGGTTGACGTTTTTAAAGTGTTTTTGTACCGCTTTAAATTTGAAATTGTAAACTTGAAAGCCGCCACTAGATCCCAAATTGACAGGATTTACCAAATGAAAATCATGTTTGTATATCTAATTAATATTATAATCATCTTTTATGAAAAATTTTGCTTACTAATATATTTTCTGATATTTATAAGTAGTTATATATGCAAAACAATTTCGGCGTTAAATTAATAAGAACTGAATCAATTCCTGTAAATCTGCATTGATCAACTGTCTTAGAAATACTCTCACATCCACTAGAAGTATGTTTTGATACTTTTAACACTGTTTCACAAAATTAGCACAATACTTTCAACTAACACAATCACGTATTGTAATCAAAATATTTTCTTTAAACATTATTTACTAGTTTAGTACGATTTCTACTGGTTTTATTTTCTTCAAGTAATTTTTCACGTGTCTAGATGCAGACAATTTAATAGCGATATTTTTCAAAGCTTCTAAGAAAATTGATTGAATCGGGGGGGAGTCTGAGAAATGTTGATATATTTTACGACTCAAATCTTTCATCATCTTCACGTATTATTGAACACGGTGCTAAAACATCTAAAAGAACGCAATTCAATATAAATTTATGGTTGGTGCGTGAGATTGGATATTACAAGTACTTTAAGCCAGTTGCTGTTTATTTAAATACTCGCATAATACAAGAATTTCAAATGGTAACAGAAAAGAATATATAAATAAAGCTTTTACTCCTTTTTCTAGAAGCAGGCTGCCCTAATTATCAGTAGTTTCGTGTAGGGTAAATCTAATTATCTATAAAAACCCTTTTCTATTTTTGGTTTAATATTTCTACTATACACCATAAAGCTGTCGATCTCTGAATTTTCCTCCCAAGAGCATCTCAAACATGCCCAATTGGGCTTAGGTCTGGTTTGTATTTGCAATCGCTTTTATGCAAAGCTTGTCTTTTTGACGGTTTTTGGCTAGTTTGTCCTATGTATTATAACCCCCACTCACAAGGGATGCCATATACTATGCCAGATTTTCGTGTTTTGTCTTTTAAATTGGAGTTTTCTTAACAAAATTGTTTTCCAATTATAACATAGTAGTGTCTAATTACAATTGTAAAAACTTAACCTATTCTACTCTAATTTAAAATACAAAACATCAGCATCCAAAAATATGGCATAGTATATGGGTGTGGGTTATTATACATAGCACAAACTAGGCAAAAACTTTCAAACAAACTAGCTTTGCATAAAAGCGATTGCAAAAACAAACCACGGGCTACCAGAGAGACCGCAAGCACCATTGCTGAATGATTCTGAGGCCCTTTTGTAATAAATCACACAAAGTGCTCTCGAACTTGCCTCTGACTATTCGAACTATGTCATCAGCATAGCCCATACATTCAAAGCCAAGCTCCGTTAGCCTGTAGAGCAACTCACCTAATACGAGGCTCCATAGAAGGGGAGATATCACTCACCCTTGAGGTGTTCCCCGAGTGGCTTTAACTGATGTGGTTTGATTCCCCTCCTGTGTCTCAGCTATCCTCGTCAACAACTCATACATCCGCTTTTCTCCTCGCCTTTTTAGTGCTTCTTTGACAGACACATGAGTTGTGTTGTCAAAGGCCCCAGATATATCCAGGAATGCGCACATTGCGATTTCTTTGTTGTTCAGAGTTCTCTGGATGAGTTCGGTCAGTTGATACAGAGCCGTCTCAGTTGATCGACCCGCTCTGTAGGAATGTCGACATTTATGAAGTGGTATATTCTCCAGATTCTCTGTTCTTATGTAGTTATCCACTACTTTCTCTACCGATTTCAGTAGGAACGATAGATGGATCTAAAAGATCGGGGATCAGTCCCATCTTTTTTCCCTATTTTTTGGTATGAAGGTTACCCTTGCCCTTCTCCATTTTCTAGGTATTAGACCCACTGCTAGACTGCATATTGTAATCCTCAGCAGATGAGGAAGAATCTCCTCTATCCCTTGCTGCAGGAGTGCTAGAAAAATCCCATCCACTTTTGGTGATTTATATGGTTGAAATGTACTTATTGCCCATTCCAACTGTTGTCTGGTAAATATTTTCTCAACAATGTCCCAATCTTCCTTGCGGAATTTTTTGGTGTAATTCAATGCTATTTCAGTGCTTGTTGCTGGTTCACTACCTGGAAAGTGGGTTCTAAGAAGAAGAATCGATCGTTCCTCTTCACCTTCCGTGTTTGATCCGTCTGGATTTTTCAGCAACATTGTGGGGTTAGTTTGCCATGACCTTTTGTAGTCTGGCTGCTGTGTGAGTGGAAGTGATCTTTTCGCAAAAGGCTTGAAAATTAAGCCTTTTGGACTTCCTAATCTCTTTATTGTACTGAGTAAGCTTGTCAGTGTACCTCAGCCAATTACCGTCACGTTTGGCTCTATTAAAGAGCCGACGGACTCATTCCACCAAGGAGCGTCCTCTTCTGAACGAGCTTTTGACAGTGGGCAACTGGAATGAAAAGCTTTTATTATTGCCTCACTGATTTGTTCGACTCTTTGTTCCAGGTCGTAGTGTGGGTGATTTACCCCATTCACTTCGACTTGTTCCAAATTGTCCTTCAGATTGTTCTTGTAAAGAGACCAATCAGTATTTCTAGGATTTCGGAATGTAGGAATCGAGGTGGTATTTCTCTCTATCCTAAATTCGATGATCCTATGGTCGTAAAGTGCTGGCTCGCTCATCATCCTCCTATCTTTTATATTTTTCCTAGAAGCAACATTAACAATTGTTACATCCGAGTCCTTTTCTTATGCTCTCGTGACAAAGGTGGGGGTTGTCCCCACATTTAAGGTCACAAGGTTATTTGTTAAGAGATATTCTAATAAACACTCACCTTTTGCGTTGTTATTAGTGCTTGGCTTGGCATCACAACCAATTATAAGTGACAGCCGTCTGCTATTGCAGTGTCTCATTAGCTCTTGTACTTCTTCTGGCGGTGTCATCGGCGCGTCTCCATCGAAGTAGGCAGAGGCAATGACGATGTCTCGGTCGATACCCCCAATGTTGAGGTGAACCATGATTGGAACAAGGTCCCGTGACACGTAGTTTGAAACACAAATATATTTTATGTTATTTCTTATGATTACACAGGCACGCGGAGATACTTGCCTTTGATTATAAATCAATTTGAAATCCTTGCATGCCAAACCTTTGATTTGGCCTTCTTTGTTGATACATGGTTCCTGGATCAGTACAATATCCAGTTGTAGTCTAGCGAACAACCTTGCAATCACGGCTGAAGCTCCCTCTGCGTGATGCTTGTTAATCTGAGCTACATTTGTGAACGTGAAGGTGAATTATTATGGATGAGAGAGGCCGAGTTGCTCAGCCTCTATTCATCCCTCTCCTTTGTTTCTCCCTGATCCTCCTCGACCACCATGGCAATAACATCCTCGGAGTTCGAGCAGGTTTCTTGATCTCGAGTCAGACTCTCGACCCCCAGGCTGCTCCGCCCAGTTTCCCGGGATGCAGAGGCGATCTCCGCATCCCCAGTCACCCCAGAAGAGCCGGAGGAGATCTCAGGCTGACCCAAGGTCAAGCTTTCGCCTTTTTCCCCTTCTACAGAGTTTCCGGATGTGGAGGGTATCTCCATGTTCTTTGGATCCTCCTCGGGGTTCTTTTTCTTTCCCAGCCCCGAGACAGGTATACGCCCAAAACGGAATTTTAGCGCGTAACCTCCTGCCTTCAGAGCCTCCCCAGATTGATGATCGATCTCAATCGTGAGGATAGTTCCCTGTCCCTCTTTTTTAGAGTTTAGGATCTTCCAAGCCCCAGTATTGAAATTGGAGTTCTGAACCTCGGCAAGTTGGAGGATCTTCTCCAATTTCATGTCGTGGCTTCTTGGGAGGAACACCGTTATGGTGACCGGCTTTGGGATGTCGTCTGCACTTCGAGCCACCAATTCGGGTCCTTCCCAAGAGTTAAATTTCAGCACTGACCTCATGAGCCTGTCTGCCGATTCTTGTGACCCACAGTCCACCAGTATCATTTCACAACGGAAATGGATACCTGAGAAGTGAATTCCCTTCTCTTATCTCTGGCACAGCTCTTCCACCAGAGTTTCTTCCAGTGTGGAGAGCTGCTATGCTTTCAGGATGACCCCAGGATAATCCTTGGGCATTATTCCCACCCTAAAAGCCTTCTCTGTTTTGACAGCTACTGCGTAACCAGTGGCTTGCCCGGTTACTGTTGCAGCTGTTTTTGGTTTCTTGCTTAGAGGTCGTTGCGGAGGAGTAATATTCTCCGGGCCTAACCTTTGTCTTCCCCGTTGGTGGTTCCTTCGGGGGGGTTGGGCGCTGAATAGCCTGCTTCCTGGCCTTTTCAGGGGATAAACCCTGATTGAGGAGTCGCAGGTATTTTCGCACCCCTGCTCCATTGAGGCCTTTTCTCAGTGGGTCGTCTATGCCGCCCGGTTCTCCCAGTTTTGGGAGGTTGAACGGCATACGAGCTTTGTGCCGTTTGGCCTTTTTTTCCTTCTGTGAGGTGCCCGGATGAAGTGCTGGAGGTTTTCTCTACCACTTTTCCGGTGGAAGTTTTACATTCTCTGTCCATAAATGGTCCCACGAGAAGCTAGGGACATTACGGTCCACCGCTGTAGAGCCCCTCATGCAGAGGCAAGGGGTTCAATACAATGGAGTTCACCCCGGTGCTCCAACCACCTCTCTCATCCCCTAAATTTCGCCTCTAACATGTTTATCCAAAAAAATGGATTATTATTAAGTGAAAGATTTGCTACTGCTGTAATTTTAGTTTGATAATTTTTTCAACCTGAAGAATTTCCTATAAACAATTAGACGAATTTAATTTTTTTCTTGGAAATACCTAGACTCAACTCTCCCCTAGCAATGATGATCATTTATGGGTCAAAGGATTCCGGAGTGCAAGGCCGCTCATCCAGATATCGAGTCTGGAACAAGGACGGGAGCTAACGATTGCCAACTAACAGTGTTTCCATGCTATATTACCCAGAACCGAAACTAAATGTCTGTCTATTCAATTCTCAACTTGAAGCTAGTTCATATTGAATACTTCTATCAATCGTTTGAACACAATTATATACGATATTTCAAGAAGCAATTTGCCAATAGTAGGACTTTCGTGATTTTCTAATCAACGTGAGATAGGATTTATCCTTTCGGATGAATTATTGGTGAAATGAAGAGATATAGATTTGTAATAGCTCATACTTCATAGCTATAATTTAGAGAGTGTAGTATTTAACGGTTTAATTAATGAAAATTTTCTCTCTTTAAATAAGAAAATTATTATTTTTAATGAGAATACCAAAAAGAAGTACACAAAGATTGTAATAAGAAAGGATGAAAAGATTGAAATTAGAAGAACCATATTAGTTATTTGTTTTACTAGGCATAAAAGCACAAGATTTAATGCCGCGGCTGGTGTTTCATGAAACCAGCCAAGGCATTAAATCTGCTTTTCTGCCGTGTGAAACATATAATTTTTTCTTCACATTTGTTCCAATTCCACGCAAAATCGACTTTTTCATATTTAAATTGCATTTCATTATAAATATCCAAATAACTAAATTATTTTATCTAAGGTAACTGGGCCCTGCGTTACTTTGTTTACCGCTGATGACGTTTGTTGAATATGTTTGTTTACTGTTATGTTAGAAATGGATTTACTGCAAAGTGAGGATGAATTGATGCAATTAACACCACCTGAGATAAGAGACCAGACGCGAGATGTGGAATATAACCTTTTACCGGAAAAATCAAGAACTGTATATGAACTCACATACAGCAGATTCATGGAATATAGACAGAAGAAAAATATAGGATCTTTCTCTGAAAATGTCGTGATTGTCTATTTTTGCGATCTTTCAAAGAAAATGATGCCTTCAACGTTATGGTCTACCTATTCGATGTTGAAAGCTACCCTGAACATAAAAAATAACATTGATTTGGCAAAATACCTGATGTTACGGGCTTTTTTGAAACGCCAGTCAGACGGTTTCCATGCAAAAAAATCCCGAGTTTTTCAAAGAGAAGAAATCGAGAAATTTTTATCAGTTGCCCCAGATGAACTGTATTTGTGTACGAAGGTAGGAATATATTGAAAATGATCTATTATGGATTAAATAACTAATTTTCAATTTATATTTTAGGTTGTACTTATTGTTGCAGTCGCTGGGGCTTGTAGATGTGATAAGCTTTTGCAAATGAAAACAGATGATATAAATGATATGGGCGACAAATTGCTAATTATGCTACTAAATACTAAGACCAAAAGATCAAGATATTTTGTAGTAACGGAATATTTAAGCGTTTGCAGAAAATATGCAGCCTCCAGACCCTCGAATTTAAATAATCGGCGTGTCTTCTATAAGTATGCGAACGTAAAGCACATCATCAATTCATTGGCATTCACAAATTCGGTAAAATGCCAGAAGAAATTGCTACTTTTCTGGGACTATCCCATGCGAAAGAGTATACCGGGCACTGCTTTCGCAGAACTTCGGCCACGTTGCTGGTACATTCTAGTGGGGACATAACAATGTTGAAGAAAGATGGAGGATGGAAGTCTTCCGCTGTCGCGGAGGGCTATATTGAGGACTCGCTAGCCAATAA
The DNA here is from genome assembly GCA_963921935.1 of Galeruca laticollis. Taxonomy (NCBI): domain Eukaryota; kingdom Metazoa; phylum Arthropoda; class Insecta; order Coleoptera; family Chrysomelidae; genus Galeruca; species Galeruca laticollis. The sequence goes on along the minus strand of OY998177.1, from coordinate 240,954,537 downwards.
GTCGAACATCGGCAATAAAATATTTTCTGGCGTTTCCGGAGTATCAAGTGTGGATACTAATGTTGTTAATTTTACTGGAAAGGAGGGAAGTGGACAGAGTTCAATTGTTTTAAATAATTGTTCACAATTCACCATAAATATATCTAATAAATAAAAATTTCGTGTTGTAGTTTGTAGTTTTAATGCAATAAAACCAGTTTATTATCATCAGCATCATTTTGAGTTTTCTTAATGTCATTGTCAATTTTAATAACCAGTTTGATTTAAATTATTACTTGGAAGGTTGCCTAGCAACGAACTTTTTCTGCCTAGGCAGTAAAAGTGGACTTTTTCTGCCTAGGCATTAAAAGTACAACGTCTAAGCCTGCCAAGTGTCATTAAAAGGCCGCTTTTAATGTCATTTGGAGAAAAACTCGTTTTTTTATTGTTATTGTTTGTTGTTATACTTTTTTCACGGTTTAAAACGGTTGAATTAAGTACAAAATTGTTGAAAAATTTCAGCAGCCTATATTTTTAGTTGTCAACTCTGACATTGCAGCTGTCAAAATTTTTATCAATTTACATGGTTACTGGTTAACAAATCATGATACGGAACACATATCTGAAATGAAAAATGATGATTTTAGGATAATAAGTTTTAAGTATGGAAGACCTCAATTATCACAGAAAATATCTGGTCAAACGTTTTGACGCAGGCGTATCACGGGGCGCACTTAGTCGTCACCTACAACAGTACAATTTTACTATGCCGCCACCGCCGATATCTACTTGTGCGCGCTAACAAAGTCGGAATTGTTTACACCGAGGCACAGCGGGATCGAAGGCAACGAGCGGACAGATGAACTTGCCAGGCGAGGTGCCAACATGTCCTGCTGTGCACCCGAACCACTGAAGAGATTGCTACTTTTCTGGGACTATCCCATGCGAAAGAGTATACCGGGCACTGGTTTCGCAGAACTTCGGCCACGTTGCTGGTACATTCTAGTGGGGACATAACAATGTTGAAGAAACATGGAGGATGGAAGTCTTCCGCTGTCGCGGAGGGCTATATTGAGGACTCGCTAGCCAATAAGTCGAACATCGGCAATAAAATATTTTCTGGCGTTTCCGGAGTATCAAGTGTGGATACTAATGTTGTTAATTTTACTGGAAAGGAGGGAAGTGGACAGAGTTCAATTGTATTAAATAATTGTTCACAATTCACCATAAATATATCTAATAAATAAAAATTTCGTGTTGTAGTTTGTAGTTTTAATGCAATAAAACCAGTTTATTATCATCAGCATCATTTTGAGTTTTCTTAATGTCATTGTCAATTTTAATAACCAGTTTGATTTAAATTATTACTTGGAAGGTTGCCTAGCAACGAACTTTTTCTGCCTAGGCAGTAAAAGTGGATTTTTTCTGCCTAGGCATTAAAAGTACAACGTCTAAGCCTGCCAAGTGTCATTAAAAGGCCGCTTTTAATGTCATTTGGAGAAAAACTCGTTTTTTTATTGTTATTGTTTGTTGTTATATTTTTTTCACGGTTTAAAACGGTTGAATTAAGTACGAAATTGTTGAAAAATTTCAGCAGCCTATATTTTTAGTTGTCAACTCTGACATTGCAGCTGTCAAAATTTTTATTAATTTACATGGTTACTGGTTAACAAATCATGATACGGAACACATATCTGAAATGAAAAATGATGATTTTAGGATAATAAGTTTTAAGTATGGAAGACCTCAATTATCACAGAAAATATCTGGTCAAACGTTTTGACGCAGGCGTATCACGGGGCGCACTTAGTCGTCACCTACAACAGTACAATTTTACTATGCCGCCACCGCCGATATCTACTTGTGCGCGCTAACAAAGTCGGAATTGTTTACACCGAGGCACAGCGGGATCGAAGGCAACGAGCGGACAGATGAACTTGCCAGGCGAGGTGCCAACATGTCCTGCTGTGCACCCGAACCACTGAAGAGATTGCTACTTTTCTGGGACTATCCCATGCGAAAGAGTATACCGGGCACTGCTTTCGCAGAACTTCGGCCACGTTGCTGGTACATTCTAGTGGGGACATAACAATGTTGAAGAAACATGGAGGATGGAAGTCTTCCGCTGTCGCGGAGGGCTATATTGAGGACTCGCTAGCCAATAAGTCGAACATCGGCAATAAAATATTTTCTGGCGTTTCCGGAGTATCAAGTGTGGATACTAATGTTGTTAATTTTACTGGAAAGGAGGGAAGTGGACAGAGTTCAATTGTATTAAATAATTGTTCACAATTCACCATAAATATATCTAATAAATAAAAATTTCGTGTTGTAGTTTGTAGTTTTAATGCAATAAAACCAGTTTATTATCATCAGCATCATTTTGAGTTTTCTTAATGTCATTGTCAATTTTAATAACCAGTTTGATTTAAATTATTACTTGGAAGGTTGCCTAGCAACGAACTTTTTCTGCCTAGGCAGTAAAAGTGGATTTTTTCTGCCTAGGCATTAAAAGTACAACGTCTAAGCCTGCCAAGTGTCATTAAAAGGCCGCTTTTAATGTCATTTGGAGAAAAACTCGTTTTTTTTATTGTTATTGTTTGTTGTTATACTTTTTTCACGGTTTAAAACGGTTGAATTAAGTACAAAATTGTTGAAAAATTTCAGCAGCATATATTTTTAGTTGTCACCTCTGACATTGCAGCTGTCAAAATTTTTATTAATTTACATGGTTACTGGTTAACAAATCATGATACGGAACACATATCTGAAATGAAAAATGATGATTTTAGGATAATAAGTTTTAAGTATGGAAGACCTCAATTATCACGGAAAATATCTGGTCAAACGTTTAGACGCAGGCGTATCACGGGGCGCACTTAGTCGTCACCTACAACAGTACAATTTTACTATGCCGCCACCGCCGATATCTACTTGTGCGCGCTAACAAAGTCGGAATTGTTTACACCGAGGCACAGCGGGATCGAAGGCAACGAGCGGACAGATGAACTTGCCAGGCGAGGTGCCAACATGTCCTGCTGTGCACCCGAACCACTGAAGAGATTGCTACTTTTCTGGGACTATCCCATGCGAAAGAGTATACCGGGCACTGGTTTCGCAGAACTTCGGCCACGTTGCTGGTACATTCTAGTGGGGACATAACAATGTTGAAGAAACATGGAGGATGGAAGTCTTCCGCTGTCGCGGAGGGCTATATTGAGGACTCGCTAGCCAATAAGTCGAACATCGGCAATAAAATATTTTCTGGCGTTTCCGGAGTATCAAGTGTGGATACTAATGTTGTTAATTTTACTGGAAAGGAGGGAAGTGGACAGAGTTCAATTGTATTAAATAATTGTTCACAATTCACCATAAATATATCTAATAAATAAAAATTTCGTGTTGTAGTTTGTAGTTTTAATGCAATAAAACCAGTTTATTATCATCAGCATCATTTTGAGTTTTCTTAATGTCATTGTCAATTTTAATAACCAGTTTGATTTAAATTATTACTTGGAAGGTTGCCTAGCAACGAACTTTTTCTGCCTAGGCAGTAAAAGTGGATTTTTTCTGCCTAGGCATTAAAAGTACAACGTCTAAGCCTGCCAAGTGTCATTAAAAGGCCGCTTTTAATGTCATTTGGAGAAAAACTCGTTTTTTTTATTGTTATTGTTTGTTGTTATACTTTTTTCACGGTTTAAAACGGTTGAATTAAGTACAAAATTGTTGAAAAATTTCAGCAGCATATATTTTTAGTTGTCACCTCTGACATTGCAGCTGTCAAAATTTTTATTAATTTACATGGTTACTGGTTAACAAATCATGATACGGAACACATATCTGAAATGAAAAATGATGATTTTAGGATAATAAGTTTTAAGTATGGAAGACCTCAATTATCACGGAAAATATCTGGTCAAACGTTTAGACGCAGGCGTATCACGGGGCGCACTTAGTCGTCACCTACAACAGTACAATTTTACTATGCCGCCACCGCCGATATCTACTTGTGCGCGCTAACAAAGTCGGAATTGTTTACACCGAGGCACAGCGGGATCGAAGGCAACGAGCGGACAGATGAACTTGCCAGGCGAGGTGCCAACATGTCCTGCTGTGCACCCGAACCACTGAAGAGATTGCTACTTTTCTGGGACTATCCCATGCGAAAGAGTATACCGGGCACTGGTTTCGCAGAACTTCGGCCACGTTGCTGGTACATTCTAGTGGGGACATAACAATGTTGAAGAAACATGGAGGATGGAAGTCTTCCGCTGTCGCGGAGGGCTATATTGAGGACTCGCTAGCCAATAAGTCGAACATCGGCAATAAAATATTTTCTGGCGTTTCCGGAGTATCAAGTGTGGATACTAATGTTGTTAATTTTACTGGAAAGGAGGGAAGTGGACAGAGTTCAATTGTATTAAATAATTGTTCACAATTCACCATAAATATATCTAATAAATAAAAATTTCGTGTTGTAGTTTGTAGTTTTAATGCAATAAAACCAGTTTATTATCATCAGCATCATTTTGAGTTTTCTTAATGTCATTGTCAATTTTAATAACCAGTTTGATTTAAATTATTACTTGGAAGGTTGCCTAGCAACGAACTTTTTCTGCCTAGGCAGTAAAAGTGGATTTTTTCTGCCTAGGCATTAAAAGTACAACGTCTAAGCCTGCCAAGTGTCATTAAAAGGCCGCTTTTAATGTCATTTGGAGAAAAACTCGTTTTTTTTATTGTTATTGTTTGTTGTTATACTTTTTTCACGGTTTAAAACGGTTGAATTAAGTACAAAATTGTTGAAAAATTTCAGCAGCATATATTTTTAGTTGTCACCTCTGACATTGCAGCTGTCAAAATTTTTATTAATTTACATGGTTACTGGTTAACAAATCATGATACGGAACACATATCTGAAATGAAAAATGATGATTTTAGGATAATAAGTTTTAAGTATGGAAGACCTCAATTATCACGGAAAATATCTGGTCAAACGTTTAGACGCAGGCGTATCACGGGGCGCACTTAGTCGTCACCTACAACAGTACAATTTTACTATGCCGCCACCGCCGATATCTACTTGTGCGCGCTAACAAAGTCGGAATTGTTTACACCGAGGCACAGCGGGATCGAAGGCAACGAGCGGACAGATGAACTTGCCAGGCGAGGTGCCAACATGTCCTGCTGTGCACCCGAACCACTGAAGAGATTGCTACTTTTCTGGGACTATCCCATGCGAAAGAGTATACCGGGCACTGGTTTCGCAGAACTTCGGCCACGTTGCTGGTACATTCTAGTGGGGACATAACAATGTTGAAGAAACATGGAGGATGGAAGTCTTCCGCTGTCGCGGAGGGCTATATTGAGGACTCGCTAGCCAATAAGTCGAACATCGGCAATAAAATATTTTCTGGCGTTTCCGGAGTATCAAGTGTGGATACTAATGTTGTTAATTTTACTGGAAAGGAGGGAAGTGGACAGAGTTCAATTGTATTAAATAATTGTTCACAATTCACCATAAATATATCTAATAAATAAAAATTTCGTGTTGTAGTTTGTAGTTTTAATGCAATAAAACCAGTTTATTATCATCAGCATCATTTTGAGTTTTCTTAATGTCATTGTCAATTTTAATAACCAGTTTGATTTAAATTATTACTTGGAAGGTTGCCTAGCAACGAACTTTTTCTGCCTAGGCAGTAAAAGTGGATTTTTTCTGCCTAGGCATTAAAAGTACAACGTCTAAGCCTGCCAAGTGTCATTAAAAGGCCGCTTTTAATGTCATTTGGAGAAAAACTCGTTTTTTTTATTGTTATTGTTTGTTGTTATACTTTTTTCACGGTTTAAAACGGTTGAATTAAGTACAAAATTGTTGAAAAATTTCAGCAGCATATATTTTTAGTTGTCACCTCTGACATTGCAGCTGTCAAAATTTTTATTAATTTACATGGTTACTGGTTAACAAATCATGATACGGAACACATATCTGAAATGAAAAATGATGATTTTAGGATAATAAGTTTTAAGTATGGAAGACCTCAATTATCACGGAAAATATCTGGTCAAACGTTTAGACGCAGGCGTATCACGGGGCGCACTTAGTCGTCACCTACAACAGTACAATTTTACTATGCCGCCACCGCCGATATCTACTTGTGCGCGCTAACAAAGTCGGAATTGTTTACACCGAGGCACAGCGGGATCGAAGGCAACGAGCGGACAGATGAACTTGCCAGGCGAGGTGCCAACATGTCCTGCTGTGCACCCGAACCACTGAAGAGATTGCTACTTTTCTGGGACTATCCCATGCGAAAGAGTATACCGGGCACTGGTTTCGCAGAACTTCGGCCACGTTGCTGGTACATTCTAGTGGGGACATAACAATGTTGAAGAAACATGGAGGATGGAAGTCTTCCGCTGTCGCGGAGGGCTATATTGAGGACTCGCTAGCCAATAAGTCGAACATCGGCAATAAAATATTTTCTGGCGTTTCCGGAGTATCAAGTGTGGATACTAATGTTGTTAATTTTACTGGAAAGGAGGGAAGTGGACAGAGTTCAATTGTATTAAATAATTGTTCACAATTCACCATAAATATATCTAATAAATAAAAATTTCGTGTTGTAGTTTGTAGTTTTAATGCAATAAAACCAGTTTATTATCATCAGCATCATTTTGAGTTTTCTTAATGTCATTGTCAATTTTAATAACCAGTTTGATTTAAATTATTACTTGGAAGGTTGCCTAGCAACGAACTTTTTCTGCCTAGGCAGTAAAAGTGGATTTTTTCTGCCTAGGCATTAAAAGTACAACGTCTAAGCCTGCCAAGTGTCATTAAAAGGCCGCTTTTAATGTCATTTGGAGAAAAACTCGTTTTTTTTATTGTTATTGTTTGTTGTTATACTTTTTTCACGGTTTAAAACGGTTGAATTAAGTACAAAATTGTTGAAAAATTTCAGCAGCATATATTTTTAGTTGTCACCTCTGACATTGCAGCTGTCAAAATTTTTATTAATTTACATGGTTACTGGTTAACAAATCATGATACGGAACACATATCTGAAATGAAAAATGATGATTTTAGGATAATAAGTTTTAAGTATGGAAGACCTCAATTATCACGGAAAATATCTGGTCAAACGTTTAGACGCAGGCGTATCACGGGGCGCACTTAGTCGTCACCTACAACAGTACAATTTTACTATGCCGCCACCGCCGATATCTACTTGTGCGCGCTAACAAAGTCGGAATTGTTTACACCGAGGCACAGCGGGATCGAAGGCAACGAGCGGACAGATGAACTTGCCAGGCGAGGTGCCAACATGTCCTGCTGTGCACCCGAACCACTGAAGAGAGATTACTGCATCACTTTACAGTAGGTTTTGTTACGAGAGTACGTACTTTCCGCTTCTATTGTGATGCAGAAAGCGTAACGTTTTTGCATTGACAGAGACGCGCATACTCCCTACTACAGTGGGACGAAAGAAATTAATTCATGCACTGACACTGACACACGAGACGGCAAATAGTCAATTACCTACCGCTCACTCCATTCTTTCGGCCGAGTGTTAAAAAAATATTATACAATACACGGGCCGACAATTTGAGAGCCTTGCACTGCGCTCTCGAATTCTGTCTCGCCCTTATAGTGTAATAATTATTAAAAAATTACACGTTTCTTGTTCACTTTTATGCACCTCATCTTTGTGTCTTTTAATAAACAACAATAATAGTTAATTGAATGTAAAATTCACAAAAATTGGGTGGTTGTTTAGGGAAACAAAACTTCCAAAAAAACGTCTACGAAAGAATTTTTTTTCCAATTTCATATAAAAACTTCGACTTTAATTTTACCACTACTGTCTGAATACCATTAACTACATTTTATACACCATGTCCTGTTGTAATGTATTCAACAAATTGGCTTTAATAGTATCGACAAATTGTTGTATTCGCGTTCTAAAGAGATCCCTATACGAAACACACACACACAAAATGTTAAACAATTATTGTATGGGACTCTAGGACCGCATTTACGGTCTCTATCTGCCAGGATTATCTCTTGAAATACGTATCTACATAATACACCATGTTGGTGCTACTAACAGCGTTTATGCTCTTTTGCATATACACTGTATACGTCCTTTGGATTTATATGTTGTCATTAAAGCGTTGGGTGCAATGCACATTCAGGAAACTATGGACTAAGAAAACTGAGAACTTTATGGGTCGCTTCATTTGAATTTATATGTACATGGTTGTGTAACAGCGTCAAGTTAAAATATAGTGTGGAATAGAATGAATATTTTAAAAAATTAATAAAAAGAAACGCTGGTACACACACAGATATATTGAATATGAATGCGTTGTTCAGACACGATTTTAAATATACAGAATGATGTCAAAAGTCTAGCAAGATAATTCAATACTCAACATTTTCGAGTTTTTTAACGATGCCAATTGGCTAAATCACATCTGTTGAAGGTTGAATACATCAAATAATATCTTGAATCCTGATGAATGTAAAAAATCTTTAGATTATTTAAACGATACAAACAAAAAAAATTTAATGGTAGGTTTATAAAAAACTGGGCATTTCATCACTAATTCGGGCTTTTCGCTCACGGATATTGACAGGTCTTTTAGTACAGACATTAGATTTTAAAGTGTTCCCCTTCTTCCGATTCTTCGATGTGGAAATAATCTGTGTAAAAACTGATGCACAGCTGTAGCGAAATGTTGGTGTGCGCTATCATAATGAAACCATATTCTGATTCTAAATTATATCAGGGAAAAGTGGGGTCAAATCGGCAGTTTGTTAACTATGGGTATAAGATAAATTATATTATCAATACGGAATTGTGTTTGGATATTTTTTATGGCAGTCTTTAACATCAAATTAGAAAACAAATGGTCCAGCGACCAGGATTACTTATGATAACTTTTGATAGTCAATCACAACGTGTGCCATTCTAACGAAAAAAGTGCAGTTAAGTTGCAGCAAACTATTGAAACATTCACAGTTGAGTGATACTAAAAACCAGCTAACTGGCGAGTGCTTTAAATTCATCAAAATAGATCGTGGAAGTAAATAAAACAGAGTTCGAAACAACATAATCACAGAAGAACATTTCAGTATCGAGAACTTAAAATTTATAAAGATAACTCGTTTTGGTATAAATCGAACATAATTAGTCAGGGTCGGAGTGAACAAATTCAAATTTAAATAAAACCAAGAATAATAATTATTAATTAATAAGCAAGTATGGATTCGGATGATGACTACTCGACAAACGAGAGGAAAAAAAGGCGCATGAAGAACTAATCGACCCTTTTAACAAAAGCAAAAGAACTGAGAGAACGCCAATGAGGGGGAGAACTGAGAATGACAAATTAAACCTAATACTAAAAATGATGGTAGATATGATAACGGAGCAAGGGGATAAAAAAAATACACACCCAACAGATGCAATTCAAAGAGGAAATTCTAAGACTTCAACGAGCAAATAAAGGATTTAAGGAGGAAAATAAGGGAATAAAAGAAGAAAACATGCAACGCAAAAAAGAACCGAGTGCAATAAATCAAACAACTGACATAATGGAAAAAGAGAAAAGGAGAAATAATATAGTTTTGCAACAGGAATCCTGTTGGACACAGATAACAGCAATAACCTAAGTCAATCAATGAAAAAACTTATGGAAGAACACCTCGTCATTATCGTTAGAATGCCAGAGTTGGAAATGATATAAATAAAGGAATGGGATCAATTTACAGAAATGGAAAGAAAATGCTCGAGTTTTGCATAAACAATAACCTAAAAATAGGAAATACCTTTTTTAACCAACCAATGAAGGAATGGTACACATTCATTGCAGACGAATGAAATGCCCAAGGCCTAATAGATTATATAGTATATAGAACAGGAAATCAAATTAGTAAAAACAATAAAGAAGGCGGAATTAAACATACAGCATCGTTTAGTAACTGCAGAAATGCAAAGTACAATCAAGAAACTAAATACCAAAAAAGAGTACACTAGAATAAAAATAAATAAACTAAAAGATGAATAGTTGAAACAAAAATATCAAGTAGAAACGGACCTAGAATTTGGCAAAAATATAAAAGAGAACAAAACTCTGGAAGAACTATGGAAAACCTTAAAAGACATAGTGTATAGGAAAGCGAAAGAAATATGTGGAGTATCTAAATATAAAGATAATAACAAAAGAACAAGGTGGTGAACCGAAGAAATAAGAGTGGAAGTAAAAAGGAAGAAACAAGCTTGGAAAAAATATATAGATACAAAAGTGCCTGAAGACAAAGAAGAATATATAAAAAGAAGTGTAATAAATACGAATATTAAATAGGGAAAACCTAAGTCAGTAACTTTCAGAACACATAGTAAAATATACAGTGCTATTCAAAAGTCCCCTCCCCCCCTCGTATCTTTTGAACGGCTCCACTTACATTAATGAAATAAAGTGTTGTAAACTTCTCTACGAATGGTAACAGGTGACGTAATAGTAATAGATGACGTCAAAGTGCCACTCTGGCCAATAATTTTAAATAGGACCTTATAGCAAGTGCTATCTCGTTTGAAAGGCATTGACATTGGCTACATAGCCATATTAATTTTGTTTGGGTTTAAATTAATTTTGACGGATAAATTAAATAAATACCAAAATTATTGAAATTATTTTTTTAAATTTAATTAATCAAATATCAACAATGGATTCTTATAGCAAGTGTTCGAAATGTGCTCCGTCTACTTCCTGACAGTAATACATCCTATTAGTAAACTCTTGTCGTACTCGTTCGAATGTGTCAGCTGAAATAGCATTGTATTCTTCAGTAATTCTTTCTTTCAAAACGCCAATGCTATCTGATGCCGTAGTATAAACCTTGGATTTCAAGTACTCTCATAGAAAAAATCTAATGGTGTCAGATCTGGTGACCGAGGTGGCCATTCTATAGGACCTCGCCGGCCGACACGAGTTAGGTATTATTTTTGTCACATTCTCGCCCACCCCGTAGATAGGTGGTAGGTAAATTTTGAAACAAGGTTAGTTGTAATTAATATAATTTGCCCGGAGCGTATGATTGTGTCTCCGTAAAACCAGGATTATCGCTAAATTGTCTCAGCGATTAAGTAATTTTGTTTTTCAGACGCGGTCATATCCGTTAATTATATCCAGTGGAATAAATAAAAATTATATTTTATTCGCGCGGAAACAAAACATTCGACAACTAGATACTAACGGCGGTCAATTTGGTACCTTTTTTATAGTAGACAATTATTCCCGCAGTGAGGCAGGACAATTCCGCAGTAGAGGCGAAATCATATGGCCCATTCACGTATTGAAATAATTTGTATATAAGTGTATAGTTTTTTTGTGTCATATTTATACCGTGAAATATACAATATATTTTGTTATAATTTGTGGTACCGAAACTTTATTCAGATCCCTACCTCGACTTTCCCTCTAGAGTGAGCAGTGCATTTGGATACGAGGCTGAACGAAAAGATCAACTCTACCCTGGCCAAGGTAATTTACCGCTTTAAGCCCAGGAGGTCCCCGCCTAAATCGGACTGGATTTTCATTTTTCACGCTCGGCTGCTTTATTTCATTTGGTGACAGCAAGTTATTACATCTTGTGGCAGCATTTATTAGAGTGGTAACAGCGGTTTCACAGATTGATACGAAGTTTTAGTTCAAAATATAAAATTGTTACAGAAGAAACATCGTAAAAAATAAAATAAAAATGGCAATACAAAAAAATTGGAAAGAAAATGGAATAGAAATAAATAACGAGTACAGGACGAATAATAGAATAATCTGGAACAAAATGAAGTCACTGAGAGGACAGAAAAGAAATTAAGAGAATAATGGACAAGAATAAAGAATTACATGTACAAACAACCCATATTTTAAGAACGTGGAAGGAATATTATGTAGAAAAGTTTGAAGCAGACGAAGAAACAGAAATAGAAGACGACATAAATCGAAGACAAGAAATATATGAAGACATAAGTACGGAATATTTAGAACTTGCTATAGGAAAGGCCAGCAGTGAAGACAATATAGACCCAGAAATGATCCAATGGCTGGGGGGAAAAGGTAAACTGTGGTTACTAGAAGTATTCAGGACAGCATGGAAAACAAACTCAATGCCAAAAGAATGGGACAACAACATAATTTTGCCCATAATAAAAAAGGGAAATGCTGCTGAATGTGATAACTATAGAGCAATCTGTCTAGTGCCAGTGGTAAGTAAGATGTATACCCGAATTATAGAAATGGAGTTGAAAATAAATTGGAGGAGGAACAAATGGGCTTTAGACCACACCGACAGACAGCAGATAATGTATTTACAATACGAAACATAATAGAAAGACGAATACAAACAGGAGAACATATAATTAACATTTATCGACGTAAAAGCAGCTTTTGATACAATACGGAGGAAAACTAAAAAAAAATCATTGCAACTTTTAGAAATTCCAGAAAACTTGATAAATATTGTACATAATATCTATCGAAATATTGTAACCTCAACCCCTCTAGTGAGATGGAATGATCACTGTCTCTGGTCATAACCGGAACGCAGGATCCATTCGGGATAGCTCTCCCTCGTTAGGTAGCTCAACTTATAAGAGCTATAGCCGGAACTCTAAAGATTCTCAGGGGTGAATCTTCGCCTTAATTGGAATTAAAGAACACCATCATCCTCTGGAAGAAAGGTAAAGAAAATAACTCATGGGCGCCAACTTATTTTTAATTAACCTCTGAATAAGTAAACAGAGTATGAATTTACAATTTTTAGCAGATCATTTATAGGTTTATAAGGCCTCTCAACTAATGAAGATCGATATCCAAACTACCCGAAAACTCCACCGATTCATTTGTACAAATCACATATTTTATATGGTATCATCACTAAACATTTCCTAGGACTGTTTTAGAAAAACTATTTTTATGTTAGAAATAGGTACGTCTATTCGGTACCATGATCACTGCTAGACTCTTTATTTTTTAGGTAAAAATTACCGGCTTGTCGGACGACGCTAAAATAATTCATGATTATTGGTTCATTTTGAAAATAGGGTAGGGCCTAAAGCCTTGACCGTTACAATTTTCTAGAATATTCGGTTGGTGCCAGGCGCAAAAAATGTTTAGCTGAACACCCGCATGAATTTTTAATATCGATTAAAAAATACAGACTCTGTCTGTAACTGGAACGAAAAAAAGTTAAAATGGGTTTATTATAAGAACGCAGAAAGATCTTTTAAAATAATGTTTGTTGAAAATGGCGTCGAAAAAGGGATTTGAAAATAAATTGTCTGGAATTTAATACTAGAAAATAATGCTAAAAATAACGATAGATAGTCTATCGTTACACGGGTAAGAATACATGTAGGAAAGTCTGAAATATTCCATTTAAAAAGAGGAATCAAGAAGGTAGATAGCTTGAGCCCACTAATATTTATAATAGTAATCGACAGATTAATGAAAAATGTAAAGAAAATAACTGAAAAACTACAAAAGGTAGTCGAATACAAAAACCTCCAACCAATAGAAATGGAAAGCATGATGTAGTATGCGGACGACGCAGATAGTCGCAGATAGTCATACTAAAAAGGAGAAGTTAATTGATATTTGGGTGGATGAGATCACAAAAGTAAGAATAGAGATAAATAAATACAAACAAAACAAAAATAATAGTGATAAACGAGAATCAAAGACGAGAAGAAAACACTGATATAATTTGTCAAGGGCACATTCTAGAAGAAGTTTCGATATTGGAATATCTGGGAAGTATGGTCACAAAAGATGGCAAGACGGAAATGGATGTAATGAATAAAGTAGGAAAGGCAACGAAGATATATCATGCGCTGAATAAGACCATATTTGGAAATTAGCCGTATATAATACAATAGTGATACCGACACTACTATATGGAGGTGAATCATGGACAGTGACTCCAAACCAACTGAGCGAACTAAATTCAATTGAAATGAAATATTTAAGGAAAATAAAAGGAAAGACAAATATGGATAGAATAAGGAATGAAGAAATAAGAAATAATCTAGAACAAGAACCATTTGAGAAGAAATTAGAAAGAAAACAGCTGGAATGGTATGGACACATAGTACGAATGTACACAAAGAAAACACCAAGAAATGTATTAGATATGCAAAGCTCAATAAAAAAGAGAAGAGGCCGACCGAGGAAGACATAGATACAAAAATAGAAGAGACAGGGACAAGAAGAGAAGAGAGGCAAAAGGAGTTTCGTGAAAGAAGAAGGAGGCATAACTTTCTAACGTCAGCATAGATCAAAACATTTGTATTGAATTATGTTTTATAACCAGTTAATAAATGATACAATGTTAAAATAATAAATGTTGTCCACCTTGTACCATTTTATATCAGATGGCACATTTATGAATCATATCAATGGATATTCACAAATTAAAAAAAGGGAGGTGTTTCACTGAAAAAAAACTGCAGCTAAAGTTATTCTCAAAGGTAATTCAACTTGTATCATAGATTATTCTTTCATCTTACTAATTATTTAGCTGATAATACATTTATGCGTTATTTTATGGACGCACTGTATATTTATATAGATGATATAGTCAATTGTATTTTTTTTTAAAACAAAACATTATTTAAAAACTTATCGTCTGTATTTGATGCCTTCGTAATAATATAAACAAAGAACTGCTGATGTGAACAACGTTGGTTTTTTATTTTATCATAGCGTTGTTATCAATTCCACAAAGAATTGAATAAGGCGTCGCGCCAGTCGACCAGGAAAAGAACAATGAGGCTGTTAGATTCTATTATCGGAATCTATAAAACACATTAATCATGAATTTATGAATAAAACCAGACGAAGTAGGCTAATTGCCTTATTTTTAGCACAAACGATTATCGTTCTTCGGTTGTACACTGAAAAAACAAACGATAATTTAAAATAAAATGAAAAATAATAAAAATTATATGATATGGAGTATTCATACTTATAGACATCAAATAGAAGTCTAGATGCTTTAAAAATATGTAAGATATTTGTACGTTACTTCTTTTCTTTCTTGTATATATTCAAAGCGTAAATTCTTTAGTAGCAAGCGTTGTGAAAATGTGTTAAATAATTGATAGACCTTTTGTATTGTTATGAATTCAAAGGGTAGTTACACTTTATTCGCAGCTTTTGTTAAATACCTTTAAAATATCACGTTTTGCAATAATAATTGTAAATAGTTTTGTTTGAGCATTGAAAGAACACGTTTTGAAAGTCGACATATTGTCGCATTGTGTTTGAAATCCTATAGTTAAAAATTTAGGAAAATGTCACGTTTGAACCTATTATCTATTGTATTGTAAAAACCCTAAACTTACTGTCACTTTGTGCGTGAATTTTTATGGTCGACGGTTGGAAGATTTGTAAGAAACGTTTGAATAACCTTTCTGAGTAAAAAGGTTACAATTGCTATTGGAGTATTCAATAGAAATTGAAATATCTATTGCAGGCGTCCATTGTTGATTCTTGTCGATGAACCCGACGAGTCAAATTATACTGGCCAATAGGAAATGTTTATTTCCGTTTAGTCAACCCAATCCACGTGTAGACACGCCCCTTGCAGGTTTCTATTTAACACGTCTTACAACGTGAAGAAATCAGTTTTACACTCATCGAAGCGAGTTCAGTACTCAATAATCAAGTTAGTTTTTTAATACTAATCGAAGCGAGCTTACAACTCGAAAACGAAATGAGTTCAATACTCAAGTTCATAACTCAGTTCAACACTCATCGAGACGTCGTTATATATCGAAGTAACTTCACTCAAAGTCAAACAATCAGAGATACTAAGTCTAACACATCGTTACTTAGCTTCTATACGAGTCAAGTGAATATTCATCAAATCGAAACATAAAGTGTCTTCCGATCCGAAACCACCGAAGTTCAACATTCATAACTTTGTACCATTCTTGTAAATTTGTACAAAATAAATTATTAATTTGGACATTAATTTTGTTAAATTAAGATTATTTATCTAGTTGAATGTCTACGCCAGTCGACGAAGTTCAGCTAGAAATATAATCAAAAACATATGCAATAAAGACATAAAAAAGCGTAATTTCTGGTCCTTCGTTTTTTATGGAATCCCACTAAAAACTCGTAATTTGGTGGACAATGCATCTTCCCTAAGCACACAATGGTGCGGTAAAAACACCCTATTCCCAATATTATTCTCATCCTCAACATATTTTCCGTGCCCTAATTTAACATATTCATCAATAAACTCCTTATACATCAAAAACAATTCTGGATTCCTAAAAAACCTATTTTTCATAGAACTTTATCTTTTAAATGCCGAGTTAAACGAATTTCATAGTTCAAAAATATCATCCTTATTTTTTAACGGTTAATCAACTTGTAATCTACCAGCCCCAAGTCGCTTGTGCGTTTCCCGAAATATTTTTTCAGACATTCTATCATCAAGTGACAAATACCTTTGATTTGTCACTTCCTCCAGTTGCCAGAACCTTGGAATAACATCATTTACATCTGTTACCGCCGATTAACACTTAAATGATTGTTAGTCCTTAAATTTTCCACATTGCCAAAATTTCCCTGTTTTCCAATATTGTAAGCTATTGGAGACGCTGCAGCCACAATCTATCCTAGACGTGTATTTTGAAGGATAGGCAACCCTGGGCCTACACGTATAATTTCCGGAAAAATTGCCTGAAAATATAAATCAGCCGATAACAACAAATCAATCTCCGAGAGCTGAAACAGCTGCCAGCGTTGCTTCATGTGGAATATTAATTTTGCTGGTATCAACCACCACCTGTGGTAACTTACACGTGAGTTCATCTAAAACCCCGCAATTTACCGAAACTTTAAGATTGTTGTCAACATTTGACTACAAAACCAAATCGACAAACTTCTCAACCACACTAATATTTTTACCAATACCACCAATCGCCAAGTTTGTACTGTTAATCCTGGTGTGGTGGTTACTTAGTAAGTGCCCCTCGTATAGACTACTTTAACCATAAAACCATTTATATTGGAGAAACACTTACCTCGTAACCATTCTGTAAGGGTTGAATAAATAACATCATTTAAAAACTCACTGGGATAAAATATATTTGAGAAATATTAACACAGATTATAAATACACTATATGTACATACATTTAAACTATTCAAAATAATAATAATGAATCCGTAGTTTGGTATAAAATTGTCAAATATTGCTTTTGCTATTGTGTTTGCCTCTTTGTTCTTGACCGGTATCATAACCTCGTATTTGGTTAGTTCGCATAATATTGTAATGCAATAACGATTCCCGTTGTTAGTTTCTACAAACGGGCCTATTGTGTCTATGTAAATAATATCAAACGGTTTTATAGATGTGTCCGTGATGACAAGTTTTGCTTTATTCATTTGGCATTTATGACAATTCTTTACATAATAATAATAATAATATTAAGTAATAATAATAATAATAATAATAATAATAATAATAATAATAATAATAATAATAAGGGCTGTAAGGAACAACTAGTTATAGATAGTATCATCATGGGACAAACCGGAAAAGAACACAGAAATCTCCACGTCGGGTACATAGATTATAAAAAAGCTTTTGATTCCGTACCCCATAGCTGGCTAATTAAAGTCCTTGAAATCTACAAAATTAATAAGAAAATCAGAGAATTCCTTACGCAAATAATGAACACCTGGGGAACTAAAATACAATTAAATACTGGATCCCAATACATCCAAACAGAAGAACTCCATATTAGACGTGGCATTTTCCAGGGAGATTCACTCAGCGCGCTGTGGTTTTGCCTCTGTCTTAACCCACTCTCAAACCTACTTAATAATACAAAGTTTGGCTTCAATATCAAGCACAAAAAAGAAACCCAACATCAAATAAACCACTTGTTATATATGGACGACATCAAACTCTTCGCAGCCACAGAAACACAGTTGAAGGGCCTTCTCAAAATCACAGAAACATTCACCTCAGACATGGAGTTTGGAATGAGCAAATGCAAGGTACTCCAAATAAATAGAGGTCAGTGGAAGGAACATCATGAGGTTCAAATCGGAAAAGATAAAACACTAGACAGCATGCTTAGAAAGGAAACATACAAGTACCTAGGATTCCATCAAAGAACCAAAATCGACCACACGCACATGAAAACAGAGCTTATAAATGAATTCAAAACTAGACTCACCAAACTGATAAAAACGAAGTTAAACTCCAGGAACCTCACTAAGGCCATAAACACTTATGCCATATCAACCCTCACCTATTCATTCGGTATCATCAAGTGGTCCCAAACAGACCTAGAAAACATTAACATCCTCATGCGCTCCGAACTAACTAAACACAGAAAGCTACACCCAAACTCATGCAAAGAAAGGCTAACAATCAAAAGAAATGAAGGAGGAAGGGGAATTATAGACATAACATCACTACACACAAAGCAAATACAAAAACTTCGAGAATTCTTTCATACTAAACAGACCAGTTTACATATAGCGATAAGTAAGGCAGATAAAAATTATACACCCCTCAACCTATCCCAAACAAACCATCCGGCAGACACATACAATGATGCGCAACTACAACAAGAAAAAATGAATACTTGGTCAGAAAAAGTACTACATGGACAACACAGATACCGCATGAAACAAAATTTTATTGATAAAAAATCATCATACACATGGTTAGAAGATGGTCAGCTTTTTCCCGAAACATAAGGATTCCTACATGCTATCCAAGACCAAGTCATTGCAACTAGGAATTATAAAAAACATATAATCAAGGACCCAGCTACTGTAGATGACCTATGCAGAAAATGCCACCTCCAGAAAGAAACAATCGAGCATATTACAAGTGGATGTAAAATCCTAGCTGGCTCAGAATACACAGCAAGACACAATGCAGCAGCAAAAGTAGTTCATCAAGCATTAGCTACAACGTATAAACTTGTAGAAAACACCGAGCCATACTACAAGTACACACCAGCTTCGATACTTGAAAACAAAAACATTAAACTGTACTGGGATATTAATATTCAAACAGATAAAACAATACCTGCTAATAGACCAGATATCACTTTTCAGTTAAAGAAAGAAAAAATCACATACTTAATTGACATAGCTATTCCCAGTGATACAAACATCCAAACGAAATATGATGAAAATGTCGCCAAATACATAGACCTGGCAATGGAAATGAAAAGGATTTGGAAGCAGGAAAGAGTAACTATTATCCCTATTATTATGTCAGTGACTGGCCTCACACCAAAAACATTCAAATCACACCTGAAACAGCTAGAACTCGGCACAAACATACAAAGAAACTTTCAGAAGGCAGTGATTTTAAAAACTTGCCATATAGTCAGATCATTCCTCAATGCACAATAATAAAAATAGATTTTGCACTGACTTGGCGTAGCCCGTCAGTGCAAAATAAAACCACAACTATGTGAGAAAAAAAGAATAATAATAATACTTTATTCATCCTTTTTGATCATAGTACATGATATAGGACAGGTCAAACAGAGAAGAGGATATTACAGTGAATACGACTTACTTATTAAACACTTAAATTAAAATCGTTTGCTTAAAAACTCTGACACATCATAGAAACATTCGACAATTAAAAAAATTTTAAGTTTTTGTTTGAACACATTGAAATCGCTTTCACATCTTATACAGCTGGGCAAATGATTAAGGAATTGAATTCCTTTATAGACAGGACTTTTTTCAAACAATGAGGTTTCATGTTTCGGTGGCCGTATATGTTTTCCAGATCTGGTTGGGTAATCATGGAAATCAGAATTAAGACTAAATTCACTGAAATTACTTTTTGCATATAATATACACTTGTAGATGTAAATAGAATAAAGAGTTAGTACACCGAAATCTTTAAAATGGTTTCTGCATGTTTCTCTATAATTTAAATTAAAAATGAGACAGACAATCCTTTTTTGAGAAATAAAAATCCTGGAGGCATTTACCGCACCCCCCACAGAATGAGATTATAGGAAATATGGGAGTATACTATTGCATAATAAACATTGATCAGTTGACTAGTTGTAAATATATTTTTTAGCTGTAATATTGCAAAGTAACTACTATTTAATTTTTTACAAATGTGGTTGATATGGGTACTCATATTCTTATCGAGGTAGGTTCCCAGAAATTTCGTAGAACTCGAAAAATAAACATCAGTCCCCCCAACTGAGATACAGCTATTTTCAGGAATATATGTTCTTGTAGAAAAATGCATGAGGATGGTTTTTGTCGAATTTACTATCAAAGAATTTCTTTCACACCAACTGATAAATTCTCTTGATAAAATATTCATCTTTAATAGCAGCTCATCCGGAGATTCAGAATCAATTGCCAATGTGGTGTCATCTGCATATAGTATTAAATGATTAGTGCTAACATATTTAGAAAGATCATTTATGTATAATAAAAATATCAGAGGCCCTAAAATTGACCCCTGACAATAAGTTTGCGGGCTTTTAAGTAACCGAGTCAAAAGCTTTTGAAAGATCAAAGAAGAGCGCCCCCACATACCTCTTTCTATCTAATGAGATGTGGATAAAGTTAAGCAGAGCTACGGATGCACTCTCCGTCGATCTGCCAGGTAAGAAACCATGCTGATGATCCAATATAACATTATACTTTTTGAGAAAAGAAAACATTTGTTTATAAATACACTTTTCTATCACTTTACATATCACATTTTGAACAGTTACTGGCCGATAATTGTCAAGGCTAAGGAGGCTGTCTTTTTTATGTATTGGTGAAACAACTCCTATATTTAGACTTGATGGAAAAGCTTCGGTTTCCACTGAGTAGTTGATAATGTCTGCTAGAGTACATGCGATTTGTGGACCTATACTTTTAATGATCTTTGTCGAAAGACAGTCAACACCCTCGGCATTAACATTTTTTAGGCAGTTAATTACATCCAATACATCTTCAGGGATAACAGGTTTGAAATAAAAAGTATTAACGACATACATTGTCGTATAACTTTCAAAACCACAGTTAGCAAAGTGGGTATTTATTGTTTTTTAGTATTCGTTGCAAAAAAAGTGGCAAACAAATGAGCAATTTCGTATTTATTTTGAGTTATTTTACCATTTATATCAATGGTATCAATAGTAGAATGTCTCTTTTTTCCAATTTTGTGTTGTACTGTTCGCCATATATATTTTTGTTTTTCTTTTACATTTTTATTTTCAAGACTTTTTTGGTAGAACAATTTTCTTGATTTGTTAATTTCAGTGACATAATCATGTTATAACCTCTTATAATTTGAATGATCATCGGGATTTGCGGAAAATTTTGTTAACCAAAACAAATTCCTAAGATCACTACCCATCCGCACAAGATCGCGATCAATCCATGATTTTCTGGTTACATTAGATACGTTTTTTGTTAAAATGGGGCAAATAAAATCAATATGGTAACATACTTCCGTACATCTTTCTCCATGTTTTTCCACCTAAAATTTGCTCTTAGTTTCTTTAATAATCTATTATTTCCTACATGTCCTCCAAACATTGGATCATTGCGGTGTCTTTCTAGAATCTTTTGGATCTTTTATTTCTGCTGTACCGTTTTTGGTACTTCGCATATACATACTTGAATACTTTTTAACCTTTGATTTCCTACTTCTATAAATTCTTCTATTGTGCACTTTTTAAATATATCATCATTTGTATATATTTTCATTCTTTTTACTCCATTTCTTACCGATAGCTCTTCAAGCTTTTCCAACGTTCGTCCTAGATCGAAGTTGTGTAAACCGGTATTTAAGGCTTCACTAAATTTCAATTTATTTTTGATCCGGGTGCTCATTCTAAGTGAGATACGGTTATTTTCAAAGTGTAAAATTGGTAATTTATGTGCCTCAAGATTATTTAAAACTTTTACTACTGCAGGTTTTTGTATTCTTCCTTCTTTTGTTTCTACTTTATTCCTTGATCCTTTTCTGTTTGAGCGTTTTCTTTTTGCGTTTGTGCTCTTGTGATTGCCAAGACATGTGAATTATTTATGTATAAATCCTTAAGTTCTTCTATGGATATTCTCGATATACTGTCCGCGTAATTCGCTATACCTTTTACATACTGTATTTCAAAATCGTATTCTTCCAAATCGATTCTTATTCTCGTTAGTTTCGACGTCGGGTCTTTCATTGCAAATAAATGCGTTAGTGGCTTATGATCTGTTTTTACTATGAAATGTGGTGAACCATATAAATAACAATTAAAATGATTGATTCTCCAATGAATCGCTAATAACTCTTTTATGATGGTGGGTTTATTAAGCTCACTTTTCTTAAAGCTCCGTGATGCAAATGCGATGGGTAGGTCAATCCCTTCGTAGTTCTGACTTAATATTGCTGAACATGCGCTATTTGAAACGTCTGTAGTTAAGATGAGTTGTTTACTGAAGTCTGGGTATTTTAAAATTGGTGGATTGATTAATGCATTTTTTAGAACATGAAATGAGTTTTCGCATTCTTTTGACCACTCAAATTTCACGTTTTTCCTAGCTAACCTATTTAGAGGGATACATATTGCGGCGAAATTCTGAATGAACCGTCTATAATAATTGCAGAATGCAACGAATCTTTTGACTTCGCTAGCATTTTTGGGTACTGGATAATGCTGAATGACTGAATATTTTGCTTTGTCTGGTGAAACACCATCCCTTGATAAATTATGACCTAAATATGTGACTTCTCGCCTGAAGAATTGGCACTTTTGCGGATTTAACTTTAAATTGAATTTACGACATGCGTCAAACACCTTTCTAAGATTGGCTAAGTAATGATTTTCCGAAATTCCTATCACAACTATATCATCCATATAAAGAAATGCTTTTTCCGGCGTGAGACCTGAGAATGCTATTGCCATCATTCGTGAAAAACTATTAGGACTTATGTTTAACCCAAAAGGTAATCTTGTGAATTGAAATGAGCCTTTTTATGTATTTCCTAGAAGACCGTTCTAAAGGTATTTGATGAAAACCTGACATAAGATCTAAAACTGAAAACCATTTTGCTCTCCCTAATTGATCTAAAATTGCATCTACACGGGGTAAAGGAAATTGACCTGTGACCATTTTCTTATTTAATTGCCTAAAATCTATACAAAGTCTCCATGCCTTATCCTGATTCATCGATTTCTTCGGTACTAATAACACTGGACTATTATAATCTGATACTGAGGGTTCAATTATTCCTTGTGTTATAAGTTTCTCTACTTGGCTATTTAATTCAGTTGTTTGCGAATGTGGTGTGCGATAATTTTTTATGTATATTGGTGTATTGTCTTTTACTAATATCTTTTGCTCATAAAAATTATTGTGCGTTAGAATATCATTATTTAAAGCGAATATGTCTGCATAATTCTCACACAGTTTCGTTAAATCATTCCTTACATACTCTGGTACTTCTAAATTTAATTATTACCTCAATTCTTTCATTCTAATGTTACTATCACTCGTAATTGTATATGCCTCGAACAAATCTAAATCCAAAATTTCAATATTCTTAGATTTTACTGAAACACATTCATAATTTGTATTCAAAATTCTAACGTACGGGTTTTTCCCCGATATTATGGATCTGGCTATAAATACTCCTGGTGCTATTTCCTGTTGCTCCACTACTGTATCCTTTCTCAAATTTCTAAAGTTCTCTATTAGCCTATACACCTCACATCTAGGCGGTATTGCTAAAGTATCGTATTCAGGATTACCAAAAATGTTTACGGTTACCGAATTCTTAAAATTGCAATTTATGTGTAATTCTGATTGTGAATAATCTAATACACAATTATTTTTAGTCATGAAGTCTCTTCCTATCAGTCCATTTGTTGGTATCGGAAAATTTTCTTCCACTACGTGAAAGCAATGATTTAAAGTTATGTTGTTGATATAGAGGTTAATGCTTATTTGACCCAAAGTTTTTGCTGAGCCTTCAGTTATCCCCTTAATGCTTATTTTATTTTCAGTTTTAATTGAATGCTGCGGAAAATTTTTAGAAATTTTTATCAGAGAAATGTCTGCTCCTGTATCTAATATGAAATTGTAGGTATTATCGGATATGCTTGTCTGAATTTCTATAAAGTTTGAAAGTGATAAATCTAAATAATATGCTGAATAAGTTCCTGAAATCTTGCATTCGACATTTGTTCTCTTACTCAAAACCCCAATTATTTCTGATTCTCTCTTGCTTCTTCATTTTCTATCTCAAATATTCTCACGCTATTGTTAATTCGATTATTGTAATTTCCATTCCTATTGAATTTCCTATCCTTATTAGAATTTTCGTATCTGCCGTAGTTATTTCCTTGATTAAACTGTCTGAATGTCCTTCACTAAATAAAGGTAAATCTTAATTGTTATTTCCTTAATTTTAATAAACCCGATTTTATGTTACACGCCATATGTACCAAAGCGTTGGTCTGTTCCCTAGGACTACATTTTTTGTTAAAAACTTGTTCTGAATTTCTGTACATTTCTTCCCCCACATAATACACGATGCAGTGTTATTTTTATTTGACAAGACCCAATATGTCACCTTACTTTATGAGACAAGGTACATTAACAATCATTTGCTTGTGAAGGAATAAAATATTCTCATGTCCAAAATATTACAAGTGGTGACTGGACAATTTCGAAAGTAAGCGAGTGGGTCGGACATTCAATTACCCTTTTGACACACATACTACTCAATACAGGGTGCGTCATATCATATTTGATCAATTTAAGTAGCGTAATGCAATAATAATATATATCCCCTAAGTATAATTTGAAACACTCTAACAAAGAAAATGTATTAATCTAGAATTGATTGTTTGACATATGTCAATAACGATTTCGTGTCAATTTTGAAAACATTTCTACACGGTGTTCCAACGAAAACTTGCGGGATCCCGTATTCCTCGAATATACGGTCTTCCAAAAATCCAAAAACCCGATATCCCACTACGACCCATTGTCAGTGCATTCAACTGCCCCACCCAACTATTGGCTAAACATCTAGCTGAAACCCTTCAACGAATTGTTGAGCGGTCCCAATCCTATGTCAAAAATTCTCGCCATTTCATTGACCTACTCAAAGGATTTGATATTTCTTCCACAGATATCCTTGTCAGCTTTGACATTGTCTCCTTATTTACCAACATCACTATCGATGAAACTTTGTCTATCTTAGATACTAAATACCACATCCCCTCAGATTGCCTTTCCTTAATCAAACACTGTTTGTCCAACACCTACTTCATATTCCAAGGTAACTTCTACAGACAACTGAAAGGTGCCCCTATGGGATCCCCTATCTCTCCGGTTATGGCCAACATTTTCATGGAACACTTCGGCACTATCTTCCTCTCCCCTCCGACCAAGCTGTTGGTTACGATATGTTGATGACACTTTCGTCATTTGGCCCCATGGAAGAGATACTTTGAATTCCTTCCTACTCCATCTGAACAGTGTACATCCCTGTATACAATTCACGATGGAAGTGGAAGATAACTCATCTCTACCATTTCTTGATGTCATGATTAAAAAACTTTCACCAAATGGTTTCTCACACTCCATCTATCGCAAACCCACTCACACCAACCGTTTTCTCAATGCCCACTCCCATCACCATCCGGCCCAACTTAATTCTGTCATCAATACACTCGTATCCCGATCCATATCTCTATCTGACGAATCCAATCGACCATCAGAAATCAATTTCCTAAAACAGACTTTAATTCAAAATGGTTACAAAGAATCCCAAATCAACAGGAGCATTCAGAAATTTTCAACTCCCACTCCATCACCGTCCACCGTCGACTTAGACAGTCAATTGAAAATATCCCTTCCTTACATGAAAGGCGTAACAGACAGACTCTGTAAAATCTTCAAACCCCACGGCATTCGAACAATCTTCAAGCCCCAACAAAAAATCTCCCACCTAATCAGATCTGTCAAGGACAAAATTCCCAATGAACAGGATGGAGTATATGACATCCTTTGCTTAGATTGTCCTCGCACCTACATGGGTCGGACCAACCGACGTATCTCGGTTAGAGCAAAAGAACACTCATTATCTGTCAGAAATTCCGATCCTTCTTCCACCTTGGCCCAACATCGTGTCCAAACAGGGCACACAACCAATTTCTATAAAACCATAACTATCGCCCCAACTCGCTCCTTGAAGTCCCGAATAATTCGAGAAGCTATCGAAATAGAAAAACGTCCAAACTGTTTAAATACCAGGGACGACAGCCAGAGATTGCCATCAACCTGGAAACATCTTCTCCACCCGCCTCATTCCTATACCACCTCACCCCCTTCCACCATGGCCTGCGCCAAGAATAATAATTACCCTCCCAAAATATCGCAGGATATCGAGCGTCCCATATCTATTACCGCCAATAGGTCAGTAGTGAGTGTAGTGTTAGTGTTCTACGGTGATTTAACTGGTAAGCAATTTTTATTATTATTTATTTTATTGTTATGTCCTTTTTCGGTGAAATTCCAAGTAGTAGGCAGATTGAGGCCTTGGAATTAGCCGAAGGGGGTGATTCGATGCGTAGAGTAGGCAGATTGAGACTCCGGAATCGGATCACTTCCTAGATTAATGAACGAATAACCTACCCCCCCTCTTGATAATGGCTTCAAAGTGGAAGCCGAAACGTCGAGAAATTTCAAATTTCCAACGCGGTTCAACCCGTGAACCTAGTTCGTTTGTTCATATATATATATATATATATATATATATATATATATATATATATATATATATTTAACATACACTGTATTATTTACTTACTTTTATTATGAAATTTAAATGTAGATGTTTATTATTTAGAATTTTTGTTTATTTTTATATAGTTGTTATATTTATTATATATTTATTAATTCGAGAGCATGAAACCCTTTTTCCTCTTTGAGTCCTGGCTTTTTATAATGTTGTATTTGTTTAAATAAAAAGAAAACACTTTATTTTTAAATAGATTTAATTTTAAATTCAATATTTTATATTTGATAATAATAATTTGAGACGCCTATGGTTATATTATACCTACTTATTTATTTTGATAATTTCTTCAGTGCGCGTGCGTGAAAAAACTAGTCATGCGCTTTAGCATAAAACGAACAATTCTTATACGAAAGAAGCATCTATACATGTACCAACATAGTTTGTTGACGATGCAGACAAGTGAATGGTTCAAACACATAAAAGAATTTATATATAAATCATACATATATATGATACAAATTGCTGTGGAAAGAAAATAGTTATATACATATATAGAAATATAGGAATTATTTACAGATGGACATAGTTATTACATTAATAAAATTTCGAGCACCATATTTATGCGATTACAACATGGCGTAAGTACATAGTTTAATTTGTTTAAATTCGGCCTTTTTATTAATATTAAGGATTTATGCAATTAATTAACTATATAAAGTCTGTTCTCTTTCTTTTTCAGATCGATCATATTCGCAAATGTTTATCAATTTATGAAATCAAGTACTTATTTGAGTATTTTGAGTTTTTACTCTGATTATTGGCCAATAATATTTTAAACACACTGACCTGTTGTTCTTGAATTGGGATGAATGTCTCTGGACCCCAGGAATATTCCTCTGAAGCTCCAAAAACCAAAAATGATGAGAAATTTCGAAGATTCTTGCCGAAAAACTTGATATAATTAACTGTGAGTATTAATAAGATTGTTTTTTATAGTACTTTATAGTTTTAATTGTGTTAAACTGGGAATTTCTTGAAATTTCTGGAACATTATCACACACACTCCTCGCTTCTTGACACCAGCTTCCCAATTCTTTAAAGCGTCCCCTCGATTCTCCACTTTTTTCAACAAAACAGTCTTTTGTTTTTCTTTAGGTCACTATTTCAAAGTTTATTTGTTGATTCACAATTTGTTCTGTCATATTTTATAACCAATCCAATATTGTCCTTTGCAATCAAATTAATTGAAACTTCTTTCACTTATTAGAAAAGTTTCATACATACACTCTTTTACATTATTAGTTCATTTATAGAGTTCCTATGAGTTTTTTTATCATACAAATAAATTAAAGTTGGTTATACTTAGATACATTTAAATGGTACCACATTCAATATTGTTATTGACAGTCTATCACTGTTACACTCATATTATTTATAAATATAAATTCTTTTATGTTATTTGTCTATACTCTTTGCATTATATTATTTATAATAAACTTTAACAAATTATTATTTATTGATTCAACGTTTATTTTATTTACCATACATCATTTGTATATATGTCATTATTTGTTTATCTATGAAAATCTATTGAATTATATTATATTCAATATTTGTATTCGTTTTTATTCTTAAATTAATGATTATAATGAATTAACTATAATAATATTTGTTTTCATTTCAGCTGAACAGCTGATTATGTTATGGAAAATAATCTTCGTCTTAGGCAACTTTATTTACATCATTACATTGGTTAGGCAATCTCTATATTTTATGTTATTATTGAGGTAATTTCTTTATCTATTATATTGTTATAGACAATTATTTAATATATCTTTACTTGATATGTTGTTTAAATTAAGAAAAGTGTTTTTACTTGTTTTCTTAAATTATATTATTTTCATATATTTTCATACTAGCAACATATTTTTATAGAACTAATTCTCTTACTATCTATGATATCTGGTTCAATATATATATATATATATATATATATATATATATATATATATATATATATATATAACCTATAGAACGGGGGGCGATTTTGGCATCAGGGAACACCAAAACGAAAAACTGCATTGAAATTTTTCCGAAGTCGCGTCATGCTACTCTCTACAATAGCCCTATTTCATTCTGAAATAAGCCTAAAAATGCAAGTGTGGTCGGGTGACACTTCATTTTGAAGGTAATGTATTTCTCTACACAAAATTGATTTTTTTTTAAATTTATGTATAGAAATAAATAAACATTCAAATGATGTGTCACTCTACATTTACTATTTAAAAAAAATTGGGGGTTGATGCGGGGCTGCGGGTATGAATTTTGTATAAAAACTCGTCCCCCTCCCAATACAATTTGTCGTGTTTTTCACATTTTGAAAAATCTCTTAATTTCTGGGAGGGGTCAAGTTTTCAAGATGTACAATCTGTTTCATTTTCAGTGCCGCACCCTATATATTAATTCTCCGCGAACAACTTAATTATTCATTATCAAAATCTTTCACACGATGTATAATAGACCTATTATTCACGCTTGAATCTCATTCGTGATAAAATATATCCCGATAGTAACAGTGAATGTTGGGCAATTGAGATAAACCATTCATACGATCATTAATATCAAAAGTACCATTATAAATTCCACAAATTTACCGTTTTCCACTGTACATTATTTCCGGGATACAAATTGTTCTAATATAGTGTTCCGGTTACCCATGACAGTCACAAATTACTGAAGTAATTCGAAAAAGATAAGAAAAACGAATGCATTCTTCCTCATTAAATAATATCTAAGTCAACGGTAGAAATATAATCAAAGCGATGTTGTCACATTATGAAATTATAGGCTCGATCAGCTAATAAACATTTTAAATTGAGATAGAAAGTCCTTCTATTTAGGCAGTGAAAATGTATTTCAGCAAGAACCTTCCGTCAACACGGGTGTGAAGTTAGCAGTTGATTTCCAGCAGTTAATATAGTAAAATTGAAAGTAATTGCAACGAATTGTGTTATAAAATTTAACATACATAATATTGTTACGAAACAGCACACTGGTGGTTACAATATATTATAGTTGTCGTTAAACATCAACTACCACCCCTCGTACTCACTTAGAAGCCGTCGGGTATATGAAACCACCCCTAAACGATAAAAATATAAATAAATAATTCAGAATCTCGACTTCTCGTTCGAGTTGCAGGATGATATTCACAGGATACATTGCAAATGTTACTAGAAATCATTTACCGCCCTCCGTACCCACTTAGAAGCCGTCGGGGTGTATGAAACCACCCCTAAACGGTAAAAATATAAATAAATAATTCAGACCCTCGACTTCTCGTTCGAGTTGCAGGATGATATTCACTGTGTACATTACAAATGCCCCTATAAATCATTTTCCCCCACTCCTATCCACTTAGAAGCCGCCTGGGTGGATGAAACCATCTCTATATGATAAAAATATAAATAAATATTTCAGAACCTCGACTTCTCGTTCGAGTTGCAGGATAATATTCACAGGATACATTGAAAATGCCCCTAGAAATCATCTACCCCACCGGCTTATAAGTGGGTACGGGGCGGTAAATGATTTCTAGGGGCATTTGCAATGTATCCTGTGAATATCATCCTAGAACTCGAACGAGAAGTCGAGGTTCTGAATTATTTATTTATATTTTTATCGTTTAGGGGTAGTTTAATCCACCCCGACGGCTTGTAAGTGGGTACAGGGGGCGGTAAATGATTTCTAGGGGCATTTGCAATGTATCCTGTGAATATTATCCTGCAATTCGAACGAGAAGTCGAGGTTCTGAAATATTTATTTATATTTTTATCATATAGGGGTGGTTTCATCCACCCAGGCGGATTCTAAGTGGCTACGTGGGACGGTAAATGATTTCTAGGGGCATTTGCAATGTATCCTGTGAATATCATCCTGGAACTCGAAAGAAAACTCGAGGTTCGGAATTATTAATTTATCGTTTAGGGCTGGTTTCATCCACCCCAACGGCTTCTAAGTGGGTACGAGGGCGGTAAATGATTTCTAGGGGCATTTGCAATGTATCTTGTGAATATTACCCTGGGACTCGAACGAGAAGTCGAGGTTCTGACTTATTTATTTATATTTTTATCGTTTAGGGGTAGTTTCATCCACCCCGACGGCTTGTAAGTGGGTACGGGGGGCGGTAAATGATTTCTTGAGGCATTTGCAATGTATCCTGTAAATATCATCCTGGAACTCGAAAGAGAAGTCGAGGTTCTGAATTATTAATTTATCGTTTAGGCTGGTTTCATCCACCCCAACGGTTTCTAAGTGGGTACGGGCGCGGTACATGATTTCTAGTGGTATTTGCAATGTATCCTGTGAATATCATCCTGGAACTCGAAAGAAAAGTCGAGGTTATGAATTATTTATTTATATTTTTATCGTTTAGGGGTAGCTTAATCCACCCCGACGGCTTGTAAGTGGGTACAGGGGGCGGTAAATGATTTCCAGGGGCATTTGCAATGTATCCTGTGAATATTATCTTGGAAATCGAAGGAGAAGTCGAGGTTCTGAATTATTTATTTATATTTTTATCATATAAGGGTGGTTTAATCCACCCCGACGGCTTCTAAGTGGCTACGTGGGACGTTAAATGATTTCTAGGGGCATTTTCAATATATCCTCTGAATATCATCCTGGAACTCGAAAGAGAAGGCGAGGTTCTGAATTATTAATTTATCGTTTAGGACTGTTTTCATCCACTCAACGGTTTCTAAGTGGGTACGGGGGCGGTAAATGATTTCTAGGGGCATTTGCAATGTATCTTGTGAATATCATCCTGGAACTCGAACGAGAAATCGAGGTTCTGACTTATTTATTTATATTTCTATCGTTTAGGGGTAGTTTCAACCACCCCGACGGCTTGTAAGTTGGTACAGGGGCGGTAAATGATTTCTTGGGCAATTTGCAATGTATCGTGTAAATATCATCCTGGAACTCGAAAGAGAAGTCGAGGTTCTGAATTATTAATATATCGTTTAGGGCTGGTTTCATCCACCCCAACTGCTTTTAAGTGGGTTCGGGGGCGGTAAATGATTTCTAGGGGTATTTGCAATGTATCCTGTAAATATCATCCTTGAACTCGAACAAGAAGTCGAGGTTCTGACTTATTTATTTATATTTTTATCGTTTAGTGGTCGTTTCATCCACCCCGACGGCTTGTAAGTTGGTACTGGGGGCGGTAAATGATTTTTAGGGTAATTTGCAATGTATCCTGTAAATATTATCCTGCAACTCGAACGAGAAGTCGAGGTTTTGAATTATTTATTTATATTTTTATCGTTTAGGGGTGGTTTCATACACCCCGACGGCTTCTAAGTGGGTACGGGGGGCGGTAGTTCACAATTTGTTGTAATTTCTTTTAATTTTACTATTTTAACTGCTGGAAATCAACTGCTAACTTCTCACCCGTTCCGTCAAACCACCTTATCATCCGAAGACGATTCTCGTTTGCGTTTTTCTCATCGTTTTTTCCAGGTCTGAACGGTTTTCTGGTCTGATGTGAGTTTTGACACTATTTCTTCCTTATCTTCCTTCGCCTTTAAAGGTGGCAATCCTCTATTTCAAATTACAAACTTTCTTTTCAGGGAAAACTCAGCCGAAAGATTCTAGGAGCGAAATCTCTATGCCGGGGACAAAGTTATCGAGACAACGAAAATTTGGGGATAATGCTGAAAGAGCAAGGAACCTTAAGAGGAAATCAATGTTGTACACAAACAACAGGAAGAAAGCCAGACCATCGGCACTCGTACTTTTTTCTTTTTGTTGTATGTAACTAGGGATACTAAATATTGATTAAAGTACCTTTTTAATAATAATAAAAATACAAACTTTCTTATTTCCTCGTAAAACGGTTGAGATTTTTCTTCTTTCCAATGAGAAAATTATTAGTTCAGACAATGTCCACTAGATGGCATCAGTTATAAAGTTTTCGCTTATGTTCGGCACAAAGTTACATAAGTAAATGTCTAACAATATATTAAAAATCCTTTATTATGCTTATATAAAGTCGAAACTGTAGTATGCATCTCCTTTTTGGTGTCCTTTCTATCAGGTTCACGAAGATAAGTTTGAAAGAGTACAAAGACGATTTTTTACGATTCACCAATCTCCTACCAAAAAAAACTTGAAAATATGCAGTATAAATATTTTGCTTTATATATAACGAGTTAAAACTTGGCAACATCACTTGAATATCTACCGCAAGCTATCGTTAATTGTCTAACTCATTATTAACCAAAGTCCTTGTCTTCGTTTTGTTCTTCGCATCGACCAGACGGTTTCAAAGATTTCCCATCGGACGAATTGGATTTGAAAACGGAGACAGAGATGGTTTAATACCCTTTTCACATAATTTAAGCAGATTTTCAGGAATATTGAGAAAATTTATGTTATTATTAAAAGCGTCTCGAGTAGATAGAAGAGAAAGTTGATATTTCATTTTATATTTCGAATTAACTAATCAACGAAACATAACATAATACAAAGCTTGTGATTCAACAATTTTCTGTAGACTTTTACCCAATGAATTTGCAAAAATGAATTTGTCTGATAGATAACAGCGCTATCGACAGATATTTGGCGTGCCTAAGCCTGCAATTCATTGCAAGTTTACCGTCAATCGTAAGTAGTTATGAAAGGATGTCTTTTCTTCTGGATGACTTAGCAGTTTTTTCTGAGATGCTAGTGCGTTGATATGCCATTGCGTTTAAAGTGAGCAAATGAATAAATAATAGTGGTAATGGTCTTTAATAGAAATAAAATTTTGAATTTTATAAAAAATCTACTTAAAAGCTGTATGTAAAGGATGTCCCGATAAGAGTGTACGATTCGAATGGCATTCGTTACAGGAACATGATAACGGAGTTTCCGTGTTCAAAACTGGATGGTATCATCTCCCTAAATTTGGAAGTTAACATGCAGCCAATATTGTGCGATTTGAAGCCTTACGATTTCTGTCATTGGAGTTTCTTGAAATCTTAGGTCTACGTGAATGAACCACAAACAATTCCCGAACTCAAGACCGAGATACGATGTCTAATAGTTGAGGTAAAGCTACATATTTGTCAAAATGTCAACGAAATGTACATAAAAGAGCCTGTGTTTATAGTCGCGGGGGCATATGCGGGATATTTTATTGGGACACCTTATACCATGTCAAGCTTCGCAATATACCTAGTATACACATTGTTTATAACAACAAAACTAATAAATAATGATAATTATATGCGTAAAGAAGTGGGGTAGAGGAAAACATAAAAATATTTGACCTTAACCTACAATTCAATAACAATAAAAAATATGACCTGAAGAAATCCAATTTATCACCCGCTTTTATTTTATTCACGTTGTAATTTGACTTAAACACGTTTATATTAATTATCGAAAGAAAAAAATTGAAAAAAATTTACCAAACCACTGTAATATCTTAATTGTCGTTGATTCATTTGCCTGCCTTTCGTCGATTAAATAATACATCAAAAGTAAATTTTGGTTAGAAACCATATAATTAAGAACGTTTTTTTTTTGAAGTGTGATCATTCAAAACGTTGAATACCACCTATTATAAAAATGTTTTTTTTCAAGAATATTTTTTTGTTTGTAGCCGAATTATTCCACCAAAAATACAACTGAAATTGAGGGAGGTTTTTTATAGAATAAAGCTTTTTACGTTTAGGCTCAATTTTGGCCCTAGTTAAAATATATATAAACATTTCTGATGATTATATCATCCACTATTTTCTTGCTCTCTTCTCTTCTTGATGTATATAGAATTTATGAGGTGCCCGGTAATATTTAATAAAATATTGTGAGAATCATCAGAAAGCCTAAACACCATCAACGTAATTAAAGTTAAAGCTGGATATAATTGAACACAATGTTTTCCAACACCAGGGGGAATAAAGCAAGAAGACCGCCTTAGTCCCTTCCTATTCAACCTCATAATGCACATTCTAATAGAGAAAGTAGTATCGACAAATAAAGGATAACATTTAGGACTGAACATAATTAGCATAGAGAACTATTTACAGAGACACCTTCATAAGTTCTATCAAGCTTGCCGAGATCTCACAGAAAAAACCAAATGTGCAACCTTTACCAATGATCTCATAAGATGCAAACAAGTGGAAGACAACAACATCATCGAACATGTCTCATTATTTATTTGCTTGGGTATAGATCTTTCTTATAACCATGACCCAGAAAGAGATCTGTTCGAATTAATAAAATTCTTCCTGAGAAACTTTCAAATTAATTACATTCATCAACACCTCCCTACTAACTATGCCACATTCCATACGACTACCTACAACCATACAACCTTATTCATATACACATTAAAACCACCACATGTGAGAAGTCACGTTTGCACATCCCATCATACCAGCCCCTTCCTCCCACATGCTTCACACATAAATATGAAAATAACCAACAACTCACCCCATTCCTCCTTTGACCACAGAACGAACATGTAACTATCTCTTACCAATTACCGGTGAAAAAGCCGGCTCTCTTAATAGCAGTAAAAACGCTAATCTCTTTAAAATAAATTAAATTGAAAATAAATTAAATAAATAGTAAAGCTCTTAATTGCAATGCAATAAATAAATCAACAGGTTTAATAAAACCGGTGAATAAAAAGCAGTGAAAAGTGCAAGCATGTTTAATTTAAACCACACCCAATCAACAAGTTAATTTTAACTCAAAACCTACAATATAACTCTCTCTTCACAACAAATAATGTGAAGGTTCCATCGATATAATACTCTCTTCCCAACAGTAACTGTGAATAGGATCTGAGAAGTGAAATAAATCAAGCAGCGGCCATATCGGGATGTTTGAGACAAATAGTTTGGACAAGCCAACACATACGAACAGAAAGCAAAATTAGAATTTAGAGAACATGCATCAGACCGACAATGACATAAACAGTAGAGGTCCCACAGGAGATCCCTGGGATCATTTTCCCCGTCCGATTTTATTTTTATATTTTTAACAAATACTAAACTGTTTTATTGTTTTTCTTTAGTTGCAGATAAAAACATGGTTCAAAAACATAAAAGAAAAACTGAGAGGCAGTTATGGGACGATGATAATATGCGACAAGCAATTCAAGAGGTCCGTCGTTGCTAAGCTGATAAAACTGCTGTCAGAAACATTCGAGTTCCGTTGATGAGTTTAAAGAGACGCTGTAAAGGAACGAACAAGTCAGCTGTTAAGAAACTGGAAAGTAAAAGAATGGTTTTCATTGAGGAACTGGAGGAGGAATTGGTTGCTCATATACTCGACATGGAAAGAAGAATGTACGGTCTCACTACTAAAGATGTAAGATCGATTGCTTATCAGCGTGCAGATTAAAATAATATTGATCATCCCTTTCCCAAGAAAACATGTCTAGCTGACAAAGATTGGTTGAGAGGTTTTCGCAAGAGGCACCCTCCAAGGTGGTATTCATACCAAAACCTGGAAGACCCTCTTACGATACGGCAAAGGCTCATCATCCGATAAGCCTCTTGTCATTTCTTCTTAAGGCATTAGAGAAGATGATAGATAGGCATTAGAGGGTCACGGTGCTGGGTAACAAGCTGCACCCTAATCAACATGTCTACCAAAGTGGCGAATATTGCGAAACAGCCTTGCATAGCTTGGTGAGCAAGATAGAGCAAGCCATTACTTACAAAGTAGTTGCACTGGCTGTGTTCCTGGATATCGAAGGAGCATTTGACAATACGAGCACTCGCTCAATATTGTCAAAGCTGGAATCCAGAGGCACAGACAAGACAATCACCCGATGGATAGAGAACATGCTAAGTAGCAGGAGAGCACAAGCATCCCTGTGTGGTGTCACAAGAGAGGTGAAGACAGAAAGAGGATGTCCACAGGGAGGCGTTCTGTCACCAAAGCTGTGGAATCTGGTAGTCGACGACTTTCTTGTCACACTAAACGAGCAGGGGTGGTATGCTCAAGGATATGCTGACGACATCATCATTCTAATACGGGGAAAACACGTGGGCATCTGCCTGGAACTAATGCAGAGGGCAATGTCCGTAGTGGAGATATTGTATGATACGGAGGGATTGTCTGTCAATCCCTCGAAAACTATCATGGTACCATTTACAAAACAGCGAATCGCAGATATTACTAGTGTGCCAAAACTCTTCGGCAATCAGATAAAGGTTGCCAGGGAGGCAACATATCTAGGAATCTGGTTAGATGACAAGCTAACCTGAAACAGCCATCTAGCGAGCATCGCAAGTCGTTCCCAGATTACGCTAATGACGATGAGACGAGCAATTGGATGCACCTGGGGCCTAACTCCGACAATGGTAAACTGGTTGTACACCAGAGTAATCAGACCAATCATGGTGTATGGTGCGATCGCATGGTGGCCTAAAGTTCAGCAAAGCACAGCCGCCAAAACGCTTTCTAAAGTGCAGCGAGCTGCGTGTCTGAGCATTACAGGCGCCATGAAGGGCACCCCAACCGCAGCATTGGAAATACTGCTAAACATCCCACCATTAGATCTTTATATACAGGGGGAGGCTAAAATGGCCCCTTTCTTTCTAATGTGTTTTACTAGTATAAATCGGGTAGGAACCTTTCATTGTTATGCGTTTTGATAGTGTAATCCGAATGGAGCCCTTTTTTTGATAGTATAAATTGGAAGGGGACCATTTACTTGTTAGGATGTGTTTTGATAGTACCCATAAATCAGATGGGGCCTTTCTTTGCATTGTATTTTGGATGAATTGATTAGATGAAGCATTTTCTATACATTATAATCATACATATTTTTGATAGCATGAACTGAATAGATCCTAATTTGCACGTTCGTCTAAAATATATAGGGGAGTGGGGTAATTGAGAACGGCGGGTAATTTGGAGCAGCTAGAAAAATCATACTTGCCTTCGCACTATACCGTCCTGCATCTATTCGACGGAAGTATCCGGCGACAAGCGAATACACAGAAAGGATCACTAATCGTCCCAAATGCGCGCGCAGTCCTTCCGTCGGTCGGATACAGCTGATACAATTGATGCGTTTTTTAAAACTCAAATACACATACAGATTGTATTGGAATTATACCAATTCAGGGATTAATTTTTACCATTAGCTTGCTTGGTTGTTTTGGTGAAATTTTTGTGTTCCATAGGCACATTTTTTCTCCTTGTTCTTGCATACATTTCACGGTTGTTTTTTCGATCTAAAAGGAAGACATTACAACGTGGTACACTGCACTGCTCTTCAAAATTGAATCCTACTAATATACTTTACTAGAATCTCTCACTCGAGTGATTATCAAAAATACATTCTCCAACTTCAGTTGAAAAGATCCGCCATCTTCATGTTTATGCAGAAAAATTTGCAGACAATCCTCGTACAAAGAAATAATAAGAGTACGATTTTATATGGCACGAAGTGAATCTCTAATCGGAAATCTTCACTATTCATATCCTTCAATTGATTCGCATTTCATTAATTCCAGATCAAGAATGTACAATAGTCATTTTAAATTAAATTGCACACTTTGAATTGTCGCTTGATGGCACTTATATCGCTTTTCAAGCAACTTCCAAATCAATATTTGAAGAACTTACAAGTTTCTCTATTTTAATGATAAAATCGTATCCTTGACATCGTATTATTTATTTCAAATTTAGATTCTATAGTTTTTGGTATTCACTGACGTTCCCTGCAATAAATAATTTTTAGACTTTTCACGAGGCAATGAAAGGGTTCTGAGATATGGCTGAGAGTCATTGCCATTAAGACAACCCGCATAAATAATTTTTTTTTCTAAAAAACTTTATGTTAGTCCTCACAGTTGAAGTAATGGAAAACGAAAACAGAGTTTTCCGGTTTCGCGAAAAGACGTTCAATAATAATAATGTTCCCCTTCTATGACTTTCCCTCTAATTGAGACGCTAAAATTCTAATTAAATTTAATTGTCAAATAATTGAAGATCGCCGTTAACTGCTTGTTAGGTTGTGAAGTCGACTGTTAATTCGCTTTTTAAAGCATCGACGATATCCTCAAGAGATATTCGCAATCTAAACAAAACATAAAATTTCTAATTAATGCACAATTCTACAGAAATTTAATTTACCTGTTGACGTACCATAAAATGTTCGCGCTATTTTATATAAATCCGATTAAATTACTGAAATTTACAAGAATTGATCTCAACTAATCACTGGTCGACATATTAGTTTTTTTCGCGGGTCATAAATCGAACCTAGTCCAAACCAGTTCAGAATTGATTCAGGATATTCTACAGCGCATGCCCAGTAAAGGGGAGCTCGGAACTGTCAAATTCTGTTTAGGACTGGTGGTTTTCTGCGTATATTTGCGACGCCGTCTTGTTATTAATATTTTGATTTAGGTAAAAAACAATGAGCAAGTTCGAAGGAGGTGAATAGTTAATATTGTTACGAAACAGCACACTGGTGTAGTCCCTAAATTCGACTTTGTCTAACACTATATATGAAAGTTGTAATTTTGGCGAATGCGCGCAGGTATTTCTCCGAACTGTTTACCATTATTTTTTGTGACTATTCTTATCTAGACATTCCCAGTGAGGTCCATTGTTTTTGTGACCAGTCTTATCTAGACAATTCCAGGGAGGCGATCGTTTTGTGAGCCGCAATCTAGAAAGATCTAGACAAAAGCGTACTCAATATATAAAAGAGGCTATACCTACCAACGAATGCCACCCGTCGTAATAAAAACGTTTAAATAAATAAGAAAAACGTTACATTGGTGTCAGGTGTGAGGTAATATAAATAAAAAAGTACGTAACAATAGCCAAGAGACTAAGTGATCTGAAAGTGACTGAACTAAAGGCAGAATTGGAAAATCGCGATTTGGAAACGTCCAGTACGAAGAGTGAGTTAATAGAAAGGCTTAAAGTGGCACTGGTAAGTGATGGCTTCGATCCAGAATTTTTCTGCCAAAAATCTTATCGTTGAAAAATTACATTGCTACTGACGTCGAGGATAAAATTTTGTTTCTAAAATCGGATATTGAGGATAAGATGACAACGATGGACAAGAAAATCGAGAATAAGATGAGAAAATAAAATCAGACATTGAAAATAAGAAGACAATGATAGACGAGAAAATCAAGGAGTTAGAGAGAAATATGGCAGATTTAAGAACACAAGACACGACAGCAGAAGAAAAGAAGATTGAACATATAAAACCCTGCTAGCCAGAAATAGTTTTGCCCAAGTCAAGGTCTCAAAGTTCGACGGGAAGACGTCAAGGACCAATTACGTAAAACAGTTGGAAGCAGCCGCTAGAGTGAATAATTGGTCCGACAGAGAGAAGTCAGTAACTTAACAATCGCGCTTCGGGAAGATGCCTTAGATGTACTTCAGACGACACCACTTGAAGAAACGGATGACTTCGAGCAGCTGAAGAAGAGGCTGGACAAGCGATACGGTCACGAACATTTGTACCAATCCCAGCTGAAGAACCGAAGGCAGAAACGTGACGAAGTCAGCACCATAGAACATGATGGATTGTCTGGGAATCCAGGCCTTTATTGATGGCTTACGTGACCTCGATATGCAGAGGACGCTTCGTTTAGCCCATCCCAAAACATTAGTCGACGCATTGACAGCTGCTCTTGAATATGAAGCAGCCACGAAGACTTTGGGATATAATAAAGTCAGGACCATCTAAGAAGAAGGTGACGAAGACAGATTTGGCTCAAGTTTCAGTATAGCACTTATATGGCTGGACGGATAATTAGACATAAAAAAAATAATATCGTTTTCCCCAAAAAGATTAAAAAAAAATGTTTTCAGATTTAAAAACTTACGGTTTGGAAATCTGGATCTAACGTCTCACCACAAAAAAAATCGCGGTCTGGATTTTTACGATCGGTTGACGGGAGATGAGCTCTGATCGGCTATCTCTGATTCCAACAATCCGCGAAAATCACTGAACGCGCACTGTCAAAACGCGTGCCGTCGAATATCAACAACCGTACTGCCCCTTTGCCTCAAGTTTTTTCTGTATTTATCACGGGGTCTCTAGGACGGGTTGTTTTGCCATCTCAGCATACGTTGCTGTTTTCGTTGTGTTACATAATTCCCCCTGTTTCTCTATGATTATCAATTTTGTGTTTTTGATTGTTGAAGGTTGTCCTTAATTGCTGTTCTAATTTCTCTGCAATAATTGCATAATTCGTCTGTATTTTATGGTGTTCATAAACATCGGCGTTTTGGTGTTCGACATATATGCGTGACAAAAATGGGACTATTTGTTGATTATTTTTATAATTAATTGTTTAATTTTAACTGCCTATAATAACAGAAAACTGGGTCGCTTTAAATATTTGTATCGTTCTTTTTTGGTTTGAAATATATTTGATTATAATTTTTATTTCCCTAAATGCCTTGCCATATTTGTGCTAATTAAAATAATATAAATTAGTGAATAATTTAGTGAATAAATAAATTAAGTGAGTAGACATACCGTGTGTATAAATTTATCCCGCCCGTCAGGATAAACTGTTTTAAATAAATATGAAAAACATACCTCTGTGAAGCTGGCAGAACCATTTCGGCAGAATCCAATGAAACCTATAACGATTTTTAGTACTCATTTTGTACTAATTTGTACCACAAAAAATAATTGTTTACCTTTACCCATTCAAGAAAAAAACATGGCGCTGCTAGCTTCATGTTAACCTGGAAAGCCCATATTAATAATAATTTGAAAAAAATGAAAATTAATACAGGAAATTGAAGAACTGAATTTGTACTAATTTGTACCACAAAAAAAATAACGTCAACCCCCTCAAACAACCCCTGTTGCGATAAATTGAATGGCAAGCCCATACTTC
The DNA here is from genome assembly GCA_963921935.1 of Galeruca laticollis. Taxonomy (NCBI): domain Eukaryota; kingdom Metazoa; phylum Arthropoda; class Insecta; order Coleoptera; family Chrysomelidae; genus Galeruca; species Galeruca laticollis. The sequence goes on along the minus strand of OY998177.1, from coordinate 240,912,826 downwards.
TCCGATCTTTTCAATGTTTTTTGAAAAACGAAATATTAAAGTCGATTCTATTAGTACTAAATGTGTACTAATTTGTATCACGAAGAATATTCAAAAATATTAAAGTCAACCCACTTAAACAACCCCTGCTTTGATAAATTGAATAGCAAGCCCATTATCCCACAAACTTTTCAAAATTTCCTGAAAAACGAATATAAAAGTCGACTCCATCAAAACTCAATTTGTACTAATTTGTACCACAAAAAACATTAACGTCAACCCCCTCAAACAATCCCTGATCGATAAATTGAATAGCAAGCCCATTCTTCTCCGATCTCTCAAAAATTTTCGGAAAAATTAAATATTAAAGTCGATTCTATTAGTACTAAATTTGTACCACGAAGAATATTCCAAAATGTTATGTCAACCCACTTCAACAACCCCTTCTTTGGTAAATTGAATATCAAGCCCATTATCCTCAGATCTTTTCATAATTTCTTCAAAAAAGAAATATAAAAGTTGACTCTATTATTAAAACTGAATTTGTACTAATTTGTACCACAAAAAATATTAACGTCACCCCCTCAAACAACCCCTGTTGCGATAAATTGAATAGCAAGCCCACGTTTCTGCGATCTTTTCAATATTTCTTGAAAAATGAAATATTAAGTCGATTCTATTAGTACTAAATTTGTACTAATTTGTTCCACGAAGAATATTCCAAAATGTTAAAGTCAACCCACTTCAACAACCCCTGCTTTGTTAAATTGAAATAAATTTTTCCAACAACTGGAAAAGTTATTAAGAATTATTTAAATAAAGGCATCAATCATCAAAAGGTCAATAGGAGCGGTAGATCAGACGTCAGACGCCTCACATCTGAAAAAAAAATCGCCACACCGACTCCTATCCGTTTTTGCTACAGTGTAACAAAAAAATGTTTTTCAATCTTTACTAAGCCGCCAAGTAGTCAAAAAAAGTGATAACACCAGAATATGATGCCATTCTTCTAACTGCCTTATCACCCACCTGCAGAAGGGAAGGAAAACTTAATTTTTTTGTCTCGTCAAAGAATTGCCGCGATTAACCCAAAAGAAGACCTGATTGAAAATAAAAGTATGTATAACTATAAAAAAAAATATGGATTTCTAATTGTAATTATAACAATATATTTATTACAGTTTATCTAAATTTTGGTCCATTTTGAACTTACATCAGGACGACTGCTGTGAGGTGAAGACACTACATTAAAAAGCATTTTTCAGGCAAAACTGCGTGGGTACAAAATAGTCCTTATTCTAAAATTAACATTTACTTAATTTTGATACTTTCAAATTTTTTAACGATTTACTTGGAAATTAATACAACAAGTGGTCTAATTTATTATATATTATAAACAAAATAATATAATATATAATATAATAAATATATAATATAATAAATATATATATAAATATATAATATAATAAATAATAAAAATCGTTTTTGAGTACAAATTAGTCCCAAATTCAAATGAAATTGACTGTCTCGACCCTTACTTCGTGGAATATGCTCATATTAGTGTTTTTAAATGAAACTCAAGGTCTCTAGTTAATTCCACAATATAATACAAGTTATTGAAAATTCTAAAAAATTGTCAATTTCTTAGAATTTTCAATAACTTGTATTATATTGTGGAATTAACTAGAGACCTTGAGTTTCATTTAAAAACACCAAATTCAAAGTTTAAATGTATGGTATTACAATTTGATTTTGTAAAGGCGGGGTGCTAGCTTGAGCTAAACTAGCATCCCCACATTAAATAGCGGTTTTACAGAAAAACGGAAGAAGTACAAATTCTAATTTTTGGGGTACAAATTCAAATGTTTGTATTACAAATTAAGCTTAAAATATCAATTTATTTTGAATTTGAAATACGGGGGGAGCTAGCAATAATAACATGTATAAGTTACTTGGAATTGTCATTAAAAACCTATTGACAAGGACTACATAATCAATAGGACATTATACAGCAATGTATTTGAGAGCCAGTGTTTGGATAGAATATAACGATCTCGAAAAAAAGGAAAAAGTGGTTGAGGAAACATTTAAAATCATACCAGAATCGACTTTAATATTTCCATTCAAAGGAACTATTGGAAAGCTCGGAGAAGAATGGACTTGATATTCACTTTATCGAAACAGGGGTTGTTTGAGGGGGTTGATGTTAATATTTTTTGTGGTACATATTAGTAAAAATTCAGTTTTAATAGAGCCAACTTTTATCTTTCTTTTCTCAAGAAATTTTGAAAAGATCTAAGGATAATGAATGGGCTTGCTACTCAATTTATCAAAGCAGGGGTTGTTTAAGTGGGTTGACTTTAATATTTTGGAATGAATATTTTTCCATGTACAAGTTATTACAAATTTAGTACTAATAGAATCGACTTTAATATTTCGTTTCTCAAGAAATATTGAAAAGATCGGAGAAGTATGGGCTTGCTATTCAAATGATCGCAACAGGAGTTGTTTGAGGGGGTTGACGCTAATATTTGTTGTGATACAGATTAGTACAAATTCAGTTTTAATGGAGTACTAATAGAATCAGTCGACTTTTATATTTCGTTATTCAAGAAATTTTGAAATGTTCGGAGGTTAATGGGCTTGCTATTCAATTTATCAAAGCAGGGGTTGTTTAAGTGGGTTGACCTTAATATTTTGGAATATTTTTCATGGTACAAATTTAGTACTAATAGAATCGACTTTAATATTTCGTTTTTCATGAAATATTGAAAAGATCGGAGAAGTATGGGCTTGCTGTTCAATTTATCGCAATAGGGGTTGTTTGAGGGGGTTGATGTTAATTTTTTTTGTGGTACAAATTCAGTTCTTCAATTTCCTGTATTAATTTTCATTTTTTTCAAATATTTTGAATTTGGGCTTTCTAGGTTAACATGAAGCTAGCAGCGCCATGTTTTTTTCTTCAATGGGTAAAGGTACAAAATCATTTTTTGTGGTACAAATTAGTACAAAATGAGTACTAAAAGTCGTAATAGGTTTTATTTGATTCTGCCGAATTGGTTCTGCCACCTTCACAGAGGTGAAAAACATTACATTATTCAACTGAAAATAGTGAGCAAAGTAGCTTAACGAATCACAAGTGAGCAAACTAAATAACTTTCTTCACAAGTGAGCAAAATACACATTACGAGTCATACATTTTTGTGGAAATACAAATTGTACCATAAATTGTACTATAAATATTCTGAGTTTTTCATTAATAAACAAACTACAATGTTTTATCACTTTTCCGCCCAACCTATCTGTATGCGAGAAAAGTATTGGTTTACCCCAAAAAAACGGTTTTTAGAAAAAAAACCTGTGTGTATGTCGTCGTCGTTGTTGTCGTCGGCCACTTTTCCTTACTGTCTTATTAGCACGATACAGCCTCCGGAGTGCAATAAGTCACCAATTTTATGATTGAATATTGTTAAGGACATGCCACAAATGAACCCTATTGATTTTTAGCCCACCAGAGCCAGTACAACGGATGCTATGGTACTTGAAGTACATTTTGTAATTTTTTGAGAAATTTCAGTTTGTTAGCACGATACAGCCTCCGGAGTGCATAAAGTCACCAATTTTATGATTGAATATTATTCAGGACATCTCACTGATGAACCCTATTGATTTTTAGCTCACGAGAACCAATACATCAGGTGCTACAGTACTTTAATTACGATATTTTTGTCGTTTTTGGAGAAGTTTCAGTTTGTTAGCACGATACAGCCTCCGGAGTATATACAAGTGACCAATTTTATGATTGGATGTTATTCAGAGCCGCTCAAAGATGAATCCTATTGATATTCAGTTCACTAAAGTCAGTACAACGGGTGCTATGGTACTTGAAGTACCAAATTTTTGTCATTTTTGGAGAATTTTCAGTTTGTTAGCACGATACAGCCTCCAGAGAGTATACGATTGACCAATTTTATGATTGAATATTGTTCAAGGTGTCTCACAGATGTACCCTATTGATTTTCAGTTGACTAGAGCGAGTACAGCGGGTCCTATAAATCCAGATATACTAGATTTTTGGTTATTTGTGGAGAAATTTCGGTTTTTTAGCACGATACATCCCCCGAAGTGTATACAAGTAACAATTTTATGATAGAATATTGTTCAGGGCCACATATGCGGAAAAGTTAGTTTTAATCTTTAAAACCGTTTATTTTTTGGGAAAATTGTATTTCAAGATTGTGGAAAAAATCATATTTATCCTATGTGAGCATGTATTTTCGTATTCTTTCCGAATATTTGTTTGGTATATTGTGATCGGTGGGGAGTGAAACGTTTGTGAGGCGTGTGTGTTTGTTGTTGTCAGATGATGTGTATCGATAGTGTGGTACTTGTCAATGAATGAATGTTTATATGAGATTTGCTGGTGGATTATCTTAGTATTTCTAACAATATTTGCTGTTTACATAAGGAATATTAGTATAGATGACATTTTAATCAAAAATATACAGATATGTATCATATAGTTTCCATTTTGAACGTTTCGATTCCATCTTCTCCAATATTAAAAAAGGACCAAGTTCTCCGAACAGAAGCCGTTAAAGAATTTCAACTAGGTTGAGACCCATTAGACTCGAACACAGGATAGAGATGTAAGAGTTCATAAATAAATGTAGAAAACGGAATCCTTCTAATGGAAATTCGTGGAAGTAACAACTCATAGAATTTGGGAATTTTAATAGTCGATTCAAAGGGGCACAACGGCCACCAACCATTATAATTATCGTTTCGGAATGGTTAGAAGAGGAAAAGCTAAATGAGGGTAAAAGATTATATCTAAAACAGTTGTTTTCGGTGTACGAAATAGAACGAATTCATGGGCGTACAAAAAAATTTTCTTTTGGGTTTGAAAATGTATAAATACTTCACAACATAGAAAATGTATGCCTACGACAAAACATAAACAATTAGTTACATTATTGGGAATGTTAATTCATTAGAATCGCATTACTGTTTAGATTTCCTTTCGCCTATACAGTTTGTTTTTCTATTTTAGTTAGATATAAAACTAGAAAGGTGAAGACTTATCAAAACCACCACAACGAAAAACATAAACAACGAAAGACTGAAAGAGAACTCTCACCAATATGAAGCACTACTTGAAGAAATACTACAAAAACTGGAATATAACAACCCTGAACTGATGGACACAATTCGAAACTGCGCCATAGAAGTGGGAGGTCTGCAACAACGAAGTGAACACAAAAAACTGACGCCGGAAACAAAAGCACTATTACAAAAACGAAGAGAAATGAAAAAGAGAATTGAATACACCGAACTGTGCAAGACGATACGAAAGAAAATCGCAGAAGATATCATGAATTACAACGAGAAACTGGTACAAACAACAATAGAAAACCGTAAAAGATACAACAAACATGCAAAAAGAGCACTAATAATAGGGAAAAGACAGATAGTTGCATTAACTGATGGAAACACAAGAATCACAGACAGGAATAAAATAATAGACCTAGTAGCAAAATTCTATGGAGACCTATACAAGGCCCCTGAAAATTTAGAAGAAATAATAGAACACTCAGAAGAGGCCATACCAGAAGTATTGGTGGAGAAAGTAGAAATGGCACTGAAAAGCATGAGAAATGGTAAAGCAGAGGGAAATGACGGCATCACGACAGAAATACTCAAATATGCAGGAGCTAAAACATGGAAGTACCTTGCCAAATTATACACGAGCTGTCTAATGTCCAGGAGTATACCTGAAGAGTAGAGCAGCGCCCTTATAGTGTTGATCCACAAGAAAGACCAATAAGTCTACTACCAGTAACGTACAAGGTATTCACAAAGATCATTCACAACAAAATACAAAACACACTAGACTCGGCCCAACCACGAGAACAGGCTGGATTCCGCAAAGGCTTCAGTACATTAGACCACATCCATACTCTCAAAGAGGTTATCAGACGAACCAAAGAATACGACCAACCCCTAGCACTAGCCTTCATTGACTTTGAGAAAACATTCGACTCTATATATCCCAGAGCAGTAATAAATGCCCTAACAGAACAAGGGGTCGACAAGCCATATATTGAGACCCTAGCAAATATATATAGGGAAGCCAAAGCGAGAGTCAGGATATATGAGGGAACTCCAGAATTACCTACCAGCAGAGGAGTTAGACAAGGAGACGCAATATCACCAAAGTTATTTACGGCAACACTAGAAAGCATCTTCAGAAAATTAGACTGGAAGAACACATATCTGAATATAGATGGAGAAAACTTGAACCATCTAAGATTCGCTGATGACATCATCCTGATAGCGAGTAACCCTGGCGAATTGCAACAACAGATAAATGAATTAAATACAGTAAGCAACGAAGTAGTAAATCTGAGTAAGACCATCAAGGTAATGTATAACGAACTAATAAACGCAAAAGAAATAATAATTAATGACACTGCCCTGGAAAAAGTAGAGGAATACATATACCTGGGTCAACTAATACACATATCAGCCTCTCTACTTCTAGAAATAAATAGAAGGACCAAATTAGCATGAAGAACATTTGGACAGAACTCTATCATCTTCAAGTCTAGAATGCCACTCCGTTTGAAAAAGAAAGCGTTTGATCAGTGCGTACTACCAGTACTAACATACGGATGTGAAACTTGGACCCTGAAAACTGATATCATTAGAAAACTCCAGGTAAGACAGAGGTCGATAGAACGATGCATGCTTGGAATAACAAGGAGAGGTAGAAAAAGGGTTGAATGGATCAGACAGAAAACCCAAGTGATATATGTCATTGATAGAATCAGATCCCTAAAGTGGCAATGGTCGGGTCATCTCGCTAGAAGGACAGACGATCGATGGACTACAAAGATGACGCAAAAGTATCCCCGAGGCGTGAAAAGACCGAGAAGACGCCCCAACTTAAGATGGGACTACGATATAAAGAAACTCGCAGGATCAACTTGGGGCCGCAAAGCCAGCAATAGACAACAATGGGCCCAAATGGAAATAAAATATATAAATATGTAAAGGGAGGCTACACCATAGGAAAATGGTTTAATGAGCTGCATATGATGATGATGATGATGATGATGATGATGATGATGATGATGATGATGATGATGATGATGATAATGATGATGATGATGATGATACAGTTTGTTTTTCTATTTTAGTCCTGTCTTCTGAAAATACACTCTTTGGTTAAAAGATGTTGTTTAGCGAACTATTACACATAAAATATCGAAACCAATTAGACCTGTAGTTTCTTATGTTAATACTGCTAATAATATATTAGTAAAAAAACTTAACAATATACTTAATAATTACGGATAAATATCTAAATACTCAATTAAAAAATCAATAGAACTAATTAAAAACCTTTAACTTACAAGATAACTCTAAACTCATTTCATTTGATGTTACTAATGATATGCTCACTAAAATTCCTCGTAAAGAATGTTTAACACTTTGAAAGTAATATTTCAAAAAATGTCTTATTTTGGTATGAATATGTAGATGACATATTAGCTTGTTTTAAAGGTAGTAAACGACAATTAGATGTATTTTTCAACCATATTAATAATTTACACACAAAAATTAAATTTTCATTAGAAGTTGAAAAAAATACCTTAATTTTCTTGATTTAAAAATTCAATAATAATAATAATAATAATAAAACATCTACCATCCCCATCATAATAAGAGCAACTGGTACTATTCATAATAACTTCGGAGAATTGTTGAACAAAATACGTGGCAACAACAATAAAACCACATTTAGGACACTACAAAAACTGCGCTCCTGGAGACATAATCCGACGAGCACTAGGATAAAGATAAGACCATTTATTCTTAGGAACAGGGAGTGTTCTTGATAAATGGAAAAACGCCGACTAACCATGGTTGATTAATAGTGATATTATTAATAATAATAATAATAATAATAATAATAATAATAATAATAAGAATAATAATAATAATAATAATTCTCCGCTACACGACTCCATTCTTAAAAGCGATATATCGTACACTCCTCTTAACCTCTCTAAAGCTGAAGTCTCACCGGCAATCATAACAACTAAAGACCGAGTTGCAGCCTGGAGATCAAAAGCATTCCATGGAAGATTTCCCCAATCCCTAGACAATGCCGACAAGGAAGCGTCAGTTCGCTAGCTAAGGGATGGGTTTCTTTTTGGAGAAACTGAGGGCTTCATACAGGCTATCCAATATCAAGTTATAGCGACCAACAACTATAAGAAATATATAGAAAAACTAGATGTGGTTGACCGATGCAGGAGGTGTCATAGAGAGTCTGAGACAATAGACCACCTAATATCAAGCTGCCCAAGTCTCGCTGCTGTCTATTTGGGTCTGACCCTTAGAAATTTTGAAATCCGATACAGTGAACACTTACGAGCATACAGATTAAAACAACCAGATAAATCCCACTACGCAAAACATCTACTTGACACCAATCATTCATTGACACCTAACACAGAACTAGAAGTGCTGCATATTTGTGAAAAGAAACAAGAACTGGATTTCTTTAAAGAATTGGAAATTAGAAGACATTTAAGAAACCCACAATATGAAGTTGTCAATGAACAGATAAATCTAGGGAGTTCTCCACTCATGAACTGTCTTCTTAGGTGATATTTGTAAAGATCAGCAGATATAGTTTCCCTGGTTTTCTATATCATTGCACAGTTATACTGATCTTAATTGGAAAAATGATATCACCATAGGACTAATAATATCTAAGCTTCAATATTTGTAATATCACATATTCTTCTTTTTTCTATTAACATATATTAAGTCAATCACAAGTTAGGTCACTTCTTGGTCTAGCCGAAAATAACTACTAAACATCAGGTAGGCATCAAATGAAATGTAGCTTCTGTCATTCTGACGATGATATTGATTTATCGAAACAATTGTCAATTTTATAGAATTTTCAACAATTTTTATTTTATTGTGGAATTAGCTAGAAACAGTGAGTTTTATTCAAAACACTAATTCTTGTTTATATTACCTTCATTTATAGTAAGTCGTAGTTTTCAAGCTGAAACAAGCTGTAGTCATGCACAGTAAAGGTTTCACTCAAAACTATGCAATAATAGTAAAATGAAAGTTGATGTAAAAATATTTTCAATTTATGCAGGTTTTTGTTTGCGCTACATATATTTTGTTAGAAAATAGTGAATTTCTGACCATTTATATTGCTGTAAATATTATTAATTTCATTTGTTTACTTCAACTCTAAAGTATTGAAAGGTTTACAATTCACATCCCTAATATAATGAAACGTTGTGCGACCTTGTACAGTTTAGTGAAACTGCGGACAAACTGAGGATATGAGATCGCTTTTGGTGGAATAGACGAAACAAAAACATCAACATTTCGGTTTCTACATACCAACTAGTTACGAATTAAGAGAGGTAGACGTTTGATGAATCCTATAAAATATGTAGTCACTAACATATGCGTGGGGGAGACATTTTTTATACTTAAATGTCCAAATTATGGTGACATCTGGTACTAGAGTTATGATTGTTTTTTTTATTCAACAGTTGATGTTGATATTTTGTTCACAGGAACTTTTTAGTTGAGGAAAAAACTCTATGGGATTGAAAGGGGAGATAATACTAATTTTAAGTGATTTTTTATAGTTAATTTGAATGGGAAACTATTTCGTATGTATTTTATCAGTACTTGTTCTTCCTATAGTTGATTTCGAGAAATAAATACCTACAGGGATCAAATGAAATGATTTACAATATAATTCACCTCAATTTTTACTTTTCCGCCCTACCTATCTAATATGCGAGAAAAGTATTGGTTTACCCCGAGGTTTACCCCAAAAAAAGTTGGAATTTTGAAAAAAAATTTTCAATTATTTTTACGTTTTCCATCATCAACAAAAACCCGAAAAAATAGTTTTTAAAAAAAAAATCCTGTGTATGTCGTCGTCGTTGTCGTCGGCCACTTTTCCTTACATGTCTTGTTAGCACGATAAAGCCTCCGGAGTGCAATAAGTCACCAATTTTATGATGGAATATTGTTAAGAACATGTCACAGATGAACTCTATTGATTTTCAGCTCCCCAGAGCCAGTACAACGGGTGCTATGGTACTTGAAGTACGACATTTTGTCATTTTTTGAGAAAATTCAGTTTGTCAGCACGATTCAGCCTCCAGAGTTCAACAAGTCATCAATTTTATGATTGAATATCATTCAGGACATCTCATTGATGAACTCTATTGATTTTCAGCTCACCAAAGCCAATACAACAGGTGCAACAGTACTTTAAGTACGATATTTTTGTCATTTTTGGAGAAGTTTCAGTTTGTTAGCACGATACAGCCTCCGGAATATATACAAGTGACCAACTTTATGATTGGATATTATTCAGAGCGTCTCAAAGATTAAGCCTATTCATATTCAACTCACTAAAGCCAGTACAACATTTTTGTCATTTTTTGAGAATTATTTTTTTGTTAGCCTCCAGGCAGTGGTTCCCAACCTTTTCTGGACCACCGCCCCCTATAGAAGAGAACAAAAATTCACCGCCCCCCCCCCAGCCAGAACTCTTGATATCCACGTTTGAATTTTACTTTCAGTTCTTCGTTAGTTGTGAGTTCTAATAGCTCCTCTTCCAAATTTGATGAGCCTTCAGTATCTGTATTTGCGAAAGGATCTATAACCCAACTTGGTATTTCCATGTTTAAAATATCTTGGAAACGTTCTGTAAAATCAACATGAAGAACTTCCAAGTGGTGGCAGTAAGTAAGTTAATCTTCCGGTTTTGCAGATACTGTTGATAATGTGGGAAAATGGTTGTACTCACATCTACCAAGATTTCTTTTGAATATAAGAAGTTTTCCTGCAAAAGCAGCTATGACGTTTTTAGTTTTAATTAAAATTAAATCATCACCTTGCAATTGTAGATTAACTTGATTAAATACTTTAAACAGGTCCGTCAAATAAGCGATGTCATTTTTTGACGTAATCAGGTTTTCGCGCAATTGTTCGTTTTCTTCAAGAAATTCCAACACTGAGTCAAATAGATTGAAAAAACGATTCAGATAAACACCTTTAGAGAGCCAACGTACTTCTGTGTGCAGCAGCAAGCGATTGTAGTCTTCATCATTTTCATTGCAAAGCTTATGAAACAAACGGTCATTCAATGAATTGCTTCTAATGATCGATTGCTTTAATAACGTTATTGAGGAACGCATACAGATGTTCATTTAATTTTTTTGCAACCAAATGCTGACGGTGAATAATACAATGTACAGCGAGTACATTTGGCACTGCTTTTCTCAAATGTGCTATAAAACCCTTATGACGCCCGGTCATTGCTGGAGCACCATCAGTAGCAGCAGACAAAATATTGCTAATAGGAATTTCTTTCTCTTGAAAAAAGTCTTGCATGATAATAAATATAGAATGTCTCTTTGTATCAGATTCCAAATTCTTAGCAAATAATAACTCTTGATGAATTTTTTCTTCTTTTATAAATCGTACGTATGATAAGAGTAGAGCTTCGTTACTTGCTAGAGTTGATTCATCGAGTTGAATGGAAAATTTGCAAGTCTTTAGGTAATCGCATAATGATATTTCAACGTCATTTGCCATTTAATCTATTCTTCTTTGCACTGAATTATTACTGAGAGGAATTTTATTAATGATATCAAATGGTGTCTTATGATGGAGAACAGTTTTTAATATCTCTTCGACTGCCGGCAAAATTAATTCCTCGCCAATGGTGTGTGGTTTTCCTGACTTTGCGATTAACAATGAAACGTTATATGAGGCTCGTAGCCCATCATCGTCTCGTTTAGAAGACGATGGAAAAAGGTTTGATATAGTTGGCGGTTTTAAATATTGTTTTTCGAGTTCTTGAAAATAGAATATATCTTTGTTCTTCTTATCAGGATGCATTTTATGTAAATGCTCTTGTAGCCTAGAAGGTTTCATAGCTTCATTTGAAAAAACTTTTCGGCAAATTAAACACATAGGTAATTTTTTGTTTGTAGTTTAAATGAATTATTTTACTTTCAATTTCGTAACACGAGAACTGAAATTTGATGTCGATATGTTCCAATAGTTTATGACTGTTTGGCTTACTATCAATACTAATTAATCCATTATAATCTTCATAGGTATATCGTTATAGGATCTAGACGACTTTTTATATTTATACTATTAGCTAAATATCTCAATCACATTGCATATTCCTAACAACTTCAAAAAGAGCCATATACACTGCTTCCGTAGATGAAGCTGCTACAGAAGTTTGCCTTTTTGTATTCTAGGTAATCATACAACGTTCAAATAACTTAAGCAAGTAACGAGTCATACTCTTTCTATCATATGAATCTGATCATCCGCAATCTGAGTCAACATATATCATTAAAATTTCCTCGAACATATGTCAATTTTAGTTCCCCTGATGCCTTAAGATGTCGAAGTACTCTTTTTAGGGTTTTGCACAACTTGTTATTAGGTATTTTTATTTAGATAACGACTTCACATATGTAGGTACTTACGTCAGGTCTAGTATAGTCTATACATAACATAACGTACATTAAACAACTTGCATTTCGACAAGGGGCATCAAATGTATCATCAGAATTCAGGACTGTAAAAATTAGTTTACTTCCAAGCGGAGTTTTTACAGGTCTGAGATATTTATTGTAGGGAAGAGCGGTGACGATTTTAACGCGTGTCGATTCTAACATTTGCCGCCATCAGTGCATTTAACAGCAATCAACTTGTACAAACCCAATGCGTGGCCTTACCCGAAAGATAGCCGGTTAGAAATTTGCAAACGTCAAACGTTTCAACGTGAGAGGGCAACAGATATTGTTTTTGCATCATAAAGTAAGTTTCAATTTTCATTTTCTTTTGTGACTATATTCCTAAGTATCTACTTTATGTGTAGCGTATAGTTAGACCATTTGAGTCAGCAAGTATTTGTGTATGAAATCAAGTATTTACAATATTTAATTTTTAAGAATAGTTAGTTGGTTATGAATACGGTTAATACGTCCATTGGTGTCGGTTGTAACATTACTTCGGGTGACGATTGTAACATGTTACAACCGCACCCGTGGTTATGTTACAATCGACACCAAATGAGTACCATATTAATTGTTAGGTACATTATTTATCAAATTTTAGGCAATATGAAGCCAAGCCAAGCGAGAAAAATGAATAGGGGCAATATTCCTCAAGAAATTTACGAAGAAGCTGCAAATAAAGTAATAAATGATCTTGTTTCTATAAGATGTACTTCAAGGCAATATGGAATTTGCCACGTCTCTTTGTATCGTTACGTAAACGCTTCAAGAAATAACACGCAGCCCCAAGTTGGATACTGGGGCCATAACAAAGTGTTTTCTGCAGAACCGGAAGAAGAATTCGGCAGTTACGTGCAGAATGCAGCTAAATTGTATTGCGGTATTTCCCCGAAAGATATGAGAAAACTAGCATATCTGTTTGCTACTGCAAATAATTTAAAATACCATAAACCTGGGATATGTCTCGCATGGCTAGTAGAGACTGGTAACGAAATGCTTATTTATCAATAAGAACAGCTGAATCTACAAGTTTGGCCCGAGCAATGAATTTTAATAAACAAAATGTTAGACAAGTTTTTGACATCTTGGGTAATGTATTAGATCGGCATCATTTCGAACCACAAAATATGTATAATATGGACAAACAGAGTACATAAACCAACCAAAGTTCTCGATACGAAAGGTATGAAGCAAGTACGCTCTATAACTTCCCAAGAAAGGGGGACTTTGGTGAAGATGTGTTTAGCTGTGATTGATGTAGGATACAGCGTCCTGCCGATGTTTATATTTCCTTAAGCCAGATATCGGATGCCACGGAACAGCCAACAAGAGCGGTGGGATGAAAGAGGAAGATTTTATGAGTTTTTACAAGCATTTTGCAAATTAAGCCAAGTCCTCGGAAAACAAATTTGCTTATTTTGGACCACCATTTCCTCCCACCTATCTCGTCCACTGATAAATATTTGCCGAAGTAATTTCATATCATTTCTTTCCTTCCCTCCCCACACATCCCACAAACTGCAACCGCTTGACCACACCGTATTTGGGTCATTAAAAAGGGCTTACAATAAGGAGTGTGATAACTGGGTTAGGAACAACTCCGGGAAACGAATTACTATTTATAATAATCCGGATAAAATTCAAAATGCTCTACCAAAAGATTCCGCAAATCCATATTTTAAATATTCAATACTGTATTGCCGGCATTTCTTTTTTAATTTAGAAGTAGATTCAGCCATTTTCATACAAAAATTAAATTCTCAATAGATTTATAGATAGTAATGACACACCACTCACGATTATTTACTACGGCAGAGCTTATGATTCACGACATCACAAAACAAGCAGCTTTATACACTGCTTCTGTGATTATTATATTTATTCATATATGTACTGTATATTTCAGTTGTTAAAATTTTACTTGAATAAAAATATTATTATTATTATATATCGCGGCCCAGCACATACAACTAACTAACAAAAAATTCGTAGAGCTGTTGCTTTTATACGTTTCATTTCGTGCATGATTCAACTTGTCTGTGTGCGAACATGTCGAAACATGTTATTTTGTATGAACATCGCGCGTTCGCTTATCAACGTGCGAGGACAAGTCATATACTTCTATTTTGAAGTAAAAGAAATTATTATAATTATTAGTATTATTATTAATGCTAATTTAAAACTGCTTATTAACCCTTATTAAATCATTTTTATTTCACCGTTCCTCTTGACTGCTTATTATTTGCTTCTGAATCCGCTACCGCCTCCCTAAAAGGCTGCAGCGCCCACAGGGGGGCGGTATCGCCCCCGCTGGGAACCAATGCTCCAAAGAGTATACGATTGAACAATTTTATGATTGAATATTGTTCAAGGTGTCTCACAGATGTACCCTATTGATTTTCAGTTGACTGGAGCGAGTACAGCGGGTCCTATAAATCCAGAGATACTATATTTTTGGTTATCATTGGAGAAATTTCGATTTGTTAGCACGATACATCGCCCGAAGTGTATACAAGTAACACTTTTATGATAGAATATTGTTCAGGGCCACAGATGCGGAAAAGTTAGTTTTAATCTTTAAAACTGTTTATTTTTATCTGCCTCGTACAAATTTCCAACAATACATAAAATCCTATTGAAGAAACTTGAAAATAGATTAATAAAGATCAGTAGTTACAAACAGTGTTCTTTTTATAAGAAATAAGAAGATATCGTATAAAGACCTTTAATACCCTACCCGCTAAGAACGAGAGTCTTGAATAAAAAAAGAAAAAATTTAGCGGTCATCTTTATATTTTTTTGTTGACTATCGAACACGAGATCCTGATCCGTCTTTTGTCGGGGCAAAATCTAATCACTGCCCGTCTACTATAGACTGGCCGAGGGACAAAAGGACAAAACGCAGGTGTGGACTCCTGACAAACTATAAATTTATTTAAAGTAGACATACTAAGAATATACTTTATAAAAAGAATACTTTTAAAAGTTTTTGTTGTTCATTTTTCATCTACAGATGGTGACTAAAAGTTTTTCATTATTATAAAAAAGTGTTGCGTCTTACAATAAAATGGTGTGACACAATTTTCCCGTCAGATTTTGGAGAAATTGCTTGAAACTTTGAAAAAGATCCAAACAGTGATCAGATAATACAGGGATTGTTATGAACCCTTCATTAAATTCTATAACAATGAGCTAGAAAAAGACAATACATTCATTTTGCAATGCAGTGGCGTACTCCTCTGATTATTTTGTTTAACTTTTGAGGAGATTCTTAACTTGGAGTTAGAAGTGTGATAGAAACGCTTTACATACTAAGAAATGTCTATATAAAGCCTGTAGAAAAAACAGTATATGTTCTTTCTTTTAACAGTCTCTTTCAGTAGTATATTCCTTTCTTGCAAAAGTGAGTCTTATAATCGCATAGCTTTTAATTTGTCTCATTCATTTCAACATTTTATTTCTCAATTTGTAACCTCACCTCTTGAAATAATAATAATAACTTTATTCAAAAATATGGTTTTACAAGAACATTACATGAAGTGAATAAAGTAGGTTGGCGATAAGTGTTATTACACTTGTTTCGCAAAAAATACAATTTAATCATATATGGCCACAAAATAATAATAACAACAATAACAACCTTATTCAAAAAAAATATGGTCTTACAAGAACATTACATGGAGTGAATAAAGCAGTAGCTTTCCTTATTTGATCTAAAGTTATATTTCTATTGACATTGACAACAGGTGTCAGATTTCGCTTAAAATTTTGTCATATTTGAAACGAAAATTAATTATACTTGGTATAATTTTCTAAACTCTGCTCATTCCATCGTCCTGGAAAACATCCAGCAAATCCGTTTCTGTAAGGGATCAACACTAGACGAGAGAAAGAGTGAAGCGCATAAAGGAAAGGACCGCAATGGGGGTGCCGCAAGCAAGCAAGCAATGTCTGTTATGTCCTTCGCCTTCGCGAAAGGACAATTATTAAAGGAGAATTTCCTTTTCAAGGGATTAAGTATAGCGTACAAGGCTGCAGGACCGCGATTTATTCTTGTTTCCTACCCTGTTTTGGTTCGGACGTATATCATGTTGGAGTTCTAAGTTAAATCTCCGCTCAGTCTCTCCATTCAAGACCTTTATTCAACATTACCCAACATGGTAGTTAAGATGACGTTTCTGATTAAGCCATAATAACTTTTTAGACACGAAAGTTTCGAGCGAATTCACTAAATAACACATCTTCGATTAAGTCAAAAATAGTAACTTTTCAGGAGAATGGAAAAATATTTTTTTATAATTCGCGTATAAAAGAGACTTCATTATAACATTGTTTACAGTGTCACAATGAAGCTCTTTGAACACTGTTATAGTAATTTTTAGTGTACAGTTGGTTATTGTATTTAGTTATATTTTTATTCGACATTTGACTTTAACCTTGAAAAAAATTATAAATAAAATGGTCTAGCGTTGTTCTAGCTAGCAAATTATTATATTAAAGGTAAGTTTGAATGATTTGTATATTAAAAATATTAATGAATAAAGTACGCTAACGTTTATTTATCAAAGATTTGTCAATTGTTTATTTTTATATTTGGTGCGTTCTTTTTGACTGAGATCTCAGATCACTTCAGTAACAGAAGAAAAATAGATTATGTGTCTTTATTATTTATATGTCAATGGTTAGAACCTTAGATAACCTTGGTTAAAACTACATATAAAACAAGCAAATCAAATATTTCTTCATCCCCTCCACTTTATTTCCGACTCAATTCCAACTGATACCCCCTTACAACACATTCAGTATCGGTGAAGGGGTAGGAAAAATATCGGCTCACTTAAAGTGGGTAAAACAAAAAGAACGCTCACATTACTGATGTGAGATGGGATTAACTGAGATCTCAGTCAAAAAGAACGCATAGTCTAGGATCAATATATAGGTATATAAAACGTTCGATTTTTGGGATAAATTACCAGATATCTATGTGAAGATGTATTACAGAAATAATTCTGTTCATGATATAATATAAATAGATCGCAAGAGCATATACGAAGAAGCTTCTTTTTTAAACAAATAATCATCCTCTGTTTGCTTAAATGAAAGTTTGTTTACAATTTACACAATTATTCCGTTATAATATGTCAAAAGTCAGAAGTTCTGAATAAAACCATCTGTGATCTGACCAATTGGGAATCTACAGAATTGCCAACTTAAATTCAAACCACTCCTCCTAGTTTAAAAACAGGGATTATATGAAATTCTATTTTATTTAAATAATCAAACAAATGCGAATTATAAAAAATATGGTGTAAAACTTGTGCCACAATGACTTTCTGTAGTACTCGTAATTTGCACTTCACTCGTACTACAAAATGAGTCATTGTGACACTTGTTTTACAAATAACTATTATTTTACCATCACAATACTATTTTATTTTTTGTATATTATATTTTATAATTGATTAGACGATGCTTGTTACTGATCTACTAAAAAACGAACAAATGACGATATGTGTTCCAATTTTTAGATTAGAGAATCAAATGAAATTCTAGATACAGTATAAAAGACATCCTAGGAATCTGTGATAAAAAATGGAGGGTCATTTTTTCCATCTTAACTGAGTTATTGGGTCTTAAACATGTAGAAAAAATCAATTATTTATATACTACAATCCAAATATCTGTTATTCGCAGTATTCTATTCTTCCTACATAATTATTGTTCTCCAATTTGCTACTTGGTTGCGTTTAAATTCCATTTATACTAACAACAACTGAAACAGAAGACATTTGAAAGATGGGAGATCAAGCGATCAGTGAAAAGTTATTCAGAGTCAACAAGTTGTACAATGACAACCTGAAACCGATTGGTTTTGATCTAATAAGATATCTCCTCTAACTCCATTTGCACGAATTAGGTGTAGAATTGCCACAGTCATCCAAATCTACATATGGATACCATTCAGGGGAAATAAAACTGATTTATTCAGCCTTTCGCTGTCTCACCTTAATTTATCTTCTACTGATATATGAATGGTTTAATGAGCCTTTCGTGATACCACCTTAATGTATCTTCTACTTAGACATGCTTGGTTTAATGCGTCTTTCCCCGTCACATCTCAATTAAGTTTGTACTGATACGTGCATGATTTAATGAACCTTTCGCGGTAACACTTCAATTTATCTTCTATTGATATATGTATGGTTTAATGAGCTTTTCCATGGTCCCACCTTCATTTATCTTCTATTGATATATGTATTCTTTAATGAGCCTTTTGTTGTACCACCTTAACTCATCTTCTAGTGAGACATGCTTGATTTAATGCGCCTTTCTCGGTTCCATCTCAATGAATTTTGTACTGAGACGTGCATGATTTAATGAACCTTTCGCGGTAACACCTTAATTCATCTTCTACTGATATATGTTTGGTTCAATCAGCCTTTCCTGGCCCCACCTTAATTTATCTTCTAGTTAGACATGCTAGGTTTAATGCGCCTTTCTGGGTCTCATCTCAATTAAGTTTGTTGGTTTAATGGTTTAATGAACCTTTCGCGGTGACACCTTAATTTATCTTATACTAATACAGTGAAACCTGGTTAATTGGGATCTCAAGGGACCAAGACATATGTACCAATTATTAAGCAGGTTTAGAATTATAGTTGTCTCATTTACAGAGGCTTACAGTGGTCGAAATGTGCCGTTATTCCATTTTTATAGGTGGAAATGTTAATAAAAATGCGTATTTTTGGTGTTGTGAATTTAATGTAGGTATGAATGTACATACATAATGTATTGCGTCGAAAAAAAAACAATACGGTAAAGTTTATGACTTAATGAAATTAATATTTCCTAAACAAACTGATGACACAAAAACTTTAAAAACCATCACATATGCAGGAAATATTTCTAATAATATTTCAAAGATAATATTTTTAGCAACGAATACAACAATTTCTTTTAAAACAGAAAGTAACGTTAGTACAATATTGTTAAATGTAAAAACAGAAATACCACCATTAGAGAAATCAGGTAAATATAAACTCAAATGTCTAGAATGTAATGGTGTCTATTTGGGTCAGACCCTTAGAAGTTTTGAAATCCGATACAGTGAACACTTACGAGCATACAGATTAAAACAACCAGATAAATCCCACTACACAAAACATTTACTTGACACCAATCATTCATTGACACCTAACACAGAACTAGAAGTACTGCATATTTGTGAAAAGAAACAAGAACTGGATTTCCTTGAATAATTGGAAATTAAAAGACATTTACGAAACCCACAATATGAAGTTGTCAATGAGCAGATAAATCTAGGGAGTTCTCCACTAATAAACTGTCTTCTTAAGTGATAATTGTAAAGATCAGCAGATATAGTTTTCCTGGTTTTCTATATCATTGCACAGTTATACTGATCTTAATTGGAACAATGATATCCAGGATATCACCATAGGGCTAATAATATCTAAGCTTCAATATTTGTAATATCACATCCTCTTCTTTTTTCTATAAACATATATTAAGCCAATCACAAGTTAGGTTACTTCTTGGTCTAGCGAAAAATAACTACTAAACATCAGGTAGGCATCAAATGAAATGTCATTATGACGATGATATTGATTTATCGAAACAATTGTCAATTTTTTAGAATTTTCAACAATTTTCATTATATTGTGGAATTAGCTAGAAACAGTGAGTTTCATTTAAAACACTTTTATGACTTAAAGTAATCGGTTATGTTTGTTTGTATTTGATTGCTAGTTGCGGAAACCTAATTCTCGAGAGAATAAATTTGATCAAACATATTAGAATTATCAATATTTGACATTTCGAAATATTGTGAAAAGTTTCTTAAGCTTCCATTGCCTCACGCTTTGGACTTTTCACTGGACTCTCTTCACAGTCTTCTTCTTCTCCTTCTTCTGTGTCCCAAGAAGATTAAATAAGGGAGGACGCCATTCTACGCTCAACGTCGTCCAAGAAGAGCAAATTCTTGATTTTGTTGAAGCGGAACCAAATACAAGTCTTCGAGTTACATCGAGACAAACGCATTTCCAAAAAGATACCATTCGTAGATTATTAAGAAGGAATAATGGCTTATATCCATTTAGGCCTCAAAAAGTTCAAGTTTTACATGAAGGAGATAGGGAGCTTCGGATTAATTTTTGTAGATGGTTATTGGATAACGTAAACAATGATCCATATTTTATAGAAAATATTATGTTTACTGATGAGTGTACATTTACCCAGACATGGATTATAAATACTCATAATTTGCACGAGTGGAGAGATGAAAGCCTTTATTTATTACGTAAAAGATGTACACCAAAGACGATGGTCAGTAAACATTTGGGCTGGATTATTAAATAATATGTCACCTAACCGACTTAATTCAGCATCGTATTTTCATTTTTTAAACGACAATTTACCACTGCCATTTCTCGATCAAGTTCCATTAGCAACTAGATTGAATTGTTGATTACAACATGATGGTGCTCCTGCACATTATGGTAGACAAGTGAGAACATTACTAAATCAAACATTCCCCGACTGTTGGATTGGAAGAGGTGGACCCGTACTATGGCCTCCTAGATCTCCAGATCTATCCATTAGATTTTTTCTTCTGGGGATTCTTGAAAGAAAAAATTTACTTTGAACCTGTTGAGAGTGCGGAAGATGTAGTAGCTCGTATTCACTCTGCTGTGACATTTATAGACGAAAACATGCTACAGAGGGTTCGTGATTCAATGATAAATCGTGCAAATATTTGCATTGAAGTAGGAGGCGATTTGTTTGAACACCTTTTATAAATTAATTTCTTGTTTTGTAACAAATATTCGTTTTTAATAAAGTGTAAACATTGAATGTTAGATCTTTGTTTTTTGTCAATAACTTTGTAACCATAGACATAACGCAATTTTTTTATTCCTACGTTTTAATTCGTTTTAGCCCCCCGATTCATATTCTGAAAGGACGGGCGTCAATTTTGAGACACCCTGTATATGTATACACCAAATATCGCTAATGACCCCTCGAGGTCGATGCGCTATAATAAAAAAAAAAGAAATATCGACAGAATGAGAAAGGACAGTTATAAAGTTACAGTAGATGTGTAGAAAACGTAAATCAAACGACGTTTTTTTCCAAAAAAATTGGAATGGAGACAGAGTCAATTTGTTTTTGTTTCCATACGATTAGCTACCAATTTCGATTGTTTTGTAATTTAAAATAGAGTTGGTAAGTATAGTGGAACGATAAAAAATGTGCGTGTCTATTATTCATTGACAAAAATTCGTATTGCCATGTTGTCATTTATTTTTTATGAAACATTTATTTTATTCTATTTCAATAACTATGTTATTTGATTTGTTTGATTTATTTTCAGTTTTTTTCTAGACATATTGATCGATATATTCATAATAATAATAATAATGAGATGTTCACTATAATAAATAAATATACAGGGTGATTCATAACTATTGGGACATACGCTAAGGGTAGATTGTTTGGACCAAAATGTGGCGATAGGACCAAATATACCTCAATAAAATATTGCTGTGGAAAAATATAAAGGGCGTTAAAGTTGATTTTTTGTTTCGTTTTTTGCTAATAATGTCACTGTATATTTATCGATTGTTATCAAAATCGGCATAGAGCCATAGTTTTATACAGGCAATTTGATTTTATGTAATATTTGACATTTTGTTACAGAGGGAGCCTCGTGAAGGATTTCTGATGATGAAATTTACTGGTAACTTTTTTTGACGAAACTTTTTAGTGATTTTTATTAAAAAATATGACATAAACATCATTTCTACGTAATATTGGTATTCTTGTTCAAACACGATATTCTCATTCGTTTTAGAGAAAAACGCAATTGAACAGTTCAGAGTATCGAAAGGGGATTTCAAATATTATTTCATTTATGAAAAGTGTGCTTTGGACTGTCAGATAATTGTTGCTGGTAAATTTCTTGTCAGTGAATATTTTTTTCTACGAGTTTATAGTCAATTGTTTTAAAGCTTTCATATACTTTTTCAATTGAAATGCCTCGTCACAATCATTTTACGAATCAAGAAATGCGGGATATGATTTGTGTATACGCACAAGAACATTTTTGCGGGCGCTCTGCAGCCAGAAGGTATGAATTGTTATATCCAGGCAGAAGGCAACCAAATCACAAAACTTTTTCAAATCTATTTCATCGTTTGGGTGAAACCGGGTCATTTCACAATAAAAATCAAGGTGGTCGTCTGAAACAAATTTCACCTAATCAAGAAGATGAAATTTTGGTTCGAATAGATGAAAATCCTACAGAAGTTCGCATCATTTGTCATCAGCAACATGAGTAAGTCAGTCGTCTATTATGAGAATTCTAAAAAAAGAAAAGTTCCTCCCGTATCACTTCACTCCTGTTCAAAATTTGCGTCCAAGAGATCTCCCACGACGGTTTCAGTTCTGCCAACGCATTCTCAACAAGCATAATGGTTACCGAAATTTTATTACGAATATTATGTTCACCGATGAAGCGACTTTTACTAGACGAGGTGTATTTAATTAGAGAAACAGCCATTATTGGGAAGAAAAAAATTCGCATGCTCTGAAAGAAAGACATTTCCAGCATGAGTTTAAATTTAAATGGAGATTCTTATTTATTTTTTTTGCAAAATAATTTTAGCTATATTATGGATAATCTGTCACTAGCTGTAACAAATAAAATGTGGTTTATGTAGGATGGAGCTCCACCTCATTTCCCTTTAGTTGTTAGAAATCATCTAAATGACATATTTCCTCAACGATGGATTGGCAGAGGAAGGAAATACAAAATGCGGCTAACTTTATAAGGAGACAGAGTAATATGTTCTTTGAAGTTCGAAAGTCCTTTATTAAAAGAATTAGAAAAGGCATAGAAGTCGGAGGAGGCCACGTAGAACATTTAATTTGAGTTTGCTCTTTTTATGTTACATTGTTTTTAATTATGCTTAATCGTCGAAATAAAAGCCTTGAGATAAAAGTTTTTTTATTGTCTGTTGCTTGAAATCCCCTTCCGATACTCAGAACTGTTCAATTGCGTTTTTCTCGAAAACGAATGAGAATATCGTGTTTAAACAAGAGAACCAATATTATTTTTTAATAAAAATCACTAAAAAGTTTCGTCAAAAAAATTACCGCTCAATTTCATCATCAGAAATCCTTCACGAGGCTCCCCCTGTAACAAAATGTCAAATAATACATAAAATAATATTGCCTGTATAAAATTATGCCTCTGTGCCGATTTTGATAACAATCGATAAATATACAAACGTTATTAGCAAAAAATGAAAAAAAAATTTCAACTTTAACGCCCTTTATCTTTTTCCACAGCAATATTTTATTGAGGTATATTTGGTCATATCGCCATATTTTGGTCCAAACAATCTACCCTTAGCCTATGTCCCAATAGTTATGAATCACCCTGTATAAATGCTGTGTCTAATATGAAAGTAAAATTTGATAATACATATAGTCCAATAAATGGAGGTTTTTCATCACGATCTCTCTGTCGGTGGTCAAATATTATTGAGAATAGAAAAGATCAAAAGTTATATTGTGCCGATATGACCAGTGGTAGAGCCCCACGCCTTCTGGGGGGTGAAAAATATATTCTTAAAAATAATTGCAGAAATCGATAAAGAATGAAATTCTAAGCAAAAAGTTTAATATGGACATTTTTTGAAAAATCAATAATATCTCAGTTATTCCCGATTGAAAATGTACATTTTTCGTTAAAATAAAACAGGTTTTTGAACGGATTTCCTCAAATACCTGGAAAAGTTTACAGTTTGCAAGGAAAAGCATAAAAAAATTATCCACTTTGTTTAGTCCGCCAACTTTGGTGATCCGCCATGTTGAATTTAGAATGACGTCACATACCTAATCATGAATTGGCATGCAAACCGGACGTATATACAGAATTTCAGCTCAATCGGTTGAAGATATCTGCTTCAAAACTGAGTTGCAAGATTGCAACCGAACAAACATACAGTTACATACTAAAAACTTTGAAAAATACATAGTAGTGTTGCTATCTTATGATATGCCACAGAAATATTTGAAGCTCTGAATAACCGGCTCTAAGAATTAAAAGCTATACGTTCTAGGTAAACTTGGGAATTTAAAAAAAATCTGATAGTGAAATACAATATTTATGTTATCATTACAATGGTTAATTAACCATCAACTTCGGCAATAAATATTCTGGCAAATTTAAATATAAAGTTTGAGTGTTTCTTTTAAATAAGGACTACAGTGAACCACGATCAGTCTAAAACATGTATTCTAAATATATTGGAACATTTTTAGGGATCTCAGCCGTCCCTTCCCAGATTGCACAACTTTGTCCAAAGTACATATCCAACGGCTTCCCTTTTTTGGACATTTATTTATCCAACATGTCTGTACGCAAACGTTTGTCGTTGCCTTTTTTATAGTGTGACGTAATTTGCAACTTATTTGTGCACGGATTGTTTCTGATTCCGTGACTAAATGGTTCAATTTAATTATATTGTTTTATCAAAATTGTTATGATTTTATCAAAATTATTTTTAAAAGTGCTTTAAACAATATTAACCTATTTATATTTAAAAACATCTTAAATATAACACCAGACAATTAACACTACCTTATATCTCGTTTTATTAAGAAGAATTAGTAATATAATTTTCAAATAATGTATTATCATTAAGACAACAGGTGTTCACCGGAGATAAGTAACACGCACACTTTAGTTGGTAAGCTGACATCAAGAAAGAGTGTAGTGTTTTTCTGAGGAATGTGTGTAAGTATGCATATTTATTATATAGCAATTATATTTTTAGTTAAAAATTGAATATTTACAATGTGGTGTGCTTGGGAAATATCGAGTTCAGTCCAAAATATTGTGGTTCACTGGCCGCCGATAATAATTCCTATTAGTTAAAGAAACAGACAAAACAAAAATACACAAAATGATAGAATGCTGAATCAAAAACAGAGAAGAGTAAACTCATATACGAAATGTATGTCTGAAATACAATCATGTAAAAATGGATTTATATTGTTTTTAACTGTATTTTTTGATTTTTATTTAAATTTTGACACACCTGCCTATATTCACCACATACAAGTATGTACAATACTTCTGTGGATATCTAGATGTTTATTCAATTTTATTTGTATTTTATCACTGTATTTGTTAAATTTATGAATAAACGTTATTATTATTATTGTATAAGGTATTAAAAAGGACATTTATGAAATACATACACGAACAACATGTTCACCCAGGTATTTGTATCTCAAACTTGAAAAATTTAAAGAATAATTTTTACTCGTTTAGTTATAAAATGTAACAAAAAGTAACAAGTTTTTGGAAACGGGAAAGACATGTTTTGTAAGGTATAATAATATTATCGTCTTTTTTGTTACTCGTAATCAACACGTAAAATTAAAGAAATAGAAAAGTTTATATAAATAACGTTAGATTTGGGAGGATGCTTTTTTTCACGTAAAATTATCTCATAGAACGAGGGGAGTAGTGAAATTAAATACATAAAGAGACGCTAGAGCAATAATTGAAGCGATAAATTAACGCAGCAATAAAAACATTGGAATTGGATTCACGGATTGAATAATAAAAACTATAAATAAACGGTGTTGCCATATTACGTATTTGAAAGAAATTTAATGAAATATCAATCATCTGTAGTTGATCAATCTACTGATGCACAGACTCACTTCCTTGGTTTTAGAATAAATATATCTTCAAGTTTACGTGGCGAGCCCGGGACCAAAAGAGCAAACCCATTAATTAAGAGTAATTTAGTGACCGCTCTGGGGAAGTAGTTCGTGTTGAAATGTTCGAAACTGTTTCAAATCTCTTCCCGCACTGCGTTTAATTCACCTTAGGTCACATCTACGCACTAAGATTACCTGAAAATTTTATGTAGCGTGTTCGCGATGGAAAAACCAAGTAATTAGAAAGGTTGGCACTGAAATAGAGTTATTGAAGGATAGAGGATTTGTTTTTATATTCGGTGGATCAAAAAGACACATGAGGCGCATAGAATAATAATTTAAATATTGGCGCCAGTCATCTAAAAAGTATCAATCTACCTTGATCTGTCATTATATAGGTGATCTAACTCCATACTTGAGTTTCTGATCAATAGATGGCACTATCTTACTCTTATTGTGATTGAATTTCATTATAGTTCAGTATAAAAATGGTACAACTATCACATTCAGAATAATACTGGAACATCTTAGGTGTTAGACCATTATTACTTGCAATAACCGGACGTTTCAGAACGTTTTGTGTGTTTATGGTGGAATAAAAGTTTTATAATGGACGAATTTAGTGATTTCAATGACTGTGGGTCTGAATATATACGCAGCGAAAGCGGAGAATCTTGTGGTAAGTCTAATTTTCATACGTTAAGTCAATATTGAGTTAATTATGTAAACGTAACCTAAAAAATTTGAAAACAATTTTTTCCAATAAATTCGTGCTTTAAGATAAGTTTAAGTATTTCCAAATTTATTTTTATATTGATGCTATACATTTTTTAATTATCTGAGAAGTATAAAAACTGTGCATGTTTTTAGTATTATAGATGCAGAAGCTTCACATGACGAACAGTTAGGATTTGACGTTGTTGAGCAGGACCCACAACCATCCACAAGTATGGGAAATGTTTTATATCTCAAATAATACACATTTTACAGGTTTTAAAATATTTACAGGTGGCCTTGCAAAAATCAAAAGCAGAAAACGATCGAGGAACGAGAAAAATTATTTCTAGAAGAGGGTTAAAAATGAACGCAAAACAATTCGAAAACATTGACTGCAACTGCAGAAAGAAGTGTATTGATTTATTTTCATTTACCGAAAGACAAAACGCGTTTGAATCATTTTGGAGGCTTGGCGATTATGTGGCGCAAAATAGTTACATTTTTTGTTTAGTAAAAGCTTCACCCGTGAATAGAAAACGCCCAAAAGATGGATCTCGTTTAGGAAAGCGTACCCATTTCCAATAGGTGCTGAAGACTAATAATAAAACACATAGAGTTTGCAAGAAATATTTTATTGATACATTTAAAATAAGTAACGGCCGTCTGCACAGATGCATTTCGAAACTAGAAGCCTCAGATTGCAGAGAGCTAAGAGGTACTACAGGCTCTAGAAAGTTGGACGATTCTGATATTGTGAGGCATATAAAAACATTTGTTGCATTTACGGAAAGCAGAATCGGCGATAGAGTGTTTACGAAACGATTCAAAGAAAGGTGCAGAAGCATACATAGTAACATTTTATTTACAAAAGGCTTTCCCTTTTCCTAAGCCTACAAAGTCTGTGGCTTACTACAAAAGAAATCTGTATTTGTATAATCTGGGAATACATTCCTTCAACAGCAATACTGGTTACATGTACGTATGGAATGAAACACAGGGAGGGCGCGGTTCACAAGACATTGCAACTTGTTTAGTAAAGCATTTAAAGCTTTATGCTGGAAATCATAAACATGTCATTGCTTATTCAGATTCTTGTACAAAACAGAATCGGAATATAAAGATGAGTTTATCTCTGCTAAAACTTGTACAAGATCCAGAAGTTGAAATCAACGTCATAGATCTTAAATTTTTGGTATCTGGACAATCTTTTCTTCCTAACGATGGCGAATTTGGTATAATAGAGTCTGAAAGCAGACACCATGGCATGATTTATCATCCAGATGAGTGGATAGATATAACTAAAAACTCCAAGTGAAAGGAACCTAAGTTTGTAGTATCTGAAATTCAACATGAAGAGTTTTTAAGCACGACAAATTTAGAAAATTTGATTACCAATCGAAAAACTACTACGGATGGATATAACTTTAGCTGGCTTAAAACAAGATGGCTTCGATTTCAGAGAGATCTACCCCTTCAATTTCAATTTAAGGAAACTCTAAACCCAGAAACTGAATTTCATATTGTTGATCTTTCCAAAAAGAAAAGTGTTGGTATGCCTAGTAGGGGTTTGACTAATGTAATGCAGCAACCACTTTATCACACAAGAAGAACTGTGACAGCTGCAAAGAAGAAAGCCATGATGGACTTGCTGCCCTACATACCACCCGTACACCATAATTTTTATAAAAACTTGCCCACTGAGACAGTCGTCCGAGGTTCTGCTCAACAAAACCTGGAAGATAGATCTTCTGACGTTGAAATAATTTATGATTAGACCAACTTGAAAAAAATCGTTCAGATTTATACATAAAACCTACTTATGTTTTACTGTATTGGTTGAGAATAAACATTCACGTTATGTTCAAAAATTTTGTTGAATTTTTTATTCGAATTTTTATAATGAGCCTAATTATTAGAAATTAACTTGTTTGGAGTTGAAATGTTGAAAATTCTAAAAAATTGACAATTGTTTCGATATTCAGTTATTGACAATTGTTTCGATAACTGAATATCGAAACAATTGTTAATTTTTTAGAATTTTCAACATTTTTCATTACATTGAGGAATTAGCTAGAAACATTGAGTTTCATTTAAAACACTAATATGAGTAGATTCCTCGAAGTAAGGGTCCAGACTGTTAATTTTTTACAATATAATCTGTTTCAATTGTATTATGAAAACCTTTTGTCTTCAACTTTTAACATTCAAGTAGTAATTTAAGAAGAAGGGGAATTAATAATTTAAATTATTCATGAAATATACATACATAGAATTGATTAGGTCTTTTTATCATTAAAGTATTTTACATTTTTATAAATATAAATTCTTTTTTCTTTGTATCTGATTCGTGTGAAGAATTTTTGTATTTTATTAATTAAATGTATACTATTTGCTGTTTTATGATTTATTAATGTTATTTTATTTATTTCTATCATATTGATGACTTCTTGATCTACTTTTCAAATATTGCGATGTTTGTCCTACGCAATATTTTGATAAAGTCGAGCCAAAACGTCCCAAAAGAATAAAATAAACCAAAAACCATGAACGTTTATTCAATAAAATATAAAAAATATTACAAACGAACCTCACAAAGGAAGCAATATATCTAAACTCGCTCGCTTCTTCTTAAAAATTATATTCATTTTGTAAAGCTAAGCTTCTCGAAATGTATCCTATTTAGGAACAATCCTGTATATACGCAGGTATTATCGTATCGATCTTTCTTCGCGGTGGGCTCCTCAGGACATGAACGTGTCTATTTTTCTCGCTAATCATTCATATTAGGATAATCAGCCGCAGGATAGTCTGCGTCACGTTCTTCCAAACATGCAATATGCTAATGTTTTCTTCTTAAAAGGATAAAACTGATTTTAAACCATCTCCAGTGTTGTCATTTACAAAAAAACTTTATTGTGTTAGGGAAAATGGTTAATTATTTTCATCATAACTGGTTTAAATTTGATATTAGTTTTCATATTAATCGAAAATTTAATAGATAAGGCTTTTTTATTCTATCTCATCGTCAATAGTTTCACTATCTGAAACCCTTGTAACAAAAGGTTACAACTTATCTCAAGGACATATGCCCGTATAAGCAGTCCTACTTCGTTTTGACCTTGGTAGTTCTGTAACCACGTAACGGTTCTTATCTAACACCTCAGAAACTACGAAACGTTCCTTATATTTTGGTTCAAGCTTTCTGCTCTGTCCGTCATTAGAGGCTTTATTTGCTTGTACCAGTACGTGTTGGCCAACCGTAAACTGCTTTAAAGGAGCATGTCGTTTATCGTAATATTGCTTATTATACAACAATGATTATGACGAAACAGAAGAAATTAAAGAAACAGTTAATTCGTTAGAGGATTTTGAAACTTTCGTCACCCAAACGTGGGGCAACTATAAAAGAATATTGAATATATAATAATTGGCACCCAACGCGGGGAAATTATAATTAAAAGAAGGTATAAGGAATATATAATAATATATATATATATATATATATATATATATAATAAGCAACGAATAGATTAGTGGGTATTGCACGCAAATAGAAGAAGGGGCTACTGAAAAGAGTGGTAACCGTAGACATGCATGTTTCTGGCTCATTAGCCGTCATCGGTACGGTACAACCAAGAAAAGATGTGAAACATGGGAGCAAAGGTGTTGAATGAAACATGAGAAAATATAACAGAATTCAGCAGGATAGTCAAACACAACACTTGTGTCAGTAATATTAGAAGATCTCGAATATTCGAGACAACAACCAACATAGACACGTAGGTGCATATAACACTCCCGTCTGAAACTTCCGACCCAGATTAATGAAATAATAACAAGATGTACGAATAGTGCGTGACATATGAACAATAAGCAACGAATAGATTAGTGGGTATTGCTGAATTCTGTTATATTTTCTCATGTTTCATTCAACACCTTTGCTCCCATGTTTCACATCTTTTCTTGGTTGTACCGTACCGATGACGGCTAATGAGCCAGAAACATGCATGTCTACGGTTACCACTCTTTTCAGTAGCCCCTTCTTCTATTTGCGTGCAATACCCACTAATCCATTCGTTGCTTATTGTTCATATGTCACGCACTATTCGTACATCTTGTTATTATATATATATATATATATATATATATATATATATATAAATATATATATATATATATATATATATATATATTCATATTGATTATTAAATTAGTTGTTGAATATAAGTTGTGGTAATATTCTTAGCATTGTCGGTTGCGCATTAGCTTTGTAGCAAGTATTGTAATTTTAATTATATTGTGAAAATAAAGTTTTTAAAAATAGATTTCGGTGTTAAAAATATACAATTTTCGACATTCCTCTGTTGTGATCAAATGCTATGACACGACGCAGTATATTATATTTGTCCATATTCCTTTATTAGAAATCTTTATATATCAATGTTGACCGTGTTACACTATATATTTTAAACGAATTAAATTGTTTTATTTCATCGTTCACATTGATCTATTATTATTTTAAATTTACCGAATAAAGGCAAGGTGACCAACTTTCCAAAGTATAAAATCGGGACAGTAAAATGAGAATCCTCAAAAAAAAAACAAATTTAGTTACGCAGTTACGCAGCGTTGCTATTGTTTTCGACAATTCTTTGCTTTTGCTATGTTATAGAACCATTGTTTGAGCAATGCCAAACATATTAGATTAACCAGAATGAGCCTATTTATTCTACACCTTTATTCCTAATACCCGACCAAGTCATGGTTAGTAAAAATTTGTAACCCCCGAGCATTTTAACCTACTGTAATAAGAATGCACATAAAATTTGTAGCCTTTATACTGTAACGTATATCTGAAAGGCACTGGTCTCACTCTATATTATGACTGATCAATAATGTTGTGTATAATATTGAAAATTGTGTTTTCAAATTTCAACACTCTAATTGATTTCCACTCCACTTTAAGGTTTAAACTTAAACTTTCCTTCAAACTCGTAATATTTGTATGCATTATTGATAAGCAACTATTTGCTGTTTGGCAACATCGCTATTGATTGATTATGTCTCTATTTTGTTTATGATAAAAGTCAAACACGTATATTAAACAGAAAATCGATATCTGCCGAAATGCCTCCAGCTTTAATATTCATAGCAGCCTGCATAACATAAAAATGGAAATTTTGGTGTATTGCATAAGCCGAGACAACATTTAGTACTATTTATGAATTACTTGTTGTCGAAAGTTTAATCAAGC
Source organism: Galeruca laticollis (assembly GCA_963921935.1). Classification (NCBI taxonomy): domain Eukaryota; kingdom Metazoa; phylum Arthropoda; class Insecta; order Coleoptera; family Chrysomelidae; genus Galeruca; species Galeruca laticollis. The sequence goes on along the minus strand of OY998177.1, from coordinate 240,880,501 downwards.
AGCCTCTGTTTGCATAAATTTGTCATGTAGAGAAACCTGAAAAATACTAAAATATTTTATGGACTTTACGAAAACCAGTTCCATTAAAAATAAGAATATAGCGAAATTACTGTTAAAAATAGATAGAACTACTACTAGGGGGCTGAAAATGATTATAGTGTTATGTGCACCATTTCATAATGGTCTCCAGGGCTGTAAATTCTGCAACATGAGTGGGACTACAGACAAAGTAAGCCTTGTTGTCATCATCATCTGTATCATTATCAAAGACTTCGGCTCTTACAATGTTGATAATTTCATCAACGTTTAAAATCTGAAGACCCCTCGTATCGCTATCGTTTTCGAACCAGTCTTTGTCATCACATTCATCGCATTCGCCAAAGCCAGCAATTTGTTGAAACACAGATTAGATTTTAATGGGGTTACAATGCACTGAAACCTAAGGTTTATTGTGCCCCCCTATCAGAGCCGTTCTAGCTACTACTACTACTCCAGGGTTCTAAAGAACTCTAGTATTTGGAACGGCTTCAACGAGTTTAGGTCCTCACTCTTACACGTTTCTTGTCCGAAGCATTTCTTGCGTTGGCTTGCAATGGCGAGGCATTCCAGAACTAGGTGATCAGGAGTTTCATCCTCCTCCCCACAGAATCTACACTCGTCAATCTCTGCTAGACCTATTCTCATTAAGTGTTTCCTAAGGCGGCAGTGTCCTGTAAGAAAGCCCCTGAGAAGATGTAGCTTATCTTTACTGAGGTCCAAATATTTTTTGGATCTAGCAGTGTCAAAGTTCCACAGGAACTTTTTGGAATGTTCCAACCCGGGAAGGCACCGCCAGAGTGCTTCTCTTTCGGTTTCCTCCTTCTTCCGAAACTATTTCTTATAGGAGAATTTTCCTACACCACAGAAAAGCTCCGGGTCAATAAAGGGCGTTTGCGCTCCTTTCCTGGCAAGTGTATTGGCCTCTTCATTTCCTGCGATTCCCGAGTGGCGGGGAACCCAGACTAAAGAGTCCCTGTTATTCTTGCCTAATTCATCAATTTTTCTTCGGCACTCCCATGCCAACTTTGAGTCAATGACATGGGAGCTCAATGCTTTGATAGCTATCTCAAGTGCCCTAGTTGGACACGTTCTCATAGCTCCAGTGATGCACACACAGGCAAGCCTTTGTCGAGGGTCTTCCTCGTGCTGTACTGACTTGCTTTTGTATGCCCCATACGTAATTTCTGGTCTCACAGTCATGGCGTACATTCATCGCAGTATTTTTGGGTTACAGCCCCACCTCTTATCAGCTAGATTTCTGCACGCCATCAAAGCTCTTATTGCTTTACTAGCAGTTATTTCAACATGCTTATTCCACATGAGCTTAATGTCTAGGGTTATCCCTAGATATTTAACTTCTGATTTCCATTCTATGATTTCCCCGTTTGAGGATATGGGTTTCATGGATGATTAGTGTGTGAGAAGTCGAACAGTACACACGTGTTTTAGTTCAGTTGTGATAAAGTAATGGTAATTTGGTATGTAAATGGAAATTTTTAATATCAATATAAGTAATATCCCCCAAATAAAAATTGAGAATAAAAAGTGATAACAGCAGTCTGCCAATGGGAGATAGTATGATGTAATGGGCACATCCTAACCTACATCTTGGCTGAAACCTGAAGAGTCATAAACGGTTGTTTTTAGTACTCGATAAAAAGGATCATTCACTGAATAAAGCGTGCCACACACTACAATTTTCCAATATACCTATAATGAGTGATAATAAAGAAATTAGTCTTCAACGCCTACTTGATGAAATACTGATACACAGAAAAGAAGTTCAAAGTTGCGAAATACGAATATTGCAAAAGATAGAAGGTTTAAATGACCGAACCATAAATATAGAAACTAAAAACGAGGAACTGCAACACAAAATTGAAATTTTAGACAGAAGATCGCGGAAAAACAATATTATAATATTTGGGATCAATAGCATCTCAGTGCCCATCCACAAAAAAGGGGACAAAACAAGATGCGCGAATTATAGAGGAATCTCACTCCTAAACACGGGATATAAAACCCTCTCAAACATCATTCTTAGTAGACTAATCCCTTATGCTGAAAATGTCCTAGGCGAATATCAAGCCGGGTTTAGGGCAAACAGATCAACAATAGATCAACTATTCACGCTGAGACAACTTCTAGAAAAGGGATGGGAGTATAACAGACCCATACACAATCTTTTCATAGACTTTCGACAGGTTGATGGAAGACCGAACAAATTGGAAAAAAGTTGTACAGTCAGCCAAGACCCACCCAGGGTTGTAGCGCTACGTGATGATGATGATGAATAGCATCTCAGTGTCTCAAGTGTGTGAAGAATTAAATAAACTGTTAGATATCACATTATCCGTGACTGATGTTAGTGATTGTATTTCTTTTAAAAAAGTGGATAGTAAATATAATACACTAAAACATGAACTAATATCAAATCTGAAAAAGAAGGAAATATTATCAAACTGCTTCAAACTGAAAGGTACTAACATAAACATTGCCCATGATTTAACGCCACAACAACAGGAAGACAACAAAATATTAAGACATCATCTCAAAGAAGCTAGGAGAAATTCAGAAGTTAAGAGTTATATGAAAGGAAGTAAATTATATATTGGAGAATCCACCTATGATGTTGAAGTTCTAAAAAACGTAAATATTCTACAGGAAAATGAAGAAATAATTAGTGCAACACTAAATACTACTACGCCACCTGGAAACCAAAATAAAAACACTTCAGATGAAACAAGTACAAGTAAGCTAGTGCCTGAGAATATCCAAAAGAAGGGAAATACAATTACGCAGACATCCAAACCGGAATCATCTGGAAGATATAGATTACGCTCCGGTCACAACAAATAAAATCTGAAAATTTTAGTTTACTGGAAGTTTTGCTGTTGCTTTTATAGTTTATAAGTATTTTGTTTTTCAGCCTTGATCTTAATTGAAAAATTGATAACCCCCTCTTTGTCTTTAGTTTGTGGTTTATTTAATCATTTGTTAATTTATTTGTTTGTGATTTACTTTTAGTCTTTAGTCGTGGTGTAGGATATGGATCAATACATTAGGGAATTTCAGGAAATAATTGTTGATACAAAAAAAATACCGTCAGTCGATCTACTAAATGCTTCTCTTGAACAAAATATAACAAACAATTCATTTTCAATCTACCATATGAACATAAGAAGTATCTATAAGAATTTTAACCAGCTAGAAGTATACCTTTCACAAATTACACAATCCTTTAGTTGTCTGATTCTAACGGAAACATGGGAAATAAAAAACAAAAACTTGTTTGTTTTGGATGGTTATGATGTCATACAGTCAGAAGATAGGAATAATCAAAATAATGGCATTATAATGTATGTTAGGAATGATCTGACATATTCTCATAAATCAATTAAAATAGGGTCAACAACCGCTGTATACTATCGTTGAACAAACTAAAATCAGTGTTCTACGCATTGGTTGAATCTCTATTAATGTATGGTATAATAGGTTGGGGAAGTATTAGGAAAATTAAAATGCAATCTGTAGAGGTAGCTCAAAAAACAATCCTAAAAATTATGTACTTTAAAAAAAGAACTTACTCTACTGAACGTTTACACAATGACCTTCAAATAATGGATATTAGACAGCTGTATGCAAAAACAATTACAGTTTATTTGTTTAAAAACAAGCATTATTTTCAAAACATATTACATCCTTACCAAACAAGGGCAATTTATTCGGATAATTTGACGATTCCTAGACCTCAGAAAGAAGTTGGAAAAAGAAGCTTCGCTTAACTTGCACCTCACATATATAATAAAATTCCTGAAAATATTCGATGCATGAGAAATAGAATCAGATTAAAAAAATAGATGGATACTTGCATGTGGTAGAGGCTTCTTTCATAAAATAATTGATCCTGATCTTGTGATCTAATCTTGTTCCTGAAGTATGTGTTCCATGTCATATGCTAAAGTTTAGTGCTAATTGTGTTATGTTTATCATTGTCTCTTTTTTGTTAATGAAATTGTGCTTGCCTCCTAATTACGTATTTGTTCCACTTGTATACGTGTGTAAGAATGAAAATGTAACCATAGACAGGTTTCACTCTGAACCTATTTAGTAATCATTTTTATTTTGCATAATACTTCATAGATATTTTGTATAAACGTATTTGGCAAAATAAAGTTATTATTTGAATTGTTCTTTTCCGGGTAAATGAAATTACTATGGTCTTGCTCGGGTTAATGTTCAGCCCCACTGACAAGCACCATTGCTCAATGAATCTGAGGCCCTTTTGTAATAAATCACAAAAGGTGCTCTCGAACTTACCTTTGACTATTAGAACTATGTCATCAGCATAGCCCATACATTCGAAGCCAAGCTCCGTTAGCCTGTAGAGCAACTCATGTACTACGAGGCTCCATAGAAGGGGAGATATCACTCCCCCTTGAGGTCCCCCCCGAATGGCTTTAGCTGAGGTGGTTTGATTCCCCACCTGTGTCTCAGCTATCCTCGTCGTCAACAACTTATATATCTATTTTACAATGGTTTCATTTACTCCTCGCCTTTTTAGTGCTTCTTTGACAGACACATGAGTTGTGTTGTAAAAGTCCCCAGATATATCCAGGAATGCGCACATTGCTATATCCTTGTTGTTCAGAGTTCTCTGGATGACTTCGGTCAGCTGATACAGAGCCGTCTCAGTTGATCGACCCGCTCTTTAAGCATGCTGACATTTATGAGGACCTCACCCTTATTAATTGTCATCAGCTTGGTTTAGCTCGCTCCTTTTAGTCTCTTCGGATACCGTACATGTCTTTTTCCATGCATTTTACTAATTATGAGCAGGAAGTGAATGCCATGCATCAGCTAACATGTAACAGCTGTCTTTGAGGTTTAGATTTTTTGCGAAGCTGATTACATTTTCTTCCTCATTTTTTACCAGAAATAATCGATCCAATACTTTTTTTATAGATTCTTTTGAATTTTTCAATGACTTCTTGGTCAATCGGTTGAAGGATTGCCGTAATATATGTTGACAGTTATCAGTAATCCAACCACGAAATCTAGACCGGTCAAAAACTGTCCCTTAACAAGCTGGCAAGAGACAACACAGTGTCTCTAGTGTATGGGCCCGGATATGAAGGAATTGCAGGTAATGAACTAGCTGGCTAAACAAGGCTCTAAAGGAGACTTCATAGGTCCGGAACCGTTCTGTGGAATCACAAAGGATTACATAAGAGGGGAAATCCGGAACTGGCTAGTCAAGGAACAACAAATCAAAATGAGTCAAAAGGAATAATTTATACAAACCGGGAAAAGTCAGTGAATCTATTTGTAGGAAATGCGAACTAAGGGATGAAACACCGCTGCTTATGTAACAACTTACAAGGACTCATGTAGAAGCATGTTGGAAAGGAAACAATACAACCATCAGAACCACTCAAAATCCCCCCAATTAAGCTAGTGGCCTAAATCGACAACACGAAATTTTTGTAGTGGAAGTAGACAATAATGGGAACGGTACAATCACTTAGGTCAAGTGTCCGGGTTGTTGAGCACAACCTAAATGAATGAATGAATGAATATTTAGCTAGGCTTGCAAGCTGTCCACGTTCTAAGTTGACGGGTTTTTCATCGACATACTGTTTTTTTTATTTAAATAATTATATGAACTACCGTCTCTATAAATTTCAGCCGGGTTAAATTGATTGGAGCTAAAAAATTTTTGACGTGTTTGCGCTGCTCCCGTTAGCAAACCCACTGTGACGGTCACTAAGCTTTAGAGTACAACCACATTTAGCATTCACCAAATTATGGTCAGGGTTAAAATTGGTCACCAAAAACTATCGCTGGCTTTCGGGCTAATATCTCTCATTTCAATATTAGAAAAACTATTATGCCTTGCGTTAATCAATACAAATTGTTCGAATTTGATTTAAATACCAAATTCTCCTGTGATTTTTATTTTCAACTTCCCCGGTATAATACAATTCACATATTCTGCCCAAAACATATAACGAAATATATCATTCTTTTCAACATTTAATCTTTCTTTACATCAACAAAAAATTCATTTTAACATTACTACCACATAAGAAATACAGATAAATATCGTCTTCTGAAATTCCTATGAATATTTCAAAGTACCCGCTTCATAAAAACCCTCTTCCAAACTCCGTTATCTGTATCTACCAAACCTTTTCAGGCCACAAAAAACTGAAAATTTTCACTCGCTGTATATGATCGTTACGTTTCAAAATCTTTTATCCCATTGGTCAAATCCTAATATTTTTCTCCTTCCTCGCAACCACGTTAACCGACATATAAATATGCATAAAACCTCAATTTTCGTCACTTCCCAGTCGTCACTCGTAAACTTCCCAGTCATTCATAGACTTCCCAGCCGGCATTCATACACTTCTCATTTATTCTTCATTCTCTCTCTTCATAATTTAACCGTCGTACATAATGGTACTCATGTTATAAGAGCACACGGTAAACCAAATGTGTAATTAAACATTAATCATTCATTACTCCAGCAGATTATGTGATAAATAATCAAAGTGCAAAACGCGTATGATCCAGTGAGATTCTTAGTTGTTCATGCAAAAGAACACTTCATAACGTCATACAATATAGTACCATGAAAGTGAAATAATTGTTCAATTCCTTCATCCATCATAATCCTACAACATATAGTGAATAAAATAAACGGTCCTTCGAGCAAAACATTGAACAATAAAAACTTTCCATTCCATTTATTCTCCCAAGTGCAAAAAGGGTTAATAAAACACAAATATTAAATAAAAACTATCGCATAATTCACAAATTATGTACAATTAATTAAGGACCACCCTGTATTTCGCTATGAGGCAATATTTATTCTGTCTGATATTTTTGTTAGTGTAATATTTTTCTTTTAACCGACGAAAATTCAGTCAATAAACACTCAATTTCCAATATAAATGAAAATGACGGTTGAACAATCCTAACATCATTCTAATTCGATTTAGCCACAGCCCTTTGTGTACTTTGAAAATTCATGGGTAGTGTGTATATATGCGAGAACAGTGAAAAATATGATTGGCACCGAACTCCTAAAATTGATGTAAAACAGATTGCACTTATTGCTGTTTGCACCATAATATTAGAAATATATTCTCGGCATATTGTTATTTATTCTTATACTGTGTTGTTAAGTAGAATGAGTAATTTGAATTTTAGTAGGAGTAGGAGTGTTCCCTTATCCATCCATTACTTCAACTTTTTCACTAATATCACACTATTAAACTAGATAAAAAATCTCTCCAGTAACGTTTCAATACAAAAATAGTGGTGCAAATGATGTTTTAGAGCTAATTCAATATATGAAAATGTATCGACCCGTGAATGAATGTATAACAATTTTCTATTTTTCAATTTTTGCTGCTATCGCCAAGATTGCTTAATGTAATCTGGTGTCTCTTCAATTTTTTGGTAAATTTTCAAATTGAGTATTGAAAATTGCCCGCAATTACGGTGAGCATATATCAAGAGATTACATACACTGAACTAATCAATCTATAATTGCGACTGAACAAGATTTATATAAAGAATGTCTGCAGCAAGCTTAAAATTAATATTCATTGAAAATATGTTTGGAAAAAATTCGATAACGTAAGTGAAACTTGGAAGGAATTCTAACGTAGAGAAACAAGAATGGATTCTTCTGGTTCAATAATCTATTTTATACACTGAACTTAAAATTTAAGGACTAAGTGCCTGTTACGGGTTCATTTTGCACAATGAAACCCTTCCTTTTGTTTAAAAGAATAATGTCTTTCTTGATCGATATGTGATAATTCGATAGAGGCAAACTCTTCACCCTTCGTCATAACCGAACGCACTCCTGTTTACTGCACTTCTGCTGACTATAATTGTTCTATGATTAGAACTAACAGGCCATGGCAATTGGTCCGTTAGTTTTCAATCCCGGTTACTCCGATTGTTCTATGATTAGAATCAACAGACCATGGTCATTGGTCATTACGATTGCTTGAAGGTGTAGCGGGGTGTAACGTAATTTCCACCACACTTTGAGTAGAGTGTAGTTCAGTGCAGTTAGGAATGAGTCAATATTGAGTATCGAGTGTAAGGTATTGAGTGTAAATTACACCACGTGTGGGAAATAGCTACACTTCGATACATATGTATGAACCTAACGTTACTCTTGTTTATTGTGCAAACCAGCTTAGTTTCCCAAATGTTATTGGGTCCTTGAAATCATCTCTAGTTTTTCCACAATACCTAATTGCCTATGTGATTTGATTTTACTAATGTCATATGCCTTATTGTAGTTGTGTTGGTTCGGCCAGAGTTGACGTGATTGGCCACTTTAAAATTTTCCTGGTATTGATATAACCATTATATTTCAATGGCAGATGGCTGATTATTAATTGTCTCTTATATCGAATACAAATGTATTAGGTATGATCTGCAGTGAAAATTTGATAAAGTCATGACATTTGTATTCTACTCAATGTTGACGTCTATGTTCCAAGTTCCGAGTATACTGCTAACGCACCTTGACGGGTGACAGATGACCAAAAAGTACACATCTACCAATTTCTGTCATTTATTCTTGAATCTTCGTGTTGAGCTGGAAGCTGATTGACTGAGTCGAATTTCCTAATCCTTCGCTGGAAACTTTCAATTATATAGTTCATCGTTGCATGGTTCTGAGAAATTTCTGGCTGAGAGATTTCCTTATATTGTTAGCGATTATAGACGCTGTATATTTTAAGGAAAATATTTCCGAATTACGGGATTTTGGAGGTTAAGGAAGTCCATTCGTCAATTGATTTAATCACGGAAAAGAAGCTGGTTGTCAGACGGTTAATAGACCAGCAGGGCCGTCCTGTCACATTGAGGGTTTATTCTACCATCTGGTCGTATTCAATCTACGTTTTACCATCAAGTCAACGTACAACCTTCACATCAGTTTGGAGATTCATTTTCGGATATCAAGTTTGAAGCCACTGCATTCGAATTTCAACTCCCAGCTTGGTGCCAGCTCCATCTTCAACATCTACCCATTACTGTCAACGTGTATTGTCTCCGCTGTCCATAGTATTTGTCCTCACACAGTCTACCTTCTATTTTCTTCGTTACTACGTGCTTGTCTTCGTGTGTTGTACACCTTCTAGAGTCCACACACCCACCAAGGCGCTGGATTCTTTGGTAAACATATTGAGAAGCTGAGAGGCCACTGCCACTACCATACAAAAACCACAGCTAAGTCTTAGATTTTAAATTGATACCGCCCTTGAGGCATATTTTTTTAAGTACATTGCTGTTAGCTTTCATAGTGACGTCACAGATAGTCTCAATTCTCAATCTTAGTTTACCTACTCATTTGGTGGGGTACTTATTTACAATCTTAGGATATTTTTGTGTGCTTCATTTGTGCCAATACATTATAACTTCTTCTTATCACGTCCTCTCCTGCCGAAGGTTGGCGATCCAAATGGCAATTGTAGCTCTGGAGACTGCAGCACGAAAGATTTCTGCAAACGAGCGGTCGAACCATCTCCTTAAGTCCTTTAGCCATGAGTTCTGGCGTCTTCCTACTGATCTTTTCCCGTGCACTTTGCCCTCTATTATGAGGCGTAGTATTTCGTACTTATCACCTCTCATCACATGACCCAGGTATTGCATTTTTCTTTCCTAGATGGTGTTCAGTAGTTCCTTTTGTTTGTGCATGCGCTGGAGTACTTCATCGTTGGTGATCCTTTGTACCCATGAAATTCGTAGCGTCCGTCTATACACATACATTTCGAAGGCTTCTATTTTCTTTTCGGTCTGTGAATTTAGTGTCCAGCTTTCGCATCCATAGAGTAGGACAGAAAACACGTAGCATCTGATCATCCGAATTCTGAGTTCCAAGCTGAGGTCCAATCTTGCAAAAAATGATTTCATACTCACAAAGATTTTTCTCGATTGTTCAATCCTTGAAAGTATTTCCCTTTTCGGGTCACACTGACTATTGATGTTAGCTCCCAAATATTTTATTTAGGTCACTTGTTCGATTGTTTGTCCCTTGACCCGCACGTGTGCATTTATTGGAGTCTTAGAAAAGATTAATAGTTTGGTCTTGGAGACATTCAGATGCAATCCAAATATCTCGCTATAGTGAACTACGGAATCCATGATGCTTTGAAATTCCTGCATATCGCTGGCCAATATAACCGTATCATCGGCGTACCTGATATTATTTATTGGGGTTCCATTGATCTTGATTCCGCCCTGGGCCCCATCCAGTGCCTCTCTAAATATAGTGTCGGAATACAGATTAAAGAGGAGTGGAGACAAGACACACCCCTGTCGGACACCTCGTCTGATTTGCATATCCTCCGATGTCGATTGTTCCATATTTGCTACCGCCGTTTGATGCCAGTAAAGTTCTGATATGAAACGTAGGTCCTGTTCGTCAACCCCGATTGTTCTCAAAATTTCGATCATCTTCTGATGATTAACACAGTCAAACGCCTTACGATAGTCTATGAAACATGCGAATACATTCACATTCATGTCTCTACACCTTTGTGTCATTACATTCAGGGAGAAGAGCGCTTCACGCGTTCCGAGTCCGTTTCGGAATCCAAACTGGGTATTGTCCATCTGATATTCGCACATCTTGTAGATTCGTGTGTGGATGATTCTAAGAAAGGTTTTCAGGACATGGGACATAAGACTTATCATCCGATAGTCATCACATTGTGAGGCGTTGGGTTTCTTTGGCAGGGTTACGAATGTTGATTTAAGCCAATCCGACAGTATCTTGCTTGAGCTATATAGTTTGTTAAATAGTGCTGTTATTAAATCTAGGCTTTTACTTTCATTGTTTGCAATTAATTTAAGTATTTCAACGTTGATTTTATCGGGACCGGTAGCTTTCCCATTTTTCGGTGCTTTTATTGCATGAACAACTTCATCTCTGGTTATTTCTGGAGCCTTTTCATTCAATATGTGATCTATCGGTGGTGGGGAGCAAGGTCTATCATCATTAAAAAGTGCTTCGATATATTCTTTCCATCTTGCAAGCTTAGCCTCCACTCCTAGAACTATCTCGTTGTTATCATCTCTCAGGATTGCTCCTTGATGTTTTCTGTGTCTGTTTGTAAGCTCTTTTACTTTTTTATGAACATTGAAGGTGTCATGTTTTTCTTGTAATTGTTCTATTTCTTGGCACTTTGCCGACATCCAGATCTCTTTCGCTTCCCGACACTTTCTCCTAATGATCCTATTCAATCGCCTGTATTCCGTCGGATTTGCCTTGTACTTCCGTCTGTCATTCATGAGGTCTAATATTTCCTGCGTCATCCGTCTTTTTCCTGTATACTAGTTATTTTAGTTTTCAAATAATTCCATGTCTTTTCAACATCCTCTTCTCGTACGGATACCTCTACCTTTTCTAGTTCTTTTTCGATCTTAGAGCTTACCTCTTTCCTTTTTTCGGGATTGCTCAATCGTGCGATGTCTATCTTATACATTATAACAGGTTCAATATATTTTGAGTAGTAAGGTTAATGAATATTTCTTCGTTCTGATCCAAGTTAATAATACCAGTTACCCCGGTAATCAGAAGTGAGCAAGAACCTTTTCTTATTTTTTTTTAATGAGATTTACATAACCTTATAGCCAATCTTTATTATTAAGTAATATTAGTGCAGTGGGTTGTCCCATCCCATCTGGGTGGTTTCAGATTTTGACTGGCTAGAAATCTGTGACGCTCTAAAAAATTTAACCCGGTACATTTTAGTAAAATCGAAATCAATTTTTATTGTCGAACCTACGCCCGACTGAGCTACTGGGACAGTTAGAGGCGAGGAACACCAGTGCACAATCACTGCTCTCATCCCCTAAATTTCGCCCCTAACATGCCTTCCACCACCAATTTGGGCTCTGTTTACTCAAGTTTCTAACCTCAATTTCCATTAAAATTTTTAATATTTTGAATTATTATATTAGATAGAAAAATGGAAATGATACGTTTTGGATATATTGGATATTATAAATATAGGGATTAATGTCATGTTTAAACCCAAAATTTCTATTTCTCTTTTCGTATTTTAGCTTTTTCTTTAGACTACAATGTACTTCTGACCAAGAAGCTATAAGTTTCACAAATCGTCATCAAACCAGCCAACTCTGTAGATTATGGATAACGCTTTGAAGCGTTTTTAGATCTTCTTTTTGAGGAGGAAGATTACTGTTCGTTTTCTTATATAGTTTCTTATTGGGTGCTTTTGTTATATTTTTTCATTCCATTGTATTCTCCATTTTGTCTTCCTATATCGTCCTGTATCTCGTTCTCCCAGGTCTTCCTCGGTCTGCCCCTTTACCTCGGATTCAGTGCAATCCATTTACTTTTCTAATTATGTTTGGTGATCTTATTATGTGTCCAGCTAAGAAGAGTATTTGTATCATTTGGATCTTATTATGTTTTATGGACCTATTTTTTGTTCTATTTCTTTGTTTCTCTTGTATTCCTCTCTCGTTCTGGGATGATAACGAGCGTTATAAAAAAAATTTTGCACTTTGTACTGTGACAGATTCTTAGAAAGAGAAGATGTGAAAACAGTACCATTGTCAACAGAAAAGATTTGTGGAACACCAAAAAGAAGAAAAACTTGATTTTCTATAAACTTCACAATGCCCTTAGCAGTTGAGTGTGGCATTGGATGAACAAGACATAATTTTGTAAACCAATCGGTAATTACTAAAACAAATCTGTTACCAGATTTTGACTTTGTATATGGACCTATAAGATCAGCAGAAATGTTTGTATTATCCCATAACACCAGCTTTAGGTCGATTTTGGGTTTTACAATAACTACAAACAGAACATTTATTAACGTAGCTAGCTAGAAACACAGCTTCTGAGTTTTGGCCAATAATAAATTTCAGAGATACGAGAAATGGTTTTAGATATGCCTAAATGAGCATTTAATACATTGTCATGAAATAACTTTAATATGTCAATTCGGTTGGCGGTAGGAACAACAATTTTCCAGTTAGATGAAAACATATGTTTATGCAAAACATTATTATCAACCTTAAATGTGGGGTACAAATCGGGATTATTCGAAACTTTTTCAATTATAGAAGTATACCAAGCATCTGGTTTAAAGATACTTACGTCAATAACAGAAATTTCAGATAATGAACGAGATAAAGCATCACTGACCACCATAGTGGTTCCTTTTCAGTGTTTCATTTCAAAATCAAACTGGGAGATCCTAAGAGAAAGGCGTGCTAAGCGACCTGAGGGATTCGAAAGTTTAGAAAGATACTGCAAAGAAGAATGATCTGTCTGAAGAGTGAAATGAGTGCCTTCAACATAGCCTCCGAATTTTTCAACACCAAAAATAACTCCTAAATGTTCTTTTTCTGTTGTACTGTACTTTCTCTCAGTTTTATTCAAATTACGACTTGCATAAGCAATAGGGTGTTCGAGACCGTCGTATTCCTGATACAGGATTGCAGCAAGACCAGTTTCGCTAGCATCAGTTTGAATGCTAAAAGGTTTAGAAAAATCGGGGCTTGCAAGAATTGGACTAGAAGTAAGACGTTTCTTAGCTTCAGTAAAAGCATTTTCAGCTTGCGGAGTCCAAGAAATGGATTGGCCTTTCTTTCTGCCGTGAAGAAGATCAGTGATTGGAGAACAAATAGTAGAAAAATCTCAAATAAATCGACGATACTAACCAATAAGACCTATGAGACGTTTTATCTCAGTAGTATTCTTTGGAGCTGGATAATTCAAAATAGCAGAGACTTTGTCGTCATTTGTGCGAAGACTATTTTTGTCAACAACAAAACCTAAAAACTTAAGAGATTCACGAGAAAATTCACACATCTCAAGATTGACAGTAAGATTGGCTGCATTTAGCATAAGATACAATTTATTGAGAGTTTCCATATGAAGCTCAAAGGTAGGGGTAGCGATAATAATGTCATCTAAATAACAAAAACAATAAGGCCTAAGGAAAGGATCTATAACTATGTCCATTAGACGAGCCATGGTTTTAGGAGCATTGACTAAACCATAAAGAGTTGTAACAAACTCAAAAAGTCCTACACCGTACACAGCGAAAGCTGTTTTCGCTCGAGAAGATTCAGAAAGGGTTATTTGTAGAAAAGCCTCCTTTAAGTCAATAGACGTCAGAAATTTTGCGTCTCGTAATTTACTAAGAATAATATCGACTTGCGCCATAGGATATGAATCAGAAACGGTGACCTTGTTCAATTTTCGACCATCAAAACAAACACTATATTCTCCGGATTTCTTGGGGGCTATCCAGAGAGGTTAACATCACGGGGAGTTGGAGTGCTGAATAACTTTGAGATTCAACATCTCGCCTATTTCATTTACAAGAAGTTTTTGCATAACCGGAGACAACGGATATTGACGTTGCGCAATTGGCTTTGCATCGCCAGTGTCGATAACATGTTCACCGAAATTAGTTCGACCAATTCGGTCCGAAGGAGCAAGTGTAGAAAACAAAGCGATAACTTTGTCTAGTTCATCTTTTTTAAGTGAAGTGAGACTAGAAACTGACTGAATTGTGTTTATAGCACAAGTAGAAGACAAAAGAGAGTAAAATACATAGACTCAAAAAATCCATGCCCAAAATAAGAGGGTGATTAATCGAAGGAATAATCAGAATTTTAATTGTTTTTGTGACATTATTTACAGTAATAGGAACGGTAATAAAACCAATAAATTGCTGTAGTACACCATCAGCAGTAGTTATGCTTATTAAAGCATTATACTCAATAGGTACATGAAGAGAATTAATAAGCGAAAACCCTGGGTTTCCAAGAATAGTAAAATTGCTTCCGGTATCAACCATTGCAACAGCATCAGTATTTAAAACCTTAATCCTATAATCATATAAGGACGATTATCATTTGATTTCATAACAAACAAAGGACAAATATCGGTAGTAATAGAATTGACAATATTTTCAGACAAATAATGATCCACAGGAATGTGTAATATAGGTAACACAGAGAAAACAGGCACATTTGAATCAACACTACAAACATCTGGTACAGGATTGACAAGTGAAACAGTACAAGAAGATGATTGTTTGTCAAGATTTACAGAGCGATAACATGAAGACGATAAGAAATCTCTGATAAAACTAAGATAAGCTTGCCATTCAGTAGCCGAAGGAGAAAAATTAGAAGTTAATTTTGACTTGTTGACGGTTTGCTGGATTTGCGTTTTGAACTTCATGACTTTACTTCCGAAGTGGTTTGTGCTCGACTGGAGACTGTCGTCAGATTTACAGGACCAGTCCGAACCTCGTTTTTTGGATTGCAAGAACTACAATTTGGTTTTGTAGTGTTTTTAGCACCACAACCATAACAAAAAATAGACTTTGTAACGGGTCAAAAATAACGTTACGAATTTTCGCATCTCTATTAATATTAATTAATATGAAATAATTTTTCAAAGCTTCAATGTGTATCGTTCTCCATCGAATTGACTTGCCATGTTGCCAAATGACCCTTTTTATTTCTTGTTAGTTATTATTGTCAATTATTTATTTTTTCGCTAAATATCAG
Source organism: Galeruca laticollis (assembly GCA_963921935.1). Classification (NCBI taxonomy): domain Eukaryota; kingdom Metazoa; phylum Arthropoda; class Insecta; order Coleoptera; family Chrysomelidae; genus Galeruca; species Galeruca laticollis. Next base: position 240,864,853 of record OY998177.1, on the reverse strand, counting down.
CGCAATTTAGGTTTATAAGAAGCTGATTAAATTCTTTAGGATTTTAAACTTTAGATGACAGTCTCTGTACCATATTCTAAGTTGTTTTATCGTGTTTTCGGTATTTTCCACGGAAACGCCATCTAGGTGTACCCAGCAGGAATTGTTAATACCATAATTGAAAAACTTGTTTTCGCTGAAGCGTGAAAGGTACTTTATTCCAGTAGGTTCGGGCGATTCTGCTTTTGACCTTTGTACATCGTGGTGTGACTTTCAATTTTAATCGTGATTTTTTTGAAAAAAAATCATCGTTCATGGGATTTATTTTGAAAGTCGATATCATATTTTGGGATTAGAAATTGTTTTGTGGCCAATAGATTATTTGGTATTTTTGGTTATTTCCCAAAGTTATTGCTTGAAATAAAGGATTTTTACACGACACGTGCAAAGTGTCTTCTAAGCGCTGCGTTTTACACCGACAGGTATGTACTTTACGATTATTTCTTCTTGTTATTTCACGTTTCCCTTAAATATATTGCGAAATAATAAGTTATTAATAGATTCACATTCTTTTTTAAGAGTAACGGCTGTTTCATATTGTAAATATAGTTATTCTCATACATTTGTTATATTGTAACGTATCTTATTTGGTAATTCTTCGTTCTAGGAAGAATATAGATGTATACTTTTTGCTAATAGCGCCAAACTAGATCCCACTAGTAGATATATCAACCCAAAAGCCCCTTGGCCAGGGTAAGTAATTTAAAATAATTTTTTTTAATATTTTTCGTTTTATTGTATACGATTTTTCTGAAAAGGTATTCCCACCTCTAGTTTTTTTGGTAGGCTTAATTTTGGTCTGGTTTTTGTTTATTGATCACAATAGTTGCCAAACCTGATAAATATCGTCGAAGTTAAATATATTATTAGTGGCATTTATTATTTCTTTTAAACAAATATTGATATAATTAGTTATGCGTCAATTGAATTTTGTTCTCTTTAATAAATCGTTAAACAGGCTATTTTATGAAGTCATTTAAATAGAAATAACAATTTGTTATACTTCTGTTACAGAAATAATGTTATTTATATTTATAGGGTTTTTATTTTGGATATTGAATTGGTGCTGAATTCCTTCAGTTCGATCGTTCTTCTTGGTGTTTTCCTTCTTCATCATATGCAGCTGTTCGTCTGCATTTGCTAAATATATGCTCCCTGAAGCAGTACACCAGTGCTTCTGCCGCCGGAAGAGTCGATCATCCACCGCTGGGAACACGCAAGTTTTTATATTTTTGTTGAATTCTTTATTTTCGGATTTTTATTTAATAATTGGCATTGTATTTGTTCCGGTATTTAATGACATTTAGTAATTCAGTAGAATATCGGCTTACTTGACGTAAGTTTATAGTAAATTTTCTTAGTTTTGCTTAACTAGATATCTATTATTTTTTTTTGTTACACAGTAACTTATATTATGTGAGCGGGATACTAGGGTATCGGATTTTATTACTTTACATATTATGATTATAATTATTATTTTCTGCATAAGGGTTTTTGCCTGAGCTCAAGCAACGCCACAGTTATAAATATATTACCTGCCTACGTTTGTCCCTTACTGTCTTAATGACGAGAGGTTATTGTTGTAACAGTAGTAGTGTTAAACCCTTAGAGTTCCGCAAGGTAAACCTTTACTTAAGAGTGTGATTTGTAGTTGGTGTTAATATCTTAGTATTGGTGTCTGCTTTAATGATTCCCATTTACGTTTTTTTTAATTCTATATTGGCAAAAAGAATCCATAATTTTACACAAATTTTGGGAATGAAATTAAATTAACCTTAAGATAAGTAAGACTTTTGTTTTTTTTCTTGATACGACTTTTTACTGGCCTTTTGTTAAATTGGTGGCCAGTATGACTACGGTTAGGTGCTTGGGGTCAATTTAACTGGCGCCCATTCAAACTTCGAAATAATTTTAGCTCAATTTGAGAACGGACCACTCCCGTCTCCACTTGAGTCTAGCCGCGAGCCCTAAAATTTTAGATATCGATTTGTCGCGTTACAACTTAGGAAAACGACATTTCGTAAAAATATGACCAGTTCTACTACAATTCCAACATAAACTAGAAGACAAAACGGAAACATCAACGGAACTTTTTCTTTTAGAAGAAGAATTTGGTGAAACATAAAGACAAGCCAAATCAGGTTCCAGTAGACAATTTTGTGAAGAAGGTGGTCGGTAACGATCAGACCAAACTCTGGATTTTTCAACTCTTTTACAAAGCTCGGTAAGTTCATCAACAGTATTGGGACTATGTAATGCCAAAGCAGAAACAAAAAATTGTAAAAGATTTCTACGAATTTTTGCAACACGAGATTTTTCATCTACAACATTCGTTAAACGATTAAAAAGACCTATCAACGAAATTATTTGTGTATATATATATACACGGCAGTCAACGTGTTAAGTAGATTTGTAACTGTTACAATAGAATTACAGTCAATTTTTCGCTGCGTTTTAGTGTTATTTTTTCATTTATAATTACTGTCATTATCATTGTTATTGTTACCAGCCGTCGATGATTCAAATTGTCATATATAAATTTACATGATATTCCAATGAAATTGTGAATTATCGTTCGAATATAGAGTGAAATATTAATGACCGAAATTCAATATTTTCGTTCATAACTTTTCAATAACGATGGATTCAAAGGGTTGATTATGCAGCTGGACTAGTATTTTATACAAACCATCATTACTTTTAATTGGACTAGTTGTAAGCCTTATGATGACGTAAATGTCGGATATTTGTTCACTTACAACGGATTATTATAATGGAAATCGGGAAAGGCAAATGGGAATTTTGTGATGATGAATATTGTGAAATAATTATTCATGGGACGTTCAATAACAACTGCGTACAATAATGTTTGTTTCCATGAGGCAAATATATGAATTTATAACGTTTAAATTTGATTTGAGTAGATTCATACATAATAGTTGACGTTTTAACCAAACTTGATCCATTTTCAGAGCTATCAACCCAATTATTTGGATATCAATTTTACAGTGTATAATTGATGAAAATACAAGTAGAGGTTATAATGTTCTGAATCGTGCTTTAAACATGATTCTGATAATAATTTTTTTAAATACTTCCTTTAAAATGCCATTTTCCTACGCCCATGTCGGTAATCCATTCGAATTATTGGCTAATTTAACAAAATTGCCAATAATGACATACAATCAACAAAAACTGCCGATTTTTACAAGTGTCTTATGAAAACTCCAAAAAATAATGTTGACTAACAAGAAACTTTTTGTACTTCACGTTTTCTACGACCAAAGTTAAATTTAGTTTCGATCATTTATTGGTTTTTGTTAACTTTGAACGGGGGATGTTTCCAAAATCGAACCTTTTTTTGCTTAAAGATTATAGCGAAGTTAGTTTTTCACACTTCAGCTTTTACTTCAAAACGAATCTAAAAGTTTATTAAACAAACTTTATAAAGTTGATACCATTTTGTTATCATAAAAATAGCGAGAAGTACCGGTTGTAAGAAAAACAAAACTCTCCAAAATCGCGTAGAGCTGAAGGAATACACAACTTGTAATCAAACGTGGCCGGAATATGTTTCTGGAATAAACTCTTCCACTTCAATAAGCTAAGTCGGGACCAAAATCAGAAAAATTAATGAATTTAGTTAAAAAAGCGTTTTAAATGAAACTTTTTTCACAATTATTACAACATGAACAATATTATATTATATGTGTACTCATTCCATTTTTTCCCTGTTTGTATGTAATTCATTATATTATTAAACATAATATCTCAATAGTTTTTCAAAATTCAATTTTAATCATTCATTATGTATTTTTTTATTAATAGTTGGTACTCATGTCAACATACCACGATATTTCCGTTTTTATTGGCATTTCTTACATAAAATATAGGTCTCTATAAATTTATGTTTTCATATGGTTTCCTTTATTCGAATCTAAATTGTTTATCTTTTATAGTATAGCTCTGTTGATATCTCAAATTATTATTCTGTCATTCATTCTCTGTTAAATTTTTCATCCGTGGCTAAATTTACGTTAAGTTAATTAATCGATGATTTTTTGTTGTGATTATATAATGACTTATATTAATTTTTATTTACATTTAAGATCTTATAACTTTATCAAAATAACTTGATATTTAAAATTACTTAAAATTGATAAAATTTGAAATATCATTAACAGATATTAATTTTACTATTCTAATGATAAATTGGATATTATTTATGTCTCCATTCATTCTACAACAGATATATATATATATATATATATATATATATATATAATTCAAAAATCTCTAAATATCTTAGGGATTCCGTCGTAAGTAGGGCTGAATTAAACTCTTATTTACTACCCAACGTTTCGAAAAATTTTATTTATTTTATTTTTCAAGGCTGAAATATGGACATGTTGGTACATTTCATTAATTAACAATTTTTTTATACTTAATTAATGAAATGTACCAACATGTCCATATTTCAGCCTTGAAAAAGAAAATAAAATTTTTCGAAACGTTGGGTAGTAAATAAGAGTTTCATTCAGCCCTACTTACGACGGAATCCCTAAGATATTGAGAGATTTTTGATTTATCTACCGTCAAGAATACTATTTTGCTTCATATATATATATATATATATATATATATATATATATATATATATATATTAAACTATTATATTTGATATAATACTTACTTTTATAGTAGATTTAAATGTATATGTTTATTTATTTAGAATTTTTGTTTTTAGTTTGGCTAGCTCAGTTTGTTTTTAATATTTGTTTAATAATTTATTATAATTAGATTATTCGGGAGCATGAAATCCTTTTTCCCTTTGAGTCCTGGCAATTTATACTGTTATAATGGTTGAAATAAAAAGAAAACACATTATTTGAAATCAATTTAATTATCAATGCAATATTTATTTGATAAAATAATATGCGACGCCAATGGATATATTGTACCTATTTATTGATTTTAATAATATCATAAATGCGCATGCGTGAAAAAATTAGTCATGCGCTTTAGCATGAAACAAACAATTATGATACGTAAGAAGCATCTATATTATACAACACAGTTTGTTGACGATGGAAACAATTGAATGGTTAAAACACATAAGAGAATTTACCTATAAATCATAGTATATATATCATACGAATTGCTGTGGAAAGAAATGAGTTATATACATGGATAGAAAAATAGAAATTATATACAAATGGACATGGTTATAACATTATAAAATTTCAATCACCAGATTTCTGCGATTACAAGATGGCGTGATTAGCGTAAGTACATATTTTAATTTATATAAAGTTCGGCCTTTTATTAAACTTAATGATTTTTGCAATGAATATACTATATAAAGTCTGTTTCTTTCTTTTTTAGATCGATCATATGTGAAAAAGTTTATCAATTTATGAAATTAAGTACTTAATTGGTATTTTAAGTTTTTACACTGTTTATTGGCCAATAAATGATTTAAATACACTGACCTGTTGATCTTGAATTTGGAAGACAGTCTCTGGATCCCAGGAACACTACACTGAATCTCCAAAAAAACCAAAGTTGTTGAAAATTTCACAGATTCTTGTTGGAAAACTTGTTACAATTAACTGTAAGTATTTCTAATATTGTATTTAACAGTACTTTAGGAGTTTAAATGTCTTATACCGGGAATATCTTTAAATTTTTAGGAACACTATCCCACACACTCCTCGCTTCTTAACACTCGCTACCGTTCTCCTTAAGCGTCCCCTCGATTCTCAATTTTTTTAAACAAAACAGTCTTTTGTTATTTTCCAGATCACTATTCAAAAGTTTATTTATTGATTCACAGTTTGTTATGTCATCTTTTACAACCAATAAGATATTGTCTTTTGTAATCAGATAATTGAAACTTCAATCACTTATCAAAACAATTTCATACATACAAATACATTAAAATTGGTTATACTTAGATACACTTACATAGTACAACATTCAATATTATTATTGATAGTATATCCTTGTTACATTCATATCAATTATAAATATAAATTCTCTTATATTATTTGTCTATATGTCATTATTTGTTTATCTATGAAATCTATTGGATTATATTCTATTCAATATTTATATTTGTTCTTATTCTTAAATTAATGATTATAATGAATTAACTATAGTAATATTTGTTTTCATTTCAGATAAACAGCTGTTATGATATGGAAATTATTCTTCGTCTTAGGCAACTTTATTTACATCATTACATTGGTTAGGCAATATCTATATTTTATGTTATCATTGAGGTAATTCCTTATTTTTATATTGTTATAGGTTATTATTTAATATATCTTTATTTGATATGTTGTTTAAATTAAGCAAATTTCCTTTTTACTTGTTTTCTTAAACTAAGTTATTTTCATATATATTTCATACTAGCAAACTTAATTTTATAATACTACTTCTCTTATTATCTAAGATATCTGGTTCAATATATATATATATATATATATATATATATATATATATATATATATATATATTGAACCACATATCTTATATCATTAAAGCACATTAGCTGATTGAGAATGTTTAATTTAGTATTTAAATAAATTGAAACAATATTAATAAAAGAACACATTAAAAAAACACAGTCAGAATTAAAATTCAGATAAAATCATATTATAAAATCATTTGTTTAGTATAATAAAAAAAAATAACCTGTTAATTTATTTTGATTTACCTATTTGCAGAGTGTTAAAGATGAGGCCTTTTTTGCCAATAATTTGCCATATCTTTTTAAAACACCCATAGAAATATAAGAATGCTATATACTTGTAACGCTATCGGTGAGATCTTTTCGATTCTTGAACAAAATATAGTACGTTTCATCTCTTACCACAATGATGTAATCCTCCGATGTCAGAAGATTGCTCCACCCTGTATATTTGGTTTGTTTTATTTCTTGAACCTAATTTTATTATATTTTTCGGAAATATTGTTAATGGGATTATATGGTTCAGTACGAAATTGTAAAGTTTTGTGAGCCTTTTATTTACATTTTCGTTTGACTTTTCGGACTGTCAGTGTACTTCATCAGAAACTTATTCATAAAACAAACAAAATACAATATATTGTACCGTCATTAATGAGAGTGGTTATTTTGTTCTAATTGTTTTTAATTAAAATGTTATTTTATCATATATGTTGACATTGCACTAGCAAGCGTTTGTTTCTATGAATAAGTTTCTGATGAAGGACACTGACAGTCCGAAACGTTATATATATATATATAATTTTTGTGCCGATCGAAACTGATTACAACACTATATATTCGTAAATATCTTCTACGGCAATAAGTTTTTTGTCAAATATATCGGAATCTAAAGTATTTACATTTTAAAACTTCGGCAGGCGAAATCTTGCGCATTGAAGAATAAAGTATACCGTAACTAACAAGGAATAATTCTTTTTCCCGGGAGACGGAAAAATGTTAGGAACAAGTCGAAAACTCAATAAAGACACCGAAACCGAAGCTGACCGCTTTTAGAAATCGAATTTTCCTTGCCGTACACGACCAGAGATCAGGTTAAATGATTTTCATAGGAAATAAGGCTAGCGAATGGAGTTTGCAAACTAAAACCAATCCAATTGTTATAGAGATGGATTTTGGAGTGAACTTTTTCCTTAAAGTAAGATTTTATTATAGCCCACGCACGTGATCAGAACTACACAAAATAATAAGAAAATAAGAGCAATGGTTAAGAAATGTTTTGAAATACCTTAATAAAATTTTCCATTAACTATGTTACTTTCTGAAATACAAGCTGATAAATAGTACATAAGAAACACAAAATTACATTCTTTGTAGGTGATGTCTCCGAATGGAAACCATGGACACGAATAAGAAATATAGGAAGAACGCTCACAAGATCGCAGGAAAAAATTAGATATTAAAAGCTCAGGACAGAAAGGGATAGAGAGAAAAGGAGAAGGCGTATATTATCCACTGTGGATGTCAAATATGCAGAGAGAGAGAGAGAAATAGTAGATGTTATGTAGAAAATTCAGTTTGTTGCTGTAGAAAAAAGGGAACTGACAATTCAACATTAGATAACTAGACGAGAATGGACAAAGGCCCATAAAACTGTACCGGGTATCCCAATAAGAATGGCTCTCGGCCCTATGTCAGAAACAGTTTATAGTACAGCTGCAGGAAAAAAAATCATAACAAAAGTCGTCGGGAAAAATCTGGAAATTATTTTTAAGTTTGTATGCTAGAGGACGTAATTGAATAAAAAAAATTGAAAAGCCAAATTTTACAAAACCCAATTAAGGTGCATAACAAAAATAATCATCGCATTCTTCAAAAAATTCTGCGTATATTTGATATTACAAATTTTGGTCTATCTACTAAAATAAGGTGTGGGGATGAGTGAGAACTTTGCTATACTCCGTTTTTAAAAGACATGGAGTGATAAATCACTCATTTTGGCCGGAACCATAGGCGTACCACATTTAGTCATTTAAAAAAATTAAGGCTTCTAAAATTACCTCATTTCCGAAAATAACCGTTTTATAATATTATTTCAAATTATCAATAATATAATAAACTGTGGATTATATCACTGACATCAATTTTCCAGAAAATTTATTATTATGTATAAAAGGGCGTAGACGAGTCCCTCCACTAAGCTCCAGGTAGTTATAATCCTACAGACAATAAATAATAAAATAAATGTTAATAACAATTTTATACAAATATATATATATATATATATATATATATATATATATATATATATATATATATATCTCCAAACCAACCCCATTTGCCGATCATTTCACCCAATTAGTAGGTAATTGAAGAAACTTGACAAACAGGTAGCTCAAAAATGGTTTTATTATTGTGAAATATAGTCTTTTCAGTTCTAAGAAAATGCCCCCATAATACAATGTACTTACTAGAACTTTTCAACTATAAAAGTAGCGGAAAGGTTGAATATTTTCAATTTACAGTTCATCTGTTCTGGAGAAACTGCTGTGTTCATTGATTTCCCCATTATTACTGTTATTTGTTATTATTTTTTACCGTCATTGTTAACTGGTGTTTATTTTTGTTCATCTATACAAGTTCTCTTCTCATCACACGAGACAAACACCTAACTACACCTTCCAACTATATAGTGTTCCAACCAAATTCGACCAGATATGGAGGATTTATCACCATCTAAGCGACCTAAAGTTGGCCCATTGTCGCTGAACGAAAAAAATCTGATATTAAATTGCTATTCCTCGTTGAAGAGCGAAGAAATTAGAAGAAAAATCATGAATTTGACAGGAAGTGTTGATGAAACTGTGGAGATTACTGCAACAATGATGGGTGTTTCAAAAACAACAATTTATAATTTAATGAAGGAGAAAAAAAATGGAAACATCACAGCCCCAGCAAAGTCCCCAGGCCGACCCAAACTTGAAATGGATGACGACTAGAAGAATGGAATAAGGCGTAAGGTACATGCTTTTTTCTTTAGAAAAGAGATCCCAACTCTCTCCAAAATTATGGCTTCGGTTCAAGAAGATTCAGATTTTCCGAAAATGTCTCGAAGTACATTATGGAAAATTTTGAAGGAACTTGGATTTGAATATAAAAAAAATTATCGGTACGCAATGTTGATTGATAGAGACGACATTGTCATTTGGAGGAGGAGTTATTTGCGCAATATTCGGAAAGCAAGACTAGATCAAAAAAGAATTTATTATTTGGATGAGACTTGGTTAAATGAAGGTCAATTTCAATGTTTTGGCAAGACACGAATGTCAAAAGTCGGAGGCAGGCAGCTCTTGAAAGGTGGTCAACAGGCCTCAATCCACCAGCAGGAAAAGGACGTCGACTCATCATTACTCATATCGGAAGTGCCGAAGGTTTTGTTAAAGGTGGATTGTTGTGATTTGAGTCGAAGCAAACCGGAGATTATCATGAAGATATGGATACAGACGTTTTCGAAGAATATTTCTCACAAATGTTAGATCTAATTCCAACGGGCTCACTCATTGTTATGGATAACGCAAGTTATCACTCCAGGTTAGTGGAGAAATTACCTTCAACTGCATGGCGTAAACAAGATATCCACGATTGGCTAACCTCGAAAAATATTGAATGCCCAGATAACCCGCTGAAAAATGATCTCTTGCAACTGGCCAATTCACATAAACACAAATATAGTAGATACGTTGTAGATCAAATGGCATCAGCGCGTGGTATAACGGTGCTGAGGCTTCCTCCTTATCACTGTCAACTCAATCCCATAGAATTAATAAGGGCCCAAGTGAAAGGGGAAGTCTCAAGAAAGAATACGACATTCAAAATGAGTGACGTAAAAGTTTTATTCGACGACGCGTTAGGTAACGTAACCAAAGAAAACTGGAAGAAATTTGTTGAACACGTGATACAAGAAGAACTAAATATGTGGGAAATGGATCATATAAGTGAACACATGATTGAACCACTTATAATCAATGTTAATAATGGAAGCTCAACTGATATATAGACTAGTTTTTGTGTTAGTTATTACTATTATTTGTTATACTTTTTTTTTATAAATATTACATTAATTCGTACTTTACTCCTGCATTTTTCTTTTTTCCTCTCCTATTGTAAACGGTATATTAGTAGTAAAGTTGATACCTACTGCAAAAAAATTTGCTATTTTTTATATAATATGTTATGTTTATTGTTTATTCATAGGAACACAAAAAAATGCGTTTTTATTGAATCGATATTGTGAACCCTTTTGAATAGTTTACGTAATTATAATTTCATAGTGCCTTCATATTCATATACCAAGTTTGTTTTGTCCTGATTGCACTGTTTATTTGTTCATTCAAATACAATAGAGCGACCCTTTCAATACAATAGGCGACCCAACCGAATACAGAGTTACGGGGGTGTCTACCTGAAATTCGTAACAAATGAGAAATTTTAGTACAAAATGAGATAAACTTCAGAGATATTTTATTATACACCCTGTATCGGTTTTACATACCTAATGAGCTTTGATTACTCCATGCCTTTTAAAAACGAACTTTAGGAAAAAACGCCCAAAACTTTGGTTCTAGTCAACCGAATTTTGAAATCAGCTATTCTCCACCAACATAAGAGAAGTCATTTCAACGTAATCTAATGAGTAACATGCACGCTAGGGGGCGTTATTCATTTCTTATTTAATCTAGTTATCTTTGGAAAATATTAAATGGGAGTTACAATTCTATCGGGGATTATAAAAGTAGAGCTAATTAGCAACATATAGCGAAAACCGACTGTCGATATCTTTTTCCTGTACCGAGATATCTTAAACCTTAAACATTTTCCTTAGAATATAGTTTACCTACTAAATACTATGGTTGTAGGTACGGAACAGATTTTAAGCCGGCATCACCCAGGTAAAAATCCTGACTTTAATATTATGTAGACTGTATGCAAACGTTGAACATAAATGTCATAAGATGGTAAATCTGATTTTCAACTCACCCGGAAATGAAGTGGCTATTTTCTTTTCAATTCTATCTGAAAAAAATCGTGTTGACTTACCTAAAACAAAAGAGAATCGTGAATAAATAGGAGGAAATCACCCTAAATAATATATACAGAGTGATCACGTTTTTATTTTGAACTACGTCAATATTTTATAAAGATGCAGATTTTTGCAAATATGAAAATAGTCTACTAAATTCTAAATACCGTTCAAATAATAATACCTTAGATATAAACATTTTTGCATGAAAAACTTGTTAAGTGATCATTTTCACATCCCACTGGTTTATTTTGGTATCTGACTAATAGATGCCGCTAACTCACATCATCAAAATCCTGTTAACTGTCAAGTATTTTGAAATTAACTGTCTCGACCCTTACTTCGTGGAATCTACTCATTTTACTGTTTTAAATGAAACTTACTGTTTTTAGTTAATTCCACAATAGATTGAAAAGATTTTGAAAATTCTATGATAATTGACAGTTGTTTCGATATTAAATATCGTCGTCAGAATGACAGAAGTTACATTTCATTTGAAGCCTATCTGATGTTTAATAATTATTTTGGCTAGACCAAGAAGTGACTTACCTAGTAATGGTCTTTTAATAGAAAAAAGAAGCCTGTCAAGTGTCATGAGCACGTGATGGTGAGTGTACTTAACAAGTTGTGATTTTTCTTAAAGAAATTAACTGTCTCGACCCTTACTTCGTGGAATCTAGTCATTTTACTGTTTTCATTGACACTAGAAACAGTAAGTTTCATTTAAAATAGTATAATGTGAGTTTTCTGTCAATTTATGCCTAATAATGTCGGAAAATATTGATGTTTCTTCAGCATAAGAGCCCGTTCAGGGCTCAGATTCTGACTCAAACTATATTGAAGAAGAAAGTTTTGATTTAGAACAAATACGTTTTAAGGTTAGAATTCAATGCACGTAAAATCTGTTAAGTGTTAGCAGATACCAAGTTTTACTTGCAAAAATTACTATTCATGTTACTTTGTACAATATTTTACGTGCTTATATCTACATTTTTTGCAGAATAATAATGTAAAGAGGGGAAGTAAGAGAAAAAGACAGATAAACAAACGCAATAAAACAAAAAATTTAAAATATTATGGAAAGAAATACAAAAAATGCAGAGGAGATGGTGGTGCAGTAAACAAGAAAGTTATTGTCCCTTCTTGTACATGCAAAGAAAAATGCTTTAATGCTTTGAGAAAATATATGGAGAAGAGCGAAAGAAAATATTTTCATAGTTCTAAGTGTAACGGTAAAACTCGGCCAACGCGAGAAATGGCCAGTCCAACAATTATTTCGTGTGGTACACCTGATTTGGATATAGGACACTCTCGTTTTAGCTGGGCTACTATAAATTGTCATTAATAGTCATAAATTGTCATAAATTGTCATAAATTGTCATAAATTGTCATAAATTGTCATAAATTGTCATAAATTGTCATAAATTGTCATAAATTGTCATAAATTGTCATAAATTGTCATAAATTGTCATAAATTGTCATAAATTGTCATAAATTGTCATAAATTGTCATAAATTGTCATAAATTGTCATAAATTGTCATAAATTGTCATAAATTGTCATAAATTGTCATAAATTGTCATAAATTGTCATAAATTGTCATAAATTGTCATAAATTGTCATAAATTGTCATAAATTGTCATAAATTGTCATAAATTGTCATAAATTGTCATAAATTGTCATAAATTGTCATAAATTGTCATAAATTGTCATAAATTGTCATAAATTGTCATAAATTGTCATAAATTGTCATAAATTGTCATAAATTGTCATAAATTGTCATAAATTGTCATAAATTGTCATAAATTGTCATAAATTGTCATAAATTGTCATAAATTGTCATAAATTGTCATAAATTGTCATAAATTGTCATAAATTGTCATAAATTGTCATAAATTGTCATAAATTGTCATAAATTGTCATAAATTGTCATAAATTGTCATAAATTGTCATAAATTGTCATAAATTGTCATAAATTGTCATAAATTGTCATAAATTGTCATAAATTGTCATAAATTGTCATAAATTGTCATAAATTGTCATAAATTGTCATAAATTGTCATAAATTGTCATAAATTGTCATAAATTGTCATAAATTGTCATAAATTGTCATAAATTGTCATAAATTGTCATAAATTGTCATAAATTGTCATAAATTGTCATAAATTGTCATAAATTGTCATAAATTGTCATAAATTGTCATAAATTGTCATAAATTGTCATAAATTGTCATAAATTGTCATAAATTGTCATAAATTGTCATAAATTGTCATAAATTGTCATAAATTGTCATAAATTGTCATAAATTGTCATAAATTGTCATAAATTGTCATAAATTGTCATAAATTGTCATAAATTGTCATAAATTGTCATAAATTGTCATAAATTGTCATAAATTGTCATAAATTGTCATAAATTGTCATAAATTGTCATAAATTGTCATAAATTGTCATAAATTGTCATAAATTGTCATAAATTGTCATAAATTGTCCTAAATTGTCCTAAATTGTCCTAAATTGTCATAAATTGTCATAAATTGTCATAAATTGTCATAAATTGTCATAAATTGTCATAAATTGTCATAAATTGTCATAAATTGTCCTAAATTGTCCTAAATTGTCCTAAATTGTCCTAAATTGTCATACATTGTTATAAATGGCAAATAAACCAATTTAAATATTTTTATTATGAATATAATTTTTAAATGAAAACATTTAAATCAATGTTATAGATATGTGAACAGCCTCAATTAGTGTAAGTAAGATTGTTTACTTTATATATCTATAATGTATATGTCTTGTAGTTTCTTTTAAAATGGTTACAATCAATAACCGAAAGCTTAGAAATAACTAAAAAGAGTTTTCTTCCTCATATTGCCGCATCCCCCACAAGAAAAGTATTGGCGACGAAAACTACTTTCTTAACCGTGTAAGACCACAATAAGACATCGTAAACCAATTGATATATTTCTTGGTACGTGGAATTAGATGCTCTGTGTGGTACCACCCGATTTTTGGGGATTTATTATTGTCGCTAACTTGGAATCAGCCGACATATACTTACCTCGGTAACAGATGATGATAATTTAATTATGATAAGTAATTTCTGTTATTCGAAACAGTGGGATTTTGATCTTAATTTCGAGGGATGATGATTTGGCAGTAAACAGTCCATAATATTTTGGCAGTATCTGACCTCTAGTCATTTTATTGTTCAAGTATTAGGTCATTGTATTTTTTTTACAAGTCAGCTAGAGAGCACATAATTTGATTAACCTTTATTGTATTCACTTCTATAATAATTCCGAATATTGTATACTTTCTTTGGAAACTATTTTACTAGTCAGCCAGATAGCATAGAAATTTAAGCAAACTATTGTAGTTAATTTTGTCGTTATTAGTTTTGGAAAGAAAATTTCTTTGTGAGCTAGCCAGTATAAGAATTTTTATTACTCTTTTATACAAGCTTTTATTGATGATCAAATTATTTGTACATGTATGTAAATAGTTTTATAATGAATAGATAACAAGAAAGAAAACTATTTGTATCGTTTTACTCCTTACCTGATCCTGGCACTTTCCATGAGTCTGAGGCTCGTGGGAGTGATAACTAATACGACCTGAGATATATAGATAAATAAATATAAACTTTTTTAAATCATAATAGAGATTACCAAGTCCGAGTTTGACTAAGTGGGTATATATTTTAGAATAATCCTCAACAATAGTACGTTACAAACAGAAAAAACATTGTTTTTAAAATAATTGACATGGCTCTGGGATCACCAGAATTTTTTAACATGTAAAGGGGTCGCATATTCAAAAAGGTGGAAAAACATAAAGTGAGGCAAAACTTCAATAATTTCCATACAGCTCGTTCAATTTGATTTACTGCTGCCAAACATTTGGACTAATATTTGTTGTCCAGTTTATTATTAAATTTAGTCTATTGAATTTGTGAATAATATTTTTCATCAATGTTAATAACAAACACACATTTTAGAATTTACGAAGCTACATAACTTGGCATGTGGTAAATACACACATTTTCCAATGGAACGAAAGCTGTAATTGAATTAAAAACTTTTAACGCAGTCACTAAGCCTGTACGTTGAAATATGTTCACTGGAACAGAAATTCTAGGCATATAAAGTTTTAGATTCGATAAAGTTGGAAATATTCATTTGCAGTTTCAATATTTTTATTAATAAAACAAACGCTTGTATTCAGAGTCACTTTATAACAATGAAAATCCGCAATTTATTCCGCATTATATTTTCGAATCGATACAATTTCCACGTTCAGCATCTGATCTATTTAATAAAATACCGGAAAACATTCAATTGAATCCGCCCAGTGAACTGCTCTAGTGCAGTTCTCGCATTTTCACAGCTTAAAAATAAAATGAATATCGACGACCACTTGGAACAACTCAATCGCAATTCTTTTTCACCTCATTATCATTTTTTATGAACTCAAATAAACTTTATAGGTTTTTCTTCTAATAGGGATTTTTTGCGTATTGAAACAGGTTTTAACAGAAAAACCATTAATTTCAATCTAATATTTCTTAAAAATTAAAATACTTAAGCCCTAAAATCCATCTTTACTTACTTAAAAATCAGTTATTTATTATTACAATAAATCTAATGATGAACGATGAAATAAAACAATATAGTTTGTTTAAATCTTCATTTATTTAAACTAATGTTCAATTTAAACTTGTTGACGCGTTTCACTAACACAGTAGCTTTGTCAAAACGAATGAAGGTAAAATATAAAAATGTCTTAATATATACAGTGCTAAATCTATTTACTAAGGTTAACAATGGTATTGAAAGAAATTATCTGGAAATTCATTCACTACAAACATTCCTAAGCTATCTTCTAGGTAAAGAGGTTCAATAAAGGAGACTGATTGATATCTATTTGGTCGTTAAGGAGATTACCTGAATATTTATTTTTGTTAATCTCTAGGGCCTCTAATAAATTCAAACTAAAGGATTTACCGACTACATGGAGAATTTCAAAATTTGGGTCGAAAATGTGTTGGTTTTCTAATAAATGATTTGAATAGTTAGAATCTAATTTTTTGTTGTCATAGCTACGTTTCTGTTCCGAAATTCTAGTTTTAAAATTTCTAAAAGTTCTACCGATATAAATTTTATCACAGTTGTCATTACCACATTTTAATTTATAAACTTCTGATTTGTTTAATTTTGAAGATTTAGATTTATTATTTTTAATGAATTTGGATAAATTGTGATCAGTTTTAAAGGTGTGTTTGAATCAAAATTATTTTATATCAATTTGTGTTTTTGGATGAGACCTGGATATTTAAAAACGGTACTGTTGCACGTTCTTGGCAAGATTCTAATCATAGAAGCGTGAACAAAACCAAAATCGGTGGTCCAAGGTAATTGAATAATAAAATTTAGCAATTAATTTATGATGTACTAACATTCCTGCCATTTTAAGACCTTTTCAAATATTTACTAGTCACACTATTTTATTTAAATCTATATAATTATTAATAGTTGTTTTGAGCTATGCAGTCTTTTTCCATTCTATTTTTATATAATAAATATAATAGATATTGTATAAAGAAACAATATTCAAATTTGCATGAAGATGATTACAGCTTGTATTGATTACTTTTAGCGTAAACCCTTGCAGTGCTCTTGAAGATGGTTCTATAGAGCATAGAATAAAGTATAAGGACCTACAGTTCGTCATTTAACACTCTTCTATGCAAAATAATTAAATGTTAATTCGAATGTAGAATGATTGGTTACTGTTTCTTGTATCTTATCCATAATTTTTCATGAATAAATATTCATATTAAATTAATCAAGCCTATCATACAAACCTTTTATTTTTAAATAAATATTTTTCACTTGCGCCCTACGAGGCACGGAACAATGGAAAAGAAGACTGTCAATCTAACAATAGATTGACTTTTCTAGTTTTCGTTAAGTAAAGTAAAGGAAAAAACTACAGCTTGGCAACA
Source organism: Galeruca laticollis (assembly GCA_963921935.1). Classification (NCBI taxonomy): domain Eukaryota; kingdom Metazoa; phylum Arthropoda; class Insecta; order Coleoptera; family Chrysomelidae; genus Galeruca; species Galeruca laticollis. The sequence goes on along the minus strand of OY998177.1, from coordinate 240,847,254 downwards.
TCACAATATTTTGTTTTGCAACGTCATCGTCTTTTTATCGTAAATAAACTATACTACAGAATACTCCATTCATTTCAGTCTTTAGATATTGTATTCCTACTTCAGACCGAGCTTGAATTATTTTATACCCCCTGTAGACCAGGGACGATAATTTTTGAAACAAAAAAATAATAATGGTGGGATGTGATACCCATTGGAAAAGGAAAAACTACAAGTTCTATGAAAAAAAGTTAATAGCAATGTTGTATTCCCACTTTTTCCACATAACCTTAAAAGTTATGTGAAAAATTCAAATAATCAAGTTTTTTATTTTTATCTTTTAAAAAAAATTATTTTCCACGAACTTTGGTGAAACGTTACCTATTTATGTCCCTAACATACAGTAATTTTTTTTATTTAAAATATTTATTTTTTAACCTTATTTTCACTCAATATTGAAAAAGCACCCTAATTTTCAATCGAAAATCCTCACGTCAAAATATCTGCTTTTTTTAAAAAAGTCGGTGGTCTTTTTGTTCGTTGAAATCTCTATGAATATTACTATAGTAAATGTTCTCAGAAAATGCAAATAAAGGAAAAAACTCGAATCCGAAACTTTTTTTTTAATTTGAATTTTGAGCTATTTATTAAAATTTGCACATTTTCATAATAATTGTTTCACATTCTATTTGGGTTTCTATTGTAAACTGTTTATAATTATAATCTCATTTTTGTCTTCATATTTGACGTTTATGATTGTTTCTATCTCCTTATGCCTCTTATTTTAAAATTGTCCTCATCTTTTCTCAAGATTCTTCCAGATTTATGGAGTATTATTCCAATTTTTTCATTCTTCTTGAGTACATGTTTTCAAAAAGCCATGAACTCATCACATTGTAGCATTAAACTTATTATAGTGTTACGAAACAGCACACCGGTATAGTCCCTAAAACCGACTCTGTCTAAGCCAGGTATAAAAGTTAAAATTATGGCGGATACGCAGTTATAAAAAACTGTTTACGACTCTACGACTATCTTATGTAAACATTGTTTTTGTGACCAGAGTTATCTAGAAAAGGCCATACAAATTATTTGTGACTCTGTAAGCCGCAGCCCAGAATTTACTAGTAAAAACGGCTTTAATATATAAGGGACTGATCAGGAAGAGTTAGTTTAGTTGATAAAGCGATCTCGAGAAATAAACAGAACTACACCGAACAGTAAAGTGCTAATATAATCAAGTTTGTGTGCATATAAATTAGATGTAAGTGATTAGTTTAGTATATATAAATTAAGTGTTAGTGAGTTAGTGTTTAAATAAATTAGTGAGTAGCCATACCGTGTGTTTCAAATTTATCCCACCCGTTTATTGTTTAAATAAATTAGAAAAACATTACATTGGTGTCAGGTGTGGGGTGGATCCAGAAAAAAATTGCTTCCATTCAGCAATGGCCGCAACCAACCGACAAACATCAAATTAGGAGTTTCCCTGGACTTTGCACGTATTATAGAAGATTTATCAGGAAGTTTGGAGATATTGCCAAGCCTCTAACGCGACTCACAGAAGAAGCAAGAGCTTTCCAATGGCACGAAGACTGTCAAACGGCTTTTGAAACTTTGAAGAGGCATTTAACCTCGGCGCCGATATTAGGATATCCATTACCAGAGGGAGACTTTATTCTTGACACTGACGCAAGCAACGTAGGAATTGGTGGAGTGCTCTCACATATCCAAGGAGGGCAAAAAAGAGTGCTGGGATATTTCAGTAAAGTCCTCTCCAAACCAAAACGAAACTACTGCGTCACAAGAAGAGAACTTTTGGCGGTAGTGAAGTCCGTGGAACACTTTTACCAGTATCTCTATGGTAGGAAGTTTTTAATCCGGACTGATCATGCAGCAATCAAGTGGTTGATGCAGTTCAAGAATCCCGAGGGCCAGATCGTTAGATGGATTGAGCGACTTCAAGAGTATGATTTCAACATCGAACATCGAGCTGGTGTGAGTCACCGAAATGCCGACTCCCTGTCCAGACGGCCGTGCCCAACAGACTGCTCCCACTGCAACAAGGTGGAATCTAGGGATGCAGTTCAAGAATCCCGAGGGCCAGATCGTTAGATGGATTGAGCGACTTCAAGAGTATGATTTCAACATCGAACATCGAGCTGGTGTGAGTCACCGAAATGCCGACTCCCTGTCCAGACGGCCGTGCCCAACTGACTGCTCCCACTGCAACAAGGTGGAATCTAGGGAATCTGCAGTTTCAAGAACTACTGTGGTCAACGAGGAATGGTCACCCACCAGGATCAGAGAAGATCAGGAGAATGATCCTTACCTGAAGATGATCCGGCAATGGAAGAAAGAAAATCGGCGACTTACCTGGCAAGAAGTGTCAAAATTTTCACCGAAACTCAAGGCGTATTGGGCTCAGTGGGACTCCCTTGTCCTGGAAGAAGGGCTGTTGAAGAGAGTCCTTGAAAACGATGATGCTTCTGAGATGAGGAGACAGCTAGTTATCCCGAGTAGCTGAGGTACTGAAGAAGTTACACGACAGTCCATCGGGAGGTCATCTGGGAGTGAAGAAAACCCTTCAGCGAGTTCGTGAAAGCTTTCATTGGATGAACAGCTCCGACGATGTGAAGGACTGGTGTAAGAAATGTACGACTTGTGCTCCGAGAAAGGCACCTATGAAACAGTACAATGTTGGAAGCCCTTTCGAAAGGATTGCTTTATATATCGCTGGGCCATTTCCAACGACAGAAAATGGTCGCAAATACATACTGGTTGTAATGGATTATTTCACAAAATGGGTGGAAATTTACGCTATCCCAAACCAAGAGGCCACAACTGTTGCGGATGTATTGGTGAAAGAATTTATCAGCCGATATGGAGTGCCCTTGGAAGTCCACAGCGACCAGGGAAGAAATTTCGAAAGTCATCTATTCCAGGAGATTTGCGAGAAGCTGGGAATGAAGAAGACCAGAACAACCACCCGTTTATTGTTTAAATGAATTAGAAAAACATTACAATAGTACGCCTCTGATATAAGGAATATACTCATTGAAAATATTATAAATCAGTCTGTTATATAAAAAAGTAAACGTATCAATAATATGTTTTTTATAAATGCGAACGGTACTTCATAAATCTTATTTAAGTTGGATTTAGTTCCTAGACAGGTATAATGTTACTAAAAATGCTTTATAGGTATATAAATAATAAGTTTTTTCTTATAAGTCTGGAATCTGAAATAAAAATAAAAAAACAACTCTATATTCAAGGCGACTTTTTTATTTTTGTGATTCGTGTAATCAATCTGCTAATTTGCCGAACAAAAAATTCACGTGGAAAGTATATTAAGAAATGAGCAGTAACTTTTTCATGGTTTTAGTACAGTCAATTTAAAACTCTTAAAGACTCTAGATAGGTCTATGATATGACCAGGACAAGGAATAAATTGTCAAAATGACCATGTAAAACAACAGAAAAATAAAGTAACATACAGTGATTATATTATTATAATTATAATTATCAATATATGAATATTATAATTAAAATTTTGTTTTGCAGGGACAAATTTGTTATAATTATAAATATTGTATATATACAATTTATTTTTTTGAATTCAATTTAGATAAATAAGGTGTATTACTATGAAGTTAAAAGTTATAGGACGCCAACTTACCATTAATAGGTAAGTAAAATATAATTATTCAGACTTTATTAAAATTACCATAAAAAATGTAAATATATTTGCTCCGGCTCTATACAAAATCTCTTATTTTCAGGGAGTCGATTCTAGAAAGAATTGCAGTATTAAACTATTTCTTTTGTTTTATTTTTTTTAATTTAAATTGAAATTTGATACAATTTTACAATTATATATTTATTTTCTAAATTTTAATTAAAGAAACACCCTGTATGCTAATTTCTTTAGTTTAACTAAAATTTATCATGTTCAATATTTTTACTAACTCAATCTCAATTTTTATAATGAAATATCTTACCTTTTTTTATACAGGAACTGCTTCTTTTTTGTATTCCTCAAACAAAGATCTTTGTTTTGGACTATTTTTTTCAATACTAAGATTACTTTATAAAAGAACCCACTATGCAAATAAATATTACAGTTATGTTAATTCAACATCACATTGTGATAATGTTCCTTCCTCCTTTTTTTCCTCTTGTTTTCATCACATGCACATCTATACAACCGCTTATGCCCAGCTTGTGGCTGTTAACTTTTGTGATGTTTCAACTTAACTTCTCAGCGATGTTAAACCGCTGCCTTTTTACATTACTGAGATGTTACTAGAACTTCCTCAAAAGGAAGTCTTCATAACGAACTAAAAACAACATTTCTGTTACATTCTGAAATGCCTTTTAACATCTTGTCGATGTTAATGCAATGTCTAAAAAATTACATCTTATCAATGATCTAAATGCGACATTTCAAAAACAATACAGTGTATTCTCTTAGATGTTGTATGGACATTACTTAAACCTCTAAATAATATACCTCAAATCCTATAGATGTTTCTGTGCCTAATCAGCAAATACAGGATGAACAATTAAGAACGCCGTTGGTCGGCCATATTTCAAAAAATAATCACGGTACAACTTTAAAAAAATACCTTCAGAAATATGACCCTGAAAAATCGCTGGAAAATATTTTTGAATTCCTAAAATGTTTGCTATGGGGTGGAATGAACACTTAAAAACATAATACTGTGATTATCTCCAAAAAAGACACACTAAAGGTATCCTAGAAATACAATTTTTGATATATTGATGAGATTATGAAAAAATGTAGTTAGGGACTTTTTGTCCTTATTCTTCAAGTGAGGGGTGGGGGAAGGTTCAACCTAAACAACAAATGTCGTAACACTTTTTTGTTTTTTAATCGATATCAATGTTTTTGGCGTCATTTAAAAGAGTTTTTCCTCTTTAATAAGATATGCTTAACAAAAATTACAAAATTGTAAAATTTTATCAACGCTATGTGGTCGACAATCTTTCCATTTTTAAAGGAAATTTCAAAAGTAATGAGGCATTTTTTAAATTCTGATGAAAAGGGGTTAAAAAAAGAATCTATTCCAAGATATAAGATTTACGATATCAGATATAAAAATTAAAAAAATGCTTCAATTTACATTTGAAATTTCCGAGTGGATACAAAATTATCTAATTTTGTTATAAGTCTTATTAAACAGAAAAACTCTTTTAAATGCAGCTAAAATCATGAATCTCGGTTAAAAAACGAAAAAGTTATACATTTGTTTATAAGTTTGAACCTTCCCCACCGATTATTTGAAGAATAATGGCAAACAATCTCCTTGATTAAATGTTTCTCATAATCTCATCAAGATTTCAAAAATTGTATTTTTAGGACACCTATAGTATGTTTTTTGGAGTATTATGTTTTCGAGTATTCATTCCACCCCTAGCGGATATTTTAGAGACTGCAAAATATTTTCCAGCACTTTTTCAGAATCACTTACCTAAAGGTAATTTTTTTGAAAGTTGGAGACCTTTGATAAACTACATCAAACTTGATTTTCAGCCAATTGACTGGAACCCATTTTCCATAAGATACATGCGGGGTTCTTCAAAGGAATAATAACATATTTTATTTTTATGAAGAAGAGATACGAACACATTATCAAGTTAAATGAGTTTATAATTAATTGTATCCAATTGAGTATCCAATAGCTGTGTTTCTTCAATAATAAATAATTGAATTCTGTTTGTTGACTGGAGCATTCAGTGTCATAAGTTACATATTCTTCAACTAGATTAACATTGTAAGGGACAACTACAGCTTATTTATTGTATTCAGTGTATTTTCAAATGAAAATGAGCTTTTTAACAGAAATTTCTGTTTTTATAGTCTTAAACAGTCTCTAATTGTTTACAAGAATTGTTAGTACTAATGTTAAACTTTTCTAAACCTGCAAAACTATATTGATGGCCATGACTACTACTACAAAAACTAGAACTAGAGATACTTGATTCAATATTTTTTGTACTGTTTAATACAATGTCTGTATCAGACTATCTGAAATAGTTACTCTCCTTTACATAATTACCAACTATTTGTTTTTTATTTTATTTATGTAAGTAGCTTCTGAAACATCTTGAACATTGAAAAGATTTTCTTCTAGATTCAAATCTCTGCCAACATATGATCATGTTTTAATATTAGTAATAATATCTACCCTATTGCAATATTAAGTTTTTTGTAGGGTATAATGCATATCTAGGATTTGTAATATTGTCGTTCGTTTTTAGAATATACTTACTAACTAAAATATTTTAAAAGTTGAAAAAACCCTTATTTTGTAAACTCTGTTATATAACGTTAGTGTACAATTCCGCCACCTGGAATTTCAATTTACAATAGCCGATTAAAGTATTGAATGAGTATTACGTTTTAATAATTATGATTTTGGAATAGGTACTTACCGATAAAAACTGTTGTTCGTCCATTATAACAAGATTTATAACTAAGTATAGAAACTGTAGCTAAGTAGGAACTAATGAAAACGAAGACCACTTTATTCAAGTACTTTTTCTTGCAAAAAATATGCTTCCTGCAAATAAAATATAACACAAAACTGAAAACCATCCGCCATTTCATGTTTGTCATTTGATTCCACAGATAACTACTGTTTTGTTCGTCAGTTCCTCTTTTGTTTTCTTCTTTTTTTATGTTACTGTGATGTTTAATATGAGATATTACTGAGAGGTTTATGAACTAACATCGTACAGACGTAATCGTAGGAAGTTACTAAAAATTATTTCGAAAGATGTAACACATGTGATCATCTTATAAACATGATAATTTGTAATATTACAATAACGTTCTGTATGTGACATTAGTGAGAAGTATACACATTAACATCGTATGAATGTTTCCTATAGGAAGTTGCTAAAAAGAAGTGTGTATGTAACTGCGAATTCAAGTATTATTGTGTACATCAAAAGATGTTTTATTTACACGACATGGATGTTAATAGTGTTGGTAATAAAATTAAGACGTCTAGGAGATATCTTATTAACGTTTTAAATAAACATCAGGAAAAGTCTATAAAAAGAACATCACAAAAAAGATTTGTTATATTTCTTGTTTAGTAGGGAAATATTCAAAATTACAATTAAAAAAATATTTCAATGTCATATGATCCAAGATATAAAAAAATTACACAACTACGAAACTTCTTTAAAATAACCAGACCTTTCTCAAATTATTCTCCTCTTTCCTCAAAATCTTCTGAATATATTTCATTTGTGTATAGCTGTGTTACGTTACTCTCATGTATTTATTCACCAACCTTCCATCATTCCAAAATATTTTATCTCACTTATCAATATAATGTTTTATTTTCAAATTATTTATTAGATTCTCAATTTATTCCCCTATTGCTCAAAATCTTCTAAATATGTTTTATTTATGTATAATAACTGTCTTACATTAATCTCATGTATTTCTTCATCATTGGAAAATATTTCATCTCAGTTTTCAATATACTGTTTTATTTTCGAATTATATTCGTTATATTACTCGTATTGACTATAATGTAGCTTGGTCAAGTCAGCAGAGCTAAAATAGCAAACACGAATAAAAACAAATAGAAATTTAAGTGCTCTTTACGTGCTAATTACAGCCTTTAATTAAAAATTTCTTGCTCTTTTAGTTTCTCTAATAATTGTTGTTTAAATGTTGCCTGCTAGCTTGAACGCAAGTTAGCAGAGCACTATCAATAATTGGTAAGTAATTAAAAAAACTGTTGCATACAAATTAAGTGCTCTTTAAGTGCTAATTATTGCCTTTAATTAAAAATTTCTTGCTCTTTTAGTTTTTCTAATAATTGTTGTTTAAATGTTGCCCGCTAGCTTGAACGCAAATTAGCAGAGCACTATCAATAATTGGTAAGTAATTAAAAAAACTTTTGCATACAAATTAAGTGCTCTTTAAGTGCTAATTATTGCCTTTAATTAAAAATTTATTGCTCTTTCAGTTTTTCTAATAATTGTTGTTTAAATGTTGCCCGCTAGCTTGAACGAAAGTTAGCAGAGCACTATCAATAATTGGTAAGTAATTATAAAAAAATTTGCATACAAATTAAGTGCTCTTTAAGTGCTAATTATTGCCTAAAATTAAAAATTTATTGCTCTTTTAATTTTTCTATAAACATATATCTCCTAACTTGAATTTTGGATCGTTTATTCACTAATATTAATATTTTTGTAGCACTGAAAATGTTTTTGCACGGTCACAACTTTTAAACTAGTAGAGCTACTGACATAACATAAACGTTTTATCGTTTTATCTTTATTGCAAGATATTACACCGCATAGCTTCATAATTCAGTTGTGGTGATCTTCCTACTTTTCGAATTATGTAACTTCAAAATGGGCCAAAACGTACATACACTGTTAAGAGAAGTGTTTCATGAAACCCGGCCACCTACCTACTTCCTAGCCATTTTTGTTGTGGTATGTATTGTTTTGCTTCTAATAATAAATATATTGTTATAATTACAATTAGAGATTCATGTTTTTCTTCATAGATATCTTATTTTCAGTGAGGTCTTTTGGGGTAACCCCAGAAATTCTTTGACGAGACAAAAACATTAAGTTCTTATTCCCTCGTGCACGTGCATAATAAGGCGCAAATTGTTCAAAGCGGTTAGAAGATAAGAATGGCATCATACTCTGGTGTTATCGCTTTTTTTGACCGCTTGGCGGCTTAGTAAAGATGTGCTTTGTAAGGTATTACCGCGGGTTTATGTTTCTGATTGGATTCAAAATGGAAAAACAATTTTTTGTTACACTGTACTGACGTCTGATCTGCCGCTCCTATTTCTGATTGATGCATTATTTGATAATTCTTAATAATTTTTCTATAGATTGGAAAAATGTTATCATGGATTTTTAGGAGTATTTGAGCAGTGCACAAAACGCCAAATGGGCTTATTTTAATTGTTAGTACTTTAGTCCGAGTATGTGTTTAAAATATTTTAAATAGACAAAATAAGTTATAGTGGTTCAATTTCTGTGTTAAAAACTATTTCAAATGACAAAATAATTCGAAAAGTAGGAAGATCACGACAACAGAATTATGAAGCTATGCGGTGTAATATCTTGCAAGAAAGATAAACTTTTTATAATTCATTGATATTGAAACAGTCGGAAGGATGAATTGTTTAAATGGGATGGGATGGCTCTAATATTTTGAAATATTTTCTGTGGTACAAATTTAGTAGTAACAGAACCGACTTTAATATTTCGTTTTTCAAGAAATATTGAAAATAATCAGAAGAATGGGCTTGTTTTTCAATTTATTGAAACATGGGTTGTTTGAGGGGGTTGACTTTAATATTTTCTGTGGTACAAATTAGTACTACGCTAGTACTAACAGAATCAATTTTTGTGTGTCGTTTTTCGAGAAATGTTTGAAAAATTGGAGGAGCAATTGGAGCACTAAATTCGGTCATTATATTTTTTTGAAAGTACGATGTCTAAGAAATATTTTAGTATCATAATCTTGCGAGCACCAAATTCTTTAACGACTTTATAATGAAATTTAGAGCGCGACGCTCTCTCTTTCCCGTAGAAACCGCTTAATTCCACCTGATACAGGTAGCACTAAATTCGGTCAATATATTTTTTTGAAAGTACGATGTCTAAGGAATATTTTAGTATCATAATATTGCTAGCACCAAATTCTTTAACGAGTTTATAATGAAATTTCGAGTGCGGCGCTCTCTCTTTCCTGAAGAAACTATTTAATTCCACGTGATACAGGTAGCACTAAATTCGGTCATTATATTTTTTTGAAACTACGATGTCTAAGGAATATTTTAGTATCATAATCTTGCGAGCACCAAATTCTTTAACGATTTTATAATGAAATTTAAAGCGCGGCTCTCTCTGTTTCCCGTATAAACTATTTAATTGCACGTGATACAGGTAGCACTAAATTCTGTCATTATATTTTCTTGAAAGTAAGATGCCTAAGGAATATTTTAGTACCATAATCTTGCGAGCACCAAATTCTTCAACGATTATCTAACGAATTTTAGAGCGCGGCGCCCATGTTCCCCAGATAAACTATTTACCTAATGAATGTTATATTTTGTCAATTTTTTAACGCTATCTTGGAGCACTAAAATTCGGAATAGGGTACTGAATTAGCACCTAAATAGCACTAAATTTTTGACTGGTTGCGAACTTGATTTGCGATGGTGGGGGGTCCAGCTTAATGGAGGTAAGAAAGTACATTAAAAATATATCCTGTTCTATTTAACTGTATTTATAACTTCCAGTCACTTTTTACATGACGTCTATTTCTTGTTAGACTTGATTTCCTGATGGTTTATTTATCCATCAATTTTTTATTCTCTCGCGTGCCAAAATTCAATAAAAAATATTATTTTTCCGAAATATTCTGAATACTGAATGTTTTTTTTCCGATTTGTTTAATAATAATAGTATCACAGTTTTAACTGAATTTTCGGCCTTAATTCACATATTTTCTCAAAAAATGAAATTACTTTTTTTCATTTATTTCCTTTTTCATTATCGTGTTGGAAATACCAATATACACATTTTGACGTTTATGTTATGTCAGTAGCTCTACTAGTTTAAAAGTTGTGACCGTGCAAAAACATTTTCAGTGCTACAAAAATATTAATATTAGTGAATAAACGATCTAAAATTCAAGTTAGGAGATATATGTTTATAGAAAAATTAAAAGAGCAATACATTTTTAATTTTAGGCAATAATTAGCACTTAAAGAGCACTTAATTTGTATGCAAATTTTTTTATAATTACTTACCAATTATTGATAGTGCTCTGCTAACTTTCGTTCAAGCTAGCGGGCAACATTTAAACAACAATTATTAGAAAAACTGAAAGAGCAATAAATTTTTAATTAAAGGCAATAATTAGCACTTAAAGAGCACTTAATTTGTATGCAAAAGTTTTTTTAATTACTCACCAATTATTGATAGTGCTCTGCTAACTTTCGTTCAAGCTAGCGGGCAACATTTAAACAACAATTATTAGAAAAACTAAAAGAGCAAGAAATTTTTATTTAAAGGCAATAATTAGCACTTAAAGAGCACTTAATTTGTATGCAACAGTTTTTTTAATTACTTACCAATTATTGATAGTGCTCTGCTAACTTGCGTTCAAGCTAGCGGGCAACATTTAAACAACAATTATTAGAAAAACTAAAAGAGCAAGAAATTTTTAATTAAAGGCAATAATTAGCACTTAAAGAGCACTTAATTTGTATGCAACAGTTTTTTTAATTACTTACCAATTATTGATAGTGCTCTGCTAACTTGCGTTCAAGCTAGCAGGCAACATTTAAACAACAATTATTAGAGAAACTAAAAGAGTAAGAAATTTTTAATTAAAGGCTGTAATTAGCACGTAAAGAGCACTTAAATTTCTATTTGTTTTTATTCGTGTTTGCTATTTTAGCTCTGCTGACTTGATCAAGCTCTATAATGTTGTTAATTTTAAATATTTGAATCGTATCCAATCTATTTTATATTTTTATTGTCTTTTCCAAAATTTTTTTCTTGGCCAAAATATTCTGTCAAGTACCTAGCTTCCCTTTTCAACAAACTCCCATCCTCACTCCACCTCCATACTTCACTACTTAATTTTTAAAGGATTGTTTACATAAATTTCTATTTTAATAAATGTCAAGTACTGTCAAACTTTAAAACATCATAAATATTCTCACATAATTCTATAAATTATACTTTCAGCCCTTTGCAAAATTAACAGCCAAACAGAACTACGTGACGGTAAAAATCCTGGAGGTTCACTCAACATCTGGATAGGTTTGTACATATCACATGGAGAATATAATTGGATAAATCCACAAGCCGCTGTCATCAACAATCGACAAGCAGCCTGTGCTGGCTGACATTCATACTGAATACACTTTTTATTAACACTACACCAACGCGCGTTTCGAAAACCTAATTACCTTCTTCAGAGACAGAAGGTTTACTTTACCAATTATTTCTCTTACACCTACGGTAAAGTGCTATTTTTATTTTATGTAATTTGAATAGTAGTGTTTATTCTTCCATATATTTTATTTGAATAATTAAACTTCAAGTTGAAAACCTTAAAATACATATTTTTGAAATTAATGGCTTTAAAACAAAACCTTGAAAAATATCAAGGTTAAAAATTTATATTATTATTATATTAAAACAAATTTTGATCAAATACAGCCTTGCAGAATTTTAATTGTAAACATTTCCCTTATCTGCATTAAAAAAATAACAGCTTCTATGAAATACATTCCAAAGAATATAAAACTGGGGAATTTAGATCTGATATGATGTCACCGAGATGCAATATTTGTTTAGATTTATGCCGGGTACACCTGGAACAATAACACACCTCGCCATGCAAACAGAAACAACACACACACCTGTTCGGACCCGTTTTATACCAACACTTTTGGAATATTTTTTCCTTTTTGTTTATCTGGTAGTTATCTAATCTTGTAGTTTGTTTGGATTCACTTTTGCGTAATAGGAAGTTTCATTATAAAACTAGTTTTTTGAAAGGTCGTTGATACATAGTGAACCGCAAAAATGAACGCAAAAAATTAGATTCGAATAAAAAAATGTACAAAAAATAATGGTTGTCCAACTGAGAGGAAGTTGACCTCGTTTTTAGGAGACCACGTTAGGAAAGGTCACAGCAACTGATTAATGATGATGTTGAATTAATTATTTGGATATAAATTAAAATGGAAAACACCATATTTTAGTGAATATATACAGTGCGTCCCATGAAGTAATAAATAAATTCTTCATTAGCTAAATTTGTGGTCGCCAACCAGTCGATCGCAAGCTACCGGTAGCTCGAACATTTTTAAAATACAAGAGATTTATATTTCTTATATTACCTAAATTCCGCAAATTCTTATAATAAACGCAAGTGTGACGGTAACTGAATCGTAGAATATGCAACGGTTTATTGTAGGGTTCCGTCGCCAAAAAAGTTACCGCTGTGTTAGAAAATAGAAAGTTAACGTAAATGTTAATTAAATTTACTGTCTCGACCCTTACTTCGTGGAATCTACTCATATTATTGTTTTAAATGAAACTCACTGTTTCTAGCTAATTCCAGAATATAATGAAAATTGTTGAAAATTCTAAAAAATTCACAATTGTTTCGATAACTAGTCAGAATGACAGAAGTTACATTTCATTTGATGCCTACCTGATGTTTAGTAGTTATTTTTGGCTTAATATATGTTAATAGAAAAAAGAAGATGTGATATTACAAATATTGAAGCTTGTATATTATTAGCCCTATGGTGATATCCTGGTTATAATTTGTCCAATTAAGATCAGTATAACTGTGCAATGATATAGAAAACCAGGAAAACTATATCTGCTGATCTTTACAATTATCACTTAAGAAGACAGTTTAATAGTGAAGAACTCCCTAGATTTATCTGTTCATTGACGACTTCATATTGTTCGTTTCTTAAATGTCTTCTAATTTTCAATTCTTCAAAGAAATCCAGTTCTTGTTTCTTATCACAAATATGTAGTACTTCTAGTTCTGTGTTAGGTATCAATGAATGATTGGTGTCAAGTAGATGTTTTGCGTAGTGGGATTTACCTGGTTGTTTTAATCTGTGTGCTCGTAAGTGTTCACTGTATCGGATTTCAAAATTTCTAAGGGTCTGACCAAAATAGACAGCATTACATTCTGGACATTTGAGTTTATATATACCTGATTTCGTTAATCGTGGCATTTTTGTTTTTACAACAATTTTGTACTAACGTTACTTTCTGTTTTAAAAGAGATTGTTGTATTCGTTGCTAAAGATATTATCTTTGAAATATTATTAGAAATATTTCCTGCATATGTGATGGTTTTATAAGTTTTTATTTCTTCAGTTTGTTTAGGAAATATTAGTTGTAATGCCACTTTTACCTCTTTTTTATTAATTAGCTTAATTATCATATATAATGGATAACCGTTGGATGTTGCTATTTGTCTAATTGTATTAACCTCTTTATCAAAATTACAGTTGTTCATAGGAACTGAAAAAGCTCTATGTATCATTGAATTATATGCCGCTAGTTTATGTGACATGGGATGATTGGAACTATATGGGATTGTCACAGCAGTGTGTGTTGGTTTTCGGTAAATTGAATAATCAAGTACATTATTAACTCTTTGAATTTTTAAATCAAGAAAATTGATTGAGCTATTTTCTTCAATTTTCTAATGTAATTTTAATTTTTGGGTGTAAATTATTAATGTGGTTGATAAATACATCTATTTGTCGTTCACTAGCCATAAAACAAGCTAATATGTCATCTACATATCTGTACCAAAATAAAACATTTTTCAAAATATTACTTTCAAAGATTTTTCTTTCTAAACTGTCCATAAAAATGTTTGCCCAAATCGGTGATATGGGGCTTCCCATTGGTAAACCTTCATTTTGAATATATATCTTATTGTCAAAAGTGAAATAATTCTGATTAATACATACATCAAATAAATTGAGTATACCTGATATTATTCCTGGATTAATATTTTTAACTTCTATTAATTTTCTTACAAGTATTAGACATTCTTTAGAAGGAATTTTAGTGAACATATTAGTAGCATCAAATGATATAAGCTTATAGTTATCTTGCAAGTTGATTGCTTTCAATTTTTTGATTAGTTCTATTGAATTTCTAATTGAGTATTTAGATGCATATCCGTAACTCTCAAGTATATTGTTAAGCCTCTTTGCCAATATATTATTAGGAGTATTAACATGAGAAACTACAGGTCTAATTGGTTTCGTTATTTTATGTAATTTAACGGTTCCATATAATTGTGGACAATGAGGATTCTTATATATGATAGACCTCTTTTCGTAATTACTTAAAAGATAATTTGAATTATTAACAATATCCCTTACATTAGAAAACTTTTTTGTTGGGTCGTTCTAAGAACTTTTACATCGCTAGATTCTATAGAGTTATATATCTTTGAATTATAATCTTCAGTTGTCAATATGACAGTTGTGTTCCCCTTGTCAGATTTTGTAACTGTTAGGTTATTATCTTCTACTTTCTTTTTGATTGCATTTAAAACTCTAATGTCATTTTTTGTTTGACGTTTAACTTTTGAAGGTTCAATATTTTTGATTAAATTGGCAATTTTTAATTTCTCATAAAGAAAATTATTTGAATTAGATTTTAAAGCTATTTCTGACTCTGTAGCTATGATTTGTTTAATATTATTCGTAAATGTTGGTGGTATGCTGTACTTTAAACCTTTATTTAAAAATTCTATTTCACTATCTGTAAAATTAGTGTATTAAAGGTGTTCGAATTTGATTTAATTACCAAATTCTCCTGTGATTTTATTTTCGACTTCCCCTGTATAATACAATTCGAATATTCTGCTCAAAACATATAACTAAATATATCCTTCTTCTCAACATTTAATATTTCTTTACATCAACAAAAAAGTCATTTAACTTTACTACCACATAAGAAATACAGATAAATATCGTTTTCTGAAATTCCAATGAATATTTCAAAGTACCCGACATCTTATCGCTTCATAAAAACTCTCTTCCAAACTCTGTATCTACGAAACCGTTTAAGTCCATAAAAAATCTCCTCAACTGCAATTTTGCACTCGCTGTATCTGTCCGTTACGTTTCAAATTCTTTCATCCCATTGGCCAGATCCTAATATTTTCCTCCTACCTCGCAACTACGTTAACCGACATATAAATACGAGTACAACCTCATTTTTAATCACTTCCCAGTAGTCACTCATACTTCCCAGATAGCCTTCAAATTTCCCAGTCGTCATTCGTCATTCATACATTTCCCAGTCAGCGGTAACAAACATGTGTACGTAATCTTTAATCATCCAGTAAACAATCATATTATGTGCAAAATAATCTCAATTAACGCGTATGTACAAGTGAATTCTTAATTGTCTACGCAAAAATAAATAAAATTATAAAGTCATGCAATATATAAAAACGAAAGTGACATAAGTGTTTCATTTCATCATTACATCATACATCAGTGAAAAGAATCGTTGGTCCTTCGAGTGCATCTGATAACTACAAAGAACTTTAATTCCATCTAATAGCCCACGTAAAAAGGGTTAATTAGAACAAAAGGTTTTCAAATCGTGGTACAAAGTGTGTTGGTATGGAGGTACTTACAGTTTCATGATGTTTAGAGTATTGAATTCTATGTTGTGTGCGTTGAAGTTTCTGTAGCTTTAATTCTTGTTTCTTAAATTTCTTATGCTTCATCGTGCTGACACTTTCTCTGATTTTGTCATCTAAACAGTCAAATTCTACTGAATGTAATTGGAACGTAAGTTCTGAATGTACAACTTTTATATAGTTGTCTAAGGAGTCTCTCACTTTAAATCATTTCTTACATTCTTCTTTGATCCAAACTCGTTGAGCACATTTTATAGCTTTTTGTGCTTGCGGTGTTTTAGTGTGACATTTTATATTCACATAATTTGGCATTCTTGGTTGAACCAAATGTTTTGTGATGTTTTGTAACGTTTTTGTAGTAACTTCTGGTACAGTCGGGTCAAATCTTCTCTCGAAGATTTTTTAATGAAAATTACTGTCTCGACCCTTACTTCGTGGTATCTACTCATATTATTGTTTTAAATGAAACTCACTGTTTCTAGATAATTCCACAATATAATGAAAAATGTTGGAAATTTTAAAAAATTGACAATTGTTTCGATAACTAAATATCATCGTCAGAATGACAAAAGTTACATTTCATTTGAACTGGATTTCCTTGAAGAATTGGAAATTAGAAGATATTTAAGAAACCAACAATATGAAGTCGTCAATGAACAGATAAATCTAGGGAGTTCTCCACTAATAAACTGTCTTCTTAAGTAATAATTGTAAAGATCAGCAGATATAGTTTTAGAACTGTCTGTGGATATGGTGTACACACTAGATGTAAATTGAGTGAATGAAAACGACGAATACTCAGTGTGTATTTGTTTATTTCCAGCTAAGCGCTTTCGGCTATTAAGCTATTCTCAAAGCTGTCCTATGAAAATTACAAAGTTTGTGAAATTTTGATATAGTTTTCCTGGTTTTCTATATTATTGCACAGTTATACTGATCTTAATTGGAAAAATGATATCCAGGATATCACCATAGGGCTAATAATAGCTAAGCTTCAATATTTGTAATATCACATCTTCTTCTTTTTTCTATTAACATATATTAAGTCAATCACAAGTTAGGTCACTTCTTGATCTAGCCTAAAATAACTACTAAACATCAGGTAGGCATCAAATGAAATGTAACTTCTGTCGTTCTGACGATGATATTGATTTATCGAAACAATTGTCAATTTTTTAGAATTTCCGACAATTTTTATTATATTGTGGTATTAACTAGAAACCGCGAGTTTCATTTAAAACACTAATATGAGTAGATTCCACGAAGTAAGGGTCTAGACAGTTAACATGTTAAATCCCATTCCTTAAAAGAACAATATCAATCAAATGAAATGTAACTTCTGTCATTCTGACGATGATATTTAGTTATCGAAACAATTGTCAATTTTTTAAATTTTCAACATTTTTCATTATATTGTGGACAGTGACTTTCATTTAAAATAATTAATGTTAATTAACTGCCTTTGCATCACTTTAAGTTGAGTACAGACCGAAATAAAGAATTCGCGAGCTGTTCGAGAACAGCTCCCGAATTGAACCCGAGCAGCTCCCAAACACATCGTCCACACAAGAAGAGTTTCAGTTCTGTGTTCAGTTCGGTCCAATTCGTTGAAAAGTTCGAACTAGAAGTGCACTTTCAAAAAATTTAAATAATTAAATTTGAAAAATGTCATCGCTGGAAAGCGATCTCATCATTGCTTGTGCAGCATACTTTTTAATAAAACAAAATGTCGAGTCGAAAAAAAAGAAACGTAAGACTAGGCGGTTGTAGCAAAGAAGTTTATTTAATAATCGCTCAAGATATGGTGGAGTACCTTTGCTCAGAGATTTAGAAATTGAGGAGCAAAGTTTATTTCGAAATTTTAGCCGTATGTCTGTAGCAGATTTTGAAAAAACTCTTGGTTCTATTAAAACTGATAATATCGAAACAAGATACAAATTATCGGAAGTGTATTTCATCCAAGGAAAGATTGGCTTTGACTTTGCGATTTTTTGGCAACAGGAGATTCCTATACAAGTCTGATGTTTTTATTCAAAATTTCCAAGCAAAGCATTTCTGCGATTGTACCAGATGTGTGTGAAGCTTTAATTACAGTTCTAAGTGACTTTCCGTGAATTTTCTTTTACATTTGTATTCATTTATTTTAAAAAAAACCTACAAAATAATGTTGTAGGTATACCTACCTACGTTAATTTGAATTCTGATAAGTTTTTGGAATGATAAAATCACTCAATTGCTCTTCCTCTTGGGGAGACAGCACTGGTGTACTACAACAACCTGGTCGTACTTGAGAATCTGCATCTGTGGAGTAAGCAGTTTCTACAAGAGATGAGTTGCTACTTGCATCACACAATGATGATACGAAATGCTGTTGAGAATCGGTGTCATAGTTTGAGAAGGGTGAAGTCATTGCAGTACTACAACCTGACTGTTGTTGCGGGACCACATAACTGGCTTTACTGTAGTTTGATAGACCTGGGTGTGAGGTGACTCTTCCATGAGGCGTTGACTGTGGATATTGTTGAGTGGATTGCGATTGTAAAATGCTAATTTGGGTGTCATAAATTATTTTGTTAATGAAATTGACTGTCTCGACCCTTACTTCGTGGAATATGCTCATATTAGTGTTTTTAATGATACATAGAGCTTTTTCAGTTCCTATGAACAAATGTAATTTTGATAGAGAGATTAATACAATTAGACAAATAGCAACATCTAACGGTTATCCATTAGATATGATAAATAAACTAATTAGTAAAAAATAGAAAAAAGTGGCATTACAACTAATATATCCTAAACAAGCTGATGAAATTAAAACTTATAAAACCATCACATATGCAGGAAATATTTCTAATAATATTTCAAAGATAATATCTTCAGCAACAAATGCAACAATTTCTTTTAAAATAGAAAGTAACGTTAGTACAAAATTGTTAAATGTAAAAACAAAAATACCACTATTAAAGAAGTCAGGTATATATAAACTCAAATGTCCAGAATGTAATGCTGTCTATTTGGGTCAGACCCTTAGGAATTTTGAAATACGATACAGTGACCACTTACGAGCTTACAGATTAAAACAACCAGATAAATCTCACTACGCAAAACATCTACTTGACACCAATCATTCATTGACACCTAACACAGAACTAGAAGTGCTGCATATTTGTGAAAAGAAACAAGAACTGGATTTCCTTGAAGAACTGGAAATTAGAAGACATTTAAGAAACCCACAATATGAAGTTGTCAATGAACAGTTAAATCTAGGGAATTCTCCACTAATAAACTGTCTTATTAAGTGATAATTGTAAAGATCAGCAGATATAGTTTTCCTGGTTTTCTATATCATTGCACAGTTATACTGATCTTAATTGGAAAAATGATATCCAGGATATCACCATAGGGCTAATAATATCTAAGCTTCAATATTTGTAATATCACATCTTCTTCTTTTTTCTATAAACATATATTAAGCCAATCACAAGTTAGGTTACTTCTTGGTCTAGCCAAAAATATAACTACTAAACATCAGGTAGGCATAAAATGAAATGTAACTTCTGTCATTCTGACGATGATATTGATTTATCGAAACAATTGTCAATTTTTTAGAATTTTCAATAACTTGTATTATATTGTGGAATTAACTAGAGACCTTGAGTTTCATTTAAAAACACTATTTTGTTAATGTTAAACTCGACATGTGGTCTGGTTAACGGATCAAATTCTCTTAACTTCATAGCAATATGATTTGTAAATCAGGAGCAAGCATCAGGTGGCGGATTCTTTTTTTTATGTAGTTTTGAGAATACCGAAAGCTTCTGCGGCTTGGTCGTTATTTTCTGTAGTCTTCATGTTTGTTGACACGTGTTTCTTAGTTGTCAACACACTTTTTCGTTTCTTGCTTAACTCCTCCAAACTCCCTCTTGCATTTTCTGTTAAGTCATCTACATTTAATCTTTATCCTCAGGTTCATTGTTGTTTGTCGTACTCGCTTCATCGACGGCACCGTCATTAGTTTCCACATTTGTTTCAGCAGAAGTTCCCACATCCCATCCTAAAAGAAAATTTATTTTACAATAATTTATTTAATTTTCATTTTAACTATGCGCTAGACAGTTGAAATGTATTGGTATTGTTATTTTCAGATTCCAAATTCATCTGAAGAATGGCTCGCGGTTGCCGAAGAATATAATAATAGATGGAACTTTCCACACCGTATAGGTGCTATCGATGGTAAACACATCACACTGCAAGCGCCATTTAATAGCGGAAGCGAATATTTCAATTATGAAGTGTACTTCAGCATTGTTCTTATGGCAGCAGTTAAGGCAGATTACTCATTTTTATTTGCCAACGTAGGATGTCAGGGAAGGATTTCTCATGGAGGGGTTTTTAAAAACACTGATCTGGCTTCAAAGCATCAAAATGGAACTTTATCTCTACCAGCAGCAACAGCATTGTTGGGACAGGAACGAAATACATCGTTCGTTTTTGTTGCTGACGACGCATTTCCTCTACAAGAAAACATAATGAAACCGTACCCTGGAATTAATTTGAAGGGAAGCCGTCAGCGAGCCTTTAATTATAGATTATGTAGAGCTCGACGAATAGATGAAAATTCGTTTGGGATAGTATCATCCGTGTTTCGTGTTCTACGTAAACCGCTTTTATTGGAATCAACAAAGGCTACCTCCGTAGTACTTGCATGACTATCTACACAATTTTTTAATTCGAAGTAAACAATCTTCAAAGATATATGCACCTGAAGACGCCTTTGATCGTGAAGATTACCAGACGATGCAAATGATTCCCGGCTCGTGGAGAAAATATCAATCAGAAATGAACCCCTTTCAGAGTTTTAGAAACGTTCCAAGAAAATCTACTGTGAATTCACGTCAAATTCGAGATAATTTCGCTGAATATTTTTCTACCGTTGAAAGAGTACAGTGGCAAAGTGATTTTGAATAAAAAAAGCTGTATATAAAAACTTAGCAGTTCATAAAAAAATACTCACCGTATCCCGTGTTTCATTTGGCATATATCTGTCACTCAAAAAACCACACTTTTTTATTAATCTCGTCTGTGCCCATTCCTGGTTTTTTCATTCGTTCAGCCTTTTGACGAGCTCTTCGGTATTGCGCTAAAATAACACCCCATCTTTTGGTTTTAACAGAATCCTGCCTATATCTTCGTATGCGTCTTTTTTTACATGTCTCTTTTTATAATCTTTGTGCCTGGGATTCCACAAATTCATGCCGGCGATATTCTTCTATCAACCACACAATTTCGTACTCCGACCAGTCCATGTTTATTTAAAAAACTACTATAATAATAATATTTCGATATTAAAATCTTTAAAAACAGCGCGTATATTACGATACCGAACAGTCAACGTCCACACACATACTGAGTTCCCCACGTGTTCGCGAACAAACCCTTTGAAAGTACCGACTCGACTCGGAACCCCAAACGAACTGTCGAGCTGCTCTAGAACTGTTCGCGAACAGGCGTATACACCAAGCTCGAAAAAGTTCGCATACTATTCGAGAACAGCTCGAGAACTTGGTTGGTACCCAGCTTTACTAACTTTAAATTTTGTTATTCTCGAGGCCAGTGTTTAAAGCACTGATTTAAGAATTTTTTACATTAGTTCAATGATATTGTAATAAATGTTGTTTAAATAAACGATATTTAAAATTTTGTATTTGAGTGCACCCTCGGGAAAAATAACAATTAATTCAACTTTTCTAGTTAATTTTTGACGCAATTAAAAAAGCATCTGGGTTATTAAATCTATTCAAAAGTATCTCAGTCATAAATACTTTTTCCAATTTCAAGTTCACGTAATTCTATTTTTATAATAAAAAGAGTAAAAATAGTTTCGCGATTCAACAAAACAATGATGCGTTCAAGATCCAATCTCAAATATTTCAATCACTGTAAATCTTTCACATTTTTAGAATAAATTACGCCCGCAATGCTATTTTTGATCGAGATATTACAATATTTTTCAATTATAGGAACGTTGACCTTTTTTTCTTTTTAAATGCGCTGCATACGCCCGAAATAAATATAATTGGGAAAGACAAGATAATATAAAAACACTTGTTGACATTTTGGAGCAATCAACAAATGTATATAATGGTCGCGTTTTGCCCACTGTATGAATATTTAATTCACCAGAGGCGGGCATCGTTTTATCTTTAAGGTTGTAAAGTCGAGCCAAAATAAATTATTTAGATGTTTTTTTGAAGATACAAAACACTCTGTTCGGGTTTCTATAGATCCTCGTCTTTGTTGTTAACTCCTTAAATAGATGACAATCTACCAACTTCTGCCAGTTGCACTGTAGAATCATTTACACGGGAATAGTTGTGGGTAGAGTAGAGTGTACTGTACCGTCCGCTTTACCGTTTCAGCCCTGAGTCTGGTCACACAAAGTATGTACTGGTGCTAGCATAGTGTGGTATTTGTTGAAAAATGGATTAAAGAAAAAGAAAGTTAATTCAAAATTTATTGCTTAGCTACAGTTACAAATGTACTTGTAATAGAAGTCACTGAAGCTGTCGATGAGGAAGTAAATAAACATGAAAGTGAGCTCTACTGCTAAGAGAATTTCAAGGATGTGTTGGAATATAAGATGTGTATGAGAATGACTCCAGTAAAATTTAAAAGACTTCTGTATATGGTGAACGACAATTTCGAACAGCAAGACACGTTAAAGAGGGATGCAAGTTATATTAAATTTTCTAGCTACAGGGAACTACTTTACTTAGCGCGTTCCATGAATAGTAGGCAAATGGATATTTTAAAGGTGGTGGTAGGGTTTTGCTTAAAGCAAAAATGACACGCAATCATGAAAATGTTGGTCAAAGAGGGTATATCCTCTTTGGATTCACATTATTAATTGTTAACATAATATCACGTACACTTGACTAGGTTTAGGCGGCATATTAATTTACCGTTTATTTAGAAAATGAAGTCACTTAAATAAGTGGGGTTTGAATAGTAATTTTAATATGTATTTGATACTTTATCTAAAAATGTCTGACGACAGGCAATGTTCGGCTAACAGATACATTCTCAAAATGGAAATCAAATATTAATTTAAAAAAAATGTATAAATGAATAATTCATAAAAAAATTTGTCCACCACTATTGTCAATGCAAAATTGATAAAGTCTTCTTATATGTATAATTGCATTGCAAATGGCGTCAATATTTTCATTTAGATTGTTGATTTCATGTTTATTCCTGTCTTTATTGACTTTATTTTAATTAATTTAATGACAATTATTATTAATAATGTATTCTAGAAATTACCAAAATTATTCCCTATCCATATTGGGAATATATTATTTAAATGCTCCATCCTGCATTCAAATCATATCATCAAGTAGGTGTAACATGTATATTTTTGAAATCTCCAAAATTTTTAAATATTCAGGATATCCCATTAAAAATGCTATTATGTCCCTCTATCCCCTACATTTTGCACAATACCATACTTTTAAGATAATTTTTACAAAATTCAGTCGTTCAGTAATTCATTAATTCAGTAATTCAGTAATTCATTAATTCAGTAATTCGGTAATTCCGAAATTCGGTAATTCGGTAATTCAGTAATTCAGTAACTCAGTAATTCAGTAATTCAGTAATTTAGTATTTCAGTAATTCAGTAATTCAGTAATTCAGTAATTCAGTAATTCAGTAATTCAGTAATTCAGTAATTCAGTAATTCAGTAATTCAGTAATTCAGTAATTCAGTAATTCAGTAATTCAGTAATTCAGTAATTCAGTAATTCAGTAATTCAGTAATTCAGTAATTCAGTAATTCAGTAATTCAGTAATTCAGTAATTCAGTAATTCAGTAATTCAGTAATTCAGTAATTCAGTAATTCAGTAATTCAGTAATTCAGTAATTCAGTAATTCAGTAATTCAGTAATTCAGTAATTCAGTAATTCAGTAATTCAGTAATTCAGTAATTCAGTAATTCAGTAATTCAGTAATTCAGTAATTCAGTAATTCAGTAATTCGGTAATTCAGTAACTCAGTAATTCAGTAACTCGGCAATTCGATAATTCGGTAATTCGGTAATTCAGTAATTCACTAATTCAGTCATTTATTCATTCATTCATGCAGTATGTAACTTTAAAAATTGACGTTAAGAATTAACACCACATGAATATACGCGCTCGAGACGATTGGCGACTCTGTCGATGTAGGTTTTGACAGACCGCTCCATCGAGGAAATTTTAGTGCTTGCCGAAACTTCTCTAGCGCCCTTTTGAGTAAACTGTTAAATTTTAAAGAATCCACCCCTTCTTCGACTCGAAGCTAGTCGACTGGCGAGCACAGGTTGTCTCCCAACCCTCACATTTATAACGGGCACTGTGTGTGGGCATAAGAGAATATAAAATATCAAGTCGTAGGTATCAGAAGCCAAACAATGTAAAAATCCTCATCACATAATAGTTCTTAGTAGCTTCGAGGAAAAAACGAAGGACCACCTGCATTGCGCTGCAGGAGCTTGTTATCCGTACCAGAGGCAGAGGGATAACCTATGCATAAATATACATGAAAATAAATAAAAGTCAAATGTTACAATAGATTCTTTACTTTAGTATGTAAGAAAAGAGATTATTTACAGGATAAAAAACAAGAGTGAAAAATCCAGAGGTTGGATAAAAAAACACTTTGCTAGTTATCAGGAAACGTGTTGCTAGTTATGAGTAAATACTCAGCTAAATATATACACGCTGCTAGTTAAGAAAACACGCTGCTATTTAAGAAAACACGCAGCTAGTTATGCAACATTAAAGTACAAAATAACGTTTCACTATTAAGATCATCGTCAGGATGAATATAGTCAATAGTCGGTTGGAAAGTCTGAAAATTATACACTAGTCTATACAAATTTACGATATTTACAGTTAAAGTCAAATCCGCACTTAGATTTAATTAACCACGTAATAGTTTCAGGTGAATATAAGTTCAGAAATTTACATAAAATAGTAACGGAATAAAGCGATTAAACGTTTATAAATCAGTGGTAAACAATATGGTATCAAAAATAGTATATCTTGAAATTAGCTACCAAAAGTTCTCCGGCATTCTTAATTCTTAAACGCGCGGCAACTATGCTAGGTGAATGATTTTCGCCTTGGAGACAGTCGGCGGATATTATTGTATATTTTATTCTTTTAATAATGATAAAGTTACTTACAATCAGCTCCAATAATAGATTACACTATACTTATTAATTATTAGTAATTATAAGCGGTACAATCCCCATTTTATAGAGGAAAAACACTACATTTTGCAGGGCACTAGGAACAGACATTGTCAATTAACAAGATAGGTTTTACCGGGAAAGCGAACTAGACCAGCAAGTGTTTAACGTTTGCACTCAAATATTATACCAGGGGCTGACCGACTATTGTACGAATTTAATGAGAAATTCGTAAACACTGAAGTTTTGCGTTTTCTAGTTTCATTCATAAGTCAGCAAGTCTGTAAGTCTGTAAGTCTGTAAGTCTGTAAGTCTGTAAGTCTGTAAGTCTGTAAGTCTGTAAGTCTGTAAGTCTGTAAGTCTGTAAGTCTGTAAGTCTGTAAGTCTGTAAGTCTGTAAGTCTGTAAGTCTGTAAGTTTGTAAGTCTGTAAGTCTGTAAGTCAGCAAGTCTGTAAGTCAGCAAGTCTGTAAGTCAGCAAGTCAGCAAGTCAGCAAGTCTGTAAGTCAGCAAGTCTGTAAGTCTGTAAGTCTGTAAGTCTGTAAGTCAGTAAGTCAGTAAGTCAGTAAGTCAGTAAGTCAGTAAGTCAGTAAGTCAGTAAGTCAGTAAGTCAGTAAGTCAGTAAGTCAGTAAGTCAGTAAGTAAGTAAGTCAGTAAGTCAGTAAGTCAGTAAGTCAGTAAGTCAGTAAGTCAGTAAGTCAGTAAGTCAGTAAGTCAGTAAGTCAGTAAGTCAGTAAATCAGTAAATCAGTAAATCAGTAAGTCAGTTAGTCAGTAAGTCAGTAAGTCAGTAAGTCAGTAAGTCAGTAAGTCAGTAAGTCAGTAAGTCAGTAAGTCAGTAAGTCAGTAAGTCAGTAAGTCAGTAAGTCAGTAAGTCAGTAAGTCAGTAAGTCAGTAAGTCAGTAAGTCAGTAAGTCAGTAAGTCAATAAGTCAGTAAGTCAGTAAGTCAGTAAGTGACTAATTCAGTAATTCACTAATTCAGTTATTCGGTCATTCAGTCAACTTTCATTTATAATTTATTTTTTACGGACAATAATAATGATGATAAGGGGTAGGTAATATATAATGAATAAACCTGTATATTAAGTTGACATTAAAAAAATTGAGACTATGGAAACCAAGTAACTTATTGCTAATTAAAATACAACCTCGCGACAAAAATATTTCAGCTAAAACCACAAATCTTGACAGAAAAAAAGCTTTCAATGTCGGCATCTGCGACAACGAGAAAAAAAATAGCGTATTTGGTAAACTTAGGAATCCATTCAATTGTTTTCCCGAGCTAATCGCACAAAAAGGTTTCTCTCACGGATAGAATAGTGTTTACGTGTTGTACGAAACGGTAACACAAAACAACCAATTGGCCGTTTCTTTTCGAAAAGTAGACGTTTAAACTTAGATTAAATGACCTGAACTCATCGATTTACACCTTACACTTTTTTAGTCCTGGAAACAAAGAAAATATATATAAATAAGACATTCGTAATACAATACTATTTTTATTCTAAATAAAAGAGCTACTAAAGAAACTAATTATACAGGGTATCGTAAACGACAGAAATGGAAAATTATAAAACCCAATCAGGTTTTCTCAGTCGTATAAGAGGTTTATAAAAAATATAAATTAGACAATTTGCTGTCATAATTCCTGATGAGTGTTTATTTCTTGTGAATATAAGATAACTTGGGGGGAGATGGTGAACACAGTTCTAAATAACCCAATTTTTTTTGTATTGACATTTATTAAAAAATCTGAATATATAACGATATCGTCTGTCAATATAGTGCACCGAGGTCTTAGAAACTAAACAATATTTGGTTTCTAAAAAATTATCCTACACAATAAAAATATTTTATGATTCACCATCTCACCCATACTACTGTGGGTTTCATCTCGGAATTTTCAACGGACAATCAATACATTAAAGGTGCCGATAATATTGTTGCTAACATCCTTTCCCGGATTCAAGCTTTATTACTTTATTACCAGTCACTGCTTAAATCTCAAGAAGACGAAGAACTCAAGAAGATTATTCAAGAAAATTCTTCTCTCCACATCGAACGTGTACCTATTCCTGGATCCTCACTTACTGTGTTTTGTGATACATCAACAGGAAAACCACGACCTTTTATCACACCTTCATTCCGACACCTCGTTTTCAATCAACTTCATAACCTGAGTCACCCCGGCGCCAATGCTTCACTCAAGTTAATTAGCGGCCGATTCGTTTAGCCTTCGATGAGCAAAAATTGTGGAAATTAGGCTCGTGCTTGCAATGAATGTTAACGATCGAAGATTTCTTGTAACGTTCATGCTCCTTTCAAAACTCCGACAAACCAATTTTCTCATATTCACATCGATCTGATTGGACCACTTCCACCCGCACTTTCTTTTCGATACTGCTTGACAGTCATCGATCGTTTTACGCGATGGCCCGAGGTTTATCCTTTACAGATACTTTTGGATTGCTGGATATCTAGTTTCAGTTTTCCTCAAACTATAGCCTCGGACCGTGGAGCTCAATTCACTTCTCATGTTTACAAAAATTTAGTAAAATGTTTTGGAATTCGCCATAATCCCACTACAAGCTGGCATCCTGCTGCAAATGGTTTAGTCGAATGTTTACATCGTCACCTAAAAGCTGCAATAATGGCTCATTCCGATATCGATTGGGTTCATGCTTTGCCCCTCGTATTACTTGGAATTCGTTCAGTTTTTAAAGAAGATATCAAGACTAAGATGGTTTATGGAGAAACTCTACGTTAGCATTTTGAACTGTTCTCTTCAAACCTTGAAAACAAGATTCTCGATGATACAAGCAACTTTCTCTCAAGCTTAAGAGAATTGATGTCATGGTTACGACCAACTCTATCATCACGGCTTTGTCGACCTGGCGTTTTGTCTTCAAGGAACTCTCGAAATGCAGTCATGATTTTTTGAAAGAAGGACCCTTTCTAAAAGCACTTCAACCACCATACACTCGTCCATACGAAATCATTGATCGAGACGAAAAGACTATGACGACACTCTTGATGGATAATAAACCCCTCCAAATGTCCATAGAACGAGTGAAACCTGCATTTATTTTACAAGATGTAGTTTAAACACACGTTTCTATTTATGTTTCAAAAGATGCTACTTGTTCGCGCCATCCTCACAGTTTCGATAAAATTCGGCGCGCCTCTCATAGATTATTTTCATTACATTTCATTTGATAAAGGACTAGTTTTTTAATTCTGGCCATTAACGTTAACGTTTTCGCTGAGGAACAGTTCGTTCTAAAATAACTCTTCAATTCTCTCATTGTAAAACCGCAAAATCAGTTAAAACTGCGACGTGTCTCAAGTTCTTTTATTTTAAATTAATCTTTTATTCGCAAATATAGACATTGGAATAAACTTTAGTTAGTGTCACAAAGGCCAGGATTTCCACTATCAGTCAAACGATAGATTGTGAAAACTCATAGTGTGTTGCAGACACCGGTACCTTTGGTAAGTACATTTAAATTGGAGTTTATTGTATATGTTGTCGATTCGCTAATTGCATAACCCTCACAACTACAGTTCATTGTTCTTTGAGCTAACAGATGCTACTGTTTCCGCACCTGCTATTGAACCTGTACCTGAGGAACCCATTCCTGTTCCCGAATATACAACGCGGTCTAGCAGATGAGTTAGATTTAGAAACACTTTAGATTTGTAGCCAAATTCTCTACCAAGGGGGGTAGTGTTGCAGTTTAGATTCTAACATCGATAGGGTTTAAAAAGTCAGTGACGATAGTGAACGTTTAGAATTGATATTTTCTGACAATTAGAATTAATTTGATATTTAAGTAAGTGTTAACTACTCAACATTATTATTTTATAATATATTCACAAATAAACTTTATATAAATAGATAATATTCTGTACAACAATCACATCTAATTACCTATAAAGTCAGGATTCTACTATTAAATTATTTCTAATTAGTAATTAATCTCCCTGTATAAAGGTGCAAAACGTTTTATCACGAATAACGTATTTCTCAAAATTAATAATAAAAAAGTTTTCCATGTGGTTCCAACATATTGTTTACACAATGTAAACAAAACATAAGAATCATCATTTGAATCCGGGTCCACATCAGTAAATATTTAATGAAATTAACTGTCGACCCTTACATCGTGAAATCTACTCATATTAGTGTTTTGAATGAAACTCACTGTTTCCAGCCAATTCCACAATATAATGAAAATTGTTGAAAATTCTAAAAAATTGACAATTGTTTCGATAAACCAATATCATCGTCAGAATGACAGAAGTTACATTTCATTTGATGCCTACCTGATGTTTAGTAGTTATTTTTGGCTAGATCAAGAAGTGACCTAACTTGTGATTGGCTAATATATGTTAATAGAAAAAAGAAGATGTGATATTACAAATATTGAAGCTAATAACCTGTCTTCTTAAGTGATAATTGTAAAGATCAGCAGATATAATTTTCCTGGTTTTTTATAGCATTGCACAGTTATACTGATCTTAATTGGAAAAATGATATCCAGGATATCACCATAGGGCTAATAATATCTAAGCTTCAATATTTGTAATATCACATCTTCTTCTTTTTTCAATTAACATATAATAAGTCAATCTCAAGTTAGGTCACTTTTTGGTCTAGCCAAAAATAACTACTAAACATCAGGTAGGCATCAAATGAAATGTCACTTCTGTCATTCTGACGATGATATTGATTTATCGAAACAATTGTCAATTTTTTAGAATTTTCAACAATTTTCAATATATTGTGGAATTAGCTAGAAACAGTGAGTTTCATTTAAAACACTAATAGTAAATATTTACGTTGTGCCGTTGTATTTGACGCAAATTTGCTCGCGATCGTCATTGTAGACAATGCGCAGCAAATATTTACATATATCTGTCTATCGGTCTGTCGATTTTTCTGCCAGCTTCAAAGAGATTTGTGTCGAATGCTTGTTTCAATGTGAACTTGAGTTTAGAAATATTTGTCACTGATGTAGTGGTATGTATGTTTTTAATAACTACGCACGAAAACGGATCATACTAAAAACACTACCAAATCGCACATATTTTTTACGAAAAGGTTAAATTAGCGCCGTAAATATTTTCGTCGAATTCAACACACAAATCTGGACACGGCTTAAGAAATATTTTTATTCATGAATATTTGTTACAGGAACATTATTTACAAACTTATTAATATATCAGTACAAAATGGTTGTGCTATAACACCTTGAAGTCCTCAACAAATGGAGCACAAAAATTTCTATCTTTATATATCAACTTATGTAATTAAAAGTGTCAAAAGCATAACGACATTTATCAAGAGGAATGAAACACCAAATTTCATTTTTCTATAGATATAACTTTTAATTATATTACACATACTGGTAAATATCTTTCACTATATCAAGAGTACGGCGCTATGTATAATAATAAAAGGGCTGGTTACGTTGAAATTGATAAAATTTCAAAGACGCACTCACACACATACAGAAGCTATTTTTCAATCGGCGTTCCTTGGTTTCTATTAAATCACACTTTCGTTTGACGTATAGTTCTAGTTATGTATTCCGGCATTAATTACAGAGATTCTGTTTCTATTACCGCTCCTTTAATTAATAAACAGAATTTCTATTATCAATTAAAGCCCGCATACATGTCATCATCAGACTATTTTTAATTATTCACCTCTCGTGCTATCGAAACTCGAACGCGACAAGTGTAACGGGACGACGCAGGGTAGGTTTAAGGAAAAAGTACACCTTATATTTCCGCTATTCATCCTTCCCGAGCTGGGTTTTCTTCTTTCTTTTTCGGCAATATATTTAATTAATTTTCTAAATTATATTTTAAGAAAAATTTCGGGTAGTAAAATATTTTCTAGTATTTTTGAGTAGTTATAAACGCAAAATAATTAATACTGTATTTCTAATTAATTATTGAAAGTAAAATGTGTTTTTATTTTATAATCCCTAATTAAAAGCAGTTCTATTTATTTATTTATATATTTTATTTTTATTTCAACATACATAACAACTTCTAAAAGTTATTAACAAGGAATATCTTTATACCATAACCACCACAATCAAAAAAGGTTCGAGTGAATATTGGGAGTAATACTTATAAAAATGTTAAATTTGTAATATTAAACAAAGTAAACAGTTTCAAAAAATTATTTTAACCAAGACAATCCGAGTCCAAACCAGCTCTGAATTGTCGGAAGGGAAATGTTAGATAATGTTTCTACAAGCGAATACAAATTCCATTAAAAAAATCAGCTTGGCTTACAATCTTTCTTTACAACAATTTTAGGTAACTATTACTGCACTTTTGGATACATTTTAAATAAACATTTTGTGTTTACAACAAAAAGCCTGATCAGTAAATGCTAATATAATAGCTACACCATCTTTTTCGTCGCCATTTATGAATTTTATTCAGTGGAAATGCGATTTTCTACTATTAAAGGCACGATGATAAATATATTATAACAGTATATATATTCAGTAAAACAGTTTAAAACAAAATTATAATAATAAAGATTTTATTTTGAACTTCATTATGATCTATAGAGTGTTTGACAGTACATAATTTGACGGCTGCCAAAATTGTTATTAAAATGAGGTTGGATTTCCGACAAGGAACAAATAATTATATTAGTGTTTTTTAATGAAACTCAAGGTCTCTAGTTAATTCCACAATATAATACAAGTTATTGAAAATTCTAAAAAATTTTTTAGAATTTTCAATAACTTGTATTATATTGTGGAATTAACTAGAGACCTTGAGTTTCATTTAAAAACACTAATATGAGCATATTCCACGAAGTAAGGGTCGAGACAGTCAATTTCATTAAATAATTATAGATCATTCACAATTGAAATGGAAAGAATTTCATTGGATGAAACTATCATTAACAAAACAAAGAGCTGAGCATTTATTGAACTTTAAAATATAATTGTAAACATAAAAGTAAACAGGATTATAAATTTTTCATCGTATTGAGTACATTAATAACCTGTAAATAATTATTTTAATAAAGTAAGAGAAATTTAAGAAATATTTTGAAATTTATAAACCTGATTCCTTTTATTGGCCAAAGAAATTGTAATTTAAAGTAGTAGTTACAATTGGTTGTTAACGAGTTTTTTTTTAAGTAACTACGGAGAAGTTTGTTGAGCAAGCAAGCTGAAAAAGATTGAGTTCGAAATAATAAAAACGGCAGAAAGAACAATTTTGGAAACATAGTGAAATTTATATAATATTTGATTTATTGTATTTTATATGTTTTCCCTATTCAAAATTTACTTGTTTATCGATCATTTCATAGTTTTGTTGGTATTGTAATACCCATTCTATCTTATCCTTCCAAATATACAGATCTTTTTGGTGTCTAATATTACGCCTTGCGTCAAGTTAATTTATTGAGCTTCATTTCTCGTTAAGTTCTGTCTCAGGTTACACATGGTGTTGAATTATTTTATTTATGTTTTGTAATAATTATTCAGTTGACTTATTTGATCTTTTTCTATCTTTCTTTCTGATTATGTCTATTGACTTAATTTGATATTTCTGTACATACTTAAAAATTGATAAAGATAAAGCTAAAAAAATATAATTGACAGATATCATTATTTTATACTAAACAATACTTTTAATACTCTTTATATCCTTGTTTATTCTACAACAATATATATATATATATATATATTATTTGTTTATTTTGTATTCTTGGGATTGAAGACCATTTTTAAAGACATATAACTAGTAATTAATACATTTTTATTTAACGTTTCGGTCTTTCCATGACCTTTGGAATACGAACGAGTTAACCAGTACCTAGTTGGTGAGTCCTGTCCAGCATATTTACATTATTTCTCGAGAATTAATAGGCCTTTATTAAAAATATTTCAAAATTAGATGCATCTTATGGTAATAAATTCGATTGAAATTACAGTAATGTTACTCAAATAAAATTCAACGTCAAGCAAACATAATTTTGGAATAGACAATTCAAACGGAAATTTGCGTATTTTGACATTGATATACATCAAGTATTTAATCAAACATTTTGAACTTTGATAAATTATTTAGCGAGTGGATTTATAATTATAGGTTGTCTTAATTTTAAGGTTGATAGAAAATTCTATCTTTGTTTCTGCGTTTATAATTTTTTTTGAGAAGTTCTAATTTCTTGTAATTTGTTATTTGATAATATATTATATAAATTTGAATTCCAATCACTCTTTGGTACTCATTTCCTATTCATTTCTCATTGTATTTGATAATTTTCAGGCTATAGTAATTTTGATATAATAAGTAACATTTGGTTAATTCCCTGACAGTAAAATCATATATGTTATAAGATAATTCAATTGTCTCGTAGTATATTGAACAAACACTTACTCTAGATTTGGAATAGCGTAATACGTAATTTGGAAAATTCTTTAAAAATTTATAAATTGGAATTATTATTTGAAATATTTGATCCCTCCCTGAGATAAGAGTGAGTAAGTCGATTGTGTATTGATTTATCTTTCATAATATAAAATTTAATATTCATCTGAGCCGGGCATACTAATTTGACAACTGCTGTCAAAAAAATTTCAATAGGTTATATTCAGTGGTAAAGGCATATTCACAAGAGTGTAGTTACAATCATAAATTATGACATCTACAAATTAAAAATCCATATAGATAAAATCATAATATTATTAATAAAACATAGTATATATTATAATATATATAGTTTCTTTTTTTTTGGTTCTTGGTCTTTTTATTTAATTATATATATAACTAGTAATTAATACATTTTTATTTAACGTTTCGGTCTTTCCATGACCTTCATCAGAAATAAAATTTTTGTTAAAACTAAAAGAAATGGTACAAGTTACAAAAAGAATCTTAATAGCAAAACAAATAAATCTTACCTTCGACAGAACGTTCATTTAATTATTCAATATATTTTATAGCTGTTTAGGACGTATCACATAATAGAATATAACTCACACACAAACAAAACGAACATTTTAAAAATATGACAGTCATTGATGAAAATTTGTATTGGAATACGAGTATTTGTTCTATATAATAAAAGCAGGCGTAACGAGGTTTTAATTTGTTTGTCGTTTTTGTGTTAACTGGTATTGCAAAGGATTTTATATTTATATAGGGTGTGGTAATAAATTTATTATATTTGGAATGTGCCACGTGTTTCTCAATATTTCTAAGATTTTATATTGTTATTATAAATTTTACTAAGGTTTTTTGTGTCAGTCTTTAAATTTACGGAACTGGTTTTTCTTTGTATTTCTATCATTTCTAGAACTTCGCGTTTTTTTGTGTGGTTTTCACTTCGAAGAATTTTTGTATTTTCGAAATCAAATTCGTGTTGGTTCTCTGAAACATGGATAGTGAGTGCTGTTTTGTTTCGTTTGTCATATTTGTGACTATTTACTCTGTTTTTCAAATTGTTTGTCCGATGTAGACCCCTTCACAGTTTTTACATAGTATTTCATAGACTATGTTGCTCTTTTTTTCTTTTGAGATTGAACTTTTTAGATAAGTGTAATTGGTTTTCAGTAGGTTGTACCCTTTATGAGCAACATGTATGTTGTGGTGCGAAAATGTCTCTTTTAGGTTTTCTGATAAATTTGGTATATATGGCAAAGTGAGGAATTGGTTTGTTTTATTGTCTATTTTAGTTTTTGTATTATTATGGTTATAAAATATATGTAAACGTTTTTTAAATATCTTATTTATCAAATTAGTAGGATAGTTGATGAGTATAAGGGCATCTTTAGCTTTTATTATTGCAATCTCTCTGAATTTGGGGTCGGACAGATTTATTGATCGATCTGCGAGTCCTATAATAACAGATTTTTTTTGTGTTAGAGGGTGTTGTGATTTAAAGTTTAAATATCGGGAAGACCAGGTATCTTTTGTGTGCCATTCCGTTTTTATGGTGTTAGTTGTATGATGGAGGGTAAGGTCCAAAAAGCTAATTTGATTATTTTTTTCTAGTTCAATGGTAAACTGTAGTCTGTCATGGTAACTGTTGAAATCTTGTAAGACCAAATGTTCTGTATTTTTTGGAATTGCTAATATGCAATCGTCAACATACCTGTAAAAAAATAGTGTTTGAATTGGGTTTTTGGTCAGTATTGTTTCTTCAAGATCTTCCATAACTAATTGGGCAATAACGCTAGAAATCGAGGTCCCCATGGCACACCCTTCAATTTGTTGGTAAAATGTCTCTTCATACAAAAAATAGGTGGAATTCAGAGTGAGTTCTATAGCTTCTAAGAAGTCACTCATAGGTATATCAGTGTATGTTTCAATCTGACTCCATTTTTTAATTATTATATTTTTTGCTAAATTTATAGGAATACTCGTATATAATGATTTAACATCTAGGGATGCTAGTATATAATTTTCTGGCATTGTGATATTTTTAATTTTATTTTTGAAATCCATCGAGTCTTTTATGTAGTATTTATTCTTGTAAACAATGTTTTCAAGAATTTTTTTAAGATATTTGGATAGTTTTTCGAAAGGCGATTGGATACATGAAACAATCGGTCGAAGTGGTATTCCTTCTTTGTGCAGTTTTGGTAGACCATAGATTCTAGGTGGAAGCGAATTTTGTATTTTCAAATTTTTTGCTGTGTTTGGAGAAATATATGTTTTATTTTCCCAATTTGTTACTAATGCATTGTTTTTCTTCTGGTATATATTTGTAGGATCGGTTTTTAGTTGTTTGTAAGTAGTATCATCTCTGAGTAAGTTATACATTTTTTCTTGGTAGTCGTGTTTAAACATTATCACGGTTTTGTTAGTTTTATCAGGTTTTAATACTATAATATTTTTATTCTGCCTTAGAAGCGATTTTGTTTTTTTTATTTTGTTGGTAAATTTTTTATTTTGTCTATTTTGAATGTTAGATTTTTTCTTAAAATTATTTTTATGATTTGTTATGATGTTGCAACATTGGGACCGCAAATTATCTTTAGTTTCCGAATTAAGATTTATGAGGGAAGTCTCGATGTTGCTTATTATTTCTGGGATAGGTATATCGTTCGCATTTTCCAAAGGAGCAGCAAAATTTGGCCCTAGACTAAGAATTTCGTGTACATATGCTGGAATATCTATATCAGTGAGATTTTCTAACCACGATTCATTATAATTGTGTTTGGTATGAGTTCTATTCTTCAAATTTTCAATTTTATTTATGTTTTTGTTTTTTATTTTTCGGAAAAGAATTTCATTTTTTCTTGATTCATTATTCATAAATTCTATTAATTTATTTTCTGGTAAAATAGTATTGAGTTTAATTTCCAATTTTGAAATTTCGTTCTTTCTATTGATAAGATTTTTTGTTGTGTCAGTGATTAATAAGTTGATAGTTTTTTGAATAAAATTCGTTATGTCTTTTTTGAACTTCTGTTCAAGGTTTTTATAATTGAAAGTAATGTGATTAACTTTAAACTTAAGAAAATTTGGTGTTATATTATCATTTTTACATCTTAAAAGGAAGATTCTTCTGTTTTTTTGTTTACATTGTTGACGACAGGCTTTTCAATATAACTTCATATATACCATATCTTCTTTTTCGTATTCATCATTGATGTTCCTGAAAACCTAAAAAAGAAATTTTCGCACCACAACATACATGTTGCTCATAAAGGGTACAACCTACTGAAAACCAATTACACTTATCTAAAAAGTTCAATCTCAAAAGAAAAAAAGAGCAACATAGTCTATGAAATACCATGTAAAAACTGTGAAGGGGTCTACATCGGACAAACAAGTCAGTATTTGAAAAACAGAGTAAATAGTCACAAATATGACAAACGAAACAAAACGGCACTCACTATCCATGTTTCAGAGAACCAACAAGAATTTGATTTCGAAAATACAAAAATTCTTCGAAGTGAAAACCACACAAAAAAACGCGAAGTTCTAGAAATGATAGAAATACAAAGAAAAACCAGTTCCGTAAATTTAAAGACTGACACAAAAAACCTTAGTAAAATTTATAATAACATTATAAAATCTTAGAAATATTGAGAAACACGTGGCACATTCCAAATATAATAAATTTATTACCACACCCTATATAAATATAAAATCCTTTGCAATACCAGTTAACACAAAAACGACAAACAAATTAAAGCCTCGTTACGCCTGCTTTTATTATATAGAACAAATACTCGTATTCCAATACAAATTTTCATCAATGACTGTCATATTTTTAAAATGTCCGTTTTGTTTGTGTGTGAGTTATATTCTATTATGTGATACGTCCTAAACAGCTATAAAATATATTGAATAATTAAATGAACGTTCTGTCGAAGGTAAGATTTATTTGTTTTGCTATTAAGATTCTTTTTGTAACTTGTACCATTTCTTTTAGTTTTAACAAAAATTTTATTTCTGATGAAGGTCATGGAAAGACCGAAACGTTAAATAAAAATGTATTAATTACTAGTTATATATATAATTAAATAAAAAGACCAAGAACCAAAAAAAAAGAAACTATATATATTATAATATATACTATGTTTTATTAATAATATTATGATTTTATCTATATGGATTTTTAATTTGTAGATGTCATAATTTATGATTGTAACTACACTCTTGTGAATATGCCTTTACCACTGAATATAACCTATTGAAATTTTTTTGACAGCAGTTGTCAAATTAGTATGCCCGGCTCAGATGAATATTAAATTTTATATTGTGAAAGATAAATCAATACACAATCGACTTACTCACTCTTATCTCAGGGAGGGATCAAATATTTCAAATAATAATTCCAATTTATAAATTTTTAAAGAATTTTCCAAATTACGTATTACGCTATTCCAAATCTAGAGTAAGTGTTTGTTCAATATACTACGAGACAATTGAATTATCTTATAACATATATGATTTTACTGTCAGGAAATTAACCAAATGTTACTTATTATATCAAAATTACTATAGCCTGAAAATTATCAAATACAATGAGAAATGAATAGGAAATGAGTACCAAAGAGTGATTGGAATTCAAATTTATATAATATATTATCAAATAACAAATTACAAGAAATTAGAACTTCTCAAAAAAAATTATAAACGCAGAAACAAAGATAGAATTTTCTATCAACCTTAAAATTAAGACAACCTATAATTATAAATCTACTCGCTAAATAATTTATCAAAGTTCAAAATGTTTGATTAAATACTTGATGTATATCAATGTCAAAATACGCAAATTTCCGTTTGAATTGTCTATTCCAAAATTATGTTTGCTTGACGTTGAATTTTATTTGAGTAACATTACTGTAATTTCAATCGAATTTATTACCATAAGATGCATCTAATTTTGAAATATTTTTAATAAAGGCCTATTAATTCTCGAGAAACAATGTAAATATGCTGGACAGGACTCACCAACTAGGTACTGGTTAACTCGTTCGTATTCCAAACTGTGTTCAGAATTCAGGAACAACTTTCTAAATTAATAATTTAGAAATCGGAAAATCACCCGCACTTTATCGATGCAATTCGTTGCGAATTATACACGCACTGGCTTTACAATGCAGGATTTGATGATCTGATAATATTCATATAAATTACTATGATATTTTTAAATAAATTTGAGGCAACTCTTATTTCGATGTTGCCTCGTGGGAATATCAAAATCAACTCACTAAACTTTTCATATAAATAATTGCCCTCTCCTTTGGATACCAAAAAAATTCTTTTTTTTTTAAAAAAATACAAACTTACGTTTTCCTATAACAAAGAGAGATTTTCATTCTTTTAATATAATTGCAATTTTGCTAACAGAGACATCTGTATTCTTGTTTTCAAATCGTTATAAAGTATATTCTGCATTAATGTCATACGAAATTGAAATGTCAAAATTTATTTGTATATTGAAACTTTAAAATTATTGATAATACAGTGTGTATCACTAGTATTACATCCAAATATGCACATTTTTCCTTATTTCAATATTTTCTTTAGAATTTAGATAGAGGATATGTATTAATATATATATATATATATATATATATATATATATATATATATATATATATATATATATATATATATATATATATTATGGAAGTTGTTCTTACAAAATATACAGTATCTAGCGTTTTGTACGAAATTCGGGTTGGACCTTTGGTTGGAGTGAGTATTAGGTGCAGGTTCGTATGCATTGAGAGCTTTTGCTGAGGTGTAAACTTTGGTTTACTATCTTTAATATGGGACGTATGCCTATTTGCCTTCGTTTCTGTATGGGACATGGGGGAAGTGACATTTTCCAAAATTATGCATTTCCAATCTAAAAAGTCTACGAATTTGTTTATTGATGGGAGAGAACCTATTTCACAACATCTTCAAAGGTATTGAAATTGAAATCTAGTTTACACTCTAATGAAAATATTATTAAATTCTCAAATAATACTTCGTGCCATATATTGAAATTTTTTAAACGTTCCAGCAAAGCATGTGTGGTTGTAGCAAATTTTTGCAATTTAACATGATCACATTTTATTAAAGAATCTTGTATTGACAAAAAACTGAATGCAAGCTAATTTGTTATTTGTATACCTCTTGTTTATTAATGCAATAGCTGTGGTAAAGTTTTCGTCGCATATCTGAATATTGTCATCTCCCTTTAAAAGGCTTTTGAGGTAGAGATTTGTGCGTTGTTGATAATTAAAGCATTAAATAAATCGAATAATGATGCGTATTTAAGGGGGTTAGAACTATCCAACGTGGGTATGCTAATTTCAGGCAAACACAACTTGGAATTGAGGTTTGCGAAGTTGAAATAAACTTTTCAAGAGAAGACTGAAGTGTCGAAATATTTATTTTCAGTGTTTTCGCGGTTTTCGGAACCTAATTTCTGAATTCTGAATATTGTCTTGAGCATCTGAACATTTGCTAAAATTATCTGTTAGCACACCGATTATATTGACTAACTGATTTTTATCATTTAATGAGTCGACATTTGCGGAGAACCAATTTGTGACGCGAGTTATGTCACTTTTAGTTACAGATCTAGCTTTTTTATATTCTTTGAGATCAGTACTCATGTTAAATATCAAAGGGACTAAACAACAAATGCACGAGGATAATTTGGTGTTGCCAAAAAATTTTAACCACTGTTTAAGCTAACTTAACTAAAACATACAAATAATGAGAACCGAGAGACAATACCGCGAAATAGTTAAATTACAGTGAATCAAAAAGTTTATTAAACGCTTTGCACTTTACACAAAAGTTATAAATACCTGTCTGTCTTCAAATTGTTGACAAACCTTGAACTGTTTGGCGGCAATCCGGAAGATTTACCACTGTAGATGCGGTGAAGGAAAAATCCGGGCGAGTCTTAATACCACAAGCTTATTGATATTTTTGATAGTAAGGATTTTTTCATCAATAAAAGTTTGAAACTTCTGAAGAATTTAAAATGCATAACAAAAGTTATTCAGCGCGGACAATAGTTTTCTAGGAATACATAAAGTGTAGTATTTTCTTTCATTGAGAACAAATGTTTTGTAGTCTATCATCTTTTCGAACAGATATAAAGATAACAAATTCATAACGTGCATCAATCTTTATAATGTATGAAGTTTACTAATTTTTTTTAAGCTATTGCATTAGCTTCTATCGCGGGCCTTGAGCGTGGAGACCGAATCCAGAAATTCCGTAACGAAAATAACTTGACACGATACGAGGACTGTCCAGTAAGTTTTAATACCCATATGCTTATACCAGGACTGTCCAATAAATTTTGATTCTTTTATACTTATACGAGGTCTGCCCAATAAATGTTGATAGTTTTATTACTATACAAGGACTGTCCGATAAATTTTGATTATTTTATGATGATACGAGGACTGTCCAATACATTTTGATTGTTTTATACTTATACGAGGACTGTCCAATAAATTTTAATTTTTTTATACTTATACGAGGACTGTCCAATAAATGTTGATACGTTTATGACTATACGAAGAATGTCCAATAAATCTTTATTATTTTATGATGATACGAGGACTGTCCAATAAATTTTGATTCTTTTATACTTATACGAGGACTGCCCAATAAATTTTAATACTTTTATGATTATTTTATGCTGATACGAGGACTGTCCAATAAGTTTTAATACCTATATACTTGTACGAGGACTGACCTCTATTAACCTGGACCCCCACCATCGCAAATCAAGTTCGCAATCAGTCTAAATTTAGTACTATTTAGGTGCTAATTTAGTACCCTAGTCCGAATTTTAGTGCTCAAACCGTTTAGCAGGAAATCGCGTGAAAAATGGGGGGGTCCAGTTTGCCACTAAGCTGGACCCCCCCCATATCAGAAAAAAATATATAGTGATCAAGTATAGACGACAATTACACTATAATTTAGTGCTAATTAAGTGCTCTAAGATAACGTTAAAAATTTGACAAAATATAACATTATTTAAATAGTTTATTTGGGGAACGTGGGAGCCGCGGTGGGAGCCGCGCTCTGAAATTTGTTAAACAATCTAAAATTCGTTAGACGATCGTTAAAGAATTTGGTGCTCGCAAGGTTATGGTACTAAAATGTTCCTTAAACATCCTACTTTCGAAAAAATACGATGACAGAATTTAGTGCTACCTGTATCACGTGGAATTAAGTAGTTTATACGGGAAAGAGAGAACGCCGCACTCTAAAATTCGTTAGACGGTCGTTAAAAATTTTGGTGCTCGCAAGATTATGGTACTACAATGTTCCTTAAGCATCATACTTTCGAAAAAATCCAATAACAGAATTTAGTGCTACCTGTATGACGTGGAGTTAAGCACTTTATACGGGAAAGAGAGAACGCCTAGCTCTAAAATTCGTTAGACGATCGTTAAAAAATTTGGTACTAGCAAGATTATGGTACTACAATGTTCCTTAAGCATCATACTTTCGAAAAAATCCAATAACAGAATTTAGTGCTACCTGTATGACGTGAAGTTAAGCACTTTATACGGGAAAGAGAGAACGCCTAGCTCTAAAAGAGTTAGATTATTTAACAAATTTTAGAGCGCGGCTCCCACGTTCCCCAAATAAACTATTTAAATAATGTTATATTTTGTCAAATTTTTAACGTTATCTTAGAGCACTTAATTAGCACTAAATTATAGTGTAATTGTCGTCTATACTGGATAACTATATATTTTTTTCTGATATGGGGGGTCCAGCTTAATGGCAAGCTGAACCCCCCCATTTTTCACGCGATTTCCTGCTAAACGGTTTGAGCACTAAAATTCGGACTAGGGTACTAAATTAGTACCTAAATAGCACTAAATTTTTGACTGGTTGCGAACTTGATTTGCGACGGTGGGGGTCCAGGTTAATAGACGTCGAGGACTGTCCAATAATTTTTGTTTATTTTATGATGATACGAGGACTGTCGATAAATTTTAATTCTTTTATACTTATACGAGGACTGCCCAATAAATTTAGATACTTTTATGACTATACGAGGGCTGTCGAATAAGTTTTGATTATTTTATGCTTATACGAGGATTGTCGAATACGTTTTGATTGTTTTATACTTATACGAGGACTGCACAATAAATTTCGATACTTTTATGATTATACGAGTGCTGTCCAATAAGTTTTGATTTATTTATTCTGATACGAGGACTGCTCAATAAATGTTAATACTGATATGATTAAACGAGGGCTGTCCAATACATTTTGATTCTTTTATAAATATACGAGGAGTGTCCAATAAATTTCGATTATTTCATACTTATACGAGAACTGCCCAATAAATGTTGATACTTTTATGATTATACGAAGACTGTCCAATAAGTTTTGATTATTTTATGCTGATACGAGGACTGTCCAATAAATTTCGATTTTTTATACTTATAGAAGGACTGCCCAATAAGTTTTGATTATTTTATGCTGATACCAGGACTGTACAATAAATT
Source organism: Galeruca laticollis (assembly GCA_963921935.1). Classification (NCBI taxonomy): domain Eukaryota; kingdom Metazoa; phylum Arthropoda; class Insecta; order Coleoptera; family Chrysomelidae; genus Galeruca; species Galeruca laticollis. The sequence goes on along the minus strand of OY998177.1, from coordinate 240,803,781 downwards.
TTGATACTTGTATGATTATACGAGGACTGTCCAATAGTTTTTGATTATTTTATGCTGATACGAGGACTGTGAAAGTGAAACTTCTAATGCTAAAAAAAGAGCTAAAAAGAAAAAGAAATTGTGAACGTCAAAGTGTAAAAATCTATGCAAGAGCTTTACCGCGACAGTCTCCGAGTGCCACACGTCTTTTTATTATTCTGGGAGGTATAGGTGACAAACTATAGATCACTATCGATAGTACAAACTATCGAAAACTATCGATATGATATTTATACTATCGATATTTCACGATAGTTAGTAAACACGAAAACTAGATTTGACAGACGCATAGACCTTACCAGTATGGGTGGGCTTGGGCTGTCCAGATTGTCCAATCATTAAAAACAACCTGATAAATATACTATTGATTTCTTGTCCTTGAAAAACAGCCGTTCCACATTATAGAAGAATATATAAACTTCCAACATATTGATTTCTGATTTTTGTTTTCTGTTGTGAATTTTGATGACGTCAGAATATTTTGGCAAATAAGTAAATATACCAGTTCATCATTAGTCTATATGAACTCTAATTGTAGATAGATAATCCTGTGACGGGTTAGGGTTTGGGATTATGGATAAGTTTATTACCAAATCGCAAGATACTGCAGGTAATTCATCAATGACAAACGTATAACATATTTAATACTTTTCGACTATAATAGTTAAATCGGCATCATCCGTCGAGTCTGAAAAGACTAGCAGCGCTTTCGGGAAGCTGATATCGGACGAGCGCTCAAGGCTTAAGCCAAAAAATATTAATATGCTTTTGTTCCTGAATAAAAATTCCGACAAATTATATTCAAATAATGTAGTTTTTTCATTTAGTTTTGTTCTCAATAAAATCTGAAATTCACAAGAAATATTTCATTTATTTGAGTCGTAACATGTATCAAAATTCTGACCATTTATTTTTTTGCACTATCGAAAACTATCGATAATTATCGATAGTGACGGTACCAACTATCGATGGGTATCGATAGTCGCCACTATCGATAGTTTGTCACCTCCCAGTGGGAGGTTGATTTTAAATTCCATGTTTGTGTATAGCTTTAGCAATATAATTATATAGATATTTCTATTATCAATATCTTTTAAAAATCCATCAAAAAGATTGTATTTTCAAAACTTATATGTTCTTTGCCAATGTATTTCTTACTTTTTATTTAAATACCTATAAATACATTTTTCATATCATCTGAATTATGAAAATGTTACATCCGTGCCACCATTTATCCTACCACCTATCGGGGCTTACAGAAAGCAATGCACATCTTGGCTGAAGATGCTGCCCCATTCTCAGTTTGGTTCTATTCTGACAGGAGAGCACAACACAGCTCGAAGTGAGAGGTCGTCCATGTCCATCAAAAAGAAGTAAAAACATATCGGCATTTTCCATTTTTATTCTAAATAAGACTAGTAATATTCCACAGTCAATAACACGTTTAATTTCAATCATTTTTCTTAAGCCCCATTTCGTTAAGTCCCATTTTTTGTGTAATTGAAATAGTAGTATTTATTCCTAAATTTGTAGTGTAATTATTCCGTCATATTCTAATTATAAGAAAGCCGCTTTTCATTAATAATATGTCAAACAACTATCAAAATATCAATTAACATTTTGTAACTTTTTGTGAATGCATAATTTGTACTCATACATTTTTGGCTCCAGAATATGTGTTTTATTGTATGGCCTATCTTTTTTGTTACACTCTGTATATGTAGCAGAACTACTCTAATTGAAACTTTCTTTGAAACCAAATGACAGTAACAAAAGAATCACTGTTGTATATTAAGTTACTATGTTAACCACTACAAAGTATTGTCTATTTTTAGCATAATTTAGTTTTAAAAAGCTTGTCTGTAAAATAAATAAAATTGTTGAAAAATCGGCAAATAAGTAGAAAATCGATGCAGAGCTATTTTACATAATATATATTAAAACCCGGAATCCTTCTATTTATTATTATTATGAGACTTCTTCAAATATCAAAGGTAAGTATTACGCCTTAATTGGAGAAACGTCAAAGCGAAACTCTTCAGCTGAAATGAAATATATACGTAAGCAGCATAGAATTTTATTATAGAGAAAATCCCTCCATATTTTCAACCTCATTTTTATATAAATGAAATAGAATATTGAGATCAATAGCATCACAATTTTATTTATGATAATAACTAATGAGTTTATTCAAGATTTAAGTTTTGAAATTATGGATCGTTGTACTTTGTGTGTATGTATATCAAATTGAGAGAAAAACAGTGCTTTCCATACGACACTAATAGTTACTTCAATTGGCATCACAAAGTTGACGTGTTCCTTTCACCCACTGCAAAGCGATGAGTCTACCTGAGACAGAACGAGAAAATAGGCGTGTCCCGTTTTCTACACTAGCTGCACTAGGCAGAGTACAAGTAGTACAGCAAAAAACATCCTCTAAAGTGAACGTAAAATGACTAAATGGTCATTGAGTATTAATTGTTAGAGCCAGAAGTGCAGCACCACCGTTGATATAGAATATGCTATTCGATAAGGGTAATCCATTTTGTTTTCCTATATCCATGAAATTCGCCGAGTAATCAACCACGTTAACCAATAGAAAATCATATTAAAAACATTGATAAATAGCCAAATAAAAACACATTGTTTGGTTTTATATTTCAACAGTAATAAAATAGGCTATTTGACTCATACCAAAATGTATTGAAAAAACATTTAATTCATAAAATATTTGTCCAAAGGAACCACCCAAATATATCGATTTAAATTTATAAAAGTGGGTAACGGCTCTAGAAATTTAATTTGGAAATATAATTTTTATTCAACCGCTGAAAACGATATCTGTTATGATAGTGACGTCATGAAGAGCATACATAAATAAATATCATTCGTATGTATGCTCAGTGAAGTTGCCTACCCCCCCCCCCCCCAATCGAAATTTTCAACAAAACCATATATGGTCGTACTACACCAATATGCTCCATGAATGATTGTCTTTGCAACAGATTTCCGAGACTACAACTATCTGTTTATGGGGGGATCAAATAAACGATACCACCACCCCCCCCAATCGGAATTTTCAAATTTTCTACTTTGCACCATAATGCTCCACCGAAATAATACTTTGCACCCCACCCCTTAGTTAGTACTATCGCATTATTCATAGTGAATTTGGCTTCCCTATCCCCCCCTCAATGACAATATGCAAAAAATATATACTGCAGCCGAATCCACTTCTAATGCACTCATATGAACCACCAAGAAAAACCAAACCCCCCTCCACTTACTTAGTTAAACCTCAATATATAAGGTGAAGTTGCCCCCCCAATGATAATTTTCAAAAAAATTCAAGAGGCATCGGAATCGTCTTCTAATGCACTCATATGCACCACCAAGAAAAACAAAATCCCCCTTCCCCTTACTTAGTTAAACCTCAATATACAAAGTAAGTTGCCCCCCCCCCAATGATAATTTTCAAAAGAAACAAGTGGCATCGGAATCCACTTATAATGCACTCATATGCATCACCAAGAAAAACAAAATCCCCCTTCCCCTTACTTAGTTAAACCTCAATATATAAAGTGAAGTTAACCCCCCTCCCCCCCTCCAAAACATTAGTGAAACCGGCCCCGGAAAGTTATGGAGAGGGTAGAAAGTGTCTGTTTATCAGTCGTTTGAAAAATTAGCTATTTGTATTACTAGGGAGGAAAGTGCCACTTTTCCTCCCGCAGGAAGGGGCACTTTACTCCCATGTGATACATATGATTTTTCCTCCTACCCACCTTTTTTTGAAAATTTATTTACGACACAAATAGGTCACGAATATAATTAAGAACACAAGAATTATTTATTAAACAAATTTATCAATATATGTTATACAATTAAGTACATATTATCGTTTAATTATATTTTAGAATTATTATTATTTTCCTTGTAGTGAAAAATATGTCTTCAGCCCATTGCTTATATTGTGCATATTGTTTTTCATACCTGTCTTTAGATTTTTGTGGTAGTAAGGTTAATGACGCTATGTTGGCTTGTTCCTTAATATTAGGTGGTGTATTTGGAAATTGAAAATCACTTGAATCGCTCTCCATTTTTCACAAATTCAACTAAGTTTAATGATTGTAGCGACTTTGCACCTCAAAAGTCAATCGCCGTGTTTACTGTCAGTGAGCCACAGCATACTATGCTTTTCTTATTCTGAACTCAAAGAACGTATATCTAAGATTCCTGAAGTTGAAATTTGTATTGAAGAATTACGTTGAAGTAACATTAATGTTTGATTTTTACCAAAAAACAGGATGTTCTAGAAATTATGGAAACAATATGAATATAATGAATTCACAAGTTTCATCGTTTACAACTTACTTGAAATGAGGGGGAGGAAAAAGTATGAGTTTCCTCCCTGATTTGAGGGAGGAAAGTATGTACTTTCTATAGGGGTAGGAGGAAAAATCCTTTTTATGTAAAGTGAATAGTTATCGTATGCTAGCAGGAAAAATGGTGTGAACCTATTATGCGCGTAAGGTGCCCGTTTGCATTATTAACATATTTGTCGTTTTAGGGTTCTCTTCTTCTCCTTTTCTCTTTCCTTCTCTTCTTTTTCTTTCTCTTCTCTTCGTTTTCTTCGTTCTCTTCCTTGGTTTTAGGTTCATGTTATTAATTTAAATAACCCCAACGTGGGATACTGTATGGGGAAAGATTTGGATTTCTACCGTTGACTTAAAGAGTACGATATGGGTTTGTGAAGCTTTCTACAGGAGTAGGAGTTGGTAGCCACCGCTAGTAGTCATCGTATAACACATTGTGATTTCACGCAAGTTTTACACTTTGATTTGTTTATGTAAAGTACATTTTGCCTACAATATCAGTCGGTGTATGTTGTAGATCATTGATTTGTCCGTTACTGTAAGCATCTTGTGGTAGTCAGTTTATGACTATACTTATGTTGATCAAGTATCAATCACTATGATCAACATATGATAATAGATTATAGCTGTCTTATCATTTATAATTTGCGAATGTGGATTGGTGATAATTATACCCATTGTAAGGTTATGTAAACGTTACTGTGGCTATTCAATTTAAATATTTTGAGTTATCTGAGTTGGTGGTAGTAAGTGTATGAGCTCATATGACATTATTGCGCCATATTATATTTTAATATTTCATAATTATTTGCGTAAACGTTATTCTGTGCCATAGATACGTATGGTATACTGTAATGATTTAACCCTATAGTATATTCGAGACTCAAGTATACTATACATTTGTTTCAGGTAATTGAGTACTCGTTTGAGAAATTTCATTTGTACGAGTATGTAAATACTGGTTTGTACATATTTATACCCAACGAACAAACCAGGATGTAACGTAGGATTTCAATTGGAATTATTGGATTTTACTTGGGGGGTTATATAGGATTTTACTAGGGGAGTTTATAGGATTTTACTTGGGGGGAATTATTGGATTTTACTTGGGGGGTTATATAGGATTTTACTAGGGGGGTTTATAGGATTTTACTTGGGGTTAATTATTGGATTTTACTCGGGGGGTTTATAGGATTTTAATTGGAGGGAATTATTGGATTTTACTAGGGGGGTTTATAGGATTTTACTTGGGGCGAATTATTGGATTTTATTAGGGGGCTTTATAGGATTTTACTTGGGGGAATTATTGGATTTTACTAGGAGGGTTAAATCGGATTTTACTAAAGGAATTTATAGGACTTTAAAGTGCCATTGGGTACTGGAGGGTAGAGCCTGTCATAAATATTCGTACAAATTGTGGTACTCTGGGACTGAGTTACTACTGGGGAGGGATACATTGGTTTTAAAGGTACGGGATATATATTTTTGCTTGGGATATTTGTATATATTTGTAAATATATTTTTTTTGAATATCAGTATCTAGGGGGAAATTTCACTTACCTATGAAAAATTGTGGTTAGGATTTATGGGATTTTAGGACATTCGGGGAAATTTCTTGTAATTTATGTAAGTTTATTATACACTTGTACGTAGTAGTTGTACTACCTTGACTTTGTAGGGTTTTCTGAAAAAAAAACTAAGTCATTTATTAAACTGAAACTTGGGTAAGTGACATTTGGCTTTTATTTCTCCACCTATTTTTGGTAGTCTTAGGTTGGGAAAACTGGTGTAGGTAGTTGTCAGGAGGCAAGATTGCCTGGCGCCCTTTTACATTTTATCTAGTCTTCGAACAACGGACCCCCCCGTCTCCGCAAGAGTTAGAGGTAACGCCTAAAAGCGCAAATATGCACCGAAGTTGAGGTGGAAGAGTCTTAGTGTGAATAGCGGTAGGTGGCAGTAGATTGAAAGGATCTTCAAAAAAATATTGACTAGATAAAAATAAATGATCCTTTTTAGCCACGCGTGTCATATATTTACTTCGCTGGATACTCTAATCATAGATAGATTTTCTAGGAAGTTAACTATAACTGTCATTTTGTGAGATCGTTTCATGAGGACCTTAGAAGATTGAAGACCAGTTGCTGGAACAATTTTCCTAATGCAAGCCATATTCTTGTTGGCAAAGTATAACCAGAAGAGATCGAAACAATGTTGTCCATTAGTTTTTCTGAGGCTTTTACTTCTGAACCAATTGATGACACTTTGCTTCCAATATTTGGTGCTCGTGTCTTAGAATCCCTTAGTAATATTGAATGTTCACCCCAGCAAATTAAAGAAAAAATATTAAATATCAAGACGAACTCTTCTCCTGGTCTTGATGGTTTGCAAGCAATGTGTCTTAAAAAATGTGCTGACTCAATTTCCTATCCACTTTCAATCATCATGAATGCCTTTTCACGCAATGTTCTATTCCACCAATCTGGAAATCGGCGTCAGTTAAGAAGGGCTATAAACTGGATCCAAGCAATTACCGACCAGTAAGCCTGGTACCTATTGTTTGTAAAATTATGGAATCTATTATTAGTGAGGCCATGTCTAAGTTCCTTCTTCAACAAAATGTCATACCTCTTCACCAACATGGTTTTGTTCGAGGTCGCTCTACCATGTCCAATCTTCTTCACTGTGTTAATGATTGGACAAAAGCTTTAGACAACAGATCCGATTGACGTCATTTATTTGGACTTCTACAAGGCATTCGACAAAGTCCCAGAAACAAGACTTTTATATAAATTAGAACACTTTGGCATACGGGGTAGCCTGAATTTATGGATCTCCAATTCTCCAATGACAGGCCAGTTTCTACTGGTGTTCCACAGGGTTATGTCCTTGACCCATTGCTGTTTGTTGTTTACGCAAGCGATCTTCAAATATTGGTCTCAAACTCAGTTTCTTTTTATGCCGATGACACAAAAATATTTGCTAACCCTTTAAGAGACCATCTCACCCTCCAAAATGACCTACACACTATACAGCGGTGGTGTTTGGACTGGTCGCTTCTCCTGAACATTAATAAATGTAATGTACTCCACATTGGCAAGACCAATCCCAATTTATCATACAACTTAAATGGGCAGTTACTAAATACGGTTACCAGCCATGATGACCTAGGCATCTTAGTGAACTCAAACTTATCGTGGAGTGTCCGTATGCAACAGCGCGAAATCCAGACTCTATCTGATACAAAAATCGTTCTCTAGAGTGTCATTTGAAACTTACTGTAAACTGTACAAATGTTACGTGCGTCCTATTTTAGAATATGCGGGTTCTGTGTAGTATCCTGATGTTATTCGCGACCAAGTTTTATTAGAAAACGTGCAAAGGGGGGCTACTAGACTTGCATTCGGTCGCGTAAGGCCCTTCTATGAGGAGCGACTGACTGTAGCGAATCTCATCTCGTTTCAAGACCGTCGAATTCGGGGAGACTTGATATTATGTTATAAAATCATTAAGCACAACTTTGGTGATCTTCAATCTATGTTTCTATTCAACACTGATCTTAGACTGAGAGGGCACCCATTTAAACTTAAGGAATCCTTTAGATTCCGAGTAAGACAGCACTTTTTACCAAACAGAAAGTTTGATGTCTGGAAACAATCTTTCTGATGATGTTGTTGACGCACCATCAGTTAACGCATTTAAGAACAGGATTGATAGACTTCTATTTAATAGTTAATAGTGCGCATTGTTGCATTTATTATTTATCTGAATTTGTTTTATTTATAGCCTTTTTCGCTGTATAGTTGTTGCGGTTATTGTTGAAAACTACGATTTTGTTAATTATTGTTAATTTGTCATTGATTATGTTTATAGGCGTTTAAGCACTTATTTATGTTCTCAGATCATGGGCTTAATAGGTTCTTACCTCAGCCCTTATTTCTATTGTAATAATAATAATAATAATAAGCCAATCTTGACAACCATTCTTCATCAGCACACAATTTACTCAGGTCATGATTTTTTTCACTTAAAAGCATAAAAACTTCTGATCTCAGTTCAAAGAGACGGTTCAAAATTTTCCCCCAAGATTTACCTCACTTCTGTATGCACCTATTTCTTCACACATCAAGGAGAATAATCTTGTATTTAAAGCCCTAGCCTTTAGGTATGAAGCAAATAACCTTCACAGCGTCTGTTAGAACGAAGTTAAGATTTTCTGGCCTTTAGTAGCTAATGCTTCTCGATGGATGACACAATGCGTACTTTTGCATTCAGGAGAAACTTCCTTTATTTTTGCACCTTGTCAATCTTCCTGACATAGCTTCTGACCCATCTGTATACAAGCCAATACAGTTGGACCAGGACTACTTTGAGCACATATTCATGAATTACCTTAAAAATGAGTTCCGCTATGGTATTTGATTCAAGTGGTTTGCTGAATAAAAACTCTTCATAATAATAAAATCACACGAAAATAAGTAGCTACGCTATGTTTATAACATCGGTGCTTTCGTCAACATGAAGTGCAAAATATGTGGAGATGGAGTTTTGAAGCCAGTTGTTCTTCAATATTATTAGACATATCGACAACTCGTCTCTTTACTGTATTATTTGACAATGGTATTTTTTAAATTTCTTTGGCTGCCTTTTCTCCTTGCACTGTTGGACCATATCCACAACAGCCGGCAGTAAAAGCGACTCACTGATTGTGAGAGGCTTTCCATCTGTTACAATTCTTAAACTAGCAAGTTATAACGCCTTTGTCAAGTTAGTATCAATATTGACAAACTCGCTCAAAAAAATTATTCTCAAATTGAATCGTGCACTGTTATTGGGACACCCTATAGAAGCTTCAATATATTCACCCTCTCATTGAATATATTCATACGTAGATTCATCTTTTACAGAAAATAAATTGAAACCATTTTTACTTTTCGCCTAATTTCTTTTTTCATAGTATTTCGTTAATTGCATCTAGATACAGTGCAATCAGTGCGAAATGAACGACTGAACTGTAATCCAACAATTAATCCGTTTCCACTTTGCATTCGTTGTTTTCCTTAATTGCCATAATATGTCTGCTTTCTACCAACATCGGAACCGATTTGTTAGTGCGAGGAGACATGTCCTCTTTCAACTTCCAAGGAGCAAACAGTAATGGACTTTAAATTTGAGTTACCTAATTATTTTTAAGTTCAACTATTTTAAATTTAGTGTTTTAAATGAAACTCAACGTTCCTAGCTAATTTTCGATGCTTACTTTCCTGATCAGTTTGTCACTAGGAAGATTCGCTAATGAGATGTATCTTGTCAGAGAGGACCAAGCTCCCTGATTTTTATTACTCTCATTGCCTGAACCTTCCTTAGATATTCTAAGAATTGCTTCTTGGGTAGATCTTTCTATCACCAGATGTAGAGGTGTGATACCTGTAATGATCTCAAGTGCCCTAGTTGGACACGATCTCATAGCTCCAGTGATGCATACACAGGCAAGCCTTTGAACTTTGTCGAGGGTCTGCCTCGTGCTGTATTAGCCGCTATTATGACTAAGAATTGTCAAATAATTACAAAAAAATTGGATGCTCGCGATAACAGACGTATTACAGTTTGTCGAATATGATATGAAACTTAAAATAAAATTGAGTGAATGAAAACGACGAATACTCAGTGTGTATTAGTTTATTACTTTCCAGCTAAGCGCTTTCGGCTATTAAGCCATTATCAAAGCCGTCCTATGAAAAATTACAAAGCTTGTGAAATTTTGAAAAAACAATTTAAAAAAGGTTGAACTTACGTCATTTAAAAAAGTAGTTGTCAAAGCCATCAAGTTGATTAAAAACAATACTCAAGATAGAATCATCGTTATGATTGGGTCATTGGATTAAAAACATTAAAATACCCTATTGGAAGGGTGTAAAATTATAATTCACATGATGTAAATTCACTCAAAATTAAAAAACTGAATGAAAACAGATGACAAGTTTGACATTAGAATTACGGTGGCTAATAAGCCAGCGCGCCGTAAAAACAAGTGCATGACAATACAACATATTTACACGACGAACACTGAATCAAAAGCATGATTGAAAAGATGAAAAAATTCCTATAGTGAACTGAAAATTGTAGGGAACCCCGAATATTACATTTATTTTTAAATTTGAAAATGAAGTTGGGTTCATCAACTTCTTTATCTTGCAGCTCTTATCACATTCTGTCCTATCCCTTTCACTCTTAACATACTCCTATGATTTCTTCTCTTCTTGTACATGCCTAGTATGGGTCTAGGTTTGTAACAACTGACTTAAATTCATAATCACATTGTGTTCTTGACGTCGGGCTATGTATGGGACATAGTTTGGGTCATTAGGTCACAATCACTATGCCATTACATCTAATTCATATGTGAGACCGTCGGTTGTTGGGTTCACCTTGCCAGCGTATTTCTTCCACCTTAGTCAATAGATTATATAAGCTCCTCCATGGATGCATTTACAACTAAATATTTGATTTATGTTATCTAGCATTTCACACGTTTAGGTTACTACGCTTGTTCCTGACTGGCTGGGGAATGGATCCAACCTCTTAATTCAGTTTCAGTATGCAGCTGAGGGATGAGGGGGATTTTGCTATTCATCTAAATTGGATGAATGTTGGGAATTGAATTTGAATAGAGTTTTTCAATGTTTTTGCTTTATTCACATCTTTAACTTCATTTTCAAATTTAAAAATAAATGTAATATTCGGGGTTCCCTACAATTTTCAGTTCACTATAGGAATTTTTTCATCTTTTCAATCATGCTTTTGATTCAGTGTTCGTCGTGTAAATATGTTGTATTTTCATGCACTTGTTTTTACGGCGCGCTGGCTTATCAGCCACCGTAATTCTAATGTCAAACTTGTCATCTGTTTTCATTCAGTTTTTTAATTTTGAGTGAATTTACATCATGTGAATTATAATTTTACACCCTTCCAATAGGGTATTTTAATGTTTTTAATCCAATGACTCAATCATAACGATGATTCTATCTTGAGTATTGTTTTTAATCAACTTGATGGCTTTGACAACTACTTTTTTAAATGACGTAAGTTCAACCTTTTTTAAATTGTTTTTTCAAAATTTCACAAGCTTTGTAATTTTTCATAGGACGGCTTTGATAATGGATTAATAGCCGAAAGCGCTTAGCTGGAAAGTAATAAACTAATACACACTGAGTATTCGTCGTTTTCATTCAATCAATTTACATCTAGTGTGTACACCATATCCACAGGCATTACTAAAATAAAATTAACTGTCTCGACCCTTACTTCGTGGAATCTACTCATATTAGTGTTTTAAATGAAACTCAACGTTTCTAGCTAATTCCACAATATAATGAAAAATTTTGAAAATTCTAAAAAATTAACAATTGTTTCGATAACTGAATATCATCGTCAGAATGACAGGAATTACATTTCATTTGATGCCTACCTGATGTTTAGTAGTTATTTTTGGCTAGATCAAGAAGTGACCTAACTTGTGATTGACTTAATATATGTTAATAGAAAAAAGAAGAAGATGTCATATTACAAATATTGAAGCTTAGATATTATTAGCCCTATGGTGATATCCTGGATATCATTTTTCCAATTGAGATCAGTATAACTGTGCAATGATATAGAAAACCAGGAAAACTATATCTGCTGATCTTTACAATTATCACTTAAGAAGACAGTTTATTAGTGGAGAATTCCCTAGAATTAACTGTTCATTGACAACTTCATATTGTGGGTTTCTTAAATATCTTCTAATTTCCAGTTCTTCAAGGAAATCCAGTTCTTGTTTCTTTTCACAAATATGCAGCACTTCTATTTTTGTGTTAGGTGTCAATGAATGATTGGTGTCAAGTAGATGTTTTGCGTAATGGGATTTATCTGGTTGTTTGAATCTGTATGCTCGTAAGTGTTCACTGTATCGGATTTCAAAATTTCTAAGGGTCTCACCCAAATAGACAGAATTACATTCTGGACATTTGAGTTAATATATACCTGATTTCTTTAATGTTGGTATTTTTGTTTTAACGTTTTTCAATTTTGTACTTACGTTACTTTCTGATGTGACAATTCCATATAATTTTAATCACCCAATGTCACATAAGCGAGCGGCATACAATTCAATGATATATAGAGCATTTTTGGTTCCTATGAACAAATGTAATTTTGATAGAGAGATTAATACAATTAGACAAATAGCAACATCCAACGGTTATCCATTACATATGATAAATAAGCTAATTAATAAAAAAGAGGAACAAGTGGCATTACACCTAATATTTCCTAAACAAACTGAAGAAATAAAAACTTATAAAACCATCACATATACAGGAAATATTTCTAATAATATTTCAAAGATAATATCTTTAGCGACAAATACAACAATTTCTTTTAAAACAGAAAGTAACGTAAGTACAAAATTGTTAAATGTTAAAACAAAAATACCAACATTAAAGAAATCAGGTATATATAAACTCAAACGTCCAGAATGTGCTGTCTATTTGGGTGAGACCCTTAAAAATTTTGGAATCCGATACAGTAAACACTTACGAGCATACATATTAAAACGACCAGCTAAATCCCACTACGCTAGACATCTGCTTGACACCAATCATTCATTGACACCTAACACAGAACTAGAAGTACTACATATTTGTGATAAGGAACAAGAACTGGATTTCCTTGAAGAGTTGGAAATTAGAAGACACTTAAGAAACCCACAATATGAAGTCGGCAATGAACAGATAAATCTAGGGAGTTCTCCACTATTAATCTTCTTAAGTGATAATTGTAAAGATCAGCAGATATAGTTTTCCTGGTTTTCTATATCATTGCACAGTTATTTATTTATTTATATCAAAACAGGCCTTACGGCTTAATTAATAATAATAATAACTTTATTCAAAAATATGGTTTTACAAGAAGTGTTATTACACTTGTTTCGCAAAAAATACAATTTAATCATATACAATGGTCACTAGTTGTTTTATTAACCCTTTTTTGCACTTGGGATAATAAATGGAACGGAAGGTTGTAGTTTACTTAGCTCGAAGGACCGTGTAGTTATATGTAGTTCACTGTAGTATTCGTAGGATTATGGCGGTTTTTTAAATCAAACTATTATGTCACTTTCACTTGTATATTGACGAAAAGTACATTTTTCTTTTATTTGCTTGAACAATTAAGAATTCACTTGATTTTTACGCGGTGAATGAAGATAATTTGCACATTTTATGACGATTTATGGGATGATTACGGTTTAAGAACACATGTTTGTTCCCGCTATGAACATGCCGGGTGCTCTTCTAAAATGAGTACCTTTGTGTGCCCCGTTTGATGATGAAAAGAGGCTGGATGTAGGTTATATGTCGTATTTACATCTTTGATGACGTAGGGTCCACTTGGTCGGGTCTAACCAATGGGATACGAGTATTTTAAACGTAACGTTCGAACAACAAGTGAATTTGGCAGTTATGAAGATGTTTTTTTTGGGGTTTTCAACGGTTTCGTAGATACAGATAACACGAGTTTGGAAGAGAGTTTTTATGAAGAGATAAGATGTCGGGGACTTTGATATATTCAATGGAATTTCAGAAAACGATATTTATCTGTTTTTCTTAGGTGTTAGTAAATTTAAATGACTTTTTTAGTGAAGTAAAGAAATATTAACTGTTGAAATTAAGGATATATTTAGTTATCTGTTTTGAGCATAATATTCGAAAGGTAGTATACAGGGGAAGTTGAAATAATATCACGGGAGAATTTGGTAATTAAAAACCAAATTCGAACACTAGTTATTGAATTCAATATAAATGAAAACACTATAAATTATATGTATAAAATTGAATCAACGACACATAGAATTTTAAATTATAATTAGGCCTAAATACAGTAGAACTATGCATATAATCCATTGGAGTGAAGTCAATACAAAAATGTTATATACTACAAACAACATGAACGAACTACAGTACTAAGTATCATAAAAATAATATTTATTTACCATTTTAGGACATATAATACTACAGATAAATTAAAATGTTAGTAGGTTACAACAACGATTTTAATATGGGTAAAAGTGTGAATGATAAAATATATATAAAATGTAAAAGTGTAATAAAATAACAATATTTTTTGAGGCGTATTCATATTTAACACACATGGAAATGGGATAGAGATAAAAATGTATACGAAATATAACGAAGAAGTTTCTTGGTCAACATCGATTGGTTAAAATAATCATTCTCAAAATACTCGAACTTTAGATCTCTTCATGAACATTTTCAGCTGTTTTTTGAATTGGAATGAGTTGGGTATAGCGCGAATTGTTTCAGGTAAAGTATTGAACATTTTTGGAGCGTTATAAGAAAAACTAGTTCTCAGCAGTGATTTTGTTATTTGTGGTATTACATAGTTATTTGTTTGTCTAGTGTTATAGGTATGTTTTGGTAAGTTTGACGAGTGTTTTGTTGTATAGTACTTCATGCTGACATTGTAGTAATAGAGTTGTTTAAGGTCGAGTACCTCTGATTCTTGAAATAGTAGATCACTTGGATATCTTGAGTTTTTATTTAGAATAATTTTCAGGAATCGTCGTTGTAGAACTTCAAGGGGTCAGATGTGGGATTTTAGTGCACCTCCCCATGCTAATAAACCATATCGAAAATGACTTTCAACGAGTGCATGATATAGTGTGAGCAAATGGTGAACAGGAAGGGTTTTTTTCATGTATCTTAATTTATATAGGATACATTGTAGTTTTTTGGCTATGTAGTTGATGTGTAAGTCCAATTTCATGTGCCAGTCTATTATGACTCCTAAGTACTTTATGTTGCTTTCGGCTGTAATTGTAAGATTGTTTTTACCATCGAGGATGTTGAGCTGAGTAAAGTGAGGAAGATTTTTTTTATTACAACTGAAAGGTAGGAAGTGGGTTTTTTGAAAGTTTATAGTTAGCAACCTGCTTGCAAGCCATTTCTTAATGATAATAAAGTCTGTTTCTACTATTTCTTTTAGTTCTGACCAGGTATCGGCCCCGTAGAAAATCGCGGTATCGTCTGCGAAACCGATAATATTACCTCTGCTTTTCACAGAAAACAGTCCATTCATGTAGATGTTGAAAAGTAGGGGTCCGAGGACCGTACCTTGAGGCACTCCACATTGTACGACTAACGATTTACATTGATAACATAATATATACTATATATTTCACTTATAATATAAACTTAACTATACCTAGGTACATTGTACGAGTATTAATTTGATAAAATATGTACTTTTAAGTTGATAGAGTGATGATTTGCCTTAATATTGTTTTTCGATAAACGTCTACTGACATTGTCCAGTCTAAATCGATCAATTCATTAAATTCATTTGCTAGACGACACATGGTCACAAGCGGGGAGCGAGTGATTGTATGTAAAAGCGGAATATTAAATAATTACTTAGTACGGGTTCTTCTGGATGGAACAGTAAATCTTAGTAATGACAACATTTCCGGAGAGTTGATTTTATTATTTACTATTTTAAACAAAAAAATCAAAACAGCTAATTTTCGCCTGTCTTCTAACGATAAGATCTTGAATTCATTTCTTAGTTGGATAGTTCTAACAATATTATAATCTGGTCGTACATGATATTTTTAAACGGTTTTATTTGGCTCACCCCGTTTGTTTTATTCTTGGGTCAAATTTAGTAATTCAAATTTCACCCTCTTCCTGTCAACCGATTAATCTGAAATTTTGAATACACTTTGGATTTTGGTGACAATACAATTATGTTTATTCATTATCATTATAAATTCAAGATGGCCGCCGCTACAAAGTGGCGGATAATTTATGTTTTAATAATCCCATCAATATGGGTATCAAATGAAAGGGCTCAACAAGCAGAATACAATATACTATAAAAAATTGAAATCCAAGATGGCGGCCGCTACAAAATGGCGGATAACGTAGGTTTTATCAATCCCATCAACATGGGTATCAAATGAAAGTGCTCAACAAGTAGAATACAATTTACTGTGCAAAATTGAAATCTAAGATGGCCGCCGCTACCAAAGAGTTGGACTGCAATTAACTAACGGGCAAGAAACCTTGCAATAATGAAGCACTAAATGAATTAAACAGAATGCGAAATAAAAACTAAAAACCAAAAAATAAAAATAGGTAAAAAAACTTTTTAAACGGTTTTATGTAACATTGCAATGTTTAAGATAAATGTACTAAAAACCAAAAAATAATAAAATAGATTCAGTCGTGGGAATTATAAACATATGCATAGACTAGACTAAAATAAAACCGTGGGGCACGTCAATTGTCGGTTGAACATTTGCCTAATTATAGTGTAACATTACAAAACAAAAATTTTAATCAACGATTGTAGACAATTGACGTGCCCCACGGTTTTATTTTAGTCTAGTCTATGCATATGTTTATAATTCCCACGACTGTATCTATTTTATTATTTTTTGGGTTTTAGTACATTTATCTTAAACATTGCAATGTATGTTTAACATAAAACCGTTTAACTTAAAAAGTTTTTCTACCTATTTTTATTTTAAATAAAGATATCTCAAAAACCTATTTTGAATTTTTTCTAAAATAGATAGCGTAGTATAGTACTCAGTAAACCAAATTTGATTTCCAAATTCTAATTTAGTTCTTACAAGTGTAAAATAAAGGATTTTCATGGCATCTATGTTAGAGAAATTGACAGTTTGTCTAATTATGTATCCCAATAACCGATTTGCAGACATTGCAATATTTTTAACGTGTTTAGCAAAAGATAGTGAACTATCATAAGCTATACCCAAATCTTTTACTTCTGTACAACGTTTTAGGGGTTCGGTATCAATGCGATATTCAAAAATAATGGGATCTTTGGAACGTGTCACAGTAAGAGTAAAGCATTTTTGCACGTTAAAATATAATTTGTTCATTAAACTCCACTCATAAATGCTATTTAAATCTTTCTGTAGTAGAACACAATCTCTAACAGTTTCTAGACGTTTGAAAATTTTTAAATCATCCACAAATAGCAAACATTCCGAGTATTCAAGTTTCGAGGGTAAGTCATTCATGAAAATCAGAAATAGAAGGGGACCCAAATTAGATCCCTGAGGAACCCCTGAGTTAGCTTCAAATTTGCCAGAAGTATTTCCATTGTGTTTTACCATTAAATATCTGTTTTGCAAATAATCACTAATTAATTTAATAAAACTATGTGATACACCAAACCCACTGAGCTTCCATAAAAGAACGTCATGATCAACCGTGTCAAACGCTTTTCTAAAATCTGTATATATAGTGTCGAGTTGTATTCTATTCTCCAATGCCCCATACGCATAATTACCAAAAATGAGCATGTGTGAACTAATAGATTTATTAGCCACGAAACCATGTTGTTGTGATACTAAATACTTTTCAACATACTGATACATATTTGAAAAAATAATTTGTTCAATTAACTTGGCTGGTGCACACATTATTGATATTGGTTTGATCTTAATTGGAAAAATGATATCCATGATATCACCATAGGGCTAATAATATCTAAGCTTCAATATTTGTAATATCACATCTTCTTGGTCTAGCCAAAAATAACTACTAATCATCAGGTAGGCATCAAATGAAATGTAATTTCTGTTATTCTGACGATGATATTCAGTTATCGAAACAATTGTCAATTTTTTAGAATTTTCTAAATTTCTCATTATATTGTGGAATTATCTAGAAACAGTGAGTTTCATTTAAAACATTAATATGAGTAGATTCCACGAAGTAAGGGTCGAGACAGTTAATTTTATTTTAAGTTTCATATCATATTTGACAAACTGTAATAGGTCTGTTATCGCGAGCAACCAATTTCTTTGTAATTATTTGACAATTCTTAGTCATAATAGCGGCTTCCTAGTACAGCAAGAGAAAGACCCTCGACAAAGTTCAAAGGCTTGCCTGTGTGTGCATCACTGGAGCTATGAGAACGTGTCCAACTAGGGCACTTGAGATCATTACAGGTATCACACCTCTACATCTGGTGATAGAAAGATCTGCCCAAGAGGCAATTCTTAGAATATCTAAGGAAGGTTCAGGCAATGAGAGTAATAAAAATCAGGGTGCTTGGTCCTCTGACAAGATACATCTCATTAGCGAATCTTTCTAGTGACGAACTGATCAGGAAAATAAGCATCGAAAAGAATTTCACCACGATGCTAAATACGAGGAGAGACTGGGAAAGGGAATACCCAAACTCTCAAAGAAAACACCATTAGATGATGTACGGATGATTCAAAAACCACCATTGGAGCAGGCGCTGGAGTATTTGGGCCTGGCACTAGATACTCATTATCGTTAGGCTCCTTCCCGAGCGTCTTTCAGGTAGAAATACTTGCGATCGAAAGATGCGTGGAACTGAACATAGAAAGAAACTATGAGAAATGTGACATATCGATCCATTCTGATAGTCAAGCAGCTATCAAAGCATTGAGCTCCCTTGTCATTGACTCAAAGTTGGCATGGGAGTGCCGGAGAAAACTTGATGAATTAGGCAAGAATAACAGGGTCTCTTTAGTCTGAGTTCCTGGCCACTCGGGAATCACGGGAAATGAAGAAGCCAATACACTTGCCAGGAAAGGAGCACAAATGCCCTTTATTGGCCCGGAGCCTTTCTGTGGTGTAGCAAAATGCTCCTACAAGAAAGAGTTTCGGAAAAAAAAAAGAAATCGAAAGCACTCTGGCGGTGCCTTCCCGGGTTGGAACATTCCAAAAAGTTCCTGCGGAACTTTCACACTGCTAGATCCAAAAAATATTTGGACCTCAGTAAAAATAAGCTACATCTCCTCACGGGCTTTCTTACAGGACACTGCCACGTTAGGAAGCACTTAATGAGAATAGGTTTAGCAGAGATTGACGAGTGTAGATTCTGTGGGGAGGAGGATGAAACTCCGGATCATCAAGTTCAGGAATGCCTCGCCATTGCAAGCCAACGCAAGAAATGCTTCGGACAAGAAACTTGTAAGAGTGAGGATATAACCTCGTTGAAGCCGTTCCAAATACTAGAGTTCATTAGAACCTTGGAACTGGAAGGCGAGCTGTAGTAGTAGCGATAGCAGCTCTGATAGGGGGGGGGGCACAATAAACCTTTGGTTTCAGTGCACTGTAACCCCGTTAAAATCTAATCTAATCTAATCTAATCTACAACTGTGTAAATAACTCAGAATAAGAATAACAATTAACATTTACAGTGAAACCTGGTTAAGTGAGACATCAAGGGACCTGCAATGTCGTTTCACTTATAGAGGTATTCCACTTACCCAGTGTCTCAGATATACAGGTATAAATAAGTATCTGTCTCATTTACAGAGGGTTCCATTAATAGAGGTGAGAATACAGGTTATTTCAGTTATACAGGTGCGATCATTAAATAAAATAACGTGTTATGTATGTAAATGAGTTTTAATCAAAAAAAAATTAGTACTTAAAGGTAATCATACAAATGTAATCAACAAAAATATTCAAGCACGTTTTTACACGTAATATTTACGAATATGGAAACAGAATGTATCAATTATAAAAATCTGTCATTTTAGTTTGTCGTTTGGAAGTATCAGCCATCAGATGTTTTTCGATGTTATAAATTTTATCAAATATGCTTTGGTCACCAATTGATGACATTTCAAAATAACTGTGCTTTTACTGCTTCGCGTTTAGAAATTTTTACTAAATTTACTTCCGCGCTCATTTCATCGTCTTCTTCTTCATTTTCCAATGAAGAAGACGAGAAGGCATGAACAATGTCGCTTTCATTAAGTTCTCCTGAAACTATTAAACCGTCATCGACGTTTATAAAATCTTGGAATGTTGGCTGTTGATTATTGTCGTTGCTCATGGCTAAGTTCCAATCTTCAGGATCAGTTTGTAAATTTTCGTCCTCCTCTTGTAAGCTTTCAGCTACAGTTACTTCAGATTTAAATCCAGATTTTTTAAAGCAGTTTGCTATAGTAGTTTTGGTCACAGAAAACCAAGCTTTCCTAGCAAATCTCATCGCCTGAAGAACATCGATTTGTAGGCACTGATTGTCTTCTATAGATTTAATAACATGTCGAACAACTTCTTTTCTGTAATAAATTTTGAAATTGTTGATGATGCCTTGATCCATCGGCTGCAACTTACTTGTCGTATTCGCAGGCAGATACACGAGTTTAATGTGGCTTAGCTCGGGCATATTATTGTGAGCAGTACAATTGTCCACAAACATTAAAATTTTTCGCTTCTGGGCTTTCATTTCTTGGTTTAAATTCTTCAACCAATCAGAAAAAATAGTGGATGTCATCCATGCCTTTTTATTATTTTGGTAATTCACAGGCAAAGTTTTAACACCTTTGAAACATCGTGGAGACTTAGATTTTCCGATTAATAGGATAGGCAACTTTTCAGTTCCTGACATGTTAGCACCTAGAAGTATTGTAATGCGCTCTTTACTAAGTTTGCCGCCATGGTAAGAGTCACCTTTTAAGTTAAAAGTTTTATCGGGTAGACACTTATAAAATGAACCCGCTTCGTCTGCGTTAAAAATATCATCAGCAGAATAATTGCGTAATAGAACTGGTAGGTCTTCAATCCATTGGCTACATTTGTTAACATCAACAGCGTTACTTTCTCCACTAATTGCTTTGAAAACTATACCGTTTCTTTTCTTAAACCCTTCCATAGAACCATTGCTGCTACAAAAATTATGAATATCGAGCCTTCGCGCGAAATCTTGTGCCTTTTCTTTAATCATCGGTCCACTTATCGGAACGTTTTTGTTACGAAGTTGCTTGACCCATGTTAGCAAACACTGTTCAAGTTCAGGATATTCTGATAAACGTACACGTTTTAGTTTTCCTTGTCCTTCAGAACATTGTGATTCAATTTTATGTTTACTCTGAATTATTCTACAAAGAGTAGATTTTGGCACATTAAATTCGACACAAACTTCTTCGCGTGTCTTCCCACTTTCATAAACGGATATTAACTTCAGTTTTTCACGCAATGATAACGATTGTAGCTTTCGTTTTGGCATTTTTCAAATAAACATCTGTAAAGCGAAATTAAAACTGAAGGTAATTGAAGCTCAAAATGACTTACGTACTTGGAATTAAGTAAGATAGGAATGATAAGATTGAGTAAACAAACAATGTTATCTCAGTTACAGAGGTTTATGCATATAAAATTTACTCGCTGTCTCAGTTATAGAGGTAACTATGATGATAAATCGAAAGAACAAATCCCAGATATAGAGGCTTACCTCGTCCCACTAACAGAGGTAATTCAGTGCCAAAGTGTTGGGACCTCAGCATGAGTTCCAGTTATGGAGGTTTCTCACTTATCCAGGTCCCACTTAACCAAGTTTTACTGTAATTAGAACAATATTAAAAAATTATATAAATTATTTTTATAACTAACTGAACTTACCCTGAGAAAAGAGAATTATAATAATTCATAATTAAATAAAATCATCTTTAGATAAAAGAAATTATTGATAGCCGGAAAATATTTTGACAATAAGTGTCAGTTATGAATAATATAACTAACATACGGTGGATAAGCCGCGTGTACGATATATACTGTTCCGATAGTTATAATGATAGAATTTACTCCACCAGATATTATGGAATAAGCTTCAACAGTAAGCCACAATTTATTACTAACTAAATGAACTGCAATGAAGAGTGGTTCGTCGTCCCATTCACCTTTCAAACAATTCATTCCTAGGCAGTTATAAGCCACGCTTCCAGGACACTATTCAAACAAATCTTCCCACGTTGACTAATTGAACGAGCTCTGCTTCCCAGTCCCTTTTTAGCGAAGAAACCCGTTCCTGACGCTCTCAATGATTCTCATTACTAGACAATTTTACAACCGTTCTGTTCTTGCCCCCTATACACTTTTAATTCACTCCCAAGCGGCGCACAGCACTAAACTTCCAAACAAACACTCTCTTTCTCATCAACTAAATCAATTTAAAATATATTAAAAATGTTACTACCTCTTTATGGATTGGAGAAAAGGCAAGACTTTTTTTAAAACGTTTTAATTGTTTATTTTGATCAGGTAAACATAAATGACGCAGGTACACCCCTTATAAAAGATGGGATATCAAATCATACGATGTATAGGGTGACACAAGTACTTTATATACTTATAATTTTTAAAATAAAGGTAAGCTATGGCTACATATTCACACTTTACTCCTTATTAATTAGAAAGTTTCAAATAATTAATGCACTTGCGTTCAGCCTTGTTTAAATAATGATTGTGTTCTTCCCAGTTTTATTTTAATGCATTTTGTTTTTCAACCGGGATTATTGTAGTATATATAAAAAAAGCTTTTTGTTTGTTTTGTAGTTCTGACAACCCAAGCGAAACAGATGTGGCCTTTACTTTGTAATGCGTTTCGATAGATCATACGGATGGTACCCTTTCTTTCTAATGTGTTTTAATAGTATAAATCGGATAGGGCCTTTTCTTTGTTATGTGTTTCGATAGTATGTACCTATAAATCGGATGGAGCATATCTTTGTATTCTATTTTGGAAGTATTGATTGAACGAAAAACCGTATAAATTGGAAAAAAAAACTTAAAATACCCATACTTCGAAATTTCAGATGGCCATTAGGACACCTTAAGGATTTTTTCAGGGATCGTGATAATTTTTCCTGCAAAGTTTCATCGAAATCGTTAGAGCAGTTTTAAAGTTGTCACAAATATATATACCGACAAACTACCTAAAACGAGGTAAAACTGTATCTCACATTTGAGTACAGCTAGGAGGCTGAAACTTTTACTGGTAGCATCACCTCAGCGCCCCAAGTCAACTGACAGAATCCCATCGTGATCGATGAACGCGTTTCTATTTTTTCGGCCATTTTGTATGAGAAAAAATACTGTATATATAGAGTGACTTTTCATGGTTTGTCATTTACACACCATAGCTAGTTTGTATTGGGTTTTTTCGGTGTGGTGGTTTTTGTGGGGATGTTTATACTTACGTCACTCGGCTGTTGCCTGTGCCGAGTTATCTAAGAAACTAAAAACAGCGAGTTAATGGACTCATTATTCAGTTATAAATTGTACCTTATCCATTAAGCATAGGAAGAGGGATATATCAAAATACTCTAAGCTGCATGCGTTACTAAAAATAAAATCCGAAGGATATAAAGGAAGGATATAAAGCTAAAAAATTATATAAATCAAATAAATCCTTTCCTTGATATATTTTTTATATTTAATTGTTAAATACGTATTTCTAGTTAGTTATGGTTTCTTAAAATAAATATTTCTTTTATTGGCGGAGTAGAAAAAATAGTGTATGCAACTTTCGCATAATGGCCATTATTATACTCGTATGCTATAGTCTTATCCTATTAATACTCGTTTCAAACAATTCAGTTTAGAAATGATCAACAGGAAAGCACGTATCTTATACTTAATAGGCGCAATTTAGCGTGAACCGGTCTACAAATTTTGCATTTCTTCGTCAACGGTAGACCGATATCACGCTATCTATTAAGTCGTATAGCTAGAGAACTACTTGCTCGAGAGTTATTGATAAATAAAAGACATTTTATGTACTTTTTATATTGCATACTTTGTAAATGAGTTTCTACTTTTTAGGTATACTATAAATCCACACTGGAATAACGTTTATTTTTTTTACAAAATACTGAATATCTTCAAGTATTAGCAGTACAAAAGATATTTTAAGAATGCCTTGGCGGCTTTTAGAATCTCTCTCCCAATTATAAAAAAGTGATTAATTTCTTATAGGAAAGAACGGGACGCCAGGTTTATGACACACAAAAGATTAATATTGAAACTGTACAACTCATGAGCGTCACATTGAAAAGTATGAATAAATGAAGTGCTGGAAATAATAAAAGAGCACGAGAGGAGGGAAAGATGTTTCTATGACCTTTTAGAGTCTTATTTCAGAATTAAATAGGGCTATTGTAGAGAGTAGCATGACGCGACTTCGGAAATATTTCAATGCAGTTTTTCGTTTTGGAGTTCCCTGATCAAAACAAAACACTCAACACTCTCTCTCTCTCTCTCTCTCTCTACATATATATATATATATATATATATATATATATATATATATGTGTCATTACCATATGTTCATGGACTATCAGAAAAAATTGATAAATGTGTAAAAAAACAAAAATTTTCAGTGTCTCATAAACTAAAAAACACAAACCAACAATTCTTTTCAAAAATGAAACCAAAAATTCCTATAAACAAGCAAACGCACACAGTCTATCAAATTCCATGCAATGACTGCAATTGCACCTATGTTGGTCAAAGTAAACAATACCTTCAAAAAAGAATTCAAGCACACAAATATCAAGTAACCGATGTCACAGCATTATCAAATCATTGCAAAAATACTGGACATAGTTTTAACTTTAACGATGTGAAAATATTGGCCATGGAAAAAAATGTGAAAGTTAGATCGTTTTTAGAAATGATTAACATTAAAAAAGATCCAAATAGCATGAATGATAGAAGTGATATTAGTAATTTAAAAATATGATGGTATTTTGAGAGAATGATATTGGCTCTGATCTCTTGTACTTTGCTATAAAAAATTAACAACATTAAAATAATAATTTGTCCGTACTAACGATAAAGTATAAAAAAGAAAAATATTCATTAAGATAAAAAAATAACAACTAATCTATAGAGAAACCAATTCGTATTAAGTTCAATGTACAAGCAATGAGTGATAAATATGTACCTGTCCAGAGAATGTTTTATGTCTTTCATGTGATATCTAAAATAATGGAAGAAAGGTAATAATTTATATTGTTTTCGTTTAATTTGATTTTGTAAATATTGACATAATTTTAACTTATACATGTTATAATTTTAGATTATTTTGTTAACCAGAAGATGACTTCATAAATCAAAACGTACGTCGTTAATAAATGTTTTTTAAGTATATTTGACCTTTAATCCAAGAAAGTAACCAACATATAACTTAAGTGGTCCAGAAAATAAATAATTTAAATATATATATATATATATATATATATATATATATATATATATATATTTATATATATATTTATATATATTATTATATATAATAAATAATTTCAATTAATTTAATGCACCAGCGTTGGGATGCCGTTAATTTATTTTATTTAATTAATGTTAATTTATTTGATTTAGTTGTTTATGGGCGCCAGAATTGGTTCGCTTACCACGAACTACAATTCAAAAATAATATATAAGTTAAAGATATTCTAAATTTGTTTTATCTTTTTATCACTGTATCTCAGGGATGAGATTCGGCACTTGACGATTGTCAGCAACAGAAAACTATAGGTAAGATATCAAAGAAACGCAAGACGAACATAGACAAACGATTTTTAATTAAATATAAACGGTAAAATAATGAAATATTTTATCAATCAATAAATTGGCGATACATCTTTAAATTCAAAGAAATGCTATTAGCGCAAATCTCCTGATATACGATTTTCTGAGTTATAATATTATTTACCTCAAACGCAAGTAAATTTCGCTCAATTATTTTAATCCTATGTGTTCTGAATGTACATTCATAACGTTCAATCTCAACTGTCGCTATTGCTAATACGATCTTCGTGTGGTGTGTTACTCTGTGGTTGACATAATTTAGTTTACAAAATGAAGAAAAATGTGTGGCGTGTTTGGAATATATATAGTTTATTTATTTGATGAATTTAGTAAGTATTTATTTTTTTAATATGAGTTTAGTGTTTATGTCCGATATATAAGTGGAGATTAATTGTCTAAAGCTAATGTTTAACTAATAAATTGATACCAAAAATAATATAACCTAACATATAAATATATCTGAATGTTTTTTATAGGAGAAATTCAACACAACACAAGGTATAATGTTCGTAATTGGTTCTTCTTGAACCAGCATGTGATGCATTTGTAGAAAACGATCGCCTATGATCGAATAAGCGAAACTCAGGATGTGATGAGATGTGAAATTATTTCACCAATAGAAATATCTTATCAATATTAAGATATATGTATAGTCGTCCAAATTATATTTAATAAGGTAATGTTCAATCTTACCAATATCTAGACGAGATCACAATTTTATCACTTATTTATTAACGTACGAATGATATTTTTAGTTAGTTCACTTTTCAATATTGTACTAAACACTTTAGTTAACTTTATTTTAGGTTTTTTGTTTAAATTATATCAAGTTTTAAAATTTTTGGAGAAGAGAACACGTCCTCCATCTAATTAATTCACACGGCGTCTCCCAAGCTCAGAATCAACAACATTCAAATGTTTTTATTTTTGTTTTTCATTATTCTTTTGTCCATAAACAAACATTGTTTTTATCGAATCAAAATACCTTTTTCTGCGTTATTGTAGACAAATTCACTGTGACTCTATGCACTCCGAATTACTCTACTCGAACTATTAACAGAACGTTGGTTTCCGCGTTGATATTTTGACCTTGACGTTTCATACAAATAATTGAAAAGTTTATGCAATATACGGGGTTTCTGAAAGTGTTTAATAAAATATAAAATTATAATAGTTGAATTTTGGTTTCAAATTCATGTGATCCTATAAACAGTGATCATCATAATTATGTACAAAATTATATTTGACGTAATTTACTTGTCGTTATTGTATCTTCTGTACTTTGAAATATACTTTAAAGAAAAATAGTTACTAAATTAAATAGTAATCTTTTGAATCAATTTATCAATTATATACTATTCATAAATATTTCTCGACATGTTTAAATTATGTCCTTATGGATTATTTCCTTTTATTGAATTTTTATTACTACTGCTACTAAGATTCACATTATCTGAGTGATGCTAATGATTTAATTTAACTTGATAGATATTTTTCACTTTAATATATATATATATATATATATATATATATATATATATGTATATATATATGTATGTATATATATATATATAATTTGAAGAAAGATATTTGCCAACTTATTTGTAATGGATATTTTGGTGGGAATGTGGCAATAAGACACCAGGGTAAACTCTTTTAGATATTTATTCCCGAGCTTTGGAACTTGTGATGTGATAGATGTCATCTCTAAATATTGTTCACTCATACCTCGATTTTCATTTAAAAACTCAACGGAATTAATTAATAATATTCAAGATATAAAACTACCCCATAATTCTAAATTAATATCGTTCGATGTAACAAATCTATTCCCTAGTATACCCACTAAAGAAAATATAACTCTTGTTGATAACTTGCTCACGTACAATAATGTTAATCCAATAATTCACTCTGATATCATTACTGTATTAAAAGTGTGTTTGAATCAAAATTATATTTCAATGAAGAGGTTTATAGCAGTAAAGACGGTTTGATTATGGGCAATGCCCTCAGCCCCCTACTAGCAGAATCTTTCATGGATAATAGAAAAATAATAATTAATATTTAATGGGACTGTTAAGAGTCTGTGTATCATACTATTGAACGCTGCTAGTTTATGACTGAATAGGTGGACCGAACTATTATGAATTGTAATATCTGTATGTGATGGTTTATGAAATATAGAAAAATCATGTTTATTATTTAGATTTGAAATTGTAAGGTCTAGAAAGTTTATAGACTTATTTTGTTCAAGTTCTACGGTAAATTTGATATTTTTGTGAATCGTGTTTATGTAAGTAATGAAGCTCTATTTGTACCGATGAGCCTTAAAAAAGACCCAACTAATAAATAAGAAACATTGAAACAAGGAGAACTGTTCATATTTGTATGCAATACTTTCGATACACACTGTATTATATGTATAATAAATAATTTTGAAAGATTCGGTATACAAATCAAATTTGACATTTTAATTTTCGGATGACGTTTATGTAGAATATATTTAATGATAGACAGATTATATTACAATTTGGAGAATATATTTGAAATTTTAAAATACAAATGTCTCTGCTATCAGAATTACAATGGTAATAAAAGAATTCAAATCTCTCTTTGTTATCGGGAAACATAAATTAGTATTTTTTTTAAAAAAAGGAATTTTTCGTAACTACAGGAGAAGAGATTTATTTATTTGAGAAAAGTTTAGTCAGTTGAATTTGAAACCCCCAAGAGACAACATCGAAATAAGAGTTGTCTCAAATTTTGTTGAGAATTTAATAAAAATTATAACGATACAATCAGATTATGAAGCCAAACTTTGTAAAGCCAGTGCGTGCATAATTCATAGAAGAATTGCATCGTAGCAAGTGTAAGTGGTATCCAGTTTCTAAATTAGATATTTAGAAAGTTTTGCAGAATTCTAAATACATTTAGAATACGTACGAGTTTTCCTGTCCTATTTGGTGAGTCCACTCCAGTTTAAAATTATTTCTCGACAATTAACAGGCCTTTTTTAAATACTTTTCGAAAATAGATGCATCTATAGAATAATATTAGCCAAACCGAATTAACGTTATACATAAAAGATCTTACATCAAGTGAAAAATTTTGAATAGACAATTTGAAGACAAATTTGCGTTCTTTGACATTGATATACGTCAAGGGTATATTAAACTTTTGCATACAAAATTTACAATTAGCCACGTTTTAGAATAGGTTGTAGTAATATTAAGATTGGTAGAAATTATTATCTTTGTTTCGTTTACAATATTTTGGGAAATAATAAAACTTTTATAATTTGTTATCTGATTATATAATGTATAATTTTGATTCCAACTCACTGTGGTATTTATTTAGTATCTATTTTCAACGTATTTAACATTTTGCATCCTATAGTAATTTTGATTTAATCAGTGACATTTGCTTAATTTCCAGTGATAATTAATTTGTAAATTTCATAAAATAATTCAAGTGCCTTTTATTATATAAAAAAACAGTTACTCGAGATTCGGAATATAGAATAATATTTGATTGGAATAATATTTGAAAATTACAAAATTTTAAATCCAGAAATTAATATTTATTTGGCCGGGCATTGTTTGACAACTACTGTCAAAAGTAAATTAGGTTACGTACGCTACTAAAGGTGT
This sequence comes from Galeruca laticollis, assembly GCA_963921935.1. Classification (NCBI taxonomy): domain Eukaryota; kingdom Metazoa; phylum Arthropoda; class Insecta; order Coleoptera; family Chrysomelidae; genus Galeruca; species Galeruca laticollis. The sequence continues at coordinate 240,774,264 of OY998177.1, read as the reverse complement.
GTGTACAAGGGTGTTGCTAGAATCACAAATTGTGAAAACGTCGACAAGTAATAATTGTATATCGTTATATTCATATATCAACTATAATATAACTATAAATTAGATTGAATATATAATTATATATGTATATATATATATATAAATATATATATATATATATAAATATATATATATATATATATGTATATAAATATATATATATATACATATATATATATATATATATATATATATATATATATATATATTTCGTTTATATTTCTTGGGAATTTTTGGTCCTGGATTAATTAAACATTAGATGGTTTTTAAATTTATAATGTATTTCATTAACACGTTTCATCAGAATATAAAAAACACTAAAAGAGAATTCGTTCTTAATATCCTAGTGTATACAACGTAAAACTATGACATACCTGTGGATTATATTCCAGCGAGTGCCACATCACATATTAAAATAAACTAAAATAAAATGAACGTCAACGATACATTTAAAAACATTTTACAAGTACGGTGTGTGTACATCAACTTTCATAGTAGTTCTGGTGTCTAATCCTAATGGTATTATTTGAGAATGTTGTTGAATCTTGCCTTAAACATTTTGTGTCGGTTTTGTAATTTAGGTTTTTTTTTATTTCTCTGTATTTCTATCGTTTCATAAATTTCTTCTTTTCTTGTGATACTTTCATTTTTCAAAATTTTTGTTTTCAAAATCAAAACTATGTTTTTTCTCTTGCATATGTGTTGTTAAGGCAGTTTTATTTTTGTTATCGTACTTGTGACCATTTAATCGATTTTTCAAATATTGGCTACTTTGCCCGATGTAGAGACTGCCGCAGTCCCCGCATGGAATTTGATAAACAATATTGCTTTTCTTTTGATCAGGAATTTTTGACTTTAATTTACTGAAGTTGGATTTTGAGAGGTTGTACCCTTTATGTGCAATTGTAATGTTATGGTTTTGAAAAATGTTGCTGAATTTTTCGGATAGTCCTAGTATCCTAGGTACTTTTGTTTGTTTGTTTTGTTTTTTTGAGGTTTTGATTATGGAAGTTATGAATGCGTTTTTTAAAGATGGTGTTTATCAGTTTTTCTGGGTAGTTATTGCTTTTTTTATAGAATTTTCACGGAATTCTGGGCAAGACAGTTGCACGATTGCACGATCGGCGAGACCAATGATTACCGACTTTTTTTGGGACATGGGGTGTTGTGAATTGAAATGCATGTATCTGGTTTCTTTCGTATACCACTCTGTTTTTATACTATTGTTTTTGTGATGGAGTGTTAAGTCCAATAATGAAATTTTGTTTTGTTTTTATATTTCTATTGTGAATTGAAGTTTGTTGTGGTAACTGTTAAATTTATCTAGGATGGTTTGAGTTTTATTTTATGGTACGGCAGTGATACAATCATCTACATAGCGAAAGAAAAAAGGGGTGTGAAAGTTTAAACTTTTTAGAATGGTTTCTTCCAGGTCTTCCATCACTATCTGGGCTATTACGCTGGATATTGATGCTCCCATAGCACAACCATCAATTTGTTTGAAAAATTTTTCTTTGTACATGAAATAAGTAGATTTAAGAGTAAGTTCTATAGCTTCTAGAAACTCATTTAAAGGAATATCGGTATATCTACTTATTTTGTCGAATTTTTTTGTTATTATTTCTTTAGCTTTTGTTATTGGTATGCTAGTGTATAACGATATATATATATATATATATATATATATATATATATATATATATATAACAAAGTCAATTGTCCGTTTATTTAATTTAATTATTATATGTTATAAGTTAATTTATTTAATTTATCAAAATTATAAAAGTTATAATGTCATACAAGTCGTGTTTAAAATGTAGACTTGACTTTCCTTCGGCTAGCTCCTAATAAATATAATTTAATGTTAATTTAAAATTTTTCATAAAGTCGGAAGCATGAAGACTCCTCCCTTTGAGTTCTGGATGCACAAATAAAATTAATTCTGAATATCTACTTTTCAAATAGACATATATTACTTAATTCAGAAACTAAGTCTTTCCTGAATACATACCTTCGATTTTAATGATTTCAAAATTCTTGCATAGATTGAATGGAGTAAAAAAAATTTTTTTATAAATTTATTATGGACATGAATAAAATAAAATACCAACATTTTCTATAAAAAATGATTTAATAAAATTTGCATTATTTTAACATAAATTCTTCCTTATACCACTCCTGCATTCCATCCAGTCATGCGCATTGAATAGCTTGGTGAATTGCTTCGGCGCATAAGAGAAATGTGTGCTCTTATAGAGATACACGCAACACTGAACGTGGATTTACAGTCAACGTTATATGTAGAAACTGTTCAGACACTATTAACGTTCAGAAGTTTTGTGAAGTTATTAATATGTTATTTAAAATTTAACCATACAATTACACACACACATATATATATATATATATATATATATATATATATATATATATATATATATATAAAAGCAATGTGAATGAATTAATATGAGGATAGTAATGGATAGAGAAAGTTAAGCACGCATCAGAAGAAAGAAGAAGACATGGAAGTTATATGAACATATGTACAACGTAAACTATTGATGATGTGATTTTATTTAACGAGTAAGTACTATACTATCTAGAAATTAAAATTGTATGGATATCCATAGATATCATATGATTTTCCTCATATTATAAAGTTTTGGCCTTTTTACGATATCATTTAACCGTTCAAAAAATTATGTTTTTATTGTTCACTAAGTTCTTTTGGAATTCCAAAATTAATATGCAAAAACACAGACCTTACTTCTCGAAGCTTCGGTACCTGAATTCAGCTAGCGTCCTCCAAATTCTTGACGATCTCTCATCGGAGAAATGCACCTTTCCGTTCACTCCCGTTTATACACAGAGTTTAATAAACATTAATATTACTCTTTTAATCCCTTTATGGGCTTGAAACTTTACTTTTTTTATATTATTTTACAAAAATTTCGTTATAATTCCCTGTTTTATTGTCTAACTATTTACATTTAATTAAACAAATTCTACAACCTAGATTAATTATTCATACATATGTAATTGTATAGTTTTAAATTTTTGAATTTTCACTAATTTTGTCTTACATAAACTCATAGTTATTTCCAAATTTATCTTTATTATACTACATTCAATTATTAACGAACAAATTTAGGTTAGCAAGAAAATTACTAAAGTTGATTACTTCCTGTTTAAAAAGATTATTGAATTATTATATTTCCTTGACAAATACCTTGGCTCTGTTCCGTATGTCACCAATTATAAAGTTTTCTTTCAATTCTTTTTTTCAATTTTAAACCTTTACTAATATCATCAGTAAATATAGATAACTAATTAGTGAGTTGAATATTAATTTTTGTTATTTCAGGTTACAAGTAATACTGTATTCAGTTTATCCAGATAATCACGTAGCTGCGTTCAGAGTATTTGGAAACATGTTGACATTAACTTGACCTTGGATAAATTGTTAAGGTAAAAATTTTATACTTATTCATACAATGTTGTTGTTATAATTTTTATTCATTATCCTTTAAATCCTTTAGGTAACTGCTTTTCTCAATATCTAATAATATATTTGCTTACTTCATTCTAATTCTTTTTATATGAATTCTTAATTTTTAAATTGGCTGTGTCTAATGATACACCCTACGTATTAATATGACATTTTAATGTGTTCTAATTTGAGAATAATTTTTATATAATAGAGGACTAGTTCAATATATATATATATATATATATATATATATATTTAAATGAAATGCAAATTAATATAGTGTTAAACACCTTTAAATGAATTTGGAATCCTGAAGAGAAGCATATAGTCTGCTTGTCAATTATCCGAAGAAAGCTAGGAGCAATGATGGTCCCAAAGGGGAGCTCAAGAAGTTCTCCATCTCAAACCCGTAAGTTTTAAACTTGAAATATGGAAGTTTTTTAAAATTAATAAACTAGGTAGGAAATGAATAAAGAAATCAATTTTGGAAAGGAAAGGGGGGCGGTATCCACATGTCATGTGACTAGTGGCAAACAAACCACCGTCTCAAAGGTCACTCTGAAATATCAATACCCTGCAAATTCACAGAGGGGACGTGAGCCTCCTCATATCATGTCTCACAACTGATCAAACCGATGTTATCATCATGGATGGTTATGATCAAAGCCTTTATAGAGACAGAGACAGAAACTTCATTCCAGTTCAATCGGAACAATACATAATAAAACTAAAAATGTGTATAATATTTGGAGAAATATTTATGTGTGATAACTGCAATTATTTTATATTGTAGAAAATAACACCTAAATTGTAAAATCTAATGATGTGTTGATTATAATGTTAAATAAAATTTCGCATATTTTTATAAAATTAAGTTTACGCCACTGTCTCAGATTATAATTAATATGATTAATGATCAAAGGGCATAGTAGGCTATTGTGAATGAGTACTAACAAAGCGAAAAGATATATTGAATTGACAAAATCAGTTGCAGGCACAGAAAACCGTTCTTGGCAGTTAAACACAGTCGCTCCCTCTCTAACAATTAGTAGAAGTATTAAGGAAAAAAGTTGAAGGTGATAAATTCACTAAGCAATAATTGTTACTAGAAAATTATGTGCTTTATTTTTCACTGTAGCCACTCGAATTATAAATAAATAAAATAAATATGCGCGAGTGCGAGCTTAACATTGACCTAATTAATTCAATGAGACTACAGTTACGTTATTAAAATGGATTATTGCCCCTAAACTCATAAGCTTATCATTATTTAACATTTATCGTTTGTTTATATTTTATCTAATATTTAAGCTCTTCTAAGCATGAGAACCAATATCTTAGCTGTGATCTTCGTAAGTGTATACTAGTCAAATTGTTAAGACAAGAATAACTTCTTTTATTGTTATAATCTCGGTTTATTGAATAAATTTATTTTTAAAAACAATCTTTGTTAATCAAATTATTTAAATCTAGCTTCAATATTTGTAAAAGTTATTTTTCTTATTTTTTTTTAAGTATGAAGAATTTTGAATTTCAACCGTGGCTTCGACTATACTTTTTCTACGATTATCAAATAAAAATCAAAACAACATATAGAATTGCTAACTCCTAAATTTCTGGAGAAGCTGTGGTGAAAATGATCCCTGCTGTTAGTATCAAACAATAAAAAGGAATGAAGCCATGTAATAGCTTATTAATTATATAAATTTACTTACTTTTAATGTAGTATTGATCAGTTTTGATTTAAAATTTAAACAATGGATAATTAAAGATTTTGACAATCTACATTTATGACAGTTGACAATTGTTGCTAGATAGCGTTTTCTATTTTGTACTTATTTTTTAATAAAAATCTATACTGGCTCTGAAATGAAAAAAAAAGAATGCAATGTACAAAAGAAAATGTTACAAAGTTTAGAATGTCAATAAAAGTAAATACAAAAACGTTAGTAATTAATTTATGCTGGATAGCTGACTAGAGAAAAAGAAAATACAATGTTCCAAGGAAAATTTACAAAAGTTAAAATTATAATAGGAGAACTATAAGCTACAAAACAAAACACAGGTACATGACTGGCAAAGTCGTAGGGGCTAATAACTGCCATATTATCATCTCACGAGGATAAACTCAAAATCTCACTTTTTAACTATTTCTAAACAGGTATTTTAACAAGCTTGTACACAAAAAAACAGTACGAAAAAGATGTTAAGTTTCATGGTTCTTAATACTTGAAAATATAAATAAAAATTGGAAGCATTGTATCTATTTCTCATCTGGGTAATGTATTTCAGGACATCTCTAGACCCCCCTCACATCCTTAATTAATTTTGTTAACAAAAATATAATACTTCGACAGTACAATAGTGGGCTTTCTTGTTGATATAAAACATGGGGTGGCATAAAATTATTATGGTGTGTGTGTGGTATCCTACATTTAGTTTGTTTGATCACTTATTAAGATAGGAACATTCTGCTTTAATATGCTATATTACGAAAAAGAAATTGTAGGCTTGTATTAATAATTATTATTTTCGAGTAACAAACTCAATGGCAATAAAATTCGATTTTCCGAATCCATATATGAAAAAATGAATATAGCACCTACGCGAGACTTTTTCCATACAAAAAAATTGATTCCAGCAATTATTTCTAGTTGATTGACTTTTTATGAGATTATTGTGTCATATAATTGAAAAATTTCACGTTTTTTGTTATAATTTGAATTCTCGCATAAACGCCCACCTTTGATGTTTCATATTTCCAATCCCTATTGTTATCGCACACATTTCAAACGTAATTTTTTTAATGAATGATTTCAATTACCAAATTCTTTGAAAACGAATCAAATAATTGTGATATTTATATTGCTTTCAAAGTACATTATGGGTAAATAAATGAAAAACCCGCTCAATTTCTAAATACAGTTGTTAGAATTGTTGTGGTATAAGGAGATTAAAAAAATTAAACCCACAGAAAATCATTAATTTCTGAGATTTGGAATCCATATATACAAAATTTAGTAAAATCACTTTTAGATCGTGTTATGTACAATATTTTTTATGTAGTCGTTTTTTATGTTAAAAAGGATAATGTTGAGGAACACGAGGAATTTTTTATTCATGAATCGACAACTGACACAAACACAGAACCAAAAAGCTGTCATTGAGGTTCAACGATACCAATAGTTGTCTGGACCGTGTATCTACGGGGACTTATTGGCGGGTATGGTCTTTTGGGGTGCACGGTGCGTGTGCTGCTGGCGGCAGTGGAAACAGATATAGAACGTTCGCTATTCCGCGATATTTTAGGAGGGTAATTGTTATTCTTGGCGCAGGCCATGGTGGAGAAGTTGTTTCCAGGTTGATGGTAATCCCTGGCTGTCGTCCATGGTATTTAAACAATTTTTCTATTTCGATAGCTTCTTGAATTATTCTGGACTTCAAGGATCGAAATTGATTGTGTGTCCTGTCTGGACACGATGTTTGGCAAAGGTGGAAGAATGATCGGAATTTCTGACATACAATGAGTGTTCTTTTGCTCTAACAGAGAAATGTCTGTTGGTCTGACCTATGTAGATGCGCGGACAATTTAAGCAAGGTATTTCATATACTCCATGCTGTTCATTGGGAATTTTATCCTTGACAGATCTGATTAGCTTGGAGATTTTCTGTTGGGGTTTGAAGATTGTTTGAAAACCATGGGGTTTGAAGATTTTACAGATTCTGTCTAAGTCGATGGGGGAAGGTGATGGAGTGAAAGTTCTTAATGCTCCAGTTGATTTGGGATTCCTTGTAACCGTTTTGAATAAGAGTTTGTTTTATAAAATTGATTTCTGATGGTCGATTGGATTCGTCACACAGAGAGATGGATCGGGATATGATATATATATATATATATATATATATATACTAATATAGTTCTGTTATTTAAAATTTAAAGTAGATTCAGTACTTTTGGAATACCCAGTATTGTATGTGTTTCAACATGTTTGATTTACCCAGTATGTAAAAAAACAAGTTTATCAATATTTCAATACATGTATTAAAATTTAAAATAACTTGAATTTATTTTCAAAAAAAAATTATAAAATAGAAATTAATACTGCAATGCTTGTAAGAATCGACTCCCTGTAGATAAGTCATATTGTACAGAGCCAGAGCAAATATGTTTACATTTATTTAGGATAATTTCAGGTTCTGAAAAATATTATTAAATTTTACTCACCTTTTTAAATGGTAGGTTGGCGCACAGACATTTTTTGAACTATAATAACAAATCTTATTAAAATAATTTAAATATATATGTATACTATCTATATCAAAAAATATTACAATATATATATATATATATATATATATATATATATATATATATATATATTGTTATAAAAACGTTTACTTTGTTATAACAATATTTACTTTGATACTATTATTAGTTTTAAATTTTAAATATTTTCAATTTTATTCCTAGCTTAAATTATTGTCGGGGCATGAGATGCTACTTTTCTCTTTGGGTTCCGGCGCCTAAGTTTAATACCACTAGCTCTTCTTGTAAAATAAATTTTTTATTGTTATGTCACAAATCATTGAAATTAATATTATAATTTTCCAGTACGCTTATGTATTATATGTGCAATATGATATTGGCCTGTTTTAGTATACGATTGGCATCTATACGTTTTACATCTCTCTCTAACGATATGCTCAATCTATGTATTTATTAAAATAAAATCTGTGTAATGAAGGAAATACATTTCTGCTACTATATGACAATTTAATAATTAGAGATATGAAATATTTGTATGAAAAAGAGTTACATGCGTTGTGCGTTCATTTCTACAATTATCTTAATAAGTGAATATTATATATACAAGTAAAAAATTTCATAACCTCACAATGTGTTCTATACTCATAAATTTGTGGTGAGTACACGTTATTGGTGTGTCCATTTCCTTTACAATAAATTTATTAAATGGTTATTATATACTCAAGGAAATTAATATTCTTACAAGGTGTTCTATACAATAAAATTTTAGGTGAGACATATTATTATTCTTGAGAATTATATTATTGGATCCAATAAACAAAAGTACACTAACCTGTATTCACTATTTTCAAACAGAAGCACTACGAGGTTGTATTTGTCTCTGGTTCTGGGGAGATGCTGCTACCATAGTCTCGCAATCTTCAAGAACTTTCCATATACAAATAATTTACTCGAGTACTAGTTTTTGTTATTATTTAACGTTTTTTCAGTTTATATTTCATATTTCTTAACATTCTTTGAATTTTAGTCTATAATTTCACTCCGCTCTTCATATATATGGCTTCTTTCTCGGTTTCCCGACGCTCACTCTCTTTTTTTTTATCAACAAACTATTCCCACAATTTTCATGTATTATCAGATGTTATACAATTGTAATGTTCGAAATTTTCTTCTTCATTTTCAACACTTATTTGTTCATGATATTATATATATTATATGATATGATATATTATAAATAGTTTATATTTTTACATACAGTCTTCTTATTTGGATAATACATTTTTTTAATGAAATACAGTCTTTAATTGGTATACTTTTTTATGAATATAAAATAAATTCTACAATCTATATTTAGTTTTCTACATATATAACTTTTTTTTCAATAAATTTAAAATCTATAACATTATTTTACTTAAACTATTTTTAATTTCCTTATTTCAAAAATGCAAAATTACTATATGTTTATTTTTATATGCAATTTAATAGACATTACTTTGACAGTTGGTATTCTGATAGTTTATTTTTATTTTGAAGTTTGTGTTCCAGTTTCTTTTTGTCATTTCATAACTTGAATTATGTCGTATACAGGGTTTGCCAAAACTTATATTTGAATATTATCATTGTAATGTTTTTGTTATTTATTTAAACAGTAAACGGGTGGGATAAACTTTAAACACTCGGTAGGTTCACTTACTTAATTTATTTATTCACTACACTATTCCCTAATTATATACACAGCATCACTTAAACCAATTTATATAAACAGTTCACTAATTTATATTCACTTATACACTTGTTTATCTCACGATGTCAAATTATCAACTAAAGTTATCCGCTGATCGGTCCTTTATATATATTAGTGCCTTTTTTACTAGAGAATTCTAGATTGCGTTTTACACATACAAAAACAATTGGCTCTCGCATTTTCTTCAACGACGAAGCATCATTTTATTTTCAATATTTTCGTTAGTGCATTTGCCGTGGCAATGAGTTTGCATGAACACAGAGAAGAATATTAGTTTAAAACATATTATTGGTTGATCATTCGAAACCAATAAAAAGTCTTACAATGGAAATATTAATAATAGTAGGAGATAAAATTGTGAAAAATGAGTTTAATATGAGAAGAAATAAACAGTAAGACGAAATATACGAACAAACATACCCAAGAAGGGGGGCAAAATATCGAAGATATTGGCAGGAATTATGAGAAACATTGTACCAGGAAACAGATGGAAATAAACTGAAAACAGCAGGTTAATGAATGATGGAATCGTGTCCTAGAAAAATAAGCTTCAAGAAGGGGTGAAACAAGAAAATAATTTATCTTTTTTTTTAATCGATACTGAATATTTGAAGTTAGTGACTGATTTGTTGGTATGCGGGGAAAAGGTGAGGTGTGTAAATTTTTATTAATAATCTAATATTTTTATTAAAGTTTCCGATTTTGCGTACTATATAATTTGATTATTCTGTACACGATTTTATCCAATCTTGTTCTACTTTGTAAATAAAAAGAAAATGGTAGTTAGATAATAGTTAGATTATAACTATTTCAAACATTTTTCTAATGTTTACAAAAATTTCTCCATAGCTTTTAACACAGAGACGACATTCTTGTAATACTTTCTGCCTTTTAAATGCATTTTTAATAACATTTCCGTTATTATTTGAAAACTGCGTCGCTTTATTTTTATTTCGTTAACGAGAATCTCAAATTCAAACAAAAATACAACGTGCACGGCACCATTAGATACAATTTTTTTCCCACATAGAGTAAAAATGTATTTTTATTGAAATAATATTCTGTGATAATGTTTCTGCTGTGATTTGGGAACATTTTAATTGAAAATTAATCTCGTGTTTATCAGAAACAAACCAGAGGCTGTACAAATATTGATTTGAATTATTTCATTTCGGTGTTATTGACCGAATGTTTTTTATGCCTCGTCACAAGCGACATGCTTATTTGTTTTGTCCCGAAACAGGTTCAAAATATTTTTATGTCGATTAGATATAGTTCATATGTAAATATTTTGTAAATGTGAAAATAGGGCCAATTGTTATTCCTATAAATTCCAAAAATTCTTATTTATTGTAGCATAAGTGAAGAGAAAAATGGAAACCGGCCATTTTATGTTGGATATGGTATCTAGGAAAAACACCGCTACATGTAGATATATCCCGGTTGATTATTTCCATTGCATCCAAGAAAAAATAGCCAGAGGTATTAGCCACGATTTCTGCACGTTATCTAAATATTTTTAAAGGTCGGCGAAAGGGTTACAGTACAGTTTTGCATGGTTTGCGTTTGCGATATTATAGAAACATAATATTTTAAATCACTGACATACAAGACAAAGTGCTGCGGAACAAGGACAGATCCTTGATGAATGCCACTAGATACAGGTCCAATAGGTAATATATTCTTCTTTCTGGAATATTCCACTCAGCTACACTCTCTATGTCTTGCTCTTGAAGTATCTGAGGCGTACCATAATTGTCGACTATTTGTTGAGTCACTGTATCGGTTGGATGCCCAGTTTTTGGAATAAAAACGGTTATGGCTTTCCCTTCCACTATGGTATTTATGCCTCGCCTCACTTTAACTACCTGTATTGATTTCTATTTCTCGGACTCTTCCCGGTATTTGAGATTGTATGATATTATTCTATAAACTAGTAGAAGACTGTAGATTCTATGTATATTCTAAATGGAACACTTACCAAATATCTGGGTGAAACCAAGGAACCCCAACTCCGGCTGTCCTGTCCAAGTTTTGCCAAATAAAACTAGGGATTAAGGTACGGATAAAAGGGTAAATAGAGGAAATTGACAAACTCGTAGTTTACACAATGTTTCACCTAAATTTACTATTATTTTCGATTGAAAAATGCTTCTATATCGAATTATTAACGATATTTTTCGATGATGATGGCTTATTCAAGTGCTTTATTCCAACTCACTATTGTAACTACTTTTTCTAATAATACTGATTATCTATATCGGACCGGTCTTTACAAGCAAGGTGTGTTGCCTATTACTAAAGAATCAAAATTTTAGTATTGGCGCAAACAGAGATAATCCTCAAATGTGTGATCTATATAGTTGTTCTGCGTGTCGTACATCCTGCTTACAGCGTCCGCATTACCATATCTGCTTCCAGGGCGATGGATGATACATAGCTAATGTTAGAGTCCATCTGGTCAATCTTGAGCTGGGGTCCTTTAAAGTGAGAATCCACTTCTGTGATCCGTAATGATGGTGAACCTCTTCTCGTACAGGTAACATCGAAAGGTTTTAACCCCAAATATCACTCCTAGTAGTAATTTCTCGGTAGTGGTATAGTTGAGTTCAACTCTGCTTAGTTTCCGGTTAGCGTATACTATTGGCCTTTCTTTACCTTCTCTAATTTGGCTTAGAATTGCACCTACTCCAATTTCGATGGTCAGGCGAAAATCTTTCAACACCTTCGGAATAACATGTTAAATCTCATTCCTTAAAAGAACAATAATCATTTTGCCCTTTCAGGTACCCGCCAATAATCTTTTTAAAACAATGAAATTGACTGTCTCGACCCTTACTTCGTGGAATATGCTCATATTAGTGTTTTTAAATGAAACTCACGGTTTCTAGTGAATTCCACAATATAATACAAGTTATTGAAAATTCCAAAAAATTGACAATTGTTTCGATAAATCAATATCATCGTCAGAATGACAGAAGTTACATTTCATTTTATGCCTACCTGATGTTTAGTAGTTATTTTTGGCTAGAGACCAAGAAGTAACCTAACTTGTGATTGGCTTAATATATGTTTATAGAAAAAAGAAGAAGATGTGATATTACAAATATTGAAGCTTAGATATTATTAGCCCTATGGTGATATCCTGGATATCATTTTTCCAATTAAGATCAGTATAACTGTGCAATGATATAGAAAACCAGGAAAATTATATCTGCTGATCTTTACAACTAATATATCCTAAACAAGCTGATGAAATTAAAACTTTTAAAACCATCACATATGCAGGAAATATTTCTAATAATATTTCAAAAACAATATCTTCTGCAACGAATACAACAATTTCTTTTAAAATAGAAAGTAACGTTAGTACAAAATTGTTAAATGTAAAAACAAAAATACCACTATTAAAGAAGTCAGGTATATATAAACTCAAATGTCCAGAATGAAATGCTGTCTATTTGGGTCAGACCCTTAGGAATTTTGAAATACGATACAGTGAGCACTTACGAGCATACAGATTAAAACAACCAGATAAATCCCACTACGCAAAACATCTACTTGACACCAATCATTCATTGACACCTAACACAGAACTAGAAGTGCTGCATAATTGTGAAAAGAAACAAGAACTGGATTTCCTTGAAGAACTGGAAATTAGAAGACATTTAAGAAACCCACAATATGAAGTTGTCAATGAACAGTTAAATCTAGGGAATTCTCCACTAATAAACTGTCTTCTTAAGTGATAATTGTAAAGATCAGCAGATATAGTTTTCCTGGTTTTCTATATCATTGCACAGTTATACTGATCTTAATTGGAAAAATGATATACAGGATATCACCATAGGGCTAATAATATCTAAGCTTCAATATTTGTAATATCACATCTTCTTCTTTTTTCTATAAACATATATTAACCCAATCACAAGTTAGGTTACTTCTTGGTCTAGGCAAAAATAACTACTAAATATCAGGTAGGCATAAAATGAAATGTAACTTCTGTCATTCTGACGATGATATTGATTTATCGAAACAATTGTCAATTTTTTAGAATTTTCAATAACTTGTATTATATTGTGGAATTAACTAGAGACCGTGAGTTTCATTTAAAAACACTTTTTAAAACAAAGTCACAATAACAAAAATTATACATTAAATCGCCTAGTTTACGAAATGATGAACAATTTTTTGTTTAATTTTGTTTCGCAATCATTTCCTTCGCAACAAATATTAAATTCCTTTTTTTTATATATTCTACAGGTTGTCTCAATTCAATTGATTGCTTTTATACATTTTATTCTCTTCAATTATATTACAATTATAATAAAAATTAACCCATGTACACCTAATTGGCAGGTATTATCTCCAGGAAAAAGGTAGTCAATCATACAATGGCATTTTTAATAATACTATGCTTTTTGCTTTTAAACGCTACCAAATTTATTAAGAAAAAGTATGACCGTGACTGAGAAATTTTTTTTATTGAAAATATCCTTGTCAAGATGTGAGGAGGTTTAGTTTATCTATACATTTTATTAGAAGAAAAATATGTCATCAGGAAAAAGGATTAGGGGTGTTTTCGAAATTAAAGCGACAAGAGATTACATCCGAATCTTCGTGTCTATAAAAGAAAAAAAAAATGATATGGCGATCATTTAGATTCGAAAAAACTGCGGCCTTTCTGATTCTTTTCTTCTTGATGTCATTGATGACTCTTTTTATTTCTTATGTTATTTGAGCGTGAAATTGCAGCGACTCGCCTTCATGCATTCGTACGTGTGAAAGTAATACAATTAAATTTTGATCTTAAAAAAAACGTGATCTTGACCCTACGTAAGTTAAGAACAATGTGTATTTTTATTATTGACCTTGAATTGCTATATGTATATAAGTTTAAGTGCCAATAAAATTCTCCATAGATAATCGTAAATCATCCTGTTATTGTCAAAATTGAATTGACTATAAATAGTACCTAGTAAAATAAAGACTATAATCCTGTAAGGAATACTTATTTATTCGAAGATATTTATTAAAGGAATTTATAAATAAATTAAATTTGCCTTATGTAGAAATATTTCTATGTCGTATTTATTATTTTCCTTACGCAAGTTACGCATGGTGGTGATTAAATTGAAAGAAAAAACATACGAGGGGCTGTCAAAAAATAATTTTATGCAATTTTTCAAATCTATACTTGCATTTTCGACAATATATAAAGTCAAAGCGATGCAGATTCGGAGTAAAAATTTTTAGTCAAAAAGTGGCATTTATGTGTTGAAGTTTGGTGGTGGTGAAGTAAGGACTTGCAGAGACTTGTGGGTACATATAAAACGTCCACATAAATCAGAATGCGGCTTTAATATTAAATTGAATAATCATCAATTTATGTCACATGGGATGATTGGAATTATATGGAATAGTCACATCAGTGTGAGTTACGAGGACATAATTCGCTGCACCTGCACCATATCATATACAATGTCATCCCTAAAGTATGCACCATATGGGAAACTTATTTATTAAGGGTTTATCGACGAAAATTTATTCTTGATAAAAGTTTGTGCATCCCCTAAAACTAAACATGCACCAACAAAATACAGTAAAACACACGTAATGTACGAGAAGCCTTCAAATATTTGATTTTAAGACAAGAGTAGTATTAGTAAAGTACTCTTATTTTAAAAAATCTCGGGATATGTTATTCAGAAAAGTTGTTCAGCATCAATAAATACATCTAGTTTTGAAGTAATAAAGTTTTATTTTTTTACCCATTTTTTTTAAATTTAAAAAAAATATTTGCTAAAACGATAAATAGACAACATCCTGTATACGACGGTTTATTAAAAAAGTTTATAGTATTTCAAATGACATAATAAATGTGTTAACCACGGTCAATTTTTCTGAGAAGTAAAATAATTTTCAAATTTTTTGGTGCAAATTTATTTTTATTTTTTGTTAACACCGAAAATTACTCAAAATTATACAGTTTAGTAATAAGAACTTAATATTCAATAATATCAAATCACAAAACATCTAAATAAAATAGGTATTTCGGATCAAACTCATTGATTTTCTGGAGATTTTCTTGTCCAAAATAATTCTTATATTCGCTTTAAAAACAAAAGCATGTTTCCGAAAGAAGTATTTTACATCTCAGTATGATGTTCATCCCGCAATATGCACAGTTCGGTTCTTCTTACACAATCCTTGACTGTATTCGTAATTTGCTCCGGTTGAATGGCCCTGACACAATTAGTAATTACATTTTTTAAATGTTCTCTATCCCTAAATGGACGATGTTTGTAAACTTCGTTCTTCAATAAACCCCATAAGAAGAAATCCATTGGGGTTAAATCTGGTGAGCGCGCTGGCATTGGATACTCTGAGTAACGTCCTATCCATTTTCCATTGAATGATTCATTTAAAAATTGTCTTATTGCAACACTACAGTGAATACTAGCTCCATCTAGCTGATACCAAATTCTTTCTCTTTGTCTACGCGGCATTTGATTTAAAATTGGTAATAAATCTTGTTGTAAAAACTGCAAATATCGGTTGGCATCAATGAAGAAGGGACCAATTACAGTATTGTTTAACAGTCCACATAAGACATTTACCTTGAATGAGTATTGGTCCTTGCACTCTATAGTGAAATGAGGGTTTTCTAAAGCCCACCACCTACAGTTCTGTGAACTTACGGTTCCATTAGTTGTAAATGTTGCTTCATCAGTCCATAAAATATTTATTGGGAACCGTGCGTTTTCTTCGTATTCTCCCTGATACCATGCGGAAAACTCAAATCTTGGAATAAAATCCCATTCTTTTAGGGTATTTATAAATTTTGGTTTGGAAGCTTTGAATTTATTTCTTCTTAAAATTTTTTGTACGGTAGTAATAGGTACATCAAGAGATGTTGATATTTGTTTAATTGATGTCTTACCATTTTCGATAACACTTAAATACACTTCCTCTTCCACTTCTCTAGATACTTTCGCAGCTGAGTGAGGTTTTTTGAAATTGTTGTTAATACTGCCTGTTTCTTTAAATTTATTTAAACTACGGGTAATTGTAGTGTGATTTACATTGCGATTTGAATGCCTGGCATTAAAAATGTTTGTAACTTGTCTGCTTGGAGTATTTTCCCCACACAACAATATAATCTCAACTATTTCTTGTTTTGTAAGCATCTTGATATTATTTAAATACTTATTATCAAACGTTAACAAAATAAGCAACAACCATAACTACGTATTGAATATTCAGCAAATATGTCACGTACTTAATGTCAAACATACGTTTGGTTTCAAAGCCAACTTAAAACACTTATTTTGGACAAGAAAATCTCCAGAAAATCAATGAGTTTGCTCCGAAATACCTATTTTATTTAGATGTTTTGTGATTTGATATTATTGAATATTAAGTTCTTGTTACTAAACTGTATAATTTTGAGTAATTTTCGGTGTTAACAAAAAATAAAAATAACTTTGCTCCAAAAAATTTGAAAATTATTTTACTTCTCAGAAAAATTGACCGTGGTTAACACATTTGTTATGTCATTTGAAATACTATAAATTTTTTTTAATAAACCGTCGTATACAGGATGTTGTCTATTTATCGTTTTAGCAAATAATTTTTTTCGTAGTCCCCATTTAAAAAAAATGGGTAAAAAAATAAAACTTCACTAAGATGGCCATGACTTCAAAACTTGATGTATTTTTTGATGCTGAACAACTTTCCTGAATAACATATCCCGAGATTTTTTAAAATAAGAGTACTTTACTCTAGTCTTGAAATCAAATATTTGAAGGCTCCTCGTACATTACGTGTGTTTTACTGTATTTTGTTGGTGCATGTTTAGTTTTAGGGGATGCACAAACTTTTATCAAGAATAACTTTTCGTCGAAAAACCCTTAATGAATAAGTTTCCCATATGGTGCATACTTTGGGGATGACATTGTATTATAATAATAATAACAATATTCATTCACCATTCAATTTGAATTATACAATGATTTTTAACATTCAATAAATGTAGATAAATAAATATAGAATTCCCACAGAAGGATGAACCTGTGCGTGGGTTGTAAGCATATTAAATAACATAGATTTCGATGAATAAAACCGTAAAAATAAAGTTTCTTCCGGTATTAGCAAAGATCACCAGAAGATATATAGATATCATATCAAAATCACTTACGGATAATACAGAAGAAGAACCTACCACTTCACAAACAAAACAACCAGCAATAAGATCACAATCAACAAAATAAAATTGCAAAAATAAATTTTTTCCCAGTGCGAACTGAAAGGCACGGCAAAAAAAATATTTTCGCAGATGTCACACCAAAAATCACCTGTAAATACTATAAAAAGAGCACCTTACTATATAATAACATTTTAACAACAATATTTTCTTCGTAACATTTCATAACATAATTCACAAAAAATCACTTTTCAAATTCCCAAGATTGCACGAGTATATGTAGGCTTAGAGATAGTATGAACCAACATATCAAACAGTGACTGTATTTCAGCTCGTTAAAACCGATATGGTCGTGCACAAGCAATTTCTTTCATACAAACATAAAAATAAACCTATACAATCATGCGAAAATGCATCACAGATTAAAGGAAGGGAAGTAATATAACAATCAAATATTAATAAAAAAGGGTGAAACGTGTGGAGAGGTAAGTTTGACCATATTCTAATTTATATACTAATTTTATGGTTTCCCTAATTATCAATGATTCTTTTATTAATAATTTTTTTGGTCTATAATAGCAAGAAGCTGTTTGAATTCAGGACAAATTTTTTAAGAAATCCTTTAATCATGTTCAAGGAATTAATAGTTGTTATATAAATTTTATACATATTGGGCAAATAATTGAAGATCTTGGCAGATAGATATAGAATATTCCTTTGTCCAATTGTTTTCCTACTTAAATTGGTAGCTGCATAATTTTTATTTTTTAACCTAGTAGAGTAGTTGTGTTCTATATTTCGTAAGATTTTTTATTTTTATAGATGTTCAATGTAATAGAGTAAACATATAATTGTCTGATATCCATGACCCTACTTTCCAAAAATAGTAACTTAGAATTATAGTCCATTTTTCTATTATATATAATTTTTAAAATTTTCTTTTG
The DNA here is from genome assembly GCA_963921935.1 of Galeruca laticollis. Taxonomy (NCBI): domain Eukaryota; kingdom Metazoa; phylum Arthropoda; class Insecta; order Coleoptera; family Chrysomelidae; genus Galeruca; species Galeruca laticollis. The sequence continues at coordinate 240,755,574 of OY998177.1, read as the reverse complement.
AAGTACTTCTATAGTTTTTAAATGTGTTTGTAAAATACCACCCCATCCAAGAATCCCGTAACTCAATCTTGACTTTACGAGTGAGTAATAAATTATTTTTAGTTGGCTAATGTCTAGAATTGATTTCAGATATTTAAATAAACTTTGAAAGTAGTAATCGTAAATACCTCGCAATGTCTCCAACATGTGCATCCCATTTTAAGTGAGAATAAATTTTTATTCCTAGGTATTTTATTTCATGGGTGGATTTTATATTCATATTTTGTGAACTTTCAATTTCAATTTCAGTGTAAGGTGGCAAGGAATTCTTATAACTACTGAATGGCATAAAATAAGTTTTGTCAAAATTAATTGTTAGCTTTTTATGTCTGAACCAATCGATAATTTTCGGAAAATCTGACTCTATTTTTATTTTTAAGCGTTCCCTGTATATAACAGCAGTATCATCGGCAAAACTGATTATTTTACTCTCCACTTCAACATCGAAAAGGCCATTAATATATTATAATATATTTAATGTTCTACTGTTTTTATAATTATGTATTATATGATTTTATTTGAAATTTGATTATTAGATGCTGTTGTTACAATCGTGGTAGTAACTACACTAATGTGAAAACACCTTTATCACTGAATATAACCTATTTGAAATTTTGACAGGAATTGTCAAATTATTATGCCCGGCTCAGATGAATATGAAATTTTATATTCTGAAAGATAAATTACTACAAAATCGACTTACTCGCTCTTACCTCAGGGAGGGTTCAAAGATTAAAAAAAAATTAATAATTTAAAATTTTAAATTTATAAATTTCCAAAGAATATTCCAAAATTGTCAATTATACTATTGCAAATCTATAGTGACTGCTTGTTCAATATATTCTAAGACCATTAAATTATCTAATGACATCTACAATTTTTCTGTCACTGAAAATTAACTAAATGTCACTGATTATATCAAAAGTTTTATAGGATCCAAAATTTTTCAAATTCAATGAAATAGGAGTTGAATTAATACCAAAGTGAGTTGGAATCAAAAATTATATATTATATACCATCAGATAACAAGTGAAAATGAATTATTATTCCCAAAATATAATAAAGAACAATAATCGTACTTTCTACGACCCTTAAAATTAAAAAAACAACCTATATACTAGAAGAACAACCTAATTAACTACTTATTCTAAACGTTCAAATCGTCGAAAATTACACTTGACGTGTATAAATGTCAAATAACTATATGCGATAAAATTGTCTATTCAAAAAAATTTTCTCTTCTCTTCATGTGAAATTTTATATATCTTTAACGTTAATTTTGTCAGTATTCAAAAATGTGATATAGATGCATCTATCTTAATTTTATTTAAAGGCCTGTTAATTCTTGAAAAATAATTTATAAAATCTGGACTGGACTCACCAACTAGGTATCAGGATCACTCGTTCTGATTCTAAGCACGTCTTTTAGAATCGCCGGAACAACTTTTCTAAATTTATAATTTAGAACCCGGAAAAATCACTAACACTATTTCAATATAATTATTTAAGGAATTATTCACGCACTGATCTTATCATGCTAATTATTATAATCTGATGCTATTTTAATATATCAATTACTATTATATTATTCAGCAAATTTGAGAGAACTCATATTAGATGTTCTCTCGAGAGGGGTTCAAAATCAACTAACTAAACTTTTTCCATAAAATAATTCTCTTCTCCTTTGGTTACCAAAGAATTCCTTTTTTTAAAAAAAAATACAAATTTATGTTTTCATATAACAAAGAGAGATTTTCATTCTTTAATTCTAATTGTAATTTTGCTACCAGCGACATCTGTATTCTTTTTTTAAAATCTTTATAAAATCTATGTATCATTAAGTATCTTCTGCATTATTGTCATTCGAAATTGTAATGTCAAATTTTATTTGCATATTGAATCTTTTAAATATGTACATTTTTCTTTATTTCAATGTTTTCTTTAGAATTTAGATAGAGTATATGTATTAATATATACTGAATAAGAGTGGGCCCAATACGGTGCCTTGAGGGACACCGTAAGTTGTAGTGTGAAAGTTGCTGACAACGTCATTAACTTTCACTTGTTGCTGTCTGTCCTTCAAATAATATTTGAGAAGATCATATGTTGGGCCACGCATTCCTGCGTCCCACAAAGCATCCATCAACTGTTCATGTGATATAGTATGGAACGCCTTGGCTAGATCGAGAAATATGCAGATACTTGGTTTACAGTCATCAACTAACCGATAGATTGTATTTGTTAATTCCACTATTGCGTCGCTAGTAGACAAACCCTCCTGGAACCCGTACTGACTTTTTGAAATATAGTTATATCATTAGTTAGAATTCATGTATACTTGTTAGCATAGTGCTTTTGTTGCTTGATATTTGTAAATCAGTTTTTGTATAAACACTCCGAGAATAACATCTCTCTTTGTAATAATTAAATAAAATATTTTAAAAAAATAGTATTTCTGTTTGGAAATACATATCTTGAGTGTTAGTTTCCTATAAACTAAATAATCAAGTACATTATTAGCTCTTTGAATTTTTAAATCAAGAAAATTGAATGAACTATTTACTTCCACTTCTAATGTAAATTGATTTTTTGGGTGTAAATTATTAATAAGGTTGAAAAATACATCTAATTGTCGTTCACTACCTATAAGCTAATATGTCGTCTACATAGCTATACCAAAATAAAATATTTTTTGAAATAAATGTTACATTCAAAGTTCTTTCTTTCTAAGCTGTCCCAAAAAAAATGTTTGCCAAAATGGGTGATCACCCATTGGTAAACCTTCATTTTGAATATATTACCTTATTGTCAAAAGTGAAAAAATTCTGATTAATACATACATCAAATATATTCAGTATATCTGTCAAATTTTTTAGTATTTCTACCAATTTTTCAATATATTGTGAAATTATCTAGAAATAGTTACTTAAAAATGTTTACACCCTATTAGATTTCTATAAAGACAGAAATAACAGCTAAGTGAGCAATAACAACAAGTGCCTGAATACACAAGTCGATGTAAATATAGATATTAAATAAGTGAAGACGTCTTGCCTGGCCACTCTAGATTTAGCAGCAATTAGGCTGATTTTGCAGGCGCTATTCTATGAAGTAAATTTAAAATATCTCACTGGAATACCCTTTCCCTGAACTATCTGCAAAGCCATGCAGTTCACAAGAAATATATTTATTAGGTAAACAGCGAGGAATATTAATATGTGAGAGGAGCGGAAGTTCAGTTTTATACTGATTCCATTGGTCGACTATGTCCGAAGGGGGTATTTAATCCCAATCTAAACCCAAACTCCAGAGTCGTTGCAAGAGATGTTTCGCTGGAGCTAAGAATCCAAGGGGGTCATACATTCGAGCAACTTCTGAGAGTATTATGCGTTTAGAACAGAATCTGTCAAGGGGTTGAATATCAGTAAATCTAAGGAGTTATTCCACCGCAATCCCAAAACTTTCACCACAAGGTCATGGGAATCAAAAGAAGACAAGGAGTGTTGGCAAACCTCAGCAGAGAGACTCTGCATTAACTGTGGATTATTACATGCCCACTTTCGAAGAAGAAAACCTCCTCTTTCCAGCATGGAAATTAATTCTGATTGAAGAAGTTTCGCTTTCTGTAGAGTTGAGGCACACATTGATATTATCGTCAATATAGATATCAGAGGATAAACACTTTGCAGCTCGAGGAAAATTTTCCTTTTCCTCTTGTACTAACTGCTAATTTGTGCGAAGAGCCAAGAAAGGAGAGGACGCTACTCCATAAATAAGAGTGGTAAGCTTAAAATCTTGAACGGGATCTTCCGTAGCGAAGCGCCAAATAATTCTTTGGTAATTCTGGTGCTCTTCCGATATTGATATTTGCCTATACATTTGCTTAATATTAGCAATAAAAGTAAAGGGATGAAGTCTAAGCCGCAATAAAATTTCAATTATATCCTTTTGCAACTTTTGCCCTGCGAAAAGAGTGTCGTTCAGCGAGAAACCTGCGGGAGATTTGCAGGAAGCATCAAATACCACCCTGAGCTTGGTTGTAGTACTATTAGGATTCATTATGTAATGATGTAGGATATAATAGAATTTGTCGAATGAAGAAGTAGGAGAGATCTCAACCATGTGACCATTCGAAAGATAAATAATCTTTCATAAAGCTGTTATATTTATTGAAAAGCTGGGAATTTTTAAAAGACAGTTTTCCATATTTTTCAATACAGACAATCTGGTATCTCCAAAAAATGGATCCACGAAAGGAAGAGCAACACTGAAACGGCCCGTAGATATTATTTTATGAGTTTTTTGGAATCATAACACATCCAAATTGCAACAAGTAAAATCTAACAAAGGAAAATGGCAATACAATACAAATAAACGTCAGCACCAATTCATCATCACACGACTCCGACTCAGACACACCAGCTTAACACACGGACATCTACTGACTCGAGAGCCTACTCCAATTTGTGTCTCACGTAATAAAACTATAACTGTGTCTCATATCCTATCTTGTGGGTTAAAAGCATACACGAGTATTAGATGGACTGCTGGTATATTTAAGTAATTAAATATTAACAATAACTTCGTAATGATATAGCACGCCGACCGAGCCGGCTTCCAAGCTCAAACTCTCACAAAATGTCACTTGCAAACCGGTACAGTGTAGTACTGGGTAATAGCAACGTTGCCAGACATAACAATATAATGATGCTGACTTGACAGATCATATGAAATTGAAAAATAGGAAGATATAATTGGAGAAAACTACAATCCTCACAACATTATTTCCTTTCTGAAACTTATAGACATTTTTTACAAACTGTAGCAAACTTCTTATTGAAATAATTTGTATGTATTTGAAGACTCCGCCGATAATTACCCTAGAGGTAGAACCGGTAATGGTAAATAAAAAAAAATCAAATTAATAACTAGCTGTTGGAGTGTCTACTTTTTAATTCGATTTTATTTGATGTTTCACCATTTAACAATTTTAAAAGGTTGCTTGTTTTGACAAGTAAAAATTTTAAGTGAGTCCGAATATAAAATGCAGATGTGCTACTGATCTCAATTAGTCAAGGATTCTGCAGAAACATTATCAAAACAATCTGCTTGAATACATTATTTTTACAACACTCGACTTTTTTGACGCCACGCATAATTGCAAACATTTGCGCGAAAATACTCTTTTACAAAGGTGAGTTATTAGCTTTATTATATAAAGTTTTGACCTAGATGTGACTTTAAACTTAAGTAAAAATGCATCCAACAAACGATGAAATTTAAATATTAGGAAGTCTTAACCAAGCTGACTTTTTATACGACCATGTCGAGGTCATTTTATCAAATAAAACTGAACTCTCCATGGTCGGTTCTTTATATATATTATTGCCTTTTTTACTAGATAATTCTAGATTGCGGCTTACACAAAAACAATTGGCTCTGGAATTTTCTAGATAAGACTGGTCACAAAAACAATGTCTAGATAAGATACTCACAATCGAAAACAATTCTAAGAAATTCCTGCGCATCCGCCATCATTTTAACTTTCATACATGGCTTGGACAGAGTCGGATTCAGGGACTATACCAGTGTGCTGTTTCCTAACAATACAATTAAAAATCACAAAAAGGGATTGTAGTCGAAGCGGTACTAGTATCGATCGGTTCAAGATATGGACAAAAGGTGATTTTCGGTCTCGGTTAAAATGGCAAAATTCTGACGGAATCTGTTACCTGTTACGAAATTTATCACAAAACCAACTTTACTTGAAATCAATAAAAAAAAGACGGTTAATTGTGAGTGGTTGTTACTTCACCATTTCCTTTCCTTTTTGCCTTCCTTTTCCCAAACCCTGCTTGTTTGGAGTAAGTGTTATTTTTTTATGCAAGAAGAAGTGACCACATCATTTAAAGGTAGGAAAAAAAATACACTCCATATTTATTTAACTGAGTTAAGCAAAAACAATAGTGTTCAAGATTAGAAAATCTTGAATCATATTGTTTACGATGCTTTTAAAAATATGTAAGATATTTGTATGTTACTTCTTTTCGTCATTGTATATATTTAAGACGTAAATTCATTTCAGTTGCTAGCGCTGTAAAAATGCGTTAAAGAATTGATAAGATATTTTGTATTGTTGTAAATTTAAAGGGTAGTTACACTTTATTCGCAGCTTTTGTTAAATACATTTAAAACATCACGATTCGCAATAATAATTGTAAATAGTTTTGTTGAAAGAACACATTTTGAAAGTCGTGAGAGACTTATTGTCGCAATGTGTTTGAAATCCTATAGTTAAAGTTCTAGGAAAATGTCACGTTTCACCCTATTATCTATTGTATTGTAAAAACCCTAAACTTACTGTCACTTTGTGCGTGAATTTTTATGGTCGACGGTCGGATGATTTGTAAGAAACGTTTGAATAACTTTTCTGAGTAAAAAGGTTACAATTGCTATTGGAGTATTCAATAGAAATTGAAATCTCTATTGAAGGCGTCCATTGTTGATTCTTATCGATGAACCCGACGAGTCAAATGATACTGGCCAATAGGAAATGTTTATTTTCTTTTGGTCAACCCAATCCACGTGTAAACACGCCCCTTGCAGATTTCTATTTAACACGTCTTACAACGTGAAGAAATTAGTTTGTTTTTAATAATCATCGAAGCGAGTTCAACACTCAATAACGAAATCAGTTCAATACTCAAGTTAGTTCATAACTCAGTTCAACACTCAATCGAGTTCATCGAGTCGTCGTTACATATCGAAGTAACTTCACTCAAAGTGAAACAGTCAGAAATACTAAGTCTAACACATCGTTACTTAAAACAATGAAAAACTCCAACTCAAAATATCACAGATTTATTTTATATATAAGTGCTGAGCAACTAGTTTCGGCCCTAACTAACCATCTTCAGGCTACAAAGTAATGTTTTGGTAAGGAAGAAAACATTAATCAATCATCTTACCTAAATGATGGTAATTATTAGTGGGGCAACAAACATCCATCTAATAATTACCATCATTTAGGTAAGATGATTGATTCATGTTTTCTTCCTTACCAAAACATTACTTTGTAGCCTGAAGATGGCCAGTTGGGGCCGAAACTAGTTGCTCAGCACTTATATATAATATAAATCTGTGATATTTTGACTTGGAGTTTTTCATTGTTTTAATACTAGTCACATTTGAGGTATGGATGAGATATTACTTTTACATCGTTACTTAGTTTCTATACGAGCCAAGTGAATATTCATCAAATCGAAACACAAAGTGTCTTCCGATCTGAAACCACCGAAGTTCAGCATCCACAACTTTGTACCATTTTGTAAATTTGTACATAATAAATTATTAATTTCGACATTTGTCAAATTAAGATTATTTATCTAGTTGAATGTCTGTCTACGCCAGTTGACGAAGTTCAGCTAGAAATATAATCAAAAACAAATAGTACTTTTGTCTTTTCATTTTTCTTAAATAATAAAAACTTTCAAAATAAGAATCAATCGAAGACTGTATTAATAAAACAATCTTCGACTTGTTTAAATCAGAATCAACAGACGTAGTACCTATCTGTACTTGGATACAGTTCACTAGAAGTCATCTTATTTTGAAGGGATTTATGAAGGATAGACTAGATTCATTTTAAAATTAATATACTACCAAATAATGGTATTTTTGTTACTTTTAAAGGTACAGGTACATAATGAAGAAATAATGTTATAAATACCATTAGAATGGTACGTCTGGCAACACTGGATTTGGTTTTAATAGAGAATAAGAAAGTTTGTAATTTGAAATAGAGCGTCAGTTATACACAACATGAGACTGTCTGAGTCCGACCCTGCTACATATCATATTTGTAATTGTTTGAAATCGTTTCTGTCAGCCCAGAGTTTTAGTGATCACTCTGCCATCATCTCACCGGCGAATGAGTGCAGGCTGTAACCAATATGTCATTACATCTTGACAGCGATTTTATCACTATTCTCGTTGGGTAAGTTGTGAATGAAACGGTTTTAATTATCATATTGTTACGAACTCACACACCGAAGCAGATACAAAGTACGGTCCTGTAACCTTATGTTAACGGAGTTTAAAAAATGGCGAGCGCGCCGAATTCTGAGAAGGTATATTGGGATTTATTGTGACAGTTTTCATAGACATGTTCTCGGAAGGTCTTTTAAGGATTGAGCCGGCAAGTGAGAAATATCGCGAAAGGCATTTTTTGTGTAAGCCGCAGTCCAGAATTCTCTAGTAAAAAAGGCACTAGTATATAAAAAGGACCGATCAGCCGACCAGGCAGTTGATAAAGTGATCTTGACAAATAAACAGTAAATAAGTGAATATAAAAGTGTTGATATAAATTAATAATTAAGTTTGTGTGCATATAAATTAAATTTAAGTGATTAGTTAAGTACATATAAATTAAGTGTTAGTGAGTTAGCGTTTAAATAAATTAGTAAGTAGCCATACCGTGTGTTTAAAATGTATCCCACCCGTTTATTGTTTAAATAAATAACAAAAAACATTACAATATGAAACAAAACGGGCGCCTACCTTTTGAAAAGTCCTGGAATTAGGATCTTGTTAGTTTATTTTCGTAGTATATTTCATGGGTATTAGGAGTTTATTTTTTCTCCCTTGTGGTTTTTATAGTAGATATAAATTACTGATTTTTGCTTTGGTTACATCATATTGGGGTGTTCAAACAACTACCCATTTTAGCTGATAAGTGCTATAACTTATTAGGGTTTCGGTATAGCCGACCCCTCGACTTTGTCTAAATAATTTTACTAGTGTTAGGTTAAAATAAAGTTGCTGATTACTTTATACATACTTGTCTCTCGTGATAGTGGTATATTTGATATTCATTTATATACCATCTTATGGCTTCAGTAAGTATTTCCATATCGGTCAGAAACTTCTGTTTAGGACATGGATGTCATTCGAATATATTATAAACATTTACCCATAACACGTTAACTGTTTGATTACATCTGATTTGTGTGATAATTCCGGGTGTTTTAGCTTTGTACATTAACATCTGCGGGGGTACTATTATTGTTTAAAATCAATTAAATAATTTCTAATACGTAAAAACTACTGTAGTGTTATTTATTGAGAAGTTTGGTTTTGATGGAAATGACAATTTGCTCGATGACAGATACGTCTGGGATAGTTGCGCTCGTTTGTCGTTTCGCACTGAGAGCAGTCGAGATTTCTGTCTAGCATGTGTTGTTTGACTTTACGAGTCATAGAAAACATATTACGCTTACTTACAGATTCTCTCTCTAATGCGCTTGTAGATGACAAGTGAACTTTTATTGTTAATATTTTTGGGTTTACTCGACTTTTGTTCGATGTTTTAAGCGGATTGTGGTTCTATGATCGTGGTTAAGACGAATTCCTATCAGCTGGATTGCTATTTGTTGGAAAACTAAACTCCAAGATGTCTACTTGATTGTCAGTAAGTTCTTAATTTATATGTAGTATTTGAAACCATCCTAGTTGGGGAGATTAATAAGGACTATGTACATTTATTCGGGAAGCTGTTGGTGGTTGTATTTTTTGGAATTTTGTGGATATTGTCCGTTTTTGGAAACCACCCTACCTGAATCTATGGAGAGATTTTTGACCGGAATCACAACGTCTTTTGGATTTAGATATCTTCTTTTGGTACTCGTTTTGACGAGACGATTGTTGGAGTTTCGAGGAAATTCTAGGCCCTCAATTAGGGTCTTCCTGGAGGAGTACCTTTTTCTCTTGGATACTTTACCATTTGGTTTTGCCTACACCGGGATGATGAGGGGCTCTTAAATACATAAGGTCTGATTTTGGTGCTAAACATTTAATAACTTAAGAAGAATGTATTTATAAAACACAAAATACGTTACATTGTGAATGTAGCGTATAAGTTTCAATAATAAACTTTTATCTACGTTCACGCAAAAAACAAAACTTTATTGAACTGTATTTAGTGTAATTATTGCCCTACTAAAGATTGAATGGTTTTTTGTGAGCGTTGTGATTTTATTAATTAAATGTGGATATTATAAGTTTGTTATTTCAACTTATACGCTACATTCGTAATGTAACGTTATTGTGTATTTTATAAATACATTCTTCTTAAATTATTAAATGTTTAGCACCAAAATCAGATTTTATGTATTTTAAAAGCACCTAAATCAAGGAATATATAAAGACCAATTTTGATTTTTTATATCAGGTTTTTCTCGCGATGAATGTCGAGAACCAAAATCAGGCCTTATGTATTTTAAGAGCTCCTAAATCAAGGAATATTTGAAGACCAAACTCGGAAGACCTTCAAATTCGAGCAGCTGAAGGCGCTCTGGTTTATCATACAGTCAGCTATCACATGACTTTCAATTCTCTGGATTGTACTTGCGCTCTCAATCGCGAAATCTTTTCGGGGTCCGAAATAGCTAAAAACATTCATGTAATCGTACTAAAGCTACAGCAATAGCTACAGGAGTTTCAAGTCCTTTTTCGATTACCGAACTAAAAAATGATTTACAAAACATTCCGTTTATAAGTGCGGCTACTGATCTAGCAACCATGGCAGTGAGAAATTATTTCCTTCGGTAGTTAAATATTTCGATGTAAGAAATAGAGGAATTACTACGAAACTCCTCGAAGTAGAGACCACAGTAAATGAAACATCCGAGACCATTTCTGAATTGATCATAAACCAACTTCGAAAACATGAACTTTTGTCTAAGTGTGTAGCGTTTGGAGGAGATAACTGCAATACAAACTTTGGGGGAATATAACGACAAGGAGTCAACAATGTCTTTTATAAGCTAAAACCAAATCTGAACCCCAACCTTGTTGGTGTTGGTTGTTCTGCACACGTTATTAACAATGCTATTCATCATGGATGTGACTCACTGCCAGTTGACGCCGAGTGCATTAAGGAAATTGTAATGGGGTAATGGTCGCTGCCATATAAATATGGTAAAACCTCCCATGTTAATGTGGTGGATATGGTTGGGTCACATAAAGAAATATCGATTGCCAATGTTGAGCCTGTTTGAATGTTGAATCTGGTTGGTCTCTTATCGTTGAGCAAGTTTAAATTTTTGGATTTTATAATTTCTTCTAATATGCGCCCTTTTCGTTTCAACTTTGTAGATCCCCACATCGGGTTATGGCGGTTGAGGTCTACAACGATAAGCCGAAGTGAAGGTATTTGTTCTAAGATATCTATTAAATCTTGTGATATATTTTGGTTGGGTGGGGTACCCTGAAAACTGATTTCATTAGAAAACTCCAGGTAACACAGAGGTCTATGGAACGATACATGCTTGGAATGACAAGGAGAGATAGAAAAAGGGTTGAATGGATTAGACAGAAAATCCAAATGATAGATGTCATTAATAGAATCAGATCCCTAAAGTGGCAATGGGCGGGACATCTCGCTAGAAGGACAGGCGATAGACAAAGATAACGCAATGGTATCCCCGACGCCTGAAAAGACCAAGAAGACGTCCCAACTTAAGATGGAACTACGATATAAAGAAGAAACTCGCAGTATCAACTTGGGGCCGCATAGCTAGCAATAGACAACAATGGGCCCAAATGGAAATATAAGATACAGAGTGGTGCACTATGAATGAACCATTCTCTGGCGTCTTAACGGCAAATAAAATTAGAAAAAATTAGACGTAGAATTAACTAGATTACTTAGGACTATAATTTAAAAATATTTTGGAATATACAGGGTGCTCCATAAAAGCGTGCCGTATCAAAGTTAGGTTCCTTTAAATGGAACACCCTGTATTTTATCACATTTTTTAATTATACTATTAACAATAATGTGAGTTCTTTAACATTTCCCTATACCTATCTAGTTCAGTTTCCAGGATAAATCGATTTTACATAATTTGTAGACCCTCCGAAAAAATACAATAATTTCAAAATAAAAACGAATAACCACATTTGCTTTACACTATCTCACTAAAAGCTTTTAACATCCTGTTTCCAATATTTACTGGTGTGCAATAATATACAGGGTGTTTTTAATATGACAGTATAACACTAACCATTTAAAACATCAATTTATGTCTTAATTTAAATGGAACACCCTGTATCTGTTGGGTCTGTTCAACGTGGGAAGTTATTACCTTTCAGTTGGTATTAGGGTTGCCTATATCTAACTCTGATAATTTTCGAGAAATTTTAAATTTGTTTTTTAATATTCAATTATTTGCTGACATCTAGTTACATTACATGATGATACTCCGATGGAAAGTTTTTAAAAATTTAAAGTTATTTTGACAGTAAGTGCTTTGTTGTATGATTTATTATTGATTAATTAAAGGTCTCTTAAATCAGAATTTTATTAAAGGTACACAATCATTACCTTTGTATTAAGATTAGTAAAAAAACTTATCAAAAATTTAAAGAAAGTATTCAAAATCATGCCTATCGTGTTAGATACAAGCTTGAACTCTTTTAAAAAAGTTATATTTTTTTTTAATATTTCTGGTGTTATTCTTTAAAAATCTCGCATTATCCTATTCTTCATGTCCTCTGAAGTGGGTAGCTGTGTACTGTATTTGATTTTTAATATTATTCACTTATCTGGCATCTAGTTACCTATGAAATGTCATTCAAATAGATATTATTTTACTACCATTCCATCTGTCAAATAAATTTATATAGTGTGTATTTGTGTATTGTATTTGTATAGTGTTGATGTATTATTAAGTTTTAATAATTGACATAGTTATTAACCCCTGGTTCAACATGAAAAAGTACTCTGACGATAAAAGAATAGATATGATCTTAATTATTGGTGAGTGTCAGGAGAACCGTTTTTTAGCAGGTAGATTATATGCTCAAAAGTATCCAAATAGAGATCATCCTAACAGAAATGTTTTTAAAAGACTACTGCAAGTAGTCAAAACTACTGGAATCGTGCAATATTGAGAATCCACATACAAGATGTATTAGTGAGCAAGTACGTATAAGCAAGAGAAGTGTCGCTAGGATAATTAAAAAAACACAAATTTCATCACTACCATATTCAAATGCACCAGCAACTATTTGCTAGGGACTTTGAAAATCGTATTGAGTTTTGTTTATGGGTTATGGACAAAGTGGCAGGGTCTGAATATTTTTTTGATTTTGTTCTGTTTACGGATGAAGCTACGTTTTATAATAACGGTTTACTAAACATACATAATTTTCATTACTATAAAGACGAAAATCCGCATTATTTCCGAAGTGTTGATCATCAACATCGTTGGTCATTAAATGTATGGGCAGGAATCGTTGGAACCCACATAATAGGGCCTTATTTTTTTAATGGAACGCTAACTGGAAGTGAATTTCGTAAATTTTTACGTAACAAACTACCCGAACTTTTAGATGACGTTCCACTAGCTACAAGACAAAAAATGTGGCTGCAGTTAGATGGTGCGACTGTTCATTACAGTGTAATTGTCCGGCGTTACATAAACAATATTTTTCCACAAAAATGGATTGGGCGAGGGGGTCCTTATCTTTGGCCAGCAAGATCCCCATGCTTGACGCCATTAGACTATTTTCTTTGGGGTTACATAAAAAGTATTGTCTACAATACAGAGCCAACCACTACTGAGAACATGAAGGATAGGATAAGGAGAGCGTTTCAAACATTAACACCAGAAATGTTATAGAAAGTGAACAATAACTTTTTTAAGAGTTGAAATGTGTATCCAACAAAATGAGCGTCACTTTGAACACCTTCTTTAAATTTTTTTGAATTTTGAAGCTTATTGTATCTGTATGCCCAATAATAGTGTACTTACCCTTAATAAAATTCTAATTTAAGAAACCTTTAATTTATCAATAATGAATCATACAACAAAGCACTTACTGTCAAAATAACAAATTTTAAATTTTTAATAACTTTCCATCGGAGTATCATCATGTCATAGGTAACTAGATGTCAGCAAATAATTGAATATTAAAAAACTAATTTAAAATTTCTCGAAAACTATCAGAGTTAGATATAGGCAACCCTAATACCAACTGAAAGGTAATAAATTCCCACGTTGAACAGACCCAACAGATACAAGATGTTCCATTTAAATTAAGACAGAAATTTATGTATTAAATAGTTAGTGTTATACTGTCATATTGAAAACACCCTGTATATTATAGCACACCAGTAAGTATTGGAAACAGAATGTTAAAAGCTTTTTGTGAGATAGTGTAAAGCAAATGTGGTTATTCGTTTTTATTTTGAAATTATTGTATTTTTTCGGAGGGTCTACAAATTATGTAAAATCGATTTATCCTGGAAACTGAACTAGATAGGTATAGGGAAATGTTAATGAACTCACATTATTTTTAATAGTACAATTCAAAAATGTGATAAAATACAGGGTGCTCCATTTAAAGGAACCTAACTTTGATACGGCACGCTTTTTTGGAACACCCTGTATATTCCAAAATATTTTTAAATTATAGTCCTAAGTAATCTACTTAATTCTACGTCTAATTTTTTCTAATTTTATTTGCCGTTAAGAGGCCAGAGAATAGTTCATTCATAGTGTCCCACCCTGTATAAATATGTAAAGGGAGGCTATACCATATGTTCTAATTTAACCCTTTTACTTTGGGTTAATTAGAGGGAATGTAGTTTCGTTGTAGTAAATACGATGAACTCGAAGGACCAAATGGGTATTTTTCACGTTAGGAATGATGTATATGATTTAATGAAACACACTTATGTCACTTAGGTTTTATATTGTCAGGATGTTATAACTTATTTATTTTGCGTCGACAATCAAGACTTCACTTATTACTTTTCGCGATAAAAGAGTGTATTTTGCACATACTTCGGTGATTTATTAAAAATTAAAGCTTAAGGACACATGATTGTTCCCCGTATCAAAACGCCGGGTGATGTTACGACGTGAGGTACCTTGTTGTACCACGTTTTACGATGAAGAGAAAGAGAATGTAAGGTATATGGAGTATTTATATGGTGACTGACGTAGGTGCGAGGAACGAACAAAATATTAGAAACTAGCCAATGGGATAAAAGTATTTTAAAATGTAATGTTGAAACACAAGTGAAATTGCCAGTTGGAGATATGTTTTTTTGGGGTTTTCAACGGTTTCGTAGATACAGATAACAGAGTTTGGAAGAGAGTTTTTATGAAGCGATAAGATGTCGGGGACTTTGATATATTCAGTGGAGTTTCCGATATTTATCTGTTTTTCTTAGGTGTTAGTAAATTTAAAATGACTTTTTTGGTGATGTAAAGAAATATTAACTGTTGAAAATAAGGACATATTTAGTTATATGTTTTGAGCATAATATTCGACTTGTAGTATACAGGGGAAATTGAAATAGAATCACGGGAGAATTTGGTAATTAAAAGCCAAATTCGAACACCATAACTGGAAAATGGTTGAATGAGCTGCATATGATGATGATGATATATAGTATGTTTACTGCGACTGCTATTAATTCAATATTGTTTGATGTTATTGACAATACTGTGGCCATACATTTTTATCTACATAAATGGTGACCTCGCCGCTGGCTACATTTTGGTTAGGTCTATTATTGTAGAAATTTGCATATTTGGATTTTTGAAATTTGTTTCCGGTAGGCAAATAATAGATGGGTGTATTTCAGTAATAATATGATTTAGGATTTCAATATGGGTATAGAACACATTAAGTTCCACTGAAGTAGGGATGTGAATTTTGTTATTCTTGACAAGAATTTACGGAAGAGTCGGAATCTTCTTCCAATAATGATTTTATCGCTGTGGGGTGGGTATGCAATTATTTGGCTAGTTTGCGTCTTAATATTGTGCTTTTAATCTCCATTATTTTATTTGTACAATATGGATGTAATTTGGTTAGGAATTGTAGAAGTGCTTGACAGTCATCTGTGTACGATTTTGTTACACTGAGTATATCTTTTGATAATTGGCTGTTTTCGAAAAGATTCACTACTTGATCGAAGTTCGGCAACTGACTTTCGCTTTCTAGAATTTCTTCTATGGGTTCCAGTAAGGTTGGTATTGCTATTTGGTAAGTTTTTTTCATTGGTTTTGTTTTTTTTCTTTAATTGAAGGATGGTTTTACCAACGTATCTTCTACGGGTGGTGAAGATACTTCTTGAAAAGTTCTTTTTGGTGTTGCTTTGGTTGAAGTTCTAGGGCAGGCGTGTCAAACTCAATTTACATGAGTGCCATTTTTTCTTCGAGGCATGCTTGGGGGGCCGGCTTAAAAAAAGTTTGTTTATATATCATAACGGAAATCTTTATTCAACGAAATATATAAAATAACATAAAATAAAAAAAAAGTTATATCTATACAATAGATAAATAAAAGTTTAGTATAGTAACTATTTCGATGACCCAGATACTTGACATCGTTTCAGCTTCATTATGTCGTCGATGTTTGGTGTCAAATCAGATGTACTAATTTTCAGAATAGCTTGAAGATGTTCATCTGTCAGTCTCGAACGGTGTTTAGACTGGTTGATTTTCATTATTGAAAACATCTGTTCACATATATATGAACTTCCAAACATACAAAAAATACGAGCAGCGTGTTTGCTCATGTTGGGATAGTTACCATGACTTTTAAAATATTTTGAGTAGAATGTCAAAATATCAACTTCCTTGAACTTGTCTTTTAAAACAGTGTCACATTGCAAGTCTATTAGTTCCATTTGCATATTTGTTGGCGCCTTGGCAACTTCAAAGGTGAATGGATTATTAAACAAAGGAAATTCACAGGAGTTCAATTCGCGAAAATCTGCGAAACGATCTTCAAACTCCGTTATAAGATCAAGTAGAAGAGTAGCAAACTCTGTTAGTTTCTCTGCACTGTACGTACCACGTGCTCGAATACTAGGAAAGTGGTGAAGTACTTGATCTCGCAATTGGGACTCCAACAACTTTAATTTTATCTCAAACGTCTGTATATTTGAGTACATTTGCGTGACAATCATGTTTTTGCCTTGAAGCTTAACGTTCAAGTTATTGAAATGCTCCGTCATATCCACCAGAAAAGCACAATCAAGCCACCATTCGTCGCTATGATTAATTGGTTTTCCCTTTTGATCCATAAAATTAACAATATGTTCACGCAATTCGAAAAATCGCTTTAACATTGAACCGCGACTAAGCCAACGAACTTCTGTAAAGTATATAATATCAGAATGTGCTTCATCGAGATCTTTTAAAAATTGTGTGAATTGACGGTGATTTAGGCCTTTGCTCCGAATGAAGTTTATAATTTTAATTATTGGCTTCATGACATGATCCATTTTAAGTATTTTAGATGCCAAGGACTCTTGATGAATCATACAGTGGATCCCCACAAATTCGTGTTCAGGTGTAGCTTCATCTGAAATTTTCTTACGTATTTTCGTTACAACACCAGCATTTTTTCCAACCATGGCTGGTGCACCATCAGTCGTAATACTGCATAATTTTCCCCAATCAAGTTCATTATTTTGAATTAATTGTTCAATCGCCTGGTAAATATCTTGAGCTGTAGTAGTATCCTTCAAAGGTACACATTTCAATAGTTCTTCAGTAATGAAAAAGTTTTTATCGATTCCGCGAATAAACACAGCAAGCTGCGCTGTATCTTTGATATCGGTACTTTCATCGACAGCAATGGAATAAAAAATAAATTCTTTCACTTTTTCTCTAAGTTGCTTATGCAAATTATCCGCCAACTCATTTACTCTGCCAGCAATTGTATTTCTGGACAGGGGTATATCTTGAATAGATTGTTTCTGGGATGGGAATGAAATCTCAGCCACATCTAACATACATTCCTTAACAAATTCGCCGTCACTAAAAGGTTTCGATTTCTTTGCAATTTTTAGTGCAATTACATAACTCGCTCTCATAGCATTCTCACTATCAACTTTGGCCTTTGTAAAGAACGATTGCTGTCCCTTTAATTTACTTTTAAAACATTCTAGTTTTTCTAGTCTGATCTCGTCAGAGAATTTGTCAAACTTCTCTTTATGATGGGTTTCGTAGTGTCTTTTCAAGTTGAATTCTTTGCAAACAGCAATAGTTTGATTACAAATCAAGCAAAGTGGTTTGCCTTTCCATTCAATGAAAAAATACAATAGTTCCCACTTACTTTGAAAAACTCGACACTCGCTATCAACTTTCCGTCGTTTATTAGAAGACATTGCAACAGACGCAAGACGCACTCAAATAAATTACACACAACAAGCACAATCAACGCAAAAGAATAAATATTCTTGTGAACAACGTTTGTCTGGCTACTGACTGAGCTGACTGCTGCACTGTTCACAGCACACTCCCCCACCCTGTTGTTCGTCTTTGGCATTGCATCGGCGACGTTGCCGTAGAGTACAGTAAAATGCTCGGGTTGGCCATGATTGGTTAGACACGTTTGGTTAATACACCCGTGGAGGATGTTCAATTATATCAATTAATTATAATATTTATAGAATATAAATATAAAATTACAAGATTTTAAAACATAATAACATTAATTTCTAACTATTGTTGGCATATTTTCAACCATTCACAGCAGGCCTATGTGATTGGTTGACTCCAGCAAAGCGGGCCGGATTAGAATGTCTTGAGGGCCGGTCGTGGCCCGCGGGCCGTATCTTTGACACCACTGTTCTAGGGTATCAATGGGTTTATTTTTGTAGTTGAAAGTAGAGATTGGTTCACTATAGTTGAAGTTGTAACAACTTCCGTTTCAGTATTTGAGTTGGTATATGTGTTTTTGATATGGTGTTTCTGAAGTGAGCAAAGGTATAGGTGTGATTTGTTGAATTGGGTTAGTCAGTGAATTTTGGTATGTGGAATGTAGGTGTTTGGTTAGGATTGTTTTGAGTAGGGATGGTAGGTGTAGTATTTGAACAATCCAGTTAGTTTACATTTGAAACATGTTTCGTTTTGGGTTATGAATATTCGATATGAGGTTTGTTCAAATTCGATAAGAACAGATTCAGGTAGTACGATATTTTCTGGTAGGGGTGCTACGAATACTTGTCTGCGAAAACTAAGTATATGATTAAACATGGGATTAACTGATCCTACGCGTAGATATGAGATTTCTGATACTGGATTTAGGCCTAGTTTTTTTAATTACTCGTTAGTTATGTTAGGGGGTATGCTTGGACATACATTTGATAATACTAAGCGTGCTGATGGAGTTATTAATCTTCTAGCTTGTAAAACATTTCCGTTTATGGTTATATGCCCTGTTTCTACGGTGTTTTTGGACTGATTTAATCTTTACAGAGGAGAATACAACAAGGGTGAACTGCTATGTGCAGATTCTACTGGAACATAAAAATGTATGAGACCAATAAAAAAGCATGGATAACCGTAGAAATTAAAACCATTAATAAGTTAAGAATTCAAACTATTTAACATTTCCCTCGGTTTGTATGTTCTACATAATAATAATAAAAAAAATATTGCATTCCTAAATGAAGTTTTTCTTAAAATCGTCCAGATACAAAATTGAAAAAAAAATAAACCAAAAACTACAACAATGTTTAATGTTCAAATAATGTTCATCACGATGAATACAAATAATTTCAATGATTGCTAAAAGCATTCCTGATCAATTTCACCAGGAATGTTTTGAAATATTTCATAAGTCGTTGTTGTTAAAGAAGGAAATACAGAACGAAATTGTTTCTAGTGTTTTATAACGGAAAGCAACGAATACCTTTCAATCAAGCACAGGAGAATCTGCCAACGTTGATCGATCATCGACGATTTGCCGTCTGCTCGATCTAATGAGTGATATAACGCTGGCATCAAGTCAGAAAATGAACATATGTCCCATGAGGCACGTGCGTGGGACACGAGGAATTTCATTACGATCTGTTTTTCGAACGTGTCTATAAATTAGTTTATTATCGACATTGTTTTTAATTTTAATTATTTTGACTGTATAAATTCGTAATCAAAAATTGTGGATTCCGTAATTACCAAAGTTGGTTAGAAAAATTAATGCTACAACTCATATATTTTGATTTTCATCCATTCCTAGTAGAAAAATATCTAAAAAAAACATTAAGTCTTTTTGAAGAGTTATTTTTCAGTCGCTTTTCAGGAATAGTCCAGGCAAAAGTTCTTGGGAATCATAGTAGCACAAAAGGGACTTAAATTTGTATACATCACGTTGTTTTTTTTTTGAAATTATTAATAAAAAATTTAGATGGATTTTTTCCTTTAAATAAAACAACAAATTTACTTAAGTGTCTTATCTTATAGAGACAGAATCAACATTATTTGAATGCATTGCAATAAAATGCGTTTCCACGTAAATTATATTAACATGTTTGCAAATTTTAACTGCATATTTACCGAGATTTTTACGGAATTTAATCAAACAGAATCTCAATGCCGCTTTGTTCAATTAACATTAATTCTTGCTAATTTGAGTCATGAATCGTTGTTAGAATTCAAAATTTTTTTGTTTCAAATGTGTACATGTTGTGATTGCAATCATTTCTGATGATACAATCTTGTTTGATTTTCTATTTTAGTACAAAAACTGATTTAAGCAAGTGAAATTATTAGTGTTTTTAAATGAAACTCACGGTCTCTAGTTAATTCCACAATATAATACAAGTTATTGAAAATTCTAAAAAATTGACAATTGTTTCGATAAATCAATATCATCGTCAGAATGACAGAAGTTACATTTCATTTTATGCCTACCTGATGTTTAGTAGTTATTTTTGGCTAGACCAAGAAGTAACCTAACTTGTGATTGGCTTAATATATGTTTATAGAAAAAAGAAGAAGATGTGATATTACAAATATTGAAGCTTAGATATTCTTAGCCCTATGGTGATATCCTGGATATCATTTTTCCAATTAAGATCAGTATAACTGTGCAATGATATAGAAAACCAGGAAAACTATATCTGCTGATCTTTACAATTATCACTTAAGAAGACAGTTTATTGATGGAGAACTCCCTAGATTTATCTGTTCATTGACAACTTCATATTGTGGGTTTCTTAAATGTCTTCTAATTTACAGTTCTTCAAGGAAATCCAGCTCTTGTTTCTTTTCACAAATATGCAGCACTTCTAGTTCTGTGTTAGGTGTCAATGAATGATTGGTGTCAAGTAGATGTTTTGCGTAGTGGGATTTATCTGGTTGTTTTAATCTGTATGCTCGTAAGTGCTCACTGTATCGTATTTCAAAATTCCTAAGGGTCTGACCCAAATAGACAGCATTACATTCTGGACATTTGAGTTTATATATACCTGACTTCTTTAATAGTGGTATTTTTGTTTTTACATTTAACAATTTTGTACTAACGTTACATTGTGTTTTAAAAGAAATTGTTGTATTCGTTGCTGAAGATATTATCTTTGAAATATTATTAGAAATATTTCCTGCATATGTGATGGTTTTATAAGTTTTAATTTCATCAGCTTGTTTAGGTATATTAGTTGTAATGCCACTTTTTCCTCTTTTTTACTAATTAGTTTATTTATCATATTTAATGGATAACCGTTAGATGTTGCTATTTGTCTAATTGTATTAATCTCTCTATCAAAATTACATTTGTTCATAGGAACTGAAAAAGCTCTATGTATCATTGAATTATATGCTGCTAGTCTGTGTGACACAGGGTGGTTAGAATTGAATGGAATTGTCACATCAGTCTGTGTTTGTTTTCGGTAAATTGAATAATCAAGTACATTATTAACTCTTTGAATTTTTAAATCAAGAAAATTGATTGAGCTATTTTCTTCAATTTCAAATGTAAATTTAATTTTCGGGTGTAAATTATTGACAATTCCATTCAATTCTAACCACCCTGTGTCACACAGACTAGCAGCATATAATTCAATGATACATAGATCTTTTTCAGTTCCTATGAACAAATGTAATTTTGATAGAGAGATTAATACAATTAGACAAATAGCAACATCTAACGGTTATCCATTAAATATGATAAATAAGCCAATTAGTAAAAAAGAGGAAAAAGTGGCATTACAACTAATATATCCTAAACAAGCTGATGAAATTAAAACTTATAAAACCATCACATATGCAGGAAATATTTCTAATAATATTTCAAAGAAAATATCTTCAGCAACGAATACAACAATTTCTTTTAAAACAGAAATTAACGTTAGTACAAAATTGTTAAATGTAAAAACAAAAATACCACTATTAAAGAAGTCAGGTATATATAAACTCAAATGTCCAGAATGTAATGCTGTCTATTTGGGTCAGACCCTTAGGAATTTTGAAATACGATACAGTGAGCACTTACGAGCATACAGATTAAAACAACCAGATAATCCCACTACGCAAAACATCTACTTGACACCAATCATTCATTGACACCTAACACAGAACTAGAAGTACTGCATATTTGTGAAAAGAAACAAGAACTGGATTTCCTTGAAGAATTGGAAATTAGAAGACATTTAAGAAACCCACAATATGAAGTTGTCAATGAACAGTTAAATCTAGGGAATTCTCCACTAATAAACTGTCTTCTTAAGTGATAATTGTAAAGATCAGCAGATATAGTTTTCCTGGTTTTCTATATCATTGCACAGTTATACTGATCTTAATTGGAAAAATGATATCCAGGATATCACCATAGGGCTAATAATATCTAGCTTCAATATTTGTAATATCACATCTTCTTCTTTTTTCTATAAACATATATTAAGCCAACCACAAGTTAGGTTACTTCTTGGTCTAGCCAAAAATAACTACTAAGCATCAGGTAGGCATAAAATGAAATGTAACTTCTGTCATTCTGACGATGATATTGATTTATCGAAACAATTGTCAATTTTTTAGAATTTTCAATAACTTGTATTATATTGTGGAATTAACTAGAGACCGTGAGTTTCATTTAAAAACACTAATATGAGCATATTCCACGAAGTAAGGGTCGAGACAGTCAATTTTTTCAAGTGAAATTATTGTTAACGTTAAAAAAATACTGTAAAATTTTCATTTACCTACTTAAATTTTTTCACACATACAAACTGTATCGCTGCTCCCCGATTTATTCGAGAACAGCACTGAGGAAATGCGATGTTATCTGGAAGTTACAATACTTATTATATGAAATAGAATATTTTTAGACTTTAGATGAAAGTAATCCTTTTGAAAAAATGCATATTTAATTCATAAAAAAATACTGACGTTGATTAGAAAAATTAAAAAGTAGGTAGAATGGACTTCTTGATATAGAGTATCAATAGACCGGGCTCTAATATCAACAATTTAAAAAAATCTTACCTTGTTATATGAGAATGAAATACAGTAGAGAACTTACCTGAAACAATGAATAATTATTATTATTGGTTACAAAACATTTAAAAAAATATTATCGATATTTAAATTGACAATTATATTCTACATAATCAGTAGCGGTGGGAAATATTAATTAGTTTCAAACACAAAATTATATTCAAATGGTTGTTATAATATTCAACTGTAAATTTGTAGCAGATATATTAGTAAAAAACGCTTTTTCGTATCATCATTTTGGTATCATTTTGATTTTATCTTGAATAGAAATATGAGAGTTTGCCTTTATAGGTTTATATCTTAGAATGTTAAAAGAATTATTTTACATTTTCACAGGATAGTTTGTAGGATAGATTGAATTACATATTTTCCATCCTTAATTCGTAGTTTTCCTTCTTTAGCTATTTGTTTGCTCATTTCTTCAATTTTATCTTCTATCTTGCATATTCTTTCTATATTGTTATTATGGTTGTGATTTGCAATCGCATTTGGCCCTTTTGACATGTTATGTTGTCTTCCATAATTATTGTACCTATTGTCCCTAGGTACGTGCTGTTATTATTATTGTTGTATCGGTTGAAGTTATTCCTGTAATATCGTCCTTGATAATTATTGCTAATATTTCTGCCATAATTCCTTTGACTATAACTCCTGTTGCTGAATTCGTTTTGTCTACCAAAGGTTCGATTTCCTTTGTAGTATAATATTTGCTCACTGTAGAAACCAATTTCGTTATTAACTCTTGTCTTGACTGGAAATTTCCGGATGCAATTATCATTTTTGTTTTTCAGATGTGACATTCGTCGTTATCGCCTTTATTGCTGCCTCCGTCGTATATTTTTGAGTTAAATTTTCCGGCATTCCTTCAGATATATAGGCCGCCTGTAGCTTTTCCGTTAATTTCTCTACTGTGGCATAACTGTTGACGTCTTTTCCTGTTTGTTTACTTAGTCTTGCTAAAAGAAGACTGGGATTATCTCCTCTAATTCCATTTCTTAGCTTTCTACTTATTTTATCCATTGAAGACTCTGTTGTCATTAGACTCCTTGCTTTTCCCGTCAGTCTTGCTTAATGATTGCTACTGCATTTCTTTCATTTCCCGTTATATTTAGTTGTAAAAGCTCCAATGCGTTCAAAAATGATTGCAATTTGGTTGCTTCTCCGCTGAATTCTGTCGGTGAAATTCTACTAGCTAGATTGAAAAATTCACTCGTACTTAACGCCATTTTCACTTTATTGCTTATTGTTTCTGTAGTGTCCTTTTATATTATACACTAATTAATAACTATTTACTATTATATCTCACTGTTTCTTATTATAATATTACTATGAATATACATCGGTTCTCTGGTCAAACACCGAATGAATCAACATTCCGTTGCCTACCAGCCAAACGGTGAGTGACGTTATTGTCACACTTACAGGGCGATACACTACAGTTTCCAATACATCAACCTTTATCTCTTGTAAAATTCAATCTGTTAATTTAATTCGACAATTTAACGCTACGAACGCTCTTGATACTTTGTCTTGAATCTTGTCAAAATATAGTTTGCATGTTTCTTGTTGTGCTACGTTTAAATTACTCCAATTTTTACCTAATAATTTTATGAAACTATTTTAAAGACCTACTAAATTATTAATTACGTCCCTATGTATTTCAGTATTCTTTGTAACCTCTTTTTTTAAGATTCTTTTGCCTTGTTTTATTATCTCTTCAACAATTTCTTTAAATTTTCATTCAAATTCTTCCCACGTAACTGTCATTAAATAAGTTTAGTATCTCGGCTCGTTTTAAAATAATAATAATCAAAGACATACAGACATATACGTAAAACTCAAATATATATATATATATATATATATATATATATATATATATATATAATAATAATAATAACAAGATGTACGAATAGTGCGTGACATATGAACAATAAGCAACGAATAGTTTAGTGGGTATTGCACGCAAATAGAAGAAGGGGATACTGAAAAGAGTGGTAACCGCAGACATGCATGTTTCTGGCTCATTAGCCGTCATCGGTACGGTACAACCAAGAAAAGATGTGAAACATGGGAGCAAAGGTGTTGAATGAAACATGAGAAAATATAACAGAATTCAGCAGGATAGTCAAACACAACATTTCTGTCAGTAATATTAGAAGATCTCGAATATTCGAGACAACAACCAACATAGACACGGAGATATAACACTCCCGTCTGAAACTTCCGACCCAGATTAATGAAATAATAACAAGATGTACGAATAGTGCGTGACATATTCGAGATCATCTAATATTACTGACACAAATGTTGTGTTTGACTATCCTGCTGAATTCTGTTATATTTTCTCATGTTTCATTCCACACCTTTGCTCCCATGTTTCACATCTTTTCTTGGTTGTACCGTACCGATGACGGCTAATGAGCCAGAAACATGCATGTCTGCGGTTACCACTCTTTTCAGTATCCCCTTCTTCTATTTGCGTGCAATACCCACTAAACTATTCGTTGCTTATTGTTCATATGTCATGCACTATTCGTACATCTTGTTATTATTTCATTAATCTGGGTCGGAAGTTTCAGACGGGAGTGTTATATGCACCTCCGTGTCTATGTTGGTTGTTGTCTCGAATATTCGAGATCTTCTAATATTACTGACACAAATGTTGTGTTTGACTATCCTGCTGAATTCTGTTATATTTTCTCATGTTTCATTCCACACCTTTGCTCCCATGTTTCACATCTTTTCTTGGTTGTACCGTACCGATGACGGCTAATGAGCCAGAAACATGCATGTCTGCGGTTACCACTCTTTTCAGTATCCCCTTCTTCTATTTGCGTGCAATACCCACTAAACTATTCGTTGCTTATTGTTCATATGTCATGCACTATTCGTACATCTTGTTATTATTTCATTAATCTGGGTCGGAAGTTTCAGACGGGAGTGTTATATGCACCTCCGTGTCTATGTTGGTTGTTGTCTCGAATATTCGAGATCTTCTAATATTACTGACACAAATGTTGTGTTTGACTATCCTGCTGAATTCTGTTATATTTTCTCATGTTTCATTCAACACCTTTGCTCCCATGTTTCACATCTTTTCTTGGTTGTACCGTACCGATGACGGCTAATGAGCCAGAAACATGCATGTCTGCGGTTACCACTCTTTTCAGTATCCCCTTTCTTCTATTTGCGTGCAATACCCACTAAACTATTCGTTGTATATATATATATATATATATATATATATATATATATATATATTATATATATATATATATATATATATAGATGCATAGACCGATTTGCGAAAAACATTGAAAAATAAACGGTTTTAAAGATTAAAACTAACTTTTCCGCATCTGTGGCCCTGAACAATATTCTATCATAAAATTGTTACTTGTATACACTTTGGGGGATGTATCGTGCTAACAAACCGGAATTTCTCTAAAAATTACCAAAAATTTAGTATATCTAGTTTTATAGGACCCGCTGTACTCGCTCTAATCAACTGAAAATCAATAGGGTACATCTGTGAGACACCTTGAACAATACTTATTCATAAAGTTGATCAATCGTATACTCTCTGGAGGCTGTATCGTGCTAACAAACTGAAAATTCTCCAAAAATGACAAAAATTTGGTACTTCAAGTACCACAGCACCCGTTGTACTGGCATTAGTGAGCTCAATATCAATAGGGTTCATCTTTAAGACGCTCTGAATAATATCCAATCATAAAATTCATCACTTGTATATACTCCGGAGGCTGTATCGTGCTAACAAACTGAAATTTCTCGAAAAACGACAAAATGTCGTACTTCAAGTACCATAGCACCCGTTGTACTGGCTCTGGTGAGCTGAAAATCAATAGGGTTCATCTGTGACGTGTACTTAACAATATTCAATCATAAAATTGGGGATTTATTGCACTCCGGAGGCTGTATCGTGCTAACAAGACTTGCAAGGAAAAGTGGCCGACGACAACGACGACGACGACGACAACGACAACGACGACGACGACGACGGCGACGACATACATACAGGATTTTTTTTCTAAAAACCGTTTTTTCGTGTTGTTGTTGATGGATAACGTAAAAATAACTCAAAAAAATTTCAAATTTCCACCTTTTTTGTGGGTAAACCAATACTTTTCTCGCATATTAGATAGGTTGGCGAAAAGTAACATATAGAAATATAGACATACATACATAAATCATACACATATATTATACGAATTTCAGAGAGAGAAAAAAAATGATTCTGTAACTAAACACATGACTACTTACAGCTTTCTCACACACTTAAAGTTGAAACTGGTGCCTTCAAGCTTCGTGTGATGTCCCTTTTCAACTGTCTCCTATGGGTCTTCCAAACGGACCATACCGTTCTCAGAATCAAAACGATAGTTATAATGTAAACCAATATTGTCAACTGAGTCAATTGCGTCATGTTGTAAACATCCTGAACTATAAATTTTTTTTTTTCTGAAGCAAATCCACTAGAGTACGAAAACATCTTCAATATAGGTGAGGGTAAATATATTAAAATCCTTAAAATTCGTACAAGTTTTTTAATTACCACATGCCAACTAGTTTCGACTTAACAAGTCATCATCAGGGCGGGTAAGCTACAATTAAGATGGTAAATTTAATTTAGCAAATCGAATTCTATTCAAACAACTGTAACTTACCAGTCAATCAAAAAATTTCCACAGGACGTATAACAACATGAATTTAAAATAAACAGCGAAAACAATACAAGACAACAGAACTAGACGAACTAACGTTTTAAATAATTTGATCATTAACACACTCAAGTGAAGATAACTTTTTATAATCTAAAATTCTAAACAGTGGCGGAACTTCAATAGTTGATTTTAAATTTAATGATATAGTATTTTCATTATTAATTGATTTAAAAATTTCTAAGTTCTCCAAAGCGTTCAGTCTAGTTCCATGTTCACAAACATGTAAAATTTTGAAATTTTCATCCACCACAAAAGAATGGTTATTAAGTTGTAAATGTCTGTAGAAAACAGAACTATTCCTTGTCAAATGTTCTTGGATTCTCAACTTAAACCTCCTACCACACTGCCCTATGTATTCGGCGGTGCAATTGTTACAAGTCAACCTATAAACCCCACTTCTATCAAGTTGTGAAATTGGGTCTTTGGTTCGAGAAAAGATAGATTTTAAGTTTAGTGGAGATTTAAAGGCTACTTTATATTCTGTTCTATTGATAGGAAAGTGGACCGTAGTAATAAATGCTAACAAATTTTTGTTGTTCAATCCTGTCCAATGCATATGAGTCATTAATTAAAAGCTTATCCATCTTTCTGTTAACTAAATTGTCAATTAGAATTGTGGAGTAACCGTTTTTAACTGCTAAAAGTTTGATAGTTTCTAATTCTTTTTTAAAATCATCAGGACACATTGGAATCAAAAAAAGCCGATGAACGTATGACCTGAACGACGAAAGCTTCTGCTGAAAGGGGTGATTGCTGTCAATAGGGATAACATGAGAAGTCTGAGTATTCTTTCTATATATGCTAAAAGAAACGTGATGATTAACCCTCTTCAAAGATAAATCCAAGAAATTAAGAGTGCAGTTATTTTCCATTTCCAAAGTAAATTTGAGGTCTATGTGTAAGTTGTTAATAAAACTTAAAAAATCACCATTTAAAACGGTAACATCCCCCTGAAAACAAAATACCACGTCATCGGCATATCTATACCAGAAAACGATATTACCCGAGAATTGGCTCTTAAAAATTTGTCTCTCTATAAAGTCCATAAAGATATCTGCCAAGAGAGGAGCTAGTGGATTTCCCATGCCAAGACCCTTCGTCTGTTCATAAATTTTATTATTAAACTTGAAGAAGTTTTGTTGTAATACGAATGACAATAACCTGATAACATTCTCCACCACAAAGTCATCCAACGAAGAATCAACCAATAAATCCCTAATGAGACCCAAGGTTAGTTCAACAGGAACATTGGTGTATAAGTTAGTTACATCAACCGAAGCCAGAATGGCGTTCGAAGGAAGTTCAATGTCTTTAATTTTCTCTACCAAATCATTAGAATTCAAAAGAGTGTGTTGGGGTTCAAAATTAAGATTATTTCTAAGAAAATGATTCAGCTCCCTTGCGATTAACGAACAAGGTGAGTTTACAAATGAGAGAACTGGTCTTATAGGATGATCATTTTTATGTATTTTTGGTAAGCCATACAATCTAGGTGTAGAATAATTCATCGGTGTTCTAACGTTAAGATTAATTGATTAAAAAAAAAACCTTATAGGAAGACAAAAGAGATTTTAGTTTTCGAAAATATGCTTCCAATGGATCACTTCTGAGTTCATTAAAGTGTTCATTGTTATTAACTAAAAAGTTTTCAACCTTAGTGATGTAATCAGATCTATAAAGAATAATTAGAGCGTTACCCTTATCCGCTTTCACGACAAACAAATCATTATCCCTGATTTTCTTTCCTATAGATCCGATCAAACGTTTGTGGAATTTATTAGAAGTGTCTCTATTTTTTCCCCCATGCGAGATGATCTTATCAGCCAAAAAACTCCTCAAGAAATCAGCCTTATCACCATTCAATCTATTCAGAAAACATTCCATGTCAATGATTGAATTTTCAGTAATAGTTGTATTGTTGAAAATGTTAGGAGTAAATTTCAAACCCTTATCAAGAAATTCCATTTCCTTTGTGGTGAATTCAACATCCGTCAAATTAAAAGTTCTAGTGAAGAAATCAACATTATCATTTAAACAAAGGTCAACAATTTTATTGTCATTTAACGCATTAAAATTACTAGAAGTATCAATATTTACGTTGTTTGTTGATATGTTGGAACCAGTTTCTTTCGGGTAATATCGTTTTCTGGTATAGATATGTCGATGACGTGGTATTTGGTTTCAGGGGGATGTTAACGTTTTAAATGGTGATTTTTTAAGTTTTATTAACAACTTACACATAGACCTCAAATTTACTTTGGAAATGGAAAATAACTGCACTCTTAATTTCTTGGATTTATCTTTGAAGAGGGTTAATCATCACGTTTCTTTTAGCATATATAGAAAGAATACTCAGACTTCTCATGTTATCCCTATTGACAGCAATCACCCCTTTCAGCAGAAGCTTTCGTCGTTCAGGTCATACGTTCATCGGCTTTTTTTGATTCCAATGTGTCCTGATGATTTTAAAAAAGAATTAGAAACTATCAAACTTTTAGCAGTTAAAAACGGTTACTCCACAATTCTAATTGACAATTTAGTTAACAGAAAGATGGATAAGCTTTTAATGAATGACTCATATGCATTGGACAGGATTGAACAACAAAAATTTGTTAGCATTTATTACTACGGTCCACTTTCCTATCAATTGGCCAACATTATTCAGAATAGAACAGAATATAAAGTAGCCTTTAAATCTCCACTAAACTTAAAATCTATCTTTTCTCGAACCAAAGACCCAATTTCACAACTTGATAGAAGTGGGGTTTATAGGTTGACTTGTAACAATTGCACCGCCGAATACATAGGGCAGTGTGGTAGGAGGTTTAAGTTGAGAATCCAAGAACATTTGACAAGAAATAGTTCTGTTTTCTACAGACATTTACAACTTAATAACCATTCTTTTGTGGTGGATGATAATTTTAAAATTTTACATGTTTGTGAACATGGAACTAGACTGAACGCTTTGGAGAAATTTTTAAATCAATTAATAATGAAAATACTATATCATTAAATTTAAAATCAACTATTGAAGTTCCGCCACTGTTTAGAATTTTAGATTATAAAAAGTTATCTTCACTTGAGTGTGTTAATGATCAAATTATTTAAAACGTTAGTTCGTCTAGTTCTGTTGTCTTGTATTGTTTTCGCTGTTTATTTTAAATTCATGTTGTTATACGTCCTGTGGAAATTTTTTGATTGACTGGTAAGTTACAGTTGTTTGAATAGAATTCGATTTGCTAAATTAAATTTACCATCTTAATTGTAGCTTACCCGCCCTGATGATGACTTGTTAAGTCGAAACTAGTTGGCATGTGGTAATTAAAAAACTTGTACGAATTTTAAGGATTTTAATATATTTACCCTCACCTATATTATAAAATTTTTGTTGACTGCTCCGTTGTCCTGGACTTCTTGCTTAGTCGATTTTCCTCCCATTTTCGTTAACCAATTACCGCAATCCAATTATAGAACCAATACAAAAACTACCAAATATAAAATTCCGTACAATTATTTTCCTAATATAACATCTGCATCAGAAACCATCAGCCTGTTTTTAGCAGGCAGGATCGTTATGTGATGTGGAGAATGTGCCCTGAAATGCTGACACCAATTCCCCACAAGATTAGGTTCGTGTCACTACCATAGCAGGAGCGGAATCAATAAAATGTCTTCATACAAAATCATCGGTTGGTTTATTATGACCACAACTGGTACTTACATAGAGCGGTATACATTACACTTACTAACAACTATATAATTATTCGGGTCTTGAAATTCTACATACGAGCAACACTAATCTACAGTCAGCTGGTCAAACGTCAGTAAAGCTAGCACCCCCACTTTTTCAAATTTAAAAAAAACTCTTGTGTAATTTAGAACTAATTTGTACCCAAAAAAAAGAATTTGTACCCACTACAGTTTTACTGAAAAATCACTATTTAAAGTGGGGGTGCTAGCTTGAGCTCAAGCTAACACCCCCACATTGACAAAATCAAATTTTGTTGGCATAAATCTAAACTTTGAATTAAGGACTAATTTGTACCCAAATGATAGTAATTTGTACCCACTCAGTTTTTCTGAAAAACCGTTATTTAAAATGGGGGTGCTAGTTTAAGCTCAAGCTAGCACTCCAACTTTTACAAAATCAAATTTTAACAGGATACCTTTAAACTTTGAATTTAGGACTAATATGTACCCAAAAGCGTTATTGCATTATTATATCATTTTGTTTATATACATTAGACCACGCGTTTTATTAATTTTCAAGTGAATCGTTAAAAGATAACTAAATATTATTAATTATCGAATATAGGACTAATTTGTACCCAAACAATTAAAATTTGTACCCACACAGTTTTCCCTGTAAAAGGAGTTTTAATATCGTTTTTTCATTATTAAGTATATCATTTTGTTTATAAAAGATGATAGTAAATTAGACCACCTGTTTTATTAATTTCCAAGTGAATCGTTAAAAGATTTGAAATTATCAAAAGTAACTAAATATTAATTTTCGAATATAGGACTAATTTATATACTCATATTTTACCATATTTTACTAACTGTGCTTAAATACTCCTAAAAATGCCTTCTAAAATTGTTTGAATCAATAGATAATTATTATGAATCAGAAATAGGAGCGGTAGATTAAAGACGCATATCATCTAAAAAACAAAAAATATCACCTTTCGGTATTTGCGAGGGTAACAATTTTTTTTTAAATTGTTTAGTCCATTAGAAAGGAAAGTCTGACGTGATATTGCACATCTTTACTAAACCGCCAAGCAGTCAAAAAAAGTAACAACACCATAGTATAATCATTCTTTTAACCACTTTGACCTATATACGCATTATTTACGCACGTGCACTAGGGACTTTTTTTGTCTCGACAAAGAATCGCCGCAGTTATCACAAAAGATCTCCCTGAAAATAAAAATAAGAGTTATGGTATCTATAACAAATATGGAATTTATTAATATAGTATTTTATTAGAGACAAAACAATATATAATATACGAAAACAAACATTTCTGGGAAGTACCTGGTTAGTTAAGTGCCAGGTTTCATAAAACACTTCATCTAAGGGTTTGTCTAGTTTTCCGTCCATTTTGAACTTTAATCAGGATGACTGCTGTGAGGTGAAGCACATTAAAAGCCTTTTTTAGGGAAAACAGTGTGGATACAAATACAAATTAGACCTATATTCGATAATATTTAGTTACTTTTGATAATTTCACATTCTTTATCGATATACTAGGAAATTAATAAAACACGTGGTCTAATTTACTATCATCTTTAATAAACAAAATGATATGATAATGAAAAAACGTTTTTGGTTACAAATTAGTCCTAAATGGAAAGTTTAAAGGTATGCTGTTGAAATTGGATTTTTAAGGGTGGACGTGTTCAAGCCAGCAGTTCCACATTAAAACTCCTTTAACAGGGATAACTGTGTGGGTACAAATTTTAATTTTTTGGGTACAAATTAGTCCTATATTCGAAAATATATAATATTTAGTTATCTTTGATAATTTCAAATCTTTTACCGATTCACTTGAAAATTAATAAAACACGTGGTCTAATTTACTATCATCTTTTATAAACAAAATGATATAATAATGAATAAACGCTTTTGGGTACATATTAGTCCTAAATGCAAAGTTTAAAGGTATGCTGTTGAAATTGGATTTTTAAAGGTGGACGTGTTCAAGCCAGCACTCCCACATTAAAACTACTTTTACAGGGATAGTTGTGTGGAGACAAATTTTAATTTTTTGGGTACAAATTAGTCCTATATTCGAAAATTAATAATATTTAGTTATTTTTGATAATTTCAAATCTTTTGACGATTCACTTGAAAAAAATTAATAAAACTCTTGGTCTAATTTACTATCATCTTTTATAAACAAAATGATATAATAATGAAAAAACGCTTTTGGGTATATATTAGTCCTAAATGCAAAGTTTAAAGGTATGCTGTTGAAATTGGATTTTTAAAGGTGGACGTGTTCAAGCCAGCACTCCCACATTAAAACTACTTTTACAGGGATAGTTGTGTGGAGACAAATTTTAATTTTTTGGGTACAAATTAGTCCTATATTCGAAAATTAATAATATTTAGTTATTTTTGATAATTTCAAATCTTTTGACGATTCACTTGAAAAAAATTAATAAAACTCTTGGTCTAATTTACTATCATCTTTTATAAACAAAATGATATAATAATGAAAAAACGCTTTTGGGTATATATTAGTCCTAAATTCAAAGTTTATAGGTATGCTGTTAAAATTTGATTTTGTAAAAGTGGGGGTGCTAGCTTGAGCTCAAGCTAGCACCCCCACTTTAAATAGTGATTTTTCAGAAAAACTAAGTGGGTACAAATTCTAATTTTTTGGGTACAAATTAATCCTGAATTAGTTCTAAATTACACATAAGTTTTTTTTTAAATTTGAAAAAGTGGGGGTGCTATCTTTACTGACGTGCTGGTCAACGGCTTATATTATATAACGATCAAGGTGCCGCGATTTCAGTCAAGGTGAATTTCATGGTTAAACGCTGTGTTTATATAAACTATTATTTCATTTGTGTTTACTTGTTATCGCGCGCTGTTTATAATATACTTGCAATAACTTTTAATTTAAAATATTGATTGTTTGACGATCTTCATGTTTCAAATTCTATAATGCCTAAAATTAATTATATAGGGATTCACTACACCAAGGATGTTTAGGTTGTGTGCTGCGTTTTGGTTGAGTTGTTTGGGCAGCCTGTGTAGGAATATTCTTAAATGTTAACCCCATATTATTGGGAGAGCATTCATCCATCATTGAAGTTTTTTGAAAAACGTGATAGCATTTTGACCTAAAAGAGGCAGAATCAACAATTTCCATTGAAAGTTTCGGTTTGGAGCATGGACATACCTTCAGCTTAAGCTGGAGTGCACAAAGAAGGTAGTCTGAGCCACAATCGGAACTTGGTAGAGTTTTACAAAGACTAATAGACGATTCCATCTTGTTCTAACCAAAACGTAATCGATTTGATTGCGATATCGCCCATCTGGTGAAACCCAAGTATATAGACACCGTGGATGTTGTGCAAAAAGAGTGTTGGCAATTGAGAAGCTGTTGTCAATACAAAATTGAAGCCAACATTGACCCCTTTTCATTTCTGGCACCTAAACCGAATTTACCAATAATATATGCCTTAAGATGTTCAGCTTCCTCTGCTTGACCAATTTTAGCGTTAAAATCGCCAATAACAAGAACGATCTCACGACTTGATAGAGCCGCAAGTGTAGATTCCCCTGTGTCGTCATTCGAGTTAGAAGTAGGTGCATATACCTGCACAATACTGATCGGTGTAAAGGTCGCATAGATGCGTAACGTGATTATTCTCTCGCTGATACACTTGTAACCGAGAATAGTCCCAGCATGTGCTCTCGCCACCCAAAAGCCAACGCCATTGATGCTTCCGTTAGAATTACCCGAAAAGCAAATGAAATTATCATTATTGGAAGTGAAGTGTCCTGAACCCCTACAATTAGTCTCAGACAGGCCAACGATCGCCATATACCTTCTTGTAAGCCCTTTTTCTAGAATATTGAGAGTACTGATCGTTTTAAATACCGCAACCAGCAGACGTGAGTGTTTTAAACCTCTGAAACTGGTTGGAAAAAAGCTTAGAATCTAAACTCCATGTTAAATAAAGTTACTTTTACCCCATTTTACAAATTATTTTGAAAGATCGAAACTTACCTCAAACAATCAATCCGAAATTGATACAGATAATGCGGCCCCTTTCCTTTTAACTCGGAACCAATTGACTACACTAAATGCATAAAGAATACGATTGAAAATTTACAGCCCCAAAATCAAGAAACTAAGTTTAATCGGGAACATTTAGGTAATCAGGATCACATTAGTTTATTGAGGTGTAACAGATCGATAAATGAAATCCTCAGTGCGTTAAAAGAAATGAAAAATATAACTGAAGCAGAAACGCAAACATTCGAAGTTTTGCCAGATTGTTTTTGAAATGACATTCCGGATGAAATTGATAACCTGTTGATATTTGATTTAAATGAATTTGATGAAAAGTGTTACGTTTCTGAGTAACGCTGAAGAAGTTAATGAACAAGAAAATATAGAAAAATATACAGAATAAATACACATAATAAATAGAATGGAAACAGAAATTCCCAAAACGAATACAATGGAGGAAGGTGTAATAAACACGAAATTTGGCAAAGGGAAATTTAGGAACACCCTATATAGATATATAATTTTCTTGATAATAAAATAAGTCGAATTCAATTTAATATAAAAACAAAAGTTGACCTACAGCAGAAAATAATTTAAACAAACAATTTACACAACCGACAAGATCGATGACAAAACACACGATGGTTTGTTTATCAAAAATATAGACAAACCTTGCAACTTAGTATAAAGAAATTAATTGAAAATTAACCTTCAATTACGAAAATAAAAAATATGAGACAAGGGCAACACGAAGGAAATTAAAGAACATATCCCAAATCTTCTGAAATAAATAGCAGAAAATTTGGTAACAGAGGCAGTGAGGTAGTAACCCTCATAGAGTGCTCAGGTACTGTATGGCCTGACACTCTCCCCCCTCATCTTCGACGGCCGTACGTGAACAGTGATATTGTTTTGTTGTGATTTATGATATTTCAAAAACGTAAGTTTTTTCTATGTCATTATATTTATTTTTTTTTTGAACAAATACCCGTATTGACATTTTATTTGATTTGACTGGGTGTCCAAAGATACATTTCCTGGTCATATTAAGTGCACTATTGACATTTGAGCCCCTCACCTAACATATTTAGGAAATAGTACGATTTGCAATCGATTTAATAATCCAGGGGAACCCTAAATTTTAGTCAAGAGAATTTAAAGATTATACAGGGATATTCCTATGTAAGAATTATCTTAATTATATCATAACCAGGTCAAATTACCTTCAGATTTCGAAAGACTTTTTGCACTAGTCCTGATACTTATTTTCTTATATTATACAGGGATATTCATACGCCAGATATCTTTCATTTATGTCAGAATCAGGACAGACTACTTTCAGAGTATGGAAGACGTTTTGCCCGAGTCATATTAATTTTTTCTCATTCCTTATACAGGGATAGTCATATGCAAGACATATTTTACTTTTGTCATAATAATGAGAAACTACTTCCAGATTATGAAAAACGTTTTTCCCTAATTAATTTCTAGTGTATCGTACCGGGACATTCTCCACCGATTAACTTTTGTTTTGTTCCAACCAGGGCTGAATTACTATACTTAATTATTTTGTGTTTGTAATATATATGTACATATTATCCACCCAGTCTGTATCCTTTATCAACAACCCCTACCCTCGGACCAGCAAGTTTGAACGGGCTGACGCGACCTGCCTTAGAACTCAGGCTTGGCACATTGTATAAGCCCAAGAGGCCCCACGGAGATCTTGTCCGCTCGTGCCAGGAAACCACCTCCACCGAGGTTACCCACAGGGGGATTCCTGGCTCTAAATTGTGCCATAAGGCACTGGTGACAGCACGCTGCAAAATTCAAGGAACTAGGAATTCAAAGGTTGTCCTACACTGGTAACGGAGAGCTGTAAGCCCCAAACGACCACAGCGGTTATTACAGTGGTGACCAAATATTCATAACAAAGGATAAATATACAACGGATTCTACCGATTCATTAAACTGGTGACAGCTCACATTTATTTCGCTGGTGACAGCGGTGTGGTTCAGCAACATCGGCTGAGTTGATCACTGCTTCACCGTAAGAATGTAATAATAGGAATTAACATTCATTACAAAGGTATTGGTCATAAAGTACATGAGTGCAGCAGTACAATGGCAAAAGAGGATTCAGAATTTAACAAAAAAGATATGAACGCAGAAAGGCAAGAACGAAACGTGAAATATGAAGGTACACGGAGCCAAAATGTATAGGAGAAGATAAGAGTCAAGAGACAAAACAGCTATAATGTTGTAGATGAAAAATTCCAAGAGAAAGCGGAATTGGAAAATATTCAAGTAATATTCGAAATTAATCAAAACGAAGAGGGTACAAGTAATGAATTACAAGAACGAAAGAACGATAACAAGCAAGAAGTACAAAGAATTTTACAAGATAATTCGACTTCTTCCAAAACAAACTTGATGCGAAAACACTTATTTTTTCCTACACATTTCCCAAAAAAAGGAGTCAGAAAGATTGAAACCCTACACTACCCAATATTCTCCCCGCAGAATTCAGAAAGATTCTGCAGAATAATATTGATGCAAAAGATTTGTTAGAAAACGAAAAAAATGCGAGACTAACAAAGGCAGCAGAAAAGGTGACGGTGAGAAGTAAAAATGAGCGTAAAAGACCTGCAAATCCAAATTCTGAACAGGTAGTAGCATTCATAAGAATAAGGAAAAATTTGCAGATTGTTTTGAAGAACAGAACAGCGATACGGAGGAAAAAGCATTAAAAATTATAGGTTGTAATAACTGCCCAAGATAGTTACATCTTAAATGGACACTTTTCCAGGGGTTCGATTATTTGGACGTTGATTATTTATGAAATTACTGCGATAACTCTAGCGAGTCTATTTAAGGTGTTCAATTGACCTACGTGGTTACTTATAGCAATAGCCTTTATTTTTAGAATATCTTTACTTTTCCGCCCAACCTATCTAATATGCGAGAAAAGTATTGGTTTACCCATAAAAAAGTTGAAATTTTTGTGTGTTATTTTTACGTTTTTCTTCAAGAACAACACGAAAAAATGGTTTTTAGAAAAAAAAACCTGTGTGTATGACGTCGTCGTCGTTATCGTCGGCCACTTTTCGTAACATGTCTTGTTAGCACGATACAGCCTCCGGAGTGCAACAAATCACCAATTTTATGATTGAATATTATTCCAGACATGTCACTGATGAATCCTATTGATTTTCAGCTCACCAGAGCCAGTACAACAGGTGCTATAGTACTTTATGTACGAGATTTTTGTCATTTTTGGAGAAATTTCAGTTTGTTAACACGATACAGCCTCCGGAGTATATACAAATGATCAATTTTATGATTGAATATTATTCAGAGTATCTCAAAGATAAAACCCTATCAATGTGCAGCTCATTGAAGCCAGTACAGCGGGTGCTATGGTACTTGAAGTACCAAATTTTTGGAGAATTTTCAGTTTCTTAGCACAATACAGCCTCTAGAGAGTATACGATTGATCAATTTTATGATTGAATACTGTTCAAAGTGTCTCACAGATGTACCGTATTGATTTACAGTTGTCTAGAGCGAGTACAGCCGGTCCTATAAATCCAGATATATACTACATTTTTGGTTATTTTTGGAGAAATTTCGGTTTGTTAGCACGATACTACTGGAGTACCTGGGGCCGACGTTGCGAATTCATAGGCTGACTGTAGGCAATTTTGTATTTCAGGAATTAAACAAGATATTACTAAAAAATGTCATATCGAATTAAAAAAATATTAATTTTATTTAAAAGTACAAAAGTTGTTTGATCGAAACGTACCTATTTGGTATATCCAACCTGTTCCTGAACTAAGTAAAGTCAAAAGTGGAAAATATGTTGAGTTAGGGGGATAAGCACAAGCATATTTACCCTATAAACTTATTGTTTTTGATTATATTTCTAGTTGAACTTCGTCAACAGGCGTGGACATTCAACTAAATAAATAATCTTAATTTGACAAAGTTAATGTCGAAATTAATAATTTTATATGTACAAAATGTTACAAAGTTGAGTTGTGAACGCTGAATTTCTGTGGTTTCAGATCGGAAGACACTTTATGTTTCGATTTGATGAGTTTTAAACTAACTTTGTTATTGAGCGTTGAGCTCGATTCAATGAGTGTGTAAAACTCGCGTCTAGAAGTGTAAAACTGACGAGTGAAAAACTAACTTTGTTGTTGAGCCTTGCGCTCGTTTCGATGAGTTAAAAATTAACTTCGTTGCTGAGCATTGCGCTCGAATCGATGAGTATGAAAAAACTAATTTCTTCACGTTGTGAGACGTGTTAAGTAGAAATCTGCGAGGGGCGTGTTTACACGTGGATTGGGTTGACCAACCGAAAATAAATATTTCCTATTGGCCAGCATCACTTGACTTGTCGGGCTCCCAGACAAGAATCAACTATGGGTGCCGCCAATAGTAAGTTAAATTTCTATGGAATACTACAATAGCAATTGTAACCTATTTACTCAGAAAGGTAATTCAAAAACGTCTTTCATGTCTTCCGAACCTCGACCATAAAATTCATGCAGAATTGACACTAAATTTAGGGTTTTTACAATACAATATATAATAGGGTGAAACGTGTCCTTTTCCTAACTTCTTAACTATAGGACAATGCATCAAGATGTCGACTTTCAAAAAAGGTGCTATGCATATGCCCATACAAAACAATTTACAATCATTGTTGGAAAACGTGATATTTACAAAGTATTTTGAAAATAAAATTAAAATATCCTTTGAATTTACTACAATAGAAAGATCTTTCTTCTGCAACATATTTCTACAAAGCTATTAACTAAAATGAATTTACGCCTTAAATATATAGAATAAAAAAAAGGACGCATACAAATATCTCACATATTTTAAAGGTATCTTAACAAATAAATTTCAAGACTTTACAATCTTGAACACTTATGGTATATTTTGTAATTGTATTCCTGTTCTGTAACAAAACGAACGGCTGATTTTAGTATTGATGGTAAGTTTATATATGTATTTCGTCCACATACATATATTTTTACCTATTATAATTAGAAGAATTTTCAAACCCAATAAAAAAATTCGTTTTTCCGCACAAAATAACATCCCTAAGCGAAAACTTTCGATAACTTTACCAACAAATTCTCCTCACTTCATAACTTATCCCGTCTCTCACGAACCCGACGTCATCCGTGCTATTGTTTCACTCCAGATACTTCTTAACAAGAAAAAGACCCTTGAAATAGGACTCGATACTTCGTCCTACCCGAGCTGCATCCCTAATTTCCAGACAACTTAGAAATTGATTCGGACACAGATTTATTTGTTGAGTCAGTCCGTCTGTTTTGGGTAAACGGGAATTGAAGACAGACCGGGCTGTTGACGAAATCATTACAATTGATGGTAAGAAACAATATTGTGTGTTTGTGTTGGAAGAATGGTATCAACTTTAGCTATTTGCCAGATACTAATTTTGATTTGTAGGGCAACCAATCAGTAACAACAGTTGTATGTTTATAATTGTTGTTTTTATAAATTTTATTATAGAATCAAGGACAGGTTTATGGTTTGTTGACGTGATTGTGGAAACTTTTACAGGTAGTAGTAGTAGGTACTCATTAGTAGGTAAAACATTATTAGTGCACTCAAAGAATAGATCGTTTAGATCAGCAATTTTATTATTATTGCAAGAACAATGAGGAGAAGATGCACCGGAAAGCGACCGTGACTTAACTTTAGTCTTGATATTGTACTAGAATAGTATCTACTTGTGTTAAAAAATGAAAGGTGTAATAATATATATTTTTAATGACCGTAAATTCTCAATTTTTTTTATATGTTCATGGGTTTCGGTCAGAAATAAAATCACTTGCTTATAGTTGTAACGTTTCGGTCTATTTTATTTAAACCATTTTCAAACCTTTCTAAAAATGTTTTGAAACACAATACATTTGTTAAAATACATATAGTTAAAATGTATTTCTTTAAAACTTACTTTTTGATTATGCCTCCGTAGAGGCTTGTCTACTACTGTACATGAGTACTCCTCAAATTAAAAAAAAAAGACAATTAATGTACACAAAAACAAATAATACAAACAATGAACTATGTTAAAAATGATTAGAATGTATTTACAGAGTGTCCTAAATAAAATCAGAATTAGAGACCTATTTTTTAATTTTTAATAACTAGGTAAGGTGTAGATATTCGTTTATAATAGTAAGTTCGTATACTACCAAAACTGCTATCTACGGATATCAGTAAAACTTTGCGCCATGTACACGTCTCAGATGACTCTAGAAAGAATAAAATTCCATTTTCAATTGATACTTACAAAGAAACATTCTTCCAAATAATTCTCAATTTATTGACTGAAATTTATTCACATAAAATTTTTATATATACATAGTTATTTTCCAACTAATTTTAAGCTGATCTAAAAAATCATTTGGCAAGAAAAAAATTTATAAGACTTGGCCTTATGTTTGGTATAAGGCTGCAAAAATTGGGCCAAGTCTTATAAATTTTTTTTCTTGCCAAATGATTTTTTAGATCAGCTTAAAATTAGTTGGAAAATAACTATGTATATATAAAAATTTTATCTGAATAAATTTCAGTCAATAAATTGAGAATTATTTGGAAGATTGTTTCTTTGTAAGTATCAATTGAAAATAGAAAAAGGTGAATAAATTTAATATACGACATGGTATTTTACGTGATTTCAAAAATTTTTGTGATTTTAATTTAATTAGGTATTTGAATTGTTTATTAAATGGAATTTTATTCTTTCATTCTTTCTAGAGTCATCTGAGACGTGTACATGGCGTAAAGTTTTACTGAAATCCGTAGATAGCAGTTTTGGTAGTATTTCAATTATTTTTGTAGTTTAATCTTTTAATTCGTTCTATTGTTCATTTAGTTTCATTTCTTCAACATGTGACAAGATTATAGTTTTTAATCGAAAATATTTTTTTTAAGACTAGACTATCTACAAAATATTTTCTTCGCTTGTTTAAATATTGTTTATTCAAACTATATAAAGTGTGGCCATCTTAAAATAGAAAACCTTCTCATCAATTTTG
The DNA here is from genome assembly GCA_963921935.1 of Galeruca laticollis. Classification (NCBI taxonomy): domain Eukaryota; kingdom Metazoa; phylum Arthropoda; class Insecta; order Coleoptera; family Chrysomelidae; genus Galeruca; species Galeruca laticollis. The sequence goes on along the minus strand of OY998177.1, from coordinate 240,712,628 downwards.
AAAAGACTATTAAAATTTCTATTTTTGAGGTATGATTATTAAACTATACATCAAAAAAAAAATTAAAATACTGAAAGATGAAATTCGAGACCGACAACCCAGAAATTTAAATATTTTACACTTAAAAACCCCAAACTTGCTAATATTGTTACAAAAAATTCTATAAACAACAAAATATACGTTATTTAATAATGTAAATAGTTATCGAACAATTACTTGAAGAATAAGGTTTAATAATGGTAATAAAAGAACTTTACGAAGACTTCATAATAGAATTATTTATTGATTTCACCTAGAAAACCACAACTAAAGTGGAAAACCCTCTGTTCAATTTTGAAAAAACTATTCAGATTTCTATTTTTGAAATATGATTATTAAACTATACATGAAGATGAAATTCGAGACCAACAACCCAGAAATTAAAATTTTTCACATTTAAAAACACCAAACTTGTTAATATTGTTAAAATTCTATAAACAACAAAATATACGTTATTTAATAAATAATTATAACAAAGGAACAATTTTGGATTCTGTGTTATTCAATCTTTGTATAAATGAATTGTTTTCAGTGAGCAGTACTGGATATATACAATTAGAGTCGCAGACGATACAGCCATTATTTATGAAATAGATAATTGGAATGATTTGAAATAGTTGAAAATGATCTAAGATTAATTAAGGATTGGTTTCATCATAAATTACTTACTCTAAATTTTAATAAAACATAATTTGTCATTTCTTAATTCTAGAGACCATAAGAATAGCTTCACATATTTTTTATAGAAAAAAACTAGAGATTGTGCTTTATAACTTTAAGTGTTTAAAAAAGTTTATGTATAATGTCAATACTTGCAGATATTGTACTACGGTCTAGTGGAAAGCCATCGCAGGTATGGCCTATTTTATTGGGGATGTGCTTCCAGAACATTTATAGGTCCCTTTTAGATATTATACAAAGAAGCTTTATTTAGATTATTATGTCTAGTTCCAGCATGTGCCCTAGTGACGCACTGTATAATATAAACAAAATCTTTGACTTAAAGAAATTATGTTTTCTGTGTGCGTCTGTAAAATATCATACTATGAAAAATAAAATTAATTTACCTACACATACATATGAATCCAAAAATAATATTATGAAGCTCCTATGATGACAAAATATTTATGTCAAATTTCTCCTATTAACACAACCAAAAGTTTTGTGAAATTAACGTCTGAAATATCTCTTCATTCTCTGCAATGTCTATCCACTTCATAGATTTTATGTATAATTAGGTATAGTGTTTTCTTATTTACCAAAACATATGTTGAGGTAAATTCGTTCATCTCTGGCATACATTTTTTAGTATTTATAATTAACAAATTGGCTTTCATAAGTTGTTCGGGATACTAATGCTCAATTTGGGTTTAATACTACTGATGAACTGATTGTAGAATTCATTTTTATAGGAGAAATTGATAACATATTTGAAAAACTTATTTAAATTTGACGTTATAAAATGGCAAATGACATTTGTGTTGTGACGTCAACTGACGCAGTTGTGAGGACGATACAATTCGATGATTTTAGGAACGGTGCTCGAGAATATCAATTTTAGGAACGGTGCTCGAGAATATCAATTTTAGGAACTATTCGCAAATAGAGCAATCACAGGCTTGCGTATGCATGACGTTGGGAACGACGTCAAGAATAACGCCCTGATTCCAGATTCAGAGCATCAGTGCGGATGAAACTCAATCATCGACCACCACACCTGCAAGAAATGAATCACCGGTAGCGACATTGATTTTTTTAGCAAAATATCGAAACCACACATGAGAAACCTTAAACTTTAGAAATATTTTTACTTTTATTTTTTAGAACTGAGTATCTTTTTAATAAATACATGGAAAGTTATCATTGATGCTGCAAATGGAAGATCATATATGAATTATATGTCAAATGTATGCATACTTTGCCTGTAGATAATATACTTTTTAATTAATTAAAAAAATAGAATTGCGGGGAGAGGAGAAAGACGAAATTTTCGGTATAAGAGTGTCTGTCGTCTAGCGCAAAATTATATAAAAGAGGGCGGAGTCGAGACGTGACATGGCGCGAGTGACGAGCAGTCACTCTTGATATATACAACTTAAGTTGTCTATGTCAGTTCTGAAATTGACTGAGTCAGGATCTTCTTAATATTTATCATTTCTTTTATTAATCTTTTACTATTATTTTTTTCTGTAGTTATTATTTCTACGTTGTTGCAATTAAAAGAGTGATTTTTATCAAGTGAATGTTTTGATAGTGCAGTACATTCATTATTACGAACTGATTGCTGGTGTTGTTGAATTCTTTTATGTAAATATTGGCTAGTTTGACCAACGTAAGTACCATTGCAATCAGAACAATTTATTTTATATATTGAGTTCATTGTGTTCTCATTATCTGGTTTGAATCTAGAAAAAGTTTATTTCCTGTAATGTTGTTTGGTTTATCAGCAATTTCAATATTAAATGGTGTTAGGCATTTTTGTAATGGTTTATTTATATCTGGAATGTACGGAAGTTAAATATATTTTGAGTAAGGAAATATTGGTTTTTAGATTTTTTAACAATTTCATTATTTATTTTTGACCCATATGATTTAATTTGATTTCTGTAATTAATAATTACATCAGCGTATTGTGGATAGTAGTCTATACTTGTTTCTGTGACAGATTCCTTGGCTTCAGAATCTGTTTCTTCATTACCTATGGTCCCTACATGTTGTAACTCTACTTGGTTATTTGATCATTATTATTTATAATTACTTAATATCTCAATATTTAATTTATTTGTTAATTTATAAGGACTATAGGTATGAATAATTTAACTGCTGTACTCGAAACTGAATTTATTTTACACAATATGTACAAGCCCAACTTCAAGGTAAAATAAAAACCAGTATTGATAATATTTCGTTAGGTGTACAGGATGTACCAACCAATTAAATGTTACAAGCACATATAAATATTATATCGATATTTGAGAATAAATTATACAAGTTTTTTATTTTTGAAAATTCTATTGTTCTTAAACTGAAAGCGAGCTCTGAAGTGCTTCCAGAACTGATATGATTATAATGCCTATGGTTTTTAGTTTCAAACACCATATAAGTGCTTTTTCTATGACAAGAACTTCTGTACTAAATATTGAGCACATATTTTGAATTGGGTACCTAAGTGCAGTGTCATTATTGGAATCATAAAATGCTAAACCTGTGACAGTGTCAGTATTCGAACCATCTGTGTAAATAACTGTGAAGAAAAAATATTAAGTTATCAAGCAGTGTTTATTTCACGATGAAATAAAACAATATAATTTGTTTTAATCTTCATTTATTTGAACTAATGTTCAATTTAATTTTGTTGACGCGTTTCACTAACACAGTAGCTTTGTCAAAACGAATGAAGGTAAAATATATAAATGTCCTAATATATACAGTGCCTAAATACAAAATTCTATTTACTAATAATAACAATGGTATTGAAAGAAATTACCTGGAAATTCATTCACTACAAACATTCCTAAGCTATCTTCTAGGTAAAGAGGTTTAATAAAGGAGACTGATTGATATCTATTTGGTCGTTAAGAAGATTACCTGAATATTTATTTTTGTTAATCTCTAGGGCCTCTAATAAATTTAAACTAAAGGATTTACCGACTACATGGAGAATTTCAAAACTCAAAATATAAATTCATTAATTAAACTCCATTAAGAGGGGTACCCAATCAGGCCAGTTGTTTCTTATTTCACAGAACCTTCATTCAAAATTTTAAAGATTCTCATATGTGTCATCTCTAAATATTGTTCATTTATACCTCGATTTTCAGTTAAAAACTCAACGGAATTAATTAATAATATTCAAGATATAATACTACCCCATAATTCTAAATTCATATCGTTCGATGTAACAAATCTATTCCCTAGTATACCTCCTAAAGAAACTATAACTCTTGTTGATAACTTGCTCACATACAATAATGTTAATCCTATAATTCACTCTGATATCATTACTTTATTAAAAGTGTGTTTGAATCAAAATTATTTTCATTCCAATGGAGAGGTTTATAGCAGTAAAGATGGTTTGATTATGGGTAACCCCCTCAGCCCCCTACTAGCAGAAATTTTCATGGATAATATAGAAAAAAAAATTCATGAACACCCCCTTAGTAAAAAATTTATGTACTGACACCGATATGTGGATGACATTTGGCAGACAGTTGAAGCTGATGTTTATATTCATTATAAAATGACTTCCGTCTTTCCTGTCATTTCGGGTCACATGACCCCAATATACTTTTTTTAAATGGGACAACCGGTATATTATTACAATTTTGGATATATCATTCAAAATCAAATACAACGATACCACACTTGTCATCATTGTATTGTGTAATAATGATAATCTTGGCTATTTATTTTTACTAAATTTATTAAAGCAATATTTTGCTCCCAAAAATTTAGCTGAAACAAATAACTATAGTAGCAACAACATAGGTTGTCATTCATTATTGTTAGGTGAAGTTTATTCAAGAACTGTCAACTAACTAAATAAGGCCATACATTTTTACTTACGATGAATATTTTGACATGCTACTTATTTATGGAGAATGTGCAAAAAACAAAACTCATGCTCAAGGTTTGTAGAGAAAATCGTTTTTCTCTTAGAATAACTCCAAGCAAATATACTTTTGTCAACGTCGAACGAAAGCTAAGAACTGGTTCTTTTCCAAACGGTAAAAATCAAGTTCCTCGTCAAAAAACCGCTGAGGCAGATGACGATGTGATACATATTTTGGCTTATATTCAGGTTAATCAACACACCTCAATACGATTTATTGAACAAGAATAACAAAGAAGTAGAAATTCAATACAAAGTGTATTAAAAAATCACAAAAACCATCCTTATAAAATGCATTCAACACAAGGTTTAGTTCCTGCAGATCCTGAAAGGAGAATAAATTTTATTGCTGAAATGTTAGTACAAAGTATTGAAGACACTTATTTTTGAGCAAAAATATGATGGAGTGATGAAGGTAGATTTCATAACAATGGTATTGTTAACCGCCATAATTATCATTATTCGTCGCAGGAGAATCCAAAGTGGATGCGCGAAACCAATTTTCAAACAATATGGGTGAAGTTTATTTAATGGTCGGTTGATTGGTCCCTATTTTTATGAAGGAACATTAACGGGGCAAAGATATTTAGATTTTTTTCAAAATACTCTTCTTTAATTAATTGACGACATTCCCGTACGTGAAGGGCAAACAATGTGCTGGCAGCCAGATGGAACATCTCATCACTTTTTGTGCCAGTTATCTTGATAGCACATTCCCTGAAAAATGGATTGGTCGAAATGGTGCGATTTTGTGGCCACCCCGTTCACTGGATATTATAACCCATAGATACATTTCTCTGGGGTCACTTAGAATGTCGAATTTATAGGAGGATAAAATAAAACAGGCATGTCAAGCCGTAACACCCGAAATGATTACAGCAACACTTACAAGAAATCTTTTAACAAGGTTTGAACATTGCGTCAATGTACATAGTCATCAATTTGAACATTTTTTTTTAATTTTTTCAATTACTTGTACTTTTGTATTCCCTATGTTACGTTTTTTAATAAAATAATTTATACAAATGATCATTTAATTGCCCCTATTATCATTACTGCACAATACAATGATGACAAGTGTGGTATCGTTGAATTTGTTTTTGAATGTTATATCCAAAATTGTAATATTATACCGGTTGTTCCATTTAAAAAAATTATGTTGGGGTCACCCAGCAAACACAAAAACATATTGAATACATATATGTTACATATTTTTTGAAATATAAAAGTCACAGTTATATAAAACTGAAGTCACAACTAGATAATATTTATGTATTGGATACTGACAAAGGCCGGCACAGCTAGAGAACAATAATGATATAAGAAATACATATTATAAATGATATCTCAAATATGTCCAAATTACTATGTAATATATATGTAAAAATGAGATAATATCTAGAGAGTATTTATGTATTAAATATTACATAATATAGATGTAACAAAATATACCTAATTTTTCTTTTGCCTCACCCCTTACCTAAAATATTTTATTTCATTGGATCTATGAAAAAATTCAGCAAAACTCTCAATTCATAATAAATTTAGAAAAATCTGTTAAAACATTATTTTTCATAGATAAAATGAAATACAATATTTTTAGTAGTGTTGATGGCCAAAAGATTAAGGAACTATTGTTACTATATTATTCAATACCTACCTTATGAATACTTCAAACTTAAAGCAACTTATTACAATTTAATATGTATATATGGTATTTATTTGGAATTTAGTAGCTGGTACTTAGTTACTAAAAAAACGAACAGTTTTCGAGAAATTGGACTGTCAAAACGTCGTGGGACACCCTGTATATTAGGACATTTTTATATTTTACCTTCATTCGTTTTGACAAAGCTACTGTGTTAGTGAAACGTGTCAACAGGTTTAAATTGAACATTAGTTCAAATAAATGTAGATTTAAACAAATTACCTATATTGTTTTATTTCATCGTTCAGTATGGATCTTCATCAAGTAAAAGCCTCATCTATTCAAGTGTTTATTTCCACTGACAATAACTTATTCCCGAGACTTGTTTATTGTCTAAATCCTAGACAATTCAAAATGTTTGGAAATAATGATTGGCAATTTCACGGCGCGGCTAAAAAGCGCAAACGCTTACCAGACGTTTAGTCTAGATGCCAGGCGAGTTCAGGAGATTCGTGGTCATGTGTCATTATCAGTTTATCGAGTAATTTGATAGTTTCCAAGAGAACCGAGATTAGTACAGAATTACGAATGAGTTGGTTGTCTTGTTTGATAATGGATAATAACGGACTATTTAAGACGTTAGAAATTGGTACGGACATAAAATCTATTATGATTATGCTTAATAACTGTAGATAGGATAAATACGTGATAAGAAAACAAAAAATATGATGAAGGTTTTTGGAATAAGGAATGTATTTAATATAACAACACAAACACTGACTATTTCACAATATTTTTCCGTGTGTAGAAAGATCTGGGAAAGTTTTAATCATTAAAAAGTGTTGTTCGGGACGATCGCAAATTTCCCTTTTGTTTTAAATTTAAATTGAAGTGAACTGTAATATTCATTAATAATAATTAATTAAAGGATGACATTTTACCTTTTTACTCATTTCTCGGAGAATAACCGGCCGGCGTTGTACTCGTATCGATGTAGCTTCACCCACACACCTTTTGTACTGTATCGCGCGGTGATTGTCTTACTACTACTGCTACTATAATTTATACACACTCGGTACAAAACTTTGACGAGGTGAAAATGTCAACATTGCGCGTTTGAATTTGAAATATATAAGGCATATCGGGATTCAATCACGAACAAGTGTATAGGATCTAAGTATGAAAAATTTATTTAGGATGCAGTTGAAAAAAAGAACGTTTTACGAGAAACATTATAATTTATCCTCATCCACGTTTGGGATATGATAAATCATAAAAAATATGTTCCTAGTCATGTCTATTTCTAGTTCTACTGCAACCAGTCAAGTTAAGAGAATCAGGCCTAGAGTTAGTTGCACCTTGTGGAACACCTTGATTTACCATTATAAAATCACAATAAACCTTAACTACTATCCTCCCGAAAGTAATACATTAGAGTTATTCACAGTTTGAACACTCGTAAGGAAATTCGGGGAAATCCAAGGAAATTCTAAGGAGATCCTGGGAGATCCGAGGGGAGGCAGTATGTTACCACAAAAATCTCCAGTCCAGCAGGCTGGATTATTTACTATGAGCGGAAAGTACAGGTTAGATCTTAATTGTTTGTTTCTATGAAGGCGGCTTGAATATGTAGGTGTGCTTCTTCTCCTCAATAATTATCAGGTACGAGCTAAAATATGTGTCTACCTTGGGCCCCTCTAGAAGATGATGAATTTGTTTCCGAATCTAGGAGGGTGTAGGATTTGCGTCCCAGAAAGTTTGCTGAGTAGTAGTGAAGGCTGACAAAAGAAGGACATTACTTTCGTTTATCCCTTCATGATTCATTTACAAAGAAATAATTCAGTAGTAAGAAACTAATTCACTATATCAGTTCGGGTAGTACACGCTAATATGATTTGAACAATAAATTAAAACCTACCCAATAGGTATTTGAAATAAGTACCACTAAAAAATAACTGGAAAATAGCTAAAAAAATTACATTCGTCGATATTGAGGGTACAATTAATGAATGTAAGCATAATAATTTTCATTAACATCATAAGGAATAATCTATGGCAACAATACAGAGTCCAAAAGCGACAGTATGTTGTAATAAAACAAGCGTATTCAGTGTACCACCATTTTCTTTAACATGATATCATAAAATGAGAAATAAGTCGTATGCTAACATTTGTTCAACTGTTTCTGGTTTTAAAAAGATCTCCATGTAAACCGCCTCTGTTTCCTACGCTCCTGATAAAACGATTTCGCTTACAGCTCAAATTCTACTTTTATCTGTCCCCTCTCTTCATTTTAAATCCACGTGTTAGATTGTAGAGTGCCTTTCAAAAATTCCTTTTTATTTGTGAGAGAAACGATATACTCTCAGGTCCAAAGAGAAATTATCATGGTCACATGGAGTTACCAATGTGTTGGAGAAGGACAATCATGAGACAGAAAATTAAAAGCCAACGTAGATTATTACACCAGACGAATACGAATCGCGCGTGCGCCTCTTGAAGATGTTAAACTGTACAATCTGGGTACTTCACTAAACGTTTGTTTGCGAATGAGTAACGATCTTTTGCAAATCTTATTAAAATGAGTATGCAAGTACACCATAAAGTGCAAATTGTAAAATGGTACTACCAGGGTCATTCATATCGAGAAATAGCAGAAAATTTGATTATTGTGGCATTCGAAAATGCCCAACCAATTAGCAAAAAACAAGTGAGAACGGTTATGAATAATTTTGAAGAGCATGGATGTGTCAATCCTACTGAACATGGACCGCGTACATAAAATCGTCAAACAAAACCCGAAAAAGAAGAAAGAGATATTTTAACTTGTGCCAGTGTGGAAAATAATCCCCTACAATCATCCACTCATTTAGCAAAGGATTTTGATCCGAAAACGATTCGGACTGTATTAAAAAAAATGGTTATCGTAGTTTCAAACTGAAAAAGAGCCATGAAATTTTTCCAGACGATCGATTTCGTAGAATGGAATTTCGTGAAATAATTATGGAAAGAATACAATTGGACGCAAACTTTTCGAAAAATATTTTGTTCACAGAATCGACTTTTCCCATACACGGTGCACATAATTCATGCGTTATTCGATATTGGTCAAGGACAAATTTACACAAACATTATAATAATAGGACTCAATATCCCCAAAAGTTAAATGTTTGGGCTGGAATATTAGGTGAACATTTAATTGGACCATTTTTTATTGACGGCAATTTAACCGGATAGAAATATTTGGACATGCTGGAAAATCAAATTACTCCTGCCCTCATACAATTAGGTGTCAACTTCAATGATATCTGGTACCAACATGACGGTTGTGCATCACATAATTATCGATTAGCAATAAACTTTCTAAATACACAATTTCCCAATCGGATAATCTCCACGAATGGTAACATAAAATGGCCTGCGAGATCTCCAGATCTGGCTCCCAACGATTTCTTTTTCTGGGGTTATATAAAATCGAGAATTTATGGGTTTCAAGAAAACAGAGCTTTTTCTCTAAATGAACTAAGGGAACAAATTGTACAAATTTGTATGCAAATAACACCTGAAATGCTCATACGTGTTCGTCAAGAATTTTATAACCGTCTCGGTTACTGCTTAGCTCAAAATGGGGGTTTATTCGAACATTTGATTTAAGCTCATTGAAGAATTAAGTTTTATTTTTTAATTTATTACATATCATAATATTACTTTTATTTTAAAATTGTAGGCATTAGAATTCGATTTTAGTTTTATTTTCGTTTTTTTTAAATTTGTACTGTGTGTGTGTTTACACAGAGAATTCGTTCTCATTTGCATACAAACGATAAAGATACCAATTTTATTTACTAACATTCGAAACACAGCTGATGTTTGGAGACCAATTTCACGTTGCCAAATCTGAAAAAAAGTAAAGGTTTTAACCGTTTTCAAACTGAAAACTAGAACGATTTCCAGCATTACAATAAAATATTCAACGAATAGATAGAATTAATTATATCTTGATCTGTTACAACCTCTTGAATTATCATAATTAAAATCTTCTTATAACTTGTTCTCGTGTTAGAACAATGCATTTTACAATTAATATAAATATACAATGAAAATTGGCAATACTGTTAGAAGCTACAAAGAGTAAGAGCCCGGCGTTGTGGGTTTTCCTGTTAGCGAAAAATGAGAATTGAGATATTTGGAAACACATATTATTATTAGTACAAATTTTATTTCGCATGTTACGGTTATTTAGGTTACCAATACTAACCGAACTAATATAGTGAATTTTATTACTACTGAATTTATTCTTTGTAAATTAATCATGAAGGGATAAACGAAAGTAATGTTGATTTTTTTATTATTCATTGCATTAAGCTATCAGTATAGTACATACAATCTTATTATTTCTCAAATAATAAACTAAACTGTTCACATTACACATCTGTATTTTTAACTTCTTGTATTGCACGTTTTCCACTTTATGATATCCTGTTAGCGAAAAAGAATGATACACTGAATTTATATGTATTTTGTCTCTTTCTAACACATTGAAGGTAAAACGTATGTTCCCTCGTAATGTTCCCAACACTGTATAGCAGATTGTAGATGGCGTCACTGAATACTAAGAATAATTATAAAATATATTGTGATTGCCCTACCTTGGTTCTTTCATTGATATAATCAAAAAGGTACTGAAACAAAAAAATTGGCACTGGGGTACTGAAACCTGTTAAAAAACACTGATTTCAGTACTTTGGCACTGACACTGGTTAGTCATAACGCTCGGTAAGTCTAGAATACTGAGCGCGACGCTTAGAACACTAGATGCCTTAGGTCATTTCGACCCAGCGGGTAGTAGTTAAGGGATAATATAGATATTGCGGCTTTTGTAAATTAAACAGCTTTCCAACTAAAATGCTCACATCAATAGCTTCATCTACTCATTTTATATTAACAAATAGTAAAAAAAGAGAGAGCAAATAAATACTCATTCTAGGATATAAATATATTAATTTTATTCACTCGCTGTTTGAATATAAATCGTCTGTAAGTATATATAAATCTCGTATTGGTGTTATTTAATTTTTGGTGGTTTTTAAAACCGGTTTTGTAGCCACTACCGATAATAAACTCCCCATTGAATCAATAATCGCATCTGATGCATGGAACGCGAGCAAAAAGGCGCAAATATCGCATGTAAAACGTGTGTACTGTCGAGAACTGGCTGCTAGTCAAGTTCAAGGTCAACTGTTACATCTCTCGTGTGTGTATTGAGTTCCTATGCCTGTCGCACTCTATCATTGATTACGTCTTTCTTTTATTTTTCATATACTCGTGGTCGGTTATTATAAGCAACTCAAAGGTCACGTGCAATTTTAACAGAGTTAGACGTTAGAGAACCCCATGAGAGGAGGGATTGATGGGAAATAGCTTTAGAGTCTAGATATTTTTCTTTCTAGTATATATTTATTTAATTGGTTATCACGAATCCCAGAGAGGAATCAAGAAGATAGAAGAATCATAAAACACGCCGTTAAATAAAAAGTTTTTTGAGAATTTTGATTTTTCTTGTATAACTTCAATAAAGCTGTTTTAATTTGGTTTTTACATTTTCACAACGATTATTACTTTTTTCTACGCCCTATCTTTAAAGTACCTTGTATTTCATCGGTTTGCAGCGCTTAAAGTGGTTGTTTATGGTTAGAGTGAAAAAAAGTAAAAAAGCGTTAAAAAAAGTGCCATCACGTTAACTTTATTTCACGCTTCCCATAAGCTAACACAATGAATCTTGGCTGGGAATCGTGGATGGACTTCTAAGATACTTAGCTGGACATCGAGGATGGACTTTCATGAAACTTGGAATACGTATAATTGTAATTTACCGAAGGAGCTTAATTAAAATATCCCAATTTTCTATTTGAATTTTATTTTTTTGTATAGGGCTGTAGAAAAAATAATGTATGCAACATGTGCATAAAGTGTCTTTTTTTCACTCATGGAATTGCCGGTCAACTTTTTCCATTCGTGAAAAAAAGTACCACTTTATGCACTTGTTGCATAAATTACTATTCCGCCAACTTATCTAATATGGTTTACCCCAAAAAAAGTTGGAATTTTGAAAAATTTTCCTTATTTTTCTAAATGCGTTTTTTTAGAAATAGCTTTGATTGTGTTCCTAAAAAAACAATAAAGATGTTTTTCCGTTGAAATGACTCTAATTTTCCTGCAAAAAACACGCATGTCAAACAAAAATATATTTTTCCGCAAATCGCTAGGAAATTTTGACAATCCTTTCAAAATTTCTTGAAGAAAAAGTCAGGACTTCCTTACTGTAAGGAAATGTCATTTCCTTACTGTAAGGAAATGATATTTCCGTACAGTTGTTAGTGTTCTACATAAATGATTGAAAACACATTGCTTATAAGGAATTAATTTATATTTTGAAAACATCAAGTCATTGCTGAATACATGTTTAAGATCAATTTGTTATATTTACAGTAATTTGACAGTTAGTACAATTATTGAACATTGGAGGAACACTCTTAGAACTATGAGAAACATTTTGGACAACATGCAGGGTGGTAGGGTGATTTTGTTGAATATTTTGTACTGTGAAAATTTTATTTGCCACCTCAACCTTATTGTTAAGCGATTCTTCGATATATCCTTCAGCAACGTTTGATGACTTCCATCCGCCATGCCTCTTTAAACTAGTTATGTCGGCACCAGAGTCAACCAATATTGTTGCAGAAGACCGACGAAAGCAGTGACCAGTATATTCTGTCGGATTTACCAAGTTCAAATAAGTAGCAACTATTTTGGGCATTTTTCTAAATTGATGAATTCCTACCACTTGTCTACAACCCTTTCCGCTTTGATATTTAAAGAAAAATCGGTCACTGTTCATATTTTCTGGTCTCAACGAAACATACTTTCGATAAACATTCAAGTAGATCTGATTAATTACAAATGATCTTGGTTTGTTGGTTTTCGAATCAGGTATGCTGATTAAAAGCTTAGATTCTATGTCTTCTATATCGTGTACAGTCATTCGGACTAACTCATCCATTCTACAGGCCCCAGAAATACCAAATATTACAGCCACCTAAAAATAAATAAAGGTATAATCTAAATAGAAATTAAAACCTTGTAAATTACCTTAATCATTAAATTTTATTTATCTGGAGCTTCCTGGATAAATTTTTCAATTTCTTCCTTCGTTAAAATCTTAGATTTCTTTGCCCTATAACCTTGAGCTTGCCGTTTCAATAAAGAACGAAGTTTTGAGTATGTAGATATATCTACATTGTGTTTAAGTGACTTCAGCATTGGCCCATAATGTTGAAGATTTCATCTTTAAACAAAGGTCTAGGAAGTATGCCATTACAACATTTTCTGAGAAAGAACTCGTATTTTTACTCATGCGATAATCCATAAAACGTCTGTATGCATTTTCGTACTTTTCTCTTGATTTCTTTGGCAATAATTCTAATGAAGCAGTATTCACTGCCTCAACCAGCTCTGGAGGAGTCCCAGGAATGGAAATTTCATCATCACTTATCATTTTACTTTCGAGAACACCAGCAATTAAATTTATAAGCGTCAAGTTTGACAATTCAACCTCAATACGTTTCCATAGTAACCCAAGTCATTTTATTAGGAATTTCAAAGCACCATTTATTTGGGAATAAAATTATCGCGTTTTTTTTAAAATCAATCACTATCTGTCGAATTTTAAACGATTTGCGGAAAAATAGTATGTTTACCTCGTAGGAAAAGCCACATTCCTGGACTCTGTGTTGCTAAGTCTCGGCTTGCGCCTCGACTTAGCAATCTTCACAGTCGTCCAGGAATGTTAAGCTTTTCCTACCCGGTAAACAATGTACTATTTCTACTACCGTGCGTAAAGTACGTACTTTAGACACACTTTCGAGTGCGTAAAACATTACTTTACGCACTAGTGCGTAAAGAAAAAGTTCCAATTTGTATGTAGTCTTATCTAGTCTTATAAAAATATAGGTAGATATAATAAAAACGGATATTAAATCTTAGTTTTCTCTGAATCAGAGATTGAAACATAGAATTCAGTAAAGTACGTACGTGATAATTATTGGGTACTAGTAAATAATAGAATAGGGTGCATAGGTAGGTACCTATATGTTGACTGTGAGTGACTGACATTTCTTTGTGCATATAATCTGACATTTAAATTTGAAATTGAGATCTTCCGACTATACCTAGGGCAAGCAAAAGTATTTATATTTAAGTATTGAACATTTTTAGGAAACTATGATGTTATTTTAGATTATTTTTTTACAAAACGGAATAGGTAGGTACATATAATTATAAAAATGGATTCCTCTAATGATCTCTCAGGAGATTATTTTGAAAATACACCATCAAACATATTACACGTAGCACAGAATGCTTCTAATGATTTATTGCCCCAAAAATCTGTGAATATTTACGAAACAAAATAAAATTTGTTTAAAGAATGGTATAGGAAAGAAAAAAATAACAAAATATTCCGAAAATGTCCGAGTGCACAAATTACACCTTTAATATTAGTATTGTCAATAATCGAATTCGTCTGTTGTTTTGTTAATTTGTTGTAATTTTGATTAAAATGTTCGAAATATTAATCAATATATAATATATTTTATTAAGAATCAATAAAAGCGTTATAGTTTCTGCTAAAGAAAATTTAAACCTATTTCAGTGCGCAAAGAATATTACTATTAAACTTTTGTCTTTTGATAAAATGTTCGGTAGTAGAAAAAATAGTGTATGCAATTCGTGTGTAAAGGCCTTTTTTCGACTCATGTGAATGTCGCATTCGCCTGCGGCTCATGCGACATTATTCACATTCGTCGAAAAAAGGCTACTTTACACACTTGTTACATAAAAAATTATTTTTTCTCAAATTGTGTAGTTTTTCGCACTTTCGAATATAACTTGACCTATTCCTATAATAAAGGAAATTAAAGGGAAAAGTTATCCGTAAATTATTTCTCATTTTTTAATAAAAGTACATCCCCCACCAACATTTTCCTAGTTCGTCTAATAAATTCCATTGACGCTTGCGACAGAGCTTGCAAGCACAGCTTGGAACACGTAAAATTCAGGTGTTTTATGCTCCTGGCATTCCTGGATGTGCTTGTACAAAAAAATTGTAAAGGTAAAAAATGTAGAAAATCTTTTGCTCTAAAAGGTGACGTAATTCGATTTTAAAAAAAAAATTTTTTGGATATTTTTTCGAAAATTACAGTTTCAGTTGACAATTATGAATAAAATAACAATATCGAGGTCAAAACATGGACAAACATAGAGGGCAAACGTCTAAAAATTTACATTTTTTCAGATTTGGAAAATTCTAAATGGCGGCCGCTCAAAATGGAATTACATTTTTTTTCATTCGACTCTAAAGTTATGAACATTAATCATATCGAGACGCAGTTTATTGCAATCGATAGAGTGAAAGTTATATTTTTATAAATAAAACAAACACAATTTTTCAAAAATTTTTTACATAATTTTTAACATTTACCTAAATAAAATTTTATCTAGTTTTTTTCCATTTTTTCCTTTGAAAAATGTAATACTAATAATATCTTGTTGCATCATGAGTATTAGGGTGGAGCGAAAAAACGAAAATTGGAAATTTTAATAGTGCGGAAATTATGCCTATGTTAGATTAAATCATTTTGACATATTATTTTTTCTAATTCGATTTTTTCTTCTGCCTCCCCAACAGCCCTAACTTTTTTAAAAAATTTAATTTTTGGGAATAGTTAAGCCTCCAACGGTATTTTAAAAAATATATAATATAAAATTCTAATAGGACTCAAAGCTATAACAAAAGAATGCTTTACCATGCACCATAAATAATTTTAACAAAAAAGTGCGCCTTTTGCCTCCCCAAAGGCCTTAAAATATAAGAAAAATTAGTTTTCCCGCACAGTAAATTTTGACCGCCAATAACATCAATAAATTGCTTTAGTGATAATAAAACGGTTAAGAAGCAAATTTTCGCACCTGTAAACTATCCGGACTCGTCTAAATGAATAATTTGCGCATGCGTCGACAAGATCTAACGCGCAAAGGTGCGTTATTGTGCCGGCGCGGCGTTTCCCCCACCGTCGCACCCTCCTACTGGCTTTGTTTTAGCGCTAGTCGTTTTTAGTCTACATGAGAACTTAGTCGCGAACGTTAAGCGTTTTGTTAGTGCGTGTTTTGTTTTTTACGTGTAGTTCTGTTTTTTAAAAATGGCCAAATCAGGGCCATCCGGATTAACAAGATGTGCTGTAAACTGCCCCGTGTTTGGACAACCGTCGAAATTGCCTGAAAATGTTCTACCAACCTACGAACAAGTTATGAAGTTTTGTGCCTCGATTAGGTTCAATAAAAAAGTAAGTAAAAAAGAACCCGTATTCTCTGAAATATCCCAAGAGGTTGCGGTAAAATTGGAAGAACTTTGGCATAAAGCATCTATTGCTACAGTTTCTCATGCCAGGATATTACAGCTTCTGAAATCATATCATGACAAATTTATGAAACTTATTAAGCCGTTTAAAAACAGACAAGTTAGTCAAACTTACAAAGCTAAAATAGAACGTTTTAGAGACGAAAGTAAAACATTTTTTGATATAGCAGCGTGCAAATGCGAAGTCTTTGCTTCTTGTACCTGTGAAAAAACTAAAAAGGTGTCTGTTGATGAGCAAGAATTCCTCTTAGATCAAAGAGGAGCAAGAAAAATGATAATAAGTGCAGTGGATGTAAAGAAAACGACAAAGCTGATAAAAAGAGAAGAAAGGCAAAAAAGGATGCTTCTCGAACATTACCTACCTTAGAAGTAACGGATCCGGGAGTGTCAGCTGCCTGTGAGTTATCTTCCAATTCCGAGTCTAACGAATCCTCTGATAGTGAGTTTGAATTGCTTCAAGTACCACCGCCCACGCCTTCAACATTCGAAAATATTAAAAAGAAACAGCGAATGTGAATTCAGCTCACGACATTTGCAAAAACATGCGACAGACATGGAATATCAGATAGATCAGCCGCTGCTCTTGCGTCTGCCGTTCTAAATGATATTGGAATAGTAACACCAGAAGATCCTTCTAAAATTATCGATCGAAGTAAAGTTAGGAGGGAGAGGCGTAAAACTCGTTCTAATCTCCGGGAGCAAGAAATGGCTCCGAATATGATTAAGTTACGTGGTATCTACTTTGACGGGCGCAAAGATAAGACTCTAGTCCAAGTCAAAATAGGAAGCAAGTTCTACCGTCAAACGATTATAGAAGAACATATAAGTTTAGTGCAAGAACCAGAATGTAAGTATATCGGTCATGTGTCTCCTACTTCTGGTTCAGCACTAAGTATTAAAACAAGCATCGTTCAAATGTTAGAAGAAAACGACATTGATACTACGGAATTAGAAGCTATTGGCTGTGACGGGACAGTTGTAAACACCGGTGTTAAAGGCGGTGTAATAAGACTCTTAAAAGAACACTATAAAAAACCGCTGCAGTGGTTTGTTTGTATGTTACACGCAAATGAACTTCCACTTCGACATCTTTTTAATCATTTAGATGGAGACACTACCGGGCCTCGTGGGTTTGCAGGTGCTATCGGAAAGCAGCTAGAGAAGTGCGATAATTTGCCAGTAATTCAGTTTAAAACCATTAAAGGCAATTTACCCGAAATACCAAAAAATATTTTGGAAGAGTTAAGTACTGATCAAAAATATTTGTTTGAAATATGTCAGGTAATTGCTAGTGGTCGCAATACGTCTGTTTCAAACCGAAATCCTGGAAAATTGGCTAATTCGCGGTGGGTGACGACTGCGAATCGCATTCTTAGACTTTATATTTCAAGTGTAAATCCAAGCCCAAACTTGACCAAGCTAGCAGAATATGTAATGAAGGTTTATGCCCCGATGTGGTTTACTATAAAGTCAAAGCCAACATGTAAAGATGGTGCAAAACACGTCTTGCAAATGATACAGTTATCTCGATATTTAGATGAAGAGTTGAGACAAATTGTAGACGCTGTAATACAACGAAATGGCTTTTTTGGACATCATGAAAATGTACTTCTTAGTATGATTACTGACGAGAGAAAGTATATACGAGAACTTGGACTTGGTCGAATTTTAAAAGTAAGAAGTTCTTTGCCGCAAAATAGTGTTAGAGTATTTAAACTTTCTCCTTTCTGTTTTAATGCGAATGAGTACTATGAACTGATCGACTGGCAAAAGTGTAACCTAACGGAACCTCCCATATTTTCTAGAGTTTATACAGAAGATCTGAAAGAACTGATTAAAAATCCACAGTCAATTGATATTGATTTTGGAAAGTACCCTTGTTACACACAGTGTGTTGAACGGTGTGTCAAGCTCGTCACAGAAGCTTCTGCTGCAGTTTGTGGTCCTGATTCTAGAGATGGATTTATAAGGACACGAGCCGATTCTAGAAAAGACATGCCTTCCTTTAACACAAAATTAGAATTTGCATTTAAAAGGTAGCATGTTTTAAAAATTTTTTTTACTATTACTGTAAAATTGATAATTTTGTTAATAAATATCAAAAGTATGCTTTAGTTGTTGAATTTTTCCTAGAAAAAAAACTTATAAAAAGTATTCGAAATCACTAGAAATTGCGTCTATTTGGGAAGACGGAGAAGGCAGCTAAGGTAAGTATTTTGTGGAATATTTTTTTAAAAGACCCAGGAGACTGTTACTAGCTTATAATTTGTATAAAATGATTTTTTATGCAACATAATGAAAATTCCAATTTATTTACAGTACTGTAAAAAAAATAATTTTTTTCTAAATTTCACAACAACTGGGGAGGCAGAAGATATTGTTCCATTTTTTCCAAACTCTTACAGATACTTAAAGGTAGTGTTAGGCAACTTTTCTGAGGTATTACATTTCGATATATACATATTTTTTTTTACCCCCTCTTTCACTCCACCCTAATGAATATCTTTATATTTGAAAGACGCGTATTAAAAAAAAATTCCAGATACAATTAGTAGAAGCTGAGATAAACAAGTGCAAACTCTGTTCGATACTGTGACAATATTATTTAAACATTTTCAAATTTTGACCGTTTCGCTCGATTGCTGAATCTCCACTCTATTTGAGTGCAACTTTTCACTTTTATCCAGTCAATGGGTACATTCGAAAAAGAACAGTAACCTTAGTGCGCCTTACCGCACTATGGTGCGACAGCTGAGGTCCGTTAAACTGCCCCCCCCCCTCTTTACCAAAATGCTAGCACACATAAAGGGCACCTAGCACAACAATTTTTATAGCTAGCACACCAACAGCTCACAATAAAAATGCTTTTGAATTCGGGTGGGGCCAGGTTAACGCTAGACCCCCCCCCGGTTGGAATTTTTGCGCTAAAATGCTAGCACAGATAAAGGACACCTAGCACACCATTTTTTATAGCTAGCACTGCAACTAAACTTTTAATTCTGGGGAGTGGGACGGAGATCAGTGAAATAACGCTATACTTACTCGATGAATAAATAAATGGATAAATAGGTTGAATATATATATGTAAAACGGCTGGTTTATGTGTTCCTTACTGTAGTTACGAAAAATTTTCGGAACATTCCAATCATATGGTAAAAATTCCAAATGAAGCAGGATCTTTTCGGAGATGACTCTCCGGCAGGGCCGATAATTTCCCTTTTAAGTCCGTATCTAAGTAACGTCTAAGTAACAATTGTTGTTATTATCATAATTTTAATTTAAAATATGATAAAAATGTCACGGTTTGAAAACGATTCTTCAAGTTTAATCCAAAAATAAGTGATTGAAAATGAACCAAAAAGGGTAATTAAATACCATGTAATGTTGTTTAAATAATATAAATTTCGCTTTTATACAGTCTAATCGAGAAATATTCTATCGAATTACACTCGTGAAAATAGTTAAATCATTAGTTTCACTTATATAGTCCATGTTGCTTGTAATATTATTAGAAATAATACATATTATTACAACCATCAGCCCTTCGGGGAAACCCTTCCTTAACCCAAACATCTGAATCGGCCAGTTTGGATGTACCTATAAGAGTTTTATTTACTCTTAAGACCCATAAAAACGGCTTTATAAAAATGATTCGAATTTGAACAATGGACTTGGTTTAACAACCCTTTTAAAAAGTCCGATGAGAACTTCAGATGGATTATACCTATTAGTGTTTTAAATGAAACTCAATGTTTAGTTTATTCCAAAATATAAAGAAAAATGTTTAAAAAATTCTAAAAAATTGACGATTGTTTCTATAACTGAATATCATCGTCAGAATGACAGAAGTTACATTTAATGTAACTTCTGTCATTCAGTTATCGAAACAATTGTCAATTTTTTAGAATTTTCAAAAAATTTTCTTTATATTGTGGAATTAACTAGAAACATTGACTTTCATTTAAAACACTAATATGAGTAGATTCCACGAAGTAAAGGTCGAGACAGTTAATTGGATTATACCTAGTTTTTAGAAAAATAAAAATACCTATTTAAATCACTTAAACAATATGATAGCCTTCGCCGACACCCCCTTGTACCGTCTCTAACTGTAGCCTATGCCATCAAAAATGTTCTGCGCCTGTGCGCTCTCAAAAGCTTTCTCGACTTCCCGACTTTGACTTTTGACTCTCTCTGCTATTCGAGCTTAAAGAAGTCAGACGTGCCTAGTCACGGAACTAACAAAATAGTTTCGTGCTTATAATGTAAAATGTTAGTAATAGTAATCGTAATTTAATTTAGTAATTAGTTATAGTGTGTAGAGTCAGTGACATGGCCAGGTAACTAAAAATATTGCTAGACATTGTAACTTAAACAATTAAATGTTTAACAAGAATTATTTTCTGGTACACGTTGATATACTTACCATGTTGCCACGTGCTTTATAAATTATTTACTTCTTACCATCTTATGTCCGCATCGATGTAGTTTTATCTTAGCAATTAAGTAAATCCTCTACACAAATTTGAGTTTCATTTGCCTTATGGCTGGTCCTTCGTTTATTTTGTTTCGCCCGCAATTAAACTATTGGAGGGATTCTGCTACTTGTTAAAAAGTGCAATAATTGAAGTAGTCGGCCGTACACAGCCCATTCTACATCACGCTAGAGTTATCGAAGAATCTGTTCCCCTCCAATACCTATGTCATCAATTTTGCTTGTAATATGAAAGAAAAAGTATGTTTTTTATAATGCTCAGCTCTCCAGACCTGCCGTTCCTACCCAAACATCTGGCTTTTTTACAATTTATTTGTTTAGAATAGTTCTGAGGTAGTGAAAAGTATCTAATGTCCATGGGTCAAATTGAAAGTACAAGAATTTTATTCCGTCCTTTCAGTTATTTAACCTTTATGTGACTGAATAGGTACCCGGGTACCTATTCAGATTTTAGATATAAATACTTTTTTTGTTTAAATTCTTTCGTGACATTTCTAATCTAGGTTTTTTCTACACAATGTTACAATAGAAATAATATTTTTACGCTATTTTAGAAATAAATAAGGTCCAAAGTTTTTTCACCCAGAAATAACGGTGTAGGTACCTGGGTACCTCTATCAGTTTTAAATGCAAATAGATATTTTTTATAGCCAGAATGAAAACGCGAAGTTTATCTGCATATATTTATTTATATAAATGGTAACAAAAAAACAAAAAAATCTTACATATAAGGTCAGTTGGTTTTTTGGCAACATTTTTTACATATAGTTTGATCTACAGAGTGTTCATTACAAACTGGCTTACAGCAGGATTTACACGCTTTACGAGTCTTCCTTTGTTTGAGCTTTAATTCTCGACAAATTTGGCAGCTACCAACAACCATAACACGCCCAGAAGCATCCCGTCTTGGTTGTTCTCCGGCTGGAGTAACAATGGGCTCGATTATTTGTCGACCAAGAACCATTTCTAGCGACTGACGTGTGAAATAATTACCAACAACTTTTGGAATAAGGGATCGCATTTGTATAGCGGGCAAGCACATGTCATGAGCAAGATCTTTTAGAAATCTTCGACGTTGATCAGTTGCTCTAAAATTTGGATTGTGTTCCTTGTAAATACAATAAGAAGCCAAGCCACCAACATCTATTGTGTTGAAAAAAAATGCCAATGGCCAACGATTTGTTCTACGTTTTACTGTATACTCGCCTAGCATCTTATCCATGGTGTCAACGCCTCCTTTTGTTTGATTATAATATTTTATTATTTCAGGCTTCGCCACGGTAGTATCATCTACTTGGCCTGTAGTGTGCATCGTTGATAAAAGAATAACAGATTTGTTTTTCTTTGGAACATAGGAACATATTGTTGCATCTTTGTTGAATGCGAAAATGGTTGAGTATATAGGCCTGTCTTTAGATGCCTGCATATTTGGTGGTAAAAATGCCTTATTTTTCCTGAGAGTCCCTACCAAAGTCATCTTCCATGAATTCAAAGTACGGGCCAATTGCAGACTTGTAAAAAAATTATCCGTTGTTACATTTCTTCCCGAACCCTTATACTTTGCCACTAGATCCAAAACTGTACGCTCACCGACATTTACCTGTCGTTCACCATCTAATGGTTTTCCAGTGTATAGTTGACCTTGTAAAGGATAAGCATTTGCCGCATCGCAAGCCCAAAAAATTTTTATTCCATATTTTGCGGGTTTCGATGGAATGTATTGGGTAAATTTAGTATGTCCCCTGTAAGGAAACAATTGTTCGTCTACTGTTATACATTCTTTTGGCTTGTAGTTCTTTGCCAAATTTGAATTTAGCATAGTCCAAATATCTCGAATTGGGGCAGCTTTATCATTTTTGGCACGTTCGGCACGTGTGTTCTGATCATCAAAGCGAATAAATCTGAGAAACATTTTGAACCGATCTCGAGACATGGCCGCTCGAAATAGAGGTAAGGACTCTAGTTTCCACATTTCAGATACGTGTTCCCTATTAGACCTGTGTACGCCAGCAGCAATAAGAACTCCTAAAAATGCATCTCATACTACTTCAGTAAATGGAATGAATACTTTCGGGCTTGGTGTGTTGGGAGGTGGATATTTATCTGCCAATTTTCGGTTCCATTCGTCCGTTACTTTTCTACCTTTTTTGTTAGAATGCCTTAGAATTAAGGTACACATTTCTGGAGATATAATAGACTTGAAAATTTCTCGAGCCATGTATGAACGACTAAAGGATGATGCGCCACTTTTTTCGTGCAGAATATTACGACCTATTGTTTGCCTTTGTATTGATGATGTGTCACTCCACTGAGTGCCATCCTTGCCAGCCCAAATTGTTTTTGTAGGCGCTTCTTCTTCGTCAACGTTTTCATCGGAATCAGTATATTCTTGCTCCACTACAGGCTCCTTTTCTATATCAGATTCCTCGGATTCTCCACCTGATAACAATTGTGGAATATATTCGTCTTCATCGGACGCAACAAATGGCTCTTCATCAGACAAATGTTCTACTGCTTCTCGTAATTCTGCAGAGGTCAGCCTGAAATAACATATTTCGAATTACCTTTATTAGTATAATTATTGTTCTTGTTTCTTTGTAAGATAAAAAAAAACTTCCACTCCACTGCGGCTCCTACACACATAGACCACAGGTAAGCAAAATAACATGACAGTTTTCATTATTCATACACTACTAAAATCAAAGAATCGTCTTATTTCTTACCTTTTATTTCGCCATCTTGGTTTCGCAATATTGGCTTGGCTTGAACCAGCCTTACTATCAGACATTCTAAAACAAAATTTAACAAATACGCTTAATCACCCGCAGTTGTTTATTCGACAAACTCAAACATGCAACTGACCTGTAACTAGGAATAAATTCAGTTGATGTCGCTGCGCTGTTGCCATTTAAACAAAGTCTTATTTTGTCAAATACAGATAAGTTAGAAATTCATAAATCACGTATTGTGTACCTATAAATACATATATGGAGTTTTTTGATAAAAACAGGTATTTTGCGTTTATATTCCAAATTATTATACAGTAGGTACCCAGGTACCTACGCCGTCGTAAGAAGGTGTTTTTCTTCCCAGTCACATAAAGGTTAAGACCCAGTCTAACAATCCGCCGATCTCGGCAAATAACAAAATTCAAAGTGAACCAATCGATGCAACACAGTCGAACACAATTCGATCTCAATGTCATAATAAAGGACTCAAAAAACCCAAGTACACTAAAATTGTAGACGGATTGGAGCAACGGACTATAACTCACATTCGTATTCTTAGCAAGTCCTTCCATTTCATACCCATATTGTGAGGAAGCATAAAAAATTAGTCCACTTTCTTTAGTCCGCCAACTTTGGTGATCTGCCATGTTGAATTTAGAATGACGTCACATACCTAATCATGGATTGGCATGCAAACTAGACGTATATACAGAATTGCAGCTCAATCGGTTGAAGCTTAGTTGCAAGATTGCAACCGAACAAACATACATTGCCAGTTACATACTAAAATCTTTGAAAAATACATAATAGTGTTGGTATTTTATGATATGCCACAGAAATATTTGAAGCTCTGATTAACCAGCTCTAGGAATTAAAAGCTGCACGTTCTAAGTGAACTTGGGAATTTAAAAAAAAATCTGATAGTGAATTGCAATATTTATGAAATTGACTGTCTCGACCCTTACTTCGTGGAATATGCTCATATTAGTGTTTTTAAATGAAACTCAAGGTCTCTAGTTAATTCCACAATATAATACAAGTTATTGAAAATTCTAAAAAATTGACAATTGTTTCGATAAATCAATATCATCGTCAGAATGACAGAAGAAGGAAATGTAACTTCTGTCATTCTGACGATGATATTGATTTATCGAAACAATTGTCAACTTTTTAGAATTTTCAATAACTTGTATTATATTGTGGAATTAACTACAGACCTTGAGTTTCATTTAAAAACACTGCAATATTTATGTTATCATTACAATGGTTAATTAACCATCAAGAAGAAGGAAATGTAACTTCTGTCATTCTGACGATTATATTGATTTATCGAAACAATTGTCAACTTTTTAGAATTTTCAATAACTTGTATTATATTGTGGAATTAACTAGAGACCTTGAGTTTCATTTAAAAACACTGCAATATTTATGTTATCATTACAATGGTTAATTAACCATCAACTTCGGGAATAAATATTCTGGCGAATTTAAATATAAAGTTTGAGTGTTTCTTTCAAATAAGGACTACAGTGTACCACGATCAGTCTAAAACATGTATTCTCAATATATTGGAATATTTTTAGGGACCTCAGCCGCCCCTTCCAAGATTGCACAACTTTGTCCAAAGGACATATCCAACGGCTTCGCTTTTTTGGACATTTATTTATCCAACATGTCTGTACGCAAACGTTTGTCGTTGCCTTTTTTATAGTGTGACGTACTTTGCAACTTATTTGTGCACGGATTGTTTCTGATTCCGTGACTAAATGGTTCAATTTAATTATTTTGTTTTATTAAAATTACTATGATTTTACCAAAATTATTTTTATTTTTTAGCATTAATTGAAAATAAATAGATAACTATTAATTAAATAATAGTTAATTATTAATTAATCAAATACCCTGCTAGATGGGAAAATGTAGATATCACGCACAATCCGGCAACAACTTACAGCAATAATGCTGTTTCGGGGCAATTTTTTATAGGAAAATGATGTTCAGGGACAAATACATCCAACATTTTCATTAATTCGTGTAACCATAGCGTTATTTTGCAGACACTCTACACCCCCTGAATTCAAAAGCGTTGTTGATATAATAGCTATAAAAAAAATTGTGCTAGGTGTCTTTTATTTGTGCTAGCATTTTGGCGCAAAAATTCCAACCGGGGGGGGGCTAGCGTTAACCTGGCCCCACCCGAATTCAAAAGCATTTTTATTGTGAGCTGTTGGTGTGCTAGCTATAAAAATTGTTGGGCTAGGTTGTGCTAGGTGCCCTTTATGTGTGCTAGCATTTTGGTAAAAAAATCTAACCGGGGGGGGGCAGCTTGACGGACCTCGACCGCTGCTTGGCGTAGTGGTGGGGCTCGCGCTTTTTTTATTGGTTTTTTGCCAGAATATTGTCAATTTCTGGTTTTCTAATAGTATTATGATTGTCAATGATTGCAATCGAGCGGAACGGTCAAAATTTGAAAATGTTTAAATAATATTGTCACAGTATCGAACATAGTTTGCACTTGTTTATCTCAGTTTCTACTAATTGTATCTGGATTTTATTTAAATACGCGTCTTTCAAAGACAAAGATACTCATGATGCAAAAAGATATTATTATTATTATTACATTTTTCAAAGGAAAAAATGGAAAAAAACGAGATAAAAAATAATTATTTTCAGTAAAAAAAAATTTTGAAAAATTGTGTTTGTTTTATTTACAAAAATATAACTCTCACTCTATCGATTGCAATCAACCGCGTCTCGATATCATTAATGTTCATAACTTTAGAGTCAATTGAAAAAAAAATGTAATTCCATTTTGAGCGGCCGCCATTTTGAATTTTCCAAATCTGAAAAAACGTAAATTTTTAGACGTTTACCCTCTATGTTTATCCATGTTTTGACCTCGATATTGTTATTTTATTCATAATTGCCAATTGAAAATGTAATTTTCGAAAAAATATCCAAAAGTTGGAAAATTTAAGGACGGAAAATTTTTTTTTGGAGAATCGAATTACGTCATCTTTTAGAGCAAAAGATTTTCTACATTTTTTACCTTTACAATTTCTGTACAAGCACATCCAGGTATGCCAGGAGCATAAAACACCCGAATTTTACGTGTTCCAAGCTGTGCATGCAAGCTCTCTCGCAAGCGAGTGTGGAATTTATTAGACGAACTAGGAAAATGTTGGTGTGGGGATGTACTTTCATTAAAAAATGAGAAATAATTTACGGATAACTTTTTCCATTGAGCAGATTTTTCGATCTTACTTCCCCGGACTATGAACCTTTTTAAGAAATATCTAACCTGTTTCAAGAAAATCAATTTTAAAGCGTTCTAAATTTATGTTTTTCGACAAATAATGTATTTGCTAACAACTCTTCAATTACGACATAATGAACCTTCCAAAACGTCGATTTTCACTTTCCTATGAAGTCCGGCGTCGTTCAAACAATTTTTATTATAATGATCGGCAGCCCGAAGGATCATTTAAAATAATGACACAACAATTTAGACACGCGTCCATGTTTCATATAAACAGATCTTAACGTTTTCTTCTCTCCGGGTCATAATCGTAAATATGTGATAAAATGTAATTACTTGGGTACAATAATAAATGTTTATTTCTGTGTAAATATTTTGTAACAACTCAAACAGCTTTTATGATAATATAAATTTTAAACTACCTTGGCAACTGACAAATCAAACAAAACAATCGTGTCAGAACTTTGTTTCTTCTATTAAATCACTTAACTGGGTTAACTATGAGGTATCGATGCAGTTCTGGTGTTTATATGGAAAATGGAAAAGTGGAGTAATAATAACAAGTAGTATAAAACGAGTAATATGAAGTTTTAGAGTTATATTGATGGGTCATTTGTCTTACAACCCCGATTCGGTACCTGGAAATGTATGACGAATGTGAATATTGTCGACAATCATATGAGTCAAAAAAGGGACAAAAACTAACTGTCTCGACCCTTACTTCGTGGAATCTACTCATATTAGTGTTTTAAATGAAACTCAATGTTTCTAGCTAATTCCACAATATAATGAAAAATGTTGAAAATTCTAAAAAATTGACAATTGTTTCGATAAATCAATATCATCGTCAGAATGACATAAGTTACATTTCATTTGATGCCTACCTGATATTTAGTAGTTATTTTTGGTTAGACCAAGAAGTGACCTATCTTGTGATTGACTTAATATATGTTAATAGAAAAAAGAAGAAGATGTTGTAGAATTGTATTATACTTTTCAATTCTATGGGTCTTCGATAGGACTTTTCTTTTGTATGTCGATAGAAATCTGGTTCTTGAATGAGATTAAAGTGCAAGTTGAGTTTGCTGCGATTAAAATGTTTATTTGTTTTTAAATAGGTACACTGGTATATAGTTACACCAGAAATTGAGACTATTTTGTAACTAGTAGTTACTAACTACCCATACTAAATATAAATGATAATGTGTCCCTTTTGTCGGTGACTGCCGAGGGAACCACTTTTATGTTTTGATGCTCACACATCAGCATCTGAAATTCGACTTCGACCCATCTCTCTATTGTTTTACGCTGAAAAATCGCCGGCAAAGAACCCGGGGCATACTGTACGAAACGCAATTGACGTCACTCTGTGATTATGACCAATAAGAGGGTACCGGTGAGCTACGGTTCGTTAGATATGCCCCGTATTCCTTGGCGGACAAAAACCGTTAGAGTACGTGATGCAGGGGTGGTTTAAGAATTTTTATGAAGGTTCATGTTGGGAACATATTAATTAAATTTGTTTCGAAACAGATGTGATATTACAAATATTGAAGCTTAGATATTATTAGATCTATGGTGATATCCTGGAAATAATTTTTCCAAATAAGATCAGTATAACTGTGCAATGATATAGAAAACCAGGAAAACTATATCTGCTGATCTTTACAATTATCACTTAAGAAGACAGTTTATTAGTGGAGAACTTCCTAGATTTATCTGTTCATTGACGACTTCATATTGTGGGTTTCTTAAATGTCTTCTAATTTCCAATTCTTCAAGGAAATCCAGTTCTTGTTTCTTTTCACAAATATGCAGCACTTCTAGTCAATGAATGATTGGTGTCAAGTAGATGTTTTGCGTAGTGGGTTTAATGTGGTTGTTTTAATCTGGATGCTCGTAAGTGTTCACTGTATCGGATTTCAAAATTTCTAAGGGTCTGGCCCAAATAGACAGATTTACATTCTGGACATTTGAGTTTATACATACCCGATTTCTTTAATGGTGGTATTTTTGTTTTTACATTTAACAATTTTGTACTTACGTTACTTTCTGTTTTAAAAGCAATTGTTGTATTCGTTGCTAAAGATATTATCTTTGAAATATTATTAGAAATATTTCCTGCATATGTGATGGTTTTATAAGTTTTTATTTCATCAGTTTGTTTAGGAAATATCAGTTGTAATGCCACTTTTCCTCTTTTTTATTAATTAGCTTATTTATCATATGTAATGGATAACCGTTGGATGTTGCTATTTGTCTAATTGTATTAATCTCTCTATCAAAATTACATTTGTACATAGGAAATGAAAAAGTATCATTGAATTATATACCGCTAGTTTATGTGACATGGGGTGATTGGAACTATATGGAATTTTCCCATCAGTGTGTGTTGGTTTTCGGTAAATTGAATAATCAAGTACATTATTAACTCTTTGAATTTTTAAATCAAGAAAATTGATTGATTTATTTTCTTCAATTTCTAATGTAAATTTAATTTTTGGGTGTAAATTATTAATGTGGTTGAAAAATACATCTAATGGTCGTTCACTACCCATAAAACAAGCTTATATGTCATCTACATATCTATACAAAGATAAAACATTTTTCGAAATATTACTTTCAAAGATCTTTATTTCTAAACTGTCCATAAAAATGTTTGCCAAAATAGGTGATATACGGCTTCCCATCGGTAAACCTTCATTTTGAATATATATCTTATTGTCAAAAGTGAAATAATTCTGATTAATACATATATCAAATAAATTAAGTATCTGTATCTGTAAAAGTTGGAAGGGTGGGTAGACCCCACAGCACTTAGGCCACAATTGGCCCATTGTGCATCCTTCTGAGGTTGAAAACTTCCTTCTAGCTCGTCATACAGCCTACTTCTTTGAAGTAGGCGATAACGTGGCCTGAATTAAGTTCCCTCATACTGGCATGTGTTAGCCTGTGCTCGCCGAATACATGAAACCTAAGATGAGAGAGTGTCTGACATTCGCAAAGAATGTGCTCGACAGTCTCATCTTCTTGCTCACATCCTCTACAAAGTGGGGTGTCAGGGAGACCCAGTCTGTGGAGGTGTTTTCGTAGGTGGCAGTGACCAGAATACCCGTGGCTGTTCGTAGGTTCCGCCTGTTCATAGTCACGTATTTTTTGGCTACTTTGCTGTCCGGATATTGTAGCAGTTCCTTGGCAAGCCTGCAGCCTTCTGCGTCGTCCCATCTACCTACAAACTTATTAAGGGAGTTTTCTTTTAATAGGTCGGCCGTCGTTGACGCCGATAGACCAATGAAAGTGCCAGGTCCCAAAAGCTTTTGGGAGGCTGCCTTCCTGGCTAGCGAGTCTACAATACGGTTTCCTTTCGATTTCTCATTGCCCTTAATCCAGTCTAAAGTGACCATGTTGTTGTTACAGGCTTCGATTAAGGCCATGTAACATTCTAGTACTAGGTCTGATGTAATACGTGGTCTGTTCAGGGCTAGTAGTGTTTTTCTACTATCCGTAAGGATGTATATGTTATTACCTGTGGCTTTCCTTTTGGTAATTTCTTTTGCAGCGATGCAGATAGCTGTGAGCTCTGTTTGAGCAACACTTGCATTGCAACCCATTGCCGATTTTATGTTTAGATTCAGGGGCCTGGAGAAAATTCCACATCCTGAGCCCACATTTGATTTAGACCCATCTGTGTAGATGCGGATTGCGTCTTCTGCCGTTAGGTCTTGAACAGTGTTTTTTAAGATTACCTTGTACGGCCTGTGGAAAGCATATCGCGGTGGCATCGAGCCCGTATTGGCCTTCAGCAGTGGGACCTCCCTGAGGGCCTCATGCCACAAGTTACGTCTCAGTTTACCGGATCCTACATCAGGTTGCATACCGGTAGAGCGTAGACATGTCATGGTCAACAACCTCTTTGATGCATATGTCAAGGGGAGTGAGACCGAGGATTACCTCCATAGCTCTTGTTGGTGTGGTTCTCATGCCTCCTGTAGTGTTCTTTAGATTTGATCCAGTTTACGGACGACTGTCAGCTGGTTTGCTTTAGCTCCCCAGGCAATCGCGCCGTACGTTAGCATAGGTAACATTCCCCAGGTGCGGCCGATGGTTCTACGACACAGCTCATAAGAAATATATGCTTTTTTAACTCTGTTTTCTAAGTGAGAGTTCCACGTTAACTTACAGTCAAAGGTGACCCCTAAATATTTCACCTCTGAAGAGAAATTAAGTTTGGTATCTAGGAGCTTTGGGGCTTGATGTTTTGCAAGATTCCTTTTTTTCGTGAAAATAACCATCTCCATCTTTTTTGGATTTATTGACAGCGAATGGTCTTTGCACTATTGTTCTATGATATTGAGGGCCTCTTGCATTAAAGAGCAGAGTGTCTCCTCGCATATTTCTGTTAGCAGAATCACTAGGTCATCTCCGTATGCTATTGTGTAGAAGTTGCTTTCGTTGAGGTTGCTGACCAAGGAGTCTAAGACCATGTTCCACAGTAGTGGCGAGAGCACTCCTCCCTGTGGATAACCTTTTACAACCAAGCCTCTGATGGTTACATCATCCACACTGATTTTTATTGCTCTTTTTGAGAGCATGTTATATATCCAGCCATTTATGGTTTGGGGGATATTTTTGTTGGAAAGTGCATTTGTTATTTTAGGAAAAGTGGTTCTATCAAATGTCTATGTCTATATGAATACACCCAGGGTGGACTCCTTATTTTCCAACGATCTCTCGATGCGGCCCGCTACGATATGAAGAGCCGAATCGGTGGATTTCTCTGGAGTGTATGCATGTTGATTTTGATGCAGTGGATTTCGTGTTATCACCACATCTCTTATGTATCGTTCGTACAGCCTCTCCAAAGTCTTCATTGAAAACGATGTGAGGATAATGGGTCGATAAATTAAGTATATCTTATATTGATGTATCGAAACAATTGTCAATTTTTTAGAATTTTCAACATTTTTCATTATATTGTGGAATTAGCTAGAAACAGTGAGTTTCATTTAAAACACTAATTAAACTAAAAAGTGCAACTTGTGCATTTATTAAAATTTAAACCTTTAGCTTGCTCTAGTCAACAGTTTACTGCGGTTTCAGCATTACTAAATATGTTAAAAACTACCTTGAAAACAAAAGACAAACAAAAAAATGTAATCATTACGGTTGAAGTTATAATTTTAAAAATATGCATTAATTTTGGTGTGCAGTGAGCTGTTGTTCTAAAATCGACAAATACGTATGGTAATGGCACGTTGAAAACTTGTTTCAAATACCCACTTTTTTTGGCTCGAATCCAATGCCAACATCAATTGTTTTTATTTCAAACAACAATATACATACATGACCGTTTTTCGTTTTATAATCGAAATTTTAACTGTTATAAAATTGATTGCTTCGCGTAGGTTTTCGAGTTGGAATTTTATGGTTTTTCGTAGGTTTGGAATTTTGTTGGGAGTGACCTTTTTAGATACTGTCCGGTGATGGCAATTCGGAATTATTTATTTTAGTGATTTAAGTATGTTTTTTTGTCGTTACTCATTGTAACCAACATCATTTTTATATGTTTGTTTATATCGTTAGATTTATTTATGGTCTATCCTTTTTAAGTTGAATTTTATTTGGCAGGTAGTGTTAATACTCGTATATCACATTGCCACTATGTGTTTAACATTTTATTCAAACATTTATATATACAGAGTGGAAAACATTGTTACTTTGTCTTTTATTTAATGTATTTCGGTCTTTTTAAATTGGTCTGTAATTATTGTGTCTCATTGGGCACAAAAAATTGTTTAAATGACACAAAAAACTGAAAATACCTAAAAATGTAGGGTCAGGTAGCGGTGAGTGAAAAAATTTTTTACAATAATTATTTATATAATAATTTTAGGAAAAATATTTGAAACAAAACTTGTAGCCCATTTACTTTTCTATAAATTTCGCCTAAAAAGTTTTTTTATAAATGCAATAGTTCGCGTAAAACGTATCGTGGGGTTACAACCAAAAAGCACTAAGTCAAAAATTAGCTAAAATGCGTTTTTATCGGATCTAGGAACCATTTTTGGTAATATTTATACTGCTAAATCGCAGTCTTCAGTTGCTCCAAAATAGAGTTACAGGATACAAAATGTACTAACTCCATTTTATCTAGAGGTGATACAAGCAAAACACACTAAGTGACTTAGTGCATTTTGTTTGTGTTCTAATCTCATATCTCTGATGGAAAACATGACACTAAGGCCGTTTGACACGGTACTAATTTAAGAACTAAACATTTAGTGCGAGATAATATTGAAAACAATATTGTATACAAGAAAGTTGACTGTATGATATAGTAAATAAATGTGTTACTGAATTTTGACAATAGGTCAATATTAATCAATATTGGTTTGAAAGATTCCTACATTTTTTTGATGAACTGTAGTGGATGTATTAAAAAATAGCGATGGAAAAAGACAAATATTTATTATTGAGACGTGCGGTTAGTGTTATTTTAATATTATTAATCCCGAAAAAGAAAAGAAGTGCTAACAAATGTCGAAAACCAAAAAAAGTTTGGCAGAGAAAATGGATTGGTAGAAGAGTAGAAGGAAAAGGCATTTTAACTTTCTTGAATGAGGAATTACTACTTGAAGACCCTTCATCGTACAAGAACTTTTTACGAATGAATAATGTCACATTTGAAAAACTTATCTCTTTAGTTGAGCCTCTTATAAATAATCAAGATACATTCATGCGTGATTGTTTACCCGCTAAAAGCAAGTATGTACAAAGCATAACTTATGAACTTAAACTAAAATTTCTGAAAAGTTAATCATTTCTCCGTAATTATTTTAGACTAGAAACAACACTTCACTTTCTGGCAACTGGTGAATCTTACAGATCCCTTATGTATACCACACGTATTCATGAATCTACTATATCGAAGTTTGTTCCTGAAGGATGTAGTGCTATATATAACGTTCTCAAAACAGAATACCTAAAAGTAAGTATTATTGTAGTAAAATATAGAATACACTTATTGTAGTAGTTTATTGTAGTTTGTATTTAGTAGAATAATATAATTTTTATGCTTTTTTGAGAAAATATTTTTATTATGTTTATTTTTATAATATAATGTTTTAGATGTTTATAACTTTAAGTGTCATTATTAGTTTTTTTATTATTTAATAAATAATTTTCTTCTGTTCTTTTGTATTTTAATTTACACACGATTCACGATTATGAAAGTATTGCAAAACTTACAAAACTTTAAAAATATGTGTTTCATCAAATTGAGGAGGGAGGGGGCGGAAAATTTGCCTTTCGCACGGGCGTTAAACTAGCCTTTCGCCGGCCCTGAATACTCTCATTCTGAAAAAAGCCTAAAAATTATTACTTCCTTTTGGCTGCATTGATGAGATTATCTTTATACATCCTTATCTTTAACAATCGCATATTTTTGAAATTAATAAAGTCAATATTATCTACCAAAATAAAAGTGAAAAATATTCGGCGGATTGTTGATACTAATTTTCGTTATGTGACTCACAACATCGTCAAATCAAACAGACTAAACATTGCCAAATAAACAAAACTCCAATTTTCGTCGCATTTAGCAATAAGGAAAGTAAATATTGCTCTTAAAAACATCGTCATGTCCAAAATAATTGGCTATGTACATGTTTACCGAATAACTTTAATGGCATTTTTGAATAAACATTTTCTTGCTGATATTTTTATATAGAATGTTGTCAAATAACTACTTAAACCTACTCACAATATGTTTTTTATTGTGAAAGAAGAGTTTTTATAATAATCTCAGAAATCATTAACAATATACAAAGCAGTGTAGATACAGTTCGCAGTTTTCTCCTTAATTCACATACATACAACTCAAGCTGATCCTACCTAGTAAAGAACAATAGGTAGGTTTATATTCTAGTTTTAGATAAAAATACAGACTAATATTAAAACAAAATTCGCAGTCAGTAGGATTCGAACCTACGCTCCCAGAGGGAATCTGATTTCTAATCAGACGCCTTAACCGCTCGGCCATGACTGCTTACATCAAGAATATCAAAAACCTGTTTCATGATGTAAATAAAATTTCTATCGTTCAATGTTTTGATTCCATACAAAATGTACATAATAGCACAGATTAGAGAAAGAACAGATACGAAAGCTTGACAGAGAACAGTAAAAAGATAGAGAGATGGGTAGACGTACCCATTTAAATGTCCATCGTCGTATGTCGACTCCGTTCGGGTCGCTGCGCGAAATTTTTCAACAGGGTTGTCAATTTGCATAATATTTCCTTCAATTTACGATCATTGGTCAAATATTTTATAAGCATTATTGTTAAGTGTGATAGTTATACAGATACAAATATTCGACAATCGCTTGTTTTAAATCAATTTTATTAACATCAAAAGAATTATACAATTTAAAAAATTATAATGTATAAAAATCATACCATAAATATATACTTTTTTTCACAAATCATATCTTTGGCAACCATGCACAATAACGGTGACGGCTTCAGATACAGTCACATTTATTTCACATGCTGACAAATTGTTTGATATTTTCAATTCTTCTTCATTGAACAATGTCAAACTATATAACAGAAAATTTTCCGGGGAAATACACCAAATTGATTTTTTAAATGATTCAATTAAAATATTAAATAACATGAGTGTTATGAGCATTGCAGGGAGAAATATTACAAACCATTTCAAATTTATTAAAGGGTAGAAAATTACAATTAATTCCTTGTTAGAAATATGGGCATATTTAAAATCAAAAAATTTTAAATTTATTTTAACAAGACGTCTAAATCAAGACTGTCTTGAAAACTTTTTTGGTAGTATTAGACAACAAAGTGGAAATGCTACCAACCCTACCCCCATTCAGTTTTCACGTGCATTTAAAAAATTATTTTTTATCAACTTTTTCAATTCATCTTTCATGAATTGTGAAGATCAGTTTGAAAATTTATTATGTTGTTTGGAGCAGACCAACACTAATACATCTATGATTATTAAAACTCCTATTGCCATTAACCAATTTTCCGCAAATTTCAGAGTCACTAATTGTGATTATCATCGAAATCCATTGCCAGAACAAAACGCATTTAAATATGTGGTTGGATATCTTATTGGTAAGTGTCTAAAAATTCATTCATGTGATGTTTGTCAACAATCTTCTACAAATACGCAAGTTTTGGACTTCACCAATATGTTTATTCATTATAAAGCATATGACAAGAACTTAGTATTTGGAAAGCTCAAAACACCCGAGGACTCGTTTTGTCAATATATTTATAATTTAGAATGCCTTTTTTTCACAAACATAGAGAAATATTTGCCGAACCCTTCAGTTGGAAATAATTTATATATGATATCAACAGCTACAGAATTTACACATCCTTGTGAACGCTTCCCTCACGAATATTTAAAAAAATTGTTCATCCGATTAAGGATTTTTTATTTGCTGAAATTTAGCAATGGAGATTTTAAGTTCCAGCCAAAGAAAAATAGAAAACTGTCTATTTTACTCAATTTATAATCAATAAATCAATTTTTATGTAAAATTGTTAATAATCTTGTTGATTCCAACGAGATTGCCTGCCTCTTTAAATTTAATATTTTTAAAGTTTTTGATATTAACTTTAGTGCTACAAATTATTATCAAAATTCTCCCTTGCGTAGGTGTTGTAAATCCTTCTACTTAGTCTATAACCATGTTGATATTGATATATTCCATGACAAATTCTTTACATTTTGTAATAAGCTAAAAAAGCTGTATCTTAATAACAAAATTATGTTTTAATTTCGTAGTATTTAGTTTCAATAATTACAATTACCAATTTATACTGTATAATTGATATGTTATTGAATACCGTATTTGGCTCATCCCGTTTGTATTTCCTTTGATAAATGATAAATTGAGAATTATTTGGAATTTGATGAATTTTTGTGATTTGTGTTATCTAAAAATGTATTTATTAATTAATCTCCCAAGAGTAATGACTATTTATAACAAATCATAAGAATGTACACATAGGTATTAAATAAATACATGAATATATATTCGGTTACAAAGACGAAGAGAAATGAAAAAGACAACAAACATTCAAAGAATTGAATACACCGAACTGTGCAAGACGATTCGAAAGAAAATCGCAGAAGATATCAGGAATTACAACGAGAAACTGGTACAAACAACAATAGAAAACCGTAAAAGCTACAAAAATGCAAAAAGGGCACTAATAATACGGAAAAGACAGATAGTTGCATTAACTGATGGAAACACAAGAACCACAGACAGGAATGAAATAATAGACCTAGTAGCCAAATTCTATGGAGACCTATACAAGGCCCCTGAAAATTTGGAAGAAATAATAGAACACTCAGAAGATGCCATACCAGAAGTTTTGGTGGAGGAAGTAGAAATGGCACTGAAAAGCATGAAAAATGGCAAAGCAGCGGGAAATGACGGCATCACGACCGAAATACTCAAATATGCAGGAGCTAAAACATGGAAGTACCTTGCCAAACTATACACGAACTGTCTGATGGCCAGGAGCATACCTAAAGAGTGGAACAGCGCCCTTATAGTGTTGATCCACAAGAAAGGCAGCAAAGAAGACATTAAGAACTACAGACCAATAAGTCTACTACCAGTGACGTACAAGGTATTCACAAAGATCATTCACAACAGAATACAAAATACACTAGACTCGACCCAACCACGAGAACAGGCTGGATTCCGCAAAGGCTTCAGTACAATAGATCACATCCATACCCTCAAAGAGGTTATTAGTCGAACCAAAGAATACAACCAACCACTAGCACTAGCCTTCATCGACTTTGAGAAAGCATTCGACTCTATATATCCCAGAGCAGTAATAAATGCCCTAACAGAACAAGGGGTCGACAAGCCATATATTGAGACCCTAGCAAATATATATAGGGAAGCCAAAGCGAGAGTTAGGATATATGAGGGCACACCAGAATTCCCCACCAGCAGAGGAGTTAGACAAGGAGACGCAATATCACCAAAGTTATTTACAGCAACACTAGAAAGCATCTTCAGAAAACTGGGCTGGAACAACACAGGTCTGAATATAGATGGAGAATACTTGAACCATCTAAGATTCGCTGATGACATCATCCTGATAGCGAGTAACCCTGGCGAAATGCAACAACAAATAAATGAATTGAATGCAGCAAGCAACGAAGTAGGCCTTAAAATAAATCTGAGTAAGACCAAGATAATGTATAACGAACTGATAAACGCACAAGAAATAACAATTAATGACACTGCCCTGAAAATAGTAGAGGAATACATATACCTGGGTCAACTAATACACATATCAGGCTCTCTACTTCCAGAAATAAACAGAAGAATCAAATTAGCATGGAGAACATTTGGACAGAACTCTATCATCTTCAAGTCTAGAATGTCACTCCGTTTGAAAAAGAAAGCGTTTGATCAGTGCGTACTACCAGTATTAACATACGGCAGTGAAACCTGGACCCTGAAAACTGATATCATTAGAAAACTCCAGGTAACGCAGAGGTCTATGGAACGATGCATGCTTGGAATAACAAGGAGAGATAGAAAAAGGCTTGATTGGATCAGACAAAAGACCCAAGTGATAGATGTCATAAATAGAATCAGATCCCTAAAGTGGCAATGGGCGGGGCATCTCGCTAGAAGGACAGACGATAGATGGACCACAAAGATAACGCAATGGTATCCCCGAGGCGTGAAAAGACCAAGAAGACGCCCCAACTTAAGATGGGACTACGACATAAAGAAACTCGCAGGATCAACTTGGGGCCGCATAGCTAGCAATAGACAACAATGGGCCCACATGGAAGTGGAATATATAAATATGTAAAGGGAGGCTACACCATAACAAAATGGTTGAATAAGCTGCATATGATGATGATGATGATGATATTCGGTTATGGTTATTGTTTTAATTCATGGCCCAATTTTAAAGATTTAGTGGAAATTTCCAAAAAAAACTAGATCCGGCACTGGAAATTGTTATTGTCCCCGAGTCAACATTGCAATTTGGTTAGAAATTCAGAAAATATTTTAAACTGGCAACATCGCGGCCATACCGAGTTAAAGGTCCGAGGTCATTGAAGACTGAGTTGAAAATCGTTTGATGTTTTACCGGGATTCGTATCTGTTCTTTCTCTAATCTGTGATAATAGTTCGATTTAAAATGAACTTGCTTAATAACTAGTTGGAAATATACAGAAATTTGGAGCATTTATATTGTCATTACTGCTTTTTCACATCTATTCAGAAGCATATTATTTATATCTGATAAATGAAAGTGTATGTGTTACTATCTAACGCGATAAACTACATGGAATATTTTGATATAAATATTTATTTAAGGATAATGCAAATAATTTATTACTTCTATATTTGATTATATATTTATTTATAGTGTAAAAAAACAATAGGTAAGCCGATTTTATAGAATATATCCGAATGCAAATGATGAAACCAAAAACATTCAACCAAAGAATAAATAGACTACCTAAGATCCAAATAGCTGCGATCAAACATAAGGTAATAGCTGTTTGTATTACTAGGGAGGAAAGTGCCACTTTTCCTCCCGCAGGATGTAGTTTAGTCTAGTAAACATCCAAGGGAGGAAAAGGCACTTTACTCCCATGTGATACATATGATTTTTCCTCCTACCCACCTTTTTTTGAAAATTTATTTACGACACAAATAGGTAACGAATATAATTAAGAACACAAGAATTATTTATTAAACAAATTTATTAATATATGTTATACAATTAAGTACATAGTATTGTTTAACTATATTTTAGAATTATTTATGTTAATATTGAATGTGCAGTTTTGAGCAGCACTTATATGAACACCATTGGAGGAAGATAGACTTTGAACAGGAGCTTTAGTATTTGAAATATTTTCGCTTAGCACATTGTAATGGTGGTAACTTCTAGAAGGGCTTGGCTGATTTTGATCAAGTTCAGGTTCTACATTATTTCCCATAATTTGATCAGAAATTTTTCTTTTTTTTGTGTAAGATTGTTCTACATAACCTTCTGCGATATTGGTTGATTTCCAACCGCCATGCTGTTTTAGAGCTAAAATATCCCTACCAGCGTTTACTAACAGAGTTGCTGAAGTTCTTCTGAAACTGTGCCCTGTGTAATGTTCGGCATTTGGAAGATTGAGATATTCTGCAATTTTTTGTGGTATTTTGGATAATAAGGTTAATGACGCTATGTTGGCTTGTTCCTTAATATTAGGTGGTGTATTTGGAAATTCAAAATCACTTGAATCGCTCTCCATTTTCAAAAAATTCAATTAAGTTTAATAAATGTAGCGACTTTGCACCTCAAAAGTCAATCGCCGTGTTTACTGTCAGTGAGCCACAGCATACTATGCTTATTTTCTTATTCTGAACTCAAAAAACGTATATCTAAGATTCCTGAAGTTGAAATTTGTATTGAAGAACTACGTTGAAGTAACATTAATGTTTGATTTTTACCAAAAAACAGGATATACAGGATGTTCTAGAAATTATGGAAACAATATGAATATAATGAATTCACAAGTTTCATCGTTTACAACTTACTTGAAATGAGGGGGAGGAAAAAGTATGAGTTTCCTCCCTGATTTGAGGGAGGAAAGTATGTACTTTCTATAGGGGTAGGAGGAAAACAATTAATCGGCGTTTGTAGATTGTTCTAAATAACTATATCCAGACAACATGGGATATTCATAGAATAATCTTTAAATACACCAAAAAGTATAAGAATATTCCGAATCAACTAAGAATATTCTTATAATATTAATATTATTTTTGAATAATCTATTAATATTCCTTAGTGAACATTCACAGAACAAGCCTGATGAATATTCTTAAAATATTCATTTTAGAATATTATCAAATTGAATATTCTTAAAATATTCATTTAAGAATATTACCAAACTGAATATTCCTAGCATATTCTTTTAAGCATATTTACTTATGATTAAAGAAAATTAATATTATTTTTCACATGGGACGAAAGTTATAGTTCAAACATTTATCCGGATATTCAACCCTACGCATAGGTGTAAATAGTTAAAATCACCTTCATACAAATAATAAATATAATAATATCAAATTAAACCCTGTATTAAACTCATTGAAGTTCAGATAGAGATTATAAGATAAGAAAAAGATATAAAAATATCCTCGATATGAACACTACATAAATGGTTGATACGGTGTGGATATAATGTTATTCGTCATATCGTCGTGTGATAAAAAGAGACCAAAGATATAAATGATAATTATAACATTCAGCGTAAAGACAAATGAAGACAGGTACCCAATCGCGTCAACAACAAGCCGCCAGCCAATTAAAATGCAACTGGCGTTCTCTGTACACACGTTTATTGGTTCATTTCTAATATCATGTGTGATGGGCTTAAGTCTGGCATGCTCAAAGTCAAGTGTCAATAGGTTCGTTTCTCTTCCGTTTTATCCTCCCTAATATATGGCTTTATCTAATATCAACCTATGAACTAGAGTGGATTGTGCTTTAGTTAAAGTTTATTTTGATTTTGTTTTCAACAATATCGTGACAAGTGGAACTCTTAGTGAGAAATTATTGTATTTGTTATGGGGTGAATAACTTGTGAAGTTCGTGGATGTCACTCAAGAGCAGGAGAAGGAATAATTATGTTTGGATTTCCCTGTGAGGTAAGAGTAATTGTTTCTATATGCAATATATTATAGATATATATTACTTTTTCAATATTTTACATGTACCTATGCATCGTAAGTTGTGTAATTCTCTATGTTTTTGGTTTGTTAGCATTGTTCTGTCCCTCTGCGTTTAATAACATGAAATAATAATATGTACTACAATAAGCTTTCTGCTGACGAGCCCTGTTCAGCTAAAAATATGTTGAATAATAAATTTGTAGTTAATATAGACATGTGAATAACTACATTTATTTACTTTTTAGGGCACACTTATGGTTGGAAGATTGTAACTGTGCAGATTTGTTTGGAAAAGACTACAGATGCTTTACAATAGAATTATAGGTTGTGTGAACTTCACTGTCAGGAAAAATTTATTTCCAAAGGAGGAGATCCCAAGCATTTGTTTCAGCTAGCTGTGCCTACCCTATTTTCATGGTTAAAATGCAAAGGTCACATTTTATTGAATGATCCACTAACAAAAATAGTTACTCAGTCTGGTAAATATTAAATTTAAGTAGCAGCTGTTTTTGATATTTATTTTTTGTCATCTGGCCGCATAATTAATTAATACTTTTTGACGGGATTAATACCTTCTTGAAATTTGTATAAGGGAATATCCTGGTGTTAAGATAATGAAAACAAAACAATTATATCGGTTTATAAAACTAAGTCAACATTCATTTAAACAACTAAATTATCTTAAGAACTTGAGGCTGGTAAAAACTTTCATGAGAAGAGCATACAATAATTAATCACCATATGCTTTGGTATTTAAGCGACAGTAAAGAATACCAGTGTCAATGTAATGTATTCTGTATAGTGACAAGTTTAAAAAAATATCGATATTTTTTATACTCATATTTGTAAAATTTCTACAAATGATTACTACAATTACTTTTATAATTGCAGATACCACACCATTACAGCAACCGGCACATTCATCTCAGGCCATCGCAATACATTCTAGTGACTGTGATGATATAACGCAAGTTTATGAATCCACACGCTGCCAGCTTTTAACACCGCCTTACCCAAACCGGTAAATTGATATATCTGATTGCAAAACGTCAACAATAAGGCTGTTTTTCAGTTATACCTCAGTTATGTAGCCTTAACCGGACAGTTTTATCCATTTGGGTATAGCTAAAAACTCGCAGTGTGTGGGCCCTATAAATATTTACAAATTTTAAAAGATTAACTCTATATTTTTTGATAGAAACAAGTATTTGATCAATTTTGTTTTTTCT
Organism: Galeruca laticollis; assembly: GCA_963921935.1. Taxonomy (NCBI): domain Eukaryota; kingdom Metazoa; phylum Arthropoda; class Insecta; order Coleoptera; family Chrysomelidae; genus Galeruca; species Galeruca laticollis. The sequence goes on along the minus strand of OY998177.1, from coordinate 240,669,374 downwards.
TTTTTTTTCATTTCTCACAAGAGAATGTAAGTTATTTATTATTATTATACTTTATTTATCATAGATAATGTTAACAATAAACAATAAAAAAAACAACGAAGTACATACTTAATAAGCCAGATGATCAAAAAACAGCTAGACAAAAAGAAAAAAACGAAAAATAAATCTGCAAGCTACAAGATACAAGCATAAAAATATCCAGGATGTAAGCACAAAACATAAATAGAAATAGAAATGTACAATTAGTTATATCAATAAAATAGTATAAGCAAATAAACAAACAAACTGTACCAAAATTAAACAGAAACATGTATAAAGCAACCATGAAATGAAGTAATATATAATATGAATAAAATATAAAATAAAACATGCACAAAATAAAATATAAAATTAAGGTTAAAAATATAAAATATTACAAAAAATGTATATTATATACATGCCAATAAATAAATGTGAATATGAACCACTAGATTTCAGTGGGATTACTTTTAATGTATATGATCAATAATTTTTTAAACATTTTTACGCTTTCACTAACTTTTATGTACTGCGGTAGATCATTAAATTGTACAACACCTTTGTGGAATAAATTATTCATCGAACTTCCTTTAATGGTTGTTTTCACATAAAAATTAATTGAATTTGCTGATCTTGTGTTTTTATCATGTATTTGCGAGATTGGAACTAGCTTACCATGTAAATATTGCGGTAAGAGATTATTGATAATTTTGAAGATGAAAATCATTGTTTGTACATACAGAAACTTCTCAACTTTTAACCAATTTAAACAGTTAGTCATCAATTCCACACTAGTATACCTATTGCATCCCAGAATTACTCTCATCGCCTTGTTTTGAATAATTTGCAATCGTTCATAACTAGCTCTAGAACAACCTGTATAAATTAGTGAACAACAGTAATAAAAATGTGGTAGAATTAATGTATTGTAAACCATAAGCTTAGTATGCATTGACAGAAATGGTGAAATTCTTCTCAAAAAACCAATTTTTTTCCCAATCTTTCTACATATGTAATCTATGTGACTATTAAATTTTAGTTCATGATCCATCATAAAACCTAAATATTTTATTTCATGTACACTCTCTAGGTCCTGATCATTTATCTTAACACTCAAATCAAGGTTGAAAAATTTAGCTCGCAAAACAGGACCACAAATGAACATAAATTTAGATTTGGATTCATTTACTTTTAGTTTATTGATCTTGAATATGTCAGAAATTTTTTCAATTCAGAATTGACTGTTTGTACTACTTCAACAAAATTATCCCCGTAATAGTAAATGAGGGTGTCATCCGCAAAAAGATGGATTTTACATTTCTCTAGTACATTTCCCAAGTCATTTATATATAATATGAAAAGTAGGGGCCCAAGAACACTACCTTGCGGAACACCAATATTGTTTAATTCCGGATCCGATGCTGAATTGTTAAATGTGGTTATTTGATATCTGTTCCTCAAATAATGCTGAATCCAGGAATAAACTACCCCACTGAAGCCATATTTCCTCAATTTCAACAATAATATATCACGATCTATTGTTTCAAAAGCTCTTCTGAGATCAATAAAAACTGAACAAATTCCTACTCCCGGCCTATCTAGAATATTTTTCATGTCAGATATAACCAGTTGGAGTGCCGTCTCACAAGAATGCGAATTACGAAAACCAGACTGATAATTGTGTAATATCTTATTTACAGAAATGAATTTACTTACTTGATCATACACTACTAGTTCTAGTAATTTCTCACAAAAAGGCAGCATATTGATTGGCCTTAACTGATCAGCTTTGTTTGTATTTAATACTTTGGGAATAGGAACTATAGTTGAAGTTTTAAATCTTTGAGGAACTATGCCCTTTTCCAAACTCAAATTTATCATATTAAGCAAAGGATAGCCTATCACGTGAAACAAATTCTTAATAACATCAAGACCTAATTCATCAGTACTGTTTTTCTTTTTTTGGGATTTTATTATTTCAAGTAGCTGTACAATGTTAATTAATTCGAAATATTCCATTTTTGAACCATTTAAAGGGACCGTTTGCAAAACAACATCGGTACCGGAATCAGGAACTATTATGTTACCCACAATATCGCAAATACTATTTATATAATATTGATTTAAAACATTGGCCAAGTTGTCAGTGTGAACGATTCCATTACAGTCTATACTGTCAATCTTAGTCCTACTAGCTTTCGTTCCGACAATTGTTTTTAGGTGCTTCCACATTAGTTTTGAATTGCCTTTATTCATATCTACATTTCTCTCGTAATACCGTATTTTAGAACTTTTCAATACCTTGACACATGAATTTCTCTTTTCTTTATAACAATTCCAATCGTCTACCGCATTAGTCAATGAAAATCTTTTATACGCTATGTTTTTATCTTTAATAGCATTATAACAATCAGTATTAAACCATGCATTACCCTTATTTTCAATATTAACGGTTCTACTAGGAGCTACCGAGTCCATTGCCGATAATATATTATTTGAGAAAATATCAGCCACAACATCAACATCAACCAATGAATAACCCCAATCCTTTTCAATTAACATGTTTACCATTTCATCATACTTGATATCCGAACGAATTCGCTTAGTGTCATTTAAATTAGATGCAGTTGAACAATGCGTTTCAATTTGTATTATAGAATGGTCAGATATTACATAGTCTTTTTCCACATAGGTCGATACTGAGTAGTCATTGCTTATAACCAAGTCTATTGTAGATTTAGAATTCCTGAATACCCTGGTATATTCGGTAATCAACTGCCTCATCCCATTGTTTTCAATATATTCTTGAAGTTTACGATTATTATAATTATTATTTTCATAATGAATATTAAAATCACCTGTAATTATTACCGAGCAACTACTATGCTTATCGTTATAATCATCAAACCATTTAAAGAAATTTTCAAAGAAAATATTGAGATTACCATTTGGTGATCTATAAACACCTGTTATACCATAAGAAATATTATTTATTTTTATATCTAGAGATAGAAGCCAAAAATTCATATCCTCAACAACTGTTTTAATATTAGAGATTCGATAACCCGTTCTTACAAAGATTAGCACTCCCCCTGTATGCCGACTGCTTGAGTCACATCTTAAGATTTCATACCCGTTAATACATAATTCAGACATTTTAAAATCTTCAGTTATACATGTTTCTGTTAGGCAGAGAATTAGTGGTTCATATTCATTCACATACGCAATTATTTCATCACGATGTTTATAGAAACTTTGAGCGTTGGTACATGACAATAAGAGCTTATTATTTACAACTTTGCTGACATGTTTGGAACTATTCGTGCTTGATATTAATTGCTATTGATAATTGATTTTACCTCTATTAATTTCAATTTGCTTTCTATAACTTGTACATTCTTCATCAAATACATTATGTTCAAAATTAATATCTTTTAACTTTAACACATTCACGGCGTACTTACAGTTAGTGCATTCCTGTTTTACAGCCTTACAATTTTCTTTCTTATGATTTTGACTACACAGAGGACACACTACACTTGACTTACACTGATCAGCACGGTGGCCGTATTTCCAACAATTGAAACACCTAAGGACACTCACAAATTCAAAATATTTATAACTCGACCATCCTATATATATCCTGTCTTTATTCTTAGTTAAGTAATTGAAATGTTCACCAGACATTTCAATTAAAACATTACACCGCCTCTCATTCATCTTCGCAGCATACACACGGAGGCATCGAATTTCATCCCTCATTGTATCTGGGAAATTCTGGTTCACTATCTGAGATATCAGACTCTGATGGTCAGTTGTATCCTCTTTCAAGATATTAACTATTTTTATACGTGGTTTGAATAAGTTACCAATTTTAACGTCATAACCATTACCTAATTCTCGTTCCGCTGTTGATTTCAATTTTTGTAGTGAATCCTTGTTATCACAATGTATCACTAAACCATTAGTATCTATGAATATGTAATTTTACGAAACTGATGTTCAACAAGTAGATTAATGATTTATATATTTTGTGAAGCTCTGTCGTTTTGGTTTAAAAACGATAAAATGAAAGTTATATTTGAATATTTATATATTTTAAAAGTTTATAGAGAGTTATAAAGTTTATGTTTGTCTAATAAAAATTTGGACAATTTAATATTGAATTTGATTTTATTATGCTTAGGTAGTTAAAATATATTTTTTTCTTAGGTGTAACCAGAATTAAGCACTAAAGTTATTGGACTCATGTTCTGAATCCAATTTGTACTTGTGCCACTTTATTCACTTTAGAAGCCACCATCCAGTGAATGGTCGGGTAGAGAATTCCATCAGTTATGAAAATTTATTGATTTACAGAAATTTGAAAAAAGTGCATTTACATGAATCCTATATTAACCCTCCCCTCTCCCCCCATTAAATGTATGGCTCTGAACATTCTGAGGATATTTCTGCAATATTCTGAATATACAAAGAATATCCCCTGAATATACAATTTGAAATAATTCTACAAAATTCCAAATGAATCTACCATGAATATTCATAGTATATATTGAATATTCTGGAAACATTAATTCAAGAACATTCTTAGATAATGCTTTTCTGAATATTCTCGGAATAATCCTAGCTTATATATAATACGAAAAAGAATATTCATTTGGGAATATTCTCTGAATATTTAGGATATTCCCATTTTCACTTTCTAGGAATATTCCAAAAAGCATAAAGATATCCTTGGCATTTTTAGAGAATATTCCAATATGCCAAAATGAATATTCCACGGATATTTATAGAATATCTAATGTTGTCTGGGTAGTTTCAAGTGTGAAATAATCAATTTGTATTTACACGGTCAAAACAATCACAAAAGTCCCTAATTAGTCCCCTTACTTTACATACAAATAATTGAATCTGTTTCTAGTAATAAAGAACAATAGGTAGATTTATATTTTAGTTAGACTAATAAAAATAAAAAGTTCGCAGTCAGTAGGATTCGAACCTACGCTCCCAGAGGGAATCTGATTTCTAGTCAGACGCCTTAACCGCTCGGCCATGACTGCTCATATTAAGAATACCATTTTTTTATAATTCGTGTCTAAAAGAGACTTCATTGTAACATTGTTTACAGTGTTACAATGAAGCTATTTTAGTAATTTTGAGTGTCATACAGTTGGTTATTGTATGTAGAAAAAAAATATACTGGGTGTTCTATTAACAAAAGTCAACAAAAAAATTGTCAACCATCCGACATTTTTGTTATGACGTAGGCAAAACAAATAAAAAACACTTAACTTTTTTAAACAAAACTTGTGCTAAAATGGAACATTATAGTGAAAAACGCATGTTTCTATCTCAAACCGTTTAGAAGTTATGGACAGTTAAAATGAGGGAAAATAAAGATGGACACCCAGTATTAAATGGTCTTAAAGGTAAATTTGTTTAAATTATATATTAAAAATATTAATAAATAAAGTACACTAACGTTTATTCATCAATGATTTGTCAATTGGTTATTTTTATATTGTATAGGATCAATATATAGGTATACAAAACGTTCGATTTTTGGGATAAATTACCAGATATCTAGTGAAGATGTATTATAGAAATGATTCTGTTCATGATATAATATAAATAGATCGCAAGTATATACGAAGAAGTTCATTTTTAAGCAAATAATCAATCTCTGTTTGCTTAAACGAGAGTTTGATTACAAATTACACAATTATTCGGTCATAATACGTTAAAAGTCAAAAGTGCTCAATAAAACCATCTGTGATCTGACCTATCAGGAATCTACGAATTGCCAACTTAAATTCAAACTACTCCTCCTAGTTTAAAAACAGGGATTATATGTAATTCTATTTTATTTAAAACATTAAATAAATGCGGATTACAAAAAACATTGTGTAAAACTTGTGTCACAATGACTTTCTGTAGTACTCGCTTCACGGTTCGTTGCGCAAACTTCATTCGTACTACGAAACGACTCATTGTGACACTTGTTTTACAAATAACTATTTTGATTTGGTGTAAATAAAACTTTATCAATTTACCTTTTAATGTAAATGTTTGGATTACAATAATATATTTACATAATAGTTGTCTTAAATACATAAAAAAATAAACTTGATAAAATATATGGTTATATTTTTATTATATAATTAAATAAATCGGAAATTAGAAACATTTCCTATATAATTTTTTTATTTTAGCTTAACGTGCCTCGACAGCGCAGGTCATTGGCACAGAAAAATAATCCTTGTTAAAAAGCTAAGGGAGAGAGGAGAAGAAGTAGATGAACGGACATAGTGAAGTGCTGTCGTACTATTGCGCCATAGATGTCGCCAAGAATCTTGCGTGAAGTTTTTGAAATGGAACTTGAGGTTGCTGGCGAGTTGGACTATGTGTTTTGAATTGTTGCTAGAGGCAGCTTCTTTCCGCAGTTTCGTTACCAGCAATTCCAATGTGAGATTGTAGCCTGATGAGAGAGACTCTGTTATATCATGAGCAACGAGAGTTTGATATATGTCATGTATGTTCTGGACAATTGGGCGGTCAGTGAAGATTGATTTAATTGATAAAATGGAGGAAAAGGAATCCGTGCATTACAGTTTTCGTTAATTTTTAAGAATTATCTACCGATTTTAGTGACTCGACAGGCTCTATAGATGACACGGTCTGCAGTGCTCCTAGCCTGATCAAAGTGCGTTCACATAACTTTCACTCAACGGTTGTGCAGCTGTTGTATTTTCTGAACGCTCTCTATGATCTGACACTGTCAAAAGTTGTTTGTTTAACGTCGTTATACACCGAAAAAGTGTGACGTCACAACATCGCCGCTGACAGTTACTAAGGGAAAACAAATCAATTATTTAACTTATGTCTTGTCGTGACCGTTGTTATATTTTAAAAGTTTATTCGTTTTGTCATTTGTAAAGTGACACTGCAGTGTAGACAATCAAGTAATTATGCCTTATTGCTTCGCTCCTGAACATCCATCATATACTCTATATCTACGACATATCCACTGTTTAAACTGTCTCCACATTTCTTTAACACTTAAATTTCATTACAAAATTGCTCCGCAATGCTCAACAAATTAACAATAGCCATGTAAATAAATATTTGTTTTCCCTCAGTAACTGTCAGCGGCTACGTTTATGACGTCCTATCTTTTTCGGTCTATTACTTTATAAGTAATTTAATTAAATTAAATTAACTGTCTCGACCCTTACTTCGTGAAATCTGCTCATATTAGTGTTTTAAATGAAACTCACGGTTTCTAGTTAATTCCACAATATAATAAGTTATTGAAAATTCTAAAAAATTGTTTCGATAAATCAATATCATCGTCGTTCTGACGTGAGTTCCATTTAGATCATTAATAAAATTAGCTTGTTTCATCTTTAACAAATAATATAAACAGAGTGAAGAATGGATTTATTAAGGCGTACAGTTCAAATTGGCCGAGAATTGAGTGTTTTACAGTGGCATATTCATTCGCAACAAACAGTAATTTCTCTTCTGCTGAATTCAGAAATGTGAATAAGTCCATGTAAATTTTATACAAATAATTGTTATTTCTGTAGTCAATAATAAATAACAGTATAGTTTTTGAATAATTGAAAAAACGTATGAGCTTTTATAACAAATATGTATTAAGAAAAAATTCCATTGATATATCACTAGGTGTCATCTATTGGTTCTTCTACCTTATACTTTTTATTAACGGCTAAAGTATATTTATATTTGCACTTGAACGATTTTTTCTAATCGAGTGAGGTATCGATTATAGGAATAATTTTGGTCCAAGGAGGAGAAGAAAAAAGTGGGAGCGGGGATGTCAGAGAGATGTCAGTATCTTTGAGTAAATGAGTGAGCAATTGGGGAAGAGATTTAATAATTGTTCGGGGGTTAGTAGGGAGATTAGTCGTTGAAGTGAAAAGTGAGTGAACAGGATTGGAGGATACTGAGGCAGCATATGTAAGGAGTAGGGATTGTCGTCTTAAGGGGAGGGGTGATTCATTACCTTCAATATGGAGACTATCAGCATGGCTACAGCGGAAGGCACCAAGGCAGAGGCGGATAGCGGTATTGTGAACAGAGTTCAGCAAATCTGTGACAGATTTGGGGGCTGACATGTAAATAAAGCAACCATAGTCAAGCTTCGATCGGATGAGACCTCTGTGAAGTCTTAATAATACGATTTCGTCAGAACCCCAGTGAAAGTGACTGAGCGTTTTAATTATGTTTAATATGTTTAGACATATGCCTTTGAGTTCATGGATGTGGTGTTTCCAGTTAAGTCGAGAGTCAAAGATTATTCCGAGATTTACAGTGGGTAAGGGTGAATTATTAAAGAAAATGTGAGGTAGAGGAGAAGATGTTCTTCTTGAAAACTTGATTAGTTTGGATTTACTTTGAGATAAGGATAATCCCAGGTAAGAAGATCTATCCAGTAGAAGGTTTACTGCGGTTTGAAGGAGTTTGCAAGTGGATGAGATCGATTTACCATGACAATAAACAATTAGGTAATCAGCATATTGGACATATTTTATGGGAGCAGGAAACTTGTAACGGAGCTCGTTTATTGTGAGGATGAATAGAGTAGAACTTAATACTGATCCTTGAGGAACACCAGCATTTTGTGGGCGAGGCAAGGAGAGTTTGCCATTAGCGGAAATCCTGAAGGTTCTACAAGTTAGGAAATTATAAATGAACGATAGAATGTTGCCATGAAGATTGTATTGGGAAAGTTTATTTAGTATTGCCGTTCTAGATGTCGAGACCTTCAATATCAAATATGGTTGCAACGACGTCCTGGTGATTGTTTATTGTTGTTTGGAGAAGAACAAGGTTGTCGCGAGTGGATCGATGACGCCGGAAGCCGGATTGGGCATTAGGAATGATTTTATACTTTTCAAGAAACAAAAGTAGTCTTCTATTGATGATTTTCCCCAGGAGTTTGCAGGTAGTGCAAGTGAGTGAAATCGGTCGGAAGGAGTTGGGCGATAAGGTGGATTGCTCTGCCTTTTTTATTTGAATAATTGTGGATTTGCGCCATGCGTCAGGGAACTGATTAGTATTCCAGATTAGGTTATAGATTTCGAGAAGTTTAGAGAGAGATGGATTGGATCGTTTTTTGAGAAAGATGTAAGAAACATCATCAGGGCCGGCGGCAGAATTTCAATTTTGCAGAAAAACAGCACTTTTACAAGTTTTATTATCATATTTTAATGATGACAAAAAACACGTTTTCAATTTGTTATCGATCCGACCCTAATGAGTTCTGACTCGTGAATATATTTCCTATATTGTCATTAATTGTTTTTAAAACATCTATTCAGAAGCAGATAAATATATCTGATAAATGAAAGTGTATGTGTCACTATCTAACATGATGAGCTACAATGGAATACTTTGATATAAATATTTGTTTAAGCATAATGCAAATACTTTATTAAGTACTTCTATATTTGATTATATAGAGTAAAAAAAACAATAATCCGATTTTTTAGAACCTATGTGAATGCAAATGATAAAACGCTTTGAAAACTATAGGGAACTCTTAGTACAGTTAAAACAACTGCAAAAGGTGCTGGAACACGCCCACGGACGAGACCACTTGTCCCCTACGTATTTTGGGGCGCTGATCACGAAAATGAGGGTTGAAACTTCCGCCGGAGGGTGGAAGACCCTTAAAATTGCAAAAAACACCCCTAGATAGGGGTGTTTTTCGACTGTATTTGTTGTTTTGCAAACTAACTCATCTTATATGTTTTTTGGGGCGCTGATTACGAAAATGAGGTTTAAAACTTGCAGCAATGGCTCAATCACCCCCAAAATTGCAAAATCACCCCTATATAGGTGTGTTTTTCGACTGTATTTGTTGTTTTGCAAACTAACTCATCTTATATGATTTTTGGGGCGCTGATTTCGAAAATGAGGGTTAAAACTTGAAGCAATGGCTCAACTACCCCCAAAATTTACATTAATATAAGAAGACTTCCACCGACAAACCTGGCAATCCGAGAACATGTTTTACGCGTATATCTCCAGTGTCAGGATTAGAATTTAAATATATTGAATCCAACTGAATGGGGTTGGAAATCAGTCGGAAAAAAACTCGTCCCAATTTTCACTTCAAAACAATTACTACCTGATAGTTTTCTAAAAAAGTTTACATACAGTTGCAAGAAGGGACGTACGAAGTGGTGTTCTTTCAAAAAAGTGGGATTACGTTGCACCAAATTCTGCAAAGGATGTAGAGGCAGCGACTGCGAGAATAGCGAGAATACGTTGACTATCCAAGACTTTGACCGAGACGAAGATTTTGAAGACGGAATACAATTGGAAATTGAGCGAGAAATATTGATTCAGGAAACTGAAAATCAATGGGATACGAGCGATTTTTGCGATTCACAGATAAATTCAGTAGTTGATTGAACAACAGAATTTGACGAGGAGGAAGAAATTTCTCCATGCAAAATAGCAAGAGTAGATTTGAAAACAACTGAATAGTGATAGCTTGTCAGAAGTTTGATACTTGTCATATTTCATATTTATTAATAAAAATATATTCCATTTTTAATATTTCTTATATTTTCATAGGTTTCGGTCAGGAATAAAATACTTGCTTATAATGGTAACATCACAAAAATGATCTCAATACTAATTATAATGAAAGCTGGTTACATAATTTAACACAAATAAAAATTCCATCCCACATTAAATATGTTTTGAGTTTGGGACCTAAGTTTAGTATCTGTACCAACTTCTTCCCTATAGATGAAATTATTGCAAATATAGAAAACGGAATAAACTTCTTGGAAAACAACGAAAAAAATATACTTAGAAACAAAATTTGTAAATATTAACGAATTATAAACACAAATATAATAAAGTAAGAAAAACTACTAAAAACAGAATCAATTATTACATTAAACAAACTGAATATTTCCTAAAATCGAATTCAAACATATTGATTCTAAATGCGGATAAATGCAATAAGACAGTTTTAATGTTGAAAGAGGAATATATTACGAAAATGGCTAATCTTTTAAGTGACAATCTAACATACAAAAAAATTTGTAATGACCCAACAAGTGCTATTCAGGTTAAAATCAATAACTTGGCTAATAAATGGTATAAAAGTAATGTAATAGATTTCAAAACCAAATCGGAAATCATATGTCATAATGGTCTTCCACCTTTCATATATGGTTTACCCAAATTACATAAACCAGGTATTCCACTGCGACCAATTGTTAGTAACATTAATGCTCCTACATATAAATTATCAAAATTTTTATCCAATACACTATCATCTGTAATTGGACTAACAGAATATCATATAAAAGATTCGTGGGAATTTTGTAATTTTATTAAAAAGCAAATCATTCCTCCAAATTACCGAATAATTTCACTAGACGTTTTATCTTTATACACAAACATTCCTATGGATCTTGCAATTGAATGTATTAAAAACAAAAGGAATATAATCAAGAACTTCACACCGTTAGACTTAGATGCGTTTTGCGAGGCGGTTGATTTGTGTTTGAATTCCACCTATTTTCAATTTGGTGACGATTTCTACAAACAAATTTTTGGAACAGCAATGGGATCTCCAATTTCTGCTCCGATTGCAAACTTAGTACTTGAATATTTAGAATCCAATGTTTTAGCAGTGTTACCAGAAAAACCAATCTTTTTCAAAAGATACGTCGACGACTGTATCCTTTGTGTACCCATTGACCAGACTGAAAATATTCTAAAACGTTTTAACAGCTTCAATAAAAAATTACAATTCACCATAGAAATGGACAAAAATCGTTCTATTAATTTTTCAGATATGAATATAGAATATGACAACAACGGTCGAATATCTACTAATTGGTTCACAAAAAATGTATGGTCTCAACGATATTTAAACTATAATTCATACGCTCCCATAAAATACAAGAAGAGTGTTGTCACATCCAAAACACAGGTCTAATAATATTAAAAAAATCAAAAATACCTTGGATTTAAATAATTATCCTAAACATTTTTATGAGCCCATTATTAAACAAAGAATTAACAACTATTACAACAAATTAAAATTTAATAGCCAAAGTAATCCATCAAAATATATTTCACTTCCGTACATTCCCGATATAAATAAACCATTACAAAAATGCCTAACACCATTTAATATTAAAATTGCAGACAAACCAAATAACATTACAGAAAATAAACTTTTTTCTAAACTCAAACCAGATAATAAGAACACAATAAACTCAATATATAAAATAAATTGTTCTGATTGCAATGGTACTTACATTGGTCAATCTAGCCAATATTTACATAAAAGAATTCAACAACACCAGCAATCAGTTCGAAATAACAATGAATGTACTGCATTATCAAAACATTCACTTGATTAAAATCACTCTTTTAATTTCAAAAACGTAGAAATAATAACTACAGAAAAAAATAATAGTAAAAGATTGATAAAAGAAATGATAAATATTAAGAAGAATCCTGACTCAGTCAATTTCAGAACTGACATAGACAACTTAAGTTGAATATACGAACTTATTATTATAAATGAATATCTACACCTTACCTAGTTATTAAAAATTAATAAATAGGTCTCTAGCTCTAATTTTAATTTAATTAGGACACTCTGTAATATACATGTCAACTATCTTTAACATAGTTCATTGTTTATATTGTTTGTTTTTATGTGTAATAATTGTCTTTTTTTAAATTAAGAAATACTACTGTACAGTAGTAGACAAGCCTCTACGGAGGCAAAATCAATAAGTAAGTTTTAAAGAATTATATTTTAACTATATGTATTGAAATAAATGTATTGTGTTTTCAAAATTTTTAGAAGGGTTTGAAAATGGTTTAAATAAAATAGACCGAAACGTTACCATTATAAGCAAGTGATTTTATTCCTGACCGAAACCCATGAAAATATAAGAAATATTGAGTATTAACGGTCATTAAAAATATATATATATATATATATATATATATATATATATTCCATTTTTAGTATTTGTATTTTATATTTCATTTTTCACCAAAATCCAGCGGTTGGGAGGGGTCTTTCTGGCATGTGGGGGGTGTCACACAAATTTACCAGTCTCGACACCCCGATTTTTGAAATCAATGCCCAAAAAACATGTAAGATGAATTAGTTTGCAAAACAACAAATACAGTCGAAAAACACCCCTATATAGGGGTGCAATTTTGGGGGTGGTTGAGCCATTGCTGCAAGTTTTAACCCTCATTTTCGTAATCAGCGCCCCAAAAACCATATAAGATGCCTTAGGTTGCAAAACAACAAGTACAGTCGAAAAACACCCCTATTCAGGCGGAGGTTTTAACCCTCATTTTCGTGATCAGCACCCCTATATACGTAGGGGACAAGTGGTCTCGTCTGTGGGCGTGTTCCAGCACCTTTTGCAGTTGTTTTAACTGTACTATCTACACTAATGTCAAGATCAGCAGTTCAATGGCGACCAGAGGACAATCAAAGGGCTTATTATAAGGAAAGTGAATAGGCAGTTATTTTTATTTTAAAATGTTGACCCTCAAAATGCCTATGTTTTGTGCTGCCGTTGTGGAAGCCGTGGAATGAGGGACAAAGTGAGTTTTTATTTAATACTTTCAGTGTTAAAGCAAAGTTGAATATTTCGGCCTGCAGGCCTAAAATGAGAAGATTTGACTGAGACACTGAGAGTAAATTAATGTACGTTTGAATTTGCTTAAAACACTTTATAACATGTGAATCAATATATATTGTTTATAAGAATCCTGAAAATCATTATTATATTACATTTATATTAAAATTTAAACCGTCAGATTTAAAAGACGTAGGTTTCCTTGATTGGGTCCCTTCTAATAATATGAGATATAGACATTTTTGTGTTTCAGAATGGCAAAAAGAAAGTATGGAGCGTGGAATGAAGAGGATATGGAGATAAATCTAGCTGCTTATAGGAACGGAAATAAGGGTTTCAACCAGTGCTCTAGACAATAAGAAATTCCAAAACCGACCCTTAAGCGTCATTTAGACAGTAAAAATGTAAAGGCCAATGAAGGTATCAAAGCAATAGGGCGCCACCCGAAGTAGAGCAACGGCTTGTAAACCATCTAAAAAAACTAGAATCGTGTTTTTTTGGGCTCACAATAACGGACGTGCGTATACTCGCATTTCAAATTGCAGTTCCCAGCAAACACAAATGTATATGTTACATAAAAATATATAACAGATGAGGAATGATTTTTATATAAAACGTTTATTTTTTATGTAGTATTTATATAACAAAATCTTTATAAATTTTGTTATATATTCTCAATATTTATATTATAAAATGTCTTATATATTGAATATATCTAATTTTATATGTATTCAAGATGTAAATTCTGCTACATAAATATGAAATTTTTTTTATATATATTTATTACGTAAATTTTGTTACATAAAATATTTTATATATTTCATATGTATTTCTTACGAACCTCGTCTAGTGTCTTTCTAAAGAAAAAGAAAAAAGCTCTTCAATATTAGGTGCGTTCTTTTTGACTGAGATCTCAGTTAATCTCATCTCACATCAGTTCTTTTTGTTTTACTCACTTTAAGTGAGCTGAGATTTTTCCTCCCCCTTCACCGATGCTAAATGTTTTGTAAGGGGGTATCAGTTGGAATTGAGTCGGAAATAAAGTGGAGGGGATGAAGAAATATTTGATTTGCTTGGTTTATATGTAGTTTTAACCAAGGTTATCTAAGTTTTTAACCATTGCCATATAAATAATAAACACACATAATCTATTTTTCTTTTGTTAAAAATTATGGATACATTAATTAACATTATTAGATGCTGATACGAATCTGTCGTATAGTTTAAATCTATCGACAGATCGCAAGCTTCAATTGAGATGTCGTTCTTTTTGGTGCTTACTCACATCACTTTATCTCATATCACCTTAACTGAAGTGATCTGAGATCTCAGTCAAAAAGAACGCACTAATTATAACCTTTAAATTGACACGAGTCGATCTACCCACATACCTGTAAGTATAATAACGTTTTAAAAGGTTTTTTCTTTAGTTTTGTCTGTGTGTTTGTTTTTAGTTTTGTTTGTAGAGAAATGGAGAACACATTATGTAAGTGATATTCTTATTGCTATTTTCAACAGGCAAGGGGCATCGCCGATGAAGCCATTCATTCAACTGAGGTTTACAAAAGATTATTTAACAAACGTATCAAAAAAGTTAACTATATTAAAGTATACAATGAAGTAAACAATTACAAATAACATTAAACCTATCTCACTAAAGTACTTTTCAAGATAATATTTTCGTTTTAACTTACAACTTAGACATGATTTAACAATAATTCCCTATGTAGGGAGTCGTTATTCCGAAACAAATACCGTCGCCCAGGTATGCATTTAGGGCTCAAGTAGATTTTGTAATATCTAATAAAATACATGTCTTTAATCCTCTGACCACAGGTAGTAAGTCAAGACAAAATATCTTGAAATGGATTAATTATCCCTTATCTGTTGAAATTTATTTATATTCGAATACTTAGATTAATATAAATTATGAATTTTAGGCAAAATAATTGTTTAAAACGAAAAAAATTGATAGACTTTTGTTATTTATCAATAAGACAGAAAAACGGTACGTAGTACAATCTTACAATGGTGACGGTGAACCAGAAATACATAATTTAGAGACATCTCACTCATGGTTAGGACATAGAAATAACTACAAAATGAGGAACTTAAAATCAATTAAGTTATTTCAAGGTTTGTTACTGTATGATTTATTTATTTAATATAATTAATATATACCTACATTTTTAAAAACGTTACTGAAACAGTTTAATATGACATGAACTGATTTTGATCAAATCACCTTGGTGTGGATAAGGTTAAGTAAAGAGACTCCAGAGGGAAAAGAAGGGCGAAATTGTAACCCTTCAAAACAATGGATAATATCCCTTAATATTGCAAGTGGACCTCGAAAAGTCTTCTAAGAGAATATTTTCCATGGTTAATTATTGTTTTGTTTTTGAATATTCATTTGTTTTGAAATATTTTTTTATATTTTATTATCATTTAGTTTTTGAATATTTTTAGTTTTGCAATACTTTTTTTCATTAGGTGTTTTGTTTTCAGTTTCTCTTTTTTATGTTAATAAAATAAATTTACTTATATGCATATATTTGCTGTTTTTTTTAGTAACTAAGTACCAGCTACTAAATTCCAAAGATAGATAAATACCATTTTCAATATATAAATATTAAATTGTATTAAGTTGCTTTAAGTTTGAAATATTCATAAGGTAACAATAGTTCCTTAATCTTTTGGCCATCAACACTACTAAAAATATTGTATTTCATTTCATCTATGAAAAATAATGTTTTAACAGATTTTCTGAATTTATTATAAATTAAGAATTTTGCTGAATTTCTTCATAGATCCGATGAAATGAAATATTTTAGGTAAGGGGTGAGGCAAAAGAAAAATTAGGTAACTTTTGTTACATCTATACATAAATATTCTCTAGATATTATAAGACAGAATACGTTTTTATTTCACAAATACTAAAATGATTCTGTGGATAGTGGATTATTTTTTTAAGAAAACTATTGTAGGCATGGATAGCTACATTAAAAATTTGAAATAGTTAGTTACTTTAATTGTTTAAATGATCCGAAGAAAGCAAATTTATATTTTATCACAATATCAGTGGACCAATCAATAATTAATTTGTCGTCAGAAACACACAAACTAAAGTGGATTTCAGAAACTTCAATTACGAAAATACACAAATTATAACTCTGACAACTAATGCCAATTTAGAAAAAATACCTCATTCATCGCCTAACACCATTTCTAGATGCATATGCTTTAATATAGTTTTCAAACACCTGGCTTGTAACTTGTATTTCATTTTGATTTATTCGCTCACAAGCATTGGGACAGGTTGCAACTCAGTCGCGAGTAAATTTAAAAAATAAAGGAAATGCGACCACGCGTCTCAAAATTTTTATAAATTGTGACTCTCAATGGGTCAGTAGACAACAAGTCAAGGAAAACATGTTTATAAATATAACTGGAATTGTATATATAATTGCAGGAGCGTAATGTGCATCTCTTAAGTTCGTTTTACACGTCACTAAATATATTGAGTGAAAACTAGTTCAAGAAATTGATGCAATTTTAGAGCAAGAATTTGCTTGGTTTTTAAATTATTCTGTTTGATACTATACAATTTTTGGTACAATATTTATTTGTCAATTCTGCGTAGTTTGTAGAAATTTGAACAATCGACAGCGACGTATGTCAGACTACTGTCAAACGTATATATTTTGCTTACAAACACAATACATAGATCTGTAATTTTTCCACGGATTATTGGACGCCAGTGTGCTACTTTCACTGGTTGTGATCAAGAAATTACTTAGAAGAAAAATAGAAAGAAGGGTTAGGAAGCAAAGGCCAAGAAAGACGGGGCAAGGAAAATGCCTGAAGCGATTAAGACTAAAGACGTGGTACATTCAATATGCTTTTAGTGTAAGATCCTGAATCTTACAAACACTTTTTAAGGATGGACAATGAAAATTTCACAGAGCGTATAAGTTTATTAGAACCGGATATATATATATATATATATCTATATATATATATATATATATATATATATATATATATATATATATATATATATATACGTATATATATATATATATATATATATATATTATTGTATATCCTATATTCTTTTAATAAAATTTTATTATATTTTATATATGAATTTAAATTTATATGATGCTGAATTTAATTTGTAGCTGTCGTCACAATTTGTGATAATAACTATACTATTGTGAAAATACCTTTATCGCTAAATATAACCTATAAAATTTTCAATGACAGCAGTTGTCAAATTAATATGCCGGGTTATATAAATATTAAATACAACACCAATCAACTCACTCTTTTCTCAGGGAGGGATCAAAGATTTCAACTAATGATTCAAATTTGTAAATTTCCAAATAATTTTCTAAATTACGTATCACACTATTCAAATCTACAGTAACTGTTTGTCCAATACACTATAAGACAATTTAAATTATCTTATGACATTTATGAATTTACTGTCAGGAGATTAACTAAATGTCACTTATTATACTAAATTTTCTATAGTATTAAAATTATCAAATATAATGAAAATGAATATGAAAAGAGAGCCAAAGAGATTTGGAATTCAAATTTATATAATATATTATCAAAATAACACTTACAAAAATTAAAACTCTTCAAAAAATATCATAAACGCATAAACAAAGATAGAATTTTCTATCAAACCTTAATATTAAAAACATTCTATATTAGAAATTTCCTATCTAAATAATTTAACCGAAAGTTCAAAATGTCTAAATTTATACTTGATATCTGTCAATGTAAAATACGTAAATTTTCTTGTAAATTGTCTGTTCCCAAAATTGTCTGCACTTGACGTAAAATTTTATATAAGTAACGTTACTATAATTTAATCATAAGATGCATCTATTTTCGAAATAATTTTGATCAAAGGCCTATTAATTCTCGAGAATAATATATAATATGGACTGGACTCACCAAACTGGATACTAGAAGATCTCGTACGTATTCTAAAACGTATTTTTAGAATTTCCGGAACAAACGTTTCCAAATCAATAATTTAGAAAACGGGAAAACCACTCGCACTTTAGCTGTAATTCTTTGTGAATAGTACACGCACTGGCTTTACAAAAGGCAAGATATGTTGAACTGGTAACGATTATATAAATTCCCTAATATTCAAAATTAAATTTGAGACAGCTCTTATTATGATGTTGTCTCATGGGGATTTCAAATTCAACTAACTAAAATGTTTCAATAAATAATTCTCTTCTCCTTTGGTTACCTAGAATTCTTTTTTTTTCAAAAATTACAAATTTACGTTTTTATATACCAAGAGACATTTTCATTATTTTATTTATAAGTGCCATTTTGCTAATGGAGACATCTGTATTCTGGTTTTTCAAATCGTTTTAAAATCTATTTGTCATTAGGTCTATTCTGCAGCAATGTCATATGAAATTGAAATGTCAAATTTTATTGGTATATTGAACCTTTCAAATTATTGATAATACAGTGTGTATCACTAATATTACATCTAAATATGCATATTTTCTTTATTTCAATGTTTTCTTATAATTTAGATAGAGTATATGTATTAATATATATATATATATATATATATATATATATATATATATATATATATATATATTGTTAATGTGGGAAAATAATGCTACACACTGTATATATATCTAACACGAGTCAATTACAATTTAAGATATTAACGAGTATAAGATTATTGAAAGGAAAACCATTCGAGAGTCAAACTTAAACTAAATCAAACTAAAGAAATTCATTTAAACTTTATAATGTACCTTGTACATATATACATGACACCGATATAATAAGAATTCAAACTATTCAAGAGAAAAATTTAAAATTTATTGAATACAAATATTTTAGATCACACATTTTTTTTTATCAAAATTCAATATTCAGATCTGGCGCTTATTCTTAAAGGAATCATATGAATATTTAATCTTATGAACTCAACATCCTGAGAAGCTGAATGCTCATTTAAAAAAATTTAATAATTAAAAGAGATATAAAGGTAAGTGCACTGTGTGACATTATTGAACCCAAATAATTTTTTTAAATATACTGGGGCAAATTAAAAACCTTATTGAAACCAAAGATATAACATATAATTAAATTCACATAAAATAAAATACAATAAAATTTAATACAGTACTCCTATTTCAAATTTTAAAGAATTTACTTAATATATTCTTATGCAATAGTTTTGGAAAACCCTGTTTTGTCTATGTACTCAATATAATTGAAAAAACCTGTATACATAAAATTTGACACTATTTAATTTCTGATGACATTCCGATGACAATTCAAAATATATTCAAGGTTAGAGAAATAAATAGTCATTTTAAGGTATTCAGTTAATACAAGAAATCCAAATTTATTTATAGTAAGGAGATAAAAATTTAGTTTTTTTTTTTTGAAAAAAGAGAAAGTTTGGTAATCACAATATAATTTGGGTTGTTTATTGAAAAAAATATTCAGTAACGTTGAATCCTCCGAAGAGGTAACTTCTAAGTAGGAGCTCTCCAAAGAGTAACATATAATTTTAGATCTATCCAAAAATTTTGTATTATAATAATTTCAACAGTGATTAATAATAGAAAGCATTATTCGGTAACCCATTTAAATTATGTGCGTGAGTGATAAAAAAAACTTTGTCAAGATTGAAGTAGAGGTGTAAGATCCGGAATTCTAAAGTTTTTAGAATTGTACGAGCTGACTGTTATCATCGAATACTGGTGAGTCCACTCCAGAATTATTATTTAATTGAAAGATTCAGGCCTTAAAAACAAATTAAATTATAGATGCATCTAAACTTTTCAATTCGCATAGAATATTCAATAATTTGAAGATACAATAAATTAAAGACATTTCGGATATTTGACAAGTCAAGTGAAATTTTTGAAGTTGATTGAACTCTTTCAAAAATTCTTCATAAAACTTTTGGTACTAGAGATAAGGCGTTATAGTTTGTTCATTTAGTTTATATGTGGGAAGATACGAGTTGGTTCTTTATTGTTGTAAAAAAAGGAAAACTAAATTTTAAAATTTATTTGATTTGTAATTGTACATACTTGTAAATTTGTTACTCACATTTATAGCATTCAAACCATTCAAGAACGTTGATAAAAATTAAACATATTTATCAAATTTAGAAATTGTATTTTAAAAAGTGGCAATTGTGTATTATTGGTGACATACAAGTCATTTATATATTGTGAATGTCAAAAAAAGAATTGAATAGCCTTTATAGTCTTGGACAAACAGTCACATTATATTATTAGATAGATCAATCAGAACAAAGAAATTTATATAAAATTTCTATTTTCAATAGCGTATTGAACCCATCCTGAGGAAGAGTGATTCGAGTATTTTATGTTAAATTTATTATTCAATTAATTACAATTTGATAGCCGGGAAATTTTTGACAACTACTATCAACTTTTGATATACATAATATATGCCGTTTTAAGCAAACATATTTATCAAATTTAGAAATTGTATTTTAAAAAGTGGCAATTGTGTATTATTGGTGACATACAAGTCATTTATATATTGTGAATGTCAAAAAAAGAATTGAATAGCCTTTATAGTCTTGGACAAACAGTCACATTATATTATTAGATAGATCAATCAGAACAAAGAAATTTATATAAAATTTCTATTTTCAATAGCGTATTGAACCCATCCTGAGGAAGAGTGATTCGAGTATTTTATGTTAAATTTATTATTCAATTAATTACAATTTGATAGCCGGGAAATTTTTGACAACTACTATCAACTTTTGATATACATAATATATGCCGTTTTAAGCCTTGTTTGCAATATAATAAAAATACGCTGTTTAAGCTACGTTATCTACAGGTGGGATCAGATTGGGTAGGCAACTAACATTACTACCTTGTAATTAGATGTTTTAATAAATTTTTATTATGACACCAGAATAATAAAAAATAATGCTTTGATAATAAAATTTCGTTGCACTGGCAACAACGCAAAAATAGAAATATCGCAATTCTATGTATACTAACAGATAACCAACTAACAATGTAAAACTGGGTAAATTATCATTTAGGATATAGCCCAAAAAAATCAAGAAGAAGAAGAAGAAATATTTGCAATTAGGTTATTATATATATTGTTATTGATTTATGAGAAAGTTTGCATATGAATATTTACTGGATATTTCGTTTTAATATGAAAAATGACGTCACTTTCATATGGTAAATAGAATTAATATCATTTGTACAACCTACAATTCTACTTATTTAAACACTTTTTCGTCTGATTAACGCGAATTCGAAGTTCTCCTTTGGTTTGGATTTTCAACAAATCTAATCTACACTACATCCGATAACACGTGCTTCTCAGATAACCAGGAATTGAATTTAATATAGAAATAGCATAATTAAATACTGGATCTTTCAGGAACTTTAACTCCAAATTGGGCAAGTAGTTTATAAATTCTTATAAATGTTTATTCAATTACCAGCTTGTGAAAACTTGTATTTCGTATCGACTTACTGTTTGACATGAATTAGTATGTGAATTTCTCTTATTTTTTTTTCTTTTTCAGATTAAAGTCTCCAAAATAATTGGCAACTTATTTTTTTCTATCGACCCCAACACCTCGTCAACAAAAAACTTCCTTTAACAACCCCTTGGTTACCACCCTCCAATCACGATAATTGTTCAAATTTCAATTATTCATCACTGCATTTTATTGGATGTAATGTTTTTATGAAAACTTTTACAATTATGTAGGCTCCTATTGTCAAATAAATCCTTTTATTAAAAACCACAATAATATATATTGGAAGAATGTTCTTGAACCATTACTATATATTCATTTATGTAATTTTCTTGGGATAGGTTCAAAAATATAATACTAGTTTCCTTTAGTCATTCTTGACGTTTCGCCTTAATTACAAGGCTTTATCAAAAGATTTTAATCTGAGTCTACAATAAAAATACAACATTGGATAACACTGACAAACAATTTACATTAAGAATAGCACACAAAAGTAAGGGTACATGTGAATATAAAAGAGTAAGTACCTTGACAACCATCTTCTTTGATGCATCATCAATGTTTGGTTCATGTATTTGTTTTTTTTATTATTTTCACTGATAACAGCTAATTGGAGTTTAAGTTGATTTTAAAAAACTCCTCTACAGATTCAATTTTCTTCAAACGCTACGTAGATGACTGTATATTAGCTGTACCGGAAGATCAAATAACCAAGATACTTCAAGAATTTAATAACTTTAATTTCAAGCTTCAATTCACGCAACATTATTCTCTAAAACGTATATTAAAAAATTTTTTTAAGAAAATTCACAAATTTACCAGAATTTTTTTATTTTTTTGTTTTTGATTTGATGCCAAAATGCTACTTTGGTTTTGTGTACACCTCAAAACATTCTATAACTTTTGTATCTAATATTTTTTATTTGATATAAAAATGCTACATGAAATATTTTCTTTTTAATTTAACCCAATAATGTTTCTTATGATCTATGTAGAGCTCAAAACTTTATTTTAAAATTATACTACTTTTTAAAATTTTTGTAATGAGAAATTTTCTTACACTTACATAAAAAATACAAATACTCTTAAAGAAACAGAATAATAAATTAATTTTCCTTTTACTTGAAATTACCTAAATTCAAGTAAAGTGCACGACAATTGCCAAGCATTTGTCAAATGCAGTCATCACTTAAAAATGTGCAGAAAGTTTTTCCTGATATTACGAACAATTTCAAAAATCATGATTGGCTTTGTGAACGAGAAATTTTGGATACGAATGTCAACAAAATAAACCATATAATTCAATTGAAGCTACCCGGTGAATTTTTCAAGTGCAAATCAATAGATGAGGAACAAGCTGTCAACTATCCAATACTCTGTAGTTTTTGTAACTATCTGAAATGTCACTACACATCTTAACTGTAAAAACTGGTTTACCTTAGATGCTAATTCACCGAAATTGTGCAACGAAACAAAACTTGCTATTTTTAAAAAAACTCGCCGAATTTACTCGAACCCACAATCATCTGCGGCAAATATGAAGGAGAAGATGTGCTAATACACGAATTCGAATGAAAAGAAATGCTAATATATGCTCAGATCCAAATTCAAATTCTAATAGTCGATGATGAACAGAAAATCTGTTCTGAAATACATTTGAATAAAACTTTCAACGTCGTTACCAAAAAAATAAATTGATACGTCACTGTCAGTAATAGTACATATATGTAGATTTTATTGTAAAAGTATTTGATGTGTAAGGTTAACGCTTCGATGGACGATTTATTACCGGCGTACATTTTTTTTAATCAGCGGGTTTGGAGATATATTCAAGATTTATATGGAGATATCTTCGTATCTTTTGTGAATTGTTTCTTGTCTGTTGATAGCGGTACGAAGATACTTTTTTATCGACAGATTACGCCCCTCGATAATGTAACAATCTGGGTACTACACTTTACAATCGCCGGCCTACGGGGTGATGTCAAAAATAAACATTAAAGAAATATTTCATTTTTTTCAATACATTGTCTTAGGAGGTTAGCGCATAAAAAAATTATAGTCAAACCATACGTTCTTGACAGATCAATATCGCTTATGACGTAGACACAAAAGGCGTACGAGTTAATTTGTGAGAGGGTTAAAAACTAATTAAAATATATTCGCACTTTTGTAGGCTTCGAACTGACAACAGTAAAGTGTTGGTGATAGATACAAAAAGGAGAAGTAAAGAGTCTTGTTTATGTTCGATGAATGCATGCTTTTTGTTGATGAAAGCATAAATGAATATTCTCTAATATAAAAATATTAAGATTTAGTCTTATGACATATGCTGTACCGGAATAATCAATAAAACAGTTCTCTGCTTATAACTTTATTTAGTTGTTTTATTTGTGAATGTATTTTTATAATTAGTACAAAATTTAAGCATAAAAAGGAGCACAAGACAACTTGGTTATTCCCAGGAAAAAGAAGCGGCAACCAAATGGATCATGTTTTGATATCAAAGGAATGGATGAAAATGGTTAAAGACACAAGGTCATACCGAGGAGCAAATGCAGATACAGACCACATTTTACTAATAACGAAGATGAACATGAAAATATCAAGATATAAACCTTCCAAACACAATAAAAGAAAGTGGAACTTAAAAAAGCTGGAAAGAGAGAAGGGTGAAAATAGTTATGCGGAAACCCTAACAAATAAACTGAGAAAAAGGAGCACAAGACAACTTGGTTAATCCCAGGAAAAAGAAGCGGCAACCGAATCGATCATGTTTTGATATCAAAGGAATGGATGAAAATGGTTAAAGACACAAGGTCATACCGAGGAGCAAATGCAGATACAGACCACATTTTACTAATAGCGAAGATAAACATGAAAATATCAAGATATAAACCTTCCAAACACAACAAAAGAAATTGGAACTTAAAAAAGCTGGAAAGAGAGAAGGGTGAAAATAATTATGCGGAAACCCTAACAAATAAACTGAGAATTCATAATGAAAAAGGAGATATAGACAGTGAATGGAAGATCATTAAAAATAGCATTATAGACTCTGCAGAGAAAGAAATTCGATTACAACAAAACAAAGCATCCAAAGAATGGTTCGACGAAGAATGTAAGCTGGTAAGCGTAGAGAAGAAACAAGCAAGAAATAAATGGTTGGAAACAGGAAAATATGAAGAGATGGACAAATACAGAAAGATAAGGCAAAAAGCGGAAAAAACCTACAGAAGAAAAAAATCAAATTGGGTTGCAGAACAAATGCAAAAAATAGAAGAGAACAATAGGGATAATAGAAAACTCTACGAATATGTGAGAAAGCAATACAGTAGCAGAAACGCAATTGGGACAGTAAAAATAAATAAAGAAAATGGGAAACATATTTTCAAAATATATACCAAAACAATCATATTATGGACGAAAATTATAAGGAAGCAGTAACAGAGGGAGAAATCGGTGAACAGCAGTACAGACCCTCTTTCGAGGAATTCATAGATGTTGTGAAACAACTCAAACCAAACAAGGCGGCAGATCCAGATGATATAAATAACGACAATGAATGAATAATGAATATATGGGCAGAAGAGCATATGCCAAACGAGTGGAGTATTGGACATATAGTTCCAATCTTCAAAAAAGGAGACCCAACCAAATGCAAGAATTACAGGAGTATAATGCTGCTTAACACTACATACAGGATATTAACCAATCTAATAAAAATAGAACTAAATAAACAGGCTGAACCCATATTAGGTCAATATCAACAGGGATTTAGAAAAGGAAGATCTACGGTAGACGCCATACACCTACTAACACAATCGAAAAGTGTTATGCACATGACATTGATCTACATGTATTATTTATCGACTTTCAGCAAGCGTTTGACTCTGTCAACAGAGAATGGCTAATATCTGATATGAGGAACATAGGAATTTCTGAAAAACTTATAAGACTAGTGAAAATGACAATGAAGGATTCTACTGCAAAGGTGATAACCAGAGACGGGAATACAGGAGACATAAACATTGATGTAGGTGTAAGGCAAGGAGATAGTTTGTCTACAACTCTTTTTAACATAACCCTAGATGGAGTGATTAAAGCAATAGACATAAAAGGAATGATTAGTAACAGCTCCACACAAATAATAGGATATGCCGATGACTTAGCTTTAATTACTAGAGACAAAGAAACCCTAGAAAATACATTCAAGAACTTAATAAAAGAGGCAGCAAAGAGGGGGCTGGTAGTTAATCAAGAGAAGACAAAATATATGCAAATTTCGAGGAAGACAGACAACACAGCCACTATAAATATGAGAGGTTACACTTTTCAAAGAGCAAGTCAATTCAGATACCTGGGAATAGTAATTGATGAGGAGAACAACAGAAGTGCGGAGATAAACGCAAGAATAATAGCAGGAAACAAAGTGTATTGGAAGTATCAGAAACTGCTAAGGGACAAAAGCATCAGTAAAAAAACCAAAATTAAAATTTATAAAGCTGCAATACGACCAGTAATAACGTATGCCGGTGAAAATATGAGCTTAACTGATAAAGATGAAGAAGATCTCAGAGTGCTAGAGAGGAAAATCATGCGGAGGATAATTGAACTAAAACATATCCCGAATGAAGGGTATAGAAGGCTATATAACTACGAAATAAGTCAGTACATGAATGGTAAAGATATAGTCAAACATATAAAAGCGCAGCGTCTAAGATGGTACGGGCATCTTCGAAGAAGGAATAAGGACGATCCAATAAGGAAAATCACTGATTGGAAGCCTGCCAACCCCAGGCCCAGAGGACGTCCCAAACTTAGATGGGAAGATCAGGTGATTGATGACCTAAAGAAAATGGGAGTCAGTGACTGGGGAAGAAAAATAGAGGACAGAAAGGAGTGGGAAAAAATTACAAAGATGGCGAACTCACACCGCATGCTGTAGCAAGCAGTAGATATCACACGGATTGATCCACCGTACAAAAGGGATCAAAAGAGCTCAAAAAGAGCGGCCTATACTCCGACACAGGAGTGCTGGCCTATATATATATTTATATATATATATATATATATATATATATATATATATATATATATATATATATATATTATATGCACAGTTTTAATCACCCCACGTTTTGGGTGACAATTATTATAATGTTAACGTCAACCTAATTATCAAGAAAAATTCTTAATTCGCTCCACGTTGGGCGCCAAATTATAATATTTTTAATGTTCTACTGTTTTTATAATTATGTATTATATGATTTTATTTGAAATTTGATTATTAGATGCTGTTGTTACAATCGTGGTAGTAACTACACTAATGTGAAAACACCTTTATCACTGAATATAACCTATTTGAAATTTTGACAGGAATTGTCAAATTATTATGCCCGGCTCAGATGAATATGAAATTTTATATTCTGAAAGATAAATTACTACAAAATCGACTTACTCGCTCTTACCTCAGGGAGGGTTCAAAGATTAAAAAAAATTAATAATTTAAAATTTTAAATTTATAAATTTCCAAAGAATATTCCAAAATTGTCAATTATACTATTGCAAATCTATAGTGACTGCTTGTTCAATATATTCTAAGACCATTAAATTATCTAATGACATCTACAATTTTTCTGTCACTGAAAATTAACTAAATGTCACTGATTATATCAAAAGTTTTATAGGATCCAAAATTTTTCAAATTCAATGAAATAGGAGTTGAATTAATACCAAAGTGAGTTGGAATCAAAAATTATATATTATATACCATCAGATAACAAGTGAAAATGAATTATTATTCCCAAAATATAATAAAGAACAATAATCGTATTTTCTACGAACCTTAAAATTAAAAAAACAACCTATATACTAGAAGAACAACCTAATTAACTACTTATTCTAAACGTTCAAATCATCGAAAATTACACTTGACGTGTATAAATGTCAAATAACTATATGCGATAAAATTGTCTATTCAAAAAAATTTTCTCTTCTCTTCAGGTGAAATTTTATATATCTTTAACGTTAATTTTGTCAGTATTCAAAAATGTGATATAGATGCATCTATCTTAATTTTATTTAAAGGCCTGTTAATTCTTGAAAAATAATTTATAAAATCTGGACTGGACTCACCAACTAGGTATCAGGATCACTCGTTCTGATTCTAAGCACGTCTTTTAGAATCGCCGGAACCACTTTTCTAAGTTTATAATTTAGAACCCGGAAAAATCACTAACACTATTTCAATATAATTATTTAAGGAATTATTCACGCACTGATCTTATCATGCTAATTATTATAATCTGATGCTATTTTAATATATCAATTACTATTATATTATTCAGCAAATTTGAGAGAACTCATTAGATGTTCTCTCGAGAGGGGTTCAAAATCAACTAACTAAACTTTTTCCATAAATAATTCTCTTCTCCTTTGGTTACCAAAGAATTCCTTTTTAAAAAAAATACAAATTTATGTTTTCATATAACAAAGAGAGATTTTCATTCTTTTCTTCTAATTGTAATTTTGCTACCAGCGACATCTGTATTCTTTTTTTAAAATCTTTATAAAATCTATGTATCATTAAGTATCTTCTGCATTATTGTCATTCGAAATTGTAATGTCAAATTTTATTTGCATATTGAATCTTTTAAATTATTTATAATACATTGTATATCACTAGTATTACATCCAAATATGTACATTTTTCTTTATTTCAATGTTTTCTTTAGAATTTAGATAGAGTATATGTATTAATATATATATATATATATATATATATATATATATATATATATATATATATATATATATATATTTGTGAATGTCCTATTTCTATTACAAATGTAATAGGTTATGGGCCCAGATTAAAAATACGGTATTCTACTCTCGGTTTCATGTTTGTATTTGTAGGTATTCACTTTAGGTTTAGACATGAGGACTTTCAAGAATGTCCGTCCTGTCATGGAGTTAGGGACAACGCGGAGCACGTGTTCTGTGTCTGTTTCCGTTTCAGCACAATACGCAACAATTGGGAAGCTGCCGTTCATTCGAAAACTCTACCAGAGTCCCTAGTGAAAGCTATGCTATCATCAGAGGAAGCCTGGGAGGCAACAAGTCGATTTGCAACAGAGGTACTCCAAGAACTTCGTCGTTTAGAGAACGTGCAAAAAATCGAAAAAAAAAATTTGATTTAGACAGACAACTTCGTAGAACGAAACCACCATGAATTCGACTTATAAAAGGAAGGGCGATAGCTAGATCCTCCCTCTGCGAAGTAATGCCTAATGGTGGTACCGCGGGGGAAATAGAGATTGGAGACAGAGGAGGTTTTTAGTCGGTATTGGAAAGGCTTCCGAGTCCGACATACTAGGCAGAACACCAAGTCCTGATGATACGTAAAAGTATTTTCCTACCTCTATGAAGAAAAAAAACCATAACCAAAAGGCGAAATTTTTCAACCAAACGATGAAAACATATTATCCAAATCAAGGACATAGAAAAACAACAAGACAGTTTCATTCCAATATAGTGCAGACATAGTGTACTAAAAAAAAATACATGGCAAACATTTTTATGGACAGTTTAGAAAAAAAATCTTTGAATGTAACATTTCAAGAAATATCTTATTTTGGTATAGATATGTAGATGACATATTGGCTTGTTTTATAGGTAGTGAACGACAATTAGATGCATTTTCAACCATATTAATAATTTGCACCCAAAAATTAAATTTACATTTAAAGTTGAAGAAAATAACTCAATCAATTATCTTGATTTGAAAATTCAAACAGTTAATAATATGTATGGACACGAATGGTGCGTAAAATTAACGTGCACTGTATTGTATGATACTTTATTTATACTAAATATAAATAAGCCGTTAAATACATAAAACGTACAAATACCGTAGTTAAATTTGAATTTACAAACTCGCAAAAAATGGCGGAAAAAACTTATTCTAAATATATCGTCAAACTCACATTCCTGTCATTGTTTTTCCGTTGCTAGGTTAATTCTCGCTCTTCCCACTCTATCTTTGTTCTGTCAAACATAAGGGCACGTTCCGGTATTGTGACACACAAGGGTGCGTTCGCACATTGTTCTGGTTATCAGAACAGTACTTGATTATTCAATTTACAGAAAACCATCACACACTGATCTAACTATTCCATATAATTCCAATCATCCAACGTCACATAAATTAACAGCATATATTTCAATGATACTTTGAGCATTTTCAGATCCTTTGAACAAATATAATTTTGATAGAGAAATGAATACAATTAAACAAATAGTAACATCCAACGGTTATCCATTACATGTGGTAAATAAATTATTTAATGAAAAAAGAGGAAAAAGTGGCATTACAACTAATATTTCTTAAATAAACTAAAGAAATAAAAAATTACAAAATAAGCACATATGCAGGTAACTAATAATATTTCAAAGATAATATATTTAACAACAAACAAACTTACATTAAAAGACCATTATTTATTGTCCATTCAGATGTGTGTGGCACAATAACTTCACCCACTATCGATGACAAAAGTTATTTTGTCACTTTTATTGACGATTTTATTCATTATACAGTTACTTATTTATTAGTGTACAAATATGAAGTTATTAAAATGTTTCAACATTTTTTATTAAAAAGTGAAGCACATTTTAATATAAAATTAATAAATGTGTATTGAGAAAATGGGGGAGATTATCTAAGCTCGATTAGTAGCCAGAGGACTCAGTCAAAAATATTTACTAGATTATAATTAAACTTTTGCACCAGTGGCTCGAATTTCAACTTTTAGATTTTTAATCATTTTACCTAATCAGTATAACTTATTGTTACATAAAATGGATATTAAAACAGCTTATCTGAATGGCATTTTAAAAGAAGCAATTTAGTTGCGTATACCCGATGGGTTTCAAGCTAAAGAAAACAAAGTCTGTAAATTAAATAAACTATTAAACAGTTTGAAGCAGGCCGACCGAACGTGATTTATGCGTTTTGACGATATATTACAAAAACAACAGCAGCTTTGTAAAATTGTCCTGACTCTCATTTCGATGATCTAAAAGAATTGGTTCAGGGGATGCAGAAGACGGTGGTGGACAACTGGAAGAAGAGTGATGGTCATGTACAGAATATAGCGATGGTATAGAGCGATATGAAGGAGGTGGTTCAAAAGTTATAGCAGATGATAGTGGACAGCTGGACGTGGCGCAATAGTGACGTACAGAAGGTGGTGACGGCATGAGTGACGTTACAGCTGACGAATTGTGTGATACTGCCCGTTCGAAGGAGGATAAATGTATTCTTCAAGGAGGTTGATGATTTATGTGGTTCTGCACTGTAGATCTTGCATACATGTTCTGTCCTCTCGTGCGATATGTCTTTTTACTTGCGCCCTGATTAATTGTACAGGGTTTAATTCGAAATGGTAAGGAGGTAATCTTACTCTAATTCGACTTCTTAATGTCATTTCATCCCCTGCGAATTTTTTGTATTTGTGAGCATATAGTTTTGTAATGTCTAGTAATTTCATCTTTAAACTTTCTATATCGTCGGGGATGTTTTTATTCTTGAACCATTGTTAAATGTTTGCTTTGCTCCATGCTTACGTAGATAACGGTTATAAACGGCTGCTATGATATGAGGCATTGTCCATGCTATTATAATTCACCATGAAGCAGTTATTTAAAATAAACAATAATAAAGTTGTTCATTCTTAAAAGCTACTGCTTGTCAATTATATTAACATATAATGGCAGATGCCTCATTTTGCCACTGAAAATATATGTCGGCCTCCCATGTTGCTTGGAAACTTAAATTATTCTAACAAAAATAAAGGAACTATTCACGGTTCAGCATTTAAAATACGTGTTTCTTAAATCTGACGGACTTTCTGACGAAATATCCCCCAAGTTACACAAAAAAATGTTAAATAATGCAAGAGCAAACAAAGTCCGTCCAAAAAAACATATTATTAATCATCCATTAAAGCGATGTCATTATTTAATATATATATAGAGAGAAATGGACGAAAATAAAGTGACATGTCAATTTATTCGGGCACATACATTATATCACCGCAACCGGTTAAGGTAATCAACTGAGTCTACTATATGTAATGAAATTTTGATGCTACAGACATTCACAGGATGGTATTAAAATCATTTTTATTTATATAAAGGTTTCATTAAAAAATACAGTTTATTAGAAGATATATTTATAAAAAGCATTACATTAATATTTACAATCCCACTTCTGAATACTATTTTAAATTATATTGTTCCGTATTTATTTTTTGGCGACTGACAGATTATAAGATCTATATTATCTAAAATAGTCAATATAGGAAATAATTAATATAAACAAGGTAATAGTAGTAAAATGTAACAAAGATACTCAACAAAACAGTGACCAAAAAGGTAAGTCATGAATTGAACCACATATTCTAGGGTTAAAAATATCTCTCGATTGAACATAACTCACCTTAAGGGAAATGTGCACTAAAAAAGTTACAGTGCTTGGAAAGTACAAAATGAAAATCCAATATTTCAAGAACTGTTCAACATTTTGTGATGAAAATGAATAAATGGCTTTCTTATCATAAGTCCACGATATCTGTATAGCCCATAAAAATTTTAGGGGAGTTTTGAACTCCTAAAACCCCCCAAACTTTAATATACGTTACAATTGAGTTAGTATTGTGGTACCATTGGTTTAAAACATCATTTTTGAAATGTTTTTGCCTCTTAGCACTGTATAACTCTACCGTACCTTAGCGAGTTGTATCTTGAAACAAAAAAAAATCCCCTGTCACCAGTGTAATAATCGACCCAGTAACAATGTCACCAATTATTTTGGACAAGAAAATCTCCAGAAAATCAATGAGTTTGTTCCGAAATACCTATTTTATTTAGATGTTTTGTGATTTGATATTATTGAATATTAAGTTCTTGTTACTAAACTGTATAGTTTTGAGTAATTTTCGGTGTTAACAAAAAATAAAAATAACTTTGCACCAAAAAATTTGAAAATTATTTTACTCCTCAGAAAAATTAACTGTGGTTAACACATTTGTTATGTCATTTGAAATAATTTTTTTCGTAGTCCCCATTTAAAAAATATGGGTAAAAAAATAAAACTTCACTAAAATGGCCATGACTACAAAACTAGATGTATTTTTTGATGCTGAACAACTTTTCTAAATAACATATCCCGAGATTTTTCAAAATAAGAGTACTTTACTCTTGTCTTAAAATCAAATATTTGAAGGCTCCTCGTACATTACGTGTGTTTTACTGTATTTTGTTGGTGCATGTTTAGTTTTAGAAGATGCACAAACTTTTATCAAGGATAACTTTTCGTCGAAAAACCCTTAATAAATAAATTTCCCATATGGTGCATACTTTGGGGATGACATTGTATACATAACTTTTCAACATTTGAATGGACCCATGATTCCGGCTCTCACGAGTTTTCGCTGAAGCGTATAACGTCTATTACGTGAGTGACCTACCTCAATGCAAGAATAAGTGTCTACTTTACAAAAGTACTAGTCGGCTGGTGTCGAATGTCATTGTACTCTATTTAAATAAAATGAAAAAAAGAAATAATTCTGCTGATTTGATAATCTTAGCAATGAACAGTTTCTGTACGTACTAACAAAATTCAGTGTTGCAATTTTTGTTTCCGCGCCAATAAAAATAAATTCTTTGTTTAAAAAAACGAGGATTCAATGATATGATCGTGTCTACAAGAAAATTACTTATTTGCTGTGAAAATTTAACGATAACCTGGTTACGGAGACAGAATCATACGCTCCCGGTAAGTGATATAAATTACAACAGACCTCGCTTCAAATTTTACCTACCACCTGTCTACGGGGTGGGCGAGAACTGTGTGACAAAAAAACTTATCTAAATCCTGTTAAATACATATAAAAAAACGTTCCTACTAATCATTTGTAAAATCTTACTATAATATCCTCCAACATAAATATATATCTATAAAATGATCGGTACACAAAATATGAGCAAGGATCTACAGATTTAAACTGAACCTATGAAATCGTTTCCTCCGGTTTGCACTTTCCCATTCCCTTTTTCCTGGGCGAGTGAATAGAAAATTATCCAATAACAAAATAAAAAAAAATCTATATTTTATCTATATAACATCTGTATATCGATATCAAAGTTAGAGCAGAGCACACAAAAAAATAAAATTTCCCAATTGA
Organism: Galeruca laticollis; assembly: GCA_963921935.1. Taxonomy (NCBI): domain Eukaryota; kingdom Metazoa; phylum Arthropoda; class Insecta; order Coleoptera; family Chrysomelidae; genus Galeruca; species Galeruca laticollis. The sequence continues at coordinate 240,634,863 of OY998177.1, read as the reverse complement.
TATTAGACTTGATCAAAAACTTACGGTGTGGAAACTTCCTTTCTCCCGTCTCTGGTTGCTGACTGATTTCGATATAGCGATCTCGCGATAATTATCTAGAACGGCGGAAACGCTAAATTTCTAACACACGGTGTCGGGATATGTTGGTTAACGGCCGGGAAGAGTTTACTCCGTATTGTTCCAGGGGGACAGTTTTCACTGTCAAGTATATCTGAGTATCGCTTTGACGCCCTGACACAACGGAGAGAGAAATTCTCCCTATAAACCCGCGAACACTCAAAATGAACTAGCACCCGTCCCCGTGGTAGGGAAGTACTTTTTCCCTTCGCGTTTTTCGCCCGTCTCTCTGCTCTGAATTCACTTTTTATCATTAACCCAAATTTTTCGGAATTTTCTGCTGATTTGCAAAGGTTGCATATTTTGTTTTAGAATGGCCTTCGATTTTTTTGTGTAAACAACAATAGTTTATATTTAACCTAGTTTCGTTATTACATTGTTGCAAAATGCTATGGTCCTGTCTCATATTTGTTAAACAAAAAGTATGTCGAGTTCTACTTTTTTTTTATATTTGAAATTAAACATATATTTTACCGTGTGTTATGAAAGTTACTGATTTAATTTTTCCCTTTTTAATATTCGCATTTATAACAACACTTTTTGAGAAACCAGTTTTTATTTTTGACCTCAGGTACAATTTATGACCTACCTTTTTGTTACCCCCGTATAAGTGTAAAACATGATTCAATATTAATAGATGCAGAAAGGAACAGATACGAAGAACAACAAAGCAGGAATCAGTTAATAAGATATGTACAAGGGAGATAATAAGGATAGCGAGGATATATAATCAGAATGAGGAATTATTAAAAAAAGATGACCGAGAATGGATTGATGAAAGGAAAAAGAAAAGAAATGAAAAGAGTCGTAATGAATAAAAAAGAACACTACCAATTTCGCCTCTTATGAAGACAGTACAACCTCCTTTATTTAGTGTTTTAAATGAAACTCACTGTTTCTAGCTATATCCACAATATAATAAAAGTTATTGAAAATTCTAAAAAATTGACAATTGTTGCGATAAATCAATATCATCGTCAGAATGACAGAAGCTACATTTCATTTGATGCCTACCTGATGTTTAGTAGTTATTTTTGGCTAGACCAAGAAGTGTTCTAACTTGTGATTGACTTAATATATGTTAATAGAAAAAAGAAGAAGATGTGATTTTACCAATACTGAAGCTTAGATATTATTAGCCCTATGGTAATATCCTGGATATCATTTTTCCAATTAAGATCAGTATAACTGTGCAATGATATAGAAAACCAGGAAAACTATATCTGCTGATCTTTACAATTATCAATTAAGAAGACAGTTTATTAGTGGAGAACTCCCTAGATTTAACTGTTCATTGACAACTTCATATTGTGGGTTTCTTAAATGTCTTCTAATTTCCAATTCTTCAAGGAAATCCAGTTCTTGTTTCTTTTCACAAATATGCAGCACTTCTAGTTCTGTGTTAGGTGTCAATGAATGATTGGTGTCAAGTAGATGTTCACTGTATCGGATTTCAAAATTTCTAAGGGTCTGACCCAAATAGACAGCATTACATTCTGGACATTTGAGTTTATATATACCTGATTTCTTTAATTTTGGTATTTTTGTTTTTACATTTAACAATTTTGTACTAACGTTACTTTCTGTTTTAAAAGAAATTGTTGTATTCGTTGTTAAAGATATTATCTTTGAAATATTATTCGAAATATTCCCTGCATATGTGATGGTTTTATAAGTTTTTATTTCATCAGTTTGTTTAGGAAATATTAGTTGTAATGCCACTTTTTCTTCTTTTTTATTAATTAGCTTATTTATCATATGTAATGGATAACCGTTGGATGTTGCTATTTGTCTAATTGTATTAATTTCTCTATCAAAATTACATTTGTTCATAGGAACTGAAAAAGCTCTATGTATCATTGAATTATATGCCGCTAGTTTATGTGCATGGGATGATTGGAACTACATGAAATTGTCACATCAGTGTGTGTTGATTTTCGGTAAATTGAATAATCAAGTACATTATTAACTCTTTGAATTTTTAAATCAAGAAAATTGATTGAGCTATTTTCTTCAAGTTCTAATGTAAATTTAATTTTTGGGTGTAAATTATTAATGTGGTTGAAAAATACATCTAATTGTCGTTCACTACCCATAAAACAAGCTAATATGTCATCTACATATCTATACCATAATAAAACATTATTCGAAATATTACTTTCAACGATCTTTCTTTCTAAACTGTCCATGAAAATGTTTGCCAAAATAGGTGATATAGGGCTTCCCATTGGTAAACCTTCATTTAGAATATATATCTTATTGTCAAAAGTGAAATAATTCTGATTAATACATACATCAAATAAATTAAGTATATCTGATATTATTCCTGGATTAATATTTTTATCTTCTAGTAATTTTCTTACAAGTATTAGACATTCTTTAGGAGGAGTTTTAGTGAACATATTAGTTACATCGAACGAAATAAGTTTATAGTTATCTTGCAAGTTGATTGCTTTCAACTTTTTGATTAGTTCTATTGAATTTCTAATTGAGTACTCATATGCATATCCGTAACTATTAAGTATATTGTTAAGCCTCTTTGCCAATATATTATTAGGAGCATTAACATAAGAAACTACAGGTCTAATTGGTTTCGTTATTTTATGTAATTTAAGGGTTCCATATAATTGTGGACAATGAGGATTCTTATGTATGATAAACCTCTTTTCGTAATCACTTAAAAGATAATTTGAACTATTAACAATATCCCTTACATGATTAGAAAACTTTTTTGTTGGGACAGTTTAGAAAGAAAGAACTTTGAAAGTAATATTTCGAAAAATGTTTTATTTTGGTATAGACATGTAGATGACATATTAGCTTGTTTTATGGGTAGTGAACGACAATTAGATGTATTTTTCAATATAATATAATTTACATCCAAAAATTAAATTTACATTAGAAATTGAAGAAATTAGCTCAATCAATTTTCTTGATTTGAAAATTCAAAGAGTTAATAATGTACTTGATTATTCAATTTACCGAAAACCAACGCAGACTGATGTGACAATTCCATATAGTTCCAATCACCCAATGTCACATAAACTAGCGGCATATAACTCAATGATACATAGAGCTTTTTCAGTTCCTATGAACAAATGTAATTTTGATAGAGAGATTAATACTATTAGACAAATAGCAACATCCAACAGTTATCCATTACATATGATAAATAAGCTAGTTAATAAAAAAGAGGAAAAAGTGGCATTACAACTAATATTTCCTAAATGAAATAAAAAACTTATAAAACCATCACATATGCAGGAAATATTTCTAATAATATTTCAAAGATAATATCTTTAGCAACGAATAAAACAATGTCTTTTAAAACAGAAAGTAACGTTAGTACAAAATTGTTAAATGTAAAAACAAAATACCAAAATTAAAGAAATCAGGTATATATAAACTCAAATGTCCAGAATGTAATGCTGTCTATTTGGGTCAGACCCTTAGAAATTTTGATATCCGATACAGTGAACATCTACTTGACACCAATCATTCATTGACACCTAACACAGAACTAGAAGTGCTGCATATTTGTAAAAAGAAACAAGAACTGGATTTCCTTGAAGAATTGGAAATTAGAAGATATTTAAGAAACCGACAATATGAATTTGTCAATGAACAGATAAATCTAGGAAGTTCTCCACTAATAAACTGTCTTCTCAAGTGATAATTGTAAAGGTCAGCAGATATAGTTTTCCTGGTTTTCTATATCATTGCACAGTTATACTGATCTTAATTGGAAAAATGATATCCAGGATATCACCATAGGGCTAATAATATCTAAGCTTCAATATTTGTAATATCACATCGTCTTTTTTTTCTATTAACATATATGAAGTCAATCACAAGTTAGGCCACTTCTTGGTCTAGCCAAAAATAACTACTAAACATAAGGTAGGCATCAAATGAAATATAACTTCTGTCATTCTGACGATGATATTGATTTATCGAAACAATTGTCAATTTTTTAGAATCTTCAACAATATTTATTATATTGTGGAATTAGCTAGAAAGAGTGAGTTTCATTTAAAACACTGATATGAGTAGATTCCACGAAGTAAGGGTCGATACAGTTAATTTCTCCTTTTTTTAAATCTACATTGTCATTATTAAGACATACGTTTCTCAGGTCTGGCTGAGTGCCTCAAAAAAGTTAGGAAGCTCGATACGCCTCTGATACATTTTCGACTGAGGTCCTACATCATTAGTGCAAGACTCATTACTCTCGTATAGTTTAAAAAATGGAAAAAAGCCAATGAACAACAACGACGTTGTAGCCATTTATATGCTTTCACGCCAACAAACGAATGACTTGTCAAAAAACGGGTCTTTTGCCTTGTTCGAAAACATTGGACACGTTTTTCACCGGAGATTGAGAGTAAGTATTATAGACCAGCGAACCATTCTTTCTTTTTCTCTTTTTATTGCAATTTTTAAGCTTGTGAAAAATTATAAAATAATACTTTTTTATTAAACTCTTCGGGGTTACTTTGCTCCAAAGCAAAGTAGCCCCAAAAATTGAGAAACGTTTTACAAATATTAAAATAATTTTTTTTTGTTACAGAGATGCCCTGAAAGTATCAAAGAAAATTTGGAGCAAGACGATATTCTCCTTATTCAGAAGAAAAATTACTAGAATGCTTAGCAGATATTAGAAGAGGTGAAATTTCCCACAGGAAAGCTGAACAGAAGTACAAAATAGCTAGAAGAACCATATTAAATAAACTAAAAGGCAAGCATTCTCGGAAAGCAGGAAAACAGCCTGTGTTTTGTCAACATGACAAAAAAATGTGGAATGTATTGTCACTATGGCTAAATGTGGATTTCCCGTAGATTCAATGGAAATGCGATATATAATAAAAAATTATTTATGTCGCTGTGGAAGAGAAGTGAAAATATTTCCAAACGATATCCCTGGTACAGACTGGGTAAAGTATTTTGTAGCACGACATCTTGAACTGTCAACACCGCTTTGCCGAGAATGTTAAACGCACACGAGCGGCAGTAGACGAGCCCATGTTAAAAACATTTTATGACAATCTGGCTACTGAATTAGCAGATATTCCCGCCACGAATATATGGAATTTTGATGAAACCAACTTCACCGATGAGCCTGGAAAAAAAGGGTACAAGTACCCGGAAATTATAAGGAACTCTTCAAAGACCTCTATATCGGCCATGTTTTGTTGAAGTGCTTCTGGAGAACTATTGCTGCCATATATTGTTTATCGAGCGGTTAATCTATGGACTACATGGACGAAAAATGGCCCCAACGGATGTCGTTATAATATTAGCAAGTCTGGATGGTTTGATACACATATATTTACAGATTGGCTAGAAAGTCAACTATTACGAAATTTAAAAAAAAACTTGAACGGACAAAAGTCGTGATATGTGATAAACTTTCTTCGCATCTAACTGTTAACACTCTTCAACTTTGCCAGGAAAACCAAATAAAATTCATTTGTCTGCCCACCAACAGATCACACTTAACCCAACCATTAGATGTGGCATTTTTTCTTCCAGTAAAAAACGCATGGCAAAAGGTACTTTCAAAATGGACGGATACTAAAGAAGGTATTCGAAATATAACCATCCAAAAGCAAAACTTTCCACCATTATTTTCAAAGATGATAGAAATTGTTCGACCAAATGTGCAAGAAAATTTGACCGCTGGCTTCAGTATGTGTGGGATATTTCCAATAAATGCAGACGAAGTATTAAATCGCCTGCCCTGGAATTCTTATGGCCAGGAAGTGGTTGAGTCTTCGTTTCTTAAAGTTTTGGAAACCAAAATGTCCGACTTAAGAAAAACCATAAAAACTCGCAGAAAAAAAATAAATGTACCAGCAGGCAAAATAGGCGAGCGGGACGCACCCCCAAATTGACCTAACAGTGACCACGGAAGTACTAATCGCTAAGACCACTTTTACTTTATGTTTTCGGGGTCGCTGAATACTAATATGAAATTATTTTTACGATAAAATTGGGAGAACATGGAAAAAAACGGCAATTTCGGGTAAAATTGAGACAATTGAATTTGGCGTTTTTCTGTGTTCATCTCGCTATATCTTCCACAATTATCACTGTATCATTATGAATTTTTTTATGACTATTGCGTATCTAGAGATCTAAGCAACAAGCCTACTCCGGAAATTCTGCAACAATTAATACTTAAACAAGAAATTTACAATTGTTTACTTTTACGTGTTCCGAGTTTTGTCGTACAAATGCAAAAGTTTCGAATTTCTAAAAACTAATTATCCAGTATTAAAACGCAATACCTAAAGAAGTTTTAGGGAAAGTTTCAGATTTAAATATTGAAAAGAAAAAAAGATATGCTATTTCAAAGTCGAGCGTCGCGTGCGGCTGCACTGCGCGTTATAGCACGAGCAGCGACTATGCGAGTCGGAACTTTACATGCGTCCGAAATACGGTTTTAATATATCAATTAGAATAAAAACCATTAAAATATCTTAAAAATCTTCATTTATTTCATCTGTATTTACAATCACTTCTTTATTTACACATGTATCATTACAACTACAAACATCACAGCATTTCAAATGAGATTGTCTACAAGGGCAAACGTCAGTTTCGCAAGCATTTTTGCCAGTGCACGAACAAAAGTACTATTGTAGTATTTCCATAGAAGTGGGTCCATCGTAATAATCGGAACTCAATCTACCTGTTTCTACCACCCAGCCAAACTTTGTCACATCTTTGGAAATGATTAGAGGTTCGATTGCTTGTTTCCACTCATTGATTTGCCAAAGAGCTCTTAAAATGTGTTTATGCATCGCGGGTTCAGATTGAGGAAGTCTTGCGATTTCGGAGTTCTTTTCGATAGTTAAATGATATCTTAATGAATTTATATCGTTACGTGTACCTTTTGACTTTTTCTTTGGATCGTACAAATAAGATGTGAATGTACTGACGACTTCTTGAGCAACATGTATGTCTAAGTCGGTTATTGTAGCTAAATTAGTCAATTCTTCGTCTGACATAAGTCGTAATGCTGCCTTCACCTTGATCTTGCCTATGTAAAATAACGATGAATCAGTATCACAGCCTGTTAGAGCGTGTGCAGCTAACAACGACGAACATATATTTTTTCCTAATTTTTGTGCTAAACTATGAATAGGTATATACCTTCTGAAATCAGTGCGTACGGATATTTTTCCCGTGAAAAACCATAGCTGAGGTCTATTTTCGAAACTTGCAAAATGAAATAGTAGTAATAAAAAAACGTCTGTATCGGAAGATTCTACAATTGTTAACTGGTTTTCACTCATTCTGCGTTGAATACGTTGTACATGAAATATTAAGCGAGTACCAGCATCTATGTGCTATAGTGCGCCGTGCAGCCGCACGCTACGCTCGACTTTGAAATAGCATATCTTTTTTTCTTTTCAATATTTAGATCTGAAACTTTCCCAAAAACTTCTTTAGGTATTGCATTTTAATACTGGATAATTAGTTTTTAGAAATTCGAAGCTTCGTAAAACAACTTTTGCATTTGTACGACAAAACTCGGAACACGTAGAAGTAAACAATTGTAAATTTACGGTTCAAGCATTAATTGTCGCAGAATTTTCGGAGTAGGCTTGTTGTTTAGATCTTTAGATACGCAATAGTCATAAAAAATTTCATAATGATACATTGATAAATGTGGAAGATATAGCGAGATGAACACAGAAAAAAGCCAAACTCAATTGTCTCAATTTTACCCGAAATTGCCGTTTTTTTCCATGTTCTCCCAATTTAATCGTAAAAATAATTTCATATTCGTATTCAGCGACCCCGAAAACATAAAGTAAAAGTGTTCTTAGCGATTAGTACTGCGTGGTCACATACTGCTATTTCTAAGCGACTTTCTGGGGGTGTCCCGCTCGCCTAAAAGTATCTGTCCTGACGATATAACTTTGACTTTTTTTGACGTTATAAAAAAATACTTACATCACAATTTTTTGTTAATAGGTTCCTAATTAAATGTCCTTTGAAATGGTTAGAGAAAATTTGAAAAAATTTAGGGGCTTCGAGTTCAAAACGAACGATGCGCGTCGGAGCCCAATCGTAATCTTTATGAATTTTTTTTGATGTTATAAAAAATAATTACATCACTAATATGAGCATATTCCACGAAGTAAGGGTCGAGACAGTCAATTTCATTAAAAAATCTACGAGGGAAGATTTGACCCGACTGTACCAGAAGTTACTACAAAAACGTTACAAAGCATCACAAAACATTTGGTTTAACCAAGAATGCCTTAGAAAAAAGGTAATACCCAATTATGTGAATATAAAATGTCACACTAATACACCACAAGCACAAAAAGCTATAAAATGTGCTCAACGAGTTTGGATAAAACCAGAATGTAAGAAATGGTTCAAAGTTAGAGACTCCTTAGACAACTACATAAAAGTTGTACATTCAGAACTCACATTCCAATTACATCCAGTAGAATTTGACTATTTGGATGACAAAATTAGAGAAAATTTCAGCACAATGAAGCATATGAAATTAAGGAAACAAGAAAATAAGCTACAGAATCTTGAACACACACAACATAAAATGCAATACTCAAAACATCATGAAACTGTAAGTACCTACATACCAACACACATTGCACCACGATTTGAAAACCTTTCAGACACTAATTTTAGTGAAATAGAATTTTTAAATAAAGGTTTAAAGTACAGCATACCACCAAAATTTACGAATAATATTAAACAAATTATAGCTACAGAGTCAGAAATAGCTTTAAAATCTAATTCAAATAATTTTCTTTATAAGAAATTAAAAATTGCCAATTTAATCAAAAATATTGAACCTTCAAAAGTTAAACGTCAAACAAAAAATGACATTACAGTTTTAAATGCAATAAAAAAGAAGATAGAGGATAATAACCTAACAGTTACAAAATCTGATAAGGGGAACACAACAGTGATTTTGACGACTGAAAATTACAATTCCAAAGTATATAACTTTATAGAATCCAGCGATGTAAAAGTTCTTAAAGCAGACCCAACAAAAAAGTTTTGTAATAATGTAAGGGATATTGTTAATAATTCAAATTATCTTTTAAATTATTACGAAAAGAGGTCTATCATACATAAGAATCCTCATTGTCCACAATTATATGGAACAGTTAAATTACATAAAATAACGAAACCAATTAGACCTGTAGTCTCTTATGTTAATGCTCCTAATAATATATTGGCAAAGAAGCTCAACAATATACTCAATACTTACGGATATGAATCTCAGTACTCAATTAGAAATTCAATAGAACTAATCAAAAAGTTGAAAGCAATCCACTTGCAAGATAACTATAAAATCATTTCGTTCGATGTAACTAATATGTTTACTAAAATTCCTCATAAAGAATGTCTAATACTTGTAAGAAAATTACTAGAAGATAAAAATATTAATCCAGGAATAATATCAGATATACTTAATTTATTTGATATATGCATTAATCAGAATTATTTCACTTTTGACAATAAAATATATATTCAAAATGAAGGTTTACCAATGGGAAGCCCTATATCACTTATTTTAGCAAACATTTTTATGGACAATTTAGAAAGAAAGATCTTTGAAAGTGATATTTCGAAAAATATTTTATTTTGGTATAGATATGTAGATGACATATTAGCTTGTTTTATGGATAGTGAACGACAATTAGATGTATTTTTCAACCACATCAATAATTTACACCCGAAAATTAAATTTACATTAGAAATTGAAGAAAATAGCTCAATCAATTTTCTTGATTTAAAAATTCAAAGAGTTAATAATGTACTTGATTATTCAATTTACCGAAAACCAACACAGACTGATGTGACAATTCCATTCAATTCTAACCACCCTATTTCACACAGACTAGCAGCATATAATTCAATGATACATAGAACTTTTTCAGTTCCTATGAACAAATGTAATTTTGATACAGAGATTAATACAATTAGACAAATAGCAACATCTAACGGTTATCCATTAGATATGATAAATAAGCTAATTAGTAAAAAAGAAGAAAAAGTGGCATTACAGCTAATATATCCTAAAGAAGCTGATGAAATTAAAACTTATAAAACCATCACATATGCAGGAAATATTTCTAATAATATTTCAAAGATAATATATTCAGCAACGAGTACAACAATTTCTTTCAAAACAGAAAGTAACGTTAGTACAAAATTGTTAAATGTAAAAACAAAAATACCACTATTAAAGAAGTCAAGTATATATAAACTCAAATGTCCAGTATGTAATGCTGTCTATTTGGGTCAGACCCTTAGGAATTTTGAAATGCGATACAGTGAGCACTTACGAGCATACAGATTAAAACAACCAGATAAATCCCACTACGCAAAACATCTACTTGACACCAATCATTCATTGACACCTAACACAGAACTAGAAGTGCTACATATTTGTGAAAAGAAACAAGAACTGGATTTCCTTGAAGAACTGGAAATTAGAAGACATTTAAGAAACCCACAATATGAAGTTGTCAATGAACAGTTAAATCAAAGGAGTTCTCCACTAATAAACTGTCTTCTTAAGTGATAATTGTAAAGATCAGCAGATATAGTTTTCCTGGTTTTCTATATCATTGCACAGTTATACTGATCTTAATTGGAAAAATGATATCCAGGATATCACCATAGGGCTAATAATATCTAAGCTTCAATATTTGTAATATCACATCTTCTTCTTTTTTCTATAAACATATATTAAGTCAATCACAAGTTAGGTTACTTCTTGGTCTAGCCAAAAATAACTACTAAACATCAGGTAGGCATAAAATGAAATGTAACTTCTGTCATTCTGACGATGATATTGAGATTTATTGAAACAATTGTCAATTTTTTAGAATTTTCAATACATTTTATTATATTGTGGAATTAACTAGAGACCGTGAGTTTCATTCAAAAACACTAATTACATCACAATTTTTTGTCAATTGGTTTCTAATTAGGTGTTGAATAATTTTTTTACTTTTGTGTCTTCGATTCAGAATCGTGAAATACTCGTATGTACAAGAACAACTATTTGAAAACTTTGTATTCACTTACATCTTTAATTTTTGGTACTAAAGTTATGTAGCCTATTAAAATGTCATTATATGTTTCCTATATTAACATTTTTTTGCAACAGAACAGTTTATTTTGTAAACAAATATTCGTGACTGGTTGAAAAAAACTTGTGGATTACTGCATACGGTTCGTAATACTATGTATCTGTCAAATGTTAGTTATATATTGTGATTATGATATTGTTTTATGTTTTTTAGTTGAAAAATTACTGGATCTGTTGGAGGATATTGTAGATGAAAAAATGTGGAAGAAAATTAGCAATATAAAATTATCCTGAGGCCTATAAAAAAACAGTATGGTGGAATTTTCAGAATGTGTAAATTTTAAGGTAAAATCAGTTTCAGAATGTGGTAAGTTTTATATTGAATTATGTGATACCGATTGTAAAGCATTATTTTGTAACCAATGCAAAATATGTATACATAATTGGCTTGCCTGTCAACCCTGTGAACCTGTTTGTTCTATTACACCGTGTTTACTGTGGAATCCAAATTGGTGGTAACGTACTATGTATTTTTTTTTGTTTTAGGATAGATTCTAATCTTTGTAGCAGTAATTTTTCAAAACCTTTCGATTGACAAAAGGCTTATAGGTGTGCAGGATGTCATTTCATTTGGATTTTCCGATGTTGAACCACATTCCATTAATTTGGGAAGTAATTACACCTAAGCAGTGAATTAAAGATATGTAGGATTGCTTTAAATCCTTTTGTTCTCAGTTTTTGCAGTACCTCTCCGATAACTAAGTCGTATCTAGCAATTTTTTTGGAGTTATGTTATATAAGTGTTTTTAACTTCTTGATATTTGAATACTTTTATTGGATAATCCATTTGGAATAGTGCTGTTAATAGGTTTTCTATTTGTTTGGTTTCTTCTGGACTTTTTTCTATGTCAAATGGTTTGACGACAATAATTAAATGATCTGCAAATGCTTGTGAGCTTTTTGTTGGTCGTTTCTGGTGCATACTGCGTTTCTATCTTTAGGTTGTTGAAGCCTATTCAGTTTCCTTGTAGCTCTCCAAAGTGAATGGATCGTTGCTTTTGTTGGAGACAGTTTGTCAAGTTATTTTTCAGTTTTTGCAGTGAATTTTTCAATACTTGATTAGCTCTATTAAAATATCTGACTTAATAAGCGAAATATTAGAATTAACTTAACTCCCACTCATATTTCTGTCCTATATATTTCCTTCTTAAAACTCTATATATTTCCAAAACACTCGTAAATAACTCTATCAATAAATAAGCTCGTTTGCTATACCATAAAATCGTACATTTTTCAATTATTAATGTTCTAAATGGAACGAAAACTGCAAACAAAATGAACTGACAAAAAAAAAGATTTGTAAATGACTGGGCTATTTCGAACAGCCATCATATGCATTAGCACGTTGTTCTTGATTTATTTCGAGAGTTAGTGTCAATCGTGAATCACTAAAATGGTTTTTCGTTTTTTATTTCAGTCGAAACGTTTTGCAAACAGATTGGTTTTTTTGTTGAAGCCGAAAATAAGGACATGATTTCGTTAATTGGCATTGAACTAAATTCAAATTAAAACATTGCAATTGATGTATTTTTTTTAAATTAAATGAAAAATCTTTTATTTTAAATTGATTTTTTCTAAATTCAGATTAACATGATCGGCAACTATGGCCATTTGCACAGGAGCTGTTACAATATATTATGTATAATGGTTCATTAATTCAATATGAGATTAAAATTAAACGATATTGATTCTATTGTTGCACATCTTTAAGTAATTGAGGTAGGTAGGTAATTAGTTTCGAGTTCTTTAGGATATCTTTGTACTTCAGTTTAAGCTGTTGTCATTGGACGGCATATTTTTGACACACAGTCAAAATGCGTTTCATAATTAATTTAGAATTACAGCTGAAACAATTGGGTCTAGAGGTAGTAGATATTAGGTACAAATTCAGACAATTGGGCGCGGCCATTTGAGCGTGTTAAGACACGAACATCCTATATTAGAATATTATAGTTACTGTTATTATTGTAGTAGTCATGGATAATTAGTAGTTGTCATACTAATGTCATATTTTGAAGAAAATAATGTATAGTATAGTCATAGTCAAACATATAGGCGGGGATAAAGTATACCGCCAAGGAAACAATACTGAAGATGACAAACTATTACAAATACTTGGAGGAAACTAACACCCAACAGATGAAGGACTATGCACACACTCTCAAGAAAATTGCAAGGGAAAAGAACAGACGTACATTTTTAGTGAGGTGCAAGAGTTCTGAACTGGTACCTAATTTTTTGAAAATTAATAAAAAGTTTGTTTTTAAAAACAATGAATTGCCGAAACAGAAGATGACTTAAGAAGTCGAAACGCGTCTTTTTGGCGAATAATAAACAAATTATTACAAAGTAAGGACCTTTATTCAAGAAAATCCCTCATAAGAACCTACACAGAGCAGGGGCGTATATGGAAGCCCAAAATATGACGATAGGAGGCAATTTACCTCTATACCAAGTAGCATCCCTGAGGAGTTATAGTGTCTCAAAGTGGGCCCAAAATTTCGAAAAAAATGAATTTCTTTGGAACCCTTTACCTTAAAAATACCAAATTTGGTACACTGCATAAGACTGTTAAGAGCATTAAGTAATGGTAAGTAGAAGGCAATCGAACCATTCTGAGGAGTTAATTAGGGGTGATCTAACCTTAAAATTTCACAGAATTGTTTTATCTGTTATTCGATTTGAAAATCTATATTTTCATGCCATTCTTAAACTTTTTTACTCTTGTAATTTTGCACAAAACTTTGTCATTTTCAGGGAAAAATCGAATAACCAAAGACATGTTTTCAACAATGTTATTTAAAAAGTTACAAAAAAGTCAATAGGTGGCTTCAATAATAGATAAAAAAATTCTGTGAAATTTTAAGGTTAGGTCACCCCTAATTAATTCCTCAGAATGGTTCGATCGCCTTCTACTTACCATTACTTAATGCTCTTAACAGTCTCATACAGTGTACCAAATTTGGTATTTTTAAGGTGAAGGGTTGCAAGGAAATTAATTTTTTTCGAAATTTTGGGCCCCACTTTGAGACCCTGTAACTCCTCTAACTCTTCAGGGATGCAACTTGGTATAGAGGTAAATTGCCCCCAATCGTCATATTTTTGGATCCCCTATACGCCTCTGCTCTGTGTTGTCGGTTCTTATGCGGTACACCCTCTATATATATATATATATATATATATATATATATATATATATTAAACTTATCGTCATAAATTTTAAACAGAATAACTCCCAAAAATATATGAAATTGTAACATTGTCAAAGGACGAATAGAGGTTATCTACTCAAAAATATATATAATTATCATTTTTACGTATGAACCGATATAATGAAATATATCTCATATCCAATTGAACGTCTATGATATCAATTATCTTTTATAATTATAAATACACTAGTATTATTAGAAATCAGTACCTGAATTTTTCATATTGTAAACATCGTGAGTCATCAAAGCAAATTTCATTCCTTGATACACTATAAATTCATAATTTATTCACAGCACAGAGGATGACATGTATATTTCACCTAGAATATTAAAAGAATCTGAAATAAAATAAAATTATTATTGGGTAATAATAAACAGAAAATTTTGATACGAATATACAAACGAATTATTCACAATTGTCGAAAGTCAACTATTGAAATGTCAATTCAAAGCGGATGAAAAATATCATAGAAGATTCATAGCAGAATAGTCAACCATAGACATATTTCGAAGTCTGAAGTATTGATTTTTTTTAAAGCTGTTTATATAAAAAAGGTTATTGTACTGAATAATAGGATGAGTTTATATAAGATAATGGTCTAGTAAAATAACAGAAAGGGTTTGAAAAATATTATAAAGGATTATAACGAATTATTGATTGTAGATTTATTGATATGTTCATTTAAAGTGGGAGAGATGTTATTAGTGTATTAAATTATAAGACATAGTTTGGAACTATTTAAGAGGTAGAAAAGTATAATGAATTATTTTAAAATTTTCACAAATAATTAGGAACAATAATAATGAGGGAAAGAAAAGATAAATTTAATATAAAACATCTAATAAACAAGGTTGTAATATCTAGCAACTTGGTAGTGTTTTGTTTGAAATAACAAGGCTAGCAACCGGGAGTTGTTGATTTAAAAAAGAAGGAAGGTATCTGGGGTGATCCGAAGCGGATGAACATGTAAGAGAATTTTTTCTTAAAATTTTATTGAAATTATGCAAAAATCATGTAAATTTGAAATAAAAACATAATACAAAAGATAAAGTAGAATACGAGAAACGTTTAGACCAGAAATTAACTGTAAAACATAATTATTTGTGGAAATATATATAGAATTTAAAATTTGATTGGGGACGCTATGCAAGAATTTTGATTATATTATCACATTAAAGCTATAATTGATAGTGAAGAACATTCAGAAGCATCTTTAAACTGTATAAGGCGAATATAGCTAACAATTTAATAAATTTATTGACTTACCTGTATTCGAAAATATCGAGTTGGTGTCCACGATTCCAGAAGAGAGTCCAGCCTGATACCAGAGGAAGAATCGGGAACAGAGTGCACTTACTAAACTTTTAAGTGATACACAGGTCAGTGTTTTTTTAATAATTTACATGGTATACCATAATAAAAAGTCAGACTTATAATTTATTTGGCCAAATTTCACTATGAACAATTTTTAGCAATTTAAGAATATCCATTTCATGTAATTTAGTAGTAATAGTAAGGGTTTTCACAAATTTTTCATTATAATCATAATGTTTTTCAATTTTATCACGATTCACCATTATATAAACTAAATTTTGTTGACTTGTCTGTATTTCATTTCTACCATCCACAGAACATAAAATGAGTGATATCATAGAGGTTAAATAGGTATGTTCCGCGCTCAGATTCAAAGCACATGTTGAGTAAATTATGGTAAGACAATATTCAAACTATACAATTTCATATATTTTCATATCATCCGGGACCCAACGAGAGTAAAGTGTTCTCATGCTCACCATTCATATAAATACATATAACAATTTAAAATATTAACAATATAAAGATCACTGAGCTAGCCATACATACATACATATATATATGTATAGAAAAATTAATAAAATTATATAATAAACTATAATAAACGTATAAAAAAAATAACAACAATATATATATATATATTATTGTGGTGTATTATGTACACGTTGGTACATATTTCCACAATAATGTATAATATTTAGTATTTTATAATTTATTTTTTATATATTTGTCTATGGTTCAGTTATTTAAATCGGCTAGCTCAAAATGTTTATTAAATTTTTGTTATTATATGATTCGGGAGCATGAAACACTCTCTGCCCTTTGAGTTCAGGCTTCTGCAAGTATGTCTTAAACATATTAAATAAAAAGATACACTTCAAAAATAATTTTAATTTTATTATGAAAATTTTATATCCAAATTATAAATGAGACGCCTATGGATTACTGAACGAAATTATTGATTTTACATGTATAGCATCCTATGCGCAGGCTCAAATATCAGATGTTGCTGCGTAAACGAGAAACATTTCATAGACGCGTTGCGTTTGTTGGATTTTTCACATACATCCAACTGTTCTTGTCGAATGTTGTTAGCTGGTTTTAAATATAAAATAATTTATGTGAAGAAAAATATATACATACAAATACAATTTGGTACGGAAGAAAAATGTTATCAGATTTTATATACACATGGATATTAAATATTACACAAATGAAAAATGATGCATCTTTCTACAGTGATTATAAATGGCGTAAGTAGTTATCTTTGTTTGTTTCAAATTAAACCTTATTATTATTATTGAAAAATTATTCAATTAATTAACTATATTAAACCTTTTTTATTTCTTTTTCAGATCGATCATTTACGCAAAGTTCCTTATACTCATGAGATTTTACACTGTTTTGAAATTGTTCAGTTTATTAACTCTTATTATTGATCAATAATAATTCAAATACGCACTGACCTGTGGTTCTGGAATCAGGATGTACTTCTCTGGAAACAGGAATGCTACTTGTGAAATTCAAAAAGTAGATAATTTAGAGAATATTGATTGTTCTCTCAGGAAAATTGAATGTATATTTTTGGTAAGTACTGGAACATGTTTTAATAAGTGGATTATGACTTTTACCATCATAATTTGGGAATTTTACAAAATTTCAGGAACATATCTCGAACAACTCTTCCTTTCTCGACGCCAAGTCACCAACTCTTTTTTCTCGTTCAATCTTTTTCAATAAACAAGTCTTTTATTTTTCCAGGTCACTATCTTCAATAATGTTTGTTTTATTCTTTGTTGATTAAAGTTCGTCTTGTCATTTTTTTTCTAAACCAATCACACATTGTCTGTAGCAGTTGAATTGCGTTTTCACTTATTACACTTCAAAAGATTTATACTCATTTACCGATATTCGTTTCACTTAACACTGTTAGTTTTACATTGAAAGTTCATTGTATTTTTGTGAAATAAATAGTTTATACTGGGTGATATACATAACTGTGTTTGACATGATAATGTTTAGTTTGTTTTTCCTTTTTATATAATTTCTTGTTGTGACAATTTTACTTGTCTATTTACATAAATTCTTTTAAGTAACCTTTCAACATTCTTTATTCTAATTATTTACACTAATTCTATATTGTCTTTTAAATTTATTAATCAGTTATCATTTATTGATTCTATAAATTTGTTTTTTACTCTCTGTCGCTGAGACATATTGACATTTGCAGCATCAAAAATTCTAACCCACATCTTTGTAAATACTGTATCGTAACATTCAACAATATTTTTTTATATCTTTGAATACTTATTGTTTAATATTTCTTTCTTTCTAGATCATGTGTTCATGCAATTTCTATACAAGGGATTTAATCAAATGGATGATGTTTGTTTTTATGGTTTTGAATTTATGATTAATGGTAATGTTTCTTTTTATTTATTTCATTACAAGTTATGAAGTCTTTAAAATTACATAGAAACTGTACTAACAAATTGAAATGAAAGCATTTACAAATATCTAATAAACATAAGCAACATTAATATCTCATTCTTGCCTTTTTTTAATAAAGTGTAATCTAATGTTTTACTGTTTGGTATTTCCTAATCTCTTTGTTTCACAACAATCTTTATATTTTATTTATATCTTATTTATCCGTTATAATATATATATATATATATATATATATATATATATATATATATATAACAAATATATTCATGGGTAATTCACGCAAAATAAAGGGCTACTGAAATAGAGTGGTAACCGTGGACATGCATGTTTCTGGCTCATTTTGCCTCATTAGCACGGCATAACCAAATAAGGATGTGAAATTTGGGAGCAAAGATGTTAATCGAAACATGGGAAAACACAAAATAACGGATTTCAGCAGGTAAACCAAACGCTCATTTGTGTCTTCAATTGGAAGATCCCGAGTTTTCAGGACATCAACCAACATCGACACGGAGGCGCATATAGCCCCCCCGCCATGAACCTTCCGACCCATAGTAAATAACAAAGAAGATGTAGGAATATCGCGTGATATGTTAACAACAACAACAAATATATTCATGGGTAATTCACGCAAAATAAAGGGCTACTGAAATAGAGTGGTAACCGTGGACATGCATGTTTCTGGCTCATTTTGCCTCATCAGCACGGCATAACCAAATAAGGATGTGAAATTTGGGAGCAAAGATGTTAATCGAAACATGGGAAAACACAAAATAACGGATAACGGGAAACCAAACGCTCATTTGTGTCTTCAATTGGAAGCTCCCAAATTTCACATCCTTATTTGGTTATGCCGTGCTGATGAGGCAAAATGAGCCAGAAACATGCATGTCCACGGTTACCACTCTATTTCAGTAGCCCTTTATTTTGCGTGAATTACCCATGAATATATTTGTTGTTGTTGTTAACATATCACGCGATATTCCTACATCTTCTTTTATATATATATATATATATATATATATATATATATATATATATATATATATATATATATAAAACGCTAGTATTTGCTAACCAGCTAGGAATGAAACTCAGAAATATTGGGGAATGCAGCAACAGGGAAAAAGGGAAAAAGAGAATTCTTTATTGGTTTCTATCCAAGCTTTCGAAAACGTTCGTTTTCATCATCAGGGACGCTACAAATAGAGGAAAAAATGGGATTATTCTCAACTCCATCAATAAAGAGACAAAAGTGTACTTACGTCCAATGTGAAATTATTTTCCTTTATGTAAAACATAAGATTGAAGAACTCATCACATGGCATCAGTTAGGGAAAATTGACATTCAAATTAGCAACAATATTAACAACATTGAGGCTGTTATAGTATAATATAATAATAAGAACACAAAACTTGCACGAGATTAACGTCGTAAAATCATTTTTCAACAAACACAGCCGAAAAGGACGCCACCAAGCAGGAATCTTTCCCTCCAAGACGGAAATGGAAACGGGCACTTGACATCACTGGTTCAAACAATTCACGGTAGTCGTCATTAAGCAATTTTTCAAAACGTGAGAGCGGCGCGCAGGTTCTATCTACCAACACCAATAGAACCGCTAAGGGGGAAGGGTTCAGGCCGTAACTTACGGCAAGAAGAAGAGTTCCCTTTAAACGTGACTCTCAATGTATTTCGGAAAAGATGAATTGAATGACAGCTAATATGTATTTTCAAAATCAAAAATATGCTTTTATTCTTGAATATGTGTTAAGGCAGTTTTATTTTTCTTATCGTACTTGTGACCATTTAATCGACTTTTTGAATATTGGCTAGATTGCCCGATGTAGACACTGTCCTGTCGCAGTCCCCGCATAGAATTTGATAAACTATATTGCTTTTCTTTTGATCAGGAATTCTATATGTGCAATTGTAATGTTATGGTGTTTAAAAATGTTGCTGAATATTTCGGATAGTTCTGGTATGTAAGGCAAGAAAAGGTTCTTTTGTTTCTTTGTTTTGTTCTTTTGGAGGTTTTGATTATGGAAGTTATGAATGCATTTTTTAAAAAAGGTGTTTATCAGTGTTTCCGGGTAGTTATTGATTTTAAGGACTTTTTATATAGAATTTTCCCGAAATTCTGGGCAAGACAGTTTAATTGCCCGATCGGCGAGACCAATAATTAACGACTTTTTTTGGGACATGGGGTGTTGTGAATTGAAATTCAGGTATCTGGATGACCAGGTTTCTTTCGTATACCACTCTGTTTTTATACTATTGTTTTTGTGATGCAGTGTTAAGTCCAATAATGAAATTTTGTTTTGTTTTTCTTTTTCTATTGTGAATTGAATTTTGTTGTGATAACTGTTAAATTTATCTAGGATGGTTTGAGTTTTATTTTTTGGTATGGCAGTGACACAATCATTTACATAGCGAGAGAAAAAAGGAGTGTGAAAATTTGAACTTGTTAGAATGGTTTCTTCCGGGTCTTCCATCACTATCTGAGCAATTACGCTGGATATTGATGCTCCCAAAGCATCAATTTGTTTTAAAAAAATTTCTGTGTACATAAAATAAGTAGATTTTAGAGTTAGTTGTATAGCTTCTAGGAACTCGTTTAAAGGTATATCGGTATATCTACTTATTTTGTCGAATTTTTTTGTTATTATTTCTTTAGCTCTTGTTATTGGTATGCTAGTGTATAACGATACTACGTCTACGGATATTAGTGTGTAGTCATTTGGTATATGTAAGTTTTTATTTTATTTTCAACGTCTACAGAGTCTTTAATGTAGTAGTTATTTTCATTATTGACATTTTGTAGAATGCCTTTTAAATATTTTGAAAGTGTTTCAAAGGGCGATTGGATACAGGAAACTATTGGTCTAAGGTAATGGTCGCCAACCTGTCGATCGCGAGCTACCGGTAGCTCGCGGAGGCAATTCTGGTAGCTCTCACAACGATTTTAATTTAAAAAATACAAACTGCAAAAATCAGAGAAGCATCCGAAAATTCCACAAAAAAATCTAATTGTCATAATATTAAACATAAACAGCGGCAACGTTGCGGTAAGCGATCTGCCGCTGACGCCATCAAGCTAGAATCGGCTAGAACCGACCAGCCGGACCAGCGCATTAGTGTTCGAGAACGATCAGGATTGCTTTGAACGGGATAAATACGCACGGCGCGGCGACATTGTGCTTAATTTAAAACTGAACGCGTAACCAACGTCCAGCGGTTGGGTTAGTAGAGATCAACAAAAAATAATATTATGGCAAACAGTTGTAAGAAGGTAAAGCCATACCACTTTCATTCGGAATGGGAAGAACAATACTTTTTTACAGAAGTTAAAGATAAAAATGTGTGTTTGTTATGTAATACTTCGGTCTCCGTTGCTAAAAAAGGAAATATTGAGAGACATCCTAAAACTGTATATTCTAATTTTGAAAAATCATTCCCACTACATTCTGCCACCAGAAAGGAGAAACTGAAACAGTTAAAAAAGCAGTTACTTGGAACACAATCAATATTTTTAAGAACAGTCGACAAAAATAAGGCTGCAACTGAAGCATCGTACCGTGTGTTCCAGATAATTGCACAAAAAAAGAAACCTTATGAAGATGGGGAAATGATAAAACAGGCGTTTTTGGAAGCTGCTGATTAGTTATTTGCCAACTTTAGAAATAAAGACGAGATAGTTTCAGCTATAAAATTTATGCAACTTTCTGCTAATACAGTGATGAGACGTGTAGAAGTAATGAGCAATGATATTTTTTTACAGTTATGAACTGACTTAGATAACTGTGTTTATTTTTCACTTCAACTGGATGAATCAACAGATGTCGTTGACACTGCCCAGATGGCCGTGTTCGTCAGGATGGTTTTTAGTGATTTTACGATTAAAGAAGATCTTTTGAAGTTTATTCCACTGAAAGGACACACTACTGGACAGGAGTTGTTTTCTCATTTAAAAAATATTATTTCTTCCGAGAAAATTCCAATATCGAAAATGGTAGGCTTGACAACCGATGGCGCTCCAGCTATGGTGGGTTGTGATAAGGGTCTGGTGGCGTTATGTCGTAAAGATGAAGCTTTTTCGCAATTTCTCTGTTACCACTGCATTATCCATCAGCAAGCATTATGTGGAAATTTCCTGAAACTAAACAACGTTATGAAACTGGTGGTAAAATTGTGAACAAGATTAGAGCTCAAGCGTTACAAAGAAGATTATTCAAAACCTTGGCCGATGAAGTTGACTGTCAATACGGGGACCTACTCCTTCACTCTGAAGTCCGATGGTTAAGTAGAGGACGGGTGCTGAAACGTTTTAATGATGTCCTATCTGGCATTGTTCAATTTTTCAAACAACGCGATGAACCGAATCCGGAACTAGAAAATTCAATCTGGCTTAGAGATTTTGGTTTTCTCGTGAACATTACAGAGAAATTAAACGAACTTAATTTGCAGCTTCAGGGGAGAGACAAAGAACTAG
Organism: Galeruca laticollis; assembly: GCA_963921935.1. Lineage (NCBI taxonomy): Eukaryota > Metazoa > Arthropoda > Insecta > Coleoptera > Chrysomelidae > Galeruca > Galeruca laticollis. Next base: position 240,612,120 of record OY998177.1, on the reverse strand, counting down.
CGGAAATGATTTCTGATATAAAAGCATTTATCAAAAACTTGAGTTTTGGGAACAAAACCTAATTAACAGCGATGCCAAGCATTTTCCTATTCTTTCAGAAAAAATATCTCAAAATCCATTAAAATCCTATGACAGCAAATATCATGTAGAAATAGTTTCTACCCTGAAGAATAACTTCAAAAATCGTTTTAAGGATTTCAACGAAATGGCTTTAGTAGCGCAGTTTGTTGTTTCGCCCTTTATGGTAATTGATATCCAACAGTTAGCAACTTGTATTATGTAGAACTTTGGCGAAGACATCGCTGCAACAGAAATGGAAGTAATTGAGTTTCAAAATGATTTAGCCTTAAAATCGTTAGTCTCAAGTACCAAATGTATCTGGCCTATTGTAAGTAAAGACAAATATTCAGTTCTATGCCGTGTTGCCTTGAAAGTGAAAGCATTATTCAGTTCAACCTATTTGTGTGAATATTCTTTTTCCAATATGAAGTTTATTAGGAACAAATATCGCAATCGACTTACAGATGAACATTTGGATAATTGTATTCGAATGGCTGTATCAAATTATACTGCAAACATTAAAAAAATTATCGATGAGTCTGAGTGTCAGCCTTCTCATTGAACGTGCTTTTTTATTTTTCAATGTTTATGTTCATGATAGTGCGTTACTTTTTTGTTGTTATTATTAATTATTTTTAAATCTTACGTTACATGCCGTTGTGGCTGGATAAAAGTTTGTTTTTATTTTCAAACACCTTCGTTTGGCAGGTAGGAATGTAGCTACGAACAAGTATGTACTAGTAATATTAGTTATTTTGTTACTAGTTTATTATTAGTACCTATGTATTACCAGTTAAATAGTAAAATAAATACATATAATGATAAATTAACTGTGGATTATTTCATTTACGTTGCGTTACGTGGCTTCCGTGTGGGTAGCTCGCTGTTTATTCCAAAATTAACAAAGTAGCTCAACACATTGAGAGATTGGCGACCACTGGTCTAAGGGATATTCCCTGTTTGTGTAGTTTAGGGAGGCCGTAAATTCTTGGAAGTTGGGCATTTAGGATTAGTATTGACTTATGTGATGAAACCTCATTAACGGGTTTTCCAGTTTGAGGAATCATGATGACCTCTGTTATTTTACAACAAAAGATTGACAGATATTTAATAATTTCTCCTGTTCCCTGTTCGTTTGGCAATACTAGTTCTATTACTTTAGTGGTTGATTCATTTATTTCTGGTAGAATTTCTGCATTTAAAAAATTGTTCACATTTTCAACAAAAACCTAGATTTGCAAAGAAAATGGAATTTTTGGAAGATTTTAGTAAAAAATTATTTTTAACTGATAAAATTTTATGACGACAAATATTGTTGAATGATAATCAAAAGATATGGCTTAATAATTATACGACCATATTTGTGAGGGTAATAAAATTAAACCACTTCATTTCATATAGAGATTAATAAATTTTCAATGACACATTATTGGCACACGATTTAACGTCTCAAAACACATTGATGATACGCAATTAATTAAATATCAAATAAAGTGAATATTGTATTATTATTATCAAGGTTATCAACTCGGACTAATTGGAAATTGAATTTGGGGACGTCAATTGTAATATAAGGAACAATGGAAATCAACTAAAATCAATGTTATTTCAATCACTAAAATTAAAATAATTTGTGATTTATAATGAAAAATATAATATGAGTGAAAGAGGTCTTATATTGTTATTTTTATACTCTGACCGGTTTTCTTATAGTAATAGTCTGTAGTGTTCTTACTTTTTAATGGGGTGAACAGTTTAAATATAATTTCCTCTTTTTGTGTTGCTTTTAATATTTTCAATGTTTTTACATGCTTCCGTTCATCTATTATATCCAATGGTTATTGTTAATATCTCTCCCAATATTTTCCAATATCATTTGTTATTTACGGGTGTGAAAGTAGACACGGGTTTTCCAGCCACGGTTTCGATGTGGCAACACCACGGTCACGTACCTACTATTCTATAAAAAAATAGCAAAGCGATGGCACGCAATCAGACTAGATGCATAATGTTCATATTCAATAGAATAGTTATTGTGAACTGTCAAAAATCATTGTTGTGCCGTAGGATTTGAAAAATAATTAATTCCAATAAAAAAATAACACTTCGATTTAAGAAAATAACATAAAAATGTAACGATGTACTGGCAAACGCAAGAAGGTGTGATAAGCATGTTTGTGATTTGTACATAATTCTATAAAATTAACGAAAAGATGTGACATTTTATAGTAAGTAGCAAGTTGTCAATAACGAACGACTTGCACATACACCTGAATAAATAACATTATCACAATTTTCTTCAACATTATCGATATTTACGTCGAATGAATATCAGTATTCCACCACATGGCAATAAAAAAACCAAATTTGCCCTTCAGAAATGTTTGACCAAGTTGATTTTTTGCAGAGATATTATTCAGCTCTCGAATTTTATGCCTGCATGCAGTTATTTATTCTGATGATGTGTGTACAAGCCTTTCATCATTGATTAAGCTAAAATGACAAAAAATTGGTACTTCAAGTATCATAGCACTCGTTGTATTGGCTTTAGTGAGCTGAATATCAATAGGTTTCATTTTTGAGATGCTCTGAATAATATTCAATTATAAAATTGGTGACTTGTTGCACTCCGGGGGATATATCGTGCTAACAAGGCATGTAACGAAAAGTGGCGTCGACAACGACGATGACATACACACAGGATTTTATTTCTAAAAACCGTTTTTACTTTTCCGCCGAACCTATCTAATATGCGAGAAAAGTATTGGTTTACCCCAAAAAAAGTTGTAATTTTGAAATTTTTTAAGTTATTGTATTAGCTTTTATCGCGGGCCTTGAGCGTGGAGACCGAATCCAGAAATTCCGTAACGAAAATAACCTGACACGATAGGAGGACTGTCCAGTAAATTTTAATACCCATATGCTTATACGAGGACTGTCCAATAAATTTTGATTTTTTTATCATGATACGAGGACTGTCAATAAATTTTAATTCTTTTATACTTATACGAGGACTGCCCAATAAATTTTGATACTTTTATGACTATACGAGGACTGTCCAATAAATTTTGATTATTTTATGATGATACGAGGACTGTCCAATACATTTTGATTGTTTTATACTTATACGAGGATTGTCCAATAAATTTTAATTCGTTTATACTTATACGAGGACTGCCCAATAAATGTTGATACTTTTATGACTATACGAAAAATGTCCAATAAGTCTTGATTATTTTATGGTGATACGAGGACTGTCCAATAAGTTTTAATACCTATATACTTGTACGAGGACTGTCCAATAATTTTTGATTATTTTATGATGATACGAGGACTGCCCAATAAAATTTGATACTTTTATAACTATACAAGGACTGTCCAATAAGTTTCGATTATTTTATGCGTATACGAGGACTGTCAATAAATTTTAATTCTTTTATACTTATACGAGGACTGCCCAATAAATTTTGATACTTTTATGACTATACGAGGACTGTCCAATAAGTTTTGATTATTTTATGCTGATACGAGGAGTGTGAAAGTGAAACTTCTAATGCTAAAAAAAGAGCTACAATTAAAAAGAAATTGTGAACGTCAAAGTGTAAAACTCTATGCAATAGGTTTACCGCGGCAATCTCCGAGTGCCACACGTCTTTTTTAAGTTATTTTTACGTTTTCCATCAACAACAACACGAAAAAACTGTTATTAGAAAAAAAATCCTGTGTGTATGTCGTCGTCGTTGTCGCCGGCCACTTTTCCTTACATGTCGATACAGTCTCCGGAGTGCAATGAATCAGCAATTTGATGATTGAATATTGTTAAGGACATGTCACAGATGATCCCTATTGATTTTCAGTTCACCAGAGCCAGTACAACGGTTGCTATGGTACTTGAAGTACGACATTTTGTAATTTTATGAGAAATTTCAGTTTGTTAGCACGATTAAGCCTCCGAAGTTCAACAAGTCACCAATTTTATGATTGAATATTATTCAGAGCATCTCACTGATGAACCCTATTGATTTTCAGCTCACCGGAGCCAATACAACAGGTGCTACATTACTTTAAGTACGATAATTTTGTTATTTTTGGAGAAGTTTCAGTTTGTTAGCACGATACAGCCTCCGGAGTATATACAAGTGACCAATTTTATGATTGGATATTATTCAGAGCGTCTCAAAGAAGAACCCTATTGATATTCAACTCAGTAAAGCCAGTACAACGGGTGCTATTGTACTTGAAGTACCAAATTTTCGTAATTTTTGGAGAATTTTCAGTTTGTTAGCACGATACAGCCTCCAAAGAGTATACGATTGATCAATTTTATGATTGAATATTGTTCAAGGTGTCTCACAGATGTACTCTATTGATTTTCAGTTGACTAGAGCGAGTACAGCGGATCCTATAAATCCAGATATACTGAATTTTTGGTTATTTTTGGAGAAATTTCGGTTTGTTAGCACCATACATCCCCCGAAAGGTATACAAGTAACAATTTTATGATAGAATATTGTTCAGGGCCATAGAAGCGGAAAAGTTACTTTTAATCCTTAAAACCGTTTATTTCGTGTTGTTTTTGATGAAAAACTTTAAAATTTTTTTGGGGCAAACCAATACTTTTCTCGCATATTAGATAGGTTGGGCGGAAAAGTAATAATGGATTATTTATGTTAAGTTTATTTAGGATAGTTTTCCTCAAGATCTTCCTTTACTAATTGTGCATAACATTTTAATGGATGCCTCCATAGTACAAACAATTTGTTTATAGGTTCAATAGAGTACAGACATTTATTTTTCTAAAAATTATTATGACCCCCTTACCTTGTTATATGAGAATGGAATACAGTAGAGAACTTACCTGAAACAAAGAATAAATATTATTATTGGTTAAAATGATAAAACAATATTAGTGATATTTAAATTGACAGTTATTACTGAGTATAATCTTGCAATTTTTTCAAACTGCATCGATTTATTGAAATTTTGACAGTAGGTAGGGAATAAACTAAGGATCAAAATGTATATTATGCCGACGGGCGCTTTTATCCTGGGGAGGGTTGCCACCCTATCTCGGGGGTGGAAATTTTTTATTACATTTTGATCATTGGAATCGATGGAAAAACTAATTCTAAGAAAAAAATGAATATGTATGTATGTATATATTTTTTCGTAAAATTAATATTTTTCGAGTAGATAGGCAACACGGGTTCGGGCTCATTTCTTATGTAAAATAACATGGGAAATCGCTAAAGGCGAGTACTCACCAGAAAATCATTCGCAAACATCGTTTGCAAACATTTGCAAATGTTTGTAAATGCTTTTAAACATTTACCAAATTGTTGTCCCCACTGATAAACATTTGTACAAACAGTAAACAGTATTGAATCAATTTGTCGCAAAGTTTGTGAAGGTTCCATTTTTTAAATGTTGAAGGTTATTATTATTTTATTTTATAATAATAAATAATAATTAAAGAGCCATGTCTTTAATAATAAGAAGCAAACCGGCTGTGTGTGTTGCATCATTTATTATTGTCATGTCCCAATTATTGAAAAAAGAGGTGAAAAAAAAGAAGAGATTTTGGGAGTCACATTTTTTAAAAAACAGGGAATCACTGACTATTATTCAGGATATTTAAAAACTTTACTCGAATGACACCTGATGATTTTGATTTTCTTTTATCAAAAATTGTTCCAGAAATTTATAAAATAGATACTAACTACAGACCAAGCATTCCGTCCGAAATTATATTGGCTATAATACTACGGTTTTTGGCGTCAGGGGATACCTATGTCAGTCTTATGTACCTGTTTAGATTTTCTAAACAGCTGTTTTCGAAAATAATTTCTGAAGTGTGTACTGCAATAATTAGAGCATTAGCAGAATACGTAAAGGTAAGTAGAATACATAGCTTAGCGATCTAGTATTTGTTAAATAACCTAACTAAAATTTACGTACCTACTGCCAAAACCTTTTTTTTTTCTACGCAGTTTAAATTAAAATTCTAGTCCATTTTATTTATATTTTTATTGTAAAAAAATTTAGTAGACATAATAAACTAAGGGTGGGTTTATGAAGTTTTAGGAATAGTAATAATAAGAAAAACATATCTCAAATTGTTAATAATCTTAACTAAAGTAAACTAATAAGGACTCTAATGGTCATAATTTTTCAAAGTTGTGCAAAATCTTGCGATTCGGAGAGTTGAACGGTTGTAAAATATTCAACAACAGTTTTTGCAATGGTTGTTGGTTGCCCAATAAATGGTTCACTTGTATTTTCTGAACCTCGTGATTGTGATGATGAAGGCCCAATCTGGCAGCTGCTTTCGTTATTTACTGAATATAGGGGAGAAGACAAAACAGGTGTTGTAGTCCCGGAATCAAAATGAAACTGATGGTTACTCAAACGGAAACTAGGGGGAGAAAGAGTACTCGAGTTGTTTGTTCTAGAATTTAATCCACAGGAACCCTCTTGATCACAGTGTCCCATGTCCATGTGTAGTTTTGCTGTAGGTGCGTAATTTCATGGCCACATGTTCTCCATAAATATCGCACGAGTCACGCTGTTGGACGCATGACTGCATGATGTTAAAAGCTGTTGCAAGACGAGGATCCTCGTTTATGTTATTTTTGTATGCATTTTTCGTTTAGTGGGACTTCTTCTTATTGGAATATCGGTTTTTGTTCCATCGGCCGTAGATGCTTGGCCTTCGCCGGTATTCAAGTTCTCCACCAAAGAAATTTCTGTATCGGGTTTATTACATATTGTTACTTGGTTACTGGATTGGTCAGTTGTTACATTTTCCGAATCACTTGAGACCTGAAAAAAAGTTATTTTCTTTTTTTACTTTCCAGTTTAGCTTGGCCAGTTGTATGACATATTAATGTTTCCATAGTATGTAAAATATATATTTATTTTCAGATACCAGAATGCGAAACTGAATGGTTGGATCTTGCAAAACAATTTGAAACTTTGTGGAACTATCCTCAGTGCATCGGAGCAATAGATGGAAAGCATGTCGTTCTACACTGCCCCACGTTTAGTGGAAGCGAATATTTTAACTATAAATCATTTTTTAGTATAGTGTTATTTGCGCTAGTCCATACAAATTATAACTTCCTGTTCGATGATGTTGGTTGTCAAGGAAGGATTTCCGATGGAGGAGTTTTTAAGAGCACACACTTGTATCAACAACTCCAAAACAAAAATTTAAGTATACCGCCACCACAAGCCCTGTCTGGTCGACAAAAACCTATTCCTTATGTAATATTAGGAGATGTAGCTTTTGCCCTAAATGAAAATTCAATAAAACCATTTTCTGGAACCTTTGAAACAGGCTCGAAACAAAGAATTTTTGAATATAGACTGAGCCAAGCTCGACAAGTGGTGGAAAATGCTTTTGGCATTATGTCATCTGTGTTTCGCGTGCTGAGAAAACCAATGCTTTTGGAACCCGAAAAAGCTGAACTAGTTGTTATGGCTTGTATACACCTACATAACTTTTTGCGAAAAAGCAATTCTGCAAGTCTTTATTGCCCACCAGGGGCAAGTGATACAGAAGTAGATGGTTTGTTACACCTGGAAGTTGGAGAAACGTTACAGAAATGTCATCTTTAATTAACATTAAGAAAATCCCTCGGAAATCGCCAATAACTGCTCAGGAAATCCGTGAAGAATTTGCGACATATTTTTTGACTAATGGAACTGTTTCGTGGCAGAATAACTTTGCGTGAATCCTGACGATATGTAGTAATATGAAATATGTGACGTAAAAAGAACTATTAAAATGTTATATCTCACCACTGGATATTCTTCCTGAACCTCATTTTCCCTTTGGATAATTGTGTTTATTGATTTGCTACATTTATTTCTATCCATTAAAATGCAAACGCTTTATAAGCGAACCATTGACTTTAATAGACATTGTCTCGTCCTAGAAATTTAATAGGGTTATTTTTTATATATTATACTTTTAATACCAAGTTTAATAAGGTATTACATATTAATACATCCCTTTACCTGTTCCTAAACTATTTTTTTCCTTTGCTTTTTCCCTTCTAAATGAAGTTGTCAAGGAATTTAATTTGGTTTTTATTATATCGTTAGTTGTATTAAAGTGTAAAGCTATTCCATTCAAAGCATCTCGTTTTTTTTCGTTTTCAAATGATAGAAGCTATGTTGTGGATCCCATAATTCAGGCTTTAACTTGTATAATTGTATAAGCTCTAAACATCGTTCATGATCCCATTCCATTGTTCAGTTTCAATTAATAACAAGAAATAAAAAATTTGTTTGATTATTTGCGTGACCTGTTGACAAACCGTCCACACCGAACTTATTTCGCAAATTCAAAACACAGTATCACGGCAAATCCTTTGATCTTTCCGACTCCACATGGAAACGATACAAACACAAGCAAATGTTTGCAAGCATTTGCGGCCGTAGTACATACCAAACAAACACCGCGTTTAAAATCGTTTGTGGAGGTTTATAAATATTTTGCTTGTCTGGTGAGCCTTAAGGTTCATTCTGAAGTTTTTTTACCAAACCAAGGTCATTACTGCTGTGACGTCAGCAACCCCTCAAGGTCAGGCATTGAGATCCCACTGTTGCTATGTGCATTGGACACGTTCGATAGGCACACACGTGACAGTTGACAGACGTGACAGTTGGCAGGACCAGCGCATGTGACTGTTGACAGGACCAGCGCCCCAACAGCGCCAAGGTCATTACTGCTGTGACGTCAGCAACCCCTCAAGGTCATTACAGCGTCGATAACCCCACTGTTGCTATGCGCATTGCGCACCTTTGATATACAGGATGTACAAAGATGTCGTAAGGGCACTAACATATATCTCTCTTATTCACCGGGGTGCCAGCTGGGCGGCTAGTGGTAGCGATGGTACTTTTTCCGTATACTGCGCATGTTTTCCGTTACAGACAGACCGTAAAAGACGTATTTTAACTTTCTGCTAAGGCCTAAAGGCATTGGTGCATATCTCTGCTATTATTGATCAGATTTTCTTCGAATAAACGGCATTATGATGGTTACATTATTCAGGGTAGACTGACGGGATGTGTCGACAGAAAGACGGGGCGCTTGGGAGGGTGACGATGGCGCTGATCGTTGGCGGGCGATTCAAATGGGACGATGAAAGTAACAGTTTTTCGACGAAAAATTCGACGTTTTTATTCGGTGTTTCGCAAATAACTCGAAAAATATGCATTTTATCAAAAAAAAACACTAAAAAGCGAAATTGAAGCATATAAAAAAACGAAGAAAATGATTTTTTTATAATTCCTCTACGACCAATATGTACTCAGCTACGGCTTGTTAATGATTAGTTTTTGTTTGTCAAACGCTAAATTTGAGAGATTCAAATTCGAATGGCGGAAAAACTATGCATTTTTCGAAAAAAACATAGAATCTTTTTTAGAATATTTTCTCTTAAAAAAAAAGAAGTCTGGAGCACGAAAATTGAGCGAGTGATGATAAAAATAAGGAAAGTTTCTACTTTTTTCTAGGAAAAAATCATTGAAAACAGCCCCCTAATTACCATCCTAATTAAAATTGATCGTAGCCCTCTTTATTTAGGTACTCGTATCATCAATGGATCCTAGAAGTTTGACCAATTTAAAATACTTAATTTTGAAAAAATTTGAGTTAAAAGTGAAAAACAATTTCCTGCAATTTCGTAAAAATTCCCTTTTGAAAAATAACTCCAAAAATACTTGAGTATCGAAATGTAGCTTCTTTAATTTCGAAGATTTTGCTTTAAGTAAATTTTCTGTACGATAAATATTTAGTGAGATATAACCGATTATAACCTGTCCCACCTAGCACCACCTTATTTAAGCCCTTTAAACTCACCACCTTTCAAAACTAAGAGGTTTAAAGGAATTTAATTCACATAGCCTCGTATCCCTACAAAATAATATTTGGTTGAACTTTCTATCATCAAAAACGAAAGAGCTATGTATTTGCGCCGGCCATCTTTGTTTTTAACCGCAACACTCAGCGCCCTCTGACAAAAGTGAGTGTAATTATCTCTAGGATTTAGATGTTCTATCTGGATAAAGTATACCTAAAATATATACTGTGGTCTGGATCACAACTGCTGTTGAAAAAATCAAGTTGAACTAACATCGAATTTTTCCCACATAAAACCTTATTCGCATCCGCAAGAAAAGTAAAAATTGTTACCGCCGCCACACCAGAACATCTGGATTTTACAGGTAAGTGCATTCCTTTATACAAGACGCTGCTGTGGTTAGATTCGTGGGGTTTGTGGCCTTACACTCTCTTCTCGGGGAAGTTTTCCAAAAAACACAAGAAATTTTTTTTTCTGTCACCTCTTCTATCTATTGTTGATGCCTGAGATCAGCATAAGAAATAACTTACTATCAAATCCAACAGTGGCTTGGAAATGACAGCATTCAGCCAACAGATTGGGGATGGTTCATTATACCCCATCAAAATGAACAAACCGCCTGCACCTGAAGAAGTTCTGAAATTGATATTTTGTAATTGCAAAATAGGGTGCGGCGTTTCATGCGGCAGCAGAAATATTAGAAGACTATAATTATGACCAATCTAATACTCTGTGTATGATATTACAGGATGCGACAACACCGCTCGATCTTGAAAAGTCAGTTACTACAAAAATGCCACGAAGGTTAGGGTGTTGTACCAATGATCACATTATTATATTTTAATAATAAACAAAATACAGTCCATTGAAGAGTGTGAGTTTACTGTGATAAGCTATAAGGTAACCTTAAAGGATATCACTCATTTATGATGGTGAGACTTCGAGGTTTGTTGGTTTTTGTGTCAGAAATTTAAATATAACAAAACTATGATCCCTTGCCCTCAAAGTGCTCAATACTCAAATTTGTCATCTCATTACAACGGCATGCCCCCGCAATATCCATTATTAGTGCAACCTATAAACATTATATTTAAATAGGATTTAAGGAAATCAAATAGGCACTATCTCACCTTCTCCATCAGATATTCACTTCTTAGAAGCTGCTCAATATATCCCTCTTCCAAAATATTCGGTTTATGTGTCCTTAACTCACTTTTCAAGAAATATATATGCCTACCATATTTCGATATATTTATGAAATTTTAACGTTGCTTTCAACATGGAATATTTAGTCTTTCAACTCAATCAATAGCTAATCAGTAATGTCATTCAGTAGTTGAAATGATGCAATTAATCAATATCATAAAAAAACAACAAAAAGTTATCAAATTCCTTCAACAAAGACCGATATCTAAGAAACATAGGACTCCTGGAATCTGGAGTTATTCTTTGAAAGCAAATCCAGAGAATTGTGGCAAATGGAATTATTAACGAGAATTAATTATGACAATTTTAATAACCGATGCTCAAAAACTAGAAGCGAGATATGTATTTCCAAACTAAAATACTATTTTTAAAAACATAATTTATTTAATTATTACAAAGAGATATGTTATTCTCGGAGTGGTTATACAAAAACTGATTCACAAATATAAAGCAACTAAAGAACTATGATAACCAGTTTACATGAATTCTAACTAATGATATATGATATGGTGCAGATGCACCTGTTTCCCAGGGATAATTGGCACTTAATTTTTTTTCCAGTTTTTCGCATTCTTGGATTCCAAGTTGGACATCTTCTTTGTTACGTGCCAAGTAAGGGTGTGAAGAGACAAATATTTTATTAGCTTGGATAATAGGGTAAATACGGTAAAAGTCTTAAGAATAGGAATATTGACAGCAAAGATTAGTTTTGATTCGGTAGAGGTTGTTTGCGTTCCAAGAAAGGTGTAGTATGTTAAGACATTCTTGAATCTGGGAATATAATTTTTATCATAAATGCTATGCAGATGTTCTATTGTATTATGACAAGAATTTCCTTACTTGATATTATGGACGGGTGAAAAATATACAGTTTTGAAAATAACAAGGCGTTCTCAAGATTTTCTACGAATAATATTAAATTTGACAATCGTTCCTTGAAATTTGATTAAATATTGCGGCTTCAAATTTTACTAGATTATTTTTGATTTTGTAAAAGAACTACTGTTACTGATTGATTATAATGATCGATTAGTTTCTTAAATAAAGTGGTATGTAAATTAACTTCAGTAATGATATTTTTCTGATTCATTTGCAGTAACCTAATAGCATTATCGTATCGAATGTCATCGTCTCAATCTAAATTTTCAAACAACCCTTTATCGACTTTTCCCATACCATTGATTAGACCTCTTTTTGAACGCATATGGGAATATAAATTGTCGAATTTACGTTCTAACAAATTAATAATAAACTCTGTACGTACTAAAATATTTTCACTAAGACCCTGATATGAAATGGGATTTGAACTATTAGTATCTAGAATTAATGAAATTGACTGTCTCGACCCTTACTTCGTGGAATATGCTCATATTAGTGTTTTTAAATGAAATTCAAGGTCTCTAGTTAATTCCACAATATAATACAAGTTATTGAAAATTCTAAAAAATTGACAATTGTTTCGATAAATCAATATCATCGTCAGAATGACAGAAGTTACATTTCATTTTATGCCTACCTGATGTTTAGTAGTTATTTTTGGCTAGACCAAGAAGTAACCTAACTTGTGATTGGCTTAATATATGTTTATAGAAAAAAGAAGATGTGATATTACAAATATTGAAGCTCAGATATTATTAGCCCTATGGTGATATCCTGGATATCATTTTTCCAATTAAGATCAGTATAACTGTGCAATGATATAGAAAACCAGGAAAACTATATCTGCTGATCTTTACAATTATCACTTAAGAAGACAGTTTATTAGTGGAGAATTCCCTAGATTTAACTGTTCATTGACAACTTCATATTGTGGGTTTCTTAAATGTCTTCTAATTTCCAGTTCTTCAAGGAAATCCAGTTCTTGTTTCTTTTCACAAATATGCAGTACTTCTAGTTTTGTGTTAGGTGTCAATGAATGATTGGTGTCAAGTAGATGTTTTGCGTAGTGGGATTTATCTGGTTGTTTTAATCTGTATGCTCGTAAGTGCTCACTGTATCGTATGTCAAAATTCCTAAGGGTCTGACCCAAATAGACAGCATTACATTCTGGACATTTGAGTTTATATATACCTGACTTCTATAATAGTGGTATTTTTGTTTTTACATTTAACAATTTTGTACTAACGTTACTTTCTGTTTTAAAAGAAATTGTTGTATTCGTTGCTGAAGATATTATCTTTGAAATATTATTAGAAATATTTCCTGCATATGTGATGGTTTTATAAGTTTTAATTTCATCAGCTTGTTTAGGATATATTAGTTGTAATGCCACTTTTTCCTCCTTTTTACTAATTAGCTTATTTATCATATATAATGGATAACCGTTAGATGTTGCTATTTGTCTAATTGTATTAATCTCTCTATCAAAATTACATTTGTTCATAGGAACTGAAAAAGCTCTATGTATCATTGAATTATATGCTGCTAGTCTGTGTGACACAGGGTGGTTAGAATTGAATGGAATTGTTACATCAGTTTGTGTTGGTTTTCGGTAAATTGAATAATCAAGTACATTATTAACTCTTTGAAAAGAGGTCTATCATACATAAGAATCCTCATTGTCCACAATTATATGGAACAGTTAAATTACATAAAATAACGAAACCAATTAGACCTGTAGTCTCTTATGTTAATGCTCCTAATAATATATTGGCAAAGAAGCTCAACAATATACTCAATACTTACGGATATGAATCTCAGTACTCAATTAGAAATTCAATAGAACTAATCAAAAAGTTGAAAGCAATTCAATTACAAGATAACTATAAACTCATATCGTTCGATGTAACTAACATGTTTACTAAAATTCCTCCTAAAGAATGTCTAATACTTGTAAGAAAATTACTAGAACATAAAAATATTAATCCAGGAATAATATCAGATATACTTAATTTATTTGATGTATGCATTAATCAGAATTATTTCACTTTTGACAATAAGATATATATTCAAAATGAAGGTTTACCAATGGGAAGTCCTATATCACCTATTTTACCAAACATTTTCATGGACAATTTAGAAAGAAAGATCTTTGAAAGTAATATTTCGAAAAATATTTTATTTTGGTATAGATATGTAGATGACATATTAGCTTGTTTTATGGGTAGTGAACGACAATTAGATGTATTTTTCAACCACATCAATAATTTACACCCGAAAATTAAATTTACATTAGAAATTGAAGAAAATAGCTCAATCAATTTTCTTGATTTAAAAATTCAAAGAGTTAATAATGTACTTGATTATTCAATTTACCGAAAACCAACACAAACTGAAGTAACAATTCCATTCAATTCTAACGACCCTGTGTCACACAGACTAGCAGCATATAATTCAATGATACATAGAGCTTTTTCAGTTCCTATGAACAAATGTAATTTTGATAGAGAGATTAATACAATTAGACAAATAGCAGCATCTAACGGTTATCCATTAGATATGATAAATAAGCTAATTAGTAAAAAGGAGGAAAAAGTGGCATTACAACTAATATATCCTAAACAAGCTGATGAAATTAAAACTTATAAAACCATCACATATGCAGGAAATATTTCTAATAATATTTCAAAGATAATATCTTCAGCAACGAATACAACAATTTCTTTTAAAACAGAAAGTAACGTTAGTACAAAATTGTTAAATGTAAAAACAAAAATACCACTATTAAAGAAGTCAGGTATATATAAACTCAAATGTCCAGAATGTAATGCTGTCTATTTGGGTCAGACCCTTAGGAATTTTGAAATACGATACAGTGAGCACTTACGAGCATACAGATGAAAACAACCAGATAAATCTCACTACGCAAAACATCTACTTGACACCAATCATTCATTGACACCTAACACAGAACTAGAAGTACTGCATATTTGTGAAAAGAAACAAGAACTGGATTTCCTTGAAGAACTGGAAATTAGAAGACATTTAAGAAACCCACAATATGAAGTTGTCAATGAACAGTTAAATCTAGGGAATTCTCCACTAATAAACTGTCTTCTTAAGTGATAATTGTAAAGATCAGCAGATATAGTTTTCCTGGTTTTCTATATCATTGCACAGTTATACTGATCTTAATTGGAAAAATGATATCCAGGATATCACCATAGGGCTAATAATATCTAAGCTTCAATATTTGTAATATCACATCTTCTTCTTTTTTCTATAAACATATATTAAGCCAATCACAAGTTAGGTTACTTCTTGGTATAGCCAAATATAACTACTAAACATCAGGTAGGCATAAAATGAAATGTAACTTCTGTCATTCTGACGATGATATTGATTTATCGAAACAATTGTCAATTTTTTAGAATTTTCAATAACTTGTATTATATTGTGGAATTAACTAGAGACCTTGAGTTTCATTTAAAAACACTATCTAGAATTAATTTTCTTACTGTTAAAAAGTGTCTTTGAAGGATATTTATTTGATTAACCACTTCTCTTACATCTAAGTAATGAATAAAAGTATGTTTTGATTAAATTAACCTAGCTTTACCTAAGAATAAGATTTTCTAAGGGCGTTACAGTTATTTTTCCCGTGAAACAACTAATACTGAATATGGCTAGGACCAGGTAAATCGGGATGGCTACCGTTTTCATCTTTCCGATGTAAAATATCTTAATTAGATTTCGGTTTTCTAACGATGCTTTTATGATAAGTTCCTTTCTTAGTTTTTAAAACTACGTTATCATCTCCAACTATTTCGGTTTTTGTGAATTTGGGAATTTTTTATCTCGATGTTTCGTTCGAACATAAGCTATATGTTGGTTGGAAAAATCTGGCGGTTCATCGCGTTTCTCGTTAGTTTTGTTTATATTCCGTTCTTTCACTTTTTCATTCCGTTCTTCTATCATTTCATATAGTTGTTTACTAATATTTTTGTGGTTTTGAACATAGTAGGAAAGAACAAGATGATCGTCTAGATCAAAGGGGTAAATTTGGTAATAGAATGTATAGAGTTGTTATAACTTAAAACCGAATACTTCATTAATTGGATAGGGGTTCTGCTCTCGCAGGCATCTAAAACACTCAATGAGGCTCGAATGGAATCTTTCTACAGGTGAATTTAAGTTGCTATTTTTCCGCTGTTGTGAGATGTAGCTCGATTCTGTGTAATTTACAAACGTCTTCTAGATCTTTATTTTTAAATTCGCTACCACAGTCGACTGTAATTTTATAAGGTAACCCGTGATGAGCTACAAAATTAAGAAGGGTGTCTACTACTGATATGCCGGTAACGGTTTCGAACGGATAGGCTTGGCCGTATCAAGAGAAAGAATCAATTATTGTGAGGGAAAGGAGTATTTAAGATTCGAAAAACATCGATGTGAATATGTTCAAATGGTTTAGAAGCTGTTGGGGTGAGATTAAATTTAATGACGGGAGGATTTCGGTCGTACTTATTTTTTAAACAAGTTTCGCAGCTATTAACACATTTATGAACTCAAACATTTTGGGCCAATAATAATTTTTTGTAAGACATTTTCAACTCATTGATTCCTCTATGACGTGGTAAACGTGTAATACTCTAGTTTTTCGCATTGTTCTTCTGACGTTACTAAATCTTTAAGATATTTTGTACAGTGAATTAATTTAAACGCTAAATTTTTAAAGAATTTTTGCAAGGTTGTAACAAACATTTCGGGTAAATTAGTTTGTCTATAACATAGGTTCTCAACCGGTGGTACGCGTACCACCGGTGGTACGCGGGGACATTTCAGGTGGTACGCAATCATATATTAATAATAACAATAAAAACTGTTGAATGCGAATAACATTAATTCACAGTTACGATGCAACATTTCCTCGTTAAGAATACAATTCCTCCATCTGTGTTTTACATAGAATAGTGGCAGTTTGACGCTGACCTTGAGGCTACGCAAACAACCCGAGTGAATCCCACACCGACAGTTTTGTTTTGACAGTGGCATGAGCTGTGTTACTTTCTCACCCAGTAATTTCATTCAGATGCCAATGTTAGCTGTTTTTTTATTGTGTTCCATGAAGTGAAGTTCAGTTTTAGTTTTTAGTAGTAATTCAGCATTAGTTTTTAGTGGACATAATGAAGCGATATTTGACTAACCCCTCCACCTCTAAGGACAGTCAAAAGAAGATTAAACCTCAGCCAAATCGTAAGTACGATGCAACTTATTTACAGTTAGGATTTATAGTAAAACCTGGCACAGAAAATAACGATAATCCTATTCCACAATGTGTTGTATGCTCAGAAACACTTTCAAATCAGAGCATTAAGCCTTCCTTACTAAAGCGGCACCAGACTACTAAGCATCCCGATTTGGTTGACAAACCTATTGAATTTTTTCAAAGAAAATCTGAATTGTGTAAGAGAGAAAATCAGTGCATGGCAAAATTTGTAAATATAGACAAAAAACTACTCAAAGCATCGTACCTTGCCAGTTATAGAATAGCTAAAGAAGGGAAGCCTCATACAATTGGCGAGACACTTTTACTTCCGGTCGCTAAGGATATGGTCGAGGCAGTATTAGGCGAAAAGGCAGCAAAGGAGATCGAGAAAATTCCGTTGTCGAATGACACAGTAAAGAGGCGAATTGTGGAGATGTCCTCGAGTATTGAAGAACAGCTTTTACTTCAACTGCGCGAATGTAAATATTTGGCACTGCAAGTAGACGAGAGCACAGACATAACAAATATGGCGCAGCTTCTTGTATTTATACGTTTTGATTATCAAAGTGAAGTAAAGGAAGAATTTTTATTTTGCAAACCTCTTGAATAAAACACTAAAGCTGAGGACATATTTAATGTCATAAATGAGTACATTATAAAAGCGAGAATATCATGGTCTAAATGTGTTGGTTTGTGCACGGACGGTGCAAAAGCTATGTCGGGTCATTTAAGTGGATTAGGAGCAAGAATAAAAAAAGTTGCTCCAGAATGCCAAAGTACTCACTGCGTTATTCACCGAGAAGCTTTGGCTTCTAAGGTTATGCCTGCCAACCTTAAGTCTGTTTTAATGGATAGCGTAAAGGTCATTAATTTTATTAAGGCCAGGGCTCTTAATTCACGGCTTTTCTCTTTAATGTCTGAAGATATGGGTGCAAAATATCAAACTCTCCTCCTACATACCGAGGTTAGATGGTTGTCACGAGGCAAGACCCTAACTCGTCTATTTGAACTGAGGTCAGAAGTCTTTAGGTTTTTAAGTGAACAAAATCATGACATGAAACACTTGTTCAATGATGAAGAATGGCTATCACGATTGGCGTATTTGGCTGATACTTTTGATAGGCTTAATACCTTGAACATGGGACTTCAAGGGCCAAGTACAACAGTGTTCACTACCAACGATAAAATATCATCCTTCAAGAAAAAGTTGGTTCTGTTTCGCTCTCAAGCACAGGACAAGGATTTCTCTGCATTCCCTACTCTTGCTGCATTTTTGGAAGAAAATGATATTTCTCTGAAGCCAGAAGTGACTGATGATATCACTAGTCATATGGAAGCCCTTCAAACGAGTTTTGATAAATATTTTAATCAAGATTTTTCTAAATATGAGTGGATTAGAAATCCATTTTCAGGGAAATTTCATGTGGTCCTAGTCACTCAAAAGAGTGTTTCATCGACCTTTTATAAGTGACAGCTCAATGAAAGATGCGTTTAAAGAAAAATCTTTAATAGAATTTTGGATGGGGACAAAAACTGAATATCCATCAGTGTTCGAACAAGAGATAATCTTTTTAATTCCATTCGTAACCTCGTACTTATGTGAATCGGGTTTTTCAGAGCTGCTGTTCATCAAAAATAAATACCGAAACCGCATTAGTGTTGAAGAGGACTTGAGAATCAAGTTAAGTTCAATCGACCCAGATATTGAAAATTTGATCAAGAACAAACAACAACAACAAGCTCATTAGGATCTGTTTATATTTAAATGACTGTGTTCAATTAACTAATTCAAGATTGTTTTTAATGTATGATACATTTTATTTTGTAAATACATACATACAGTTGTAGAATGCATTTTTATTTTCCTAAACCTGACCAAATTTAAATTATATATAACTATACATTATATATAAATAAATAAATAAACATATATATAAATATAAGGTGGTACGTCAAAATCTCTGAAAATTTCAAGTGGTACGTGGTTACTAAAAGTTTGAGAACCCCTGGTCTATAACATATAAAACATATGCAATTCTAGGATCTAAAAAATCTTAGGCGAAGGTGAATATATTATATACTAGAGTTCTAGAGGAAAGAGTGACATTGAATCTAGTGTTATCGAATATTTTCTCTTGTTTGCAAATGTAAGAAGTTATTTCTCCTGTAGTTAATATTATTTGATTTTTATGCTGATTTACAGATTTTTCGGAAATTGGTATGAATAAAATCGGATTCTCTAGGGAAGTATGAGCCGTGTCTAGATCAGTGTCTTGAGCAATTCCGATATCAGGGGGACGGATTTGAATATCTTGAAGAACTTTTATTTTACTGCTATCTTTAAGTAAATTTTCTATGTCTAACTCAAGGAGATCGGGTAGGTTTTCATTGACAATGGGAGGATTATCAATTATTTGAATTTCTCTTTGTATTATTTCGTCTATATCGTCGATATTAACATATGAGGAACTAGTTTCTAATTCATTTACATCTAGTTTAGGGGGTGAACGAGAAAGTGCGTCCGCTACCTTGTTAATCTTTCCGTTTTGGTATTTTATTGTATACTCGAACTCTTCTAGTTTTAATCGTCAACGCATCAGGCGAGAGTTCGGTTCCTTAAGGGAAAACAACTATTCTAACGATTTGTGATCGGTTAGAATTTTAAATTGTCGTCAGAAAAGGTAGGGGCGGAAGTATTTGCATCCCCGCACAATTGTTAGGAGCTCCTCTATAGTAGAGTAGTTGATCTCCGCAGAATTTAAAGTTCTGGGCGCATAGCAAATGGGGTGATTATCTTGACTTAAGACAGCTGCAATGGCGTACATTGATGCGACTGTCATTATTTCAAAGGGTTTCTCGAAATTTGGATATGCTAAGATAGGCTCGGACATTAATAGATTTTTGCAGTGATTGAAATAGTTAATACATTCTTGTGAGTGTTCTATTTTGTTATTCTTTTTGAGACAATTTGTTAATGGTTTTGTATTTCCTATAGTATCCTAAGAGACCTAAAAAGGATTTAAGATTTTTTTGTGTTTTAGATATAGGAAAGCGTTGCACGGCTTCGATCTTTTTGGTATTGGGTTTAATTCCGTCAGGCGTCACAACGTGCCCTAAGAATTCTACTTCTCTACGCATGAATTCGCATTTATCTAGTTGCAACTTTAGTCCTGCTTGTCTTAATTTTTCAAAAACTAATTTTGTGTGTGCTATTGCAACCCTGTACTGAAAATAATTATATCATCTATATATACAAGGTACACCCTGTTTTGCAGATATTTGAGAACTTCGACCATTACCCTCTGAAAGGTACTGGGCGAGTTATTTAGACCCATGGGCATACGCAAGAACTCGTAGTGACCATGGTCTACGTTGAATGCCGTTTTTTCTATCGAATCTTTGCTCAACTCTATTTGATAGAATCCGCTAGCAAGGTCGATGGTACTAAAATAAAGGCACGCCCCAATTTGTCCAAAATTTCGTTTATGTTTGGGATGGGGTACCGATCGCTAATAGTCATTTCATTCTGCTTGCGGTAATCTACCACAAGCCGCCATTGTTGTTGCCCTGATGCGTCTAGCTTCTTTTTTACAAGCCATGGGCTCGATGACGGTCTTATTATGCCCTACTCTAGCATATCATTTATTTGCCGTTGCACCTCTTCTTTAAGGGCATACGGGTACCTATACGATTTTACGTGTACTGGAGCTTCGTCAGTGGTTTTGATACAATATTTAACTTTTGAAGTGAACGTAAGAGCATCGCTGGGTTATATTGTTTACATATCTTAATTATTTCCGACTTTTCTTCCGGATTCATGTGTTCTGCTCTAATCAAATTTTGGATTTGAGTTTTATTTATTCCAAATTTATCCGGACTATTAAAAGTTTCAAATTTATAACATCCGTAAAAATTAGGATTATAATGGGTTGCACTTAAGGGTTCTAATAACGTTATAGCTAAACTTTTATTTGTTTCATTAATAAATTCTACTAATACTAAGCCATTAGGTAGAACGCAGACGACAGACTATCGGCGAACGACTAATTTGTAGGTTAAAATGCAGAATCATGCCTGTAATTGAGTAACGCACATGACCTTCTAAAAAGACGGACCGACAAAAAAGTTGTAGCATGATTGATTTTTGCACCGACCCTACAGCCGGTGAGGCAAATAAAGATATAGATTTTGTTTGTTACAAAGCACACGACCGTTAGTTTAGTCGATAGCTGTTGGGTGCGTAGTGCTCTTGAAAATGGAAATAGATATAGAAAAACTTATCTGCGAGATACAGAAAAGACGACATTTATATGACACAACAACAGCTGACTATTCGGACAGAAACGTAAAGAAAAAACTTTGGGAGGAAGTATGTGTACAACTAATAGCAGATTGGGATGAACTGGAAATTCAGGATAAAATAAAACAAGGTAAGTTTCTTATGTCGCATATATTAAAACTTAAATTTTATCGTATTGCCATGAAAGTGACCCTTGTGGAGACGTGAAGTATGTAGCAAAATAATCTCGAGCTTGTATTCCTTCTGTTGTGCCCCGTACGCTTTGAACCGGTAGCTTGTCAAGTGACTCTTGATACAACAAGTCCTCAAACTTATATCCATCCCTTTTGCGTACGAAGTTATGAAGAACACATGCTGATTTTATAATGTCTATAGCAAAATCGACCTGAACATCTAAACTGCGTTGAAATAGTCTCCACTTACTTGCAAATATGCCAAATGTACACTCAATCATTCGACGGGTCCTGCATAGCCGGTAATTAAATATCCTTTTTTTTGCGGTTAAAAAACGATTGGGATATGGTCGCAAAACGTGAGAAGATACCGCGAATGCTTCATCGCCTACAAAAACAAATGGCATGGGCTCTCCACTTTCGTCAAACGGTAAATTTCTGTGTTCAAGAATGTTCAACTTATGTTCTTGTAATTTTTTTCCCAAGGTTGAATTTTGGAATATATTTGCGTCACTGAACTTTCCACAAGCACCAATATCGACAAATGAAAAGCAGTAATCGGCATCTGCCACTGCCATAAGTACAACAGAAAAATAACCTTTATAGTTGTAGTAATCTGACCCTGAATTAGGAGGCATAACTATACGGATATGTTTTCCGTCTACAGCTCCTATACAGTTAGGAAAGGTAGTTCTTGCGTAAAATTAATTGCTTATTTCTAGCCATTTTTCTTCAGATAGTGCTGGCGTGGCATGTTTCCCAGACTATTTTCCGAATGGTCGATGCACCTAGCATATACTGATAGTGTAAGGATACAAATGAGTGCCCGGTTGATAAATACCTGAAAAAAAAACGTAATTATATGTAAGCAAACACCAGTTCCAGTTTTTTTTATTTTATTTTCAGGAAAAGAAATCCAAAAAAAGTTGTCATCTCTGCGGGATTGCTTTCGGCGAGAACTCGCTCAGCAAAAGAACACATCTTCCGGAAGTGCTGCTAAGAAACGCAGGAAGTACATTTACTTTGATCAGTTGCTCTTCTTGCTACCTTTCACGCAATTAACGCAAACTTCTTCTTCATTAGACAATGAACAAGATATACCATCTCAACAAAACAATGCGGATGAGTCTCAGCTTGATCACGCCGTAAGACCCTCCGAAAGTGAACCATCCCTGATATCTCCAATCCCACACAAAAAAAACGCAGAAAAACTATGATGAAGAAATACTGCAGGTTCTAAAAGAAAGCAACAAGGGACCAACTCCAGCAGACATATGGGCTTTGGTAAAGGAAAGCAATAAAAAGAAAGACTTGGATGAAGATGAGTTATTTTTAATGTCCCTGTTACCGGCATTAAAAAAATATGACGAAGAGAAAAAGTATTTTTTAAGAATCGAACTTATGAATTCAATTCTTAGGTTTGATAGGACGCACAAACAAAGTGTTACAACAGAGACATCATTTCAAAATTCCGAATTTCAGTTGCAAAATTCTACTGTTTCATATCAGTTTCAAAGTGATGGAATAGCAAATCATGGAGATAGACGATATGGATATTATACGGCTCCGCAAACAAATATTGCAACAATCTCTTGGGTCCACCGATGCAACCAGAGTTCCACTGCTTTACCGAATGAACAAGTACAACATACAATAAATTCCCCCTTGGAGTCGCCAGTTTCATACATGTCTGACACGACTCGGACTTGCTTTCGCTAGGGAATGATGAAAACATGTTATCTCCAGGTTCCAAAGATCTGCCATAAATGTTATAACCTTTATTAATACCTAATATTACGTAAACTAATAAAAGTATCAAACAGTAAAGTGTTCTTACCTTAATGTAACTGATAATCTCTCCTCAAGCGAAATACACTTCCTCATATTAGTATCTTGGAACGATAATTGTGTTTTCAAGACAACCAACAGCTCATTAAAAGAATTCAAGGACATTCTATGATAATTAAAAAACTTATCTGGGTGTTCCTGTAGAGACTCAAAAAGGGTATGGAATTGGCCTTTTAATAAACGCTGACTAATTACTGGATGCACCCAAAATGCTCTATTTCCCCTTTTTATTCTTCGGTATCTTAATAATACCGCAACACATCTCAACAACGTCTGACTATTCATTTTTCATTAACAATCGTCGACTAACTAAACGTTCATATGCGTTGTTCACCTACTTGTCGGTCGACTGTCGGCCGTCTGTTTACCCTCCCGACAAATAAGTAGCTGAGCGACAGTCTGTCGTGTGCGTTCTACCTTATTAGCTATGGTTCGCATCTCGGGTACATATATATCACCTAAAACTATCTTGTCAATTTATATTTCTCCGTTCGATACTGTAACAGGGACTTGCTTTAGGATTCTTTCGCTAGGGCTAATTGATATCTGGAATTTAATATCGGATGGTTTTCTAAACTTAATTGGAATTACACTAACAAGACACTTTTATTTTTAATTATTACAAAGAGAGATGTTATTCTCGGAGTGGTTATACAAAAACTGATTTACAAATAAAGCAACTAAAGAACTATGATAACAAGTTTACATGAATTCTAACTAATGCTATATGATATAGTGCAGGTGCAGCGAATTATGAACTCGTAACTAGCGTACTACTGATACTGGACATACTACGATTTAATCAATGTCTCTCAACTTATTCATTAAATAGGAATAGTAAAGAATCAAGATGTCCCTCACATTAGAAGGAAATCAGTGACAAAAAGTGTGTTAAAAAGATTTGCCATAAAAGATAATAAAATGTGAATAAACTCAATCAATGCCGTTGCCGAATAATAAGGTTAATGCAACAATAATTAAAAAAAAACACATATTTTAAAAAAGTAATATGAGTAGATTCCACTGAGTAAGGGTCGAAACAGTTCATGATTCCCTATATTTTTTATAACAATTTCTCAACTTTCTTTTATTGCCCAATTTCAGGAACTCTGCCGGTATATTTAATTACTAATCCGAAATACAAGAGCAAGGATCTTATACGTTTTATTTACACGTCTGTTACCGCGTAACACTGAAGGCTGTAACACAGAATTTCTCGTTCCTCCTACATGCACTGAATAGTTTGACGTCGGTTAAGTTCAAACGAATCGTCCAATTCCCAGCACGATTACCAAATGACAGACAAATTACTTGATGATAGTTGTATACGTTAATAATCAAACTTATTAACATTTTACAAATAGTACGGCAGGAATGCGTTGAAAGATGATGTAACTAAATTTTAATTACATGTTTCTCATTTGTTTATTGTGTGTGTGTGAAAAAAAATAACGAGCTATTAAGAAACTAGATTGGTTAATGGGTTCACGAACGTATATTTAAAAAATACTTTGGTTTCTTTTATATGCACGGGGAATATAAGAGGTTTAAGTGATAGATTTTAATAACTCGATTCAGAAAGTTTGTTTCTAAAATGCAATTTATTCATCAAACAATAAAAAAAGTTATTCTTAACAACTTGACGAACGTACACTATACACTGACGAAGATAGACGCTAAGAGAGTAATTGTCAAGCTTGGAAGGAATTAAATATTAAATATAATATGAATAAACGATAAATAATTCGATGAGCTCATGTGTTTAAGGGTAACAGTTCAAATTGAATCACTTAACTATAATTTCATGTCAACTGAAAATGTATTTTAAATTTTTTTTAAAAGTGGAATAAAAATATGATAAAATTGATATTTCAGTGATTAAAAGTATCAGGATACCCCTTTTCAAGACTATTATTATTTTAGTAGTCATTTAATGTATTGAAAAGTTAATTGAAAAATAGTTATTTATTATACAAGGGAAAAAAGTATTAGATTTTAGCTCGAGGTTATGTTGACAATAAACCGAGAGCTAAAATCTAATATTTTTCCCGTGTATAATACACTATCTTTTTCTGTGACAGGAAAAACGACGATTCAATAGTGAAAGAACATATTATTACAATATATTAAAGTCAGAATGTTATCGATATGAAATTTGAATTTTTAAACTAATAAGCTGTCGTAGTTATAGCGACAATTAGACCTGCTTTGCTAAGGAAAACTTCAAAGTAATCAAATATATGTAAATTTAATTCTGTGATTTGATTCAAAAATTGCGAACTCAGTGATTATTTAGTAATTTTGGAAAATATAAAGTTAAAAAATGTCTGATTCCGAGTTTTCTCTGACTCTTGATATAAAGGAAATGTAGCTTACGTTCAATAAAATATTCTAAAATCAAATATCTTCCTTTATCTATATGTATATGTATATCCGGGAAAAAAGTACTCACTTTTTCCCGTGGGAAAAAAAGTAATTTCGTGAAAAGTTGTATTTTGTTACCTGTCAACAGAGATAAAATGTCAAATTTTTTTCCTGTCACAGAAAAAAATATATTGATATCTTGACATTTTTCTCTTTTCTTGTACGACTTTTATTTTTCTTTATAGAAAATGTCTTTTTAAAAAAGAAATAAATATTAACTATGACAATAGTAATTTATGCAACAAGTGCATAAAGTGGTACTTTTTTTCACGAATGGAAAAAGTTGACCGCACGAGCCGTCAGGCGAGTTCGGCAATTCCATGAGTGAAAAAAGACACTTTCTGCACATGTTGCATACATTATTTTTTCTACAGCCCTATACAAAAAAATAAAATTCAAATAGAAATTTGGGATATTTTAATTAAGCTCCTTCGGTAAATTACAATTATACGTATTCCAAGTTTCATGAAAGTCCATCCTCGATGCCCAGCCAAGTTTCATTGTGTTAGCTTATGGAAAGCGTGAAATGAAGTTAACATTATGGCACTTTTTTTAACGCTTTTTTACTTTTTTTCACTCTAACCATAAACAACCACTTTAAGCGCTGCAAACCGATGAAATACAAGGTACTTTAAAGATAGGGCGTAGAAAAAATATATTTCAAAGAGCAAAAGTAATACAAATATGTATAGAGTGAATTGAGAGTTATACAAAGAATGAATCAATACAAGACCGTGGTGAGAAATGAA
Organism: Galeruca laticollis; assembly: GCA_963921935.1. Taxonomy (NCBI): domain Eukaryota; kingdom Metazoa; phylum Arthropoda; class Insecta; order Coleoptera; family Chrysomelidae; genus Galeruca; species Galeruca laticollis. The sequence continues at coordinate 240,585,337 of OY998177.1, read as the reverse complement.
TTCCAGTAATTTCTCAACTACAGATACTGCTGTTATACTGTCTAACGCATTGGTTCCCAACGGGGGCGGTACCGCCCACCTGTGTGCGCTGCAGCCTTTTAGGGAGGCAGTAGCGGATTCAGAAGCAAATAATAAGCAGTAAGAGGAATGGTGAAATAAAAATGATTTAATAAGGGTTAATAAGCAGTTTTAAATTAGCATTAATAATAATACTAATAATTTATTTTTGTTCAGAATAGAAGTATATGACTTGTCCTCGCACGTCGATAAGCGAACGCGCGATGTTCATACAAAATAACATTTTTCGATATGTTCGTACACAGACAATTTGAATCATGCACGAAATAAAACGTATAAAAGCAACAGCTCTACGAATTTTTTGTTAGTTAGTTGTATGTGCTTGGCCGCGATATATAGTCGTGAATCATAAGCTTTGCCGTAGTAAATAATCGTGAGTGGTGTGTCATTTTATAAACATTACTATCTATAAATCTATTGAGAATTTAATTTTTGTTTGAAAATGGCTGAATCTACTTCTAAATTAGAAAAGAAATGCCGGCAATACAGTATTGAATATTTAAAATATGGATTTGCGGAATCTTCTACAAACAAATCATTACCTATGTGTTTAATTTGCCGAAAAGTTTTTCAAATGAAGCTATGAAACCTTCTAGGCTACAAGAGCATTTACATAAAATGCATCCTGATAAGAAGAACAAAGATATATTCTATTTTCAAGAACTCGAAAAACAATATTTAAAACAGCCAACTATATCAAACCTTTTTGCATCGTCTTCTAAACGAGACGATGATGGGCTACGAGCCTCATATAACGTTTCATTGTTAATCGCAAAGTCAGGAAAACCACACACCATTGGCGAGGAATTAATTTTGCCGGCAGTCGAAGAGATATTAAAAACTATTCTCCATCATAAGACACCATTTGATATCATGAAAAAAATTCCTCTCAGTAATAATTCAGTGCAAAGAAGAATAGATGAAATGGCAAATGACGTTGAAATATCATTATGCGATTACCTAAAGACTTGCAAATTTTCCATTCAACTCGATTAATCAACTCTACCAAGTAACGAAGCTCTACTCTTATACGTACGATTTATAAAAGAAGAGAAAATTCATCAAGAGTTATTATTTACTAAGAATTTGGAATCTGATACAAAGGGAGATTCTATATTTAATATCATGCAAGAATTTTTTCAAGAGAAAGAAATTCCCATTAGCAATATTTTGTCTGCTGCTACTGATGGTGCTCCAGCAATGACCGGGCGTCATAAGGGTTTTATAGCACATTTGAGAAAAGCAGTGCCAAATGTACTCGCTGTACATTGTATTATTCACCGTCAGCATTTGGTTGCAAAAAAATTAAACGAACGTCTGCATGCGTCCCTCAATAACGTTATTAAAGCAATCAATATCATTAGAAGCAATTCATTGAATGACCGTTTGTTTCATAAGCTTTGCAATGAAAATGATGAAGACTACAATCGCTTGCTGCTGCATACAGAAGTACGTTGGCTCTCTAAAGTTGTTTGTCTGGCTCGTTTTTTCAATCTATTTGACTCAGTGTTGGGATTTCTTGAAGAAAACGAACAATTGCGCGAAAACCTGATTACGTCAAAAAATGACATCGCTTATTTGACGGACCTGTTCAAAGTATTTAATCAAGTTAATCTACAATTGCAAGGTGATGATTTAAATTTAATTAAAACTAAAAACGTCATATCTGCTTTTGAAGGAAAACTTCTTATATTCAAAAGAAATCTTGGTAGAGGTGAGTACAACCATTTTCCCACATTATCAACAGTGTCTGCAAAACCGGAAGATTTACTTACTTACTGCCACCACTTGGAAGTTCTTCATGTTGATTTTACAGAGCGTTTCCAAGATATTTTAAACATGGAAATACCAAGTTGGGTTATAGATCCTTTCGCAAACACAGATACTGAAGGCTCATCAAATTTGGAAGAGGAGCTATTAGAACTCACAACTAACGAAGAACTGAAAGTAAAATTCAAACGTGGATATCAAGAGTTCTGGCTTCAAAAACCAATACCAGTTCTCTATCCTGGATTGTGGACCATAGTACAGAAGTTGTTAATTGCATTTCCTTCGTCCTATATGGCTGAGCGTGCATTCAGTGCAGTAACTGATTTGCTGTCAAAGAAGAGGAACTGACTACACATCACTGAACGTGGCGAACCCGATATTAACAAACTGGTAACACTCCACCAGCCTCAACCGTCTCATTGATTTTTTCTTTATAATTAATTTTGTATTTCTTATTGTATTGCATTTCTTATTTCTATTGTGATTGTATTTCTTATTGATTCTGTGTTTATATTTAAAAGTTTAATAAACAACTTTACTGTACATTTGGTAGTCGTTTAATATATTTCTACTTCATCATTCCTCTAAAATCAAATTTAGACATTAACTGAAATTAAAGCTAAATACAGATCAATTGGTACGGTACAGACGATATTCAAATAAAATTAACTACTTTGGACTAACCAGCGACTGGGGGGGGGGGGGTCGGTTAAATTTATGTTCTCTTCTATAGGGGGCGGTGGCCCAGAAAAGGTTGCGAACCACTTGTCTAACGGATAGGCTTGACCATATTGTGAAAATGAGTCTATGATTGTCAAATACGATTTATTTTATATATAGAAAAAGTTTAAATATATATGTTTGAAAGGTCTAGATGCTGTGGGTGTTAAATTGAATTTTATAACCGGAGGGTTTCTGTCATACTTATTCTTCAGACAAGTTTTACAATTATTTATGAAATGTTCTATTTCCTCTATCATTTTTGGCCAATAATATGTACGACTAAGGGATGCTTTTACTTCATTTATACCTCTGTGACCTGATTTACTTATATGGTAGTATTCTATTGTCTCTCGTTACTCATCAACTGATTGCATATCAGTGAGAGTTTTTGTACACATAATAGATTTTAAAGCAGATTTTTTAAATGTTTTTGTGCAGTTACTATAAACATTCGTGATAAGGGTTCGTTTTGGCAATAAAGAGCATAATTTTGATTGGGGTTTATAAATTCCCTGATGAATTTCATTACGTTTGAGTGGGAATATCGAGTTGGGTCCAAAATATTGTGTGTAACAACGACGAAAATTTAAATAATAGTAATGAAAGTGAAAACAGGATCCACGACATTTAAATTTGGAAACACAGAAAATATGTTTCAATCTGTATAAGAGATCGAAATAATATGAAAAAAATTGACAAATGTCGGTCATAATGTAAATATTTGTAAGAAAACTATTGAAAACTGGATTAAAAAATCGTAATGGAATGGAAAGGAGAAGAATAGTGGACATGCGGTATGTATACGTGGAACAAGTAACCAAGTATAGAGAAGATAACCGGCGAATTGTCTATTTGGACGAAACTTGGTATGATACGCACGACACGGTGTCCAAAGAATGGACTAATAGGTCAAAAATGTGTATGCCAAGAATGCCTGCAAACACAGGATCCAGACTTATTATTGAGCATTGCGGTGGAAATGAAGAACCTATCCTTCATCCAAATAAGTTTAATATATTTTTCATGTTACTTATATAGTAGTGACAAACAGAAGTTAGACATAATATTTAGTTTTAAAGAATTGTTTTTATTCATTGTTATAATAGCTATTTATGTAACCAGTTATGAAATGCATCATTTTGTGTAACGAGCGAAATTTTTGCGGGACGAGCGAGCTCCGGAAAAAAGCTGTCTCTGACGTTTTGACACTTGATTTACCCCATAAATCATGGAAAAAAGCTTTCTCTGACGTTTTGACACTTGACTTACCCCATAAATCAAGGAAAAAAGCTTTCTCTGACGTTTTGACACTTGACTTACCCCAAAAATCAAGGAAAAAAGCTTTCTCTCACGTTTTGACACTTGATTTACCCCATAAATCCAGGAAAAAAGCTCTCTCTGACGTTTTGACACTTGATTTACCCCATTAATCAAGGAAAAATGCTTTCTCTGATGTTTTGACACTTGACTTACCCCATATATCAAGGAAAAAAGCTTTCTCTGACGTTTTAACATTTCATAACGTGTTTCATACAAGATTTTATCTAATTTTGACAAGAAGAAAGTTTAGTTTACCTATCAATAAAGCATTTCATAACGTTTTATACAAGATTTTATCTAATTTTGACAAATAGAAAATTTAATTTATTTTATGTGAGTCCATTTCACAAAAAGAAAATTTAATTTATTTCTGATTTGAAAACAACACTTTTTGATTCCTACAAGTTATGCAACCAATATTACACAAGACAATACTTTTATTTTATACAATAATTTCAGACTTTTCTTTATTATTTTACAATTAATAGAAAATAAGAAAAGGATTGCCACTGATATTCTTGGTGAATCAAGCACCTCAAGTTCAAGATCAGTTATGCATTACGAAATTGCATCATCTTCTAATTCTGCAGGGGTTAACCTAACAAACTGTTCGAAATGTGTCATAAATATTTATAATGCATAAAATAAAATGTGAGTTATTCTAGTTGTTCTTATTGTTAGTAGTTCTCTTCAGTTCTAGTTGTTATTTTTCTATAATATGACATTAAACTTTCTTTTTTTCTCTCTTGTTTTTATTCACTGGTGATAAAATTAATTTTTCATCACCAGTTACATAATATTTTTCATTATGTAACTAGTTACGAAAAATGTGACGTTTGCTAACGGAAGTCAGTTTTGAAAAATGTTACTTTATATGTCAAAATTAGATAAAATTCCTTATTTTGTTATTTTTTCATAGAATTTAGTTTTGTTTATGGTTTTGAAACTTAGTTTTCCATAAAAAAAATATAATGGAGTACAAAGAGGGCTCAGTTCAATTAGAAATGTTTGATTGTGTTTCAATACCTCATGTGAGTATTTTAATAAATAATTACAATTAATGATAATTTTCTTCAGAATGTCTCCTAAACCATAAATGTTATCGAGTGATACAAAAGAGTACCTTTTTGTTAAAAAATCTATTGAAAACTTCATTATTGCTATCTCTAAATTGTACAGGTTGTCCCTGTAAAAGTTAACTATTGGGCATGAGCCGCCCCTGGCCTTCAGATAGTAGTGTAGAATTATTTATTCCGTCAAACATACTACATGGACATACGTAATCATTCATTAAAAATTCATAATGTCCCAATGTATAATTTAGAAAATATAAGTTCTGATTTCATAACTTTAAAGCCCTATAACTCAGAAACGAGGGGTCGTATCAGAAATTTTTTTTATGTCACAGCATGATTTTCACGTCATCTACTCTCTATTTTTTTGCATCTAGTCCCGGAACATCCTGTATATTTAATTAAAACTATATCGTTATATTTTCACTAATCGCCCTTACTAATGGAATAAAGCACGTAATAGCATACGCATAGATTCATGTTGACAGATTGCCGCTCATTTATATATTAATAAACTCATTATAATCACCATTGATAATTCACATGATGAGTGATGATTCTCTAATCAAGCAATTTGAACAATGTTTGATAATTAAAAAAGAAATGAGGTTGTGTAAATTTTAATCATAAACAAATAGAGTTGGATTTATAGTCCAGTCGGCAGAGGCCGAAAAGTCAGTGTAAGTGGTATTTTCTTGATAACTCAGAAATAACTATGCAGACCTACTTTAAATGGCAAGTACAATAACACCTTAAAATGCTGACAAAAAAATTTATCAGGAAAAAACGTTATTTACAATTTAATTGAAAAGTTCGCGTTTTTTAGCGTATTTCCTTAAATAAGTCAGCAGGATGACTTTGTACGAAAAAATGCTTCATATATGATTTCTTTGTAATAAAAATAGCTACAAATGCCGGTGGTCCGATTTTGTAATTTTCAATAACAAAGCTGTGAGATGGGAAAAACGGTAAAAAACGTCCATTTTTTAAAGTTGCGGTAAAAATCACAATTATAAACCTAAATTTATTAAATTTTCGAAAATTATTGTTCAATTTATATACAATAATGACGCTAAAGCTGAAAATCGGGAAATCAAAACTTTTTGATCTATGAGGTTTTATACATCTACTGCATCGAAAACTCAAGGCTTTGCCAAATTAGTTTGAAGCATCGCTGATACTTGAAATTTGGTATACAGGTAGTTTAAATATGCAGAAACAAATATCAATTTGCAAAATTCAATTATCTTCATTTTTACAGCTTTGGTAAGATTTATACGTCACCATACTTTTATACGCCACCGTTTTTTCCCTATAGTTTTTGCAATTTCCATCTTAGAGAAATCTCTTTCACATAAATCGATTCCTTCTATTTTTTGACGTATTCTTAAAAAAACTTTTTGTGCCACGACCTTCAGGACCGAAGATACGTTTTTTTCAAAAAAATCTGGAAGACGTAATAAACACGTTACAGCACTCTGACTTTTGGCTGTTAATATTTAATACTTATATTTTCAATACAAAATATTCGGATATGATTCATTGATTTCTAGTGTTCGTAATCGAGTATCAAAGTGAAGCGCGCGCGGCGGCTGGAGCGCGCGGCGGCCGGAGCGCGCGGCGGAGTGGGGGAAGCCCGGTGCGCTCATTTCGTGCGTTCAAAGTGGCTTTCGCTTGCAAAATCTTTAATATCTTGGCTTCTGGACCTCTGTGTTCTGGACCACGTACAAAAATCCTTTTGTACTTAATTTGGGGTACCTCGATGAGACAAACGAAAATACCGTATTAATTTTCATTTTCGAGGCAAAATAATCTTGCAAATATGTCATTTCCCGTATTTTTAAATTTGCTTTGCTTTTTTTGTCAATAAAGTTGTTATTCGTTATTAATATACTATTTTTCATGCAATATCTTTACTTTTTTGTTTTTTTAAATAATACTTGTCACAACCTAAACACCCGGCCTTGGGACTCCGCTCAGGTAGTGAATTCGGCCTTAGTTACACTATTTTTTATTACCTCAATTGGGATAAGGTGAATCAACAAACAAAATTTCGGGACAAATGGATTTATTTAACACACAATAATAAATTTACAAGACCGTATATTCTTGATACAAATACGAATAAATAATAGTTAAATAGTAAAAATGTCCAACTCAATATTTTATATATACCAAAAATAAGTTAAGGACTTATCTTGGGAAGACTCGGGACGTACAGCTCGCAGCAGTAGTTGAGGATTCTTGAGCCGTTGTTACTGGACTGGACGATGTGGTCCGATGCGTGGATCCTGCAGACGGTCTTTAGGGTCGGTCCTTGAAGTACAGGCTGCAGAGCAGCAAGGAAATTACAAATAACACACAAAATGATATTTAAAGAGGATATTACTGAATAAGTTTTCAGCGAAGAAATGAACAAGCCGATTCGTTGAATCGTAGTTTTAAATAGATATTTAATGATAGTAAAAAGCCATCAGCGATACGTTCCTAATATTCGAAATAAAAGGATTTGGAATTAGAGGTGGGAGTAGCCGACGAATCAGTAACGCCCCAAAATAATTGATGAAAATAGTAACATGTCTCAGCGACATGTTACATACTGACGTTATGTTTCGGATGACATTAATGCAGAATATACTTTATAACGATTCGAAAACAAGAATACAGATGTCTCTGTTAGCAAAATTGCAATTATATTAAAAGAATGAAAATCTCTCTAGGGGCCAGCGCGATACGCGCACGAAATGTGACGCTGGTTGTTTATTAACTTTTCTCGGCTTCTACTTGATCAAAAAAGTTACGATTTTTTTTAAATCGGTGTGTCAAAAAAAAAGTAACATTATATACCGATCAAATTCAAAATTCTAGAAACTTTCAAAGCCTATATATTTTCAAAAATGCAAATATTTTTATGGGATAATAAGGAAGAAGATAATATAAATTTAACGCCGCTCGCGCTTCACTTTGATACTCGATTACAAACACTAGAAATCAATTAATCATATCCGAATTTTTTTGTATTGAAAATATAAGTATTAAATATTAACAGCCAAAAATCGAGTGCTGTAACGTGTTTATTGCGTCTACCAGATTTTTTTTTTAAAAAACAACGTATCTTCGGTCCAGGAGGTCGCGGCACAAAAATTTTTTTTGAGAATACGTCAAAAAATAAACGGTTTTAAAGATTAAAACTAACTTTTCCACATCTGTGGCCCTGAACAATATTCTATCATAAAATTGTCACTTGTATACACTTTGGGGAATGTATCGTGCTAACAAACCGAAATTTCTCCAAAAATAAACAAAAATTTAGTATATCTAGTTTTATAGGACCCGCTGTACTCGCTCTAGTCAACTGAAAATCAATAGGGTACATCTGTGAGACACCTTGAACAATACTTATTCATAAAGTTGATCAATCGTATACTCTCTGGAGGCTGTATTGTGCTAACAAACTGAAAATTCTCCAAAAATGACAAAAATGTTGTACTTCAAGTACCACAGCACCCGTTGTACTGGCTTTAGTGAGCTCAATATCAATAGGGTTCATCTTTAAGACGCTCTGAATAATATTCAATCATAAAATTCATCACTTGTATATACTCCGGAGGCTGTATCGTGCTAACAAACTGAAACTTCTCCAAAAATGACAAAAATATCGTACTGAAAGTACTGTAGCACCGGTTGTATTGGCTCTGGTGGGCTGAAAGTCAATAGGGTTCATCAGTGAGATGCCCTGAATAATATTCAATCATAAAATTGGTGACTTGTTGAACTCCGGAGGCTGTATCGTGCTAACAAACTGAAATTTCTCGAAAAACGACAAAATGTCGTACTTCTAGTACCATAGCACTCGTTGTACTGGCTCTGGTGAACTGAAAATCAATAGGGTTCATCTGTGACATCTCCTTTACAATATTCCATCATAAAATTGGTGACTTATTGCACTCCGAAGGCTGTATCGTGCTAACAAGACTTGAAAGGAAAAGTGGCCGACGACAACGACGACGACGACATACACGCAGGATTTTTTTCTAAAAACCGTTTTTTCGTGTTGTTGTTGATGGATAACGTAAAAATAACTCGAAAAAAAAATTCAAATTTCCAACTTTTTTGTGGGTGAACCAATACTTTTCTCGCATATTAGATAGGTTGGCGGAAAAGTAGAAATGTAAACATGGCAATTGCTGGCAGAATTTGTTCGTAGGTTTATTATTCGAATTTTGAGATGTTATCCAAATATATACAATGTATTAATTAGGATTGTCTTGTTTCAGAATGTTCCAAGGTTAGTATTTATGCTTTTTGGGTATGGAATTCAACAATTCCGGTTTTTAACCCGTAACAAGTGTATTTTGTCACTCATGGAATTGCCGTACTCGCCTGGGTCAACTTTCTCCATTCGTAAAAAAAGTGCCACTTTATGCATAAATTACTATTTCATGTTACTTATATTGTAGTGACAAACATGAGTTGGACATAATATTCATTGTTATAGAATTTCTTTTTTTTGTTATTTTTTCGTAGTATTTCGTTTTGTCCATAAAAAATCGAATGAGATACAAGAAAGGCTCAGTTCACGTCTGGTATCCCGATTAAACCGAACGCCCTTTCAACAATTACCTAACATCAAATACAATATAGTTATTGGTAAGTAAACAAAATAGGAATACCTTTCAGAGTCTAGCTCCGCAACATAACTTAAAGGGGATATACGATTACATTGCTACAGTATATGTTTTGCGCCAACTATACTTGCTGACACTGATTCTTCAAGTTTATGTTACTCTTTTGTTTAACAAGGCCCCATCATCATTAGTACTTCTTCAAATTCGCTGGTTGAAAGTATCAGGAAATTTTTAGGGAATGACGATTCGAATTTATTTTAAGATGTTGAAAGTAGCGGCGAAGCTGGGATTTACTTTTTTTAACACATTGAATTGCAACTATAGCTGCAGCTACGGTAACATCATATAACAAATACACTTTGAGAAAGATATACATAACACTAAATAGGACAGAACGTGTGACCAATGTGAAGCATACCTTATGGGACATGCAACGTTGTTTGCAATACGACATGTAAAGAGGCATCGTCTAAACAGGCCTTTATGATTATTTAGGTCACTCGCTTGAACTGCTTAACACTGCGAATATACTAAGTAGTATTTAGAGTAATTATTTCTTGTTTTATGACGTGTTGCTTTTTTAACTAGTAATTTTAGATAATTTCTACAAACTAGCTCATAGATGAGTGAGTAAATCTTTGTTAAATGCAGTGTGGTTTCGAATATGAGCGATAATTTCGCGGAAGATAAAAACCTAATCTAGCAGATGGATCGATAAGATCATGACTGAATAGAAAGTGGACACGTTTTATTCCACTTAAACGGGCCATTTACTCCTGATTGATTGCTGACAATCTAACCTGACATTAAAACAATAAACAACTATTATCATGGTGGTTCCGTAATTGGGTAACATTGCAATCAAAGCTATTTACTTGGGATTAGTGTTTGTTCGAAACATTAACAATACAAGCATTCTCTACGAGGATTGCAAGACAAGTTCTCGAACTGAATATGAAGGTGGTAGAAATTTTCAATTACAGTTGGGGGATGTTTTGCAGAGAGAGAGAGAAAATGTATGGACTTAAAATTGAGAAGAATTTTGAGAAAAAATGTCTTTTATATTTATTAATTAACTTTTCAGACAACCCTGTTTTCATACTTAGAATTACTCACATAATTTTTTTTTTAGAAAATAATTTTGTTATATATTACTTTTCCGCCCAACCTATCTAATATGCGAGAAAAGTATTGGTTTACCTACAAAAAAGTTGAAATTTTACGTTTTTCATCAAGAACAACACGAAAAAATGTGTGTATGTCGTCGTCGACTACTTTTCGTTACATGTCTTGTTAGCACGATACAGCCTCCGGAGTGCAACAAATCACCAATTTTATGATTGCATGTTAAGGACATGTCACAGATGAACCCTATTGATTTTCAGCTCACCAGAGCCAATACAACAGGTGCTACAGTACTTTAAGTACGATATTTTTGTAATTTTTTGAGAAGTTTCAGTTTCTTAGCACGATACAGCCTCCGGAGTATATACAAATGTCCAATTTTATGATTGGATATTACTCAGAGCGTCTCACAGATGAACCCTATTGATTTTCAGCTCACTAGAGCCTATACAACTGGTGCTATGGTACTTGAAGTACGACATTTTGTCATTTTTTGAGAAATTTCAATTGTTAGCACGATACAGTCTCCAGAGTTCAACAAGTCACCAATTTTATAATTGAATATTATTCAGGACATCTCACTAATGAACTCTATTGATTTTCAGCTCACCAGAGCCAATACAACAGGTGCTACAGTATTTTAAGTACGATATTTTTGTCATTTTTGGAGAATTAGCACGATACAGCCTCCAAAGAGTATACGATTGATTTTTTGATTGAGTATTGTTCAAGGTGTCTCAAAGATGTACCCTATTGATTTTCAGTTGACTAGAGCGAGTACAGCGGGTCCTATAAATCCAGATGTTCGAATTTGGTTTTAATTACCAAATTCTCCCGTGATTCTATTTCACTTTCCCCTGTATAATAAAAGTCGAATATTATGCTCAAAATACATAACTAAATATATCCTTATTTTCAACAGTTAATATTTCTTTATTTCACTAAAAAAGTCATTTAAATTTACTAACACCTAAGAAAAACAGATAAATATCGTTTTCTGAAATTCTACTGAACATATCAAAGTCCCCGACATCTTATCTCTTCATAAAAACTCTCTTCCAAACTCTGTTATCTGTATCTACAAAACCGTTGAAAACCCCACAAAAAACATCTTCATATCTGCAACATTCACTTGTTGTTCGAACGTTACATTTTAAAATACTTTTATCCCATTGGCTAGTTTCTAATAGGTTACTCATTCCTCGATCCTACGTCATCAACCATATAAATACGAAAATAGCCTCATTTTTACTTCACTTCCCAGATAGCTTTCACACTTCTCAGACACCCTCTTTCATCATATCACATGCTACAACTTCGTAAAACCAGCCGGCGTTTTTAACCCGGGAACCATCATGTGTCCGCAATCTTTATTCTTTTAATAAACCAACATAGTATGTGCACAATACTTTCAGTTATCGCGAAAAGACAAGTGAATTCTTAATTGTCGAAGCAACAGTAAATAACTTATATTTCATGACAATATAAATCATAACGTGATAACAGTGTTTAATTTCATTCTACGGTTCATCGTTACTTCAGTGACAAACGGCCGTAGTGGTCCTTCGCAAAGCCAAAAATACATTCCCTCTAATTAACCCTAAGTAAAGGGGTTAAATTAGAACATGGTCCTGATTCGAGACCGGATAGAACCAGAAAATAGTGAAGCACAGTCCTAGCGAGAGCAGTGAAACAGCCCTTGGAGTCCAGAGAATATAGACCCTCAGCGTTCCCGAGAACTCTTCGAGAATTTCAGTCAGCAGAAAACAGACATTAGATAAGGTATTTATCGATAATAAAAGATTTTGTATATTTGCTTATCAACCAACGTAAAATTTTGTAAACATAGAATATAGTGTGATACGAAATTCAGTGATCTAACAATGCAAAAACATTTATCACATTTTACAATTTAAAATTACAGTCATGTATATTAATATTATAAGATAATATAGTTAAAACTGATGAATATTTTCATATATTTGCGTATCAAACGATGGAAAAATCTCATAAAATTAACATACAGTGGTAGACGAAAGTCTGCACTCAATCACTTTAAAATAATTAACATTGCTATGGATTTATAATAAAAGTCTTTGATATATTTTTTATGCAACATAAACTTTAAATAATTTCACCTTAATATTAATTTGGATTTATAATAACATTCTTTGACATTGTTTGTGTAGAATAAAATAGTATACAGGGTGATTTAAATGATTTCACCTTAATATTCATTTGGATTTATAATAACATTCCTTGATATTGGTTGTGTAAAATAAAATATTATACAGGGTGATTTAAAGAATTGCACAGTAACATTGATTTGGAACTATAATAACATTATTTGATATTTTTTATGTATTAATAATAAAACCGTTACACTAATGGACAAAGTGAATTGATATTTTGTATATAACATGCATTAAATGTAGAGTATCATTTTAACTTGCAACTAGTCGTAGAAAACTGAACAGGCACGGCTGGTAGCAAAAATATAAAACAAATATATTACGCTGATACAAAATAAGCATTGTTCAAACATAGCCATTAATTTGCATTTCATGTTAAATATAATAATACACGGCAGATTGTTACTGCCCATGTTAACCGTTTGACAGTTTGTAATAACATTTCAAAATGTACTGCCCAACAATTAAGAACATTCACGTCCGAAGCTAGATCTATCGTAAAGTCATTGTTAAATTTAAATATCAATAAGGAAGAGTATTTGATGCACTAATCGTTCACATATTAAAAACAAAGTTAGATTATAATACAAAAAGATCTCTTGAAGAAAAAGAGACTCATCAAAATTTAATTGCTAGTGATACTTTTTTTGATTTCTTGAAAAAAAAAATGTACAGTCTTGGAAAACTTCTTAACCCAAGATCCCAAACCCTAACCATTCACCATCAATGCAAATCTCCAGAATATTATCGTCAAGAAACGTACTGTTCTGGACAAGACTCATTCACAATACCTTACGGATAACCTCTCTCATACTCATTATACTCATTCTTTTGGTGTGACCACACCACTTTCAAATCACAACTTACCCTCAAAAACACTCTTAATTCACAAAACATTCTTGCTCATAATTCATTATCAAACTAACACTTACACTCGAATAAACGATTCACTTGTACTCAACGCCCTTACAGTGCAGAATAGCACTCACTCATCATTGCTTAAACTCTTTCTCGTCAAGAAAACAATCCTTTAGTCCTCTGGAAGAGGACAGTGATACTTATATACTTGAAACTATGTGAAAAACTTAAACTTATACTTGAACATTGAGAAACAAATACTTTAACACTTAAAACCCTGGACGATTAACAAAAAAAAAAAGCTTAGACACTTTGACATGAACATTACTCTTATGTGAATACCTGGATAAAGGTATTGAAATGAAGAAGAATATACTTGGTTGAAAAGATGAATATACTTGGTTAAAGATGAAGATACTTGGTTGAAAAAGGAGATACTTGATTGAAAAGATGAAGATACTTGGTTGAAAAGATGAAGATACTTGGTTGAAAAGATGAAGAAACTTGGTTGAAAAGATGAAGAAACTTGGTTGAAAAGATGAAGAAACTTGGTTGAAAATATGAAGATACTTGGTTGAAAAGATGAAGAAACTTGGTTGAAAAGATGAAGAAACTTGGTTGAAAATGAAGATACTTGGTTGAAAAGATGAATATACTTGGTTAAAGATGAAGATACTTGGTTGAAAAAGAAGATACTTGGTTGAAAAGATGAAGAAACTTGGTTGAAAAGATGAAGAAACTTGGTTGAAGAAGATGCATGGTTGAAGAAGATGACACTTGGATAATATAAACACTTGGGTGACGTTTAGAAGAAAACGGCATCCCCCCTTACTCATATGTTACTTAACCAATCACATTGACGACACTTTGAATTTAAAACGACTTGACAAAAACATTGTATACATATCTTACCCTCCTTTTCTTGGCGAGAACAGAAATAACTCCTTTACATTAATTAAAACATTTTAAAAACTCATTCTTACCCGCAAAAGAGTCGGGTCCCCTCAACACAAACATTAATCATAAAAACATATACAAAAACAATCTCAAAAGAGTTAGAAAAAACTCTTTCATCATACTTAAACACTCGTGGTCACTACCTTACATTTACTTTTATGCTAACTCACACATGAATTATTACTTGCACTCGCATACAATTGCACCTTAATCAAACTCATACTCATTCTCATATTGGCACTCAAAGCTCACATTCATAATACTTTTACACTTATTCGTACATACTCGTATTTACATTTGCATTCATATTCATTCATACTTACTCACTTGTTGTTGCACGCATTCGTACTTGCTCTAGTCTCATGAGCATACTCTCTTACATTTCTCTCATTATCTCATTAAACACTGGGAAGTCCGAGGTTCCTGGACCGTTACTCGTAAAACAAACTGGTACCACACTTGTCGAAATAGAATCGACTTAAACATTCTCTTTCGTTTCTCTCATTATCTCATTAAACACTGGGAAGTCCGAGGTTCCTGGACCGTTACTCGTAAAACAAACTGGTACCACACTTGTCGAAAAAGAATCGACTTAAACATTCTCTTTCGTTTCTCATTATCTCATTAAACACTGGGAAGTCCGAGGTTCCTGGACCGTTACTCGTAAAACAAACTGGTACCACACTTGTCGAACTAGAATTGACGTAAACATTCTCGTTCTTTTACTTCATTTACATATTCTTTCATGTGAATACCTGGACAAAGGTATTATTCTTTCATGTGAATACCTGGACAAAGGTATTATTCTTTTATGTGAATACCTGGACAAAGGTATTATTCTTTTATGTGAATACCTGGACAAAGGTATTATTCTTTTATGTGAATACCTGGACAAAGGTATTATTATCTTCCTATCGTTTACAACTCTAGTCCATTTCTAGAGTATATTGCTTACATTCTTATCGTTTACAACT
Organism: Galeruca laticollis; assembly: GCA_963921935.1. Classification (NCBI taxonomy): domain Eukaryota; kingdom Metazoa; phylum Arthropoda; class Insecta; order Coleoptera; family Chrysomelidae; genus Galeruca; species Galeruca laticollis. The sequence continues at coordinate 240,569,639 of OY998177.1, read as the reverse complement.
CTAGTCCATTTCTAGAGTATATTGCTTACATTCTTATCGTTTACAACTCTAGTCCATTTCTAGAGTATATTGCTTACATTCTTATCGTTTACAACTCTAGTCCATTTCTAGAGTATATTGCTAACCTTCTTATCGTTTACAACTCTAGTCCATTTCTAGAGTATATTGCTTACACTCTTATCGTTTACAACTCTAGTCCATTTCTAGAGTATATTGCTTACCTTCTTATCGTTTACAACTCTAGTCCATTTCTAGAGTATATTGCTTACATTCTTATCGTTTACAACTCTAGTCCATTTCTAGAGTATATTGCTTACCTTCTTATCGTTTACAACTCTAGTCCATTTCTAGAGTATATTGCTTACCTTCTTATCGTTTACAACTCTAGTCCATTTCTAGAGTATATTGCTTACACTCTTATCGTTTACAACTCTAGTCCATTTATAGAGTATATTGCTACATTCTTATCGTTTACAACTCTAGTCCATTTCTAGAGTATATTGCTTACATTCTTATCGTTTACAACTCTAGTCCATTTCTAGAGTATATTGCTTACACTCTTATCGTTTAAAACTCTAGTCCATTTCTAGAGTATATTGCTTACATTCGTTACACTCATGACGTTAGAGTCCTTACAACACTCTAACCTCAACTCTTATTCATTCGTTACATTCATGACGTTAGAGTCCTTACAACACTCTAACCTCAAACCTTATTCATTCGTTACATTCATGACGTTAGAGTCCTTACAACACTCTAACCTCAAATCTTATTCATTCATTACATTCATGACGTTAGAGTCCTTACAACACTCTGACACCAACATTAGGTTACTTTACAACCCATATACACCTATTTACATAGTTACTCTCAAAATTATTCACTTTCATTCACAAACCTGCATCAACACTGTACACACACTCACGCTCCATACCCTTTCACTAACATCAGCATTCGATATCTGAGAGCAGCCATCTCTCACCTCTCTTCCATTCTTCCCGCGCCCCCAATATGTTCGAATTTGGTTTTAATTACCAAATTCTCCCGTGATTCTATTTCACTTTCCCCTGTATAATAAAAGTCGAATATTATGCTCAAAATACATAACTAAATATATCCTTATTTTCAACAGTTAATATTTCTTTATTTCACTAAAAAAGTCATTTAAATTTACTAACACCTAAGAAAAACAGATAAATATCGTTTTCTGAAATTCTACTGAACATATCAAAGTCCCCGACATCTTATCTCTTCATAAAAACTCTCTTCCAAACTCTGTTATCTGTATCTACAAAACCGTTGAAAACCCCACAAAAAACATCTTCATATCTGCAACATTCACTTGTTGTTCGAACGTTACATTTTAAAATACTTTTATCCCATTGGCTAGTTTCTAATAGGTTACTCATTCCTCGATCCTACGTCATCAACCATATAAATACGAAAATAGCCTCATTTTTACTTCACTTCCCAGATAGCTTTCACACTTCTCAGACACCCTCTTTCATCATATCACATGCTACAACTTCGTAAAACCAGCCGGCGTTTTTAACCCGGGAACCATCATGTGTCCGCAATCTTTATTCTTTTAATAAACCAACATAGTATGTGCACAATACTTTCAGTTATCGCGAAAAGACAAGTGAATTCTTAATTGTCGAAGCAACAGTAAATAACTTATATTTCATGACAATATAAATCATAACGTGATAACAGTGTTTAATTTCATTCTACGGTTCATCGTTACTTCAGTGACAAACGGCCGTAGTGGTCCTTCGCAAAGCCAAAAATACATTCCCTCTAATTAACCCTAAGTAAAGGGGTTAAATTAGAACACCAGATATACTAAACTTTTGGTTATTTTTGGTTTGTGAGCACGATATACATCCCCCGAAGTGTATACAAGTAACAATTTAATGATAGAATATTGTTCAGGGCCACAGATGAAAAAAAGTTAGTTTCAATCTTTAAAACCGTTTATTTTTTAATAGCATAGGACATCTATCAAAATCTAACAAAACATAATTTAATAGCTGTTTTAAAATACTATTTAAAATATATTTTCCGTTAAAAACGAAAGTAAAATGACCGTCCATGTACAATGTTTCCATTTTTTCTTGTTTCGCAAGGAGTTAATGTAATTTATAGTAAAAGCATAAAAAACTGAAGTGATATGGTTTTCAGCCTCAATTTGTAGTAAGTATCCTTGGTGCGCTGTCTTGAAAGCTCAAATACAAAACCGCAAATTGAAAATGGTTGGTGAAACTAAATAAATCTTTCGCTGGAAACCTTTATGATCACAAAACTTGCTACAACAATAATAATATTAAGTGTTCGTATTTTGAAGAATTTATTTCACCTCGTGAATAGTTCAGTCACTTTGTACAGGATAATTCAATAGGAACAGGAAAAAAAGGTAAACGTACATTTTGATAGATTATGTTTGAATTTCTTAAAACGAGTTACAGTTCTAGAAACTTTGAACATAATAATTATGTATGTTGGGAGATGAATAAAAGTCTATAGATCAGTTTTAGATGATTCTATTACAGTAGACAACACAAACTCATATTTACATAGGAGGAAAAACGTATAAAACACAAGTAACTAAAACTGACAATTCTCATTATTTTATCTGACAAAATTAATTTTTCAACAACTACATTAGCAACCGCCAACTAAAACGACAGAACGACACAAAGAGACAGAATAGGACAAAATGTGACGATCAACACCTTTAATTTCGAAAGAGTACAACGTTTTAAGTACCTGGGGGCCGTAATCACAGCGGACAACGATGTTACCGAAGAAATAAAAGACAGAATCCAATCTGCAAACCGCTGTCTATTTGCACTGAATCAGCTCATAAAATCAAAAAATCTCACAAGAAGTTCAAAGATCAAAATCTATAAATCCATCGTCAGACCTGTAATAACATACGGATGCGAAACGTGGACCATGACCAAAGCAAACGAAGAAAAGCTCAGACGCTTTGAACGAAAAATACTTAGAAAAATTTTCGGACCTCACCATGACATCACCACAAACCAGTATAAGATCAGAACCAATATCGAATTAAAAGCACTCTACAACGACGCCGATATTGTCCAAGAAATTAAATCACAGCGACTAAGATGGCAGGCCACGTGCACAGACTGAATAACGAAAGACTTGTAAAACTGGTATGGGAGGAGATTCCCACGGGCAAAAGACCACTCGGACGTCCCAGAATGCGATGGAGAGATAACATCCAAGCAGATCTCCGGAAAATGAACATTCCATTTGACCCTAGGTTGATGGAAGACCGAACAAATTGGAAAAAAGTTGTACAGTCAGCCAAGACCCACCCAGGGTTGTAGCGCTACGTGATGATGATGATGAACTAAAATATCGAGTCAAACTCGATTCAATAATAGTTTTAGGGAAGCAACAACAGATGCAACGTCAGCATATATATAAATACATATATAATAAGCAACGAATAGATTAGTGGGTATTGCACGCAAATAGAAGAAGCGGCTACTGAAAAGAGAGGTAACCGCAGACATGCATGTTTCTGGCTCATTAGCCGTCATCGGTACGGTACAACCAAGAAAAGATGTGAAACATGGGAGCAAAGGTGTTGAATGAAACATGAGAAAATATAACAGAATTCAGCAGGATAGTCAAACACAACATGTGTGTCAGTAATATTAGAAGATCTCGAATATTCGAGACAACAACCAACATAGACACGGAGGTGGATATAACACTCCCGTCTGAAACTTCCGACCCAGATTAATGAAATAATAACAAGATATACGAATAGTGCGTGACATATGAACAATAAGCAACGAATAGATTAGTGGGTATTGCATTGCATAATCTATTCGTTGCTTATTGTTCATATGTCACGCACTATTCGTAGATATTGTTATTATATATATATATATATATATATATATATATATATATATATATATATATATATTAATACACATCCTCTATTTGAAATTTAAAGAATAAGTAAAACATAAGGAAATTTATTTAATTTTAGTTGTCATACTCTCGATACACACTGTACTCTACGTAAATTCCTAAATTTTGAAAGATTCTGTAGAAATATCAAACATGACATTTCATAATTTCGATGACATTTGAGTAGAATATATCTAATGATAGATAGAACATAATAGGATTTGGAGAAAATATTTGAAATTGTAAAATATAGAGGTCTCTGCTAGCAAGATTGCAAATGTAATAAAAGAATTTCAAAATCTCACTTGGTTATTGAAAATTATAGATTAGTAATTTTTTTAAAAAACAAGAAAAATCGGTAACCAACAGAAAGGAGAATTATTAATTTTGTAAAAATTTAGTCAGTAGCTTTTTATCCTTTGAAGAGACAACATCAGAATAAGAGTTGTCTCGAATTTTTTTGGTAGATTGCATAAATTGCATATCATACAATCAGATAAATAACCCATATAATAAATTCAGTGCGTACATAATTCGGAAAAGAATTGTATCGTAAAAGTGTATGTGGTTCCAGTTTTTCTAAATCGTATATATTTAGAAAGTTGCAGTATTCTAAATACGTTAGAATAAGTACGAGATTTCCTGATCCATTGGGTGAGTCCTTTCCAGTTTTAAATTTATTTCTCGAGAAATATCAGGCCTTAAATTCTACACAGTTAAAAGATGCATCTATATAAAAAATTTATGAAATATACCAAATTTATTGATACATATCATTTACATCATCAAGTGAATAGACAATTTGAGCAGAAATTTCGTTATTTGACATTGATACACGTCAAGTGTAAATTACACAAATTGAACGTTTGATAATAATAATTAATTAGGTTAAATTTTAGCATAGTTGTATTCTAATTTTAAGTTTTTTGTAGAGATTACGACTGTTGTTCTTTTATCATAATTTTTGGGAATAACAATTTTGTTAATTTTGCGTATCTGATAGTATAATATATAATTTTGATTCTAACTACCTGTAGTATTCATTCAGTATCCAATCTCATTGAACTTATCATTTTACATTCATAAAATTCTCAATTTAATCAGTGACATTTGGTTGAAATTTTTAGTGACAGTAAATTAGTTAATGTCATAAAATAATTAAAGGGCCTTTTATTATATTGAATTAACAGTTATTTGAGAGTGTGATAATAGTGAAACATTTAATTTGGAAATATCTTAAAAAACAAATAAATTTGAAGAATTATTTTTGAACAATTTTGATCTCACCCTGAGATAGGAGTAATAAGTTGATTATAGATAAATTCATCTTTATATTGATATTTATTGGCGCCAGGCATATTTAATTTGACAATTACTGTCAAATTTGAAATTCAATACGTACTTAAGTGGTATGCACAATAATTGTCGCTGCGACAAGATAGTATAATTTATTTCCATATCGTAGGGCAATTATATCTAAAGAATTGAAATATTACAAATTGTCTCCAAACGTGGGATATTATATTGAAAGGTTTGAAAATATAACAATATATATATATATATATATATATATACATATATATATATATATATATATATATAACAATATATATATATATATATATATATATATATATATATATATATATATATATATATATATATATATAAATTTGGATTTTCTACTACACCTGTTTTAGTCGAAATTTCAATAATTTCGACTTATTGGCCTGACCGTTCTTCGAAGGGCAAAACAACTACATTCCTGGCTAATACCACGCAGAATATTGAATTACATCCCCTTCGAAAAACGTGACGTCGATCGGCCATTTTGCCGATACGGACATCTGTGGTGATTGGTTATTGAAATTTCGACTAAAACAGGTGTAGTAGAAAATCGAAATTTATGTTTCATATAGCACCTCGTATTTTATGAAATTATATTCATTTTTATATATATATATATATATATATATATATATATATATATAGTGTGCGGCATATACGAAAAAGCTTTATTTAGATAAAATTTAAGCCATATATAGGCCATATTTTGAAAATATTTTCAAATATACAGAGCCACCCATATTGGCAGGATGAACCTAACTTATTTTTTTTAAATGGAACACCCTGTATATTTACACATTTTTTGTTCCGCTCGATTTTCTTGTTTGTGCGATATGAGGTATTGCAATGTTATACGAGGTAATTTGAAATATATAAGCACTTTTTTAGTAATTTCCTAGTAACATCAATACCCTGTACCATTGTATAGATTTGATATCAAGAAATCCATTTACGATTAAACGATTTTTGACATAGTTTACTAGTATAGAGAAAAGTTTTGAAGCAACACTAGCTGTTTTAGAAATCCCAAATAAAAAGAGTAAATTGTATATTATCACAGTGTACAGAACACCAAATAGTGATATAGATATATTTTTTTATAAAATTTATGATCTGATGTGGAAAATCTTCACGACAACACAATACTACAATCTATGTGGTGATATTAATATAGACTCTTTAACAAACAACTTAGAAGCGAGAAAAATTAAAAATATATTCTTTGAATTTGACATGAAAAATATTATAACTGAGCCTACACGTATTAATAGAAGTATAGATGCGGTGTACACAAATCTCCAGCCAACTGATTGTTATGTTAAAGATACACATCTTTCAGATCATAAATTTCAAACTTGTACATTTGTATTAGCAACAGCACATAATTGTAGTGTAGAAACTATTTATAAACGTAACTACTCAGATGATAACTTGATAACTTTCAGAGAACTGTTGATGAATGAAAAATGGGAGGATGTATATACAGCTGATGATGTGAATGAAGGATATAATATTTTCAATACAACCCTACTGTACTATTACAACATTGCTTTTCCACTGAATAAAAACAAGTAGAAGTAATAGGGAGAAACCGTGGATTAATAAAGAAATCAAGGAATTGCATCAAATGGTATGTGATATGTATAAAATAGCAAAATATTCAGCAAACGAGATAATAAAAAACAGATATAAACAACTCAAATATGTTTATGAAGAACTGGTGAAAAAAACTAAAGCAGAATACAACAACGAAAAAATATTGAATGCAAATAATATAAGCGAGGAGAGTTGGAAAATTATTAATGAAACAAGGAATAATGCAAAAACTAATAACAAAATTGAGCTCACTATCAATAATAATCATACCACAGATAAATATGACATTGGCAACCACTTCAATGATTTTTTCATGGGAATTGAAAAAACAGATCCAATAGCAAATAATCTGAAGTTATCCCCCTTATCAAATACCACACTATTCTTGTACCCAACAACTTATATAGAAGTTCAGGATGTCATTACCAAAACAACAAAAACCTGGTATGGATGAAATCCACGGTAAGGCTCTAAGAACTGTCCGTGATGTGATATGCTATCCACTATCTCACATAATAGATAAGTCGTTTGTTGATGGAACATACCTGGAAGCACTAAAAATATCAAAATCGGTACCTATATATAAAAAAAGGGATCTAAAAACGAAGTGGCCAACTACCGTACTTACAATCTCAGGTTGCGAAAATTATCGATTTTAGCTATTATCTGAGACTGGTTAATTTTGTTGAATATCACAAACTTATTCCTAGCTGCCAACACGGCTTCAGACAAAAAATATCAACTTCAACTGCAATAAATGAACTCTGCCAAGACATATATTTGCACCTTAACAACAAACTATTTCCAGTTGTTCTGTTTTTTGACCTAAGCAGAGCGTTCGATCCAGTGAACCATAATTTACTGTTGGAAAAACTGCACCGAATTGGAATTAGAGGAGTTGCAAATGATTTGGTGGCATCATACCTAAAAAACAGATCTCAGATAGTCGTTATTGACTTTGTGAAATCGCGACCTGCTTCTGTTTCAATGGGGGTTCCTCAGGGCTCAACTTTGGCTCCACTTTTCTTCATAATATTTATGAGTGACACAGAACTCTCAAGTGTGGTTCAGCAGAAAACGATCATCTATGCAGATGATACTAGTAAAATAGTGGCACAGAATAAGCTTCCGCTCTCTATAAAAACAGCAAACTCAGCTGCAGAGGAATTCGCCAGATGGTGTGAAAATAGTGGTTTAGCAATTAACATCAGTAAAACAGTCTTCATGGTCTTCCAACAAAAAAACATTTCTTATGACTATTGCCCCCTAATAAGGGTTAAAAACAAATCCATAGAGCAAGTGAATATGTTGAAGTATCTAGGCCTGACTATAGATCAAAAATTAATATGGGAGACACACATAGAAACCCTCGTTAGAAAAATGAGCTGTATGTGTTTTGTAATAAAGCAAATACGTGGAACAGTCTCACTACATGTGCTTAAGCTGATCTACTATGGACTTGTACAATCCATCCTATCATATGGACTACCTTTCTGGGGGAACTCAGTCCATACAATAAAAGTTTTTAAGCAACAAAAAAAAGTGATAAGATGTTTAGTAGGACTACATTATAAAGAATCTTGTAAGAGCACATTCACTGAATTAGCTGACTTTACCCAGCTTATACATTTACATAATAACCATGAATGTAAAAAAAATGAAACACACTACACCAAAAATAATTTGATTCACAACTATAATACTAGAAGAGGTAATGAACTACGACTACCCTACTCTCGTCTGGCTCTGGGACAAGACTCTGCTAGTTATCAAGGTATCATCTGCTACAACCATGCACTCAAATTATTTGGACACACATGTAGCTTAGTAAGCTTCAAGTCAGCTTTATACAATCATCTCATCCAAAATGCTTTTTACTCTGTCGAGGAATTTTTATTATCATAATGACTTTCTGATTTATCTACATAAATAAATGGTGGTTCCAAAAAAAAGTTTATATTACTTATGTATATATTTGAAATGCGTTTTTTCCAGTGTAACGTACGCCGCACATGCAAGCACTCGCATTGGTTGACACGAGCCTCGTGCGAGTGTTATATTTTCAAACCTATTGCATTATATACAATACCGCATTCGCTTTCACTTGTTAACGCAGTAACGTACATGTGCGTGAACGTGAACCTCAACCGATGTGACACTTGTAGTTGATCCACAGTTTTCGAGTGGCAGTGAAGGGTGGAAGAAGAACTAATTGAAGCTGTCCGCAGCGAAAAATGTCTGTACGACTTTAAACACCCCGATTAATATAATTAAAAAGCGAATAACACCGTACTCAGAAGAAATAGTTGGAGAATACCAAAGTGGATTCAGAAGGTAACGATCAACAACAGACCAACTTTTTACGTTAAGACAACTGTTAGAAAAATGCTGGGAATTTAATAGAGACCTACACAATTTATTCGTAGACTTTAAACAAGCGTATGATAGCATCATCAGAGCAAGCTTATGGACAGCACTAGAAGAACTTGGAATACCCGGCAAACTTATAAGAATGATAAAAGCATGTGTTGAAGGATCATACAGTTCAAGTAAAATAAAAGGTCAATACAGCGAAACCATTGAAATAACAACTGGACTTAAACAAGGGGATGCACTGTCACCGGCTCTATTTAACATAGCCTTGGAGAAGGTAGTAAGACGAACCGAACTAACTACGAACATATTCGGCCATAATGGACCCTGCCTGATTCTAGCTTAGGCAGATGATCTAGATGTTGTAGGAAGAAGTACAGTTAACGTGAAGGAAGCCTTTATAAAACTAGAAAAAGAGGCAAAGAAAATGGGACTGAAAGTCAATGAGGAAAAAACTAAGTATATGCATATGACACGAAACGTAGGACGAGATCGAATACGTCAAAATGTTACTATGGACAAATACAACTTCGAACATGTACAGACTTTTCAATATCTAGGAGCTCTAATAACATCAGATAATAACGTTAAAGTAGAAATTGAACAGCGTATACTTCAAGGAAATAAATGCTATTATGCAACCCAACAATTATTAAGATCAAGGACTCTAACAAGGCAAACAAAAATAAACATATATAAAACTATTATAAGACCAGTTGTAACATACGGCAGCGAAACATGGACCATGACGGTACAAGACACGCTACTACTCAATTGTTTCGAAAGAAATATCCTTAGGAAAATATACGGAGGAGTCTGGGATCAACAAACAGTGCGGTATAGGAGGCGCACGAACAATGAGGTTTATGAACTATATAATAGCCCAAGTATAGTACAAGAAATTGAATCCAACAGATTAAGATGGCTGGGACATGTCCATAGGAGTAATGACTCAAGGCTAATTAAAATGGTCTGGGAAGAAGCCCCTAACAACAAAAGACCACTTGGGCGCCCAAAACTTCGATGGCGTGATAATATACGCAAGGACCTGCAAACTTTGGGAGTCCTTAACTGGGAAGAAAGTACTCAGGATCGACATGAATGGAGGAGAATTGTTGAGGCGGCCAAGACCCACCCCGGCTTGTAGAGCCATGGATGGATGGATGGATTATTGCCGAATTAAATATAAAGATATAATCTAGAAAAGAATAGCAGAGGCTCTAAATTTGAAAGATGGTAAGTAATCATTTTATTATGCTGAAAATTACATAAATTCATCTGAAAATAAAAGAAACAAACATAAAAATTATTGCTACTAAGTACATTTTAATGACTCTACCTTAAACAGCAAACAGCTTTTTTTAATAATTAAAAAATAAAAGAAAAATAGTTCCTAATAGCCACCCATTGAGTACATTTTAACGATAAACAGCTTTTTTCAATAATTCCCCCTCTCTACACTCTGCTTTTGCCAGTGCAGTCGTCCTTCTATGGAATTGGTCTCTTATGTGAAATGCCCTTTCTGAAGAACGTCCTCTTGTTCGAGGTAACGGCACTAGTTGATGTTTGTTGGGTAATATCTCGACATCATCATCAATATTATTAGCTATTGTTTGTGTGCGTAAATAATTGTGTAATACACAACTTGCCATAACAATTTTGTCCACTGTTGCAACTTTCATTTCAAATGGCCGTAGGTATATTCGAAAACGAGAAGCCAGTATGCCGAATGCACATTCAACAGTTTGTCTTGCTCTCGAGAGTCTGTAGTTAGAAACTTTGTTTCTATAATTATTTATTATCTGTTTATAAGGATAAGGTCTCATGAGATTTTCCATTAGAGGAAACGCCGCGTCACCAACAAAAACATACGACACAACTATGTCGTCTCGACCAGGAAGAGCTTTGGGCTCTGGTAAATGTAACTGTTGATTTACTATTTTTCGTTTTAAAATACTATTGTCAAATATACTTCCGTCTGAAAATCTACCATTAGCACCGACATCTATAAATACAAATTTATAATGAGCATCTACTACCGCCATCAGTACAATGGACTGATATTGTTTATAATTAAATAATGAGGAGCCGCTATTGATCGGTTTTTTAATCATAACATGTTTGCCATCGATGGCACCCACAGTATTAGGCATTTGCCAATGTTTCTCAAAATCAGCGGCATTCTGTTTCCAAAAGTCCGTAGTAGGTTGTGGCATATAAGTGGGTTGCATTACTTTCCAAATTGCCATGGCCACCTTGACAACAATATTTGACAGTGTTCTCTCTCCAATTCGGTAGCTGTAAGCAATACTCCGGTATGAGTTCCCAGTCGCAATGAATCTGAAATGTAACGCAAAAATAATAATAGCTATTTTAATGCTGTCAACTATTGTGCAATTGCGTAAACACTAATTTTATTTACAGGACATGGCGCTAAAAAAAGTTGGGAAAAACTCCGTAACAACCATAGAGATGTTCTTCGTCGCCAAAAAAATGCCAAACCTAAAAATGGATCAGGGGTTGTGAACATCAAACCATGGCGTTTCCAAGATCAAATGGAATTCTTAATTCCATATATGTCAAATAGGGCGAGCAATACCAACATTGAGAATAATACTGAAGAAGATATAGACGATAATAATGTCGCATCGCAAGGTCAACAAAATACCGAAGAAACTGAAGCTGAAGATAATAATGAAGAAACTCAAATCTATACTCAAGACACTGATCAACCACGTAAGCAAGTAGAAGCAGAAACACCAGCAAGACGACGACGTAAACGGGATACATTAACTAACTTATTACAGAAATCAGTTGAAGAACACGAAGAAAGAGTTGCCAAAAGGCAAAAACAACGTGAACATTTAATGAATACAACAAACGATGTTAGTATTAGCAATGTGAAAAACGATCCACTGCTTCATTTTTTTAAGAGCATGTACGAGACTACAAAATTATTACCACCAAACTCTCAACATACAATTAAAAATGGCGTATTTGGTATCGTATCACAAGAAGAAGCAAAAACCTTTTCACACACACAATATCCATCTCGTCCGAATTCTACTGCTGCATCGTATTATTCCAGTTACAGTCCATCTCCTGCCCCACTGCTCACGTATCAGATACCTCCCATGCACTAAATCAACCGCCAACAGATGTGGGAAATGAAAGAGGATCCAGTGAATATGATTTCCTAGACTTAAATTAAATTTAAGAAACTTTTTGATTTTTTAACACACAATTAAACAATAAAATTTTTCTAGAAAGTAATTAATCCACTTACCTTAAAAAACCGGCTAACTTCTCTTCAGAGCTAATGCGTTCATGACCACCGCAACCCTCATCTTCTAAGTGTGTTGCAATTAACTCATGCACTTCTTTAAATTCATCCCTGGATAAGCGAAAATAGTTTTCGAATTTTTCTTCTGAAAATTCAGAAGTCAACCCAAATTCTCCATGTGATTTCCTTTTTTTTAAGTTTGCACTTTTCCAGTTTTTCTTGCATTCCTGCATCACTGAGACTCTATATAAAAATTCATTATCCGCGTCCGATTCGGAACTCATATCGATGAGGTCCATCGCAACACTGGCAGCACGTGAGAGTGTGAACAAATGCGGTAAACGAGTGCCCGCCAATGTGAGTGCGAGTGCAAGTGCGAGTGCTTGCATGTGCGGCGGGCGTAAGCATTGTGTCTCCTGGAATACTTTATCTGTTTTATCTGTTTAATTGTATTTTGTACATATCCTTAGTGGTATTTTTGTAAGTACTCACGTATATGTTTTGTTTTTACTGATGTTTGTTGGGTGTATATACCATAGGAAAATTAAATAATTAATAAATATATAAAAAAAACAATAATAATAACAGTGTTTTTAAATGAAACTCAAGGTCTCTAGTTAATTCCACAATATAATACAAGTTATTGAAAATTCTAAAAAATTGACAATTGTTTCGATAAATCAATATCGAAACAATTGTCAATTTTTTAGAATTTTCAATAACTTGTATTATATTGTGGAATTAACTAGAGACCTTGAGTTTCATTTAAAAACACTAATATGAGCATATTCCACGAAGTAAGGGTCGAGACAGTCAATTTCAATAATAATAACAATAATCAAATTTTACATATATTTTCAACTGTTTGTGTCTGTACATAGGTTAGTATCCTTGACTAGTCTGACAAAATTTTATAAATGTATGTAAATGCAGTTGTAGAATTTTCAATGATGAATAAATTTCTTTCTTTCTTTCATATCGGTGATCGTTTTTACCAGCGTTAAAATATCTACTTAAACTACGATTCAAGTCGAACTCGCTCTTTTTGATTCATTCTTCGCCAAGAAGCAATTTAACATTCAGTTTCTCAATAATTTTGTGTGTGATTTTTAATTTTACTCGCTGGTAAGTTCTCTATCTATATATTTTCAAATTGTAATTGTGTGCTTACAAATCATTCTATTTCGATTTTTCAATTTAGTTGAAATATTTCGTTTAAAAAAAACAATGTTTTTGGTATGGCGTTTTCAGTTTTTCTTCGCCGTTCCCTTTAAAAAAAATCTGGTGGCGTCCAAAGTTATTTTATGAAGTGAATTGATAACAGATTCTCAATATTGTTATTATCCACCGATTTAAATTTGCTTTTTCTGATTATTTTGGGAACAGGACGGATAAGAATGAACAGTTTTCTGTGGTTTTATTTTGAAAATTAAATTAAATTTTTATATGTATTGGAGTATAAGCTCTTCATCTGTTGATTTTATTCCTCCTTTTCAATTATCAACTTTCTACTGTTTCTCCTGTTTTTTTATTTGTTTCCCTACAGCTCTGCAGCCTGTACGGACATCTACGCACCTTTACGGACGTTACGGACTTCACACAATCCACTCTACCGGACCATATAGCTTCCGAGTCCAGATACCGACGGCTCAAGAACAGTGAATACTGTTGCGAGCTGTACGTCCCGATTCTTCCCAAGATTTGTCCCTAACTTATTTTTGGTAGATATAAAATACTGAGTTGGACATTTTTATTATATAACTGATATTTATTCGTATTTGTATTGAGAATATACGGTGTATGTAAATTTATTTTTGTGTGTCAAATAAATCCATTTGTCCCGAAATTTTGTTTGTTGATTCACCTTATCCCAATTGAGGTAATAAAAAATAGTGTAACTAAGGCCGGGTAACTTAGGATTGTGACAACAATATGCCGATTCCAGTGAAAAAAGTTAACTTGGAAGAAACACATACAAGCTAAAAAAACACAACCCAAGTTAAAGCTTCAAAATATAAACTGACTAATCGGCAGACGTTCGCAGTTAACAATGGAAAATAAGATACTCATGTACAAAACCATTCTAAAACCAATATGGACAAATGGGGATGCAGTAAGCCATCGAACACTAAGATACTGCTCTTAGTGCGAAACCACCAAAATCCACTAATATCTAACCTTTACCCTGATCTAATAGAACAGAGAAGATTGAAAAGACGCTGGCCAGAAGACCTCATAGAGTGATCTACGGAGACCCATCAGTGGATGGTGCCCGCCTCAAGTCATTTAGCAAGAAACCATATCATTTACTTATTACTGTCTATTTATTGAGAAGATTGTAAATTTGCAATTGAATTTAAAAAAACCTGAAAAGAATGAGGACGTACAAAATTTTGGACTAAAAATCCTTTATGCGCGTAGTATTTCATTTTAAAAATGAATATGTCAAACGACCCGAATAATGTTATTAAAAATTCAACGAGCGAAGGAAGAGGAAATTGTTGTTTGATGTCCTGAAACCACATCCATGAGGGATGTTTCCATCCAGGGGTGGAGAAGTTACATTCTTGGAAGATGCAACGTATCAAAAAATATAATACAGTATTATCATGCTTATAAGTTGTAGTAAAAACATAAGTCTTTCGTTTTCGAACTTTTAATTCCATATTAAATAAACGAGGTTCACTCTGTATGAAACCCGCAGAGGTGAAAAGTAAAGACTATGGTTTGCATTACGTATTTTATGGATATATCGGCTTACATAATAACAACGAGAGTAATAATACGTCAACCGGTTTTTCAACGATATTTTTTTAAGTGACTCTACATTCAGGGAGGTCTTTCATTTTAAAGTTCGCTTGTACGGTGTGATCGTGTTCGATTGTAATTGCTTTTTAGACTCTATTTACGACTGAAAAAATTAATCGAAACATACATTATACGAGAGAAGTTTTCGAAAATATTTTGTTATTTGAAAAGAATACATACGTTTTCACAAACATTACATGATAGCAGCTTTCTTAATAAAAACAATTTTTTGAGTAACACATAGAAATCCAGAGGCGACTTGTGCTCAGTAGTTAACAATCCGCAATTTTAACAGGGACAACCTGTATAATATTAATATTCGAAAAATAAATTTTTCAATCCATTTACCAATGAAAACGTACTCTTGTTTGCAATAGATTGAATGAACGGTTTTAGGAACAGTAAAATTTTTAGAAAGGAGTATAATGTAAAGTTCTTTTATGAGGTTTAATTCTCCCAGAAAAGAGTAAAGCATACAATCTCTTACTTCTCACAAGTTAACAGAAGCCTAACCTTGCATCAAATACATATTTGCATATTCATCAAAAGGTAAATTGTGCCATATTAACATTCAAGTACACTAATAAAGATAATTATTGATATCAGTCTCGAAAAGTTTGTCAACAAAGTGACATATACGAAGTAGCCTGTTAACTCGATCTAAATAAAGAATACATGCGTTTTTCTATATTTAACAGCAGCCTTTTTGAAGGTGGAAATAGACTAAGCAAACATTGTTCTGCAACAGTTGAACAACAGTCGAACACCACACGATTTAGCACAAATATTTCGTTTTCCTATAGTGACTAAAATAAGATATCCATTGAATTGTATATGTTAATAAATAGATGAAAAACCAGACATGTATAAGTACATATTTTATTAAAAGAATTGTAGTGATCCCTAAAAGACATTAAAGACAAAAGGACACTACCTTAGAAATAATAATAATATTTAATCTAATATTAATTATAGTATTTAAGGAGCATCGGCCGACCATACTCAATGTCATTTACCAAGGAAAGATTGTTTTTGTTATTTTATAAACAGACATGTATAGTTTACATACCGAGGTCGGCTGTGCAGAAAAACACAACTATGTTTCCTATATAATGGATGTGAACGAACCAGGATGAGATTATTATTATTGTTATTAATACTTTGAATAAGTCGTTTGATATTTATAGTAGTGTATTTTTAAATGTATTAAACTTGAACCCAGTGATTTTATAAATGTGTCATTGTTTATTCTGTTCCCGAACACAGGTTGCGAGGTAAGTGGTTTCCTCCATAATAATATGCCTTTATGGTAAACGTCGAGTATACGAGGGACCCTTACTAAGTAACCACCACAGAATCCATCAAGGGAAAGGAAATCAGCATAAGCTGAAACAGGTATTATTGCACTAGAATCTATTTAAAATAAACATCCAGTATATTATTGTTATGTAGTAAAACAGCATTATGATGTAAACTATTTCAATGATCAAAACATAGGACAAGAACACACAATTTACGTTTTACAAAACTGACATAGCACATCTCATAGAATATAAACACATAGACATCAATGAAATCAATTTCTAAATTATATCAATGAACAAATCAAAAAAAGAACTAGAATATAATTAGAAATAAACTGTAATTGTCATGCAACAACAATTTAAAATAATTAACTTTGACAGTGCGCGGAAATTTAAGTAAATAGTGAAGATTTGCCCCAAAAACGCATAACTAACCAATAATATAAAATCTTTATCCTCGATTGGCTATCCATGACGTAACAATACCAAAGCAATTTGAGGATTTCATGAAAAATCATGACACCATTCTTAGTAGTCATAAACAGTTTCATAGCAACGGAGGTTAGTAACGAAATTTATTGAAACAATTGGGAGATGAAAGATATTTTTTTTGTAAGAGAAAGCAGACATTTTATAATTTAGAAAACCTATAATAGAAATTAACAGTAAATATTAGTAAATTAATTGAAAGGACTACATCAAAAGTTCGAAAGAGATAAACAATATATGTTCAAGATTATAAAATCTTGAATTTTATTTTTTACGATGCTTTTAAAATATGTAAGATATTTGTATGTTACTTCTTTTCGTCATTGTATATATTTAAAGCGTAAATTCATTTTAGTTGCTAGCGTTGTAAAAATATGTTTCAGAATTGATAACATCTTTTGTATTGTAAATTCAAAGGATAGTTTCACTTTATTCCCAACTTTAGTTAAATACCTTTAAAATATCACGTTTTGCAACAATAATTGTAAATAGTTTTGTTTGAGCATTGAAATAGCACATTTTTTAAAGTCGACATATTGTCGCATTGTGTTTGAAATCATATAGTTAACAGGTTAGGAAAATGTCACGTTTCACACTATTATCTATTGTATTGTAAAAACCCTAAATTTAGTGTCACTTCTCCGTGAGTAAGTGAATAAAAATCTTATTTAACAAAACTTCTATAAATAAATATATAGGTAATCTTTTCCAGCTTAACACAACTACACAATATGTCAAAAATATACCAACCTTTATAAAATTGTAAAAATATTATCGTTATGTTTTGTCTTTAGATTTTAACGCAACGATATTGTTACAGAATCGACTCTGAAAAAGTATCCTTAACATGATAATCGTTACCGTAACGAGAAGTTACAGAATAGCTGTTGCTGTTGGACTAAATACACTTCATGAAAATGTTCCAAATGAGTAAATTATTATTTGTAGATAATATACTTTTTAATTAATTAAAAAAAATAGAATTGCGGGGAGAGGGAAGAGACGAAATTTTCGGTATAAGAGTGTCTGTCGTCTAGCGCAAAAATATTTAAAAGAGGGCGGAGTCGAGACGTGACATGGCGCGAGTGACGAGCAGTCACTCTTGATTTCAGCAGTAGTTCTATTTGTACGGTCTTCGCCATGAATTAAAATTATTTCAACCTTTTCAGCTTTTGTAAGCATGTTTACAAAATTGCCGACAATAACAACTAATACTTTCTAATAAACTGTCAATTTCATATTTTGTTTTTAAAACTTTCATTCGGTTACTTATAGCAACGACATTCCATGGATATACTGATTTTTTGTACATAAGTTCGTTTAAAGTGATCTATTTATTGTTTGTAATTTTGAAGTAGTCGTTATGCGTTAAGATATTCAGATTATAATTAAAACCATTTTTGTACTATCCAACTAAAGTTTAATAAAGAAAAAGTTGGAAAACAATTTCTGGTTTTTTCGAAATTTGGAAAATAATCCAGAGACTACCTCTTTTTTAGTTGAAAATATCAATAATCTTCAAAAACAACTTACGTGCGAATATTATGATCACAATATGCAATGGAATGGTAGCCTTTATACTACTTTAAAGAGTTTTAAATGATCTTAAAGTAGCCAGATACGGGGGTGAATAAAAAATACGAAAATATGAAATTGATTGAACATCAAAATTTCTCTCTCAAAATCGGCACATAAGCATAAAATGTGATTAGAATCATAATTAGAAGTAGAAGAAGGTTGATGGGTGTATTTTCTCAAAAGATGAAAGTGTGTAAATAAATTTTATTAAAAAATTTAAGCTAAGCGCTTTCGGCAAATGAACATGCCATCATCGGAGCTTTCCTAAAATTACAGATGTTTTTGTAATTACAATAAAAAGGAGATAAACAATTAAAAAAGTTTTGAAAAACTTACGTCAATGGTAAAAAATACCTCTAAAAAAGGGAAACATTGAAAGGGGATCGACATCACAGGCACAATAGTTAGATGTACCTTTTCACAAAATTAACAAATAAAATAAACTAAAAACTCCCTCTTTTATGGGGTGAAATTATTCACTCAGATCATTTTTATATTTTAAAGATAGAGCAACGAAGTATGCAAAATGACAAGGTGTAGAAGACACCTACAAAATTGACAGTTTATTTCAAAAAGAGAAGAACAACTAGCTAAAACAAATAGCTATTCACCTCATATAGTAGATAAAATCATTAACAAAATTAAATATAAAAACAGGAGAAATTTAGCTTTTAGTCAGTACATAGATATTACAGATAAATCAGAACAGATATATAGATCTCTGCCCTATTTAGGTAATATTTCCAACAATATTGCTAGAATCTTAACTAGTCAAATACCAAACTTAAAAATTTCCTTTAAATGTAAAACAAACATAAAATCTTTATTCTCAAAGACCAAGGATAAAACGAAAAAACTAGAAAAAAAGTGGAATTTATAGATTGGCTTGTGGGGGCTGTCCTGTTGCATATGTGGGAAGAACAACTAGATCTTTAGAGGTACGTATAAAAGAACATTTATCTAGACCGGAAAAATCTGCTTTTGGTCACCACATTAATTTCAGTAAACATAATTTCTTTCCAACAAAAAACAGTAAAATTTTGCATAACATCCCGGTCAACAATTACAGAAAAATGAATCTTCTTGAAGATTTGGAGATTCTAAGGGAATTGCAGAGGAATCCAGTTAACTGCGTTAATACTCAAGTAAATTTAAATTGTAATTTTAAACCATTGTTAAAGTATCTTTGGGATTCTCAAATGGATCAGCTTATTATATACCTTTACATTTAGTTTTATTTAAAATTCATACAAATTTGAAAAATTTCAAACTCAATATAGTTTTCAAACTCTAATTAACTCCACTACTGTAGGTACAATAGTCACTTCCCCCCCTTCTCTTTTTGAAATAAACTGTCAATTTTGTAGGTGTCTTCTACACCTTGTCATTTTGCATACTTCGTTGCTCCATCTTTAAAATATAAAAATGATCTGAGTGAATAATTTCACCCCATAAAAGAGGGGGTTTTTAGTTTATTTGTTAATTTTGTGAAAAGGTACATCTAACTATTGTGCCTGTGATGCAGATCCCCTTTCAATGTTTCCCTTTTTTAGAGGTATTTTTTACCATTGACGTAAGTTTTTCAAAACTTTTTTAATTGTTTATCTCCTTTTTATTGTAATTACAAAAACATCTGTAATTTTAGGAAAGCTCCGATGATGGCATGTTTATTTGCCGAAAGCGCTTAGCTTAAATTTTTTAATAAAATTTATTTACACACTTTCATCTTTTGAGAAAATACACCCATCAACCTTCTTCTACTTCTAAAATTCAAGTGTGTACATAGTCTTCAATAGTCTTCCATTAAAGAATCATAATTTCCAAGTAACATTTTTCGAAATTTTAACAAATTGACCCGTTTTTAGGACATTTTTTCCAAAATTACGAACTTGGCAATTGACATATGTTACCTGTCAACTTTGACTTGGCGCATTTTAAGTTATTTCAGAAGCAGAAGTGATTGCTATCCAAAAGTTATTTAACTACAATAATAAAAAAAATTCCCATATGGTTGCAACTTTATGGCGGACATTGTATAATAGAAATCTTCAAAAATTCTTTAAAAAATTACAGAGCCGATTTGTAAAGTTGATGATGTATGTGGGAATGCAAAACGTAGATGACATGATATTAAAGATAATAAAAAATGACAATGAAGAAGTGTCAACTGTTTTCTCAACTGTATAAAAGAATAAAAACAAAAATCTGATCGCGTCTAATTATGATACGTCTCGAATTTGGGCCACCCGGTTTATATTGTAATTGACAATTTTCAACGACAAACTATTTTCAACAACTACGCAATAGGGATAATATTATTCTCTAAATATAACTTATATTTTGACCACTTTATTTGCCAAAATCTAAACAAAGCTGTATGTAATTCGTAAAGGTAATCAAAGCCATTCATTCATGAAATTCCGCAGCGCGAGCGGACGCGTCCTCTAGGTCAGTTGTGTAGTTATTTTTGAAGGTTTTGTTTATTTAAGTTGGCACATTGAGTTCGGCCACGACGCACACACACATATACAACAACTAACTGAAACGTTCAAAACTAAAAATAACAATTTTATAAACGTAATTTTGAATTTAGAACGAACCAAAATAGCATGGGAAGGTCAAATATTGACAAATACATATATATTTCAAACAACAATTAATTAAATTGTCAAAATTACAATAAATATTACTAGAAAAATGAAAAATTAGTATTAGGTTAGTTCGATTTATTATTAACGAAACTCTAGAGCAGCGATTCTCAACCTTTTTTTCAGCTGTGTACCCCTTACCAAATTATTAAGATAAATTGTACCCCTGCACCATATTTCAGTAGGGTCAGCCCAGAGACAATTAGAAGGGCTTGGCGCAAGGACCTGCTAAAGGCCCAATTGTTCAAATATCAGATTATGAAATGTTTTGGGCAATAAAGTGCTGCTGCATCGTTTGGTGCAATAGCCGGCTTCAAAAAGTCATAGTAAATAGATTATGTGATCACAAAGCCGCCTTTTGCCCCAAACGAGATAGTTATTCAAAACCACGTTTGGGTATGTTGGAGGCAAGAATGTGTCATGTACTTCACATAGCTGGTTTTTGCTCCAAACGAAACCTTCACCTAACCTTAATAATTTGCAAGTGATTTAAGCAGTGGTGCGTTCGGGTGTAGCAATTTCATTTCAAAATATGAGTACTCAGTATGAAGAAAGTGAGGAAGATCCTTTTCATTGTTCAGATAATAGTGATCAAGATCCTGATTATATAGAAAAGCCAGGAAGTAGTGGAAAATCAAAATATAGACCAATTTCACATATTGCCGCTGATGATATTATACCAAGTAGTGATGACGAACAAGGTATGTTTTTACAGTTGCATTTGAAGCAATATCTACTTATTTTATTATAATATTTTAGGCAATAATTCGACAGAAGAAACATCGCTAGAACAAAGATGTAAAAAACGCAAAAAGACTCCATCAAATTGGAAGAGAAACCAAAGAAAACTGAATAAGAATACGGGAAAAGAATACGTTGCTTAGGTCAAACCAAAAGTTGACGAGAGGTTTAGTCTTGAAAGGTAACCTCAACGTACTATCAGTAGAGATCTCTATCAGACTTTCTTTTTCTGCAATCTCCAACCTAGCAGATTGAAAATTCTCTTCAGAAAAAGGGTTTTGAATCCACTTAATTCCTTCATCAAGCTTCGGAAAGTATTTCGCGAATAAAGATTTCAATTCCTTCAAGTGTTCTGAAATTGTCAGTTTGGCAGCATTAGAGAGTTGTAACTCGGTATGTTTTTACAGTTGCATTTGAAGCAATATCTACTTATTTTATTATAATATTTTAGGCAATAATTCGACAGAAGAAACATCGCTAGAACAAAGATGTAAAAAACGCAAAAAAACTCCATCAAATTGGAAGAGAAACCAAAGAAAACTGAATAAGAATACGGGAAAAGAATACGTTGCTTAGGTCAAACCAAAATTTGACGAGAGCTTTAGTCTTGAAAGGTAACCTCAACGTACTATCAGTAGAGATCTCCATCAGACTTTCTTTTTCTGCAATCTCCAACCTAGCAGATTGAAAATTCTCTTCAGAAAAAGGGTTTTGAATCCACTTAATTCCTTCATCAAGCTTCGGAAAGTATTTCGCGAATAAAGATTTCAATTCCTTCAAGTGTTCTGAAATTGTCAGTTTGGCAGCATTAGAGAGTTGTAACTCGTTCTCTTTCAAAAAGTCGTGCAACGTTTCAAACACTTCTGTCTGGCCATTAAATTGCAAGACCTCCAAAAATCAATCTTTTTCGTCATAGATTCCATTTTTTCTGCTACTCTAAATATTGTTATTGAGCTTATTTGGAGATTACAGCCACTCGCTATCACGTAATCTAGATAATATATGGAACGGATGATCCCGAAAGAACAGCTGTACTTCAAACCTTAACTCAAACAATCTTTGGAGTACTTTACCACGGGAGAGCCATCTGACTTCTGTGTGATAAAGCTTTTCCTCGCACATAGATTTGAACAGCCTCGAGTTTAAGGCTTGTGATTTGATGAAGTTGACGGTATTAAAGGCTTCGTCAAGCACATTTTTCGATCCAACAGGCAAGAGTTTGTCTGTGAATGCAGGAGTGCGTCCAGTCAACAAGAGGCGCCACTTCTTTGAGACTGGCCTGAAGTCCAATAAAACATCCTGACATAGATTTTGCACCATCGGTAGACATGCCGCAGTAATAACTTTATCAATAACCTCAACTTTTGAACAGCTGTTCATTTTTAATATTTCTGAATGTATCCAAATACAATTTTAGCATGTTTTAAAATTATTTACAATTGTTCAATAACGTCGTATCAGAACAAAGTTGAATATATTACATGAGACATTCTGTATCTTAGATTTCAATTTGTTCCAACTTGCCATCGTAACAAGAAATATTTTGCCATAAGAATTCAATAAATTCAATAAAACTCTAGACTGATTTTGAAAAGTATATACAGGGAGAAAACAAACTCATTACACCAGTTTCACATTTTTTAAACGAGTCACCCTGTATTTCATTTTGTCAAATTTGAACAATGTGACTCTTCTTTTAGATTGAATGAGTTTATAACTTATACCGAAACCTATAAACTCTGTATTGTATAGTTTTTGTAATATTTAAAGTTTTGTTTATGAAATTTCCACCTAAGAACTCTGATATTTAATATGGTCCACTATATACGTATATTGGAATCTCAAAAACGCATCATACTAAAATTATCAAATTATATGAAGTTATCAATTGCTTAAAGCTAATTACAAAAATAAATAGATCGTACATTTTGACGAATCGAATTGAAAAATATAGGGTGATTCTGAAAAGGGAATATTTCTTTAATTATTGCTGCATCAAAAACGAATTAGGGTTAGTTGGGGTAAATGTGAACAGGGGTAAATGTAAACGCACCTAAGAAGATGAAAAATGGCGCGAATTCGCCGACGCGATTCGTTTACCTTCGTAACCGTTCGGCTAGTAACGACAGGTTAACGTTTTTCAGCATTATTCTCGCTGCATTTATTAGCACATGTTAGATTGGTAAAGTAGTGATTTCTTTTTCTGCTATTCCTATATATTTTAAAGTAAGTCCTTTATAAGGGGCAATATTAGTTAGACTAGGCTTAAAGATATGTTTTAATAAAAAATAAATGAACTATGACTTTTTTCTAGATTTTTATGGAGGTGTTTACATTTACCCCGAGATTTTGTGTTCATGGGGAAAATGTAAACGAGCTTTCGGGGTAAATGTAAACAATATTTGAAAGTTAATTTGAGTATAAAAACCTAAGATTTAACTTACAACCAATCCATTTATATATGTATATTTTGATTACAGCGCTTACTATGCCACGGAATTATATTAAGAAAAGAACAGGACCTCGCTTATGCTGTTGAAGATGTTAGAAACCAAAATAAGAGCTACCGGGAAGCAGAGTGCCGAAAGCTGTTATTTTCAATAGAATATCAGGAAGAAAAACTCCAATGAACGTTACTGGAGCGGGTCGTGCACAAGTGCTAACACCAGAAATTGAAAACGAAATTGCGCGGTGTTTGATAGCAAGGTCAAAAATGGGTCTTCCCTGCGACAAATCCGAATTGCGACAATTAGTTGGAGAATATGTAAACGCTAAGGCATTGAAGACTCCTTTTAAAGATGGCATCCCCGGCGAGGACTGGTATTATTCTTTTATGAAGAGGAATCCCAACCTATCACTAAAAAAACCAAAACACCTCCAAAAATTAAGAAAGGATGCAAGAAAGCCCGAAGTTATTTATCAGTTTTATCAGGATCTTGAAAATGTTACAAAAGAACATAATTTGACTGAAGGCAAAAGCAGTTTTATATTTAATGCTGACGAGTCAGGATTTAACTGTGATCCAAGTAGAATCAAAGCAATTGGCACTAAAGGTAAGGCTCTCTGTCGTGTATCTGGTGGTTCAGGCAGAGAGTCTATCACAGTACTGGCATGTGTTTCTGCCGATGGTACGGCTCTTCCACCACTAATCGTTTTTAAAGGTGCTGGCGTCCAAGCACGCTGGACGTCTAAAAACGCTTACCCTGGAACATTGTATGCTGCTTCTACAAATGGTTGGATGGAGGAGCCACAGTTCTATCACTGGTTTACCACTGGATTTATACCTTATGTTAAGGATCTCAGGATTTGCAAAAACATGCCAGAACAAGCTGCTTTGTTGTTATATGATGGCCACTGTAGTCACATGAGTGTAAGACTAATTGAGGAGGCTATAAAATACAATATTGTCCTTATGAAATTCCCAAATCACCTAACAGATAAGATGCAGCCCCTCGATAAATGTGTCTTTGGCCCAGTAAAGCTTAGTTGGCATAGGCAGTTAATCAAGTACGGTAAGCAACAGATGGGCCATGGTTCAGGACGACTATCTAAAATCATGTTTTCTTAACTTCTTGGCTCAACATGGACAGAATCTATGCTGGCTAAGAATATAATATCAGGATTTAAATGCACTGGCATTCATCCTCTAAATTCATCCATGTTTCCTGAATAAGAGTTTTCTATTGACGATTTGAAAAAATATAAAGATTCTTTAGAGAACCAAAAAAAAATGCAACAAGACAATAAAGCTGCAAATGTTAATATTTTACCTAATACATCGATGTCTACATGCGATAGTGAACAAAATGTTCCAGGTCCAGTTAGTTGCTCAACCAAATTTGAGTGAAACTGCAAATTCACCCCAACAGTCAACTTCATTCCAAGTTTATGAAGATCCTCAGCCATCAACATCTTCTGCAACTGATATTACCCTGTCCAGTATTTTTATTCCTGATAAAGTGAAACCTGACAATAAACAAGAGAAATTGGTGATCCCCAGGTTAAAACAACAAACATATGGAGAAGTTTTGACCTCGGATGAAGTGCTGAAACAATTAAGGGAAGCCGAAGAGAGAAAGAAACCAAAGCGTAAAAAACAAGAAATGGAAAGTGAGATAAGTCTCCGTGAGAGCGATGAAGATGAGTGGAATGAAACATTTGATGAAGATATAAACATTGAGAAGATAGAGAATATTTCGCAACTATCAAAAGGACAATTCGTGTTGGTTTGTTTTCACGGAGGAAAAAGAAACGCCACCATATTCAAATATCTTTGTGTGGTTGAAGAAATTATTTATTTAGAAGAAATTATTTATTTAGAAGAAATAAAAATCACAGGTCTAAAGTACTGGGATTCGTCAAAAATGTTGTTTGCTATTAATGAAAGTGACGTTAGCTATATTTCTATAGATCAGGTTATAGGAACACTTCCAAACCCTGGAATTCAGATGAAAGGTGAAAGAATTCTATATAAGTTTTTGTCACTTGTGCCAGTACAGGAGACTTATTAGTTCGTTATTAAGATTTTACATGTTTCCTTAACAAAACAATAAAGTATCTAAGCAAATTACAGGATTTCTTAATTGAATAGTATGAGGTAAATGTAAACATGCCTTTAAATTGTTTGATTTTATCAGAAAATATATGAAAAGCACTTTGTTCACATTTACCCCTCAATTTTAAGTCATGCAATGCTTAGCTAAAATATTACACGTTTACATTTACCCCGATAGGACAGGGGTAATTGTAAACCCGACATATGCCAATAAAATATTTTTTTTCTAAAAATATCCTGATCTAAAAAAATAAGCTCATTGAAGCAATTAAGGAAAAGGTATATCTTATTCATATTAAAAAAAAACGTCATTTGTATTCAAAAACTAAACCGGAATTTGAAAGTGTGAAAATCGTTTCCATTTACCCCAATTGACCCTAGATGTCTCTATCTCCCTGTATTCCATAAAAACTATCGTTCTCTAGTGATTAAATCAATATTAATAACAAATTCCCTAATATACAGAGTGTAATTTTTTATTTTTTAAGAAACTCCTTTCTGTGGATGAATTAACAATCACCCTGTATACATATAATGTAAAATGGGTTTATATAATGTCAGAACAGTAAACATTATGTAAGTTTCTATTTTTGACCATGTTTTTATTCCATATCAAATTCTCCTAGAATTTCAAAAACTCCCCCTGATGTAACTGAGAACCACCCTGTATATGTTTACATTTTGAACTATTTATGAGTACGTTTGCGTTAGACTAGGACATGTTAATGCTAAAATCAACTAAAAATGCTTATTTTTTTCTTTTTAATCAAGTTACGTATTTTAAAAACTAGTCATAGGATTCAGTTGGTCCCATGGACACTTTTGGTCAACAAGTCGAGTACAACATCATAATCAAAATTTATTACATTTGATGGAACGCCATTTTGCCATTAGAAAAGGGCGGGGTCCTTGAAATAGCGTATGAAAAACTGAAGCAGGTTACACACGAGGCAAGTTTTGTTGCTGGATTTCAAGATTGATTCAGATGCAAGATAACACGGGTCGTGTGGTGCTAGATATTGTTTTTTACATTATTGGCTGTATACGATGTGAGATGGTTTGTGTATAAGTAGTGTTTACAACTTTATTTTCTTCTCCATCCTGTGTAGCAAACTATATTGAAACTTTTCGGCCATAATGATTTAAAATGATGGATTTATTCGAGTTAACTGTACTACAATGTATATCAAAGCGGCAACAACCGTGGGAGAGTTTTTCCGAAACATCAAAGCGATGTATCTAAAATCCGACTCGTTGTTTCAAAACAAATTTGACGTTTCATATTTCAAACACGTTTGATTTTTTTCGGGGCTAATCTACATTGACAATGTCCAATTTATTTGGCATTTAACTACTTCTATTATTAGCCTTTACTATTCGGAACAGAGATACGCGTAATTTGTTATAAAATTTTTAAACATTCCGAGAGCTGTTTGTTACCAAATCTCGCTAATCACATTCCAGTTGTTTTAATGTTGTTTAATAAACAATAAAATTTGGAATTTTATTGTATGAAGGTTAGCTGTAGTTAGGCTTGCCAAATATTCTGATTTAATCGCGATGTCCCGATTTCGGGTGCTTGTATCCCGTGTCCCGATTTTTAGTCGCGTCTGTCATGATAACAATTAGTTGGTGCATTATATGTATTATACCAATTTTAAGAAAGTTATTACCTCAACAGTTATTTAGGATGGGTACTTTTCGTAGGTGCACCATGTATTTTGTTTTTCATTGATCGATTTAAAGGTATTTTTTTTATAACATCTACGTATCATTCTAAACGTTTTACGTAAAATCGAACTTAATAATGGAACGAATAATCAAACAAATGACGAAAAACAAAAACATAATACCAATTAAACAGCGAATATTTCGATTAAAATAATTAATTACCTAAACAAGCATGCTTGTTTATTTTCAAAACGAACTATTAATGTCGGTTTTATCTTGGTTTTTATTATTTTTTTTTCGTATCTCTGAATCATAGTTTTGGAATTTAAATGAAATCCAACTTACGATAATTGCATGCATGTAGAGCGCGTGTAGGTCATATTTAAATATAGGTAATTATAGGCGCATTTTTTTGTAGATTTTAGCATCATTTTCATAGACTAGATTTACGTCATCACGAACTAACATTATTTTTAATTTTTTTAACTACTGGAATAATTTCGGTTGAATAAAAACGTAGCAGAAATAAACGGTTTTAAAGAATAAAACTAACTTTTTCGCATCTATGAGATACCCTGATTAACATTCTATTATAAAATTGGCCACTTGTATACACTCCGGAGGCTGTATCGTACTAAACCCCAAATTTCTCCAAAATGGACAAAAATGTGACACTTCAGGTACCATAGCACCCGTTGTACTGGCTCTGGTGAGCTAAAAATCAATAAGGTTCATCTATAAGACGCCCTGAATAATATTCAATCATAAAATGGGTCACTTGTATACATACTGGAGGCTGTATCGTCCCTTACTTCGTGGAATCTACTCATATTAGTGTTTTAAATGAAACTCACGGTTTCTAGTTAATACCACAATATAAATAAAAATAGTTGAAAATTCTAAAAAATTGACAATTGTTTCGATAAATCAATATCATCGTCAGAATGACAGAAGTTACATTTCATTTGATGCCTACCTGATATTTCTTAGTTACTTTGGCTAGACTAAGAAGTGACCTAACTTGTGATTGACTTAATATATGTTAATAGAAAGAAGAAGAAGATGTGATATTACAAATATTGAAGCTTAGATATTATTAGCTCTATGGTGATATCCTGGATATCATTTCTCCAATTAAGATCAGTATAACTGTGCAATGATATAGAAAACCAGGAAAACTATATCTGCTGATCTTTACAATTATCACTTAAGAAGACAGTTTATTAGTGGAGAATTCTCTAGATTTAACTGTTCATTGACAACTTCATGTTGTGGGTTTCTTAAATGTCTTCTAATTTCCAATTCTTCAAGGAAATCCAGTTCTTGTTTCATTTCAGAAATATGCAGCACTTCTAGTTTTGTGTTAGGGGTCAATGAATGATTGGTGTCAAGTAGATGTTTTGCGTAGTGGGATTTATCTGGTTGTTTTAATCTGTATGCTCGTAAATGTTCACGGTATCTGATTTCAAAATTCCTAAGGGTCTGACCCAAATAGACAGCATTACATTCTGGACATTTGAGTTTATATATACCTGACTTCTTTAATGGTGGTATTTTTGTTTTTACTTTTAACATTTTTGTACTAACGTTACTTTCTGTTTTAAAAGAAATTGTTGTATTCGTTGCTGAAGATATTATCTTTGAAATAATATTAGAAATATTTCCTGCATATGTGATGGTTTTATAAGTTTTTATTTCATCAGTTTGTTTAGGAAATATTAGTTGTAATGCAACTTTTCCTCTTTTTTATTAATTAGCTTATTTATCATATCTAATGGATAACCGTTGGATGTTGCTATTTGTCTAATTGTATTAATCTCTCTATTAAAATTACATTTGTTCATAGGAACTGAAAAAGCTCTATCTACCATTGAATTATATGCCGCTAGTTTATGGGACATGGGGTGATTGGAATTAAATGGAATTGCCACATCAGTCTGTATTGGTTTTCGGTAAATTGATTAATCAAGTACATCATTAACTATTTAAATTTTTAAATCAAGAGAATTTATTGAGCTATTTCCTTCAATTTCTAATGTAAATTTAATGTTTGGGTGTAAATTATTGATCTTGTTGAAAAATACATCTAATTGTCGTTCACTACCCATAAAACAAGCTAATATGTCATCTACATATCTATACCAAAATAAAACATTTTTCGAAATATTACTTTCAAAGATCTTTCTTTCTAAATTGTCTATAAAAATGTTTGCCAAAATAGGTGATATAGAAATTTAAGAAAGAAGAAAAAAGCTACAGAATCTTGAACACACACAACATAAAATTCAATACTCAAAACATCATGAAACTGTAAGTACCTACATACCAACACACTTTGCACCATGATTTGAAAACCTTTCAGACACTAATTTTACAGATAGTGAAATAGAATTTTTAAATAAAGGTTTAAACTACAGCATACCACCAAAATTTACGAATAATATTAAACAAATTATAGCCAATTTAATCAAAAATATTGAGCCGTCAAAAGTTAAACGTCAAACAAAAAATGACATTACAGTTTTAAATGCAACCAAAAAGAAAGTGGAAGATAATAACCTAACAGTTACAAAATCTGGAACCGTTAAATTACGTAAAATAACGAAACCAATTAGACTTGTAGTTTCTTATGTTGATGCTCCTAATAATATATTAGAAAAGAGGCTCAACAATATACTTAATAGTTACGGATATGAATCTCAGTACTCAATTAGAAATTCAATAGAACTAATCAAAAAGTCCAACGGTTATCCATTAGATATGATAAATAAGCTAATTGATAAAAAAGAGGAAAAAGTTGCATTACAACTAATATTTCCTAGACAAACTGATGAAATAAAAATTTATAAAACCATCACATATGCAGGAAATATTTCTAATATTATTTCAAAGATAATATCTTCAGCAACGAATACAACAATTTCTTTTAAAACAGAAAGTAACGTTTGTACAAAATTGTTAAATGTAAAAACAAAAATACCACAATTAAAGAAGTCAGGTATATATTAACTCAAATGTCCAGAATGTAATGCTGTCTATTTGGGTCAGACCCTTAGGAATTTTGAAATCCGATACAGTGAACACTTTCGAGCATACAGATTAAAACAACCAGACAAATCCCACTACGCAAAACATCTAATTGACACCAATCATTCATTGACACTTAACACAAAACTAGAAGTGCTGCATATTTGTGAAAAGAAACAAGAACTGGATTTCCTTGAAGAATTGGAAATTAGGAGACATTTAAGAAACCCACAATATGAAGTTGTCAATGAACAGTTAAATCTAAGGAGTTCTCCACTAATAAACTGTCTTCTTAAGTGATAATTGTAAAGATCAGCAGATATAGTTTTCCTGGTTTTCTATATCATTGCACAGTTATACTGATCTTAGTTGGAAAAATGATATCCAGGATATCACCATAGGACTAATAATATCTAAGTTTCAATATTTGTAATATCATATCTTCTTCTTTTCTCTATTAACATATATTAAGTCAATCAGAAGTTAGGTCACTTCTTAGTCTAGCCAAAAATAACTACTAAACATCAGGTAGGCATCAAATGAAATGTAACTTCTGTCATTCTGACGATGATATTGATTTATCGAAACAATTGTCAATTTTTTAGAATTTTCAACAGTTTTTATTATATTTTGGTATTAACTAGAGACCGTGAGTTTCATTTAAAACACTAATCCAATTATAAAATTGGCTGTATCGTACTAAGCCCGAAATTTCTCCAAAAAGGACAAAAATGTGGCAGGGTTCATCTATAAGACGTTCTGAACAATATTCAATCATAAAATGGGTCACTTGTATACACGCTGGAGGCTGTATCGTGCTAACAAACTGAAAATTCTCCAAAAATGACATAAATTTGGTACCTCAAGTACCATAGCACTCGTTGTACTGGCTTTAGTGAACTAAATCTTAATAGGGTTCATCTTTGAGACGACCTGAATAATATCCAATCATAAAATTGGTCACTTGTATATACTCCGGAGGCTGTATCGTGATAACAAACTGAAATTTCTCCAAAAATTACAAAACTGTCGTACTTAAAGTACTATAACACCTGTTGTACTGGCTGTGGTGAGCTGAAAATCAATAGGGTTCATCTGTGAGATGTTCTTAACAATATTCCATCATAAAATTGGTGACTTATTGCTCTCCGGAGGCTGTATCGTGCTAACAAGACATGTATCGAAAAGTGGCCGATGACAACTACGACGACGACATACACACAGGATTTTTTTTCTAAAAACCATTTGTTCGTGTTGTTCTTGATGAAAAACGTAAAAATAAATTTTTCCGAGTTTCAACGTTTTTGTGGGTAAACCACTTTGCTCGCATATAGATAGAATGGGCCGAAAAGTAAAATGGATAATTTAGAATAAAATAGCGTGATTACATACAGAAGATAGCAGAGACAAGATTGAAGGAGAAATTAAAGTTTTGGATAGAGCGGGAAAACTAAAGAAAGGAAGACAAAAAAGGGTATATATAAACAAAAAAAAAAGAAAAACATATAATGTCTAAAAGTTGTAGCCCTAAATGGCGAAACTAAATACTGTGAGAAAGAGAGAGAAGATATAAAATAACAGGTATGGGCCATTCTAGCATCACTTATTTCTAGCTGTTTATAACCAACGTATTGTTACGGAATAGCACAATGTTGTAGTCCCTGAATACGACTCTGTCTAAGACATGTATGGAAGTTAATATTTTGGCTATAACGCCGGTATTTCTTTGAACTGTTCACCATAATTTTTTGTGACTATTTCCATCTAGACATTTCCAGTCTTATCTACACGATTCCAGAGAGGCGATTGCTTTTGTGTGAGCCGCAATCTAGAATCATCTAGAAGAAAAGGCACTTATATATAAAGAATAACAACCAGCGGGAAGTCAGTTTATAAAATGATCTCGTGACATAAATAAGTGAACAAGTAAATAGTCCTAAAAAATAAACAGGCGAAGAGAGAGGAAGCTGAAAGAATAATTCGGGAAGAAAAAGTAATGGAATCATCTACTAGTCCATGACGGAACTACGAGATTCTGCGTGGACTATCCCCAGTTAAACAACGTGACGAAGAAATACAGTTATCCTCTGCCTCGAATCGACGATATTCTAGATACTTTGGCCGGCAGCAAACTGTTTTCCACCTTGGACCTGAAGTCTGGTTATTGGCAAGTCGAAATGAACCCAGAAGACAAAGAGAAGATTGCTTTTACCACTGGATCTGGATTATGGCAATTCAACGTCATGCCATTCGATCTCTGCAATGCGCCCGCGACATTTGAAAGACTCATGGAAAATGTCTTGAGGAGGTTGTCTTGGAAGACATGCCTGGTCTATTTGGACGACATCGTAGTACTGGGGAAGACATTTGACGGACACCTGAAGAATTTGTAAGACGTATTCAAACGACTCCAAGCTGCCCAGCTCATGTTAAACCCGAACAAATGTTTAGTAAATTATTTCAGTAAATTCCCCTCCAAACCAGAACGAAACTACTGGGTCACAAGAAGAGAGCTTTTGGCGGTAGTGAAGTCCTTAGAACACTTTTACCAGTATCTCTATGGTAGGAAGTTTTAATCCGGACTGATAATGCAGTAATTAAGTGGTTGATGCAGTTCAAGAATCTCGAAGGCCAGATTTCTAGATGGATTGAACGACTTCAACGATTTCAACATCGAGCTGGTGTGAATCACCCAAATGCTGACTCCATCTTCAGACGGCGCGCCCAACAGACTGTTCCTACTGCAATAAGGCGGAAACTAGGGAAGCTGCAGTTCCAAGAACTACAGTAGTCAACGAAAAATAGTCACTCACCAGGATCAGAGAAGATCAGGAGAATGATGCTCACCTAAAGAAGATTCGGCAATGGAAGGAAGAAAATCGGCGACCTACCTGGCAAAAACTGTCAAGATTTTCACCGAAACTCAAGGCGTATTGGGCTCAGTGGGACTCCCTTGTCCTGGAAGAAGGGCTGTTGAAAAGAGTCCTTGAAAAGGATGATGGCTCCGAGATGAGGAGACAGCTAGTTATCCGGAGAACAAGAGTAGCTGAAGTACTGAAGAAGTTACACGGCAGTCCATCGGGAGGTCATCTGGGAGTGAAGAAAACCCTTCAGCGAGTTCGTGAAAGGTTTTATTGGATGAACAGCTCCGACGATGTGAAGGACTGGTGTAAGAAATGTACGACTTGTGCTACGAGTAATGGACCACATCGCAAGAGAAAGTCACCTATGAAACAATATAATGTTGGAAGCCCTTTCGAAAGGATTGCTTTAGATATCGCTGGACCATTTCCTACGAAAGAAAATGGTGGTAAATACATCCTGGTAGTAATGGATTATTTCACAAAGTGGGAGGAAATTTATGCGATCCCGAATCAAGAGGCCACGACTGTCGCGTATGTATTGGTGAAAGAATGTATTAGCCGATATGGAGTGCCTTTGGAAGTCCACAGCGATCAAGGAAGAAATTTCGAGACCCAGGTATTCCAAGAAATTTGAAGAATACCAGGACAACAGCGTTGTATCCACAGTCAGATAGAATAGTCGAAAGAATTAACAGGACCATTGGAAAATACCTGTCCACAGTAGTTTCCAGCCAGCAGAGAGATTGGGACCAGTATCTTCTCCTATTTGCGTTGGCTTATCTATCTGCTATAAATGAGTCCTACGAAAATCCTATTTGGACGTGAAATGAGGCTTCCTTGTGACCTGAAGTTAGGCCACCCCATGTTCTTATCTTCTCGCCCGGAAGAACGGTGCTCGCCTCATCATCCCGGTCCAAACAGAACCAAATGGTAAAGTACCCAAGAAAAATGTATCCCTCCAGGAAAAAGGTAAGTATCCAAAAAAGAAGGTACCTATTTCTCCAGGAAAACCCTCTAATTGTCGAGTAAACCCAAAAATATTAACAATAAAAGTTCGCATGTCATTTACGAGCACATCAGAGAGGTAATCTGTAAGCATAATGACTCGTATATGACTCGTAAAGTAAAACAGCAAATGCTAGACAGAGATCTCGACCACTCCCAGCGCGAAACGACAAACGAACGCAACTATCCAATACGTATCTGTCATCTAGCAAATTGTCAATTCCAACATAACCAAACAAATAACATTACAACGATTCTTATAAGTATTAGAAATTGTTTTAAACAATAATAGTACCATAGTACCCCCGCAGCCAAAATACCCGGAATGATCACACAAATCAGATATAATCAAACAGTTAACGTGTTATGGGTAAATATTTACAATATATTCTAATGATATCCAAGCCTTAAAAAGACGTTTCTGGCTGATATGGAAATACTTACTGAAGCCATAACATGGTATATGGTATATAAATGATATAACCAAAACAAAAATCAGGAGTCCCACGGTCACTTATATCTACAATAAAAACCACAAGAGAAGATAAATAAACCCTTAATACCCTTGAAATATACAACGAAAAAGCTAACAAGAATCTAATTACAGGACTTTTCAAAAGGTAGGCGCACGTTATGTATCATACAATAATAAAAAACGTTACATTCAAAACTTACCCAGCGATAACAGTGATAAATATAAAATCGCTGTCAAGATGTAACGACATATTGGTTACAGCCTGCATCAATTCGCCGGTGAGATGATGGCAGAGTGATCACTAAAACTCTGTGCTGACAGAAATGATTTCAAACGATTACAAATATGATGATATGAAGCAGGGTCGGACTCTGACCGTTTCATTGGAAGGTATTAACTTCTGTTTATTTGTCAACATTTTGTACTACTTTGGTTAAAAATAAGGACTACCATAATAAACATCTAAGAAATGTGACTTTATAATAGTGACGGACACCGACGTTCAAAAAAAAATTGTTAGGATTTGGGCTAAGTATTCCACAGAACGGAAAAAGTTTGGCTTCAATTCGTGGTGGAATGAGGGAAGATGAGGTGCATATAAATTTATGTTGAGTCATAGCAGTATAATAAAAGATGTACAGGGTGGGCAAATAAGAATGGCTGTCGGCTGTATCTCGGGAAACATTGATAGCAAATTGTTAAAAAATATTTTTACAGTAAAGTCTCTCGAGCTCTCGATGGAGTATATTTAATGTACCACGTCCTTCGTCTCCTCGCTTCAACAACATTTCTTTCTACCTCTCTTGGTATTTGCTTCCTAACCCTTCTTTCTAATTTTCTTTTAAGCACTTTCTTAATTACACCCAGTGAAATTAGCACATTGTGTGTAAACGAAACATACACATTTTACAGTAGTCTGACAGATGGAGCTGTCAATTGTCAAATTGCTATAAACTGCGCAGAATCGAAAGAAATATTGTATCAAAAATTGTATAGTATCAAACAGGATAATTTGAAAATCAATCAATCATCAATTTCTTGAACCAGTTTATGATCAGTGAAGTCTAAAATGAACTTAATAAAAAATTTGCAGTGTCAATTATGGACTAAATATTCTATTTAAAATAAATTACTTCATTTCGAAGTACCAGTATAGAGATGGGACTTTCTAATTACAACTCTAGTTGTTATCCTATTGAACAAGAGGAATTTCAATCTTACAAACACTTAATTTACTTATAATATTACGATGTAACTTTAGAAATAGTATGATCATAAAAATGCAAAGAGACTAATCTTTGCAAATTGATGTAACCGCAATTTTCCAGTACAGCGTATCGGTCTCAGAGTATTTTACAACCGCATCAGTGTTGTATTCTATTACTCCACAATTTTCCTTCTGAACTCTTTATTCGGCTATAAATTATAATAAAAGTCAGCACATAGCTCACATATTACGGCCTTAAGGAAATAGGTTGAAACATTGTGTATATATGAGATTTAAAGAAAACAATTTCAGCCTCTATTTTATTGCAGTAGCGTTACCAATATACACAAAAGAAAGAAGACGAATCTTACTTTCAGAACTTTAGGATTTATCAGAAATATATACAGTAGAAACGGTGGAGCTTTTCCATCACGTGACTGTTACGTCAGCAACAATATTCATATGAATTAAATCAAAACTTTTGTCAACTCAATAGAAATAATCGTTATGATTAATATTCCAAAGGTCGACATTTTACGAATTGGTAATTAAAAGAGAAATTTAACTTTTTTAATTGTATTTATTTTATTTATATGGCTAACATTGACATATTTATTAAAAATATCGATATACTAGGTGAATAAGTTACAAAATCCGAAATTAATATTAACCACGCTGGCTGATTAGTGGAGAGCTGATTTTTTGTAGGATGTCTTGGGTTTTATATAAGTGTAATATGTTAGATGATACGGGAGTAAATAACGCACAATTTGATTGATCTAAAAATAGAAAAGTTTAATGTTATCATAAAATTAAAACACTCAAATTAATTGAGATCAAATATTTACACATTATGAATTATAATCTACTAACCTAAAAATAGAAAAATCGACAATTAAAGGTTTTTTACTTCCAATGATTTAGTAGGTTGACACTGTATTACTTTTATGAAGTTTACTAAAAAGATTCTTCAAATAAATCACTTCACGAGCAGGTTTAAATTATGTATCGCGTGAGTGAGTTAGTGTTTCAATAAATCAGTAAGTAGCCATACCGAGTGTTTAAAATTTATCCCACCCGTTTATTGTTTAAATAAATAACAAAAACATTACATTGGTGTCAGAAGTGGGATAATATAAATAAATTGCTACGTAAAAATGGCCAAGAGATTAAGGTATCTAAAAGTGGCGGAATTAAGAGCAGAATAGAAAGATCGTGAGTTGGAAACGTCCGGTAAGAAAAGCGAATTAGTAGAAAGACTTAAAGTGGCACTGGAAAATGACGGCTTTGCTCCAGAATCATTTTTATTCAATGACGAGGCTTCCACCTTAATCTCGTCAATTTCTGCTAATATGAAGAATGATATTTCTGCCATGGGAGAAAAGTTTTCCACTAATGTGAAAAACGATATTTCTGCTATAAAGAACGATTTTTCTGCCATGGACGAGAAGATTTCTGCTATGAAGAATGATATTTCTGCAGATATCTTATCATTGAAAAATGACATTGCTGCTGAAGTCGACAATAAAATTTCGTCTCTAAAATCAGACATGGAGAATAAGATGACAACGATGGACGAGAAAATTAAGGAGTTAGAGACAAAGATTGCCGATTAAAGAACACAAGACACTTCAGCAGAAGAAAAGCAGATAGAGATCTGCAATCCAGAAACACAACCCAAGACAGATGATATTTGCAGTTGCACCCGAGTCAAGGCCCCAACGTTCGATGGAAAGATGTCGTGGACCAATTATGTAAAACAGTTTGAAGCAGCCGTTATATTTGCTCGTAGTTATTTTAATTAAATAGTAGTTTTACAACACAATAATAACTAAAAGTGTTAAAAATTGTCAAGAAACATAAGAATAAGACAAAAAACAAAAAAATTAAGAGAATGGGAAAGAAATTGAATGGTAAAATAAAGCAAGCAAAAAAGATTTAAGAAACGATTTAAATTCCTGAAACCGGCGTTAATAATTATGTGTATCAATAATAAAAATTTTAGCCTCCTGTGGAGTGAGTGTTCAGACAAAGGCTATTAACTAACAATTCATTATTTGTGTGTATGTCCTCAAGAAAATCCAATCTATCATAATTTCTATTTGTTCTATTTGACCCCATGCAAAATTGTCGAATTCCTACTAGGGCTAAAGTTATGGTTGTTGAATCGTAAATGATGTCCAAAAACAGAATCCTTACTTGGATTTAAATGTTTCATGTTTTCAAAGGTCTACAAGTTCTATCAATATAGGTTGCCTCACAATCACCACACTCATTGTTTGTTTATGGATTCATCTTAGTATTGCCTGGCGAGTAAGTAACCTCAGTTCTTTATTCTAATTTTCTTTTCATTAAATTTATAGGTTTACTTGCTTGTAGGTAAGCACCGATGATGACTTGACAGTGGAAAGCGCTTTGCTACGATTTGAAATAATTTATTAAATTTTACACGAAATACAAAAAAGTTTAATTCAAATTAACTTATTTTGAATTTTTCATTGGCCCATAGAACGTCCAATATAGAAACAAAAAGAAAAAATCTTTTGTAGGACAAGTAGTACAAACCTAGCATAACTTTTTTTTTTAATTTCGAAAAAGCCCTGGTCAACTTTACTCATATTTGTTGTTCTTATTCTCGTATTTTTACTTTTGTTAAATTAATTGTGTTCATTTTCAGTAGAGTTTTTTATACATCATCATTAGTAAATAATAAAAGTAGTATTAACAATGTAAAAGTTTATTTTTATAAATGTAGACTGCACTTATTTATTAACCCTCAACTGGTATGGTGATTTTGTTAACCTCTTAAGGTATGTTGGGTCAATAATGACCCGTGAGTAAAAAGTCTGTAAGATTTAATAAATTAACAAAACATGTTTCTTCTATTAGTTTACTCTATTACTTAGACCTTTAGTACAATATATAAAATAAGAAAAATCACTAAATAGGATATTGTTTTATTAGGAGTAAAAGTATATCTTTTTGTGGCGAGTCTGAATGTTTGATGGCCGAACGTTAGTGAGGCCTGAACAATATTCTATCATAAAATTGTTATTGCCATTTCTCCAAAATAACCAAACATTTAGTATATCTGAAATTATAGGACCCGCTGTACTCGCTCTAGTCACCTGAAACTGAACAGGGTATATCTGTGAAACATCTTGAACAATATTCAATCATAAAATTGATCAATCGTATACTCTCTGGAGGCTGTATCGTGCTAAAAAACTGAATATTCTCCAAAAATTACAAAAATTTGGTACCTCAAGTACCATAGCAGCCGTTGTACTGGCTTTAGTGAGCTGAATATCAATAGGGTTCATTTTTGAGACCCTCTGAATAATATCCAATCACAAGATGTGTCACTTCTATATACTCCGGAGGCTGTATCGTACTAACAAACTGAAACTTCTCCAAAATTAACAAAAATATCGTACTTAAAGCACTGTAGCACCTGTTGTATTGGCTCTGGTGAGCTGAATATCAATAGGGTTTATCAGTGAGATCTCCTGTATAATATTCAATCATAAAATTGGTAACTTGTTGAACTACAGAGGCTGTATCGTGCAATTTCTCAAAAAATGACAAAACGTCGTACTTCAAGTACCATAGCACCCGTTGTACTGGCTTTGGTGAGCTGAAAAACAATAGGGTTCATCCTCAACAATAATCAATCATAAAATTGCTGACTTATTGCACTCCGGAGGCTAACAAGACATGTAAGGAAAAGTGGCCGACGACGACGACATAAACACAGGATTTTTTTTCTAAAAACCGTTTTTTCGTGTTGTTGTTGAAGGAAAACGTAAAAACAACTAAAAAAAAATTCAAACTTTTTTTGTGGTAAACCAATACTTTTCTCGCATATTAGATAGGTTGGGCGGAAAGTAAAAATGTGAATGCGTCAATAGATGTGCAGTACGACTTAAAATTGCCCGTACCTCTTAAAGCGTTAATTGTATCAAAATGTCACAAGAGGACTTTGTATCTGTAAAAATGTTCAAAAAATTCAATTGTTGCATTTATAAGTGAAAAAAGTTATATTTACAAAAACATT
This sequence comes from Galeruca laticollis, assembly GCA_963921935.1. Classification (NCBI taxonomy): domain Eukaryota; kingdom Metazoa; phylum Arthropoda; class Insecta; order Coleoptera; family Chrysomelidae; genus Galeruca; species Galeruca laticollis. Next base: position 240,528,654 of record OY998177.1, on the reverse strand, counting down.
TCCGCATCACCATTGAACTTAGTCCGTATCCGAGTTCACAGGTATAGTGTACACTTGTTTATCACGCCATAAAGTGTGCAATTATGGTGTTTATAAACGGTTAAAATTTTACTAATTTCCAATCAGACATTTAATAATTATAAATAAAAAACTATTTTTAATTACCAACTTTAGAGCCCTATAGTTCGCTAACGAAGTGCGTAAAGAAAATTTTTGATATGGAATACTATCATTATTTTTAGTATCTCTATCATCTCCCAAGTCTTTGGTACGAACTCCTGGAACTCCCTGATTAGAGGGTGCTATAGCTACTGCCGCTTCCCACATTCCATTATCCAGTCGACTTCTCATGCCTTTTTTCCATGTTTGTGTTAGCCTTCGTCTTTTTCTTATTATTTGTTGGGTTATAATCTACAGCAAAGCGTAGCAATCTATCTTGCCCCATTTGCGTACCAGATCAATCCGTTCTGCTATCGCGGCATTCCAAGGTATTCCGCATTAATAATTCCAAGCGAAATTAAACTGTGGCACTTACGCTACGCTACTGGTCGCGAATATATTTAACTTCCGGAAAGCGGAAACTCGGGTTGGAGCAAAAATAAAATAAAATTCGCAAATAGTGTGGATCATCAGATAAAAACTTAAATGGATAATACCAAAGTTTTTAATCGATGGTTCGACTATAATAAAGATAGTAAACTGTAATTTTCTCTTCGTAGTTTTTTGCACAGTGTGCTGTCCCGTCATATACTCGTATTTTTGAATTGAGATATTAATGTGAAGTGAACAATACGATAGGTTTTAAAATATAAAAATTGATGCAAAAAATAGAGCGAGTTAATAATTACAATATGTATTTATTTGAGGATTAGATACAGTACTATCCAAAATTAACGCACGACCTTAAACGCATCATAAGTTTGAAGCTATTTTTTCTGCTGAACCGTTGATTGGATTTTGATGATTTTTTTCACATTATAGGTCTATTTCTAAGGAATTACTGTACCAATGTTTTCTGAGAAATGTCAATGTTTTACCTATATACGGGGTGTAAAAATAAAGTTGTGTTTTTTCATCTGTAGAATTTATTAGAAACGAACGCTACATCTTATTAATATTGCGAGACAGCTTCATCTATTCTCAACATGTTTGTAAATCTCGATATCTTTGTTATGAAAGAAGCATAACGTAATTTTATTGAATTGTAATACGTATAAACTTTATTGACTAAATAATCTTTAACAAGTACCTTCTCTCAAGAACACTTAACGAGTATTTCCGCCTCTATTTCTAATTACTTCTTTACAGTGACTAGACATACTTAAAATCAAGCGTCGTATTTGTTTTTGCTCATTTGCATCCCAAACAACTCTCGCCATAAATTCTATGATGTCAAGAGAGACATGTGGTGGTTGTCAGCTCCTCAGTTCACGATCAATCATATTCCACAAATTCTCCACGGGATTTAGATCAGGATTGCTTGATGGCCAGTTCATGGTTTGTATACCAATCTCGTCCAAATCATCATGGTCCCCAAGTGCAACATATGTTCGTGCATTATCATGCATTAAATGAACATTATTTCCTATGTAAGGAGAAAAGAGAACTACATGGTTAGAGAAAATGTCTGTAATATACCTTTCACTTGTTAAAGAACCTCTTCATAAAACAACAAGGTCCGTTCGCGCTGTAAGAGATACCCTTACAAATCATCCATTGAATAAAGTCATAGGCCGTATGTTCCACTGTGCGTAGCGTTCTCTTGGTCGTCGAATAATTCTTACACGTCTATCTTAGCAGTGGCGGCTAGTATATAAGCGCTACATTTCTGCAGAGATCCCAAAAAATCTTCTAATTAACTAAACAAATTCCTTTTATCAAATATGAAATTTATAATATAATTTTTACAGCATTCGCATTGTCAGCTGTGTGGTGATTAAAACGGCAAGTGTTCCTCGTGTTAAGTCCTCAGTCCATTATACCATTATCGATGAGAAAACATTTACCCTTAATCGGTGGGAACAAATAATACCATAGTTTATCAAAAATCACTGTGATAATATATTGAAAATTATTTCTAACAAAGTTACTGAGCACAGATAATTTATACAAAATGCATTACTAACATGACACTAGTTAACAATAAACTCTCCTTTTCAACGTAAGGAGTTCATATATGTATATATATTAAACTGAAAATTATCTATCAAGATAAATTAAAACAGAGATATCACTAAGTTAATGTGAATCTTAGTAATAGATGACAATAAATCCAATAAATTGCATAATAGTCCATAAGACAACAATTTAAATATGAGTATAAATATGTGAAGAAACACTTACAAACAAGATACAACTAATATTGCATATAAAAAAATTGCTATTTAAGTTTGCAATTATTTTTTCTTCAAATTATATTTCATGACAAAAAACACAGACGTAACAAATAAATTACGTAAACATTAATTTGGTACATAACAATGATTATCACGGTATAATATTACATGAATTTCAAAATAAAATTCCATAATTGTAATTTATATAATATAGACACTTTTCAGAAACCCTGTATGTTATGTAAATTATTGATTATTTTGGTATAAACTTCAAGGTCAAAATGTCATCGTAAAATGACGTTCGGTTAATAGTTCGAACGGTGTAATTTCGGAGTGACATTAGGAATGCATAAGAACAAAGTGAACTTATCTACAATAACATAGAAAACAGATATTTGGATTTGAAAACAATGATGTTTATTTATAAACAATTGAAAAATGAAACAAAAATTAAAAAACAACTAAAAGTTGTTGATTGAGAGCTGGGAGACGCGGTGTAGATTCAATAATGTGAGGACGCATTAAAATTACTCTCCTCTAAATTTTTATAAATCTCAAACATTTTGATATATTTTAAGTTTAAAGAATTAATCATAGTATTTAAAAACAATGATGCTATAAAATAACAGAAACTTTCTATCGAATACATAATAAAAAGTGATAAAATTAGTGAAACGCCGAGAATTGGTAAGATGAACAATTTACCTTTATTAATCTGCTTTTAGTTTGCTCATTCACGTATCTTCTGTGAATAAATTGTTGCTCCTGGCGAAATAAATCACGTCACATCATTTTAATATCAAGATTTCGCATATATGATCATAGTCGATCGTATTTCTTCCAAATGTTTCATCCCAGAGACAAGAAGATGCCAAGCATAGACTTTTCCTTTCGTGTGTAACATATTTGTCCTATAAAACATCGTTCATAATTTTCATTTGTTAGGTTATATTGTGTAAGAATTTATTCGTTGGTAAAATTATTAGATATAGATATTCAATCTCCACTAGATCGGGATAGAACATTGAAATTACACTAAAGGAAATAATAAAGGAAATAATACTCACCAAATCATTGCGATAAATCATCAGTTTGCCTCACAAACACACTTGGTTTTCATTCTTTATTTAATAACTGAATTATCATTACCATAGAATAACTCAACGTCACGTCAACATTAACAAATTATTAGAGTAGAGATTGAATGGTTTGTGGAAGCTTTCAAAAACATATAGAGATAAGTATAGGAAGCGAAATTTATTTGATATGTTTCATATTTAATAGTATTCATAAAAATAAAAAAAAACGTACTTACGCAAAGGTTTAATTAATATGATTATACAATTATGATTCAGAAAATGTTCATTATTCAAACAACTATTCACAATTAAAATCTATTTATCTACGTTTTTCCTTTCTTTTCTTTGATATCTTACCTTTCAGTTTCTTGTTACTACCGATCGCCAAGTGCCGAATCTCATCCCTGAGGTATAGTGTCATAAAGTTACATAACTCATAATTTTGTTACTAAATAAAATTTTGAATTGGAAATTAGCGGTTAGCTAAACCAATTCTGGCGCCCACAATCATTAAATAAAAAATTTTTAAAGTCAAATCAATTATAAATACATACTCATAAATATAAGATCCATAATAAAGTAGCATCCCAATATAGGATCATTAATAAATAAATAAATGTTATTACTCTAATATTTTAAATACATGATAATATATATAAATATATATATATATATATATATATATATATATAATTTGAAGAAAGATATTTGCCAACTTATTTTTAATGTTTTGTTCTTTTTTCATAATCTATTTAAATCTGTTTTTTTATTTATTACATAATTTTGTTCTGCAATATATGTTGTTTCCAAAAAAAGGCGTTTTCTATAATTACTTTCTATTGCTAAAACTTTGGCAGATTGATAATCCATAGAATGGCCTTCATAAAACACGTGTTCCGCTAAAGCACATCTATCAGGATATAATCTGCCAAAGTTTTAGCAATAGAAAGTAATTATAGAAAACGCCTTTTTTGGAAACAACATGTATTGCAGAACAAAATTATGTTATAAATAAAAAAACAGATTTAAATAACCTTAGTGTTATCTATGCATATCTTTTAGATTATGAAAAAAGAACAAAAGATTCATAACAATCTTTAATTTTATGATAAAAAAATAAAAATTGTAGTAGTTCAAGATCAAATATTTTGTTTATTGTCATATTATTTTTTGAGTTTTTCATTGATTTATGTTTAAAAGAATTTATTATAAAAATGTACAACTTTTCCAAAATTCGCTATAGATTTTATGTAAGTATTTATTATTTCATTTAATTATTAATAATGATAACATTGACCAACTATTTATAGCCCTTGATAATGAATAAAAATTATTCGAAAGCTCGGGAATAAATATCTGAGAGAATTTACTCTGGAGTATTATTGCCACATCTCCACAAAAATATCCTTATATATATATATATATATATATATATATATATATATATATATATATATATATATATATATATAGGAGATAGTCTTTGCCGACTAATTAGGTATAAAACCACGAATATTGGGGTAACGGCAAGTTAATTTAAAGAAAACTCTTGTTACTGTTTTTTTCCAAGCTTTCGGAAACGTTTATTTCCATTATCAAGGATAAGTAAATTGAGATTGTTATAAATTGGTAAATGTCAAAATGATTTATGATTGAAAAAATTTTTTTAAAAAAATTCAAATATAATTATATTTACCAATTTATAACAATCTCAATTTACTTATCCTTGATAATGGAAATAAACGTTTCCGAAAGCTTGGAAGAAAAAAAAAACAGTAACAAGAGTTTTCTTTAAATTAACTTGCCGTTACCCCAATATTCGTGGTTTTATATATATATATATATATATATATATATATATATATATATATATATATATATATATATTATTAACAAACTAAACTGTCGATGATCTCCGTCGACCTTACTATAATTAAATTATTTATATCGTTGAATCGCGTTTATTATTATATTTACAAACAGTCGTGATTCCGTTTAGAACAATAACCTTCCCACAACTTGTTAACGACCTTCAAGTTCACTGGTCGCTGACCATACTTCAAATTAAACTAACTAAATCTAATAGTGACTTTTCGGATCGTTACATTATCCCCCCTTACAAGAGAAAAATAATCTGGGATATTTTTTCGATACTCAATATAACGTCTTGTTAATAGTTCTCGCATTGTTTGTTTATTTACACTAACTGTCTTGTCCTATTTTTAAACACTGCATTGTTTGTTTACAATATCACCTCACTTTGATTACAAATACTATCATTATTGTACTTATACAATCGGTTCTTATCAACAGTTTGTTTTTTATTATTTTGAGATAAAATCTCTCAGTTTACTTTGATTATTTTGGTTATTTTAAATGGACCTAAATAATAAGGAACGAACTTAGCTCTTTCTTCATTTTTCAAAATTACTGAATTTCCTATCTTAAAATTTACGAATGAAGATTACTTTTCACTTTTATTTACACTAATTAACTTATTTTTTATTAAAAACTGCCTAGCTCTGTCATGCGCGTACTATATTTCAATTCTTTGTTATACTTTTGAAAGTTGTAACATGGTTCAATTTCTGAATTTAAACATTCTGGAATGTTGGGTTTCCTTCCGTACAGTAATTCGAATGGAGTGTATCCATGATACGTATTAGGTGTTGTATTATAACAATATGCAAATGCCACGTGATTCAAATATGAGCGACAGGTTTTTCAATGTTTTCTCTTTTGTTTCAGCTGGGAAATTAAATTTTTGAAGTAACAACCAAAGAAACCATGTCTAATAGACCTACACGACATCTATTCCTGTTGCACTCGGAATTGGAGAATATGGCACCTGAAATCAATTTGGATGAGGAGGAAGACGAAATACAACTACTCCACTTCGTGAATCGTCAGATGATGCAGATTATGAAGAAGCCACGGATATGCAAGACATTCTTCAAGAGTTGGCACTAAATGAAGCTCTAGATGACAAGGACGACCAAAATCAAGATAAGAATAAAATTCCAGCGAACGCTGGATGGAGTGAATACGCCGGACGGCAAAAGATGTTTCAGTTTACAGGGCCAAGCAAAAAGAACTCTCTCCCAACATAAGTCCCCTTGACACATTTTTTGTTGTTGGTCGATGATGATGTCATCAACCTAATTGTTGAAGACACAAATAGGTTCGCAGAGCAAACGTTGGCATCAAAGAAACCATTTTTTTTTCTAGATTCAAGAAATTAACACCCACTAATTCACAAGAAATGAAGAAATTCCTGGGGTTGACAATGTGGATGGGCTTCGTGCGGATGAGTGCCTTGCCAAATTCTTGGGCTTCTAATGGAATATATCGTCTTGATATTCCCAGATCAGTAATGTTTCGCAATATGTATCAACTGCTGCTAAGCCTGCTTCACTTCAACGATAATGAGAAAATTCAGAAAAGTGAACACGTAGGAAAATCCAGCCGTTGATCAACATTCTACAACAAAAATTCCAGTCTTTATTCTATCCAAATGAAGATAACAAATTAACAATTACAATTAGTCGTAGAACCTTGTAAGCGGTCATTGCAGTTCAGCATTCATAATTGAACATATTAGTAATTATACTTAACACTTTAACATTGTGAGGTTAGACGTTATATTTATTATTAATTTTCTCAACTACTTTGTCTGATTTGATGGCTTTGACACTTCTACATTAACAAATTATTGTCAAGCGTCAACACTGTCAATTGTTCTAGCCCATAATATAAAGAGGGCGCAACCAATAACCATCTAATTATTACATTCGTTTTTTCATTGTGAATGCAAGATTTCAATTATGTTCCGAGTTCTGAGTTTAATTTTTCTAATCACTAATTGTAATTTCATTGTGAATGAAGCTTTAAGCCACAATTTGAAATTTAAAAGTGACAGCCACGTTGTCATTTATTATAAGGTGCCATCTAGTGTTATTTTTGTGAAGTTGTTTTCCCTGCCTAGCCATTCTTTGCTATTTTTCTCGCCTATCCGTGCAAATACCTATTTTCCCGACCCGATAGAGCCACGAAAATTGGGTTTTCGAGTAGTGTAGAATAAAAATTATTTTGTAGAAAAGTAGTGCCTAGAGACTTTCATTTTCTGCGAACTGAAAATAACGTCGAATAGACTTAACTTATAAGAAATCATTTTTTGTTAGCAAAGTAGCACTTAGTGCGTGACTCTTATTTTTCTTGTGTGCCAATATTTTAACACGGAAAACGGAGAAAGGACGATGAAATCGATGGGAGACAACCCCCTTACAAGGTAAACTTTTTTTCAAAACTTGTAGTACACCTTAAAATTTTTACCACGAGCCATCACTGTATCTGAGCTATATAAACAAAATTTCGATTCATCTGTGAACATTACTTGCTCCCAGTCATGAACATTCTAGTCAAGGTGCTCTCTGGAAAATTGAAATCTACTTCTACGATGATTTACGTTTAAAGCTGGTGTTCTGGTTCTGGTATCCTTACATGCAAATCTTATTCAGCGAGACGCTTTCGTATAGTGTTCCTACTAATTTGAATATTATGAACATCCGCCACTTGTATTTGTAAACTTCTCATTGTGACAAAACGTTCTCTTATAGCACGAAGTCTGATAAACTGATCTTGCCGTGGTGTTGTGAATTTTCCTCCTCCAGGCTGTCTCGTATGGTCGTTTGTTTCTTGAAAACGTTGAACGACTCGTGATATTGTAGTATGAGATGCTATTAACCTCAAGCCTATTTCACGATAATCCTTCATTGGCTAAAATAATTTCCTGCACATATTCATCGCGGCATAGATTTCTTGGAATCCGGTCCATGTCAACTAACTATCTCCGTTTTTAAAAGGCATGGAGTAATAAATCACTCATTTTGGCCGGAACCATAGGCGTACCACATTTAGTCATTTAAAAAAAGTTAAGGCTTCTAAAATTATCTCATTTCCGAAAATAACCGTTTTGTAATATTATTTAAAATGAAATTTCAAATTATCAATAATATAATAAACTGTGGATTATATCACTGACATCAATTTTCCAGAAAATTTATTATTATGTATAAAAGGGCGTAGACGAGTCCCTCCACTAAGCTCCAGGTAGTTATAATCCTACATACAATAAATAATAAAATAAATGTTAATAACAATTTTATACAAATACATATATATCTCCAAACCAACCCCATTTGCCGATTATTTCACCCAATTAGCAGGTAATTGAAGAAACTTGACAAATAGGTAGCTCAAAAATGGTTTTATTATTGTGAAATATAGTCTTTTCAGTTCTAAGAAAATGCCCCCATAATACAATGTACTTACTAGAACTTTTCAACTATAAAAGTAGCGGAAAGGTTGAATATTTTCAATTTACAGTTCATCTGTTCTGGAGAAACTGCTGTGTTGATTGATTTCCCCATTATTACTGTTATTTGTTATTATTTTTTACCGTTATTGTTAACTGCTATTTATTTTTGTTCATCTATACAAGTTCTCTTCTCATCACACGAGACAAACATCTAACTACACCTTCCAACTATATAGTGTTCCAACCAAATTCGACCAGATATGGAGGATTTATCACCATCTAAGCGACCTAAAGTTGGCCCATTGTCGCTGAACGAAAAAAATCTGATATTAAATTGCTATTCCTCGTTGAAGAACGAAGAAATTAGAAGAAAAATCATGAATTTGACAGGAAGTGTTGATGAAACTGTGGAGATTACTGCAACAATGATGGGTGTTTCAAAAACAACAATTTATAATTTAATGAAGGAGAAAAAAAATGGAAACATCACAGCCCCAGCAAAGTCCCCAGGCCGACCCAAACTTGAAATGGATGACGACTTAAAGAATGGAATAAGGCGTAAGGTGCATGCTTTTTTCTTTAGAAAAGAGATCCCAACTCTCTCCAAAATTATGGCTTCGGTTCAAGAAGATTCAGATTTTTCGAAAATGTCTCGAAGTACATTATGGAAAATTTTGAAGGAACTTGGATTTGAATATAAAAAAATCCCAATGGCACAGGACCAATTGGACAGTCTTATTTCAGTAACATGTTTGCATAAAACCGAAAATAAAAAATTAGATACAAAAGTAATAGAGATGTACAAAAAACCAAAGTAACATTCTGGCATCAAATCAAAAACAAAAAAATTAAAAAAAATTCTGGTAAGTTTGTGAATTTTCTTAAATAAATGTTTTAATGTACGATTTAGAGACAAATGTTAAATACAAAAGTTGTAGAACGTGTTAAGGTATATAAAAAAGCTCTGTAACTTTTTTGCGTCAAATGAAAAACAAAGGAAATACGATTTTTTTTTCAACTTTGACAAGCCGCCATTTTGTTTTTACTGGGCCGATTTGGCTCATTAACGAACTCGTCGAAGATTTTTGCCTAACCGATTCTGTAGCGAGTTTGGTTTCGATCCGTCAAAAAATACGCCCTCTATCGTGCTTACAAATTCAGTTATAATTTGTGAATTTTCTTAAATAAATGTTTTAATGTACGATTTTGAGAAAAATTTTAAATACAAAAGTTGGGAAACGTGTTAAGGTCTATAAAAAAGCTTAGTAACTTTTTTGCGTCAAATGAAAAACAAAGGAAATACGATTTTTTTTCAACTTTGACAGGCCGCCATTTTGTTTTTACTTGGCCGATTTGGCTCATTAACGTCCAAGATTTTGGCCTAACCGATTTTTGTAGTGAGTTTGGTTTCGATCCGTCAAAAAATACGCCCTCTATCGTGCTTGCAAATTCCGTTATAACACATACATGTATATATATATATATATATATATATATATATATATATATATATATATATATGTATGTATGTGTCAATCATATATATATATATATATATATATATATATATATATATATATATACATATATATATATATAACCTTTGGAACGGAGGATGATTTTGGCATCCAGGAACACCAAAACGAAAAACTGCATTGAAATTTTTCCGAAGTCGCGTCATGCTACTCTCTACAATAGCCCTATTTCATTCTGAAATAAGACTAAAAAATTATCGGAACGCAATGTTGATTGATAGAGACGACGTTGTCATTTGGAGGAGGAGTTATTTGCGCAATATTCGGAAAACAAGACTAGATCAAAAACGAATTTATTATTTGGATGAGACTTGGCTAAATGGCTAAATGAAGGTCATACTGTTTCAATGTTTTGGCAAGACACAAATGTCTGAAGTCGGAGGCAGGCAGCTCTTGAAGGGAGGTCAACAGGCTTCAATCCACCAGCAGGAAAAAGACGTCGACTCATCATTACTCATATCGGAAGTGCCGAAGGTTTTGTTAAAGGTGGATTGTTGTGCTTTGAGTCGAGGCAAACCGGAGGTTATCATGAAGATATGGATGCAGACGTTTTCGAAGAATATTTCTCACAAATGTTAGATCTAATTCCAGCGGGCTCAGTCATTGTTATGGATAACGCAAGTTATCACTCCAGGTTAGTGGAGAAATGACCTTCAAGTGCATGGCGTAAACAAGATATCCACGATTGGCTAACCTCGAAAAATATTGAATGCCCAGATAACCCGCTGAAAAATAAGCTCTTGCAACTGGCCAATTCACATAAACACAAATATAGTAGATACGTTGTAGATCAAATGGCATCAGCGCGTGGTATAACGGTGCTGAGGCTTCCTCCTTATCACTGTCAACTCAATCCCATAGAATTAATATGGGCCCAAGTGAAAGGGAAAGTTTCAAGAAAGAATACGACATTCAAAATGAGTGACGTAAAAGTTTTATTCGAAGACGCGTTAGGTAACGTAACCAAAGAAAACTGGAAGGAATGTGTTGAACACGTGATACAAGAAGAACTAAATATGTGGGAAATGGATCATATAAGTGAACACATGATTGAACCATTTATAATCAATGTTAATAATGGAAGCTCAACAAAATCGTCTGATTCTGATATATAGACTAGTTTTTGTGTTAGTTATTACTATTATTTGTTAGACTTTTTTTATAAATATTACATTAATTCGTACTTTATACCTGCATTTTTCTTTTTTCCTCTCCTATTGTAAACGGTATATTAGTAGTAAAGTTGATACCTACTGCAAAAAAATTTGATATTTTTTATATAATATTTTATGTTTGTTGTTTATTCATAGGAATACAAAATAATGTGTTTTTATTGAATCAACGGTTCAGAAGAAAAATAGCTTCAAATTTATGTGAAATTTAAGATGTTGCGTTAATTTTGGCCAGCAGTGTATATTAAAATGGTGCGACTTATATGACCTATGATTGAAAAATTTGTGATTTATTATTGGAATGTAAATTAAGTGGATGAATAGCTAATATATATTTGACAAATACACACTTTTATAATTATGAATAATCGGGAACCACAACTGAAGTTAAGATGTTGGTTATCAAGCGACAACAGCAGTTCGTTAATACCGCATTAGTCAGCTTAAATATGTCAATCATATATATATTGATAGATAATGGCAACACTTTATTAGTGGTGTTAATGCGATTACGCATACCCACACAAAATTTAAACATACGGAAAATGCGCGAGGCTCATATTAACAAAGATTAACTGGGTTAAAGTATGTCACAAAAGGATTACGAACGGGTTTTCATAATAAGTTAAAACCAGACTTAACTGAGGAATTTTGGTAAATTATATTGATAATATACAGGGTCTTTGGTAGAGGGTTAAACAAACGAAAATGGTGGGCAGGTAGGGTAATTTGGAACATTTATCTTAGTCAGAAGTATTACCATTTTGGGGTCATCCATAAATTAATAAATTACGTCACACGTCAAGGGGGGGGGTAGAGGGACCTAGCCAAAAAATTGTAAATATTGGTTTACAGTGCCATGTCTTTTAATACGAGGGATCCATTTTTTTTGTTCAGTTTTATGAACTTTCTGTTAAAGAAATTAAAAAAAATTTATCAACTGAAGTCTTAGAAAAAAAATGTTGAGTAAAAACTAATATCCTCGTTACATAAGGTGATGCGAAAGGCCAATTACCACTGGCATTTGGCGTACACAACACTGGCATCGACAGCATTAATTAGCATAATGTCAATTTATTGGCATTTTCATGGCAAAATCGGCATTGGATTAGCAATAACGACATATAATTGGCATTTACCGGCATTTTTTTTACTGGAATTACCAATCGGCATCTATTCGTGCATGTTCGTTGCACCGCGTCGATGCAAAACCGATGTTTTCTTACGTAGTTCTTCCCGCCTATTCTTCAGCAGTTTGTTGTTATACTCCGTTTTTAAAAGGCATGGAGTAATAAAAGCTCATTAGGTATGCAAAACCGATACAGGGTGTATAATAAAATATCTCCGAAGTTTATCTAATTTTGTACTAAAATTTCTCATTTGTTACGAATTTCAGGTAGACACCCCGTAACGCTGTATTCGGTTGGGTCGCCTATTGTATTGAAAGGGTCGCTCTATTGTATTTGAATGAACAAATAGACAATTTAATCCTCAGAGGCGTGCAATCAGGACAAAACAAACTTGGTATATGAATATGAAGGCACTATATATGAAATTATAATTACGAAAACTATTCAAAAGAGTTCACAATATCGATTCAATAAAAACACATTTTTTTGTGTTCCTATGAATAAACAATAAACATAAAATATTATATAAAAATAGCAAATTTTTTTGCAGTAGGTATCAACTTTACTACTAATATACCGTTTACAATAGGAGAGGAAAAAAGAAAAATGCAGGAATAAAGTACGAATTAATGTAATATTTATAAAAAAAAAGTCTAACAAATCATAGTAATAACTAACACAAAAACTAGTCTATATATCAGAATCAGACGATTCTGTTGAGCTTCCATTATTAACATTGATTATAAATGGTTCAATCATGTGGTCACTTATATGATCCATTTCCCACATCTTTAGTTCTTCTTGTATCACGTGTTCAACACATTTCTTCCAGTTTTCTTTGGTTACGTTACCTAACGCGTCTTCGAATAAAACTTTTACGTCACTCATTTTGAATGTCGTATTCTTTCTTGAAACTTCCCCTTTCACTTGGGCCCATATTAATTCTATGGGATTGAGTTGGCGGTGATAAGGAGGAAGCCTCAGCACCGTTATACCACGCGCTGATGCCATTTGATCTACAACGTATCTACTATATTTGTGTTTATGTGAATTGGCCAGTTGCAAGAGCTCATTTTTCAGCGGATTATCTGGGCATTCAATATTTTTCGAGGTTAGCCAATCGTGGATATCTTGTTTACGCCATGCAGTTGAAGGTAATTTCTCCACTAACCTGGAGTGATAACTTGCGTTATCCATAACAATGACTGAGCCCGTTGGAATTAGATCTAACATTTGTGAGAAATATTCTTCGAAAACGTCTGTATCCATATCTTCATGATAATCTCCGGTTTGCTTCGACTCAAAGCACAACAATCCACCTTTAACAAAACCTTCGGCACTTCCGATATAAGTAATGATGAGACGACGTCCTTCTCCTGCTGGTGGATTGAGGCATGTTGACCACCCTTCAAGAGCTGCCTGCCTCCGACTTTTGACATTCGTGTCTTGCCAAAACATTGAAACAGTATGACCTTCATTCAAATAATAAATTCGTTTTTGATCTAGTCTTGCTTTCCGAATATTGCGCAAATAACTCCTCCTCCAAATGACAATGTCATCTCTATCAATCAACATTGCGTTCCGATAATTTTTTTTATATTCAAATCCAAGTTCCTTCAAAATTTTCCATAATGTACTTCGAGACATTTTCGGAAAATCTGAATCTTCTTGAACCGAAGCCATAATTTTGGAGAGAGTTGGGATCTCTTTTCTAAAGAAAAAAGCATGCACCTTACGCCTTATTCCATTCTTCAAGTCGTCATCCATTTCAAGTTTGGGTCGGCCTGGGGACTTTGCTGGGGCTGTGATGTTTCCATTTTTTTTCTCCTTCATTAAATTATAAATTGTTGTTTTTGAAACACCCATCATTGTTGCTTTGATCTCCACAGTTTCATCAACACTTCCTGTCAAATTCATGATTTGTCTTCTAATTTTTTCGTTCTTCAACGAGGAATAGCAATTTAATATCAGATTTTTTGCGTTCAGTGACAATGGGCCAACTTTAGATCGCTTAGATGGTGATAAATCCTCCATATCTGGTCGAATTTGGTTGGAACACTATATAGTTGGAAGGTGTAGTTAGGAGTTTGTCTCGTGTGATGAGAAGAGAACTTGTATAGATGAACAAAAATAAACACCAGTTAACAATAACGGTAAAAAATAATAACAAATAACAGTAATAATGGGGAAATCAATCAACACAGCAGTTTCTCCAGAACAGATGAACTGTAAATTGAAAATATTCAACCTTTCCGCTACTTTTATAGTTGAAAAGTTCCAGTAAGTACATTGTATTATGGGGGCATTTTCTTAGAACTGAAAATACTATATTTCACAATAATAAAACCATTTTTGAGCTACCTGTTTGTCAAGTTTCTTCAATTACCTGCTAATTGGGTGAAATAATCGGCAAATGGGGTTGGTTTGGATATATATGTATTTGTATAAAATTGTTATTAACATTTATTTTATTATTCATTGTATGTAGGATTATAACTACCTGGAGCTTAGTGGAGGGACTCGTCTACGCCCTTTCATACATGATAATAAATTTTATGGAAAATTGATGTCAGTGATATAATCCACAGTTTATTATATTATTGATAATTTGAAATTTCATTTTAAATAATATTACAAATGGTTATTTTCGGAAATGAGATAATTTTAGAAGCCTTAACTTTTTTTAAATGACTAAATGTGGTACGCCTATGGTTCCGGCCAAAATGAGTGATTTATTACTCCATGCCTTTTAAAAACGGAGTAGCTTAAGTTTAAAAACGTGTTTGAAGATTTTTTTGCAATTTTAAGCAAACTGTGGAAAGCTGTTCGCAGTATTTTAGTGATGTGTTGTATTTGTAACATTACAGCAGGTAAGTGAGTTATTTATCCTTTTAAAAAGAACTGAATTTGGATTATGAGAAATCTAAGATTATAAATTAATGTTTAAATTATTATGGTATTAATTATGTCTGCTATAGCCAAGACTTAAACTTTATATTTTTAGGAGGAGTAGAGGCTATACGGGGTGGCAATCAGGGCAACGTATAGTAGGCGTAAGAGATATAGTGCGAACTTTAAGGTTTCGGCGTATCGTTTGCCTTCCTTCATAGTCCAGTCAATATTATAATTTAAAATGTTTTTTCAATTTCAGCATAATTATGTGGTATAATATTCTATGGTATTAAATTTATTTTCGCGTTTAGACAAACGGATCCACTCCCGTATCATTTTTTTTGTCTTTTGGAAAGGTAAAAAAGCTGACATCGTGTGCAAAGCCTTTCAAGTGATTGTCTGAATCATTAACATACACTACACATCTCATTTTGAGTAATTTTTGCTAATTTTCAACAATAAAAATGTAAAATTGACTGACATGAACACATCCAATAATGTAAACTGCAAACTAACAAGGCGTTCACTCTCGACGTGACGTTAGAGCGTAGGGGCCAGCATGCGCGATATCATATCTTCTATTTTATTGTATCATGTGTTCCGACAGTTTTATTACTCCGCACGATTGCGATTTTACTATAGCTGGATACTGAATAGATCAGCATTGTAATTTAATTTAGATACAGTTTTTAATTAATATACAATTCGTTTTTTATAAAATACGTAATGATACAATAAATAACTCACCACAAGCAAAATTTACGTCTAATATATTTCGGTACATACCTGAAACAAATAAACAATGAATTAGTATAATATTGAAATTAAACAAATGACAATTTAGATATTTTATTTTATTGTACTTCAAAATGTCATCGGGATTCACAAAAACAAAAGAAGGCGTTTCATGTCATTCAAAATTTGCTAGGTGTAAGTGTAGAAGAGAAAAAAGGTTATCATCTTCGTACTCGACACAGCAATCTTTTATCGCAAAAATAAAAGTCGTGCTAGCATCTAGTATGAAATTATGAATTTCGATCAAATTTGTTGTATTGACAATACAATATCCTCAGATGCTAGCACAACTCAGCACAACTTTTATTTTTGCGATAAAAAATTGCTGTGTCGAGTACGAAGGTGATAAACTTTTTTCTCCCGATTTATAATTTATAATATGAGTATGATATTATAAATTTTGATGAAATAATTTGTTGTATTGAACGGATAGTGTCCTCGGATGCTGGCACAAATCAGCAAAACTTTTATTTTTGCGATAAAAAATTGTTGTGTCGAGTACGAATGTAATGAACTTTTTTCTCATAACATCTATGATGATTGCGATTAAATTTCGGTAAAATAATTTGTTGTATTGACACAACACTTTTATTAATTAATAAAAAATTGCTGTGTCGAGTACAAAAGTGATAATTTTATTTCTCCCTGTTTATAATTTATGATATTATAAGTATGAAATTATAAATTTCGATCAAATTTGTTGTATTGACAATACAATATCCTTAGATGCTAGCACAACTCAGCATAACTTTTATTTTTGCGATAAAAAATTGCTGTGTCGAGTACGAAGGTGATAAACTTTTTTCTCCCGATTTATAATTTATAATATGAGTATGAGATTATAAATTTTGATGAAATAATTTGTTGTATTGAACGGATAGTGTCCTCGGATGCTGGCACAAATCAGCAAAACTTTTATTTTTGCGATAAAAAATTGTTGTGTCGAGTACGAATGTAATGAACTTTTTTCTCATAACATCTATGATCATTGCGATTAAATTTCGGTAAAATAATTTGTTGTATTGACACAACACTTTTATTAATTAATAAAAAATTGCTGTGTCGAGTACAAAAGTGATAATTTTATTTCTCCCTGTTTATAATTTATAATAATATAAGTATGAAATTATAAATTTCGATCAAATTTGTTGTATTGACAATACAATATCCTTAGATGCTAGCACAACTCAGCACAACTTTTATTTTTGCGATAAAAAATTGTTGTGTCGAGTACGAAGGTGATAAACTTTTTTCTCCTGATTTATAATTTATAATATGAGTATGAGATTATAAATTTTGATGAAATAATTTGTTGTATTGAACGGATAGTGTCCTCGGATGCTGGCACAAATCAGCAAAACTTTTATTTTTGCGATAAAAAATTGTTGTGTCGAGTACGAATGTAATGAACTTTTTTCTCATAACATCTATGATCATTGCGATTAAATTTCAGTAAAATAATTTGTTGTATTGACACAACACTTTTATTAATTAATAAAAAATTGCTGTGTCGAGTCCAAAAGTGATAATTTTATTTCTCCCTGTTTATAATTTATAATAATATAAGTATGAAATTATAAATTTCGATCAAATTTGTTGTACTGACAATACAATATCCTTAGATGCTAGCACAACTCAGCACAACTTTTATTTTTGCGATAAAAAATTGCTGTGTCGAGTACGAAGGTGATAAACTTTTTTCTCCCGATTTATAATTTATAATATGAGTATGAGATTATAAATTTTGATGAAATAATTTGTTGTATTGAACGGATAGTGTCCTCGGATGCTGGCACAAATCAGCAAAACTTTTATTTTTGCGATAAAAAATTGTTGTGTCGAGTACGAATGTAATGAACTTTTTTCTCATAACATCTATGATCATTGCGATTAAATTTCGTAAAATAATTTGTTCTATTGACACAACACTTTTATTAATTAATAAAAAATTGCTGTGTCGAGTACAAAAGTGATAATTTTATTTCTCCCTGTTTATAATTTATGATATTATAAGTATGAAATTATAAATTTCGATCAAATTTGTTGTATTGACAATACAATATCCTTAGATGCTAGCACAACTCAGCACAACTTTTATTTTTGCGATAAAAAATTGCTGTGTCGAGTACGAAGGTGATACACTTTTTTCTCCCGATTTATAATTTATAATATGAGTATGAGATTATAAATTTTGATGAAATAATTTGTTGTATTGAACGGATAGTGTCCTCGGATGCTGGCACAAATCAGCAAAACTTTTATTTTTGCGATAAAAAATTGTTGTGTCGAGTACGAATGTAATGAACTTTTTTCTCATAACATCTATGATCATTGCGATTAAATTTCGGTAAAATAATTTGTTGTATTGACACAACACTTTTATTAATTAATAAAAAATTGCTGTGTCGAGTACAAAAGTGATAATTTTTTTTCTCCCTGTTTATAATTTATAATAATATAAGTATGAAATTATGAATTTCGATCAAATTTGTTGTATTGACAATACAATATCCTCGGATGCTAGCACAACTCAGCACAACTTTAATTTTTGCGATAAAAAATTGCTGTGTCGAGTTCGAAGGTGATTTAACATTTTCTCCCTATACATAATTTATAATGAGTATGAAATTAAAAATTTCGATACAATAATTTGTTAGATTGACAGGATAGTATCCTCGGATGCTAGCACATCTTTAATTTTTGCTGTATCGAGTACAAAGTGATGAACTTTTTTCTCCTCATAACAACGATGATTATTGCGATTAAATTATAAATTCGATAAAATAATTTGTTGTATTAACAGCACAGTGTCCTCGGATGCTAGCACAAGTCAGCACAGCTTTTCTTTTCGCGATAAAAAAATGCTATGTCCAATGACAAAGTGATTTGGCCAACTTGTTTTTCAAGGTGTTCCAATCAATTTTCCTAATAGTTTTCCAGCAGAAAAAGTAGCATAAAGCTAGGCACAATTTAACCCTATTTTTTTCGAAATTCGAAAATGGCTGGGCAAACTTTTTTTTGAATTTTTCATCAGCTCATAAAACTTCCTATGAAAAAAATATTTCGCAGCACAAGTAGTACATACCTAGTACAATTCAGCACAACTTTATTTTTTTTTTAATTTCGAAAAAGACTGGGTCAATTTTACCCACATAAATTTCTTTCACTTGCGACGAAAATCAACTTTTCGCTGGAAATATTCAAGTACAAAATAAATGGTTGTAGAAAAACATTTTATCCTGTTATAATTATCCTAACAGGTCGCTAAGGCTCGTGACTCAATTAACTACAAATTATTTGTCCAAAACATTCCTCTTTGTTGCTTGGTTTAACGCTATATACCCCTTAAGGCCATACTCTCTAGAATTTCGATACACAAATTCAACGTCACGACAAATCCTTCCTTCCATAAACAATTTCTAAGCAGTACCGTTGCGTAAAAGCAAAATCCCATTCAACGGCGATTTTTATCAGTAATTTTTTCAACCGACGCGACAAAGTGATTCCGCTATTGTCTTACGGTAAAAAAAAATCTTAAAACAATGCGTTAGTTGTTTGAACGGAGCAAATATTTGAGATCGAGATTCATATTGTAATTAATAGCACAGTTAAGTTATTATTGAAAAGGAAGTGCTTATTTCTGATAAACATAGATGGTTAAGCGTGAAAAATTTACGTTTGTTAAGCATTAATGGCTTATCTTGCAAAGAGAGGCGCAACACCATACCGGATGGATCAAAAACATACTCATGTAAATTATGGTGTCTAATACTTGAAATTATATATATATGACTATATAGGGTGTCATAGGAATGAGAGGCCATAACATAGGGAATGAGTAGGTGGTGTTAAAATAATGTCAGTACTTCATATAATTTTTTTTCTAAGCACCTCCTTTTTGGAGTTATAGGGCTTTAAAGTTAGAAATTAAAAATACATTTTTATTCGTCATTCCAAAACTATAATTTTGAACTTGATGAAAATTGCAGATATGCATTTAATGTATGGAAAGGCATCTGTACAAATTTAGCCCATTGTTTTTTATCTCTTGCCATTGTTTTTGCCTCTGTCCGTGTTTTTCCTTTTTCTTGCATTATGCCTACCATCCCATATTTGTTTTGGTTTTCCCTTTTTCGTTCTTTTTTGTATTTTTATCTGGTCTTGTATCGTTCATTCTTTGTAAATGTCCCCACCAGCTTAATCGTCTCTTTTCAATAAATTTAAGTGTTGATTCTATTTCAAGGTCTTCTCTTATTTCCGTATTTCTTAGTTTGTCTTTCTTTGTGACTCCTTTAACTCGCCTAAGATACTTCATCTCAACTGCTTGTATTCGACTCTTTTGTCTCTTTGTTAATACCCAAGATTCACATCCGAATGTTAATATTGGCCGGTAAATTGTTTTAAATACATTTTCTTGGAAATTTCTCTTTTATTTATGAATGTCGAGTTCATCGTGTGATAAAGTTTCATCGTTTTTTGTTGGTAATTTCGACTTCCTGTGTTCCATTTTCTTCTATTTCGACTCCCAAGTATTTATATCTTCTAACTTGCTCAATTTTTATTCCATCTAAATGTATATTTAGATGTTTTTGTTTCGGTTCTATAAACATAACTTTGGCTTTACTTTGATTCACTGTCATTCCAAATTCTTCCGATACCTCGCTCCATAATCTCTTGTAGATCCTTCTCTTTCCATGCCATAATTATTAAATCATCTGCAAAAGCTGCTCCTGATATATCCACTCTTCCTAAATGTCTGTATCCAACGTGTAGTTTTGCCATTTTGGTTAACGATTTTTTAATTATTTCATCAATAAAAATTGTAAGTAATAATGGACTTAGTCCCCCTCCTTGTCTTAAACCATCTTGTGTTGAAAATGGTTCTGGTGTTTTATTCCTGTATAATACACAATTTCTATTATTTTTGTAAATGTTTTTGATTATGACTATTATTTTGTAGTTTACTCCACTTCCTTCTAGTACTTTCCATAACTTCTCCCTCGGTACTTTGTCAAAAGCTTTTTCCATGTCTATAAATCCCATATATACCTCTTTTTATTGTTTTGAGAACTTATCAATTATTTGTTTCACAGTGAATATGTGGTCTTCGATTTGCGATTCTTCGAGAGCATTTTCTATCCTTGGTCTTATCTTCTGTCTATCATCTGCTCGTAGACTTTCATAACTGTACTAAGTAGATTTATTCCTCTATAATTATTGCAGTCTTGTCTATCCCCCTTTTTATATATTGGAACTATTAAGGCTGTCTTCCAATCTTCTGGAATCTGTTCTTCACTCCACGCCGTGTTGTATATTTTCAATAATATTTTTGTTCCTCTTTCCCCTAAATTCTTGAACATTTCTGCTGTTAATTTATAAATTCTTGGAGAATTTCCATTTTTCAATTCATCTATTATTGCATCCTTTTTCTTGTTAATGTCTTGAATTCTGTTGTCCGCTCCTAGTAATTCCTCAAAATACTCTTTCCATCTATGAATTACTTCGTTTTAATTTCTTAGTATATCTCCTTTTTTATTTTTCATCCATGTTATTTCTTGTGGTTTTTCCTTTCTTAATGACTTCAATGTTTTGTAAAACAGTTTTTGATTTGATTTACTATTGCTTTCCATTTTTTCGCTAAATTCTTTCCACTGATTTCTATTAGCTACCATCTCTTTTGCCTTTCTCCTCTTCTCTGTGTACAATTCATAGTTTTCCGTTGTTTTGTTATTTATATATATTTTCCACGCTTATTTTTTTAATTTTACTTCTATTTTAATTTCGTCCGTCCACCAAGCTGTTTGTTTTTTAGCTTTATTGCTACAGCCACATATTTCTTTAGCAGTTTCCAATATGGTATTTTTGAAATAATCCCACATTTCTTCTAAATTACCATTTTTCATTATATCACAATTATTTAAGAACTTTCCTGATAATGCTATTTCGTATTTCTCTGCTATATCTTTGTTTTGGAGTTTGTATGATCTGACCGATTCATATTCTATTCTTTTTTCTACTTTTTGTCTATTATGTTTTGTAATTTCTACTGATTCTCTTATTTTTGTTACAAGTAAATAGTGGACACTTCCTATTTCTGGTCCTCTTCTAACTTTGGTATCCAATACTTCCTTTCTATTTCTCTTTTCCGCTAATATGTAATCTATTATTGACCTTTCATTTCTGCTTCCCATCACATGTGTATATTTATGTATGTCTTTATGTTGGAAAAATGTATTAGTTGCAATAAAATTGTGTAGTATGCAAAAATCCAACAGCCGTTCTTCATTATTATTCCTAAATGCTTTACCATGTTTTCCTATTACTGTTCTGTAAATGTCATCTTTTGTTCCCACTCTGCTATTCAAATCTTCAAGTATAATTATTTTTCCTTTTGCATTTTCTGTAGACATAGTTAGATCTTCCCAAAACCTATCTTTATTTCCTACTGTATCGTCTTCATTTGGTCCATATACAATTATTATAGTTTTTGTGTTCATATTTCTATTTTTCATTTCCATCACCAGTATTCTTTCCGACCATCCCGTCCATCCAGTAATTTGTTCTTCTAAGCTTCTATATATTATGCATGCAACTCCTGCTGCCGCTCTTTTCTAATTTTCAATACCAGTATATATGAGTATATGACCATTTTCACTATCCCCTGTCCTTTTTTTGTCTCTGTTATAGCTAGTATTCTCAAGTTTGTATTTTCAAACTCTTCTTCTAATTCTTTTTCCTAAAATACTTCTAACATTCCATGTTCCAATTCTCCACATTTCCATTGCTAATTTTACTTTATTCTTATCAAATTCCGTTGCCGTGTCTTTTTCTCTGTTACCATGAATATCTGAATATCTGTTTCTTTATTTAGTTTTTTGAACGTATTTTTTCCAGTACTTTCATTTCATTTGTTTCTTTAACCCATCTCCATTCTTGCCCATTTACTGTTACCTTATTGTATCCTATTTTTACGTCTTTTCCCTTTTGGTCTTCGAATTTTGCAAACATCCTTATCTCTTTTTGTTTTTCTCTTCCCTTCTTGGTCATATCATTATTTATAAAAACTCTTTCTTCTTTCCTCTCCTTTAATTAAGCTTTATTTGCCATAATTTTTTCTTTATCAGATTCTTTTTGACATTCCACTGCACACATTTTCTCCCCTATCATGTTAACTGCTTTAGGCTCGATGTTTATTTTTAGTTGTTGACTCAAAAAGTTTCTACCAATTTCGACGGCTCATTAGTACCAAGTTTCAATACATTTACCATCACATTATTCTTTCTTTATCTATAATTTCCATTGTTTTTTAATCTCTTCCATTTCTGTTTTCATTTCTGCATTATCTTTTTTAATTGCTTGGTTTTCTTTTCTCAATACTTCGTTTTCAACTGTCAACTTTAATATTTCCTAGTTACATAGAGCCTGTTGATCTTTAGTTTCTTTGATCTCGTTTTTAATTAGTTGTTGTTCCCATTTCATTTGATCTGCAGCCACTTCCTTCATTAACGCTATGATTTTATCTAACTTTTCATCTTTTTCACTTTTAGATATTAGGTTTCTGCTAGTCCTCTTGCTAACTTCAAATAAACCATCAATTTTTCTTTTCTTTGAATCCTCTGTAGAATAATCATCACTCATCACTATCCATTTTGTTTATATTTTGTAATAAACTACTATTTGATTATATTATTTTCGTGGTAGCGTAAGATCTACTCTTCGGGGATACTTGATCTATCCAACCACTTATTAGATATACCTAATTTCTTTCTTTATTTTGTCCTTTTTTTTTAAATTTGACAACGTCGCAAATTATATCGTTTTGGACTCTCCTTAAATCAATTGCTTTTTATTTTAGTAACCTAACACTAACCTATTTATTTAATTGTTTTTACAAAATCTAACGTTTTTCTTTGTTTTTTTTTGTAGCACTAGGTACTAAATTAAACAATTTAAAACGACAATACAAAACATAATATACATAAAAATACTAATTTAAATTAAAAAAAAGTTACTGACTTAAAAGGTAGGACTTCATGCCTTCTTGTTCATAGAAGAGAACGTATGCTTCTCCACTGACTAAAGATTTCGATGATATTGATGCCACCCTTGAATCATTATATTCGTGCCACTGTCCAGTGTAGGGATGTCGGCAGTATGCCGTGTAGTTACCACTGTAAGTGGTTCCGCTGTGATTTGATATAGCGTAGAGGTTGTACCTACAGGGTGTCACATTATCAGCTCCGTAATGGATCATATCAAGCCCTTCTATTGGAAAATCTATTGTAACATTCAGTTTTCGCCTAAATCTTTCTGTCGGCGAAAAGCGCTTCAGGTGAATAACCAGGATTTTCGGAAATTTATGAATGGAAAATGATTTAGTGCATAGTCTTCGTTCCTTACATTTCGAACATGTCGGTTTCTCATCACAGTCGAGCGATTCTTCTCTTGTAAACGAATCCAAACATTGTGAAATACGTAATTGACCTGTTCTTTGGGGTATGGGAAGGGATAAATCCCAAAAGGGATCAAAGGTAACAGAACAGTGACCACAATATGTACACTTGAGTGTAGATTTTAATTGACCAACGAAGTTATCTACGATCTTGGAGTTGTCCATTCGCAGATGTCTTAACCAAGATTCTTGTGCTTTTTCATTTTCACTGAGATTTTCATCAATTTCTGTTAATATGGGTTTAGGTTTTTCATGTACCCTGTTGATATCTTCGCGAAGTCCTTCTAATAGGTAACGAAGGAACTCCTGCGCATCTTGTTGAGCATATCCCATGAACCTTGGAGCGAATCGCTGAATCTGAATTTTAAGGAATACGGTGTTAACCACCCTGTCCGAACCGTCTTCAGACCAAAGCTCTTTAATAACTTCAGCAAATGCTTTAATTAGAGCTCCCTTCATGCTGGATATGCATGTGTTAATATCTCTCATGTATGTATCTTTACTTAAATATTCTAATAGCCACCTTGTGTTCGATAGGCATTGGATAACGCTATTCATGAAACATGTGTTATCGGTATTTTTGAGGCCATTAAGACCCAGAGACTTTTGGGAAACACCCTCCAAGGACCTAATCGTGGAGTAATTGTTAACAGCTCTTTCGCAACCACTATCAATATCCGAATAATCTCGGATTCTATTACTGTCTTTCTCAATTGATCTACGTGATAAGGAATTTGACTTCATGTTATTTGCTATTGAATTGGATGGAGAAATTGCGGTTTTGGTAAGTTTGGGAGATGTCGATAGATCGTTGGTCTGGATCACTTTGCTAATACATTCCTTGACATTCTTTTGTTCTGCTTGAGTGTCATACCCTCTCTGAAAATCTTTGGTCGAAATTGAAATGTGCGAAGAGAAGTTGTTAACTCTCGAATAATTTTCAGAGAGGGAATGGCTGCTTCGTCAGTTACCACGTCACTATCTTCCATTGACCGTACTGAAAAAGAAGAAGGTGAATCAATAACTTGCAAATTAAATTTGGTAGGAGACTGATGACTAGCTCTCTGCTTGTCTCGAAGAGATTTTGGTTCCGTACTGAAATGAGGGCAATGCATGATCTCATGCAAATTATGTGATGGAGGAATAGTTCCAAGAACCGAAGCGGCATTACCACGTTGAATAGCAATACTAAATCTCACTATCAAAAAAGAAGTAGAACGGTTATCTTTCGTTGCTTAGCCTCATCTCCTTCCGAGTTCATGAACAAATAACAGAGATTCCAGGCCATAAACACCAAAAGTTTCAACTGCTACTGGATGGAACAAATAGTTGTTACCAAGATTTTTGTATTTTTTTTGTATCAATTTTTCGCCAGGCGCAGCTGCTCTTCCAGCTGACTTAGAACTTTTGTCTAGATGGGAAGCCGCTACAGTGTCAACGCAAGTGAAGTCCCATACTACAGGTTTACCGTATTTCCAGGGTATGAGAGACATACCATCGGGTCGTTTACCATCATCTCGACTGGTACCTAAAGGTTCCAAACCATGTACACCTTTCTCATCAACTACACTACCACAAACACAAGTATGAGGCACACATATTGATGAACCCATCCTAATCCCTACTGCTATTCTGAAAGATTCATCGTCTAATAGCGTTCCAAGAGATGCAACAGGTAAAGCATTTAGCCAAGCACCTGACTCCTTGATCATTACTCCTTTCAGACGAGCCTCAGCATATACACTTGTAGATTTCAGAAGTTTATCAGTTATAATATTCAGAAGAGGTCGGTCCCATATTTTCTGTATATCATTTTTATCTGTGGGAGGATCAATATTAGTTGCGGCTTGCCAAAGTAATTCACCTTCAGCATAAAAATCATCTTTGATGTTGATGAATATAGGAGGAAGGATGGCATCAATAAGAACAGAAACACTATTGACTGATGAAAGAAACGCTGGTAAAGCTAAGGAAGAAGCCGAACGTAGCCCTAGTCCGCCAAGGTTTACAGGAAGCGTTGCTTGGAGCCATGAATCATTATTAAAATAATTGTTTGTAACATATTCAGTCGTGTTACGGAGTAAATTATCAAATTCGTCGAGCTCTAATTGACTTGACCAAGTGTCAAGTATCAGGAGCCATTTTCAAAATAATGGATTCGGAAATATTATTCGAATTTAAAAGAGAAATCAGCTCGCATTTATCAAAATTTAGCTGAAGTCCTAGATTTTTTGAATAATTAATTATTTTTTCTAAATCCTTTGAAACAATGTTTCATCGCCAGCGATTGAGCCATCGTCCAAATACCAACAATTAAATTCAGAAGATAAATTTCTAGTGAGTTCGTCGATGGTCAGACAAAAAAGAGCAGGACCTTGTTGAACCCCTCTTTTCTTTCTGACAGAATCAGATGTTCTCCATAATTCAAATTCTAGTTAATTAATTTTCGCTCCACTTTCCGATATATCGAAATAAATGCAGGTGAATTTTATAAACAATTTATTATTTCCACGCACCGTTGCCACAATATTCATACATATTGGAAAAAATATTTTGGGCCTATTATACTATTGCCTCCCTGACCTTCCAATTGTTCTTCTATTTGATATTACTGCCTGACTCTAGCATTAACTCGATATTTTTTAATTTTCCCTGTATGGCAATGTATAACAAAATTATGTTATAAAATATATATCATCTAATTGAACTAGATTGAGTTAACATTTTTTTGTCTCGCATTTACTTAATACTGTAGATTAATTAACGAGATAAAATCGTTGGCAATAAGGTATTTATAGGCTCATTAGTAAGTGGCAGATACACCTATTTATAATTTATAATTTCCATATAAGAAGTGAATTTATTGGAAATTATCCATGCACTTCGGTTTAACTTTTTGCAAATCGAGTCACATTAATTTAGTCTTTTTTAATGAGATTTCAAGTTTCTTTGATATTTTACGGCGAAAATATTTAAAAGTAGATATGAGGAACGTCTCATATCCATTATCGATTCCATTCTGAAATATAATTATAATAAATATAATCGTTGAATGTTTTTTTCGAGATTCTGATGGATTTTCTGCAAACGAAAAGTTTTGATTTAATTATAACAGCGGACACGATGTTTATCCTCATAATGCCAATACATTTTTCAAAATAGTTAAAAAATATCGATAATACGGTAATGGGGAGGGATGTAGGGAGGGAGGAATGAAGAAAAAGGAGAGAAATAAAAAAAGAAGGAATTAAAAAAAATCCCAATGGCACAGGACCAATTGGACAGGTTTATTTCATTTTTGCATAAAACCCAAAATAAAAAATTAGATACGAAAGTAATAGAATGTTTTGAGATGTACAAAAAACCAAAGTAACATTTTGGCATCAAATTAAAAACAAAATGTGAATGTTTTAATGTACGATTTAGAGAAAGCTCAGAAACTTTTTTGCGTCAAATGAAAAACAAAGGAAATACGATTTTTTTTTCAACTTTGACAGGCCGCCATTTTGTTTTTACTGGGCCGATTTGGCTCATTAACGAACTCGTCCAAGATTTTGACCTAACCGATTTTTGTACCGAGTTTGGCCTTTATCGTGCTTACAGATTCACATTTATATATATATATATATATATATATATATATATATATATATATATATATATATAAATATATATACAGATCCTCTATCTAAATTTTAAAGAAAACATTAAAATGAGGAAAAATATGTATATTTGCATGTAATACTTCTGATACACACTGTATAATGAATAATTTGAAAGATTCAATATACAAATAAAATTTGACATTTCAATTTCGGATGACATTAATGCAGAATATACTTAATGATAGATAGATTTTATAACGATTTGAAAACAAAAATACAGATGTCTCTGCTAGCAAAATTGCAATAAGAATAAAAGAATGAAAATCTCTCTTTGTTATAGGAAAACATAAATTTGTATTTTAAAAAAAAATAATTTTTGGTAACCAAAGGAGAATAGACTTATTTATGTAGAAAGTTTAGGCAGTTGAATTTGTAATTTCTTATCTGATCATATATTATATAAATTTGATTCCAACTCACGTTGGTACTCATTTCATATCTATTCTCATTGTGTTTGATAATTTTCATGCTATAGAAAATTGGATACAATAAGTGACATTTGGTTAATTTCCAGTGACAGTAAAATCATATATGTCATAAGATAATTTAAGTGTCTTGTAGTATATTGAACAAACAGTTACTCTAGATTTGGAATAGCGTAATACTTAATTTGGAGAATTCATAGAAATTTATAAATTTGAATTATTATTTAAGATCTTTGATCCCTCCCTGAGATGAGAGTGAGTAAGTCGATTGTGTATTGATTTATCTTTCAAAGTACAAAATTTAATATTCATCTGAGCCGGGCATATTAATTTGACAACTGCTGTCAAAATTCAAATAGGTTATATTCAGTGGTAAAGGTGTGTTCACAATAGTGTAGATACAATCACAAATTGTGAAACGTCGACAATTAATATTTTATATTGTTATATATCATACATCAATCATAATTATTATAATTATTAAAACATTAGATATATAACAATTTGTCACCCAAACGTGGGGCAACTATAAAAATATACAATATAGTAGATATATATATATATATAGATATATAATAATATATATATTATAAATAAATTTGTAATTTATATATAATTATTTACTTTTATTATTGTGGAATTTAGATGAATATAATTTTAAATTTAGAATTTTTATTTAGATTTGGCTAGCTCAGTTGGTTATTATTATATTGTTTTGTAATTTATTTTATTTTAATTATTCGGGAGCATGAAACACTTTCTACTCTTCGAGTCCTGGCATTCAAAACGTATTACCTTCATTTAAATAAAAGAAACACTTTACTTATAACAACATTTAATTTAAATTCAATATTTTATATGTGATAATAATAATTTGAGACGCCTATGGTCACCTCCAAAGAAATTATTGATTTTATATTTTGAACGGTGCGCATGCTCAAAATACAGTCATGCGTAAAATGAACATAATTTTAATAACGTGAGATGGAGCTTCTGTGGCTCATTAGAATGACATAATATTATCGAATACGAAACATTTAGATGGTTTTAAAACAAATTTCTGTGAAGAATATACATGAAAATGTTATCAATATGCTGTGGAAGAAAAGTATTAAAAAATTTATATAGACATGGAATTATTATACAATTTATAAACAGATAGACAGATTACATGGAAACAAGTTAAGCATCATCTTATGATAAAATGGCGTACGTACTTTAGATTTATTTATTTATTGACATTAGGCCTTTTTGTTATTATTAAAGATTTAATTTATTAACTAATTAAATAAAGTCCGTTTTCTTTATAATTTAGATCGATCATTGCTGTGAATGTTTATCAAAATACGAAACTAAGCACTTATTTGAATTTTTTGCTTATTATTGGCCAATAATAGTTTAAAAGAACACTGACCTGATGCTCTGGAATGGGGATAACTCTTCTGGACCCCAGGAATACTTCTCTGCAGTTCCAATACCAATTTCTGGAGAAATTCTGCTGGTTTTTTTTTCAGAACAACTGTGTCTGATAATCGGTGAGTACTACACAAGATTGTTTTTCATAGTTATGTTCAAATTTATTAAGTTATTTAGGGAATTTCATAAAAATTTCGGGAACACTCTAACACACAGTACACCCCTATCGACGCCACTTCTAATAATCCACGCTTACTCTCGATTTTCACTTTTTTTCAACAAACAAAGTCGTTTGTTTGTTTTCAGGTCACTATCTACCAAAGTTTGTTTCAATACTTGTTGATTGCAAATTTTATCTGTCATTTTGTTCCTAACCAATCAGATATTGTCCTATGCAATTGAATTATTTGATTTGGGTTTACTTAATAGAAAAGTTCATAAATATACTATTTCACATTTCTAATATACTTGTAGAGAGTCTTTTGAAATTTAATCATACAAATAAATTAGAGTTGGTTATATACATAGATGTTGTTTAAATAGTTCTATCTAATATTGTCATAAACAGTCTATTCCTGTTACAATTATATGACTTAAATCATAAATCCTTTTATGTATTCTCTATCTAATTCTTGTATTAACTTATTTCTACTAACGCAATTAATAAATTATTATTTAATCCTATGTTCATCTTACAGACATATATCATTTTTCTTTATGTTTAATTGTTTATCTATGAAAAACTATACTCCTTATTCTACTAAATATTTATATTTGTATTCTAATGTAACCACTTATATCTAAAATTCTCTTGACTTGATTATATAATTGTTTCTTTTTAGGTGAACAGCTGATCACGTTACAGAAGATATTCTTCGTCTTAGGAAACTTTATTTACATCATTACATTGGTTAGGCAATCTCTATATTTTATATTATTATTGAGGTAATTTCTTTATTTATTATATTGTTATAGGCTATTATTTAATATATCTTTACTTGATATGCTTTTGAATTAAGAAAAGTGTTTCCTTTTTAATTGTGTTTTCTTAAATTATATTAATTTCATACATTTTCATACTAGCAACATAGTTTTATAGAACTAATTCTCTTAATATCTATGATATCTGGTTATATATATATATATATATATATATATATATATATATATATATATATATATTGAAACACATATAGAAGCTTTAAAAGTGCATCTTATGTCATTAAGTATACATTATTTTGGTTTTGAATGTATAAAAATCAATGCAGAACGTGATACAGATAAACCATAGTCAGAAATGAAATTTTATATCAATGCAAATACTACGTGATTATTTAATGGAAATAACGAGACCAAAAACAGTAATATATATAATAGTATATTAAGTACCAAGTGTCAAAATGGTTACTTTAGTCACGAGTTTTACTAGGCACGAGTGGAGCGAAGCGGAACGAGTTCCTTGTGAAACGAGTGACTAAGGACGTTTTTGACACGAGGTGCTTACTATACTTTTTCTCCGCCCGCGGGAAAGGAAAAATTATATTATATTTGAATTATATTCATTACATGACGGAAGATGGCTGACAGCTGACTGTCAAATCAAATGACGCAGAATAACAAAATTATCACGGAACATGAAATTTAACATACAAAACATACACTTGATTTGACGTTTAAAAAACAAAAGGTAAACGAGATGTGACTTTTCGCATTTTAAACACCTTTGTTTAAAGAATCGTTTTGTGCATGTCAAACCCGTGTTCGAAGTGCGGTTTTAGTAGCGGAAGTAGAAAAAGAAATTACCTTAGTAGTGTTAAAAAGAGGGAAAACACTATAAAATGGATGGAAAAATTCTTTTAAAAAAACTTTGGATTTATTCAAATGCTTAGGATCATTTCCAATGAATCAGCTTGTCATTCAGCTAGTTATCTAAAATAAATAAAGTTCCAATCATTATTAGTCATAATTGATATAACATAATACAAATTTATTGATCAATAATATATTTAGAAAAAGTTGACACATTGTATAGAAATCCAAGGTGACAATAAAGATTTCATGTGTCAAATTTTGAATCACACTGTATACATGGACAGGAAACAGGAAGAGGAAGTCTAGTAAAAAATGATAATTCTAAAAATGTCATTAGAAAATCAATATAAAATACATAGAGTAAAATAAAAGAGATAAAATGGATTTTATATAAAAGGAATTATTCCTTAAGTGCGAGATATTATTTAGTCACTATTGTATATAGAAAAATGTCAATCCTTGTTGTACTCTTAATTTAACTATAATAACCATAAATGTAATTCTGTATTAAAGACTTATTTTCATTAAAATGCCTGTATATATATATGAGGAAAAGACTACTAGAAAGTTAATATCATTAACGATAAAAGGGCCCAACAAGGAGTATCTATACTGGTCCGTAAGAATCTGAGAAGGTATATCACTTCCTGGGAAGCAGTAAACCAACGTATCATCAAACTCAACTTGTGCCTCTGCGGTAATAAAATCACAATCATAGGAGTATACGCCGTAAGTGAGGATGCCCCAGTAAAAGAAAAGGAAGAGTTCTATGAACAACTATCTTACGAAATATCAGCAATAGGAACAGCAAGGGAAATTATACTGCTAGGAGACTTCAACGCCAGAACTGGGAGGAAAAAACATGATAGAATTATAGGTCAATTCGGAGAAGAGATCCTAAATGATAATGGCATGAGACTCATCAACTTATGTGATCAAAATAATTTCCAAGTAGTAAATGGCTTTTTTGAACATCGGGAAATACATAAGTTTACCTGGACACAGCACTCTATAAATCTGAAATCTATCATAGATTATCTTATAGTCAGACAAAACACAAAATTAAAAATCCACGATGTACGAGTGTACAGAGGAGCAACATGCGGAAGTGATCACCACCTCGTTAAAGCCAAAATACTTTCCTATCAACCAGTCAAACGAGTAAACAATGAAGAGGAAAGAGAGAAAGAACAACAAAGGGCAGAAATCAGATTCAACTTAGACAACTTCAATCATGAAAGCGTAAAAGAACTGTATCGAAAACGACTGGATGAAAAATTGACCCAAGAAAACTTCGAGAATACAGAACATCAATACACGTATATCAAAGATTGCTTGAAGAGCGCAGCTCAAGAAGCTCTGGGATTATATGAAACATCCAAACGTAAAAAGCCATACTGGTGGGATGATGAAATCGAAGAAATGATAAATACGAAAAATGATAAACACAAGGTACACCTCTGCAAGAAAACTGACCAAAGCAAGACTGATTATCAAATAGCTCAAAAGAAAGTGCGCACAGCAATAACACAGAAGAAGAATGAAAGCTGGGAGAGGAATTGTGCTAGAATTAACACATATTTAGGAGGTAGTAAAAGCACCGAAAGTTGGAAATTATTAAAATCCCTTCGTCAAGATAACAAAAAAGATATGATCACACCAGTCACCCTACAAAAATGGGATGAATACTTCGGCAAGCTCCTGACTGAAAATAGAGAAGCATATAAAAAACAAGAGCCCGAACCTCGCATCGAAATAAGAACATTAGCATCTCCGATTAGGGTCAAGAGTGCAGAAGTTAAACAAAGCTGTCAAAATCTGAAGAATAGAAAATCACCAGGCCCTGGAAACATTCCACCAGAGCTGCTCAAATACGGCACAGACAAACTATATAGACAACTTACTAGCTTCTTCCAAAAGTGTCTCAATGGGGAGAATATTCCCGAAGAATGGAGAACATCCTACATAACAACTATCCATAAAAAAGGTAGCAAAGACATCTGTGACAACTATCGAGGAATCGCCGTCCTAAGTTCTATCTCGGGAGTATACAGAAAGCTGGTTAAAAGAAGGATCGAAGACGAATATCGCGATATAGAAGCCGAAGAACAGGCCGGTTTCAGAGCAGGAAGATCTACCACCGATCATCTCTTCACAATAACGCAGATAATAGAAAAGAAACTGGCACGAAATCAAAAAGTTCACCGACCTCAAGAAAGCCTACGACAGCATCCCACAAATAAAACTTTGGGAAGCACTTGAGAAAACTAACGTCAACGTAACGCTTATAAAGGCTGTCCAAGAACTATATAAAAACAATACCAGTAAAATAAAGCAGGGACATGCAATGTCAAAAGGTTTCAACATCAACAAAGGACTTAAGCAGGGATGCTGCTTATCGCCGACTCTATTCAAAATCTATTTAGAACAAGCTTTGAAGTTGTGGAAAGGAAAGTGTAGAAATATGGGAATACCATTAAATGATGGCTACACACTATACACGTTGTGCTTTGCAGATGATCAAGTTGTCCTAGCACAAGATTATGAAGACCTAGAATATATGACACGAAAATTAACGGAGGAATATGACAAGTGGGGACTGCAGGTAAACGTCAAAAAAACCGAGTATATGTGCGTTGGGGGAGAACAAAGGAATTTACTTCTAGAACAACAAGAACAGATTAAACACACAAGAAAATATAAATACCTAGGAGTTCACATCACCTGCGAAGGTAGCATGGACGAAGAAATTAGATACCGAAATAACCTGGGAAGACAGGCGATTAGAAAACTTAACAATATACTGTGGGATAAAACGATATCAAAGGATAACAAACATAAAATTTATAACAGTATAGTTAAAAGTATCGTCTCCTATGGAAGTGAGGTATGGCCGTTAAAGGAAAATGCACTTAAAATGATAGAAGCCACCGAAATGGATTACTGGAGGCGTGCTGCTGGAAAATCGAACCTGGATAAAGTCAGAAATGAGAAAATCTGAGAAATAATGGGGACTAAACACAATTTAACAGAAGATATCCGAGTTAATCAACTTAGGTGGTATGGACACGTACAGAGGATGAAACAAACTAGAATACCAAGAAAAGTGCTGGATTGGACGCCATACGGCAGAAGGAAGAGAGGGAGACCTAGGTTGAGTTGGAGAGAAGGAGTAGAAAAGGACATACAAGCAAGAGAAATAGAGGAGAATCTATGTACCGATCGAGATAGATGGAAGCTGGAAATCAGAAAACGGCGAAGAACGTTATGAACTGATATATATATATATATATATATATATATATATACATGATATTGGTTATTGTTCCAAAATCGGAATCTTCCAATTGATGGCACAAATGTGCGTTTGGTTGTCCTGTTATTTTCCGTTCTTTGTGTTCTTCCATGTTTCATTCAACATTGTTGCTCCCAAGTTTCACATCCATACTTGGTTATACCGTACTGATGAAGGCTAATGAGCTAGAAACATGCATGTTTACGGTTACCACTCCTCTTCAGTAACCTCTTTATTTTTGCGTGCTTTCCCATGATAACACTTGTTGTGTGCTCTTTGTTTTTGTTAAATTCACGCATGATCCATTTTTGATCTTGTTTCTTTACCTTGGGTTGGTTTTTTCCAGACAGGAGGGCTTTATGCGCCTCCGTGTTGATATTGGTTGTTGTTCCAAAATCGGAATCTTCCAATTGATGGCACAAATGTGCGTTTGGTTGTCCTGTTATTTTCCGTTCTTTGTGTTCTTCCATGTTTCATTCAACATCGTTGCTCCCAAGTTTCACATCCATACTTGGTTATACCGTACTGATGAAGGCTAATGAGCTAGAAACATGCATGTTTACGGTTACCACTCCTATTCAGTAACCTCTTTATTTTTGCGTGCTTTCCCATGATAACACTTGTTGTTTGCTCTTTGTTTATATATGTATATATATATATATATATATAACTTTTAAATATTATGGGGTACAGCCAAAATGTATGGGTGGTTAAGAAAATTCGATTTTCACTATACCAAGCTTTCGATAATTTTATTATTATCTTTTTCAAGGCTAAAATACAATTTTGTTAAACTAAAAAACAAGGTTTATGTTTTATATAAGTAAAACTTACTAGTAAATTGAATAAATTCTTGAAGGATATCAAAATTGATAACATTATTATGATTTCAGTTTCATATAATTAAAAAACACTGATATCAATTGCTGAGAACGTTGTCTGTAGTATCAAGGAATAAAAAATTTTTGAAATGATTGATCAGTCATAGTTTTTTTGACTTTTTTTGATAACAGTGACAACTGACAACGTTAAGGTTTAAGATTAAATACCTTAACTTACACTAACTTTTTTATCTAGTGTGAAATTACATCTTGTCATTCATATATTAATGACAAATGTAAATATAGAGGTTAAAGGTTAAAGGTTGAATATCCTGATTAACACTAACATGTAGATTTAGTATAAATTTTCATTATATGATTTGAAATTCATTTAATTTCATTTAAATTTGAAAATTACCAATAAAAAATTTTTTGTAATGACAAGTTAAATTTATTTAAAAAAATGGATATGAAAGAAATTGAAACTTTATAATAACTATGTTAGTTATCATAAAATCATGCATTTTATTTAATATTCATCATCTGATGTTATGTGTAGGAAATCCGTGTCATTGTTAAAGGTTGTTGGTTTATTTTGTAGGTAAATAAGTTGAGTATATATTGCACTGACATTGTTGATATCTGACCTCTTATTCATCGATGGTTGATTTAATTTTATGTTTACTAATTCTATGAATTCTCTTTTAGTTTTATTAGATTCTATACTCAAAATTTTAGTTTCTTTATAATTCATTCTATGTTTAGTTTCTAAAACATGTTCTGTGAGTGCACAAGTTTTTTTATTTAGATTGCAATCACTTTGATGTTGGGTTATACGTTGCTTTAGGGTACGTGAGGTCTGGCCAGTGTAAGTTAAGTTACAATGTATACATGGAATGTTATATATTACGTTAGTTTTCATTACTTTTTCATCTTTCTGCTTAACTTTTGTAAAAACGTCTCCTACCTTTAAAATATTCCTGTTAGCAATTTTAATGTTTTCATTTTTAAATATTATATTGATTTTGTCTGAAAGGTTCTTAACATAAGGTAATGACCCATATTTAGTATTCACTGTTTCATTATTATCTAAGGGTACATTTTCGTTGCTTGTATGTGTATGATTGAGGTTTGTATCAATAGTTGTATTAAAAATCAATTTTTTTAATAAGGTTCTAGGATATTCAACCTTTAACCTTTAACCTCTATATTTACATTTGTCATTAATATATGAATGACAAGATGTAATTTCACACTAGATAAAAAAGTTAGTGTAAGTTAAGGTATTTAATCTTAAACCTTAACGTTGTCAGTTGTCACTGTTATCAAAAAAAGTCAAAAAAACTATGACTGATCAATCATTTCAAAAATTTTTTATTCCTTGATACTACAGACAACGTTCTCAGCAATTGATATCAGTGTTTTTTAATTATATGAAACTGAAATCATAATAATGTTATCAATTTTGATATCCTTCAAGAATTTATTCAATTTACTAGTAAGTTTTACTTATATAAAACATAAACCTTGTTTTTTAGTTTAACAAAATTGTATTTTAGCCTTGAAAAAGATAATAATAAAATTATCGAAAGCTTGGTATAGTGAAAATCGAATTTTCTTAACCACCCATACATTTTGGCTGTACCCCATAATATTTAAAAGTTAGTTTTTCAACTATTCAGCCGTGACTACCCTTCTACTTTATATATATATATATATATATATATATATCCTAGGAAATTTAAAGTGCTGTAAGAAATGTGAAAACTCAAAATAACAGTAAAAATATTTTATCCGTGGAAGACATCTTAATAATAGCGGAAATGAAACAAAAAAAGTCGGCTTCGAAATGGAGAGTTTGTTGACAAAAAAATTGAAGATCGGCGACTTGGAAGCGTGGCGTCGAAAAGCACCAAGAGGTGAGGCGAAATTTGTTAAAAATTCAGATAAAATCCAAGTCACAGTGCTGAAATAATATAAATTAGCATACATACACTACTTACCAATATTTATATAAAGTATCTTCGCATGAAATCTAGAAATTATCAAATAATTGGGAGAGAGTCGCGTCCATACCGCTGTTAGCAGTTTCCAGCCAGATAAATTCCAGAAAATAGTCATTTTTAATATTATTGGCCAATAATAAAAAACGATAGTCACTAAGAGTGACGATAGGTATAACTAGTTATTAAGTATATGAATATTGAATTGATTACGTGACTGTAAAGAAATTATTTATATCTACTTACTTGAATACATTTCCTTTGAACGTGTGCACATAAATGTTTGGTTTTCCAGAAATCAGCTGATAAATTATATTGCATATTGATTTATATCGAACTTCAGCTTATATATGTTAATGTAATACGATCACATGAATTCTTTTATACAATCACTAATACACATATAATTATTGAAATAACTTGTGCATTGATATTCGTATAATAAACAACCATTAAATGATCGCCCTCTATCGATAAGTGTATGGTACGCGTGGATTCGTTGATCATGCGCATTAGACCGCATAGTTATATTCTGACTATGGTTTTGCAGATCATAAGCGTATCACATTTCTAATGTTTTAAATTAAATTTCTCCAAATTAAATTATTATAAATTTATGTGTTTTTATTTCTTTCTAATTAAATTATGAACCAAATTAACATAAAGCCAGACCTCAAAGGGAGAACATATTCTCATGCACCGATAATAGAAACTGAGCTTAGCTAACGGGTGATAAAATAAACATAAAATAGAAAATAATTAATGTTGTAAAGGTAAGTTGTACAATTAGATATATAAATAAATTATAAAATGAGAGACATATAATTATAATATATATAGCGTGAGTACTCCTTAATCTCTTTGAGTTCTGGCATAACGCTTTTTAAATGTAATTTATTACTTTTTTTTATATAGATTAATAAAGAATTATTTGTTTTGGTCTATTATTTAAAATAAAAAATATACCTGTTCTAAATTTATGTATACGATACTTAGAAAGGATACTATTAAAGTAAAACTAAAAATAATATACAAATGATGAATCATTAATGAACAATACAAAGCAGGTAAGGGTACTGAATGAGAACCATGTACGGATTCACATGAGTGCGATACTTTTGTCGTCTCCCCCTATCTCGTCTGATGAGAAGTCCTAGAAGCTTGTGGTATTTAGAATTCGCTAAGATTAAAAAATGGTTTATTCTTAAAAAAAAGTATATTTGAGTTTTCGTAATTGTTTAGTAAAATGAACTGATTGATAGAATAAATATGCGCCCTTCGATGTTTTTATTCTCATTTCAATACAACACAAACAAATACAGACACGTGAATGTATATATATATATTAATTTTTTATCGATTTTCTAAGCCGATTAAAATACAATTTGGTATTACAAAGGATAATCCGATTATAATAAT
The DNA here is from genome assembly GCA_963921935.1 of Galeruca laticollis. Taxonomy (NCBI): domain Eukaryota; kingdom Metazoa; phylum Arthropoda; class Insecta; order Coleoptera; family Chrysomelidae; genus Galeruca; species Galeruca laticollis. The sequence continues at coordinate 240,489,090 of OY998177.1, read as the reverse complement.
AGAATTTTGAACGAAAATGAATGTTTGTCAGCACTTATCATGATTGGATTCGTCACAATTTTTTCACGTTTATTTTATATCGCTGTTATTCTATAGGTCCACAATCTCATATGTGAGATTCCACCAATTATATACAGGTTGGCAAATTAATTTTGGTAGTTGACGATGCGCGAGAAAGCCGTACAACTTGAGAATGTTGTAAACGTAGTTACCGGGAAGAGCAGGCGACGTACATTCCGTATTCAAAGTCATAAAGGTTGTGAGGCTGCTAATACGTACGAGGGTAACACAATATTTTGAATTTGGATTTAAAAATAATAAATTGTGGTACATGTATAATGCTATATAAAATCGAGTTCATAAAACAAAATAGCATTAATGTGTTCTTTATCATTAATTAAATGAATAAGAAAATAAAAACCATTACATTTTTCTACGAAAATTGTTTTTTTTGCACAGACATAATTATTTATTGCTTCAAAAACCATACGGGAAATTCTATAATTACCCTTTATTATTTTATGTGAATAAATAATAAACTTTCACCATTACTTCAAATTAATGTTTTTTAAGCGGTCCCTTCATAATATTCGTCATTGAGGTTTATTTGTATATAAATTGGAAGTCAGGTAGATCTTTGTAGATAAAGCGTATAATATGATAAGGATTGTTAAACGACTTTCTAAATTTAACAATGGCCAACAATTTTTCCTATATGTTCGTAGTAATAGTTAATGACATACCTACCGGTTAAGCTTTCTAAAATTGTTATTCTTAATAATATGTAGTGGATAATAATATAAAAATTTGGGTTTATACATAAAATTTGAAAAACAAATTGGGAAAATCGCCTTTAGAGATGGTCTAATAAGTATACTAATAATATAAATAAAATATCAAAGCTTTTTTGTGGTAGATATTTCTACTTTCATATGTAAATTTTTGGAGGTTTTGCAAATATTTACTGTGAAATTACAACATCCATTCACACTTTTTACAGGGCTAGGACTGGCAAAACAAAAAAATCTTGGTTCTGGGTGCCGTCAATTATTGTTTGTACATATGTGCTACGAATATTATATTACTCTAGTGCAATTCGTCTCTAACATCTATAATTTTATAACACCTATTTACATTTTTACTTTTGTTGGGTTTTGTTGTGAAGGACATCTGTCGCGGAGAGCGGATTCAGCTTTTGTCGCTGTCAGTAGTATTTGTCTCTGGCAGTTGGTATCTGTCCGCTATCAGAGCTAGCTTTTTATATCGTCTGAGGATAGAGATCGAAGTGTGTGTGTTTTGTGTCATTTTTGACAAATATATATAAAAATTCAGAAAAAGATTAGATTTTTATTCTTATAACATATCAGTCAACAAGTTTACGAAGGATTGAAACAACTGCAGCAAGAGTTTGTACCAAAAGTACTCAAATCAGGGCGAGGGGCAAGCAAAGGTTTAATAATCAGCCCCAACAGGTTTAATGTATTCAGTCATACCACCAACAAACAAACACTATAATGAAAAATATGTTTTAGATGTACAGGAATCATCAACAGTAAAATAATGATGTGCATCTACAAATGATTCTTCAAAATAACTTTCAATATCAACTTCATCATCCTCGCTATCTCCATCTTCGGTCAAATTAATAATCTACAACAGTATCTAATAGCGGTTCATTGTTCATATATTCATCTTCAATCTTTTTAACATGGTCACATCTAACTTTCCAATCATTTGTGTCAAAAAAATCATTACAGAATTCTTTAATCTTTGTAAAATTGAAAATAACATTTCGTTTGGCAACATATTCTTTAAGTACCGCCCAAACACTTTCGATCGGATTTAAGTCCGGGTGATAAGGGGGTAGTAGCCTTAAAACTTGCAATCTATGTCGAATAAACAATTCATCAATTTTATAAGTTATATATTGCGGTTTGAAAAATTTTGCAACGTTATAAAGATCCGGTTTTAACATTTGTTCACTGTAATATATGTTTCTTTCAGAAAGCCAGTTTTTTCATTGTTGTTTAGTTCCAGCAGTCGTAGATAATTTTTCATTTAGAACATTGTGATATGTGGCGTTATCAATTACCACAACAGCATTTTTTGGTAAGTTTTTCTTGTACCCACTTCTCATAATTTTCGTACGCCATTTCATTATGATAATCTCCTGTTTTTGACTGGGAATTCCACATAATACCAACATTAGGTACAAAACCATTTTCACTTCCTGCATGCACAATGATGAGCCTATTACCTTTTGAAACGGGTTTTCTTAATCCTTCGTTACTCTTGTCGCTCCATCCTTTAAGGTGCGTGTGACATGAATGAATGTATGTTTCATCCATATAAATGATAGGTTTGTTCTGTTCTCTGCACTTTTTTATGTTTCTTAAATATAGTAGGCGTAAATGTCTCATTTCGTGACGTTCCATCAAACTTCTGTTGTTTTTCATGTTGGTCCAACGAAAACACAAAGAATGTATTTGTTTCCGCAGAGATTCGTGACTTTCTGCGAAGCCATAACTATCTGCAAAGGTTTGGTGTACATTTCTTAATGTGGGTACTTTTTCTCGGATATGTGATAATTTATTATGCACCTTCTAAGCACAGTTTTGTCGAATTGATCCATACGTTCTGTGTTTTTTAGTAGGCACATCAGTATCAGCATTACTTCCTGCCAGAGCTTCTTTTTTAATACGGGAAAGCGTTCTTTGGCTAACTTTCGTAGCAGCAGAAGCTCCTTCAAAGATCTGACAAAAAATAAGTCGATATAAATGTTGTATTAAAAGTTTTACTCATTTGTATTTTTATACAAATAAAATAAGGAAGTAACATTTGTTTTCAGTGACCGTTCTTTGTAATAAAAATATTTTTGTCGTGGTTTTCAGCCATTTAAAACAAGTATTAAATTCAAAAATACTATCTAACGTTTCAGTTCATTAGTTGTTTTAAACCGTTCTTTGTAATAAAAATATTTTTGTCGTGGTTTTCAGCCATTTAAAACAAGTATTAAATTCAAAAATACTATCTAACGTTTCAGTTCATTAGTTGTTTTAAACGATCTTTAGATTTTAGTTCAAACATATTTTAACATGACCAAACCGCAATTGTAACTTAAATCGGAAGATGGTTCAAAACAAATAATAAAACCGAAACGTAATATAGATAGGTATGAAATGAGTATAATAATTATGATTATAAGCTAAAAAACCTATTACATTTAAATAGGTATCTTACACAAAATAAACATGTGCCCTTTTATATACTCCTGTAGACAGAAACAGAATAGTTATTTATGCAACAAGTGCATAAAGTGATGCTTTTTTTCGCGAATGGCAAAATTGATGCATAAGCCGACGGCATGCAAAAACCAAAAAATGTCTCATTTAGATTGCTCTAAATCAGCCATGTCAAACATGCGGCCCACTGAGCATTTTCCTGCGGCCCCGAATCAATTTTGAAAACAGCCATGTAATGCGGCCCGCGAGCCTGTTAAAAACCGAAAATAAAGTACTGTGACGATGAACTAAGATGCGCGCTCAACCTAAAAGCCTGGCTTGTTCCGGAAAGTTCTATCGAGCGAGAACACAGATGACGCTACCTGAACATTCTGGAAAGAACTGTCGAAAAATAACAATCCGTATATAAGCCAATACCGCCCGATTGAGTTCAGTTGTTCAGTCAGTTATGAGTCAGTTGCGATAGAATTGCGAGTTTAGTTGCGTACTTATTGTTGCAACACGTAACCGTACTTATTGTTATTTATTTCGGATAAAGTTTTTAACATGTCTGTTTCAAAACCAAGTGGAAGTAAGAGGAAACTTGGAGATGAGCATCGTATCTTTCAAGAAAAGTATGAATTAGAGTTTTTTTGCTGTGAAGTGAAATGAAGTGAAAGACAAAATTATTTGCTTGATTTGTAACAGTACAGTCGGTGTCCCAAAATTATATAATATAAAACGTCACTATGATAGTCATAAAACTAAGTTTGACACAGGCATGATTAGAAACGAAAAGTTAAAAGAGTTAAAATCACGGTTAAAAGATCAACATCTTATGTTTACACGTCCAAAGCAAGAAAATGAATCTGCCGTTCAAGCGAGCTACGTACTGTCGGAGTTGATCGCAAAACACTCAAAACCATTTGTTGAAGGTGAATTTATAAAAGAGTGCCTAGTAAAGGCCGCGGAAATTGTAAGTCCCGGGAGCGTGAAGGCTTTTCAAAATATATCCTTGTCCCGGAATACTGAAAGAGTTACCGAGTTGGCTGCCAATATAAGCGAACAGATAAAAACAAAACTAGACTCTTTCATTGCATTTTCTATTGCCTGTGACGAAAGTACAGATGTGTGTGGTGTGGCGCAACTCGCTGTTTTTCTTCGTGCTGTTGATAGAGATATCAACGTTTATGAAGAATTACTGGAATTAGTACCATTGCATGATACAACAACTGGGGAGGATATTTTCAATGCTGTTTATGGACTTCTGCAAAAGTACAATTTAGATTTGTCAAAACTGTATTCCGTTGCAACAGACAGAGCTCCTTCAATGACTGGAGTAAATAATGGCTTCATTAAAATATTACAAACAAATATCAGAGAAACGGGCAGTGACAAATCAGATTTTCATCATGTTCATTGCATAATCCACCAAGAAGTTTTATGCTCAAAAGTGATCAAGTTGGAAAGCGTTTTAAAGTCAGTGAAAAAAATGATAAACTTCATAAGGTCACGTGGCTTGAATCAGCGACAGTTTTCTGCGTTTTTACGTGATTTAGAAAGTGAGTACACTGGTTTACCTTATTATGCAGAAGTGCGATGGCTTTCGTGTTCTATGGTTCTCGATCGGTTTCAAAGAAGAAATACGCCTTTTCATGGAAGTGAAAGAACAAGATGTCAGCTTATTATCCGACGTACCTTTTTTACAAGATCTTTCATTTATGGTAGACATCACAAAACACTTGTCGGACTTAAATACGAAATTGCAAGGACCACGTCAAGTTATAACAGATATGCATGATCATGTTAAAGCTTTCAAGTGTAAGATGATACTGTGGAAAAACCAGTTAGCGGTGGATAATCTGTCACATTTTCCGACTTGCAGGGCGTATCAGGAAAGTACAAGTGGCCCAATATCATACAAAATGTATACAGAGAAAATGGGAAGCCTTCTGTCGGAATTTGAAAAGCGTTTTCAGGATTTTAAGTCCCAAGAACAATTTTTCTTTATTTACTGGTCTTTTCACTATCGATATTGATAAAGTTCCCCCTCACTTGCAGATGGAAGTGATTGAGATTCAGTGTCAAACCCATTTAACAGAAAAAATTGATAGTGTTGGTACATTCGAATTTTATAAGTACTTGCCTTTTCAATACCTAGAAATGAGAAAACTTGCCTGTCAATGTTTGGATGTACCTATAAGTGTGAACAATTATTTTCTTTGATGAAAGGAAACAAATCTCCCGCAAGATCGCGATTGACGGACGAACACTTGGACGCAGTTTTAAAAGTTATTTCCGCCGATAAATTCACGCCACAAATAGACAACTAAATTAAAGACAAAAGATGTCAAATATCTGGCAAAAGAAGTTAATGTTTGTAAGTTTTTGTAATGTCCTTTTTATTGGAAATTTAAGAAATATACTTCTAACATAATAGTACTTTTTTTCGTTAAGATTTTCAGTAGTTTGTCTTCTTTTAGATTATGTTTTGCGGCCCATTTAGTCTATGGTCTTCATGCTTTTGGCCAACCAGTGACTTTGAGTTTGACATGGCTGCTCTAAATGGACTAAAAATGGGAAAGATTTGTTTGTCATGATGACATAACGGTGCATAAAATTGACACATGAATGCATAAAATACTTTGTCCCACCCTATTGTCACTTTTTTTTAAATCGTTCAACAAATAAATACTTTATGTAAGAAAATCGATTTTAAAAATTTAATGTCAAGTGTAAATCTATTAAATTACTTTGGTTTAAAAATTTTATTGCAATAAATAAAACTTACCGGGAAACAACAGACTAAATAAATACAACTATTCCTCAGAACTATTCATCGTTTTGGACTGACAACGATTATATTACATATTATTATTTAGTGTTTAACTAGAGACCTTGAGTTTCATTTAAAAACACTAATATGAGCATATTCCACGAAGTAAGGGTCGAGACAGTCAATTTTATTAATATTTAATTCAAGCTTAGGAGCAAATGCAATGCGATGCGCTGCTGTCTATCGCGGCTGTAGTATGCGGAAGCCTTAAAATCGAGGAGGTTTGTTTAGAAATAATACATTTAATTGATATATTATATTGACAATAAATCCCTACAAAATTTCAATAATATAATAACAATTAAGATAGTTAGTTTTAAAATGCATCGACAAAAAACAGACTAGAAGGTTTTTATTCTGTAATGCAAACTTTAATAGCGCATCCTGATTTTAATAACAAACAACCGATCCATTTACGCCTGTCAATTTGCGGGATAAATAAATAGGATTAATTCACTTGAACTTGAAAAGTGAACCGTGAAGGTGAAATGTTTTCATCACAATGAGAGAAATAAAGTGCAATAATAATATTGGATGAATAATTATAGAGCGAATGAACACTTCGAAAATAACATCAAATATTTCAAAAGTACAGACATAAATGTTAGAAAGATTGATTTTCAAACCTAATTAAATTTGCGACGGTGCTAAAATTTCGGTTTTCTTATGAAATCATATCTCTCTCGAGCAAAAAACGTTATATTTTTTGAGATCTTCTTAAATTTCTCCTTGCAAAAATATATATTGTCTATATTTGGACCAGCGGTTTTCGAGTTATTCGACTGCAAATATATTATTACTATGACGTTTTATGGCTGGATAAAATTATTTGACACTGACGACTATAAAGAAATAAATATTCAAAGGGGAAAAGGTACACAACAAACAATAATATTTTCTAAAATTCTTTGCCCTAACGGAAAGCCCGTAGCAGAAGCTAAACTTAAGGATATTAAGAGCTACCTTCATTTAATTCCTCTAGCAGACCATCCGTTTTACGTGAACCTTATTGGCGATGATAAAATTGAAAAAGATGTAGAAGGGTATAATAATACAAATTTAGACTTTGAAGTAGAAGATGAATTATTATCGGAAATTCATTATTGCAAGATGGAACCAAGTGATTTTTTTTATAGTTACGCGTAACATTTCTTTTTTATTTTTATCTCAGTTTGTTAAATAAGTTCATAAGTCAATAAAAACAATAAAAATAAATACATATCATTTCTTTATATAAGCCATTATTTTCAATAACCAGTCTATCACTACTTTCTTATTTAACTCAGAAACATGTTTTTGTTGGTTGGTTCTCTATTGTATAACGGGTTCCAATTATTTGATTACTCTTTGTGTAACATTCTTTGTTAAATATTTGTAACTCTTAGTTCATTGTTGTGAACGTAGTTTAATAAAATTTTATTTTTAAACTTTTTTTAAAAAGTCGAACTATAAGGAAATCGGACGATCATCTTTAAAATATGCGATTATATAAATATGGCGCCAACAAGTTTCTTTTTTTCACATTAACATTATACTTGTTTCCCCTGTCAATATTTACTCTCTCATAAAAATTCACAGGAGTTTCGTAATATGGACATACCAGTTATTTTTGTTTCGAATATTTTTATGCAAATTAGCTCGAGAGCTCTTAATGTCAATATTGTTGATTTGAGTGATGTCTTGTAGGAGTGAAAATTGAATTAGACACACTAATTACTTACTGTGAATTAATAGAAGAAAAAAATACACACGTTTGGATAACTACGCAATAATTTCAAGAACTTAAAATGGATTAGATTATTAAAAATATTGTGCAGTAGCGTAGATAAAAGGTGGCGTTATTTATGGTTTGAAAGGTGGAATTTGTTTTGGGAAATTTAATTCCGTATTGTCTTCCAACTTTAATAAATTCATTATGCTAAAATATATCGCATATTTGCTTTATTTCAAACAATTATCAAGAGTGACTGCTCGTCACTAGCGCCATGTCACGTCTCGACTCCACCTTCTTCTACAGGGTGAGGCAATCTTCTGACATCGGAGGATTACATCGTTGTGGTAAGTGATAAAACTTTAAAGTTTTGTGTGAGCTAATACCGAAGCATATACAGAACGATTACTCGTCTAACGAATATTTAGTAACGAGTACTTTACTGAAAAGTAACGATATTTTACTCCTCTAATGTCAATACAAAAGCGTGGCTGCCATTTGCTTAGTTTCCTACAACACACTCCATGATCTCACAGCCATTCCCGCGCTTATTACCTCGTTCCTAATAAGTATTCTGCGATTAGTACTTTAATTAATATACAATGAATTAAGTGCTGGTATTTGGAATAGTTATTTCATAGTCCGGTCAAATTAGACCAAAAATAAGAGTAAAGTTACCTAAATTCCCACCAAGCTGAAAATCGGTAAGATTGTTTAAAATATCATTAAAAACAAAATTTGAAAGTTCCCCATCTTTCCCCTGTAAGGAAAAAGTTTTATTCAAGGTCAAAGGTCAAAAAAATGAGTTTTTCGCGATTTTCAGCAAAAGGGTAAGTTTTATCATAAAAATTCCTCAGACAAAAATTGTAGATCATAAAATTATCTACAAAAAATGTATTAATACTTTTTTTCTACGAGCCACTGTTTTTGAGATATAACGATTCAAATATTTGTAAAAGTTGTAATCGTCATAATATGCACACGTTTCCTCGCCACGACAAGAAATTATTACTAACGGCATTCGCTTTCTTCTTTCTATGTACGGAGCTCCTAAAAAAACTACCTGCTTAGATAAGTATAGATATGCATGTTTCGTTAAAAACACCAAAAGTAAAAAACAAGTACAATTAGCTTGTCTTCCTCCAACCTCAGTTGCTGCTCATCAACATATTTTTAGGGTATATTACCAAGTTCAAGTGTGGCTTGGTTATCAGCTACACCCTACCGACTGGGGTTGGAAGTTGGTCAACAATTCATTAGAACCAGTGCACACTTTATTTCCACCTGCGCCGGAAAAACTGCTGAACTCGATTTTTTGCAACTGCAAAAAAAAGGGATGCAGTGCTAAATGTGGTTGCAAAAAAGTCGGACTGATCTGTTCTCCGGCATGTACACATTGTCCAGGCCGGTTGTGCTCTAATATTGAATCACCAACAGTAGAGGATCCGTTTGATTCCAACGAGGCAATATGCGATACATCGCTATTAACGCAGTTTACATGCACTCAGGATGAAGATGAAGAAGAACAAGAACAAGACGAACAAGAACAAGAAGATCAAGAAGAAGATTTTGAAAGTTACGACTCGCACGATTAAATTTCACTACTTTTTTTTAACTTAAATTGCTTTTATCTTCTCAATCTCTGCTAATATCCATTATTTTTCAATAGTTTCAAATTGAACAGGATCAAAACTGACCCGTGGAATAGGCCTACTGGGGAAACCAGGTTAAAAAAACGCTACCTCATAGGTGGCCAAGAAACGTGTGCAGATTATGACGATTACAACTTTATAAATCGTTATATCTCAAAAACAGTAGCTCGTAGAAAAAAATGTATCAATAAATTTCTTGTAGATAATTTTATGATCTACAATTTTTGTCTGAGGTATTTTTATGATAAAACTTACCGTTTTGCTGAAAACCACGAAAAACTAATTTTTTTGACCGTTGACCTTGAATAAAAAATTTTCCTTACAGGGGAAAGATGGGGAACTTTCAAATTTTGTTTTTAATGATATTTTAAACAATCTTACCGATTTTCAGCTTGGTGGGAATTTAGGTAACTTCGAATGTCTAAATTGACCGGACAAATACAAATAAACAATACATATAATCAAATAAAAAAAGAGTGCAAGTTCTCTATTGCTGCAAACTATAGAATACAATTTATTGGTTAATTGGCAGTATGAAAATTTTCAATTTATATATTAATGGTTTTTCGCCAACTTCTTTTAGTTTTACACGAAATAAAACTTCAGAAAGTTTTGTTTTTTCTTTTTCCAACGTTTCGAATCCTTTATTTAGATTCATCATCAGGGCTATTGGTACAATACATACAGGGTGGCGCATTAGAAACAGTCCACATTAGATATTGTTGGCGGGGGAGGTTTTTGCGGCAAACCCCGAGACACGTCGATTTTGTTATCGAGGGGCACAACTTTTGATAGTCAACTTATGGTTGTACGGCCATCCCCTTAAAAGGGGTGACTACCCCTTCGTGAATCTTTAATGGCATGGGGGGTGGAGTGGCATATAATTTGGAAGGTATTTCCATTCTCTTTAAAGGTATGCTAACATTTTTGTGTTAAAGTGTTGAAATTATTGACCAAAACCAGCTGGAAGTGTGAGCGAAAGAAATAAAAAAAGTTTTAATCAAAGTAAGTGTTCAAATTGTGATCCGTTTACTTCCAAACAATAATACAACCTTTGTTCAACACTGCTCCGAAGATTTTGTAGCATACCAGGAGTTATTTCACCACATGCCACAGTTATCCCATTCCTATAGCGGAGATTTCAATCTGGTTTTTATCATTGATCTCAACACTTAATACAAAAATGTTAGCATGTCTTTAAAGATAATCGAAATACCCCCATGCCATTAAAGATTCTTGAAGGGGTAGTCACCCCTTTTAGGGGGATGACCGTACAACCATAATTTAACTATCAAAAGTTGTCCCCCTCGAAAACAAAATCGATGTGGCTCGGGGTTTGCCGCAAAAACCTCCCCCGCCAACAATATTTGAGGTGGAATGTTTCTAATGCGCCACCCTGTATAATAATGTTCTATCACTGTATTCGTTATAGGACAATCTGCAAGAATACCTTACATAATAAAAACTTTTCGTATTCTTTCTCACATTAAATATTATTAATGAACATTTTCAATGGTTGAAGTGGCATACTATGTGTCAAAAGTCTTTAAAAACCAAGAAAGATATTAAAATGAGTGAAGCAAGGATCGTGACAATCGCCCCTACTGGACGTATAGGGAATAACAATAAGCAACTGCTATTCCGGTCAGCCAATATACGAGCATATAATTTTGAAGTTGGGGTTGACATTAAAATACTTGGAAAAAATATAAAAGTAATTCCACAATATAATGAAAAATATTAAAATTCTAAAAAATTGACAATTGTTTCGATAACTGAATATCATCGTCAGAATGACAGAAGTTACATTTCATTTAATGCCTACCTGATGTTTAGTAGTTATTTTTGGCTAGACCAAGAAGTGACCTAACTTGTGATTGACTTAATATATGGTAATAGAAAAAATAAGAAGATGTGATATTACAAATATTGAAGCTTAGATATTATTAGCCCTATGGTACAATTATCACTTAAGAAGACAGTTTATTAGTGGAGAACTCCCTAGATTTAACTGTTCATTGACAACTTCATATTGTGGGTTTCTTAAATATCTTCTAATTTCCAATTCTTCAAGGAAATCCAGTTCTTGTTTCTTTTCACAAATATGCAGCACTTCTAGTTTTGTGTTAGGTGTCAATGAATGATTGGTGTCAAGTAGATGTTTTTCGTAGTGGGATTTATCTGGTTGTTTTAATCTGTATGCTCGTAAGCGTTCACTGTATCGGATTTCAAAATTCCTAAGGGTCTGACCCAAATAGACAGCATTACATTCTGGTCATTTGAGTTTATATATACCTGACTTCTTTAATAGTGGTATTTTTGTTTTTACATTTAACAATTTTGTACTACGTTACTTTCTGTTTTAAAAGAAATTGTTGTATTCGTTGCTGAAGATATTATCTTTGAAATAGTATTAGAAACATTTCCTGCATATGTGATGGTTTTATAAGTTTTAATTTCATCAGCTTGCTTAGGATATATTAGTTGTAATGCCACTTTTTTCTCTTTTTTACTAATTAGCCTATTTATCATATCTAATGGATAACCGTTGGATGTTGCTATTTGTCTAATTGTATTATTCTCTCTATCAAAATTACATTTGTTCACAGGAACTGAAAAAGCTCTATGTATCATTGAATTATATGCCGCTAGTATGTGTGACATAAGGTGATTGGAATTGAATGGAATTGTCACATCAGTCTGTGTTGGTTTTCGGTAAATTGAATAATCAAGTACATTATTAACTCTTTGAATTTTTAAATCAAGAAAATTGATTGAGCTACTTTCTTCAATTTCTAATGTAAATTTAATTTTTGGGTGTAAATTATTGATGTGGTTGAAAAATACATCTAATTGTCGTTCACTACCCATAAAACAAGCTAATATGTCATCTACATATCTATACCAAAATAAAACATTTTTCGAAATATTACTTTCAACGATCTTTCTTTCTAAATTGTCCATAAAAATGTTTGCTAAAATAGGTGATATAGGGCTTCCCATTGGTAAACCTTCATTTTGAATATATATCTTATTGTCAAAAATGAAATAATTCTGATTAATGCATACATCAAATAAATTAAGTATATCTGATATTATTCCTGGATTAATATTTTTATCTTCTAGTAATTTTCTTACAAGTATTAGACATCATGAAACTGTAAGTACCTACATACCAACACACTTTGCACCACGATTTGAAAACCTTTCAGACACTAATTTTACAGATAGTGGAATAGAATTTTTAAATAAATTTTTAAAGTACAGTATACCACCAAAATTTACGAATAATATTAAACAAATTATAGCTACAGAGTCAGAAATAGCTTTAAAATCTAATTCAAATAATTTTCTTTATGAGAAATTAAAAATTGCCAATTTAATCAAAAATATTGAACCTTCAAAAGTTAAACGTCAAACAAAAAATGATATTACAGTTTTAAATGCAATAAAAAATAAGATTGAGGATAATAACATAACAGTTACAAAATCATTTTGACGACTGAAAATTACAATTCCAAAGTATATAACTTTATAGAATCCAGCGATGTAAAAGTTCTTAAAGCAGACCCAACAAAAAAGTTTTCTAATAATGTAAGGGATATTGTTAATAATTCAAATTATCTTTTAAATGATTACGAAAAGAGGTCTATCATACCTAAGAATCCTCATTGTCCACAATTATATGGAACAGTTAAATTACATAAAATAACGAAACCAATTAGACCTGTAGTCTCTTATGTTAATGCTCCTAATAATATATTGGCAAAAAAGCTCAACAATATACTCAATACTTACGGATATGAATCTCAGTACTCAATTAGAAATTCAATAGAACTAATCAAAAAGTTGAAAGCAATCCACTTGCAAGATAACTCATTTCGTTCGATGTAACTAATATGTTTATTAAAATTCCTCCTAAAGAATGTCTAATACTTGTAAGAAAATTACTAGAAGATAAAAATATTAATCCAGGAATAATATCAGATATACTTAATTTATTTGATGTATGCATTAATCAGAATTATTTCACTTTTGACAATATGATATATATTCAAAATGAAGGTTTACCAATGGGAAGCCCTATATCACCTATTTTAGCAAACATTTTTATGGACAATTTAGAAAGAAAGATCTTTGAAAGTAATATTTCGAGAAATATTTTATTTTGGTATAGATATGTAGATGACATATTAGCTTGTTTTATGGGTAGTGAACGACAATTAGATGTATTTTTCAACCACATCAATAATTTACACCCGAAAATTAAATTTACATTAGAAATTGAAGAAAATAGCTCAATCAATTTTCTTGATTTAAAAATTCAAAGAGTTAATAATGTACTTGATTATTCAATTTACCGAAAACCAACACAGACTGATGTGACAATTCCATTCAATTCTAACCACCCTATGTCACACAGACTGGCGGCATATAATTCAATGATACATAGAGCTTTTTCAGTTCCTATGAACAAATATAATTTTGATAGAGAGATTAATACAATTAGACAAATAGCAACATCTAACGGTTATCCATTAGATATGATAAATAAGCTAATTAGTAAAAAAGAAGAAAAAGTGGCATTACAACTAATATATCCTAAACAAGCTGATGAAATTAAAACTTATAAAACCATCACATATGCAGGAAATATTTCTAATCATATTTCAAAGATAATATCTTCAGCAATGAATACAACAATTTCTTTTAAAACAGAAAGTAACGTTAGTACAATATTGTTAAATGTAAAAACAAAAATACCACTATTAAAGAAGTCAGGAATATATAAACTCAAATGTCCAGAATGTAATGCTGTCTATTTGGGTCAGATCCTTAGGAATTTTGAAATACGATACAGTGAGCACTTACGAGCATACAGATTAAAACAACCAGATAAATCCCACTACGCAAAACATCTACTTGACACCAATCATTCTTTGACATTAACACAGAACTGGAAGTGCTGCATATTTGTGAAAAGAAACAAGAACTGGATTTCCTTGAAGAACTGGAAATTAGAAGACATTTAAGAAACCCACAATATGAAGTTGTCAATGAACAGTTAAATCTAGGGAGTTCTCCACTAATAAACTGTCTTCTTAAGTGATAATTGTAAAGATCAGCAGATATAGTTTTCCTGGTTTTCTATATCATTGCACAGTTATACTGATCTTAATTGAAAAACGGATATCCAGGATATCACCATTCTCTCGGTTGTGTTAGGAGGTGATAGGGATACTGAGATTATTCCTTGACGGTGAAAACTGTCTCCTTTTTCGATACACAAATGGTAGAATTACCCTCTACGCTAATTGCCTTTCGACATAGCACGATTCCGTGTATTGGCACGACTCGCGGTGAACAAGCAGATAGAAAAAAATCAAGAAAATTCCCGGCGAGACGGAGGAAGTTTGACAAGCAGTAAGTTTTTGAATTAAATTCAGATTGGGATAATTTGTTACTAGTGATATATTTACTCGTTATTGGTCGAGCTGGATTCTGAACTTGGGAGTATAGGTCAATTGCTATATACAAGGTGTAGCGATAGCAAATATATTTATTAGATTTTTTTTGATTGTTGATTTTTCAAAGAGACTGGACACAGCTGTTCACTCTCAGATTAAGTTTTTCGTCCTGACAAATATATAATTTACCGTGTGTACTGGAATAATTAAGATTTGCCGGGTTCGCCTACTTGACACAAGTTAGGTTTCATTCTGTTAAGTAGGAGTTATCATTTGTTGGGTCACATATTCTCTTCCACCTCGAAGGCAGGAAAGAGATAGAAAGTTAGGCGAGGTTTATTTTGGTATTTGGTAACACAAAGGCCGGAGCGTATGTTTTCCATATTTTCGCGGGCTTTAGCGAACTTGCGCTGATAAGTCAATTCATTATAGAGAAACATTGTTATCAGTCTTTTGTTCAGCCGTAAATTATAAATTAAAACTCTTTCTTATTTTGCCAGTGTAAATGCATAAATTTATCGTAGGTAATTATATTACTGGGGAATTTCGCAACTTGTAACGCCAGTGTCGATAAATAATTTAAATTGTTTTCCTTAGCTCATCAGAATTTTTCTTTATAGAACAAAAATTTCACTTTCGTTCCCTGAAGGTCAAGGACGACCTGAAACGACGTAACGTGAAACATTGTTGCGGTTAAAGGTAATTACGCGTAATATTTATTTATTTTTCTCGACACCGGGGAATAGAAAGATTGAGAAACGAATATAATAAAAAAAAGACCAAGCCGATAAGAGGGATAGTTTTGCCGCACCACCGAACAAACGAGAACTCTGTTCATGATTTTGATTTTTTTTATAATTGTGGGATATACAGGGGTAGGTTTAATGATAAACCAATTATAGATAAATATATGTATAGGTAGAGTTATACCAGGGAATTTTGGTTAATTGGGTCATACGGGATTGTAGTTTAGGGTTAAGTATACATATATATAGCTGTATATGAGGATTTGGAGAAATTACTTTTATTATATATATTTTTGTATAACGTGGAGGTTCTACATTATTTTACCTATCACCCCTACTCCAAAAATTCCCCCTCGGGAAGTGTAACAATCGTGGACGTGTGACCGAGACGAGGTGGACAAACCCTGTCCTGGCAAAGGAATATTCATCCGTTTTAAGACCAGGCGAACCTAGCAAAAAACAATCGGACTGGATTGCCTTACACGCTCAGCCGCGCATTGGAGGCAGAATTTGGTGGAATCGAAGGACGGGATCAATACAGAGTGACCAAGAAAAAGGTAGGGATATTTGTTGGTATTTTGATTAAGATATCGTACATATCTGGTGTTAAAGATTATTACACTGGTGACAGATTATTTAGAGTGGTGACAGCGGATTTCTTGAGCCCCTTTTTACTTTATTACACTGGTGACAGAGTGTAAAAATAAGGTCTAGCGTTATTACATTCACATGTTAAAAAAAATAAGGGTCTAGATACTATTAGAGGTCTACACGTCATTACAATTGCTTGATTTGCGTTATGTTTCACCCTGTATTAAAGAAGCCACAGATAAAAAAGTAATTAATACTGAGCACAGCCAATGATATGTGAATGATAATTGAATACAAAGATCTGTTAATTTGTTTTGATTTACTGTTCTGCAGAGTGTTAAAGAGGAGGTCTTTTTTGCCAATAATTGGCCATATCTTTTTAAAACACCCTTATAAATATTAGAATGCTATATTTTTGTAACGCCCTCGGTGAGATCTTTTCGATGTTGAACAAAATTTAGTACGTTTCATTTAAAAAAATGTAAATTTGTGCTGCTACGTGGTTTTAGAATACCCTGTAGAATCGAATGTATTTTCAAAACGTGCCCTCTGTAACTGTATTACCTCACACAAAACTTTGAAGTTTTATCTCTTACCACAACGATGTAAACCTCCGATGTCAGAAGATTGCCCAACCCTGTACATATTTTTGCTAATTATACCGAAAATTTCGTCTTCTTCCTCTCTCCACGATAATTTTCCATGTATTTATTAAAAAGATATTCATTTCTAAAAAATAAAAGTTGTATAACATGTGTTTGATTAAACATTAGTTTTTGATAGAAAAAACACTATTCAAGTAAAGCAATGACTTCGTACGTCTTAATCGGCTCAGCTCCATCGACAACTACGGTTAACAAGTGAAATGCTGGTTTTAAACAGTTGCGGTAACAGCTGCTACCGACTTATTCGTGTATTTCCTTAGAAACCCCTTCAGCAAAAATTTATATATCTATCAGATCCCGTACTAATCATACTTATCGATTCTACAAAAAAAAATTCAGGAAATGAAAGAATGAACATTCCATAGGGTAATTTCTACATAAATGGCGTAATTGTTTCTAGCATTCCTGTTTCGTTTATATTACCAAAGCTTCCTTTGTGTTCTTTGAAAATTAAGGTTCTGTTTGAATTGTTTTGCTTTCAACGAAGCCAGAAAAGCAAGAAGTTAAGGTGGTTACGCACGATTCTAGTGATTCTACACTTTAACTTTAACTGTTGAATTGTTGGATGATTACCCGTGCGTCATTAATATGTGATAAAATAAAACATATAATCTTTATGTAACATCTCTTTCTATCAATCGTGACAAGCAGATCAAAATTGGTTAATATTTGTCTTTTAAGCAGAGAAGCATGTTGTTTTGGTGATTGATTAACACTCTGAACAGTGAAAAGAGAGAACTATACAAGCGACAGTATTTTTACTATGCATAACTTCATAACTTGACTCTCTCTTGATTAGTGCAGTACCATCTACTTACAAATTCATTGTTGTCTGTCATTGTGGTATTGTTTTATTGTGTTTTATTATCTCCTTTGTGCTTTGCACTTGGATATATTACATAAACAGTTTTTCTTACAGCAAAACGTCTCTTGGTATTTTTGGTGTTTTATTTACATTTTATTATTGAAAATTCCCAACCTCACATTTTCAATGGTGATTGGCTCTAAAAAAGTTTTTTACAGAATATAATCTAACTTACCGGATCGCGTGTGACGGCTCTTAACACTTTCTTCACTCGCGGCGAAAACTGGGCGATTTTTTGCTGTTAGTTTCGTTTTATTTCGAAGGAGTTAGTTTTTTAATTAGACAAAAGCTGTTTCGTTTCAAATTTCCGGTAACAGAGAGAGCATTGAATACACGGCCTCTGGCTGCAGGTAATTTGCATAAATGGGTTTTACGAATCTCTATAGGTGGTTGTTTTATTATCGGACTTTCGTACAGGGTAAAAGAAAGAATCAAATAAAAGTAATCGACGATGTATGAGGTTCAATAGGTTAATTCAAAAGAAATTGATTTGCATTTTCTTTGAAGTAGAACAAAGAATTATTTAATCCATTGAACAACAGGAGTATTGGTGGACAAGCCTTTGATAAAGTTCGGCACAAATATTAACTAAAATAACATTTTCCAAAGAAATTAACATCGAAGCAAAAATTCTCGATAGATTTAATGTAAGCATTAATTTTCAGTCCTTGAAAATGAATATTAATTTATTGGAAAGCTCGAATTGAATATCTAAAAGAGTCCACTCTGGTGTTTTATTGCCCCACTTTTAAAACATTAAAACGTGAAACGTGTTGTTGTTGATAGCACCAAAAACAATACGTTACACGTTTTAATGTTTTAAAAGTTTAAGGATTGAGTGGTTTCCTTGCAATGGTCTCCTTTGAGAGATGTTTTAAGAATTAACTTCGATTACTTGTGAGTTAATAATTTTAAATTAATATTTTTGCCCTTTTTACCTCTGTATATTTTTGTAGTTGACTGATGAAGAAATAAAGATATTTCGAAAGCTTTCAACATTAAGTAAAAAGAGTTCACTAATTCCTAACAAGGCTTATTCCTGATGACTTTTTAACTATTCTGGTTTTTAACTAGTCAAGCCCACTATCTGTTAGTCGCTCTCTCTCTCTCTCTCTCCCCCCCCCCTCTCTCTCTCTATATATATAATAATTAATCTGTCAATATATATATTTATTATTTTTTATGTTAATTATTTTATTACAAATTTATATATAAATGTTGTCTAGCTCACGGTAAATATATAAAGTCGGGCATGAGTAACTCTTTACTCTCTTTGAGTTCTGGCTTAAAACATTGTTCTATGTCAATAAATATCTTATTTTTATGAAATTATTGAAGAATTATTTGTTTTTATCTATGAATTCAAATGTGAAATATTCCTTGTCAATCAACAAACTATTTTTTTCCTCCCGTTGTTATGGACAAAAACGAATCATATAACTAGATTTTTCTACAACTATTTACATATCTGAGGTTTTTTATTTAATTTAATATCTTTCTTAATTATATTAGGATATTTAATGTTCTTTTCATTTCCAAAATAATTTAATCTACTTCTGTAAATACTATTCCTATTTATGAAAAAAAACCTCTTATTATGTATCCCTTCTCCATTCTCATATAAACAAATCTACAACTAATTACTCTGAAATACATATGCAATCCTTTTCCATTCATTTCAGAATTCTTCTACAATTATAATTCATTATAAACTCGGCCAGAAATTTCTATTTAATTAAAATATTTGTGTGCTGTTTCTCGTCATAACGCTTAATATACCCATCAGAAACATATATAGTTCCATGTCTAAGAAATTCTGTCGCTAGCATTCCATGCTTTGAAAATAATTTTGACGTTCACATATTGTTGACAGTTCTCTGCGTCATAATAATAAGTAAATCTTAAAAATGGTACTTTTGCTTCTAAATTCTTGTTAAATCGTATGTATTATAATGATCTAAATATTTGTATTCATTCTTTGTTTTGGATAATTTCTATGAAGTATATGCCAAATTTAGAACTGATTATTATATCTAATGAAGATTTATAGCTTGATATATGTATGAACTATTTAATAAAGTGTTGATATCATGATAAATACTTTGAATATTATTCAAGTATTTCAATATTTATAGTAAATAAATGATATCATAGGTATCCATTCAATATCTAATTCACTTTAATTTCGCTCAAATATGATAGAAACAGATAAATTCCATATGTTTTGGTGATTTCTTACCCACTTCTTGATTTATAAACATGAAAACCTCTCACATCTCCCAAATAAAATCTATATAATGAATAAAAATGGGAAAGCTTATTATAAATACCTGTGGCACCATCTAGAGTTCTAGAGATAGAAAAATATACAATTTTGAGAGGGCTAGAAGAGAGGGTACCGTTCAGGAACGCCCGCTGCCGAAAGAGATTCGTGACAACCTGTATATTTATTTTGTTTAAAAATGTTTTTGCATATTCTGAGAGCCCTTAAATAGCCCAAAATTCAGGCGTTACTGTTTGTTCAATTGCAGCACTCGTTCTATGTGTGGGGGGCTAACTTGATGTCAAGCAACTTTAAAATCGATTTTCCCGAAACGGTTGATTTTTTATTAAATCTGTTTGCGTATTCTGAGAGCCCAAAAAAAGCCCAAAATACAGAGGTATTTGTTTTATAGATTGGCGATCTCTTTCCTTATGTAGGGAGCTAGCTTGACGTCAAGCTAGCCATTTTAAGCTGCAATTCCCGCTAAACGGTTGGAGCCCAGAGCAACTAATTATCCCATAAATAGCACATAATTCATGTACTGTCTGTTATAAAACAGTTTAAAACATTTTAGTTCATTCAATTACCACTACCAGTTAAACGCATTCATCTCTATCAGTAGTGTCTGTGCTCTTTTGATCGTAAATAGTGTGCTTAAAAAATATGTCAGTTCGGTAACAACTGTAACAGTCACTGTCATCCTTTTTAAAAAGAATTCCTTTGCCGATTAAAAAGAGTTAAGAAATGCAAGTAATTCAGTGAATTGTCACCTGTTCCATTAAGGTAATAATTTTTTCTATATTAAGAGAGATAATACGGGTTAAAGCAACCAGACGCATACGTCATTTTATTGTTATTGTTGATATATAGTTTAAAAAATATTTATCAACAATTTATTTCCAGTACCTTGAGGAATTTGGGAAGGATTACTTCAGTTCCAGTGCTGGTTGTCTACGTCCATGTATATTGAAGGATTGGTATGCAAGTGCATATGATTTAAGTTCTCTAATGTCTTGGATTGGAAAGTTAGCCCAACCCGTTCACTGTCTTTTTTCAAAATTTCGTACATGAAAATATGACAATTTCAATCGTTATTATGTATATGATTAATAATTCTTAAAGTAAAACAATAATGTTTCTCCATTTAAGTAAATATTATATATTTGTGAACAACCTCAATTCGTGTGAGTAAAAAATATTTATACTTTACTTATTTTAAATGTATATGTTTATTACTTGTAGTTCCGGAACGTTGGGTTATTTTGGCATCAGGGAACACCAAAACGAAAAAATGCATTGAAATTTTTCCGAAGTCGCGTCATGCTACTTTCTACAATAGCCCTATTTAATTCTGAAATAAGCCTAAAAGTATGGGTGATAAACTGCAACCTTGCTTTGAACCTTTTGTTATGCTAAGTGGATCAGTGATTTTATTGTCAATTTTTATTTGTGCTTTTTCTAAATTAACGAAGGTCATATGTGTCTCAATACCTCTCTTCTTTTTCTCCTCTATCGCCAGTCTCACGATAAAAATATTGTCTGCGCATAATTTATTCTTCGGAATCCTGATTGTTCAACACTAAGCTCAGTCATACGTTGTTCTATTTTTAATCCAAATTGATTATAATAAAATTTATGTGCCGAACCTCTTGAGAATACCAGCATAATATCATTGGATATTATCACTTGTTTCGTGCAATTTAGACGCGCCTTTGGATTTGACTGTTCCGCATCCGCATTCTGTTGCAAATTTGCACACATACACAAACACACACACACATACACGAACATCTTCCAGAATCGTATTGACGTGGAATCATCTTCGTTCTCCGGATGCGATGAAGCATTATGTTAGGAAATCTTTTAGTACAGCACGGATCGGAATGCGGTTTTTTGCATTCGCTTTCAAAAATTATTTATACCATTTCTACCTACTTTCTACCTATTACAAACCGGAAGTTGCATTGCTGCAGCCAAAAATGCATTCAAAAAACGCATTTTTTGAGAGTCGTTTTGGAAAATTTCATAACTTTGTGAATAAGACTCAGAATTGGCCCAAGTTGGGTACCCAGGGGTTTTTGAGGCCGCTGATCACGATTATGATGTTCAAATTGACCCCCCGAACACCTGGTGCGCCCTAACCTGGACGCGGACGCCATCTTCGAGAATTTTCCTGGAAATATCGACAAAAACGAAGCGAAAATCGTTATGACACAATTGAAGAAGACGAACCTAAAACCGATACGGGGGGGTTTTTGGGTCGCTGAATTCAAATATGGCAACGGCGAACACCCCACGGACACCTGGTGCGCTCTAACCTGGACGCGGACGTCATCTTCGAGAATTTTCCTGGAAATATCGACAAAATCGAAGCGAAAATCGATATGGGGGTCGTTTTCCACATGAAATTCAGATTCAGCGCACACAAAACGGCCCCATAACGATTTTCGCTTCGATTTTGTCGATATTTCCAGGAAAATTCTCGAAGATGACGTCCTCGTCCAGGTTAGGGCGCACCAGGTGTCCGTGGGGTATTCGCCGATGGCGTATTTGAATTCAGCGAACCAAAAAACCCCCGGGAGCCGAGTTTCTCTCCTTCCTCGCATGAAGTTCAGGATAGTCCCACGGAGATTACGTTAGGCGGCGTTCCTGAGCCCCAGGTGTTCGGGGGGTCAATTTGAACATCATAATCGTGATCAGCGACCTCAAAAACCCCTGAGTACCCAATTTGGGAGAATTCTGACTCTTATTTACAAAGTTATGAAATTTTCCAAAACGCCTCTCAAAAAATGCATTTTTTGGATGCATTTTAGGGTGCAGCAATGCAACTTCCGGTTTGTAATAGGTAGAAAGTAGGTAGGAATGGTATAAATAATTTTTGAAAGCGAATGCAAAAAACCGCATTCCGATCCGTGCTGTACTAAAAGATTTCCTATCTTTGGCCTTTTTAGTGCTTCATCGCCTCGTCTAAAATGATATATGGATAAACCCAATCTCCTAATTGAATTATTAATAGATACGTCGTTCTTGATAAAAATAGAATCAATCGAATGTGTGATTAAGGAATACAATGTACATACTTACTGGATTGAGTGCGTCTTCTAATAAATAATTTATTATGACTTAATTGTCGTCTTCTAAAATCAAGTATGTATTTCAATAACCCTTTCAATCTCTTTTCCTGTATATAAATTATGGATTCCAATGATTACAAAAGATATCACGTTGCTGATGGTGTTACTTAACCCATTTAGTATACACTCAGTATATTGTTACACGTCTAATTAACGTCGACAGTCGGTAGGAGTAATTAGGAAAATTATCTGAGACAATGCCTTTCAGCATCTTCGTCTTCGTTAGTAGATGATTTTAGACAATAATAAATTTGTATTTGTTTATTGTTTGATAATTGCAAGTAGGTTTTGAGGTTAGGTTATAAAAAAAATGATTTTATTTTCGTAAAAACTTAAGCGTTAAAGAAATTTGGTTGAAAAAAATATTTATAAGTTTGACCTAATTTGTATTATTTCATATTAAAACCAATATTTTGACAATTTATTCTCATGTATATAAAAGGAAACATTTTGTATTTATCCGAAATATAATTATCTTGATGACATCTGTAGGTGTGGTTAATTATCTAGAAAATTATTATTTTTAATTTGTAATATATCCGGAGTATGACCACTTATTTTTAGAATTGTAACGGTGACCTATATATTATACTGAATGTGTTTTTTAGTACATTGCATATTTATTAAATAAAAATATGAAATTCTTCCTTGAATTTGATATACATATTTATTAAATAAAATCAACAAAGAAGATGTTATAGTCAGAAAGCTAGTGAACATTTTGCGTTATTACTCGAAGTAAGCTGAAAATTTGCAAAATCGTTGTTCGATGTGTATAAGAATTGGTTTCGATGAACCGAACAGAATTAATGCAAGCAGTATCTGATTTAACACAAGTTCCCCTGTCAGCTATACGTAATATAGCCAAGAATGGGCTTTATGAACGCAAGAAGTGATGTGATAAGGGATTGGTGAAACCTTTAGATGTGTCTGAAAAAAAATTGTTAGAAAAGTAATGAGTTACCTACGATTGAAATAATAAGAAATAAATTGACAAATGCCGACCGTAATGTAAATGGCTATAAGAAAACTATTGAAAACTGGATTAAAAAATTGGGATACAAATTCAAAACGATCAGTCGTGGAAAGCAGAAGAATAGTTGATATGCGGTATACATACTTCGAACAAGTAACTAAGTATTGAGAAGATAACCGGTCAATTGTCTATTTGGACGAAACTTGGTTTGATACACGCCGGTTAAGAAAGGATGAATTAATAGGTCCTATATTTGTATGCCAATAATGCCTGCAAACAAAGGATCCAGACTTATTATTGTGCATTGCGGTGGAAATGAAGGATGAGTTCCAAATGCCTCAAAAATATGTGGAAAAAAATGGAAGATTGCAACGTTGAATATCATAAGAACATGGTTTGAATTCACATTTTTTTTTTTTATATATCAATCGCATCAACCACGTAGGGTTATTAGCGAGTTAAAATGATGGAAGTTCACTTATTGTAGCTTGGTTATAGTCACTATATTTTGCTACTTAATTTGCAGTCTTTTAGGTAGTTTAAAAGTTTTTTAGTTTCTTGCTTTTCTTGTAATAGTTTTTTTAGTGATAGTGGTAGTTGATTCTTTTTCCGTTCCTTGTCGTATTTCGCACATTCGATTACCAGGTGTTTCACGGTTAACTCACTGTTACACATTTCGCACATTGGTTTATTTTTTCCTGCTAGTAAGTAGTCGTGTGTGATGCGCGTATGACCGATTCGAATACGAGAAAGGATCACTTGTTCTCTTCTATTTATGTTTTTACAGTTCCAACCGTGAGAATTTGTAGTGACTTCATATGATTTGTGTTGGTTATGTCTTGCTTCTTCCTGCCATTTATCGCAGATTTTGCTCTTGTAGAACGCTTTCAAATCAGTATGTACGGTAAAATCGTTCCTTTCTGATTGTTGATTGGTGAATGCATTTTTTGCTATTTGATCTACTCTCTCATTCCCTTCTATTCCAGTATGGGATGGGACCCACATGAATTTAATATGTATGCTGCTGTTTCTGCAATTCTGTAGCTCTTTCTTGATCAGTATGGCTATAGGGTGATTAGAGTACAGTTGGCAAAGTGCTGTTAGTGAACTTTGAGAGTCAGATATTAAAAGGACATTTTTATGCTTGATTTTCTGGATTTTCTTGAGTGCTTCTAAGAGGGCGAATAATTCAGCTGAATGAATAGATGTGAAGGGTGGGAGTATGTAGGATTTCGAAAAGTCCTCGGAGTAGAAGGCAGCCCCAATTTCATCTTGGTTTTTTGAAGCATCTGTGTATACCTTATCAATGCTACCGTATTTATTTAAGGCACTTAGGAATTCTTGTTTTATTCTGGCTGTTGGAGTCTCTGATTTATTAAGGTAGGCGAGGCTTAGGTCTAGGATAGGGAGTGTTATTGTCCATGGAGGAGGATAATTTATTGATGGGACGTCATAAATATTTGGGAAATGCGAATTTATTTTGTTTAAATATGTTTTGACTCTGTGATAGAAAGGAGGAGTAGTTGAGCTGGATAAAAATTTGGCTTTAAAACGATCAGATAAGACGTTGTGGGCTACTGGATTTCTTTTGTTTGATATTACAGAGACAGCATAAGAGATGCTTAGATATTCTCTTCGGTAAGAAAGCGGTAACTCTCCAGTCTCCCAATGTAAGCTTTGGATAGGACTTGTACGATGGGCACCCAAACAGATGCGAAGAGCTGTGTTTTGTATAACTTCCACTGACTGAAGAAGGCTTTTGTTGGCAGAGTTATAGGCAATCGCTCCGTAGTCAAGTTTTGATCTGATCAATGATTTATAGATGTGCAGTAAACTTGAGTAGTCTGCGCCCCAGTTTTTGAATGCTAGTGATCTGAGTAAATTAATTCCAGGTTGGCATTTTTTCTTCAATGTCAGAATGTGTGATTTCCATGTCAGCTTTTGGTCGAGTATCATTCCTAGGAAACTTATTTCTCTCACATATTCTATTTTCTGTCCATAAAGGTACAAGTTTTCAAGTTGTGGTTGAGACCTTTTCGAGAAACATAAAGCTTTGGTTTTTGTCGTTTTGAAACGCAGTCCACTTGTTTTTGACCAATCCTCTATTGTAGCTATTGTTTGTTCGATGGTTTTATGTATTGTAGTCATATTTTTCCCTCTGCAATAGATAACCAGGTCATCTGCATATAGTCTGCATTTCACGGGTGATTTACAGTTTGCTATAATTGAATTTATTGTGGAATGCCGTTTTCTTGGGTGTTCAGCTGTGAGTATACGCCATCTACTCGTACTTGGTACTGTCGTTGATCTAGAAAGTTCGATATATATTTCAATATGTTACCCCGTATTGACCAGTCGTAAAGAGTTGTGATTATTGAGTATTTCCAGACTGTATCGTAGGCTTTACGAATATCGAAAAATACTCCAATGCAGTGCTGCTTTATTGCAAAGGCCTCATGGATCTCAGATTCTAGATCGATAATATTGTCTAACGTGGAGCGATTTTTACGGAAACCACACTGTTCGGGTATGATTAGTTTTTCTGATTCTAGGTGCCATAAAAGTCTGTTATTAATTATCTTCTTAAGAACTTTTCCCATGCTACAGGTGAGTAAAATTGGTCTATATGTTTCTGGATTTCTGATTTCGCTTTACTTGGCTTAGGAATGGGAATTATAATGGAAACTGTCCATGCTCTGGGATATACTTTCTTTGTTAAGATTAGGTTATATATCTTTAGTAAATGTTCTTTGGTTTGTTTACTTAGATTACTTAGAAAAATGAGTGGAATATTATCAGGACCTGGGCTGGAGTTTTTAGAGTTTTGGAGTGAATTTTCAAGTTCGTCAATGGTTATTGCATAGTTCAAACTGTTCGTTTGCTGGTTATTATTATTATAATCAATTTCTTGCTGCTCTGCTTTGTTTTTATGATTCAAAAAATCTGGTGTGTAGTTTGAGTTGCTTGAGTTTTTTTGATATTCACTTGATAAGATGTTTGTTATTTCATTTCGGTTTTTATAAATAGTGTTATTTATCTCCAGAAAGTTTATTGTATTGGATTGTTTTGGTTTGGATATCCTTTTGACTTTTTCCCATATAGTGGACATTGGAGTTGAGCTGTTTATTGTTGAAACGTACTCTTTCCATGATTCCCGTTTCGCTTTTTTTATTGTGTATCTGCTTTGGCTCTCAATCGTTTGAATTCAATTGAATTTTGTTCCGTCTTGCTTCTTTTGAATCTGTTAAAAGCTTCTTTCGATTTCTTCACAGCCTCTTTGCAGTTCAAGTTCCACCAGGGAACCGTTTGGTGTTTGTTGTTGTGTTCGTACCGTCCAATATGATTATCTGCTGACTGCGTTATTAATTCTGTGATAAAGTGTACTTCTTGATCAATATCCGCATCTTCCTTTAACTCGTGGAGATTTTCTTGTATAAATTCTTGGAATTCGTTCCAATTTGCTGATTTTATTTTCCATTTTGTTATTGGGTCCGGTGTATTTTCCGGTTCGCTGCTAATTATTATGGGATAGTGGTCACTATCATATAAATACGTTGATACATCCCAATTAAGTATTTGTGAGAGAGATGGGTGACATATTGTTAGGTCGATTGCTGAATCTTCACCAGTTCTTATGTCATGTCTGGTTTTTTGGCCGTCATTTAGGAGGTTAAGATTGAACTTTTCTAATAGATTTTCAATTTGTTTTCCAAAAGATGTCTGCTTAGTAGAGCCCCAGATATAGTTGTGGGCATTAAAGTCTCCCACTATTATCTGAGGAGCTGGAATTTGGCTCAGCAGCTCAGTGAGTTCTTCTGTAGTAGGTTCCTGATTTGGGGGAATGTATATGTTGCACAATGAAAAGGTCATTGTATCTTGTTGCATCTATTGTATTTCTAATATATGTTGCTACACCTCCACTGGCTATTCTTGCATTTTCTCGATTTTTAGAGAAACAATTATAATTTTTTAGATTATGGATTCTATTGTTTTTGAAATTGGTTTCTTGTAGGCATATTAGCATGGGCTTGTATTTTGGAATTATTAATTGCAAGTTTTCTAGGTGGGTATAGTACCCATTTATATTCCACTGAATTAAGGAAGTGAAGGTAAACAAGATTAATATGTTTCAATAGAGGTATCTGTGTCCAGTTCTGTTTGGTATTCAGGGTTTATCTGTTTGAGAATTTTATTTTTAATTCGAGTGCATCTCATCTTCATTTTTTTATCCTTTAAATAGGGGTATATTGTGGTAAGTAGGTCTGTGACTTCCGTTATTTCTTCGGTGTACATTTTCACGATACTGAGAGGATCTGTACACCCTTCACAATTTTCAAAAAAATCTATAAGTGCTTCATAGGTTAGAGGATAATTGATATCTGTATTCTTGAAAAGCGCTTTAGTGTGACTTAACATTTCTCCTATTGATTTTTTTGGTTTTTTGTTTTCGGTTTGTTTTATTTTCTTTTCACTATTTGTTGGTTTTACAAATGTAGGTAGGTGTTCAGTTGTTGTTGGTGATGGGGAACGTTCTGTTGATGTTCTTTTATTTTGTGGTTTGGTTGTTTCGATTTCATTTCTGTTGACAGTCGGTGTGCTGTCTTTACTATTTTCGGTGTGTTTAACTACTTGGGTATTCATTGTTTGAGGTTCGGATATTTGTTCTGAGTTTTGGTTATTTGATTGATCCTGTTGATATTGTGAAAAGTTGTTTGTTTCTTCTTCAGTTTGATTGTCGGCTGGATTTTCTGGTGATGATTCTGTTGATGGGTTAAAGTGAGTTGAAGTGGTTGCTCTATTTGGGCAGTTTTTTGTTGTATGAGTAGTTTGTTTACATTGTAAGCATTCTTGATTATCAATGGACAAAAATATCCTATATGAGGTTTGTTCATATGTAATTAAAAATGAATCGGGAAGGGACTGGTTATTGAATGGAGATATAAATATTTGTCTTCTAAAACTTAGGATATGTTGAAATGCGGGGTCTGAGATTCCTATTCGCAAGAAAGATAAGGGTGAAAGAGGATTAATCCCTAGTTCATATTCAAGGACTGAGTGGGGGATAGAGGGACAAACATTGGATAATATTAATCTTTGACTAGGAGTGACTAGTCGACGTGCCTGTAGTATTTGTTGGTTTATTTGGATTTTACCGTGATTGTTGATGAATGTGTTCACTAAATTTTCATTTGCCAAATAAATACATATTCTGTTGTTTGATAGCTTTGAGCAAAAAATTATGTTATTTGGTTGGATTGTTTGGCATAGTGCCTTTAGGTAGTCTTCTAGCCTAGTGTTTTTGATTGCGTCGAATAGTATAGCTTGATTTCTGGATGGGAAATTGTTTGTTCTGGTTTGTTGGTTTGCTACTGAGGAATATGTTTTGGGTTGTTGATTTGTGTTATTAGCTGGTGTACACCCTTTTTGAGATATGTTGTCATCCATTTTTAAGTATCATTTAGGTTTTCCTTAATACGGATCTGGCGAAGTATTTTCTGTTATTTATATCTGATATTAAATTCAGATTCACTTCTAGTTAATGTGTTGTTTTACTAATGTTTTAATAAAAAGTTAACCTGATATTCTTACTTGCTTGTTTTGGTTCACTTTGAAAATATTCACTAATTACTTTTTAATTACTTAATCGTTTCGGAGCGCACAACTGTACTGTACAAAGGCTTAACACCGAATCTCGAATTCACATTAATCCCAAACTTAAAGCAAAATAGTGTTGTAGTTCTTGACTACGCTTCGTATCATTCACGACAGTTCAGTAAAATACGAAATAAAAGCTACAAGAAGACCGAACTACAACATTTTTTAATGGCTAATAATTTGTACTTTGAAGATTCTTATACAAAACAAAAACTGATTGAAGTTTTACAGACAAAGAAATTATACGCCCTAGAGAATATTGTTGAAAAACTTGGACACTCTATAGTGATACTTCCACCTTATTTTTGTATTTTGTAACATGTCCATCGACCTGTTTCGATCTAATATAATAAATTCCGTGTAATTTCCGCTTGCCGTCTCATTAGCCACTCCCAACCATAGAATTAAAACTGAACGTTGAGACAATTGACATTTGTCTCACGTTATCTCTTGTTCTGAAAGTTTTCTTAATTTGCTGTGGTAAGTTATATTTTATAATCTCTAAGCTTCATTCGATATAATCGCTGAGATTATTTTTATTGCATTTCTCTCATTTCTGTTCTTTCACATATTCAGAGATAAATTACAGTTGCACGTGGTCACGGAATCCTTATTTTATACCTACATATTAATTTTAAAATAAAGACAAATCATTGCTTAATTTTGTGCAAATACTTGAGAGCTTTTTATGTTGCAAAATATCTTTTTTCAATATAAAGAACATTTTAATTACATTTTAAAAACCCACAGAATATTCATTCGTATGAAGGATACTGACACTACAGGTTTCAGATATATTTTTAAAGCACGTTATTTATTCAGATAAGATTTTTTTGGCTCTCATAAGTTTACTACTAATTTAGTTAAATTGTTTTTTATTGTTTCAATATGGGAGACATATATGTTGGGAAGCTTTCAGTAAATTTTATTTTTGTAAATTCAAATAACTGCCTTCCCTTTAAACCTGAAAAGCTGAACCAACACAATGCGCCCCATTACGATCAAGTTCCTACATATCCCTGATTCTTGTGTAGCACAGCAGCTACGTGAGAGCTACGTCAGAGCTACGCGACAGCTACGTCAGAGCTACGTAACAGTCTCCATTTATGTAAGACACCTTTACCGTTGAAGACACCTTTACCGTTGAAGACAGTCTCCATTTATGTAAGACACTTTTACCGTTGAAGACACCTTTACCGTTGAAGACAGCTTCCATTTATGTAAGACACCTTTTCCGTTGAAGACAGCTTCCATCAATCTACGACGCCTTTACCGTTGAAGACAGCTTCCACTGGTCCGAGACATCTTCACCATAGAAAACACCGCTTCCATTCCTTCAGAACATCTAAACCACCAGAGTACCGTCAGTTAAGTACCTTCTGTATTTTTCCTTTCCATTTTAAAGCAGAATTAAATTAAATTTTATAAATATTCTCTCTTATTTCTAATCCACCCGGCTGTGAGAACCACAAGGTATCGTGTCCGGGTTTGATTAAGTTTGTGCACATTTTCTTTCCACATTTTTAATATTAATTTTTAATTCAGAGTAAATTCTTTCCCAAGGTGTTTCTACCTTTATCACCTAGTTTTGTCTGTATTATTTCGTAACGTTTCAAAAGGTAGTGACGCCCTGAAGTTTCACAGTCTGATCATCCTCTGTTAGACAAAGTGTGTCATTAACTTGGAGTTGAACCACCCTTGAGAAGTCTCATGCCGGGATTTTGTTCAAGTGAACGAATAAGCTTCACAAACTGGCGCCCTCAAACATAAATAGTTACAATTTTCAATCCCATCGAGTTAATTTGGGCACAATTAAAACAGGGATTAAAAAAGCAACAAAATTGATGATGAGTATAAGAATATTGGGCAAGTCCATATTAACCCTTTCGGACGCAGCGTCCACTGCAGTGTACAAAATTTTCACACCTTGTATATAAGTAATGTAATGTTTTTCTTATTTATTAAAAGTTTTTATTACGGGTGGGATAAATTTCAAACACTCGGTATGGCTACTTACTAATTTATTTAAACACTAACTCACTAATCACTAACACTTAATTTATATATACAGTATATTCACTTAGACTAATTTATATAAACAGTTCACTAATTTATTTGTTTATCTCACGATGTCAAATTATCAACTAACTAACTATTCCTGATCAGTCCCCTTATATATTAAAGCCATTTTTACTAGTAAATTCCGGACTGCGGCTTACACACGCAAATAACTTTTCTGGCCTTCTCTAGATAACTCTGGTCACAAAAACCAGTTCTAGATAAGATAGTCTCAATCGTAAACAGTTTTTTATAACTGCGTATCCGCCATAATTTTAACTATTATACCTGGCTTAGACAGGGTCGGTTTTAGAGACTATCCCAGTGTGCTGTTTCGTAACAGTAATAAAAAATATTTTAAGCTCACAACATTTCGTCCACTACAATGTACACATGCATATAATACGTTAGAATCGCGGATGGCGTCTCTGATTGACTACCAAATTTTATTCCCGCCAATGTTCAGTCAGTTGTTTGGATGCAGCCGTAGTAAGCAAAACACGGGTGTGCAGTTTAGGTTAGAAAACGTTGTAAATAAACAAAATTGACCGGAATGTGTGATAATTCGTAAGTATATAAATAATTATTAGTTTTTATTACAACTAACCATTTGCAGTAACATATTATTGATAAATACTATTGTTTTCATTTGAACGTCCACTGGGATGGACAAAAATCTTTTAGGTCAATAGTTTCAAGTGTTTATTCTTTTTTTCAGTTTATGATGAGTAGTAGAAAAAAATATGTGACCGAAGACGAACTGCTAAAATTATTAGAAACTGATGATCTCTCCGATATTGAACTACTATCTAATGAGGACGATGGCTGGGAATGGGAAAGTATGGAAGATGGGAGGCTTTCAGAGGGAGACGAAGATTCTGAAAATGAGCCGGACTTAGGTAAAGATTTAAATGTGGACGACCTTCTCAAGGCAATACTTCACTGCAACAGGAAAAGGTTGAAACAAAATCTCTGAATGAATTTAGATTTGATGGCTATGAACATCTTCCAGAATATGACGAAAAGAAGGAAGCCGCACGTTGTAAATTGGAAGAATGTACAAAAAAAACTCATACTTTTTGTATTAAGTGTAAAGTTCATTTATGTTTCGTTAAGGGACGGAATTGTTTTTTAAAATTTCACAATAAATAATATTACTTTGTGATTTTGTCATTTATTTCATATTCAACACAAACGTAAAATTGAAAAGCATCATAAGCAGTAAATAAAACTTATGTTAAAACAAATATAATACAGTGCAAATTACAAATACCAAATATTATTATATACCTAAAGTTATTAATGAGTAATTTGGCCAAATTTGTGAATTACGTTTGAGTTTAATATGGTTAACCAAATAAATCGTTAAAAACACTAACCTGACCACAACACTGGGAAGTCTCTAGTATATTCTATTGCTGTGGAATCTTCTGGACCAAAGCTGGATCTTCTTCAATCTTGTAGATACAAACTTTATAGTTTGTATGGCAGGTATGTTCGTGAATTCTTGTTAAATCACTTAGATATATTAGCTTATAATGTTTTTGTTACACTGATTAATGGTTTAGGAAACGTATTTTCTCACTATAAAGTGATTACGTTTGAAAATTCGGGTAGCGTTCCCTCTCAAATTTAAAATGTTTATATATCTCACAAATTATTATTATTTCCAAATATTTTCTCTTCAAAATGATTAATGAATATTGATTCAAAGTTCGCAATGTCTTTTAACTTTAATTTCTAATAATTTTCCAAATATCTTTATAAAATTTATAAAATTTTCTTACATGCGTCCTTCTCCATTAGCTTCGTATCACCAACCTTTTGTTTTTCAAATCAACAAACTTTTTGTTGTCCGCTTTGTTATTTTTAAAACAAAAAACTTACTACATACTAGATAGAATATACTCTATTTTATCTAATGTTTTATATATCGATAAAATGTCTTTATATTTTTCTATGATTATTGATTGTTGATGTAAGATTTCAAATTAATTTACTATTCCTATTTACATACTCAATATTTCAAAAATCTACCTTATTTAATAAACAAAATTATATCTATTTGACTTTAAATTTCAAAATTCATACATATACAATCTAAAATGTTCAAATACCTGTCATAATGCCTTTCAGTTAAATCTTTACTCATTATTACATATTTATCTATTACAAACTTGGCTCTTTATTTATTTCAGTCATCATATTTTTTTATTATCAATAGTTCACAAACATAAATAATTCTATGGTAGAATCTATTTCTGCACTCAGTGTACTTTGCTAACTGAAATGAAGTTTTTAGTTGTCACTCCAGTTATCTCTTTTTTAATAAAAACATTACAATTTTGTTGGTATATTTTGTTATCCAAAATTCTATTTATTATTGTCTGATAATAATTTATTTTCTTTTCAGATTCATTGTTTTAGATGTTCGAAATACTGGATACAAATTATCATTTGCTATAGACAAGAAAATGAGTTTATAATTTGTTAAGATATGATTAAAATTTTATGAAAATAATGCTGTTTACAATCTGAAATCCTAAGGTAAATAATTTAACTATTACTTATGTATCTCTTTCGTTTTGAAGCATAACTAATATAATAAATGTTCAATTCAATAGAAAATATATATTCTTCTTATATTATCATCATTAGAAAAGATCATTCCTGCTGTGTGAAATAATTAATTTCCATCTGTTACTCTACAAGGTTGCAAATTTCATACTTTTGTGTTTCATTCTCTTTACTGCTTCTTACGATAAGTTCAATATATATGTATATTGGTACTAAAAATCATAAAAAAATATGATAAATCAATTCTGAAGCGAGAATTTTTTTAATATCATTTCTTTGCAGTTGGCCCCGAAAGGGTTAATGCGGGAAATAAATTTATTATTGATTCACAAGACGATAATGATATGGGAGAAGGATTAATACAAATTTTGGAAGAAGAAAATTTATTAAGTTTAATATATTTTTCATGTTACTTACATAGTAGTGACAAACAGGAGTTTGACATAATATTTATTTTTAAAGAATTGTTTTATTCAATATTATAAAATTTCTTTTTTTTTGTTATTTTTTTTATAGAATTTAGTTTAGTCAATAAAAATGGCTCAGTTCACGTCTGGTATCCCGTTTAAACTGAACGCCCTTTCAACAATTACGTAACAAATTGGTAAGTAAACAAAATATTAATACCTTTCAGAGTTTAACGTAATTTAAAAGGGATATACGATTAGATCGCTGCACTATATCTTTACGCCAACTATACTAGTCATGCTTCGCTAGGCGACGACTGCAGCGCTTTGGTAGCGAATTTCGGAACTATTTCACTGGTCCATCTATCCCTAACTTACCCTGTACGATTAACTATAGAAATCACTACACAGAAGGGTGGCAGAAGAGTAAGAGTACCCCAAACAAGAACTTTTTATTATTCAGTCTTGTTGACGATTAAATATGTTATTCTAGAGACTTTTTGACCATGTAATTTAATTGTCAGATAGAAATTCGGAGCAGCACACCCTGTAAATACTTTGCGAACTATTCCCTCCGCTCAGCCGCCAGTGACCTCAAGTACGCCATTTATTTCAAGAAGAGATTGCAATTTCTAATGCGAGAAGATTTTATATTTTTTACATTATACAAATAATTTAAAAAAAAATATAACCGCTTCATTTTGAAAATACACCTAAATCTCCGATTAAACAATATAAACCCACGATATATTTTTCCCTGTTGTAATAAATTCAACACAGTGAACTTGTATTTTATTTCAGCTAGACAGAATTATGTCTTATAGAGTATCTGACAGTCACTTAAATCATTGGCTTCGAATTTAATAATGAGAGCAAGGGCTTATTATATGGAACTTTTAAGGGGATCCTGAGAATGGCAGATAGCAGGAATTTACTCAGGTGTTAATTAACTTAAGAGTAATGCTTACTGATATTTGGTTTGCTACAATTTTTGTCGAAATCAACAAAATATTACCACGTAGAAATGTGTTTGAGAACTACTTTTTACAAATGATGGAGCTGTTGCCTGCGAATGCCGTTATTATCATGGACATCACTTTTTGAAAATATCCCGAAACCATGGAAATATATTAAAATTTCATATAAAATTGTCTTGAATCACTTTTGAAGTAGGCAGATCTAAGTAGGTACTGAGTGACAGGTGACAGGAGAGAATGTTGGATAATTCAAGGTGTAACTAACAATAGACATATTATTAATGGATAGATTGAACGTGATAAGCAGAATCTAGGAAATATTTTGTAGATGTCGGCGAGCTGATATGTATATAAAAATTAGAGTAAATCTCTCTAGTAATCTGAAACCTATTTCTTCGAGTCGTATAATAATTATTATTTATTATCGGACAGATTACGTGAGGTGCTTCCTTCTTGGTGTCAATAATTTATCGAGTATTTACAAAATAAATACGATACGATGTTTTCATTCTGCGAACAAAATGTAATTTCTTCAAAATGTTAGAGGATATTCACCTCTATCAATTTCTAGAGAAATAATAAGTCATTAGCAGTTCCTGAAATTAGTTTTTAAAATGAATTACTTGAATGTTGTAGGATGTAATGTTTTCAAATCTTTATATGGAAATTCCTGCTGTAACTATTACATGAATTAATTGATGGATAAAGACGTTCACACACCATTTTCTCATTAAGAAATAAATATACAGAAATAATATGTTTTAATGAATTCCAACTTTTTCATAAGACAAATTCAAGCAGCTAGAATTAAACAAAAATCTGCTAAAAGAGTTGCCCCATTTTTGATTGGCCGCAACTGTACAATTATGGCAATCTCTAATATTTATTTTAATTATCACGCAATTCTTAAGCAATCTAAAAAAATCTTTTTTACGGAAGGGTCTGCAAGTTTTGTAAAACCTGGCGCACCTTTTGTTTTTTTTGTTGCTAAATCGGTAGTGCACTTAATTTGTCATTTGCGCACCTAAAAGGCCCTTAATTTCGACCTAAATTTTGATTAGATTTTTCTAACTTGGGCCTGCCGTTTTGTAGAAATTTCCTCTTGTTTCTTTTTGAAATATATTTTATTCCTTCATTTATAGTTTTAAAATCTTTGTAAAATGTCTCATCTGTTGTCGTTCATTTTCCATCGTCTGTTACTTCCATTTCATTTTGTGTTTTTCCGCTTGTCCCATTTATATAATAATTTCATTGTCACATTATTTTGACACGTTCTGTACAATCGTATTAGAATAAATGTTATTGTCACAATATTTAGGAGCACTCTGTACAATCATATTAAAAATAACCTTGTATCTTAGTGTTTTTAAATGAAACTCAAGGTCTCTAGTTAATTCCACAATATAATACAAGTTATTGAAAATTCTAAAAAATTGACAATTGTTTCGATAAATCAATATCATCGTCAGAATGACAGAAGTTACATTTCATTTTATGCCTACCTGATGTTAAGTAGTTATTTTTGGCTAGACCAAGAAGTAACCTAACTTGTGATTGGCTTAATATATGTTTATAGAAAAAAGAAGAAGATGTGATATTACAAATATTGAAGCTTAGATATTATTAGCCCTATGGTGATATCCTGGATATCATTTTTCCAATTAAGATCAGTATACTGTGCAATGATATAGAAAACCAGGAAAACTATATCTGCTGATCTTTACAATTATCACTTAAGAAGACAGTTCATTAGTGGAGAACTCCCTAGATTTAACTGTTCATTGACAACTTCATATTGTGGGTTTCTTAAATGTCTTCTAATTTCCAGTTCTTCAAGGAAATCCAGTTCTTGTTTCTTTTCACAAATATGCAGTACTTCTAGTTCTGTGTTAGGTGTCAATGAATGATTGGTGTCAAGTAGATGTTTTGCGTAGTGGGATTTATCTGGTTGTTTTAATCTGTATGCTCGTAAGTGCTCACTGTATCGTATTTCAAAATTCCTAAGGGTCTGACCCAAATAGACAGCATTACATTCTGGACATTTGAGTTTATATATAGCTGACTTCTTTAATAGTGGTATTTTTGTTTTTACATTTAACAATTTTGTACTAACGTTACTTTCTGTTTTAAAAGAAATTGTTGAATTCGTTGCTGAAGATATTATCTTCGAAATATTATTAGAAATATTTCCTGCATATGTGATGGTTTTATAAGTTTTACTTTCATCAGCTTGTTTAGGATATATTAGTTGTAATGCCACTTTTTCATCTTTTTTACTAATTAGCTTATTTATCATATCTAATGGATAACCGTTAGATGTTGCTATTTGTCTAATTGTATTAATCTCTCTATCAAAATTACATTTGTTCATAGGAACTGAAAAAGCTCTATGTATCATTGAATTATATGCTGCTAGTCTGTGTGACACAGGGTGGTTAGAATTGAATGGAATGGTCAGTTTGTGTTGGTTTTCGGTAAATTGAATAATCAAGTACATTATTAACTCTTTGAATTTTTAAATCCAGAAAATTGATTGAGCTATTTTCTTCAATTTCTAATGTAAATTTAATTTTCGGGTGTAAATTATTGATGTGGTTGAAAAATACATCTAATTGTCGTTCACTACCCATAAAACAAGCTAATATGTCATCTACATATCTATACCAAAATAAAATATTTTTCGAAATATTACTTTCAAAGATCTTTCTTTCTAAATTGTCCATAAAAATGTTTGCTAAAATAGGTGATATAGGGCTTCCCATTGGTAAACCTTCATTTTGAATATATATCTTATTGTCAAAAGTGAAATGCATACATCAAATAAATTAAGTATATCTGATATTATTCCTGGATTAATATTTTTATCTTCTAGTAATTTTCTTACAAGTATTAGACATTGTTTAGGAGGAATTTTAGTAAACATGTTAGTTACATCGAACGATATGAGTTTATAGTTATCTTGTAAGTGGATTGCTTTCAACTTTTTGATTAGTTCTATTGAATTTCTAATTGAGTACTGAGATTCATATCCGTAAGTATTGAGTATATTGTTGAGCTTCTTTGCCAATATATTATTAGGAGCATTAACATAAGAGACTACAGGTCTAATTGGTTTCGTTATTTTATGTAATTCAACTGTTCCATATAATTGTGGACAATGAGGATTCTTATGTATGATAGACCTCTTTTCGTAATCATTTAAAAGATAACATATGGACAATTTAGAAAGAAAGATGTTTGAAAGTAATATTTCGAAAAATATTTTATTTTGGTATAGATATGTAGATGACATATTAGCTTGTTTTATGAGTAGTGAACGACAATTAGATGTATTTTTCAACCACAGCAATAATTTACACCCAAAAATTAAATTTACATTAGAAATTGAAGAAAATAGCTCAATCAATTTTCTTGATTTAAAAATTCAAAGAGTTAATAATGTACTTGATTATTCAATTTACCGAAAACCAACACAGACTGATGTGACAATTCCATTCAATTCTAACCACCCTATGTCACACAGACTGGCGGCATATAATTCAATGATACATAGAGATTTTTCAGTTCCTATGAACAAATATAATTTTGATAGAGAGATTAATACAATTAGACAAATAGCAACATCCAACGGTTATCCATTAGATATGATAAATAAGCTAATTAGTAAAAAAGAGGAAAAAGTGGCATTACAACTAACATTTCCTAAACAAGCTGATGAAATAAAAACTTATGAAACTATCACATATGCAGGAAATATTTCTAATAATATTTCGAAGATAATATCTTCAGCAACGAATACAACAATTGCTTTTAAAACAGAAAGTAACGTTAGTACAAAATTGTTAAATGTAAAAACAAAAATACCACTATTAAAGAAGTCAGGTATATATAAACTCAAATGTCCAGAATGTAATGCTGTCTATTTGGGTCACACCCTTAGGAATTTTGAAATCCGATATAGTGAACACTTACGAGCATACAGATTAAAACAACCAGATAAATCCCACTACGCAAAACATCTACTTGACACCAATCATTCATTGACACCTAACACAAAACTAGAAGTGCTGCATATTTGTGAAAAGAAACAAGAACTGGATTTACTTGAAAAATTGGAAATTAGAAGACATTTAAGAAAGCCACAATATGAAGTTGTCAATGAACAGTTAAATCTAGGAAGTTCTCCAATAATAAACTGTCTTCTGAAGTGATAATTGTAAAGATCAGCAGATATACTTTTCCAGGTTTTCTATATCATTGCACAGTTATACTGATCTTAATCGGAAAAATGATATCCAGGATATCACCATAGGGCTAATAATATCTAAGCTTCAATATTTGTAATATCACATCTTCTTCTTTTTTCTATTAACATATATTAAGTCAATCACAAGTTAGGTTACTTCTTGGTCTAGCCAAAAATAACTATTAATCATCAGGTAGGCATCAAATGAAATGTAACTTCTGTCATTCTGACGATGATATTAGTGCTATTCAACGCGGCAATCGATTACAATCATTTCCTGTCATTTAAAAAACAACATGTTCAACAATACATTTTCGATATCAATCGATCGCTCTGATTATAATCGGTCTAAAATTATGATGCTATTGAAAGTAATCGTAAATCGGAAGCAGGTGATTGGTCGATAAATTTAAATAAACTACCGTTTGTGTATGGGTCATGTGATGCGAGTGATATTTTGCAGTATATTACGTTTTTAGTTAACAGAACAGCTTCTATAAAATTAAACGTGATTAAACTAAATTAACTTGTGAAATACACGTGAAATGAACTAAAATAACGATGAGGTTATGTCACTCAAAATGACAATTTTTTTTGGTCGTTCAACAAACATCAATCCGTTTTCGATTTCGATTATAAACTGAATCGGAATCAAGATCGAAGTATTGAATAGCACTATTGATTTATCGAAACAATTGTCAATTTTTTAGAATTTTCAATAACTTTTATTATATTGTGGAATTAACTAGAAACCGTGAGTTTCATTTAAAACACTAATTATCTATTTAATCAAGATATTCCAAGATTACAATTTTGAGAAAAATGTTTCATTTACAAACCGCTTCTTTTAAATAGCATTTTCCAGCGCGACGAGAAATTTTCAGTAATTAATTTTTTTAAGTGGATTCGTTATTCTTCCACATACTTTTGTTTAATTGAAATTGCAGTGGTCAAAGAGGTATTTTTATGAACGAACTTAGTGAAATATTTAAATTAACAACATACCACACAAGCCCGAAAATTAAATTTACATGACCAGCTTTTGAATATTCCGTAAATAT
Organism: Galeruca laticollis; assembly: GCA_963921935.1. Lineage (NCBI taxonomy): Eukaryota > Metazoa > Arthropoda > Insecta > Coleoptera > Chrysomelidae > Galeruca > Galeruca laticollis. Next base: position 240,447,981 of record OY998177.1, on the reverse strand, counting down.
TCCGTAATCTGGGTTTAGTGTTTTTTTCTCTGGAAGTTCGATGATATGAAATTCCGCTTTGTGATAACATATACGTCCATTACGAATTATGATGTTAACCTCAAAATGTATTCGACGTTTACTAACCAACGAGTCACTAATTCATCAGCCCATGTTGACAGTTATTTCTTACTTACACCATAAACATCACTGTCTATAGCTTTCACCTTCATCAAGAAAAAAGTCCGTCAATGGATTAAATTTATGACGACGTGACGTGTATAAAATCGAACATAAAATTTTTTTGAGGTTGGAAAATTGAAATATTAAACAGGAAATTGCAGACATTAAATCTTGTGGTGATAAAAATAAAAAAAAATAGTGAATATTTGAAGTAATTCTAGACACTATACAGGGTGTTTAAAAAAATGTGGAATGTTTTGATTTGAAAACGATGTAGTAATCACTGATGCTATAAAGAAAGCATTTTTAAAAAACATTTATTAAAATCCATAAACAAGAACATTATTGTAATGCTAATGTTATTAATTAACAAAGAATTACAAGAAAACTAAATAGTCCGGGAAAGTAAGGAAATAAAAGTCAAAAGTTTCCCATAATTGATTTTTCATTTTTAAATGAAAATTTATTGACCCAGCATCACTCTCCTAGATTGTCTAATAATTTCCGCTGGAGCTTGCGACGCAGCTTGCAAGCACAGATCAGACCACCTAAAATTCAAGTGATTTATGCTCGTGTCATTTCTGGATGTGTTCTTACAAAAAAATCGTAGAGATGAAAATTGAAGCAAATCTTATGCTCTTGAAGGTGACGTAAATAGATTTTCAAAAAAAAATTTTCCGATCTTAAATTTTCCAAAAATTGAAAAAATTTACGAAAATTATATTTTTGGTTGGTAATTATAAATAAAATATTAATATCGTAGTCAAAACATAGATAAACATAGAGGGCAAACTTCTAAAAATTTACATTTTTTCAGATTTGGAAAATTCAAAATGGCAGCTGCGCAAATTGGAAACAATTTTTTTTTCAATCGCGTCTAAATTTATGAACATTAACGATATTGAGAAACGGTTTGTTACAATCGACAGAGTGAAAGTTATATTTTTATAAATTACATAAACAAAATTTTTATAAATTTTTTTACAAAATTTTTTAGAACATTTACCGAAAATAAAAATTTTTCCATCTAGTTTTTTCTCATTTTGGCGTAGAAAATTTCTTAAAAATATCTTTTTACATTCTAAATATGTTTGTTTTTGAAAGACGAGTATTTTGAAAAAAAATTGAATTGAAAACATAAAATATTCAATTAGATAAAGCGTTCAAAATGATCTCCGTTTGACGAATACACAATTATATACTTTTTTTAAGCATGCATTAATCTTGAGGATGGCTATAAGGTAATTAAAGTGATGTTCAATTTTGTCTTGACGTGAATTTACCTTTTTATCACTCTTTCCTTAACATCTGATCAAACTGTGTAATCCAAAGGATTGGATTGAATTGGATTATATTCTCACGGTCAGCCCCCAAAGTGCTTACGATTAATTCTAAATAAGTGTCATTCGTTAGTACACTTTAGTGCTTCAATAATTTTAGTGTTTTAAATGAAACTCAATGTTTCTAGTTAATTCCACAATATAATGAAAAATGTTGAAAATTATAAAAAATTGACAATTGTTTCGATAACTGAATATCACCGTCAGAATGACAGAAGTTACATTTCATTTGATGCCTACCCGATGTTTAGTAGTTATTTTTGGTTAGACCAAGAAGTGACCTGTCTTGTGATTGACTTAATATATGTTAATAGAAAAAACAAGACATGATATTACAAATACTGAAGCTTAGTTATTATTAGCCCTATGGTGATACCATGGATAACATATTTCCAATTAAGATCAGTATAACTGTGCAATGATATAGAAAACCAGAAAAACTATATCTGCTGATATTTACAATTATCACTTAAGAAGACAGTTTAATAGTGGAGAACTCCCTAGATTTATCTGTTCATATTGTGGGTTTCTTAAGTGTCTTCTCATTTCCAACTCTTCAAAGAAGTCCAGTTCTTGTTTCTTATCACAAATATGTAGTACTTCTAGTTCTGTGTAAGGTGCCAATGAATGATTGGTTTCAAGTAGATGTTTTGCGTAATGGGATTTATCCGATTGTTTTAATCTGTATGCTCGTAAGTGTTCATTGTATCGGATTTCAAAATTTCTATGGGTCTGACCCAAATAGACAGCATTACATTCTGGACATTTTAGTTTATATATACCTGATTTCTTTAATGGTGGTATTTTTGTTTTTACATTTAACAATTTTGTACTTACGTTACTTTCTGTTTTAAAAGAAATTGTGGTATTCGTTGCTAAAAATATTATCTTTGAAATATTATTAGAAATATTTCCAGCATATTTGATGGTTTTATAAGTGTTTATTTCTTCAGTTTGTTTAGTAAATATTAGTTGTAATGCCACTTTTTCCTCTTTATTATTAATTAGCTTATTTATCATATGTAATGGATAACCGTTGGATGTTGCTATTTGTCTAATTGTATTAATCTCTTTATCAAAATTACATTTGTTCATAGGAACTGAAAGTGCTCTATGTATCATTGAATTATATGCCGTTAGTTTATGTGACATGGGGTGATTGGAACTATATGGAATTGTCACACCAGTGTGTGTGTGTGTGTTGGTTTTCGGTAAATTGAATAATCAAGTACATCAATCATTCATTGACACCTAACACAGAACTAGAAGTACTACATATTTGTGATAAGAAACAAGAACTGGATTTCCTTGAAGAGTTGGAAATTAGAATACACTTAAGAAACCCACAATATGAAGGCGTCAATGAACAGATAAATCTAGGGAGTTTTCCACAATTATACTGTCTTCTTAAGCGATAATTGTAAAGATCAGCAGATATAGTTTTCCTGGTTTTCTATATCGTTGCACAGTTATACTGATCTTAATTGGAAAAATGATATCCAGGATATCACCATAGGGCTAATAATATCTAAGCTTCAATATTTGTAATATCGCATCTTCTTTTTTCTATTAACATATATTAAGTCAATCACAAGGTAGGTCACTTCTTGGTCTAGTCAAAAATAACTACTAAACATCAGGTAGGCATCAAATGAAATGTAACTTCTACCATTCTGACGATGATATTTAGTTATCGAAACAATTGTCAATTTTTTAGAATTTTCAACATTTTTCATTATATTGTGGAATTAGCTAGAAACATTGAGTTTCATTTAAAACATTAATATGAGTAGATTCCACGAAGTAAGGGTCCAGACAGTTAATTTCAATAAAAAATCTTCGAGAGAAGATTTGACCCGACTGTACCAGAAGTTACTACAAAAACGTTACAAAACATTTGGTTCAACCAATAATGCCTTAGAAAAAAGGTAATACCAAATTATGTGAATATAAAATGCCATACTAAAACACCACAAGCACAAAAAGCAATAAAATATGCTCAACGGGTATGGCTAAAAGAAGAGTGTTAAAAATGGTTGAAGATAAGAGACTCCTTAGACAACTACATAAAAGTTGTACATTCAGAACTCACGTTCAAACTACATCCAGTAGAATTTGACTGTTTAGATGACAAAAGCAGAGAAAGTGTCAGCACGATGAAGCACAAGAAATTTAAGAAACAAGAACAAAAGCTACATAAACTTGAAGTAAACGTAGCAGATGGTGGAAGGAAAAGCCTGAAACATGGATAAAACAAAATAATAGAAAATTAAGAGATGCATGCCTTCCATATAAAAATTACAAGGGAGTTGGACAGGCTCCAAAACATCCCAGGCAAGTAGATGTACTGTACTGTACACACAACATAGAATTCAATACTCTAAACATCATGAAACTGTAAGTACCTACATACCAACATACTTTGCACCACGATTTGAAAATCTTTCAGACACTAATTTTACAGATAGTGAAATAGAATTTTTAAATAAAGGTTTAAAGTACAGCATACCACCAAAATTTACAAATAATATTAAACAAATTATAGCTACAGAGTCAGAAATAGCTTTAAAATCTAATTCAAATAATTTTCTTTATGAGAAATTAAAAATTGTCAATTTAATAAAAAATATTTACCTTTCAAAAGTTAAACGTCAAACAAAAAATGACATTGCAGTTTCAAATGCAATCAAAAAGAAAATAGAAGATAATAACCTAACAGTTACAAAATCTGATGAGGGGAACACAACTGTCATATTGGCAACTGAAAATTATAATTCAAAAATATATAACTTTATAGAATCTAGCGATGTAAAAGTTCTTAGAGCAGACCCAACAAAGCAGTTTTCTAATAATGTGAGGGATATTGTTAATAATTCAAATTATCTTTTAATTGATTACGAATAGAGGTCCATCAAAAATAAGAATCCTCACTGTCCACAATGATATGGAACCGTTAAATTAGATAAAATAACGAAACCAATTAGACCTGTAGTTTCTTATGTTAATACTCCTTATAATATATTGGCAAAGAAGCTTAACAATATACTTAATAGTTACGGATATGCGTCTAAATACTCAATTAGAAATTCAGTAGAACTAATCAAAAAATTAAAAGCATTCAACTTTCAAGATAATTCTAAGTTTATTTCATTTGACGTTACTAATACGTTCACTAAAATTCCTCCTAAAGAATGTCTAATACTTACTAGAAGATAAAAATATTAATCCAGGAATAATATCAGATATACTTAATTTATTTGATGTATGTATTAATCAGAATTATTTCACTTTCGACAATAACATATATATTCAAAATGAAGGTTTACCAATGGGAAGCCCTATATCACCTATACTGGCAAACATTTTTATGGACAGTTTAGAAAGAAAAATCTTGGAAATTAATATTTCAAAAATGTTTTATTTTGGTATAGATATGTAGATGACATATTAGCTTGTTTTATAGGTAGTTAACGACAATTAGATATATTTTTCAACCACATTAATAATTTACACCCAAAAATTAAATTTACATTAGAAGTTTACATTAGAATCAATTTTTCTTGATTTTAAAAACCCTTTCTCACATCCATTGGGGCGCTGACGAAACTTCTCTCTTAAAAATATACAGATCCCTTATTCGATATAAGTTAGACTATGGCTGCTTCGTATATATAGGTATCTGCATCTAAATCACATATCAATGTCTTGAACTCGGTACACAATACAGCTCTTCGCCTGTGTCTGGGGGCGTTTGGGTCTAGCCCGGTAGAAAGTCTCTACTGCGAAGCAAATGAACCTCCTCTATGGATAAGACATCAACATTTATTACTTAACTATATTATCTCGGTATCTTCCAATCCCCTTAACCCAGTATACAGCTTGTTTACCAGTGATAGCTTACAGAATATCTCAACATCCTCAACAATAAGACCCTTACCTTCACTACTAAAAACAATGCCAATCAAAATTGATATTTCTCAAACATTTCCTCTACCTCTTCCCTTAATACCCCCATGGACGAAAAACATTCTTCATATCAACACATCTCTCACAACTCTGAATAAAAATGAAACACCAAACGATCTAATTGAAAAAACTTTTCGGGATATAATATACCGAAATGACTACGATTTAGTACTATATACTGAAGCCTCGAAAAATGAAACAGGAGTCGGTTGTGCCGTAACAACATTAGATTCTCCAATCTTCTCTTCCACAATATCATCAACTTGTACTGTACATACCGGCGAACTCTATTGTATACTTCAGGCCTTCAAACATATTTCCGCTCCTAATAAAAATGTCTGCATATGTACAGACTCACTTGTCTCTATACACTCCATTAAAGATATATACAGTGACCATCCTCTTGTACAGAATATCCATGACTCCTACCAACTCTCCTTTTCCCAAAATATAAAAGTTACCATTCTATGGACACCATCTCACATTGGTATAATGGGAAACGAACTAGCTGATTAACTAGCTAAAAGGGCCACAACTTTAAAATATTATGCAGATAACATCCAAATTGCATCCGATCTCAAGCAAGTCATCAAGTATAAGATCAAATCTCTATGGCAAAATCATTGGAACTCCATCCCGACAAAATTGCAAAAAATTCATCCCTCATTAAGCCACCCTTACTATATTGGAGCTTCAAATATCTCAAGACAAGACCTAGCGGTGTTGAGAAGATTAAGAATCGGTCACACTAGATTCACTTATGTCATCCAACATTCGGCCATTCTGTTCAACCTGTAACTGCATCTACACATTATTCTAGAATGCCAACAGTACACAGCTAGAAGACAACAGCTCAACCTCAAAGGAAGTCTTCAAGAGATACTCGGAAATCCAGATAATGTCCCCTCCGTTCTCCAGTTCCTTAAAGATGTACAGCTATACCACAAAATATAATATATTTATTGTGTACTTTTACTGTACCTGTGCGAGTGGCCTTTGTAGCCGAGCACGTTAATTGCAATAAAAAATTTTTTTTCTTGATTTGAAAATTCAAAGAGTTAATAATGTACTTGATAATCCAATTTACCAAAAACCAACACACACTGATGTGACAACTCCATATAATTCCAATCACCCCATGTCACATAAACTAGCGGCATTCAATGATACATAGAGCATTTTCAGTTCCTATGAACAAATGTAATTTTGATAGAGAGATTAATACAATTAGACAAATAGCAATATCCAACGGTTATCCATTACATATGATAAATAAGCTAATTAATAAAAAAGAGGAAAATTGTAAAGATCAGCAGATATAGTTTTTCTGGTTTTATATATCATTGCACAGTTATACTGATCTTAATTGGGAAAATGATATCCCCGTAGGGCTAATAATATGTATGCTTTAATATTTGTAATATCATATCTTCTTTTTTCTATTAATATATTAAGTCAATCACAAGATAGGTCTCTTCTTGGACTAGCCAAAAATAATTAAAGATCAGGTAGGCATCAAATGAAATGTAACTTCTGTCATTCTGACGATGATATTTACATATTATCGAAACAATTTTTTTAGAATTTTTAACATTTTTCAATAAACTGTGGAGTTAACTAGAAACAGTAAGTTTCATTTAAAACACTAATATGAGTAGATTCCACAAAGTAAGGGCTGAGACAGTTAATTTCATTATATCTTGAATATTATTAATTAGTTCCGTTGAGTTTTTAACTGAAAATTGAAGTTTGAATGAATAATATTTAGAAATGAGAATCTTTGAAACTTTACTTTACGTTTTCCTTCTTCCTTTTTTTCAGAGATAGCATGTTTTTCATGTTGACGAGTAAACAAATATGATTTTATGAATGACTTGTTGGGGATATGATTTAACCTCAAAAAGTTATATTTAATTTTACATCCTAATTTAATTGTCTCATTATTTTGATAATTTTGCAATGGAGGAGTGTTACTACTTTACAAACATACCATAGGTGACGCAGTGATAAAATTTACGATCATGATCATCTGTGACCTGTAGGAAATGACATTTCGTTTATCTCTCTGTTGGAAACTTGATACTTTTCCGACTTACACGAGCGACTGCAAATGTCGACGTAGCTCGACTAATGTCCTCATTCATATCTGCGAGATAATTAGAAGAGATAGATGAGAGAATACAGGGTAGTCTAAGAAGTATTGAGTTACGTAGATTGCAAATGGGAATGTTGAAAGTACTTTCAGAAAAGTGAGCAGGAAATTCAAGATAATATGATAAATCAAAATCTCACTATATTAATAGTAAATAAGAGTTTTTTTTCTCAAGAAATTATGATAAAATCGTCTTTTATGTTAAATTATGCTCTTATGAATTTAGTATAACTATTACAGTTGTGATCTAAATGTACAGATTTACTACAAAAGAATAATTCAATTTCAAAATCAGATTTTTTCAAAAGTATTATAGTTAAAAAGATAATATGTGATCGGTTTATTTATGGGTTTATGTGCGATTGAAAAATGCGTAAAGAGTAAAGCGAAGGTGTTAATTGCCTTGTCCATTATATCAGGGAGGAATTAAATAATTCAGGTGAAAAAACAGGACGATTAGAATATAATCCTATATTTAGTGGGTGGGAATAAAAAATGCACCGACACTAAATGGTTGACACCTAAACGGTGCCCCATAAGATTGTATGATAAGCTTATGGATAAACGCGGTGAAAATATCACCACTTATCGATTTTTTCTGACTCCAAATCCTTATTGGAAAATGCAAATGCTACTTGGTATAAAAATGAACCAGTGGGTAAGAACGAAATGGGCAAATGAGTTAAGAAATCAGCTGAAAAATGTGGACTTGATACTAAGAAAAGAAGAATAACTAATCACTCAGGCCGATCAACTTTGTTTACTCATCTAATGAAGAAAGATATACAGGAACAAGAAGTCATCAAAATGACGGGTCACGCCACAGCAGCATCGTTGAAGCCATATTTACATATTGATGCCGAACACCATAAAAATAACATGGATAAAGTTAGAACAAACAAATCGGTATTTATTGCCAATACATCAACAACTGCGGCAACATTAACCAATACATCAACATCAACCAATACATCAACATCAACCAATATTATATCCACACATGAGTTGGAAGAGACAGCTGTTCCTGCTGGCCAAACTATTTAGAAAAACTGTGTTTTTAATAACTGTAACAAGCCGATCGCCTGTTACGATTTCTAACGGACTATGGTATTTTAATTTCGTCGTACTAATGTTTCGAAATTAAAAAACTTGTTTCTTCAACCAAATTCGTGTATTTAAACGATATCGTACATTGGAAAAGTCTCTTCCTATCACTAAAATTCATGAGTTAGTACCTACATCGTTGTGGTTTCGCATATTTGCTGGTGAGTTAGATTTTTGAAATATTTTTCCCGATGTTTATTCTGTTTGATTTAAAATTATAATATGGGCTGGCGTTTGATGAATTTTGTATGTTTAATTCCTTTTTATTGTAAAAAAAACATTTTCAATTCTTTTTGAAGCAAATTTTTAATAATTTCTTTTCATTATTTTTTTAGCTTTTTTATAATTCCGCATTTTCTGTTTATTTAGGAAACAAAGCGAATATGATAGACTTCTGTTAGTTTTTTAAATGAAACTCAAGGTCTCTAGTTAATTCCACAATATAATACAAGTTATTGAAAATTCTAACTTGTATTATATTGTGGAATTAACTAGAGACCTTGAGTTTCATTTAAAAACACTAATATGAGCATATTCCACGAAGTAAGGGTCGAGACAGTCAATTTTTTTTTTCTGTTAGTTTTATTTTAAAAACTAGATTCTGTTTTTTATGTGTTGAAGCATAAGCTTCCTATCTGTTCTATTTATTCCTTCCTTTCCAGAGTTTTCACTTGACTTTTACTCTTTTTTCTTTCCTCAGCTCTGCAACCCCTGGGTAGGCCCTATGAAAACACCACCCATAGAAGACAACAGAAAACCGGCCGGGATGGATTGAAGACCATATCTCTATCGACTAGGACCTAGCTGAGAGCTGAATAATTCCAGAACCTCACCAAGATAAGTCCTTTGTCTTATATTCAATTCATGGAAATATAGAATTGGAGATTTTTATTGTATAACGACGTTCGTATTCGTCTTGTATTTTGGATATGCAGTTAATGTGAATTATCTATTGAGTTATAAATAAATATAATTTGCTGAACATTTGATATTTGATTTTCAGCAATTTATATTAACTTGGACCATCGCGTTAAAATATTTTTAGTATTTCGTTTTGTTAAGTTAAAGTAAATATAAGGTTTTCCAGCTTTTAACCTTTTTAGTTTTTTTGTTTAATTTAAGTATCGCTTAAAAAGCTGGTGGCGTCCAATTTAATATCGATTGTTCACCCCATCCCAGTGATTGCTATAAAAATACATTAACTGGAGTCGAATACCACAACCTGAGTTGGAGTCTCAAGCCGGGGAGAACATATGTTACAATTCTTTGAATTCAATAAAATAATAAAATGAAAAAATAAAGCAAAATCCTTTTAAATTGTTGAAAAAAATAATCTTCCAAAATACAACTCGTTCTTCAAATTTTATCACATAATTTTTTATTTCCATCACTCAAATTTGTTTATTTAAGGCAAAAACATTCAAACAAACCGAATTTAGACGTACACAATAATACTTGAATTCGCAGTTACATACAGCATTTTTTTAATTTTTATATCTGATATCGTAAATCTTATATCTTGGAATAGATTCCTATTTTTTTAACCCCTTTTAATCAGAATTTAAAAAATGCCTCATTACATTTGAAATTTCCTTTAAAAATGGAAAGATTGTCGACTTTTTCACATAGCGGTGATAAAATTTTACAATTTTGTAATGTTTGTTAAGCATATCTTATTAAAGAGGAAAAACTCTTTTAAATGACGCCAAAAACATTGATATCGATTAAAAAACAAAAAAGTGTTACGACATGTGTTTTTTACGTTGAACCTTCCCCCTCCCCTTACTTGAAGAATAAAGACAAAAAGTCCCTAGCTACATTTTTTCATAATCTCATCAATAAATCAAAAATTGTATTTCTAGGATACCTTTAGTGTGTCTTTTTTGGAGATAATCACAGTATTATGTTTTTAAGTGTTCATTCCACCCCATAGCGAATATTTTAGGAATTCAAAAATATTTTCCAGCGATTTATCAGGATCATTTTTCTGAAGGTATTTTTTTAAAGTTGTACCATGACTATTTTTTGAAATATGGCCGGCGTTCTTAGTTGTTCATCCTGTATTTGCTGATTAGGCACAGAAACATCTATATGATGTCATCTAGAATGTTTAAGGTATATTATTTAGAGGTTTAAGTAATGTCCATAGAACATCTACGAGAATACACTGTATTGTTTTTGAAATGTCGCATTTAGATCATTGATAAGATGTTATTTTTTAGACATTGCATTAACATTGACGAGAAGTTAAAAGGCATTTCAGAATGTAACAAAAATGTTGTTTTTAGTTCGTTATAAAGACTTCCTTTTGAGGAAGTTCGAGTAACATCACAGTAATGTAAAAAGGCAGCGCTTTAACATCGCTGAGAAGTTAAGTTGAAACATCACAAATGTTAACAGCCACAAGCTGGGCATAAGCGATTGTATAGATGTGCATGTGATGGAAACAAGAGGAAAAAAAGGAAGAACATATCACAATGTGATGTTGAATTAACATAACTGTAATATTTATTTGCATAGTGGGTTCTTTTATAAGGTAATCTTAGTATTGAAAAAATTAGTCCAAAACAAAGATCTTTGTTTGAGGAATACAAAAAAGAAGCAGTTCCTGTATAAAAAAATGTAAGAGATTTCATTATAAACATTGAGATTGAGTTAGTAAAAATATTGAACATAATAAATTTTGGTTAAACTAAATAAATTAGCATACAGGGTGTTTCTTTAATTAAAATTCAGAACACAGCTGTTCCTGCTGGCCAAACTATTTAGAAAAAGTGTGTTTTTAATAACTGTAATTTTTCAATTTTTTCTCTTGTTCAGAAAGTTGATTATATCTCCAGTTAGCTTATGTATTCTTTGAATTCAATAAAATAATAAAATGAAAAAATAAAGCAAAATCCTTTTAAATTGTTGAAAAAAATAATCTTCCAAAATACAACTCGTTCTTCAAATTTTATCACATAATTTTTTATGTTCATCACTCAAATTTGTTTATTTAAGGCAAAAACATTCAAACAAACCGAATTAAGATATCAATCGGTTTGTTTTCATACTTTTGCCAAATAAACAAGTTTTCGTAGAAAAGAAAAAATTATCGATAAAATTTGAAGCACTCGTAGTATTACCTTTGATAATAATGTACTTGTTAATTTCCTAAACAGGTTCTCTGAATTTTTATTTACTCTTAATCATTTCAATGGTTATCAAGACAACAGTTTTTCCATAACTGATTTCAGCTGAGAGAAATTGATCAACTCTGCAACCGCGCATTTCCTCACCATTTGATTTAAGTATCAATTTCTTAATTATCATAACAATCGTTGCCATGACAACAGTTTTTCCATAACTGATTTCAGTTTATCGAAAGTGAAGCCACAAACAGAATTCAATCAAACCGACTTACAACGATTCATAATCTTGAAATATCTGACCAGACAGTTTGAAAAACTATAAAATACGTACAGATTTATAAAGAAATAAAAGATAGAGTAAAACGATTGTAAATTATATTAATGGAAATCTATTATCTGAATAAAAATGAATATTTTCTTTGAACTGTAACCGTATTTTTCTCTCTTAAAGTAACTACTTAGACGTCAACTGGAAAGCACTATTCCGGCTTGTTAGATTCAGACAAAAGATACTTTTTTTCCCATTTTCTAAGCATCACAATGAAATCAGATAACTTATTATCGACATCTTGCATCCGTTGCAAGTCGTTGCAGTCACAGATTTACTCTAATTATTGGAAAACGACGCTTTTATAAAAGATCGACTCCAACAATCTACACTGTAGAAAATTTACAAAAGTTTCAATTATTTTTACCCCAAAATACACGACAATGAACTAACATAATATCAAACTATATTGTAATGTTTTTCTTATTTGATTAAACAGTAAACGGGTGGGATAGACTTTAAACACACGGTATGGCTACTTACGAATTTATTTAAACACTAAACTACTCACTAACACTTAATTTATATACACCTAACTATTCACTTACATTTAATTTATATACACACAAACTTAATTATTAATTTATATAAACACTTCACTGTTCGCTATTTCGGTGTATTCTTGTTAATTTCATTAGATCACTATATAAACTACACTCTCCCGCTGGTCGGCCCTTTATATAAAGTGGCCTTTTTTTCTAGATAATTCTAGTTTGCGGCTCACACAAAAGAGATCACCTCTACCATGTTCCTGATGACTCGCCAATCAAACTGGTTACTCGCTATCTTAGACATAGCCAGTTTCTTCACGCTGGATTCCAATACATGGTCTCGGAGGTTTCGAAGTGCTTCCCACACGTCGCGATGAAATTCATTTTTAGTTACCACATTGAAGACGTACCGCGAATAGTGTTTCAGTCTCAGTGTCTTGCCAGGGGCTGGAATCTGGTCTTCAAGTTTTTCTAATTGCCCGAACTTCTTTCGAAAGACAGTTGCCAACCGTCGTGCGTTCTTGATACGGGCAGGAATGTTGTATGCCAGTGAATAATCTTCCGGGAGAGTGAATAAATCTTGTCGTTGCTCTGAAGTGACTCCATATTTTGCTTTCCCGGTACCTCCATACGCGCCCATAAATTGATCGAAGATGGGGTCAGACACATCTCAAATATGGTTTACTCCTTTCTCTAGGTCATGGTTTCATTCCAATGGCGCTAGTCGATTTTGGTGAACTACTTTTGGTTTTCCGTTGGAGATCTTGCTTATGCGATATATAACATCATTAATCCTTTTCTTGATTAAGTATGGACCTTCCCAAGATTTTTGTAATTTTGGAGAAAATCCTTTTCTCCTCGTCGGGTTGTGTAACCATACTTTGTCCCCTTCTTTAAAACCGCCTACTGTGGCCTGAATGTCGTACCAACTTTTAATTCTGTCGCTGGCAACTTGAAGATTTGTTCGAACTAATTCATGAATATCGTCCAGCCTTCTGTAATGATGGGTATAAATAAATTATAAAAAGGATAATGGGAATTGGGACAACCTGTATCATATAAAAAAATGAAATAATATATCTTCAGCTGATTCGTTACAAAATTATATTAAACAAAAAAATGTTTATCATGTCGTAAAACTAGGTTATTGGAAGTTGTTTTAGAACCATAATTTAAAACAAAAAATTGAGAAATACATTAACTCATGTATGAAATCGCTAATTCAGCAACCCACATATGGAGTTTAGTCGACAGGTAACTGAAAAAATTTAATGAAGAGGGGAATGAAAAAACTAAAAAGAGAACAGAGCGTGTCCAGCCGGCGCGGCGATCTGAACACCCCGGGGAGTTTTCGTGAATATTGCTAAAATCACTAGCATAAGTGATTTTTGTTGTTTGTTCTGTGCATATTCCTTGGGTCACCTCGCTACACGTCTGAGGGGAAGAAATTTGTCTCCGGCGAGTAAATTGATCATTTTAATTAACAAACTGACCATTATTTGAGGGCTGTACATGCAGAATCGGGACATATAAAAAAATTGACCACGGGTCGTCTTATGGTATAATTTAACAACCATTCGGTACATTGCTTCTCGCTATCGACTACATCTAAGCTACTAATCAGATTTGTCATGGTGGTATTTTATATTACTAGGGAAATATTACAATTGGATCACGTAGTCTTCTCCTGCTAGAACTTCTCCAGGCCAACAGCCTAATTCCAGGTCACAAGGAAGCCTCATTTCACGTCCAAACAGGATTTCCGCAGTTTCACCCTTGGACTCATTGACTGCAGATCGATAAGCTAATGCAAATAGGGAAATATATTGATCCCAATCTCTCTGATGGCTGGAAACTACTTTGGACAGGTATTTTCCAATGGTCCTGTTCATTCTCTCGACCATTCCGTCTTACTGTGGATGTAACGCTGTTGTCCTGGTCTTCTTCATTCCCGGCTTGTCACAAATCTGCTGGAATAGATGGCTTTCGAAATTTCTTCCAGTCGCTGTGGATTTCCATGGTCACTCCATATCGGCTAATGAATTCTTTCACCAATACATCTGCGACAGTTGTGGTCTCTTGGTAAATTTCCCCCCACTTTGTGAAATAATCCGTTACAACCAATTGCTTTAAAACAGAATTCAAATTTAAACTATGGTTCAATGATATTTGTATGGTCTCAGTTCTAATTTTTGCAGTGTAGCTGATCTACAGCAATTTCTCCCGTAATCGTGTTCCCGTAATGCGTCCGTGAAACTGTCTATACTACACTATTTTCCTGTTAATTGTAAGTTAGGATATTCTTAGAGGCGAAAGAAAAAGACTTGAACGTGACAATCAAAGATTTACGATACGTACAACATCGAATAAAAATTTGAAAATGGTAATTTTTTAGTATGGTTGATTTGTGGTATACCTACAGGTAATTTGATGTATTATTTATGTTTTTTTTCTACATTTTATCAATATTTGAACCAAATAGACATTTAGAAATCAAAAAAAATTATTCGGGAAACTGCAAGATGGACGGATTATTAGTTATTTACGTAATTAGTGGGATATGGACATTATTAACGCACGCATGTGGAGTTTGTCATTTGAATGAAATCTTTTTAGTAAATCGATAAAGATAAGTGTTGAGTCAGTGTGAACGAGTTATCCACGCCAAGAAAGGAATATTTCTTGTAAAAAGAAGAAAGAAATTTAGTAGGAGCACCACAGTAGCAGTGTCAGTGCGGACATATTCGAAATAGAACAAAAAAGGTCAGTGATTTCATTTCTTTGGTACCCAAAGTTCACTTTCTACGAAAAATGATCATTTTAAATAATTAATAAAAACTATTGAAAGGCCTATAAAATTTAAAAGCTTAATTCAATCAGCTAACAAACATTCATAATAATTCTGTTCATAATAAATGGAGTTTAACTTACTTGAAAATGTATCATCTTGTTTCATTGTTATATTAGTGAATAAGAATATTCCATCATTCATAATATGTATAAATGCATGTATCTGATTATAATAATTTCCACTTCCATATTTCTTTGAATCCATATATGTAATTGTAATATTGTCGAATCTCATCCTATCCCTTTAATTTTGTATATATAGCCTTTGTAAATAGCTTACATGTATCGTCGAACACAATTGATATATCTAACGTAAAACATTATTTTATAGTTGCCCCACGTTTGGATGACAAATTATAATATATTCAATTCTCTATGATGAATTTTAATTATTTAATTTTAATGTAAACCTTTCACCTCACCTCACGTTAATGTATATTGTCGCAGCGCAAATTCTTGTACATACAACTTAAAACCTTATGTAAGAAATTTCTACTTTGACAGTAGTTGTCAAAAATATGCCCGGCTCTAATAAATATTAATTCAATATTTCTAAAAATGAATTTATATGTGTTATCGACCTATTACTCTTCTCTCAGGGTGGGATCAAACTGTTAAAAAATTAATTATTCAAAATTTGTATAAATTTTTACGTATCTCCAAATTATCTGTTTCACTATTGGTCAGAACCTATAGTAACTGTATGTTTAATATTATAAAAGGCACTTTAAATCTCTGATGACGTTTCCAATATTTCTGTCACTGGAAATTACCAACTGTTACTGATTTGATCGACAATTTTATTTAATGAAAAATGTTTAATTTTCTGAAATAATGTTATAAAAAAACTATAGTGAGTAGGAATGCAAAATTCTATATTATACTACTAGATTCAAATACATATTAACAAATTAATATTCCCAAAATTATCACAACGAAACAGCAGACGTAATTTCTACGAAACTTAAAATTACTACAACCTATATGCTATAAATTAACCTAATGAAAAACGTTTAATAAAAGTTCCAATTGTCGATCTAAATCTTGATATGGATAAATGTCAAAAAACAAACTTCACTAAAATTTTTCTAGTTCAAAACTTTTCTTCTCTTATGTGAATTTTCTGATATGATTTATTAATTTTGTTTGCAATCAAAAATCTAATAGATGCATCTATGTCCAATTTAATTTAAAAATAGGCCATATTATTTCTCGAGAAAATATTGTAAAGAAACTGGATCGGACTCATCAACTAATAACTGGACAACTCGTACAATTCTAATGGATCTTATAATTCAGGAAACATTCTAAATTTTATTTAGAAATCTGGAACACATTCACTACACACGATGCAATTCTTATTCGAATTATGCACGCACTGGCTTTATAATGAAATGGCTTTTGAATCTGGTTGTATAAATATATACAACTTCTACTATCTACAAAAAATTGAGACAACTCTAATTACGATGTTGCCTCTTCGGGATTTCAAACACAACTAACTAAACTTTCTTCAAATAAATAAATCTCCTCTACTTTGGTTACGACAAATTCCTTTCTTTAAAAAAAATACCAATATATGTTTCCCTATAACAAGAGAGATTTGAATTCTTTTACTATCATTGTAATTCTGATAGCAGTGACATCTGTATTTTTAAATTTCAAATATATTCTCCAAAATGTAATATAATTCTGTCTATCATTAAATATATTCTACATAAACGTCATCCGAAATTTAAAATGTCATATTTGATTTGTATACCGAATCTTTCAAAATTATTGATTATACCTATAATACAGTGTGTATCGAAAGTATTGCATACAAATATAAATAGTTTTCCTTATTTCAATGTTTCTTTTACATTTTAAATAGAGGAACTGTATATATATATATATATATATATATATATATTATAGTGTGAATTATATTAATTTATTTATATGTTAACTTTTAATTTAATAAAGTTTTTTATTCGCCCGGTATATTTAAGAAATTGTTTAAGTTCAATAATGCCACACAGTGCACTTACCTTTATATATCTTTTTTTATTTTTTTAATGAGCACTCAGCTTCTCAGGATCTTGGGTTCATAAGGTTAAATATTCATATGATTATTTCTAATAAGCACCAAATCTTGATATTAAATTTTGATAAAGAAATTGTGAAATTAAATATTTTTGTTATATGATTTTTTACAAGACGGTCCTGTGTATCTTATTCGGAAAACGCTCGTGGAGTATGTTAAACTTCAAACACCCCTACCAACTGATAAAAATGAAACGCTTTGAAATGCAGTCTACAGACAGTATAATTTATTCTTTCCGAAGGAAAAGATTTGTTTAATTTAGACAAAAAAATACATCACTCCTTTCTATCATGAATTGAAAAAACGAACTTATCTACAATGACCTTTCATACCACACACATTCACACAAATGAACTTAAACTAAATACATACAAGTATGCAACTTGTTATATGTTTGAGACAATATGGAAATCACTCGATATTTACCAAGATTCTCGTTAGAAAATGGACGATTGTCAAAAACACACGTCGTCAGCAGAGTTTCAATATCTAATGTTTAATACACACAAGTAAGTTTTATTTGAAAGGAAACGGTTTTAAATACCTTTTTATCATCCGCTGATTATCAATAGATTTGTTCACCTTATTTTATTTTCTCCTTTTTTTAAGCTGCTTCGAAGAATGTCAGGGTTGATTCAAGAATCCATTCGAATCAATTTAATTTCGATGGCTTACCAGCATATATTCTCTTCAAGGATCGTGAAAATTATTATTCCCACGATACGGGATATGTAATCTCTTCTGGGCTCGTGAAAAATGATATTTTCACTATACAGGATACTCCCTCTCTTCGGGAATGCTTTTTAGAGGTTAGTTTTACTGCTCACACCTTATTTTACTTACTTTTAAAACAATTCTTATTAATTTTATCAAAAGAATAATGTACTTCTTTTTAATTTCTAATACCCACGTTCACTCTTTATTTTCTGTAATCAACAAACTTTTTTTTTCAAACAAAAACCTCATTTTTTTATTATTTAAGAATCAGCTCTCTGCCTATTGAAATCATATAAATATTAATAACCAATCAAAGTAACTTATAGTTGTTCATTTGATAGATTTCATTATATTCTTAAAAATATTTAATTCTATATAAACAATTCATATATATTGATATATATATATATATATATATATATATATATATATATATATATTGGAGGAATAATATATATATATATATATTGCATTTTATTAATTCTTAGAAATTTTCAGCTGTCGATCTTTCTTAAATCTTGCTCTACATCAGATGACAAACACTTCCACAGATGTCAAAGATGTTATAACACTAATGTTTTTTATTTTGAATTTTACCTTTGGATATATTACAAAAAACATTTCTAGGGCTTCTGAATAGTTTTGATGGTATTTAATAGGAATTTAAGATATTACATAAACATTTAACTATTCCATTTGAAGAGTGGATTCTTTCATTTTACAACAGGTGATGTTTTTAAGTTTTTCTGTTAAATATTTTGAATTCATATTATATCTATGTCATGTATGTATGTACAAGGTACATCATAAAGTTTGAATGAATTCCTTTAGTTCAATTTAGTTTAATTTTAACCCTCGAATAGTTTTCCTTTCATTAATCTTATAGTCATTAATATTTTAAGTTGTAATTGACTCTTGTTAGTTATATACAATATGTAGCATTATTTTTTCATATTAATATATATGTATATATATATATATATATATATATATATATATATATTTAATAAAATAATCCATCAACGGAAAGGAAATCAGCATAGACTGAAACTATTATTGCACTAGAATTAATTTAAAACAAACATCCAGTATATTGTTATGTAGTAAAACAGCATTATCATATAAGCTATTTCAATGATCTAAACACATAGACATCCATAAAATCAATTTCAAATAAAGAACTAGAGCAATTAAAAAACAAACTGTAATTGTCATACAACACACTGTACATACCATTTATAATAATTATCTTTTAAAGTGCGCGGAAATTTAAGTAACTAGTGATATTGTGAAGATTTGCCAGAAAAATGTATAATGAACCAATAATATAAAACCTTTATCTTTGATTGGCTATCTATGACATAACAATACTACAGCAATTTAAGAATTTCATAAGAAAAATCAAGACACCATATGTGATATAAACTTTAGAGGTCATAAACAGTTTCATAGCAACGGAGGTTAGCAACGAAAGATTATTGAAACAATTGAATGAGACGAGAGATTTTTATTGAAAGGGAAGCAGACATGTAAAATTTTGGAAAACTAAAATTGAAATTAACAGTAAAAAATTAGTAAGTTACTTGAAAAGAAGATATCAAAACCTGGAAATGAGTAAACAAGATACAAATAACTCAAAATAACGCTTTACAATATATGCAAATTGGAAAAACGATGCATGAAATGGATAGCTGGAATACATTATATAATCTATGAAATGAATTGGACACAGATAAGTTATTTTATTTATTTCTTTTGCGTTACAATAGACAACTGAGTTTACCAATATTTTGTGTGTTTGAACGTTTACAAACATGGTAGTTTATTCGTTTAGTTATAAGTGTAGTTAATATAAACTTACCTGTATTTAGTATTAGTCACAGTTTACAAAGATATCTTTGAAAAGCTTGATGATTTAATCACCTAGTATATAGTCAGTAACATTTTAATTCCTCATTTCCTTTCAGAATAACTAAATAAATTCACTATTTTCATATAATAACTATTTAAAACATTATTAACTATAAGCAATTTATTATAGGTTATAATTACATTTTCTTATGAATCATACACATACTACCATAGATAAATACTTTTGATACTACTAAAATCATCAAGTAATATTTTAGATTGAGTCATTATTTGTTTTCATTTTTCACATATCTATGTTCTTTATTTGATACTATAAGTAAGTAAGAGATGATGATATTCTTTGTATATCTTTGCATTAAATCCAGAAAACATTCTATGTTGTTTAAATTAGACAACCAATAATACACGGGTGGATTATAATTGAATGAAGTCAGTGCCGGACTCACCCATTACAAATTAAAATTAAAACAAATATTAAGTAAGAGTCTCAATAGTCGGGAAAATAACATTTATATTTAGAAACATATCATAATCAGTTGCGCAACATAATAAACTTAAAACTAAATACCATTCATCATAATACAAATAGTTATTAAGGGTTAAAAAAATTTAGAAAATAAATAATATAACAATTTTGACGCAGCAACATGGGGCGATAAAAATTAAAATTCCTCACATCATAACAATATATATATATATATATATATATATATATATATATATATATATATATAAAAATATAGGATAATTTTTTTTGGGTTTGTGGCAATGATACCAAGTGTACTCTTTATATATATTTAGTCAATGAACCCTTGTACCATTTGAAAGAAACAAGAACTAGATTTCCCTGAAGAATTAGATATTACGACACTTAAGAAACCCACAATACGAAATAATTGATTAACAGATAAATCCAGGGATTAAAATAAATAAACACTAAAATTGAGTTTCGCAATAGTCATTCTCATTTGGATTCCATTTAAAATGAGTACCGCTTGTAAAATTGATTTTTTTATGCTTTTCCTTCTCATAATAAAACTGTACAAATTCAGTATAATTAAACACAATGGTGCGATATTAGACATTAACAAAGGAAGCATTTCTGTGGACTACTATAGATATAATCAAATACGTTAATTTCAATCTTAATACATATGTATCAAATTTATATCTATACAATTCTATTTGTTACGCGCTAAAGCCTATCAATCATAAAGGACAACAAACGTATCTAAATAACGGAAAAAAAGTGTGTAAATAACAATCAGCAAACAAAAAATTAGACGGGTACAAAATGGCGCTTCCGCCTACTGATATTAACGAAGGTCAAAAGTACAAAATGTTTATAAACGTATGTAAAATTTTCGGTTAGATACTTTGAGCAGTAATCTATCATTTTCAAATCAATATTAGATATGTTTTTTATATTGATTTTAAATAACTTAGAAGGCATACACAATTATTTTATCAGTGAAGGGAAAATAGTTAATAAGAGATATTTTAATTTTATACATTCCTATCTGGATACTCATCTTACACATTTAACTTTGATTCAATCATGTGTAGAGATGGGAATTTCTACTTGAAAAATAAAAGTTTTCCAACTACATTTTGACCGTTTGTGACACGTTTTAATACGACCCATTTTTGAGTAGGTAATGGCAAATATGTAGGAAACTTTATATAGCAAGGTTGATTGGTTGATTCAAGAGTTGTGAGGCGACGATTTTGATAAACAGGAAAAGTATGCAGACACAATTACGGCATCCCAAGCAATAACAACCCTTGTTGCTAGTCTGTTGTAATCTTACAACAATAAATAACATCCAATAACCCATTTTTATTTCGCAGAAGCAACAGTTGGGTGTATCGGTTAAATGAGCCACTGTCATTGATTTTGGAAAAACGTGCCCCAACTATCAAGAGCTATCTATATATATATATATATATATATATATATATATATATATATAAATATGTAAAAACGGCCAATAAATTGAGCAGAAAAATAACTGTGACAAATGGAATCAGACTAAGAGATAGCTTAAGCCCAATCCTGTTTAAAATCATAATGGCTGAAATCATAAATAAAGTGAAGCACGCTGAGAGAAGTTATAGATTGGGAGGAAAGAAATAAAAATAATTTTCTATGCTGACTATGCAGTAATCATATATAAAGATGAATATAACTTCTATATAAGTTCCAACAAACAGCTAAACTGTCTAATATGAGCATATCCAAAAAGAAAACAAAATCGCTTACATTATCTATGGTTAGTTTGGTAATAGTTTATTCTAGCTGGATACTGTATCGATCAACATTGTAATTAGATTAAGGAAACCATGATGATTAACTCAATTGTGATACAGTTTTTAATTATTATACACGCAATGATACAATGAATAACTCACCCCAAGCAAAATTAACGTCTAAATATATTTTGGTACATACCTGAAACAAATAAACAATGAATTAGTGCTGCTGTCAAAAGATGTAATGAATTTGATATTATATACAATTTATCGCGTACAACCTTTATAATATATCATCCTCGTATACCATATCATAAATTCCGAAAGCTTAGATTAATAGTATGAAGAGTTTTTAATTTGCCGCGTCCCTAATAATACTGTGTGTATAAACTTTTTAACAGTTTGTTTATTAATTGCCAAAAGACGCGTTTCGACTTGTTAAGTCATCTTCTGTTTCGGCTAAAAAGTTACATTTTGATTGATACATAACACATAAGTTAAAAAAGACGTTACAAAATTTTTATATAAAATAATAAAACAATTACCTTAATAACAGTGTCAAAAACATAAAAACATGGAAGGTTAAAAATTAAAACTAAAATGCTGTATACATTTTGTAGCTGTTGTTAGTAAACTTTTAAAATGTATTATTTAGTTTGAAGGTGTTTTTTGTGTTTCTTTCTCAAATGCGGTGGGGGTTAGTCTGGGCGCGTTTGCTTGATTTAACAGGTGTATATTATAGTACGTTGCAGAAGCTCTCAACAATTTATTGGTTATTTTAAGATACCATCATATATTACATTCAAATTACGAATATGTTATTAATACTCTTTACGTCTCTTTTTCTGTTAATCATTTCTAGTGCAGTTCTAAATTTTTCATTATCTTCTTTAGCTAATATTTTTATATTGTCAAAATCAAATTTATGCCCTGTATTCTTAGAGTGATTGGATAAAGCTGTTACATCAATTTTTGAATACTTATGAGCTTGTATTCTTTTTTGGAGGTATTGTTTACTTTGACCAATATATGTTTTATTGCAATCTCCACAAGGAATCTGGTATACTGCGTGTATTTGTTTATTTTTTGGACTGTTGGGTTTCATTTTTGAAAAAAAAATTTGTTTGGTGTTTTTTAATTTGTGGGAAACAGTTAAATTTACTTTCTGAAGACTTTTGTTAATTTTTTCTGATAAACCGTGTACATGTGGTAATGATATAAATGATGTTGGTTATTTTGTGGTTTTTGAGTTGAATTGTAGATTGCATCTATTCTTATTTTAATAGTTTTTGTCGTATCTTTAAAAGTTTATAAGTTATTTTAATAACAATAAATAAAAAGAGAAAGATGTCCAAAAGTACAATATATTTAAAAATTATCAAAAAATTGTTTCATATGAAAAATTATATATGGTTGTTTTTGTAATATTTTATAGTATTTAAAGAAAACATTTCGTATAAATGTATTTGTTTATAACAAATTATTTGTTTAATAAACAAATAAAAATTTTTTTTTAAAACGAAAGACCATATTAAATAATGCTTTTTAAAAAAAATCATTATTTTCATCAAGGATGAAATTCCAAGAAAAAGTTTTCAAAAATCTTATAAACAATGCATTTGTTTATAACAATTATTTAAATAATGTTAGTTAAAAATAAAATAAATTATTGTCATATGGCTTTCATCAATGAGAAAACAAAATATTAACAATAATTGGAAAAAAAAATTCCTGATAGCTTTATTTATATAATTAATTCTTTAATGCCTTTCATTGTTAATAAAAAAGTGAAAAATCAAAATTTTTGAATTTTTCTAACGGAGATCTCTTCGAAACCCTTTTAAGATTAGCTCCAAAAAATCAAAAAAATTCTTGATTTCTTGTTTTGAAATAATCAGCGTTTTTATGTTAACAATAATATGGTGAAAATTAACTAATTAACAAAAGCATAATTAATAAAAAAATTGTGATAAAAAATTTTTTTACGGATTATCATTTATTCATATGTCTACTTAGTACCCAAATTTTTTTATTCCTTAATATTAATATTTAATCAGTTAAAATAATTTTTTTGGTTCATGCGTCAGATTGGAGCGAACCACGCGTATTTACCGTTATTTTCGACGCTAAATTAAAATTATAAGGATTGTCGGTACAGTTCTAGGTGGTAGGACTTTTTTTAGGACATTTCCTGCTCTTTAAGGGTCTTTTTTCAAATTTGGATTATCTCAGATAGTTTTTGAAATATTTCAAAAAAACAAAACCCTTATTTTTTATTTTACTTTATTGTTTATAACTTTTGCATTTTTTTTCAGCCGCTCTTGCAACTTTGATAGAATATTCTAGATGCCATTCCGAATCGAATGAGACCAAAATCATAATTTTCGGTGGTCCGGTTTAGGTTCTGAGGAAAATGAGACTTGTGAACCAGACTACTGAAATTCTACATTTTCTACACGAAGAAAAGGCAAGTTCCAGCAACCCCAACGATTAATGCTACCTTGTTCATTAAATGTTGCCTGTCGGAAGCTTCTTGCAGAAAATGGGCAATGTTTTCTTTACTAAAAACTTGCGACTTTTTTGGCTGGCAACTTTCAGAATGACGTTTTAAAAAGGCTAGCAAATTTATATACTTTTTAATGTCAATATTTCTTCTTTAGCACAAATCAGTTCTTAACATCGAATATAAACTCCAGAAGGTTGATTTCTTCAGTTCCTTTTTTTCTTGAAAATAGGCTAGCAAAACTTTTTCGTTCGAATGGGTAATACTTTTCTGTTCACACTATAAATTAAATTTGGCATATGACAAATCAGAATAAAGATATAGATGTTTTAGTAAAACAAAATGGTTAAACACAAAAAATCCAGATGATCTCGAACACTACAAAATGATTAAACGTGAAACAAGAAAATCGATTCAGAAAGAAAAAAATGAACTTTGGGATAAGAAATGTCACGATATCCATACCTACATTGAAGGACGGAAAAACACAGAAGCTTGGAGATTCATAAACTCAGTTCGAACATCACATAAGGAAAGATCACACATACAGATAATAGAAACAAAAAAATGGATAGACTACTACAAAGAATTACTTAATGAAGACAAACAAGAATATTTGAATGAATCAATTACGGAGGAAATAGATATACAAGGCGAAGACGTTGAAATCACTGGGGATATGGTCAAAAAAGCAATAAAAGGTTTGAAAAATGGAAAAGCTTGTGGCCCTGAGGGTGTGTGCGCTGAACTTCTGAAGAATGGAACAGATACACTGTTCGGGGGTCTAGCGTGCATATTCAACTTGTGCATTAATGGACATCCCGTTCCAGAAGAATGGAAAACTGCATATATAACACCAATCTATAAAAAAACGATAGAAAACGATGTGATAATTACAGAGGAATATCCGTAACAAGTGCAGTGAGTAGACTATATGGACGAGTACTGAGAGATCTTATAGAGGATGAAATTAAAGGTCAAGAAGAAGAAGAACAAAGCGGATTTCGGGCTGGAAGAACATGTAACGATAATATATTTTGTCTCAAACAAATTATTGAAAAGAAGATGGCAACTAACAGAGAAATACATATAACATTTGTAGAATTACACAAAGCATTCGACACAATACCAACGGTGAAACTCTGGGAAGTTCTAAAAGGCACCAACATCAATCACAAGCTTATTACATTTGTACAAAATCTTTATAATGGAGCAAACTCAAGTGTAAAAATAGGAAAATATATCACTGATGAATTTACAGTGAATAAAGGTTTGAGACAGGGATGTTGTATATCGCCAACATTGTTCAAAATCTATGTGGGAGCAGCTTTAAAACAATGGAAAAGGAAAATTCATGGAATGGGAATAGAACTCGATAACACAACACTTTATACTTTGCAGTTTGCCGATGATCAAGCAATTATATCAAATGATAAGGAAGATATGGAGTACATGATGCGCAAGTTGATTGAAGAGTACGAAATCTGGGGTCTATGGGTCAACATTCAAAAGACCAAATATCTTTGTCTCGGTGGAGAACCTAGTGATCTAACATTAAATAATGATCGAACAATAACACACTGTCAAGCCTATAACTATCTGGGAGTGACATTTGACTCAACTGGGACAGATAACAAAGAAATATAAAGTAGAATAACAACAGCGAAAAAAGCGATATCTTGTCTCAATGGCATTCTGTGGAATAAAAATATTACAAAGAACAGAAAATTCAATATATATGAAACTTTAGTGAGAAGCAGCCTATTGTATGGATCTGAAAACTGGAGACTAACAGAGAAATATAAAAAAAGATTAGAAGTTGTTGAAATAGATGCGATGAGAAGATCACTCAGGATTTCAAGAAGAAATAGAATCAGGAATGACACTATTAAAGAAATAATGGGGATTGAAGGTACCATTATCGATGACATAGAGAAAAAACCACTTACATCGTAGGGGCACATACAACGTATATCAGAAACAAGTAATGAACTAGCAACCGATAGAACGTCGGAAAAGAGGAAGACCGAAAACCACTTGGAAACAGGGCGTGGTTAAAGCCATGAGCGCTAGAAACCTGCAAGAAGTGGACTGGGGCGACAGGAAAAGATGGAGGCAAGGCGTTGGACGACGTCGAAAGACGTTCTAAACCGGCCAATATATATATATATATATATATATATAAAGAAGATGCAGGAATATCGCGTGATATGTTAACAACAACAACAAAGAGATTCATGGGTAATTCACGCAAAATAAAGGGTTACTGGAATAGAGTGGTAACCGTGGACATGCATGTTTCTGGCTCATTTTGCCTCTTCAGCACGGCATAACCAGATCAGGATGTGAAATTTGGGAGCAAAGATGTTAATCGAAACATGGGAAAACACAAAATAACGGATTTCAGCAGGGAAACCAAACGCTCATTTGTGTCTTCAATTGGAAGATCCCGAGTTTTCAGGACAACAACCAACATCGACACGGAGGCGCATATAGCTCCCCCGCCATGAACCTTCCGACCCATAGTAAATATATATATATATATATATATATATATATATATATATGTTTCAATTAACATCCTTGCTCCCAAGTTGTACACCTTTTCTTGGTTATGCCGTACCGATGAAGGCTAATGAGCCAGAAACATGCATGTCTACGGTTACCACTCATTCTCTGTAACCTCTTTTGCGTGATATGCCCGCTAATTCTGTTTTTGTTACATATATATATATATATATATATATATATATATATATATATATATATATATTAAACTGGATAGAACGGGGAGAGAAAGAATTATTTATGGTTATTATTCTTTTAATTTACATTTAGTTTTGATTTGCCCGGTATATTGTAAAAATTCAAAATTTTATTACTAAAATGGTTATATTTTAAAACATGAGAAACTCTTTAACCTCAGAGTAGGGTTCAGGTATAGAGAAACAAAAATTCAATTTATAATATGAGCGCCTAGATTTGATTAAATATCTCTGTCTTCTTAAAAATTTTGTTAATAAAAATGTACTTGCTTGTTTAATAATACGTAATAAATTCTTAAGACGGTCCTGTG
The DNA here is from genome assembly GCA_963921935.1 of Galeruca laticollis. Classification (NCBI taxonomy): domain Eukaryota; kingdom Metazoa; phylum Arthropoda; class Insecta; order Coleoptera; family Chrysomelidae; genus Galeruca; species Galeruca laticollis. Next base: position 240,419,950 of record OY998177.1, on the reverse strand, counting down.
TTTCAAGTTGAACCTTTTTACTATTCACAGATGTCAGTTTAAACTACCAACGGTTCAAACTAGATGGAGCCATCACCACAAAGAAATAAAATATATCAAAAACAAATTTACAATGTTCTTCAAACTAGAAAGAACGTTATTTAATATTTTGAATAGACAAATACATTGTTCTTTTACAAGACACAAATTAATAAAAAACCTACTATCTATTATGACCACTCATTCAAACAAAATCACGTTCTCACATGAAAAAATTATCTCTATATACAAATCTAAAATAGGCAACATTTAATACAAATCTTATAATACTGAAACTTCTATATAAACGATTATTATATCAAAATGGCGAAACACAATGGTTGTAAATGTTTGTTTAATACCAAAGTTCAATTTTTTTCACTAAATTGGTAAGTTTTATTCAACCTTTTTTATGTATAATGAAAATAGTCTAAATACCTTATTCCTGTATAGTAATTCACTTCAATTATCCTTTACTTTATTTTAGGTTACCTTCTGGAAATTGTCACATCACTGGTCCAGCTTACACAAAATCAGGAATCAATGCTATGTCCCTGTCCACATCAATACATTTCAGTCCAATTACATAATCAAAAGCTTTCTAAAAGGTATGGTGGATATATCCATTCCACCATACAAATATTAATCAAGTATTATATATCAATTATACGGTTAGTATTCAAACATAATTACCAAATTGTTTCTTAGTTTCTACATCTGCTTGTTTAAATATATAATCTACCATATCATAAGTACAATGTATCTCTCTTTTCTGAATTTTGATGCCAAATATCGAAAAGTTTTCTTAATTCCCAAAATTTTGCTGCTTCTCAAATTTTCTACCACCCAAAAAGAATTTTACCTAGTCAATAGTCTGTATAATCAACAAACTTTTCTCCTTCAATTTTTTTATTATTAACAACTACTTGTCGCAGATGAAAAGTTTGTTGAATACATTCCACCAATCAAATTTGGTTATCAAAACTTTTCTTTATAGATTTCATTTCAAATAGTAAATTGTCCATCTATCATTTGAAAACGCTTTGTTTTAAGGTTCTTTAATGATTTTAACTCATATTGTGTCTCTTAAATTTGATTTGATTGTTCTTATGTTGTTGGTTAAATGAAAGAAGATACGCATAAGTGTGATTAACATGGTTGCTTTCTCTCTTTTTATTCAGTGACTTTTCATGTTTGAGACTGCCTTAGATGAAAAGTCACTGAATAAAAAGAGAGAAAGCAACCATGTTAATCACACTTATGCGTATCTTCTTTCATTTAACCAACAACATAAGAACAATCAAATTGTAGATATTTCTAACTTATAAATATAAACATCTATATAACTAATGAGTTATAACGGAGTTGTTGTGTATATACTACATTCACTCTTGTTATCGTGAGATTGAGTGGGGTAATTAGTGAGAGTATTATACCTTACAACTTTCGCTCGTTGACAAGGGAGAATATATGATATATAGGACTTCCTTTGTTCATAGGATCATGATTAAGTGACAAGTCATGCTACTAATAATGAAGACTGTCTCTTAAGTCATAAAGTTGAACACATCAACTAGGTTATGTCTCAATCAAAAAACTGTCACTCCAACTGTGACATATAATGTTCCTTCAAATCAAAAAAATTCTTTTGAATTAGTACTTAAAAATTATCTATACATAAAATATAAATTTTTTTGTTGTTGTTCCGAGTATGAACTATTTTAATATTTATTAACTCACTTTACACGTAAGTATAAAAAATTGTTAATTAATGAAATGTACCAACATGTCCATATTTCAGCCTTGAAAAAGAAAATAAAATTTTTCGTAACGTTGGGTAGTAAATAAGAGTTTCATTCAGCCCTACTTACGACGGAATCCCTAAGATATTGAGAGATTTTTGATTTATATATATATATATATATATATATATATATATATATATATATATTATAAAGTATCTCACTTATTATTTTATAGTTGCCCCACGTATGGGTGACAAATTATAATATATTCAATTATACCTTCTTTTAATTATAATTGCCCTGCGTTGGAAGCCAAATTATAATATATTCAAGCCTCTATATGATGAATTTGAATAATTTAATTTTAATGTAAACCTTCCTGTAAAGATAAATATCTATTCACCTCACGTTGATGTATATTGTCGCAGCGACAATTCTTGTACATACAACTTAAAACCTTATGTAAGAAATTTCTACTTTGACAGTAGTTGTCAAAAATATGCCCGGCTCAAATAAATAATAATTTAGTATTTCTAAAAATGAATTTATATGTGTAATCGACCTATTACTCTTCTCTCAGGGTGGGATCAAACTGTTAAAAAATTTAATTATTCAAAATTTGTTTAAATTTTTACGTATCTCCAAATTATCTGTTTCACTATTGATCATAACCTATAGTAACTGTATGTTTAATATTATGAAAGGCACTTTAAATCTCTGATGACGTTTCCAATATTTCTGTCACTGAAAATTACCAACTGTCACTGATTTGATCGACAGTTTTATTTAATGAAAAATGTTTAATTTTCTGAAATAATGTTATAAAAAGACTATTGTGAGTAGGAATGCAAAATTCTATATTATACTACTAGATTCAATTACAAATTAACAAATTAATATTCCCCAAACTTATTATAAACGAAACAACAGTCGTAATTTCTACGAAACTTAAAATTACTACAACCTATATGCTATAAATTAACCTAATGAAAAACGTTAATAAAAGTTCCATTTGTCGATCTAAATCTTGATATAGATAAATGTCAAAAAACAAGCTTCACTCAAATTTTTCTAGTTCAAAACTTTTCTTCTCTTATGTGAATTTCCTTATATGATTTATTAATTTTGTTTGCAATCAAAAATCTAATAGATGTCAAAATTAATTTGAAAATAGGCTTTATTATTTCTCGAGAAATTATTGTAAAGAAACTGGATCGGACTCACCAACTAATAACTGGACAGCTCGTACAATTCTAATTGACCTTAGAATTCAGGAAACTTTCTAAATTTATTTAGAAGTCTGGAACACATTCACTACACACGATGCAATTCTTATTCGAATTATGCACGCACTGGCTTTATAATGAAATATCTTTTGAATCTGGTTGTATAAATATACAACTTCTACTATCTACCAAAAATTGAGAAAACTCTAATTACGATGTTGCCTCTTCGGAATTTCAAACACAACTCACTAAACTTTCTTCAAATAAATAAATCTCCTCTCCTTTGGTTACGAAAAATTTCTTTTTTTAAAAAAAAATACTAATTTATGTTTCCCTATAACAAAGAGAGATTTGAATTCTTTTATTATCATTGTAAAACTGATAGTAGAGACATCTGTATTTTTAAATTTCAAATATATTCTCCAAAATGTAATATAATTCTATCTATCATTCAATATATTCTACATCAGCCATATCAAACTCAAAGTCACTGGTTGGCCAAAAGCATGAAGACCAAAGACTAGGTGGGCCGCAAAACCTAATCTTAAAGAAGACAAACTACTGAAAATCTTAACGAAAAAAAGTACTATTATGTTAGAAGTATATTTATTAAATTTCCAATAAAAAGGACATTACAAAAACTTACAAACATTAACTTCTTTTGCCAGATATTTGACATCTTTTGTCTTTAATTAAGTTGTCTGTTTGTGGCGTGAATTTATCGGCGGAAATAACTTTTAAAACTGCGTCCAAGTGTGCGTCCGTCAATCGCGATCTTCCGGGAGATTTGTTTCCTTTCATCAAAGAAAATAATTGTTCACACTTATAGGTACTTCCAAACATTGACAGGATTTTACAGGCAAGTTTTCTCATTTCTTGGTATTGAAAAGGCAAGTACTTATAAAATTCGAATGTACCAACACTATCAAATTTTTCTTTTAAATGGGTTTGACACTGAATCTCAATCACTTCCATCTGCAAGTGAGGGGGAACTTTATCAATATCGATAGTGAAAAGACCAGTAAATAAAGAAAAATTGTTTTCTTGGGACTTAAAATCCTGAAGACGCTTCTCAAATTCTGACAGAAGGCTTCCCATTTTCTCTGTATACATTTTGTATGATATTGGGCTACTTGTACTTTCCTGATACGCCTTGCAAGTCGGAAAATGTGACAGATTATCCACCGCTAACTGGTTTTTCCACAGCATCATCTTACATTTGAAAGCTTTAACATGATCATGCATATCTGTTATAACTTGACGTGGTCCTTGCAATTTCGTAGTCAAGTCCGACAAGTGTTTTGTGATGTCTACCATAAATGAAAGATCTTGTAAAAAAGGTACGTCGGATAATAAGCTGACATCTTGTTCTTTCACTTCCATGAAAAGGCGTATTTCTTCTCTGAGTTTCCAAAACCGATCGAGAACCATAGAACACGAAAGCCATCGCACTTCTGCATAATAAGGTAAACCAGTGTACTCACTTTCTAAATCACGTGACCTTACGAAGTTTATCATTTTTTTCACTAATTTTAAAACGCTTTCAAACTTGATCACTTTTGAGCATAAAACTTCTTGGTGGATTATGCTATGAACATGATGAAAATCTGGTTGTTACTGCCCGATTCTCTGATATTTGTTTGTAATATTTTAATGAAGCCATTATTTACTCCAGTTATTGAAGGAGCTCCGTCTGTTGCAACGGAATACAGTTTTGACAAATCTAAATTGTACTTTTGCAGAAGTCCATAAACAGCATTGAAAATATCCTCCCCAGTTATTGTATCAAGCAATGGTACTAAATCCAGTAATTCTTCATAAACGTTGATATCTCTATCAACAGCATGAAGAAAAACAGCGAGTTGCGCCACACACACACATCTGTACTTTCGTCACAGGCAATAGAAAATGCAATGAAAGAATCTGATTTTGTTTTTATCTGTTCGCTTATATTGGCAGCCAACTCGGTAACTCTTTCAGCGACAGTATTCCGGGACAAGGATATATTTTGAAAAGCCTTCACGCTCCCGGGACTTACAATTTCCGCGGCCTTTACAAGGCACTCTTTTATAAATTCACCTTCAACAAATGGTTTTGAGTGTTTTGCGATCAACTCCGACAGTACGTAGCTCGCTTGATCGGCAGATTCATTTTCTTGCTTTGGACGTGTAAACATAAGCTGTTGATCTTTTAACCGTGATTTTAACTCTTTTAACTTTTCGTTTCTAATCATGCCTGTATACTTGTCAAACTTAGTTTTATTACTATCATAGTGACGTTTTATATTATATAATTTTGGGACACCGACTGTACTGTTACAAATCAAGCAAATAAGTTTGTCTTTCACTTCACAGCAAAAAAACTCTAATTCCCACTTTTCTTGAAAGATACGATGCTCATCTCCAAGTTTCCTCTTACTTCCACTTGGTTTTGAAACAGACATGTTAAAAACTTTATCCGAAATAAATAACAATAAGTACTGTTACGTGTTGTAACAATAAGTACGCAACTAAAGTCGCAACTGGCTCATAACTGACTGAACAACTGAACTCAATCGAGCGGTATTGGCTTATATACGGATTGTGATTTCTCGACAGTTCTTTCCAGAATGTTCAGGTAGCGTCATCTGTGTTCTCGCGCGATAGAACTTTCCGGAACAAGCCAGGCTTTTAGGTTGAGCGCGCATCTTAGTTCATCATCACAGTACTTTATTTTCGGTTTTTAACAGGCTCGCGGGCCGCATTACATGGCTGTTTTCAAAATTGATTCGGGGCCGCATTACATGGCTGTTTTCAAAATTGATTCGGGGCCGCAGGAAAATGCTCAGTGGGCCGCATGCGGCCCGCGGGCCGCATGTTTGACATGGCTGTTCTACATAAACGTCATCCGAACATTAAAATGTCACATTTGATTTGTATACCGAATCTTTCAAAATTATTGACTATATATACAATACAGTGTGTATCGAAAGTAGTGCATACAAATATAAATAGTTTTCCTTATTTCAATGTTTCTTTTACATTTTAAATAGAGGAACTGTATTATATATATATATATATATATATATATGACAAATCATACTTGCTCTTCGATTAGGAATAATTTTAGATAACGCAGATTAAGCCGCTTCTTCAATGTCGCTCTGTACGTCGTTCTTTGAATCGGATATTGCAGTATTTATATATATTCTTCTACTTTAAAAAATAGTTAATGAATTATTTACGAGAAGAAAAACGATTTTTAATTTCATTGACAATCAAAATCACGAAACATGACATTAAATAATACTTGCTTCCATAGTAACATATAATCATCTCCAATTTTACTTGGCAACTTAAAAGGAATCTACGAGGGACGCTCGTAGGGACGTTTTTAAGGACTTTAAATTTGAATTCAAATAATCAGATCATCTTCAAAATTAGCAAAAACTTACGAAAAACTGTGCTTTTCCCAACTGGTTGCACAAATAACTATTATTCTATTTTTTTGTTTTTTAATAAACTATTTTTCTGACAAGACTGAGGGGAGTCCAAGACTTTTGACGTTGTGTATAGTTGTTTGATTAACAAAACCTCCATACTTACTGCATGAATATAGTTTGCATAGTTTTAAAAAATAGTATTTAAACTAAAAATAACTTTTAATCACTCTGATAACATAACAATTACAGATAAATGTACAATCAATTCTAATAAATAAAAATATCTAACCCGCTAATGTTTTTAGCTTTATCAGGATACAACAGAAAATCAATTATATTAATCAATCAATGACATATATTGCAGAAACAAAACAATAATTATTTTAAATATTAACGATTACAAACATAATTTTATATAATTCCGAACGGTTCATATCGATATTACCTATGTTGATCTATATATTAAAATTCATGTCGTGAGACATTGATCGTAATTTAGAGATAATGATCCGTGGAAATTTGTTGGGTAATAAATTCTTGTGATTAGTCTAACTACGGAGAGATAGCGCGAGTAAAAGTACGTGATGGATAGACGAATTAATTAATAATGACTCTATAACTAACGTAATGTGTCATTAAATAACTCATTTCATACATTGATAGCAAATGAAATTGACTGATCGATATTTTTTGTTTCGTTTTTTAACTGTACGAGGTGCAATTGAAATAATTTAAAATCGATAATCGGGTACTCCAATAAAATATAAGCTCATGTTTTTTCATAATTGTAATGTTTTTATTATTTATTTAAACAGTAAACGGGTGGGATAAATTTTAAACATACGATATGGCTACTTACTAGTTTATTTAAACACTAAACTACTCACTAACACTTAATTTATATACACTCAACTAATCACTTAAATTTAATTTATTTACAAACAAACTTAATTATTAATTTATATCAACACTTTACTGTTCGCAATTTCGGCGTATTCTTGTTTATTTGTCGATATCACTTTGAAAACTAAACTAACTCTCCATGGTCGGTCCTTTATATATGAGTGCCTTTTTTACTAGATAATTCTAGATTGCGGCTTACACAGAAACAATTGACTCTGGCATTTTCTAGATAATACTGGTCACAAAAACAATGTCTAGATAAGATAGTCGGAGGTTTCGAAGTGCTTCCCACACATCGCGGTAGGTAGATCGATCTTGAAATTCATTTTTAGTTACCACGTAGAAGACGTACCGCAAATTATGTTTCAGTTTCAGTGTCTTGCCAGGGGCTGGAGTCTGGTCTTCAAGTTTTTCTAATTGACCGAGCTTCTTTCGGAAGGCGGATGCCAACCCTCGTGCGTTCTTGATACGGGCGGGAATGTTGTATGCCAGTGAATAATCTTCCGGGAGAGTGAACAAATCTTGTCGTTGTTCTTAAGTGACTCCATATCTAGCTTTCCCGGTACCTCCATACGCGCCCATAAATTAATCGAAAGTTGGGTCAGACACATCTTTCTCTAGGTCATGATCTCATTCGAATGGCGCTAGTCGGTTTTGGTGAACTACTTTTGGTTTTCCGTTGGGAATCTTGCTTATGCGATATATAGCATCGTTGATTCTTTTCTTGATTAAGTATGGACCTTCCCAGGATTTTTATAATTTTGGAGAAAATCCTTTTCTCCTCGTCGGGTTGTGTAACCATACTTTGTCCCTTTCTTTAAAACCGCCTACTGTGGCCTGCGTGTCGTACCGACTTTTAATTCTGTCGCTGGCAACTTGAAGATTTGTTTGAACTAATTCATGAATATCGTTCAGCCTTCTTCTCAATTGGATCACGTAGTCTTCTCCTGCTAGATCTTCTCCAGGCCGACAGCCGAATTCCAGGTCAAAAGGAAGCCTCATTTCACGTCCAAACAGGATTTTCGCAGGTGTTTCACCCGTGAACTCATTAACGGCAAATCGATAAGAAAATGCGAATAGGGAAAGATACTGGTCCCAATCTCTCTGATGGCTGGAAACTACTTTGAACAGGTATTTTCCAATAGTCCTGTTCATTTTCTCGACCATTCCATCTGACTGTGGATGTAATGCTGTTGTCCTGGTCTTCTTCATTCCCAGCTTGTCGCAAATCTCTTGGAATAGATGGATTTCGAAATTTCTTCCCTGATCGCTGTGGAGTTCCAAGGGGACTCCCTATCGGCTGATAGATTCTTTCACCAATACATCCGTGACAGTTGTGGCCTCTTGTTTCGATATAGCGTAAATTTCCACCCACTTTGTGAAATAATCCATTACAACCAGTATGTATTTGCCACCATTTTCGGTCGTCGTAAATGGTCCAGCGATATCTAAAGCAATCCTTTCGATAGGGCTTCGCTGGAGGATTTTCTTCACTTCCAGATGACCTCCCGATGGACTGTCGTGTAACGTCTTCAGTACTTCAGCTTCAGCTGCTCAACTGCCCTTCTTCCAGGACAAGGGAGTCCCACTGAGCCCAATACGCCTTGAGTTTCGGTGAAAATCTTGACACTTCTTGTCAGGTAGGTCGCCAATTTTCTTCCTTCCATTGCCGCATCATCTTCAGGTGAGGATCATTCTCCTGATCTTCTCTGATCCTGGGGGGTGACCATTCCTCGTTGACTACAGTAGTTCTTGAAACTGCAACTTCCTTAGATTTCGACTTGCTGCATATTGTGAATAGTCTACAGGGCATGACCGTCTAGGCAAAGAGTTGGCTTTTCGGTGATTCACATCAGCTGGATATTCACCCCTGTCTGATTTCTCCTGTGACTGGAGTTCTTGAGTTACAGGAGTCTTCGGGCGCTTAGACGGACTGCGTACGTGCTCTAGCTCGCCACACTTTCGGCATTTGATCTTCTTCGGCTTCTTGTCTGCCATACCTTTCAACAAGTTGACGAACTGGTCAAGTTTGTCATCGTCATCTTCTTCCTGCATGGTCCTACCTTTGTTGTACCGCGAGGTCTTCGTGGCTGCTTTGCATTTAAGAGGTTCTTGATTTGCAGGAGTCCTAGGACGCTTACACGAACCGCGTGCATGCTTCATCTCGCCACAATTACAGCACCCAATTTTCTTCGGCTTCTTGTCTACCATATATTTCAACAAGTTGACGATCTGGTCAAGTCTGTCATCGTCATCTTCTTTCTGTATGGTCCTACCTTTGTTGTATCCGGAAGCCATCGTGGCTGCTTCATATTCAAGAGCAGCAGTCAATAAAAGCCTGGATGCCTAAACATTCCATCATGTTATATGGTGCTGATGGATAAACAAATCGGACTAGTCGAGCAATATCCACTTCATATTCTTGAAGTGCTTCGTCACGTTTCTGCCTTCGGTTCTTCAGCTGGGATTGGTACAAATGTTCTAGATGTTCATGACCATATCGCATGTCCAACCTCTTCTTCAGCTTCTCGAATTCATCCGTTTCTTCCAGAGGTATCGTCTGGAGTACATCTAAGGCATCTCCCCGATGCGCGATGGTTAAGTTTACTGCCTTCTCTTTATCGGACCAATTATTCACTCTAGCGGCTGCTTCAAACTGTTTCGCATAATTGATCCACGATGTTTTTCCATCGAACGTTGGAGCCTTGACTCTGGCAATACTGCCAATATCTTCTATCCTGGAGTTTATTTCTGGCTTGCAGGGATTTATATGTTCAATCTTCTGTTCTTCTGCTGGCGCGTCTTGTGTTCTTAAATCTGCCATATTTCTCTCTAACTCCTTGATTTTCTCGTCTATCGTTGTCATCTTGTTTTCAATGTCTGATTTTAGAGACGAAATTTTATTCTCGACGTCAGCAGCAATGTCAATTTTTAACGATAAGATATCGGCAGAAATGTCATTCTTCATAGTGGAAATCTTCTCGTCCATATTAGTAGAAATATCATTCTTCATAGTAGAAATATCGTTCTTTATAGCAGAAACATCTTTTTCACATACGTTGAAATCTTCTCTTCCATGGCAGAAATTGACGAGATTAAGGTGGAAGCCTCGTCATTAAATAAAACTGTTTCTGGATCAAAGTCATCATTTTCCAGTGCCACTTTAAGTCTTTCTGCTAATTCACTTTTCTTACCGGACGTTTCCAACTCACGATCTTCCAATTCTGCTGTTAACTCAGTCACTTTCAAGTCACATAGTCTCTTGGCCATTTTTACGTAGCAATTTATCCCACTTCTGACACCAATGTAATTTTTTTCTTATTTATTCAAACATTAAACGGGTCGGATAAACTTTAAACACACGGTATGGCTACTTACGAATTTATTTGAACACTAAACTACTCACTAACACTTAATTTATATACACTTAACTATTCACTTACATTCAAGTTATATACACACAAACTTAATTATTAATTTATATCAACACTTCACTGTTCGCTATTTCGATGTATCCTTGTTTATTTCACGAAATCACGTTATAAACTAATCTAACTCTCCATGGTCTGTCCTTTATATATGAGTGCCTTTTTACTAGATAATTCTAGATTGCGGCTTACACAAAAAGAATTGGCTCTGTCATTTTCTAGATAAGACTGGTCACAAAAACAATGTCTGGATAAGATAGTCACAATCGTAAACAATTCTAAGAAATCCCTGCGCGTCCGCCATAATTTTCACTTTCATACAGGGCTTAGACAGAGTCGGATTCAGGGACTATACCAGTGTGCCGTTTCGTAACATAATTATCGGTTCGATTCAATTAAATAAAAACCGTTGCATTATATAGTTTACGTAAATTTTTCGTGAAACGATTAATCGGATATCGAACTTAAAAACAATGTATCGTTCGTGAAAGTGTGTATTGGTGGCTTCGTCTATTTCAAGAAACCAACTGTCCATCGAGGAACCAGTCCAGACTGATCAACGAGACACCAGAATTTGGAGCCCAAATTGTCCAAATCGTATCAAGAGAACTTCAGTGCAGACATCAATCGCTACGCTGGGTGAGATGCTGAAAGTTCTTTTCGTTCTGTAAGTGTAACTTTGATGACTGACTTAATTGAAGAATTAACTAAATCAATTGAATTATTACGTATTGAATTGCCTGATTCTAACCTTGAAAATTCCGAAAAAAAAATCGAAACTGCATATAATACTACTTCAAACCAATTGCAGAATTTGAATTTAAATAGTAATAATTTAGATAGTAATTTGGCCGCAAGCTTTAAACCTGATACTTGAATTGCGTTCAGTCATTCGATGGTAACCCAAATGATTCATATAGATTTTCTGGTAGTTCTTATTGTTACATTGTTCATCTATGGTAGTAGAACTTATATTGGAACCGTAGTATTTCTCTATCAATTTGAAGGTTATGTTCAATGCAACAAGCTTTTTGTGTTCAATTTTTTTATATTAGTCCTGGTTTAATGCAATTTTTTTTTGTTCTTTACTCGGTGATAAGTAACCATCTGCGACTGCCTGGGAGGAAAGTTTTTGCACTTTTTATCGACTTCAAAAAAGCTTTTGATGATATCAATTTGGATATACTTTGGCAAAAGCTTTTCTCTAATGGAATCAGCGGCAAGATAATAAGAATTTAAAAAAATATGTACTCCTTAGGGACAATAACAATTGAGCAGAACGGTTGTACCTAAAAAAAAATTAAAATCGCCAAAGGCATCATCCAAGGCGACTCGCTAAGTCCACTATTATTTGCTTTTTATGTGTCAGAATGGACACACAAAAAACGAAATAGATTTTATAATAACAACAAAGAAAGAAATTATACAAGACGTCACAGTGTTAAATAGGTTCTCCATGGGTAGTGACCATCGAATGGTACGAGCGAAAGTCTGTATTAATACCAAAAATGAAAGGAGGAAGCTTCAAAATGATTTCAAAAATAATAATTGGATACCTCCACAAGACACAACAGCGTTTAAAGATGATATTGAAGATGGTCTCGATAAAAGCGAATACACTGAAGGTGAAACCGTAGATATAGAAAAATTAAATACGACGATAATAAACACAATTAAAAAACGATGAAATAAAACAATATAGTTTGTTTAAATCTTCATATATTTGAACTAATGTTCAATTTAAACTTGTTGACGCGTTTCACTAACACAGTAGCTTTGTCAAAACGAATGAAGGTAAAATATAAAAATGTCTTAATATATACAGTGCTAAATCTATTTACTAAGGTTAACAATGGTATTAAAAGATATTACCTAGAAATTCATTCACTACAAACATTCCTAAGCTATCTTCTAGCTAAAGAGGTTCAATAAAGGAGACTGATTGATATCTATTTGGTCGTTAAGGAGATTACCTGAATATTTATTTTTGTCAATCTCTAGGGCTTCTAATAAATTTAAACTAAAGGATTTACCGACTACATGGAGAATTTCAAAATTTGGGTCGAAAATGTGTTGGTTTTCTAATAAATGATTTGAATAGTTAGAATCTAATTTTTTGTTGTCATAGCTACGTTTGTGTTCCGAAATTCTAGTTTTAAAATTTCTAAAAGTTCTACCGATATAAATTTTATCACAATTGTCATTACCACATTTTAATTTATAAACTCCTGATTTGTTTAATTTTAAAGATTTAGATTTATTATTTTTAATGAATTTGGATAAATTGTGATCAGTTTTAAAGGAAATATTCATGTCTAAAGTTTCTAAAAATCATTTAATTTTTAAGGATGGTGTTCCAAAGTATGTTAAGCTTTTAAATTGTCTATTATTTTTATCTGAAGGGAATACTTGTTCTAAAGTCTGTTTTTTTATCTTTTTATTTATGATATTGTCAATTAAATTTGGATCGTAATTATTATTAACTGCTATTTGTTTTATGATATTTAATTCTTTGGTATAATTATTAATATTTAATGGGACTGTCAAGAGTCTGTGTATCATACTATTTAAAGCTGCTAGTTTATGACTGAATGGGTGGACCGAACTATTATGAATTGTAATATCTGTATGTGATGGTTCTATGAAATATAGAAAAATATGTATATTATGCTAGCGTAGCCATTTTACAGGGCACCCTTCGGACCAGGCTAATAATTTGTTGCTAATTTGTTGCTAATTTGTAACGCTGAGCTTGATTTTGTTGCTAATGCCGTTTCCAAGAAAACGCAAACTATGCTACCGTAATATTAAGCTAGCGTAGCCACACGCTATAACTATATAAATAAGTAATATTGAAAAAAACTGAAAACACATGAATTTGTTGCTAATTTGTTGCTAAAAGATGACACTAACCGATACTGGAAAAAATCATCCCTTACCTCGATTTCCCACCCCTCACTATTATTTGCTATTAAGCTAGCGTAGCCACACGCTATAACTATATAAATAAGTAATATTGAAAAAAACTGAAAACACATGAATTTGTTGCTAATTTGTTGCTAAAAGATGACACTAACCGATACTGGAAAAAATCATCCCTTACCTCGATTTCCCACCCCTCACTATTATTTGCTATTAAGCTAGCGTAGCCACACGCTATAACTATATAAATAAGTAATATTGAAAAAAACTAAAAACACATGAATTTGTTGCTAATTTGTTGCTAAAAGATGACACTAACCGATACTGGAAAAAATCATCCCTTACCCCGATTTTCCTACCCCTCAATATTATTTGATATTAAGCTAGCGCAGCCACACGCTGTAAATATGAAAAAAAAAAGTAATATTGAATAAAACTAAAAGCACATAAATTTGTTGCTAAAAGATGACACTAACCGATAGTGGAAAAAATCATCCCCTAACCCGATTTTCCCACCCCTCGCTATTACTTGATATTAAGCTAGCGTAGCCACACGCTACAACTAATAGATAAGTAGTATAGAATAAAAATAAATGCACAGGAATTTGTTGCTAAAAGATGACACTAACCGATACTGCGAAAAAATCAACCCTTATCTCATAATAATTGAAATTCATCGTGTTTTAGTAGCCATAGCCTAGCAACAAATTGCCCTACTGATTTTAAAGTGATATAGTCGATATTTGGTCAGAAATACACCAGCAACAAATTCCCCGACTGATATTTAAGTGAAATTCGTTGTGTTTTAGCCGCAATAGCCTAGCAACAAAATGCCCTATTGATTTTAAAGCGATACAGTCCATATTTTTTCAGTAATACACCAGCAACAAACTCCTCGAGTATTGTTTGATCGAAATTAATCGTGTTTTAGTAGCCATAGTCTAGCAACAAATTGCCCTATTAATTTTAAAGCGATATAGTTCATATTTTTGCAGTAATACACCAGCAACAAAATTCCTCGAGTATTTTTTGATCGAAATTCATCGTGTTTTAGTGGCAATAGCCTAGCAACAAATTGCCCTATTGATTTTAAAGCGATATACTCCATATTTGTTCAATAATACACCAGCAACAAATTCCTCGAGTATTTTTTGATCGAAATTCATCGTGTTTTAGTAGCCATACCCTAGCAACAAATTGCCCTATTGCTTTTAAAGCGATATAGTCCATATTTGTTCAGTAATACACCAGCAACAAATTCCTCGAGTATTTTTTGATCGAAATTCATCGTGCTGTAGTAGCCATAGTCTAGCAACAAATTGCCCTATTGCTTTTAAAGCGATATAGTCCATATTTGTTTAGTAATACACCAGCAACAAATTCCTCGAGTATTTTTTGACCGAAATTCATCGTGTTTTAGTAGCCATAGCCTAGCAACAAATTGCCCTATTGATTTTGAAGCGATATAGTCTATATTTGTTCAGTAATACACCAGCAACAAACTCCTCGAGTATTTTTTTATCGAAATTCATCGTGTTTAGTAGCCATAGCCTAGCAACATAATGCCCTATTGATTTTAAAGCGATATAGTCGATATTTGGTCAGTAATACACCAGCAACAAATTCCTCGAGTATTCTTTTATCGAAATCCATCGTGTTTTAGTAGCCTTAGCGTAGCAACAAATTGCCCTATTGATTTTGAAGTGATATAGTCCATATTTGTGCAGTAATACACCAGCAACAAATTCCTCGAGTATTTTTTTATCGAAATCCATCGTGTTTTAGTAGCCATAGCCTAGCAACAAATTGCCCTATTGCTTTTAAAGTGATATAGTCGATATTTGGTCAGTAATACACCAGCAACAAATTCCTCGAGTATTCTTTTATCGAAATCCATCGTGTTTTAGTAGCCATAGCGTAGCAACAAATTGCCCTATTGATTTTGAAGTGATATAGTCGATATTTGTGCAGTAATACACCAGCAACAAATTCCTCGAGTATTTTTTTATCGAAATCCATCGTGTTTTAGTAGCCATAGCGTAGCAACAAATTGCCCTATTGATTTTAAAGTGATATAGTCGATATTTGGTCAGAAATACACCAGCAACAAATTCCCCGACTGATTTTTAATTGAAATTCGTTGTGTTTTAGTAGCCATAGCCTAGCAACAAATTGCCCTATTGATTTTGAAGTGATATAGTCCATATTTGTGCAGTAATACACCAGCAACAAAATTCCTCGAGTATTTTATGATCGAAATTCATCTTGGTTTAGTAGCCATAGCCTAGCAACAAATTGCCCTATTGATTTTAAAGTGATATAGTCGATATTTGGTCAGTAATACACCAGCAACAAATTCCTCGAGTATTTTTTTATCGAAATCCATCGTGTTTTAGTAGCCATAGCCTAGCAACAAATTGCCCTATTGATTTTGAAGTGATATAGTCCATATTTGTGCAGTAATACACCAGCAACAAAATTCCTCGAGTATTTTTTGATCGAAATTCATCTTGGTTTAGTAGCCATAGCCTAGCAACAAATTGCCCTATTGATTTTGAAGTGATATAGTCCATATTTGTGCAGTAATACACCAGCAACAAATTCCTCGAGTATTTTTTTATCGAAATCCATCGTGTTTTAGTAGCCATAGCGTAGCAACAAATTGCCCTATTGATTTTAAAGTGATATAGTCGATATTTGGTCAGTAATACACCAGCAACAAATTCCTCGAGTATTCTTTTATCGAAATTCATCGTGTTTTAGTAGCCATAGCCTAGCAACAAATTGCCCTATTGATTTTGAAGTGATATAGTCCATATTTGTGCAGTAATACACCAGCAACAAATTCCTCGAGTATTCTTTTATCGAAATCCATCGTGTTTTAGTAGCCATAGCGTAGCAACAAATTGCCCTATTGATTTTGAAGTGATATAGTCCATATTTGGTCAGTAATACACCAGCAACAAATTCCTCGAGTATTTTTTGATCGAAATTCATCTTGGTTTAGTAACCATAGCCTAGCAACAAATTGCCCTATTGATTTTAAAGTGATATAGTCGATATTTGGTCAGTAATACACCAGCAACAAATTCCTCGAGTATTTTTTATCGAAATCCATCGTGTTTTAGTAGCCATAGCCTAGCAACAAATTGCCCTATTGCTTTTAAAGTGATATAGTCGATATTTGGTCAGTAATAAACAACAAATTCCTCGAGTATTTTTTTATCGAAATCCATCGTGTTTTAGTAGCCATAGCGTAGCAACAAATTGCCCTATTGATTTTGAAGTGATATAGTCCATATTTGTGCAGTAATACACCAGCAACAAATTCCTCGAGTATTTTTTTATCGAAATCCATCGTGTTTTAGTAGCCATAGCGTAGCAACAAATTGCCCTATTGATTTTAAAGTGATATAGTCGATATTTGGTCAGTAATACACCAGCAACAAATTCCTCGAGTATTCTTTTATCGAAATCCATCGTGTTTTAGTAGCCATAGCGTAGCAACAAATTGCCCTATTGATTTTGAAGTGATATAGTCCATATTTGGTCAGTAATACACCAGCAACAAATTCCTCGAGTATTTTTTGATCGAAATTCATCTTGGTTTAGTAGCCATAGCCTAGCAACAAATTGCCCTATTGATTTTAAAGTGATATAGTCGATATTTGGTCAGTAATACACCAGCAACAAATTCCTCGAGTATTTTTTTATCGAAATCCATCGTGTTTTAGTAGCCATAGCCTAGCAACAAATTGCCCTATTGATTTTGAAGTGATATAGTCCATATTTGTGCAGTAATACACCAGCAACAAAATTCCTCGAGTATTTTTTGATCGAAATTCATCTTGGTTTAGTAGCCATAGCCTAGCAACAAATTGCCCTATTGATTTTAAAGTGATATAGTCGATATTTGGTCAGTAATACACCAGCAACAAATTCCTCGAGTATTTTTTTATCGAAATCCATCGTGTTTTAGTAGCCATAGCGTAGCAACAAATTGCCCTATTGATTTTGAAGTGATATAGTCGATATTTGGTCAGTAATACACCAGCAACAAATTCCTCGAGTATTCTTTTATCGAAATTCATCGTGTTTTAGTAGCCATAGCCTAGCAACAAATTGCCCTATTGATTTTAAAGTGATATAGTCGATATTTGGTCAGTAATACACCAGCAACAAATTCCTCGAGTATTTTTTTATCGAAATCCATCGTGTTTTAGTAGCCATAGCGTAGCAACAAATTGCCCTATTGATTTTGAAGTGATATAGTCCATATTTGTGCAGTAATACACCAGCAACAAATTCCTCGAGTATTTTTTTATCGAAATCCATCGTGTTTTAGTAGCCATAGCGTAGCAACAAATTGCCCTATTGATTTTGAAGTGATATAGTCCATATTTGTGCAGTAATACACCAGCAACAAATTCCTCGAGTATTCTTTTATCGAAATCCATCGTGTTTTAGTAGCCATAGCGTAGCAACAAATTGCCCTATTGATTTTGAAGTGATATAGTCCATATTTGGTCAGTAATACACCAGCAACAAATTCCTCGAGTATTTTTTGATCGAAATTCATCGTGTTTTAGTAGCCATAGCCTAGCAACAAATTGCCCTATTGATTTTAAAGCGATATAGTCGATATTTGGTCAGTAATAACCAGCAACAAATTCCTCGAGTATTTTTTGATCGAAATTCATCGTGTTTTAGTAGCCATAGCCTAGCAACAAATTGCCCTATTGATTCTGAAGCGATATAGTCCATATTTGTTCAGTAATACACCAGCAACAAATTCCTCGAGTATTTTTTTATCGAAATTCATCGTGTTTTAGTAGCCATAGCCTAGCAACAAATTGCCTTATTGATTTTAAAGTGATATAGTCCATATTTGGTCAGTAATACACAAGCAACAAATTCCTCGAGTATTTTTTGATCGAAATTCATCGTGTTCTAGTAGTCATAGCCTAGCAACAATTTTCCCTACCGATCGGGAGAAAATCGGCGCGAGCCTAGGAAGGGGCGGCGTAGCGGCACCTGAGAGGGCGAGTAATCTTTAGTCAATCCCCTCGTTTGTATTTTATTATAGTATTTAAAGTGGTGAATGATATGTAATAAACGACAAGTTTAAATTTTGTCTTATACCAAAAGAAATAAGAAACCCAATAAATAGAAAACAAGAAATTTATTTAATAGGAGCTGTCGGATTTAGAATATCCACTGTAAATCTGAGAAGATCTGGCGGAAACACGATTCGATCAGATTTAGATCTATTGCCTACGGGGCATTATGTGTCTTACTCGTATTGGAGAGGAAATAGTAGTTGGATGGAAGCGGGCGATTTAGTTGGAAGAACTATTAACCCATCCGACCACTATCAAATTACTCCCAGATTAATAGCATACACAAAGAGCAAAACACAACATGATGCACATCTTTATCGATAATTTAACATTAATTACTATTTCCAAGTAGCTGCTAAAAGAAAGATACATAAAATATGATATTAATAATTATAAATACAATATTATGTTATTTATAATAAATGGGGTTATCATTATAAAATATAAATGCATTCATAAAATGAATCAAACCTGTCGTTAGAAACCATTTTCTGATATTCCGACCGGGTGGAAACATCTTGATGGATGTCAACGATACCGATAAAGATGTTTTCCACCTTCAGAAACATATATAATTTGAAAAAATTGCTGCCGTATTACGCTTCGCATGAAAAATTCGCGAAATTGCGGTTGAATTTCAATTAAAAAACACTCCGGCAATTTGTTGCTAGGCTATGGCTACTAAAACACGTCGAATTTCAATTAAAAAACACTCGGGCAATTTGTTGCTGGTGTATTACTGACCAAATATCGACTACATCGCTTTAAAATCACCTCTGTGAAGCTGGCAGAACCATTTCGGTAGAATCAAATCAAACCTATTACGATTTTTAGTACTCATTTTGTACCACAAAATATAATTTTGTACCTTTACCCACTAAAGAAAAAAACTTGGCGCTGCTAGCTTCGTGTTAACCTGGAAAGCCCAAATTAATAATAATTTGAAAAAAATGAAAATTAATACAGGAAATTGAAGAACTGAATTTGTACTAATTTGTACCAATAAAAATATTAACGTCAACCCACTTAAACAATCCCTGCTTTGATAAATTGAATAACAAGCTCATTATTTTCAGATATTTTCAGAATTTCTTGAAAATGGGAATATTAAACTCGACTCCATTAAAACTGAATTTGTACCACAAAAAATATTAACGTCAACCCCCTCAAACAACCCTTGTTGTGATAAATTGAATAGCAATCCCATACTTCTCGGATGTTTTCAAGATTTCTTAAAAAATGAAATATAAAGGTCAACTCCATTGAAACTGAATTTGTACCTCAAAAAATATTCCCGTCAACGCATTCAAACAACACCCGATCGATAAATTGAATAGCAAGAGCCCATTCTCCGATTTTTCCAATATTTTCTGAAAAACGAAATTTTAAAGTCGATTTCTATTATTACTAAATATGTTCTATTTTGTACCATGAAAAATATTCCAAAATATTCAAGTAAACTCACTTAAACAACCCCTGCTTTGATAAATTGAATAGCAAGCCCATTATCCTCAGATCTTTTCAAAATTTCTTGAAAAACGAAAAAAAAATCGACTCCATTAAAACTGATTTTGTACTAATTTGTACCACAAAAAATATTAACGTCAACCTCCTCAAACAACCCCTGATCAATAAATTGAATAGCAAGCTCATTCTTCTCCGATCTTTCCCATATTTTCTGAAAAACGGAATATTAAAGTCGATTCTATTAGTACTAAATTTGTACCTCCAAGAATATTCCAAAATATTAAAGTCAACCCACTTAAACAACCCCTGCTTAGATAAACTGAATAGCAAGCCTCCGTCCGATCTAAAAATTTCTTGAAAAACGAAATATAAAAATCGATTACATTAAAACTGAATTTGTACTAATTTGTACCACAAAAAATATTATCGTCAACACACTTGAACAACCCCAGCTTTGATAAATTGAATAGCAAGCCCATTATCCTCCGATATTTTCAGAATTTCTTGAAAAAGGAAATATTAGAGTAGATTCTATTAAAACTGAATTTGTACCACAAAAAAATATTTCAAAATATTAAAGTTAAACAATTTAAACAACCCCTGCTTCAATAAGTTGTATAGCAAGCCCACTATTCACCGATCTTTTCATAATTTCTTGAAAAACATATAAGTAGATTCCATTAAAACTGAATTTGTACCACAAAATATTTTATTCACAGATTTAGACTGAAGTACCAAAAATGAAAATAAGTCCTCTGGCGTTTTGTGCACTGCTTAATTACTCCCAATAAATCCATGCTAAAATTTTTCCTACCACTACAAAAATTATTAAATAAAGTGTAGATGAGACGTCAGACGCCTCTTATCTGAAAAACAAAAAAATCACCTTACTGACTCCTATCGGTTTTTGCTACAGTGTAACAAAAAATGTTTTTCAATCTTTACTAAGCCGCCAAGTAGTCAAAAAAAGTGATAACACCAGAGTGTGATGCCATTCTTCTAACTCCCTTATCACGCACCTGCAGAACGGAAAGAAAACTTAATTTTTTTGTCTCGTCAAAGAATTGCCTCGATTACCCCAAAAGACCTCATTGAAAATAAAGAGTATGTATCTATGACAAAAAATATGGATTTCTAATTGTAATTATAACAATATATTTATTATTAGAAGCAAAACAATACAGAATATCAAAACAAAAATGACTGGGAAGTAGGTAGGTGACAAGGTTTCATGAAACACTGCATGTAACAGTTTATCTAGATTTTGGTCCATTTTTAATTTACATCAGAACGACTGCTGTGAGGTGAATTAAAAAGCCTTTTTCAGGGAAAACTGTATGGGTACAAATTAGTCCTATATTCTAAAATTAACATTATTTGGTTACTTTTGATACTTTCAAATTTTTTTACGATTTACTTAGAAATTAATAAAATACGTGGTGTGGTCTAATTTATTATATTTCATAAACAAAATAATATAATAATTAAGAAATGAAATTAACTGTCTCGACCCTTACTTTGTGGAATCTACTCATAAAAGTGTTTTAAATGAAGCTTACTGTTTCTAGTTAACTCCACAATTGTCAATTTTTTAGAATTTTCAATATACTGTGGAGTTAACTAGAAACAGTAAGTTTCATTTCAAACAGTAATAATTAAAAAACGTTGTTGGGTACAAATCAGTCCCAAATTCAAAGTTTAAATCCATACTGTTATTTGTTTTTATAAAAGCCTTTTACAGGGAAAACTGGATGGGTAAAAATTATGTTTTTTGGGTACAAATTATTCCTAAATTTAAAGTTTAAATGTATGCTATTAAAATTTGATTTTGTAAAGGTGGGGTGCTAGCTTGACCTTAAACTATCACCCCCACATTAAATAGCGGGTTTTCAGAAAAACTGAGGAAGTATAAATTCAAAGTATAGATAATATAAAGTATATTATTGATAAGCGGCGGCGGGCACCACCAAGTCGATGAGAAGATACAAACATGCCGCCCGACCCGATACCGATAAGGGCAAACGTGCCGCTTTTTTTGTGAATAATTTTGTTTCTTTGAGGGAGAAATATTAAAATAAATTTGGTGAACACCTAACAGGCATTAGATAAAATAGTGCTTTTAATTTTTTTTAGCTTATCTATGCTGTTTGAGCTGTATATAAAAGGAGCATGTATTTTTGCAAGAGTTTTAGTTAGTGACTTGTGTCTCTATTGTACTGTATACCTACACCTATTTCTTTTGTAAGTCGTTGTGATACGAGTGTGAAGTGAAGATGTCATCTCGAGGAAGACCTGTTACAGTTTCACGTGAAAAACTAATCGAAACTGTTTTAAAATATAAAGAAAAAGTTTGGGCAAATGGTCATATTGCATTAAAGCAAGATGAAGTGTGGCAAAGCATTTCCAATGAACTTGAAAATATTTTACAGCCAAAATCATTGCATGCAATGATTTCTATTAATAGACACGACATTTTAAAAATCCTGAAAAATCAAGGTAGCTTCGAATCTGAAGATCAGAATTTGCAAGACAGTTTAAATTGTAACGATAACAGTTTCGAACAATTGAATAGCAGCGAAATCGCTAGAATATATAATGTAGGGAAAGTTGAAGTTGATTATATTTTAAATAAAAAGAAACTTGCAGAACTAACTGTTGTCCACGAATATAACCGAGGTACGAGGCAAGCTTCTAGAACTAAAAGAAAATACAGGAGGTTTATACCTGGTGAATACCAACCATTCTTCAACAAAGTTATATGGCAAAATTCGCAACTAACGTGCGGCTGGAATTACAATAACCAATATATCAATTTACCTGGCACGTCTGGAAAAATAGATGGTAAGTAATACGTTTTTTTATTCTTATTCACAGTGAAAAATACTAATAAGTGCTTTATAATATAAAATGTATAGATTATAGTTTATAACACCGCATCAAATTCGAGCTGAATGCTCAAATTCGGTACATTTACCTATGTTCACTAGTTCACTATGTAAAAAACTACAAAAGTCAAGTAACAGTATTGGGCACAAAAATTACGTTGTAAATAAGAACTTATTACTATAATAATTAACACTAACAAACAATTTATTAGTTTACTGTAGGTGCGGAAGTGAAGGAGAAATATGTTTTAGTAGATATGATGAGGATCAAGATGTGCACGTACAAATTAGTATTATTCCTGGAGAAGGTGGAAAAAAATGTGGCCCTTCATATCTCCGACAAAATGAAAGGAAAGCAGTAATGAAGGAGATTGAACATCATGGTTCTGTTGATCAATATCGGGCTTTTATTTCTAAAGAAATGGGGTTAAAAATAGGAATGTCAAAACCTAAAGTAATACGTGATCCCAACACGTTACACGTTGCAAAAAATTTAGAGAAAAAGGCTTCCTATTTACATGAAGATCCAATTGAGGCTTTAAATATTATGAAATACACAACCCATTTAAACAAAATTCATGATATTGGGAAAGATCCTTTCTTTGTTGATTTTTTTAGTAACGAACAAAAAATTATCGCTAAAATTACAAAGAAAAACACAGGGCGTCTTGACTTTTCAATGGACGCAACTAGTCTAAACATGACATCAATAAAAAGGCCTTACTATTCAAAAACTAGAAAGATATTTTTCTACATTATAAGGTAATATATTTCTTTTAAATACAAGCTTCTTCGAAATATTAAATTTGTACAGTGTCCACCATAATGTTCGCTACATATGGGAAAAATTTTCAGTTGTAGTATATAGGAAAATTTAATATATGCGATCGATCCTGCATAGTCGATAACCTAAAAATAATATTTTGACGTGTCACGTGAACACTGTCATTGCCGCAAAATAGAAAAATTCTATGTGAAAATGCGAAAACTGGTGTTAGATATCAAAAAGAGTTATTTGGAAAAAGTGGTTAGAATGATATTTTTGGAGTACGTACGAAACTTGAAGCAAAAAGAACAAAAAATAAGAAATTTCGTATTTTTCTCCATGGCGGTCTTCTGAAATGATAGCCCAATTTCCTTGTTGAAAGAGTTCAAGTAACATCATATGTAACGTATAAACGTAAAACTATTCAAAATAATTTATTGAAATCATTCTTAGAGTATTAAATGGAAATATTAGTCGAACATTTGTAACTTTTCGGTAGCAATACCCTGTATGTTGTCAACTTGTGAACTTTAAAATAATTTAGTACTGTTACCACAATTGGAAAGAACCGTTTTTTATATTGTGAATAAATATTGCTTTAAATTATTGAAACTTAACTTTTCATAATAATAATAAATTGAATTAGTTAACCAACTTATTACTATTTTTTGAAACCATATTTAATAGATTACCCACTAACTTAATACTAATAAATAACTTATTATTTCAAACCACAAATTCAAAATTATACATGCCCTCCATCTCGAGTATTCATTTATGATTTCAAAGCCCACTTAGTTAATTTAAAATTTGGTATTGCGGCAAAATTGCCTGAGAAAAATCGGCTCTAGGATGGTTAAATGTATGGAAGTAGGAATAGCTATCAGATGTATGTAGACATTTTAAAGATAGTAAATTATCTTGTATTAATATTAGCGCATTGGGTAGTCAATGTTTTTAAACTTTCATGTAATACTACAAAAAAAACGGCTCTTTTCAATTGTAATATCACAATTGAATGATTTGAAACCGTACAAACTGACAAGATACAAGGCATTGTTACAGAAAAGTTTCATGCGCTCAACGAATATTTCCATTTTATTCCCTAGGAATGACCTAAATCAATACTTCTAAATTGTTTTACCCTTACACACTGCGTTACCCTAACTACTTCAACAAAATCGGTGCAATAACATTAAAGAAGAGGGCCATGGCGAAAAATGCGCATTTTTTTATTGCTGTTTTTTTTCAACGGCGTATTAAAGATAGACTAGCCTTGTTTACATTTTGGTTGTCCCCAACATATTTAGGACGAGACTCTTTTTACATGATGCCAAATTTCTTCTAACAAAAATAGTAATTGATGAATATGTTCAAGATTTTAGCAGTATTTTCTGTTTAAAAAGTAAGAAAAAAGTGGGAAGCATTTAAAATAGGTATGACAAACCCTCGGTCCAGCTCACTATGTTTTTTCGATTAGAATTTTTCATGATCTATCATTACCATAAGTAAAACAGTTTATAAATTTTTAGTTTGGCAACCTCGAGCTACTTCTGTCATTTTGGTGAGATCTGTAAATAAGATTTTAATTATAATTGTGCTTTTATGTGGTGTTTGATTGATATTTGAAAATTAAAGTGATTTTAAGACATTTATGATGGTGAGAAAATTTGTAGTGTGTGAAAATAGTGAAAATACATGGAATAAGAATGATGAACGATCGTTTCACAGGTAAGGTTATATTAGCACAAGCGTAGTATAGGTATAAGACAAGGCATTCAATATTTGTTTTCATAATAATATTGATTATTTTTTTATTATCAGGTTTCCCAGAGATATTGCTCTCCGTGAAATTTGGTTACAGAATTTATTTTTGGTAGAAGAGGACATTTTCAAAGTTAAAGTTGCTTTGGTGTGTTCTGACAATTTTTTCAAAACGGACATATGTGCTAATTTAAGTGGCAAACATGTTTTGAAACATGATGTTACACCTTTCAAGTAAGTAATATACTTAGTATTTTTAATTTGTAACTATGTACACTTCAAGTTAGCACAGAAATTGTTACATTTTTTTAAAGGATTCTGGAAGATGTAGCTCAAGACACCAGGACTATTGGAGCAAAAAACCCTCCATCAACAACAAGGTAACTTATCTATTGTAATTGAAAGGTCTATTTCATGAACAATTTGTTATCTACACTTTTAGAAGGTGATTGCAGTTTGTCTATACTACAAATTAATAAAACTTGTGGAAAACTTAAAAAAGCTTCTAAATTTGTAGTTACTGTTTGTAGTGAAGCTGAGAAATGTTTAAAGATACTTACCATGAATTTAGATGTTAGCAATATTAATAAAAAATATAAAAAAAAGATTATAAACACCTCAATAAGATATTTACCTTCAAATATCTTTGATGTATTTTCAAATCACATATTTGATTTTGAACCACTCCATGATCACTGCATCACTGTAACCAAACTAATTTTGGAGAAACATATAGACGTTCGACTGCACCATGAATTCAATAAATTAAAAAATTGTAATAAAGCCAAAGTAAGAAGTATGCTTACAAACTCTATTTTATTTCATAACCAGTAATTTTTATTTTAATTTTTTTATACAATTTTGTAATATGGTTGTAAATAATTCTTAAGAACAATAAATATTAATATTATGATTATTGTTATAATTATTCTATTTTATTGTTTACCATTTTAATACCCTTATTTATTCCTTATTAGTTTTGTAAAATCAATATAAAAAAAATAAAAAACATTTCCATATTATATTAACATATTCATAATCTGTAGTGCAAACCTTGTTTTAACTTCAAAATCCTCTATAAGTATCTTTTAAATAAATTACTTGTTTTTTACATAATTTCCACTTATTCAAACGAAAATTTAATAACGTACCTACATCATTTAGTCTATAAAAGCAATTTTCATAAAATAGTTTAAATGAACCCTTTCGAAATGATACGCTACTGTGCAATGTACTCGCCCTGTTTTATGTTGCGACCAAAACATTGTATATGTAATAATGTGTGAAGGCTGGTCTATCTTTTATATGTCATTGTTTTTTTTTCATTCCAAATTTCATATGTGGCCCTAAAATATTCAGATCACTTTTTCCAAATAACTTTTTTCGATATTTTGCCATATAACCCCACTTTCCGCATTTTCACATCAAATTTTTCGAATTTGCCGTCATGACGGTGGCCACGTGACTGATGTCAAAATGTATTTTTAGGTTATCGACCATGCAGGATCGATCGCCTATATTAAATTTTCCTATATACTAGGGCTAAACATTTTTCCCATATGTGGCGAACATTATGGTGGACACGATATATGGTATGCAACCAAATATGGCCCACGGAATGCATAATAATACTTTTCTATAGTACTTGCAGCCCAAGATACTATGATCATAGCCAGAAGTGATAATTTATTTTGCATGCTAGGTCTTACGATATGCAAACTGTATGTTTAGTAATTATCCCATCATAGTTAAAAATATTTCATCGATCAACAAATGTTTTCTTACAATACGATAGCATATAATTTATTCAAAAAATGAAAGAATAGATGTACTTAATGGTTAAAAATACAATCAAAATGCGAAAATTTTAAATAATGTGAGAATTTAATGACCACTGCTGTCAAATAGATCATTTTTGGCAAAATGTATCATGAAACAGTAGCATAAAATTATATAAAAAAACTGTAGAAAAATATAACTTAATTAAAGAATCTAAGGGAATGCAATTATTTAAATAGTCTATTTCAAATCGTTTTTAGGAGGGTGGGGGGGATGGGGGTTGGGTATAACTGTGTACCAAGTTTGAAAAGAATCGGTTCAGTAGTTTTTGCAGGCCACTGGGAACGGACTTTGAAAACGTGGTTTCGAAAAAAATGCGTTCAAAGTTCGCTTTATCCATTAACCGCTAGGTAAAAGCAGAGGCTTAAAGTCTATGACTTTAAGAGTGTTTCTAATTCGCTTGAAATTTTGTCACAATATTCTTGGAAAAAAATGCATTAAAAAATCGATTTTTTAAAAGTGCTTATACCCTTACCCCTCCTCCTTAAGCGTGCGTTGAAATACCCCGGTTATCAATTATATATAAATGAAATGTAAAGGGCTGGCCATATTATGGAAGTGTCTTATTTTACACAGTACAAAATTAAAATTATTGATAAATTTGTTTGTAACAGAAATAAAACTTATTAATACGAACAAACAATTAATTATAATGAAATTAACTGTCTCGACCCTTACTTTGTGGCATCTACTCATATTACTGTTTTAAATGAAACTTACTGTTTCTGACGATTATATTTAATATCGAAACAATTGTCAATTTCTTAGAATTTTCAACATTTTTTCAATATATTGTGGAATTATATAGAAACAG
Organism: Galeruca laticollis; assembly: GCA_963921935.1. NCBI lineage: Eukaryota > Metazoa > Arthropoda > Insecta > Coleoptera > Chrysomelidae > Galeruca > Galeruca laticollis. The sequence goes on along the minus strand of OY998177.1, from coordinate 240,391,632 downwards.
TAAGGTTCATTTAAAACAGTAATTAATTATAAGTACACATTATATGTTAAATATGTAAAAAATGCTTACCAACGAATAACTAATAGTCATTTAATGAGATATTAATCTAGTTTTAAAAATTAATATCCAAACATCTTATTATTAATTATAACTTATAATTTTCCTTTGATTTCACTATTATCAAAATAATTTTTTAGTATAAATACAGGAGCAGGCCAAACTACAATAGCGCAACGTTTAGGTGAAAGGCATACTGCTAAAGATCTTATACAATTTCTTAACATAATACATGGTAATGGAATACCTCACCCAGACGAGTTTTGTTCTGACGAGTCGAGAGCGATTTTAAATGCCGCTGCTCAAGTCTACTCTAAATGTGAAACTATTGATGAGTATGCTGACAGTATGAAAGACCTCAACAAAATTACCACTAGAATAAGGATCGATAATTCACATTTTGCAAACACATACAGAAAGCTACTCAAAGTAATAACTTCTAAAGGCATATATACTTTTTATATGGCGTCGATTAATCAGTTAATGCTTGCATTAAGTGTAGAGGAAGCAGAAAAAATTGTTCATGCTATATTTATTGTTGCAAATTCGCCTAAAGCAGGAAATTTATCAAATGGCTTACCGACTGAATGCTCAAAGCAAATTAAGTTTTTAAAAAATTTAATAACAGGTAACCCTTACACCAATTATTTAATACTTACACATTATTTTAATAGACGAAAACGATTTTAACTTATGCTTCATTAATTCACTTAAAGTTACAGTTTTGAAATTTAAAAAGAAAAATATCAACGGTCTTTATTTTTCAAGACATAATTATAACAGTTTCGCTTATTTTATTAATCTTTGATAATCTCACATTTTTCGATCAAAGAATTAATACTTTATAATAAAACAAGCATTCTGTGATTAAAGTAATTGAAAATATTTATTTGTGTTCTTTTCTCAAAACATACTCATTAAAAAGTTAAATTATTTTTAATAACAAGCAACAATGCTTTCATTCTATGAATGATAATATTTTCTTTAAAAAATTAACTTATGATAATCGTTTTATATAGTAACTGAAAGTTACCACGACCTTATTTGAATAAATAACCCACATTTTCGATCGTATTTTTATTGTTTAATTATATATTTCAATCGTCTTTAAATTGTGTGTTTTAAATTTCTATACTTTTTTCAAACCCAAGATGAAGAAGAAGAAAATGAAGATGAAGACGGAGAAGATTATACATGCGAAGATATCAGCGAAAATAAAACCCATAGCAAAGATTTAGAGTTGTTTCAACCATTACACGATGATGATACTGAAAGTGAGAAAATAAACGAAAACAGTTGGGGAGAGTGGGGTTCTAAATTATATGAACAGTGTAAACAATTTTTTATGGAAAAAGGAAAAGAACACAATCTTTATTATGTTCCTACAGTTCATATCACTAAAAAGTTGATAAGAGATCTACAATTAATTCCTATTTGGGGCAATATATACAGCAAAAAGTACTCGGGTTGTAGGATTCCAGCTTCAAGTAGCAGCTCCGAAAGTGAGTTTAATAGGGTTAAAACTTATTGGTTAGCAAAAAATTTACACAGCGTTCGCCCAGATACGTTTGTTGAGTATAATTTTAAGTACTTAGAAGGAAAACTACCGATCATTGCATCAGACTTGGAAGAAGCCCATAGATCTAATGAAAACGAATGTATATGTAAAATATGCAACGAAATGATTGATTTAAGAAGTGCTTGTGCATGTTTTAATTGCCAAGATTTAGTTCACAAACAAAAATGCACGGCTGTCGTTGAACAGAAAATACTATGTCTAGAATGTGAAAAATCACGTCTAGGTAAAAGAAACGCAGCCCATGCTTCACTTGAAAATTGGGGTGGCATGGGCCAGCCAAAAACAAAATCTAAAAAAATGGGCGATTGTATTATTTGTAAACAAGGAAATTTGCCTGGAGGAGCTCATACGTGTTCAAAGTGTGGAACAGCTGTCCACATATTTAGTCCTTGTTCTTATGAATTAGATGGAGAAGAAGAGGGCTATGGACAAAAAAGGATATGCCAAAAATGTTTTCACTATTGTGAACCTTTCAATAACACTTTTGAAAATGACAAGCCCGGAGAAGAAGTAGAAGTTAATAATTCAATAAATAATGAAAAAAACTTCGAAAATGTTTGTGAATCATGTGCAAATGGTGATTCTCCCGATGGAGGATGTATTTGCGAATTTAGTGGAAAACCCGTTCACATTTTTGAAAAATGTTTTATTAATAATGGTGATGGAAATGAAGGTTTTGGAGAGCAAAGAATTTGCATCGAATACGATAAAAAAAGTAACGATCCAGGCACTGACCACTATACAACAGAGTCTCAAATTAAAAGTACACAAAGAAAACAAAAAGTTGTGAAAAAAAAAACAGATTTCTTAACAAAACCAAAAAATAAATGTCGAAAGGTATCTAAGTATCATGGGAATCGACCTGCTGATGTAAAAGATTCTCTCAACTGGGATAAAAGTGAATCCATTACCGTAATAAAGAATGGAAGTGACATGAATTTGGAAAAACAACTTATTGATGGGAAAATGGTTGTTTTAACTAATACCTGTGCCACAGATTCAATAATTTACATAGCTTTGTTTGCAATTCAAGATTTTCCTCATTTAAGAGAACTGGTAAGTTAAATAAAGCTATAGTTTCGAAAAAATATTCCACTATTAATAATGAAAGGGTGTTTTTAAATAATAAACATTATATACAATCGATTTCACCGAATTCATATCGATTCCTAGTCTTTGTGACGATTTGCAAAGTAATTATCTCGATTCAAATCGATTCGTAATGTTTTTCAACTGATTCGAGAAGTGTTTATGTCGATTCGTATCGATTTTTAAATTCTTGTAAACGATTCGGAAGGTGTTTATCTCGATACGTGTCTGTTCGTAGAATGTTTCAAACGACTTAAAAAACGCTTATCAAATGGAGTGAACACACACTAAATATCTTTAAGCTGATGTCTTTTAAATTATAAGGCCTGACGAAGAAGGGGATCTCTTCCAAGGTTACTATTCTATATAATGGTGTTTTGTTTTCCCGTGGAGAGTTTTCGAGTTCCCTGAACAGGAATATACATGTTTACCAAAATATCTGTGTGTGTGTGTATGTGTGTGTGTGTGTATGTGGTCAAAATTATGTCTCATGGTTGCTCGCGAACGCCTTTTCGATGAAATTTGGTGCACATATCAAGTACATTTGAACTTAGAGCTGATTACTTTTTGGAGCGGAACGGTCTTTATTAAGGGTCATTTTTTGACTATGGACTTTTTTTAGGTTTTTTGTATTTTTCTGCATGATGAAGAAGTCAATATCAGTAAAGACCGTTTGCATATTTAAAAAGAGTGGGAAATTTCCTACAAAAATATGTATGATATACGTATAAATATCATAAAGATAAAATCCTTTATTAAGATTCAATGAAAAAAAGTTAATTTTTTCAAAATTTAAAGAGATTTTCGTATTTTAAATAAAAAATCTCGCGTCACTTAGAATTGTGATCACTGATTACAATTCGTAAGTCAGACGAAAACAGTTTCTTTTGTTTTTAACTAGTTTCAGTGAGAGAGCATTCTGCTAGAGCAGTTAGCAGCGTTTTTAATTTAAAAACATCCTTTCATTGGCTCGGATTAATTGAAAAATTATTGTCTGATTGTAATTTAAAATATCACTTTATTTGAATAAATATTTGGATTAACATTAATAAATGTATCTACTTTATGTGAATTTTCTTTTCAAACGAAGAAGACAGTAAAGTAACTTCTGAAACGGAGTAGTGATAAACTAAATAATTTCGTATATTGCAATAATCTATTCTCATACCTATGCAAAAAAGTAATATTTACCTCTGTATTTGCGCTTCAATAAATTAAAGAGAAAATTAATTTAGAAATCACACAAGTATAAAACCATATTTATTGACTGATATGCAAGAACTTTGCTTGTCTATGTAGTTAATATTTCTGGGCAAAGTATGGAATAGAAACACAGGTTTTTTTAGAAGTGCGAAAAACTCGATTTTTGCATGCATTTTTAGGTTAGCCTGCGATAAATCACGCTTTACACACGGAGTGCTATAATAGTACATTATGATACATGTAGCATTATTGCATAGCGTGGTTAGTGTATGAGTGTAGCGAGTAAAAATGGATTACTTAGATCACGAGTAGCTCCGACTAAAGTGCGGATTTATGTCAGACTGTGTTATAAATTAATATAAAACAAAGATCATTACTTTTTAGTTTGAAGCTACAAAGACTGATTTTATGAATCTGGTTTTGGAAATATTAAAGAATGGAGTCAAAACAAACACGTACAAAATGAGAGCGCAAGTCTTAAGTAAGATTATACCAATGGAAGAGTCTATGCTTTCTGATGATTTACACGTATTGTCATGCAATAAAGAGGTTGCATGGTTGGCCAGACAATTATTAGCACCGCTTAACAGCGCAGAAGAAGAAATCAAGTGTACCAAGTGTAAGGAAAAGAAAAATAACATTTTACCTACGATTACTATCATGGACAACTATTTAAAATTTGCGTCGAAAGAAACTTTTTTGGAAGAAGCTTGGAAACCTCCTGTTATAAGCAGATGTTGTAAATGCAGTTCAGATACTGAAAGCTCTCTGTTAAATCTTGGTAAGAATAATAATAATAATTTGGTGCATATATCAAGTACATTTGAACTTGAAGCTGATTAGTTTTTGGAGCGGAACAAAGGTAATAGTAAACAACGTTTGCAAATTTGAAACGAGTGGGATATTTCCTACAAAAATATGTTTGATATTTGTATAAATATCCTAAAGATAAAGTGTCAATAAAAAGTTAATTTTTTCAAAATTTAAAGGGATTCTCGGATTTTAAATAAAAAAGCTTGCGTGTTTATAGATCACTGATCACAATTGAAGGCCAGGATCGAGTAATTCCTTTAGCGCTCTGCCGGCCTCTCGCAGTACAAAAAATGCTGACACGGTGACGAATTTTCAAAAGTCGTCAAAATGAATTTTGAAAAGTACCGTCGTGTAGAGGATACAAAAGGAGACTTTTTTTCTCTATACACTTTTTTGGTTAGATTAATATTTTCACAGGAAATAACAAAAAACCGAAAAATTGCGAAGTCCGTTTGAACCACGTTTTTAAAACTAAATTCACTCCAATTTCACGAAAAATTATCTTTTTGAAATTTGGCACACTACTTGATGTAACGTTATTTATATAAATAATCAAGCGAAAATAGCGAGCAACTTTTTATGAGGTTATATAATATAAGTTCAACGGAAAAAAGTCTGTGAGGAAGTTTAAGCTACAAAAAACTTCCAGCGACAAAGTTGTTCGTTATGTCTTAAAGAAATTTATCAGAAATATTTCGATTGATTCATTGGAAAATGGCTATAATATCGCGATTTTTACAAACTGACTCGCATTGTGCAAACGCAACAGCTGTAGCTTGCACGGTGGCAGGCGCTCTATGCAATTATGCCTTCACACAGCCTACACCTGTTGCGTTGCACAATATAAGTCAGTTTGGAAAAATCGCGATATTATAGCCATTTTCCAATGAATAAATCTAAATATTTCTCATGAATTTCTTTAAGTCATAACGAACAACTTTGTCGCTGGACGTTTTTCGTAGCTTAAACTTCCTCACAGACTTTTTTCCGCTGAACATAAATATATAACCTCATAAAAAGTTGCTCGCTATTTTCGCTTGATTATTTAGATAAATAATGTTACATGAAGTACTCTATCATTTTATCAGCAGCAGCAAGATGTTTTACGATAATGTGCCAAATTTCAAAAAGATTTGATCATTTTTCGCGAAGTTGGAGCGAATTTAGCTTAGCGATTTTTCGGTTTTTTGTTATTTCCTGTGAAAATATTAATCTAAGCAAAAAAGCGTAAGAGAAAAAAGTTTCCTTTTTTATCCTCTACACGATGGTACCTTTCAAAATTCATTTCGACGACTTTTGAAAATCCGTCACCTTGACAGCATTTTTTCTATTGCGAGAGGCCGGCCGAGATTACTCGATCCATCGATCCTGGCCTTCAATTCTATAGTCAGACGGAAAGTTTTTTGTTTTTAACTAGTTTCATTGAGAAAGGCTTCAATTGTTTTATATAATATTGAAATGCAAAAACATTGACAAATAATTTAATAAAAAAATACTTTTTTATTGTAGGCGAAATTATAATATTTAAAGTTGTGAATGATATGGAAATAAACGACAAGTTTAAATTGGGTCTTATACCAAAAGAAATAAGAAACCCAATAAATAGAAATCGAGAAATTTATTTAATAGGCGCTGTCGGATTTAGAGGATCCACTGTAAATCTGAGAAGATCTGGCGGGAACACGATTCGATCAGATTTAGATCTATTGCCGACGGGGCATTATGTGTCTTACTCATATCGGAGAGGAAATAGTAGTTGGATGGAAGCGGATGATTTAGTTGGAAGAACTATTAACCGATCCGACAACTATCAAATTACTCCCAGATTAATAGTATACTCAAAGAGCAACACAACATGATGCACAACTTTTTTGGACAATTTATCATTAATTGCTATTGTCAAGTAGCTGCTAAAATGAAGATACATAAAATATGATATTAATAATTATAAATACAATATTATGTTATTGATATTAAATGGTGTTATTATTATAAAATATAAATGCATTTATAAAATTAATCAAACCAGTCGTTAGAAACCATTTTCTGATACTCCGACCGGGTGGAAACACTTGATGGAGATCAACGTTACCGATAAAGATGTTTTACACCTTCAGAAAAATATATAATTTGAAAAAATTGCTACCGTATTACGCTTCGCATGAGAAATTAGCGAAATTGTGGGCGGTTGAATTTCAATTAAAAAACACTCCGGCAATTTGTTGCTAGGCTATGGCTACTAAAACACGTCAAATTTCAATTAAAAAACACTCGGGGAATTTGTTGCTGGGCTTCTACTGGCGAAATATGGACTATATCGTTTTAAAATCAGTCGGACAGTGTGTTGCTAAGCCATGGCGGCTAAAACAACGAATTTCAATTAAAAATTAGTCGGGGAATTAGTTGCTGGGCTACTACTATCCAAATATGGACTATATCACTTTAAAATCAGTAGGGCAATTTGCTGCTAGGCCATGGCTACTAAAACACGATGAATTTCGACCAAAAAATACTCGAGGAATTTGTTGCTGGTGTATTACTGAACAAATATGGACTATATCGCTTTAAAATCAATAGGGCAATTTGTTGCTAGGTTATGGCTACTAAAACACGATGAATTTCGATAAAAAAATACTCGAGGAATTTGTTGCTGGTGTATTACTGAACAAATATGGACTATATCGCTTTCAAATCAATAGGGCAATTTGTTGCTAGGCTATGGCTACTAAAACACGATGAATTTCGATAAAAAAATACTCGAGGAATTTGTTGCTGGTGTATTACTGAACAAATATGGACTATATCGCTTCAAAAGCAATAGGGCAATTTGTTGCTAGACTATGGCTACTAAAACACGTTGAATTTGGATCAAAAAATACTCGAGGAATTTGTTGCTGGCGTATTACTGAACAAATATCGACTATATCGCTTTAAAATCAATAGGGCAATTTGTTGCTAGGCTATGGCTACTAAAACACGATGAATTTCGATAAAAAAATACTCGAGGAATTTGTTGCTGGTGTATTACTGAACAAATATGGACTATATCGCTTCAAAAGCAATAGGGCAATTTGTTGCTAGACTATGGCTACTAAAACACGTTGAATTTGGATCAAAAAATACTCGAGGAATTTGTTGCTGGCGTATTACTGAACAAATATCGACTATATCGCTTTAAAATCAATAGGGCAATTTGTTGCTAGGCTATGGCTACTAAAACACGATGAATTTCGATAAAAAAATACTCAAGGAATTTGTTGCTGGTGTGTTACTGAACAAATATGGACTATATCGCTTTAAAAGCAATAGGGCAATTTGTTGCTAGACTATGGCTACTAAAACACGATGAATTTGGATCAAAAAATACTCGAGGAATTTGTTGCTGGTGTATTACTGAACAAATATCGACTATATCGCTTCAGAATCAATAGGGCAATTTGTTGCTAGGCTATGGCTACTAAACACGATGAATTTCGATAAAAAAATACTCGAGGAATTTGTTGCTGGTGTATTACCGAACAAATATGGACTATATCGCTTCAGAATCAATAGGGCAATTTGTTGCTAGGCTATGGCTACTAAAACACGATGAATTTCGGTCAAAAAATACTCGAGGAATTTGTTGCTGGTGTATTACTAAACAAATATGGACTATATCGCTTTAAAATCAATAGGGCAATTTGTTGCTAGACTATGGCTACTACAGCACGATGAATTTCGATCAAAAAATACTCGAGGAATTTGTTGCTGGTGTATTACTGAACAAATATGGACTATATCGCTTTAAAAGCAATAGGGCAATTTGTTGCTAGAGTATGGCTACTAAAACACGATGAATTTCGATCAAAAAATACTCGAGGAATTTGTTGCTGGTGTATTACTGAACAAATATCGACTATATCGCTTCAGAATCAATAGGGCAATTTGTTGCTAGGCTATGGCTACTAAACACGATGAATTTCGATAAAAAAATACTCGAGGAATTTGTTGCTGGTGTATTACCGAACAAATATGGACTATATCGCTTCAGAATCAATAGGGCAATTTGTTGCTAGGCTATGGCTACTAAAACACGATGAATTTCGGTCAAAAAATACTCGAGGAATTTGTTGCTGGTGTATTACTAAACAAATATGGACTATATCGCTTTAAAATCAATAGGGCAATTTGTTGCTAGACTATGGCTACTACAGCACGATGAATTTCGATCAAAAAATACTCGAGGAATTTGTTGCTGGTGTATTACTGAACAAATATGGACTATATCGCTTTAAAAGCAATAGGGCAATTTGTTGCTAGAGTATGGCTACTAAAACACGATGAATTTCGATCAAAAAATACTCGAGGAATTTGTTGCTGGTGTATTACTGAACAAATATCGACTATATCGCTTCAGAATCAATAGGGCAATTTGTTGCTAGGCTATGGCTACTAAACACGATGAATTTCGATAAAAAAATACTCGAGGAATTTGTTGCTGGTGTATTACCGAACAAATATGGACTATATCGCTTCAGAATCAATAGGGCAATTTGTTGCTAGGCTATGGCTACTAAAACACGATGAATTTCGGTCAAAAAATACTCGAGGAATTTGTTGCTGGTGTATTACTAAACAAATATGGACTATATCGCTTTAAAATCAATAGGGCAATTTGTTGCTAGACTATGGCTACTACAGCACGATGAATTTCGATCAAAAAATACTCGAGGAATTTGTTGCTGGTGTATTACTGAACAAATATGGACTATATCGCTTTAAAAGCAATAGGGCAATTTGTTGCTAGAGTATGGCTACTAAAACACGATGAATTTCGATCAAAAAATACTCGAGGAATTTGTTGCTGGTGTATTATTGAACAAATATGGAGTATATCGCTTTAAAATCAATAGGGCAATTTGTTGCTAGGCTATTGCCACTAAAACACGATGAATTTCGGTCAAAAAATACTCGAGGAATTTGTTGCTGGTGTATTACTGAACAAATATCGACTATATCGCTTTAAAATCAATAGGGCAATTTGTTGCTAGGCTATGGCTACTAAACACGATGAATTTCGATAAAAAAATACTCGAGGAATTTGTTGCTGGTGTACTACTGACCAAATATCGACTATATCGCTTTAAAATCAATAGGGCAATTTGTTGCTAGGCTATGGCTACTAAAACACGATGAATTTGGATCAAAAAATACTCGAGGAATTTGTTGCTGGCGTATTACTGACCAAATATCGACTATATCGCTTCAAAATCAATAGGGTAATTTGTTGCTAGGCTATGGCTACTAAAACACGATGAATTTCGATAAAAAAATACTCGAGGAATTTCTTGCTGGTGTATTACTAAACAAATATGGACTTTATCGCTTCAGAATCAATAGGGCAATTTGTTGCTAGGTTATGGCTACTAAAACACGATGAATTTCGGTCAAAAAATACTCGAGGAATTTGTTGCTGGTGTATTACTGAACAAATATCGACTATATCGCTTTAAAATCAATAGGGCAATTTGTTGCTAGGCTATGGCTACTAAAACACGATGAATTTCGATAAAAAAATACTCGAGGAATTTGTTGCTGGTGTACTACTGACCAAATATCGACTATATCGCTTTAAAATCAATAGGGCAATTTGTTGCTAGGCTATGGCTACTAAAACACGATGAATTTGGATCAAAAAATACTCGAAGAATTTGTTGCTGGCGTATTACTGACCAAATATCGACTATATCGCTTCAAAATCAATAGGGTAATTTGTTGCTAGGCTATGGCTACTAAAACACGATGAATTTCGATAAAAAAATACTCGAGGAATTTCTTGCTGGTGTATTACTAAACAAATATGGACTTTATCGCTTCAGAATCAATAGGGCAATTTGTTGCTAGGTTATGGCTACTAAAACACGATGAATTTCGGTCAAAAAATACTCGAGGAATTTGTTGCTGGTGTATTATTGAACAAATATGGAGTATATCGCTTTAAAATCAATAGGGCAATTTGTTGCTAGGCTATTGCCACTAAAACACGATGAATTTCGGTCAAAAAATACTCGAGGAATTTGTTGCTGGTGTATTACTGAACAAATATCGACTATATCGCTTTAAAATCAATAGGGCAATTTGTTGCTAGGCTATGGCTACTAAACACGATGAATTTCGATAAAAAAATACTCGAGGAATTTGTTGCTGGTGTACTACTGACCAAATATCGACTATATCGCTTTAAAATCAATAGGGCAATTTGTTGCTAGGCTATGGCTACTAAAACACGATGAATTTGGATCAAAAAATACTCGAGGAATTTGTTGCTGGCGTATTACTGACCAAATATCGACTATATCGCTTCAAAATCAATAGGGTAATTTGTTGCTAGGCTATGGCTACTAAAACACGATGAATTTCGATAAAAAAATACTCGAGGAATTTCTTGTTGGTGTATTACTAAACAAATATGGACTTTATCGCTTCAGAATCAATAGGGCAATTTGTTGCTAGGTTATGGCTACTAAAACACGATGAATTTCGGTCAAAAAATACTCGAGGAATTTGTTGCTGGTGTATTACTGAACAAATATCGACTATATCGCTTTAAAATCAATAGGGCAATTTGTTGCTAGGCTATGGCTACTAAAACACGATGAATTTCGATAAAAAAATACTCGAGGAATTTGTTGCTGGTGTATTACTGAACAAATATGGACTATATCGCTTTAAAAGCAATAGGGCAATTTGTTGTTAGACTATGGCTACTAAAACACGATGAATTTGGATCAAAAAATACTCGAGGAATTTGTTGCTGGTGTATTACTGAACAAATATGGACTATATCGCTTCAAAATCAATAGGGCAATTTGTTGCTAGGCTATGGCTACTAAACACGATGAATTTCGATAAAAAAATACTCGAGGAATTTGTTGCTGGTGTATTACTGACCAAATATCGACTATATCGCTTTAAAATCAATAGGGCAATTTGTTGCTAGGCTATGGCTACTAAAACACGATGAATTTGGATAAAAAAATACTCGAGGAATTTGTTGCTGGTGTATTACTAAACAAATATGGACTATATCGCTTTCAAATCAATAGGGCAATTTGTTGCTAAGCTATGGCTACTAAAACACGATGAATTTCGATAAAAAAGTACTCGAGGAATTTGTTGCTGGTGTATTACTGAACAAATATGGACTATATCGCTTTAAAAGCAATAGGGCAATTTGTTGTTAGACTATGGCTACTAAAACACGATGAATTTGGATCAAAAAATACTCGAGGAATTTGTTGCTGGCGTATTACTGACCAAATATCGACTATATCGCTTAAAAATCAATAGGGTAATTTGTTGCTGGGCTATGGCTACTAAAACACGATGAATTTCGATAAAAAATACTCAAGGAATTTGTTGCTGGTGTATTACTAAACAAATATGGACTATATCGCTTTCAAATCAATAGGGCAATTTGTTGCTAAGCTATGGCTACTAAAACACGATGATTTTCGATAAAAAAATACTCGAGGAATTTGTTGCTGGTGTATTACTGAACAAATATGGACTATATCGCTTCAAAATCAATAGGGCAATTTGCTGCTAGGCTATGGCTACTAAAACACGATGAATTTCGATATAAAAATACTCAAGGAATTTGTTGCTGGTGTATTACTGCACAAATATGGACTATATCACTTCAAAATCAATAGGGCAATTTGTTGCTAGGCTATGGCTACTAAAACACGATGAATTTCGATAAAAGAATACTCGAGGAATTTGTTGCTGGTGTATTACTGACCAAATATCGACTATATCACTTTAAAATCAATAGGGCAATTTGTTGCTACGCTATGACTACTAAAAGACGATGGATTTCAATAAAAAAATACTCGAGGAATTTGTTGCTGGTGTATTACTAACCAAATATCGACTATATTGCTTTAAAATCAATAGGGCAATTTGTTGCTAGGCTATGGCTACTAAACACGATGAATTTCGATAAAAAAATACTCAAGGAATTTGTTGCTGGTGTATTACTAAACAAATATGGACTATATCGCTTTAAAAGCAATAGGGCAATTTGTTGCTAGGGTATGGCTACTAAAACACGATGAATTTCGATCAAAAAATACTCGAGGAATTTGTTGCTGGTGTATTATTGAACAAATATGGAGTATATCGCTTTAAAATCAATAGGGCAATTTGTTGCTAGGGTATGGCTACTAAAACACGATGAATTTCGATCAAAAAATACTCGAGGAATTTGTTGCTGGTGTATTATTGAACAAATATGGACTATATCGCTTTAAAATCAATAGGGCAATTTGTTGCTAGGCTATGGCTACTAAACACGATGAATTTCGATAAAAAAATACTCGATGAATTTGTTGCTGGTGTATTACTGACCAAATATCGACTATATCGCTTTAAAATCAATAGGGCAATATGTTGCTAGGCTATGGCTACTAAACACGATGAATTTCGATAAAAAAATACTCGAGGAGTTTGTTGCTGGTGTATTACTGAACAAATATGGACTATATCGCTTCAAAATCAATAGGGCAATTTGTTGCTAGGCTATGGCTACTAAAACACCATGAATTTCGATAAAAAAATACTCAGGGAATTTGTTGCTGGTGTATTACTGAACAAATATGGACTATATCGCTTCAGAATCAATAGGGCAATTTGTTGCTAGGCTATGGCTACTAAAACACGATGAATTTCGGTCAAAAAATACTCGAGGAATTTGTTGCTGGTGTATTACTAAACAAATATGGACTATATCGCTTTAAAAGCAATAGGGCAATTTGTTGCTAGACTATGGCTACTACAGCACGATGAATTTCGATCAAAAAATACTCGAGGAATTTGTTGCTGGTGTATTACTGAACAAATATGGACTATATCGCTTTAAGAGCAATAGGGCAATTTGTTGCTAGAGTATGGCTACTAAAACACGATGAATTTCGATCAAAAAATACTCGAGGAATTTGTTGCTGGTGTATTATTGAACAAATATGGAGTATATCGCTTTAAAATCAATAGGGCAATTTGTTGCTAGGCTATTGCCACTAAAACACGATGAATTTCGATCAAAAAATACTCGAGGAATTTTGTTGCTGGTGTATTACTGCACAAATATGAACTATATCGCTTTAAAATCAATAGGGCAATTTGTTGCTAGACTATGGCTACTAAAACACGATGAATTTCGATCAAACAATACTCGAGGAGTTTGTTGCTGGTGTATTACTGAAAAAATATGGGCTGTATCGCTTTAAAATCAATAGGGCAATTTGTTGCTAGGCTATTGCGGCTAAAACACAACGAATTTCAATTAAAAATCAGTCGGGGAATTTGTTGCTGGTGTATTTCTGACCAAATATCGACTATATCGCTTTAAAATCAGTAGGGCAATTTGTTGCTAGGCTATGGCTACTAAAACACGATGAATTTCAATTATTATGAGATAAGGGTTGATTTTTTCGCAGTATCGGTTAGTGTCATCTTTTAGCAACAAATTCCTGTGCATTTATTTTTATTCTATACTACTTATCTATTAGTTGTAGCGTGTGGCTACGCTAGCTTAATATCAAGTAATAGCGAGGGGTGGGAAAATCGGGTTAGGGGATGATTTTTTCCACTATCGGTTAGTGTCATCTTTTAGCAACAAATTTATGTGCTTTTAGTTTTATTCAATATTACTTTTTTTTTATATTTATAGCGTGTGGCTGCGCTAGCTTAATATCAAATAATATTGAGGGGTAGGAAAATCGGGGTAAGGGATGATTTTTTTCAGTATCGGTTAGTGTCATCTTTTAGCAACAAATTCATGTGTTTTTAGTTTTTTTCAATATTACTTATTTATATAGTTATAGCGTGTGGCTACGCTAGCTTAATAGCAAATAATAGTGAGAGGTGGGAAAATCGAGGTAAGGGATGATTTTTTCCAGTATCGGTTAGTGTCATCTTTTAGCAAAAAATTAGCAACAAATTCATGTGTTTTCAGTTTTTTTCAATATTACTTATTTATATAGTTATAGCGTGTGGCTACGCTAGCTTAATAGCAAATAATAGTGAGGGGTGGGAAATCGAGGTAAGGGATGATTTTTTCCAGTATCGGTTAGTGTCATCTTTTAGCAACAAATTAGCAACAAATTCATGTGTTTTCAGTTTTTTTCAATATTACTTATTTATATAGTTATAGCGTGTGGCTACGCTAGCTTAATAGCAAATAATAGTGAGGGGTGGGAAATCGAGGTAAGGGATGATTTTTTCCAGTATCGGTTAGTGTCATCTTTTAGCAACAAATTAGCAACAAATTCATGTGTTTTCAGTTTTTTTCAATATTACTTATTTATATAGTTATAGCGTGTGGCTACGCTAGCTTAATATTACGGTAGCATAGTTTGCGTTTTCTTGGAAACGGCATTAGCAACAAAATCAAGCTCAGCGTTACAAATTAGCAACAAATTAGCAACAAATTATTAGCCTGGTCCGAAGGGTGCCCTGTAAAATGGCTACGCTAGCATAATATACATTAGAAAAATCATGTTTATTATTTATATTTCAAATTGTAAGGTCTAGAAAGTTTATAGACTTATTTTGTTCAAGTTCTACGGTAAATTTGATATTATTGTGAATCGAGTTTATGTAAGTAATGAAGCTCTCTAATTGTAGTGTTTTTAAATGAAACTCAAGGTCTCTAGTTAATTCCACAATATAATACAAGTTATTGAAAATTTTAAAAAATTGACAATTGTTTCGATAAATCAATATCATCGTCAATTCTCAATTTTTTAGAATTTTCAATAACTTGTATTATATTGTGGAATTAACTAGAGACCTTGAGTTTCATTTAAAAACACTAATATGAGCATATTCCACGAAGTAAGGGTCGAGACAGTCAACTCTCTAATTGTCTATTTGTACCGATGAAGCTAGCTAAAATGTCGTCCACATATCGGTGCCAGTACATAAATTTTTTACTAAGAGGGTGTTCATGAATTATTTTTTCTATATTATCCATGAATATTTCTGCTAGTAGGGGGCTGAGAGGGTTGCCCATAATCAAACCATCTTTACTGCTATAAACCTCTCCAATGAAATTAAAATAATTTTGATTCAAACACACTTTTAATAAAGTAATGATATCAGAGTGAATTATAGGATTAACATTATTGTATGTGTGCAAGTTATCAACAAGAGTTATAGTTTCTTTAGGAGGTATACTAGGGAATAGATTTCTTACATCGAACGATATGAATTAGAATTAAAAAAGCACAGAAAAAACATTGTAAAATAAATAAAAAAGAACAGACGTTAAGTACACACACGCTAGACCTCATGAAGAAAAGAGCAGATCTAAGAGATAAATACAGAAGAAACAAAGAGAAGTTGAAGGGGCTAAATAAGGAGATAACGGAATCAATAAGATCAGACATACGAAAATACAACACGGAAAATATAAAGATGGTCATTGAAAACAATAAAAGTCTAAAAGTACTGAGGAAGAAATTCTCTGAGGGAAAGAAGAATATATGCAAACTAACAAATAGGCATGGAGAAATTTCCACAAATAGAGAAGAAATCTTAAAGATAACAGAAGAGTTTTACTCAGAAATCTATAAGGGAAATGGAGAGACGAAAAATAAAAAACGCCCAAAAGTCCAAAATCAAGGATCGGAACTTATGCCCGAAATTACCATAAACGAAATAAGAAAAGCTTTAAGTGAAATGAAAAATGGAAAGTCCCCGGGAGAAGTTGGAATAGTTGTAGATGCAATTAAACTAGGAGGAATAAAGTTATTAACAACATTGAAGTCGCTCTACAACGAGTGTCTTAAGAAGAAATCTACTCCAATACAATGGAATAATGCAATTATCACTCTTCTTCACAAAAAAGGAAACACTACCGACCTTGGAAATTATAGACCTATTAGTCTGTTATCACACATTTACAAATTGTTTACAAAAATCATTACGAACAGATTAAAAAATAAATTGGATTTATACCAACCACGGGAGCAAGCTGGATTTCGGTCAGGATTCGGAACCAACGACTATCTTCAAGTTCTGAAAATCCTAATAGAAAAATCAATAGAATACAATAAGCCACTGGTTCTAATATTTGTTGATTACGAAAAGGCGTTTGATACCATAAATCATAAAGAAATGCTTCGAGCATTAGCTGATTGTCGATACACAGACATGATAGAACACATATATGAAAAAGCTACTGCCTGCGTAAGTCTTCATGAACATACCAAAAAGTTTAAAATAAAGAGAGGTGTTCGACAAGGCGACACAATCTCGCCAAAATTATTCACCACACTACTGCAATACATGTGTAAACAAATAGATTGGGATGGGTTAGGAATAAACGTAGACGGCGAAAACCTATGTCACTTAAGATTCGCAGATGATATAGTCTTGATAGCGGATGATATTCACAAGGCGGAAACCTGTTACAGAATATTTCAAAGAAAATGGGTTTCAAAATAAACATCTCAAAAACGCAAGTGATGACAAATCTCGTATTGGCAGGAGGCATATATTTGGAAGGAAATCAAGTCCAAGAAACAACGTCCTATAAGTACTTAGGTCACGAGGTAAGCATAACCAGAGATAATCAGGTAAGAGAACTGGGAAGAAGAATATGATTGGCATGGTCTGCTTTCGGAAAGCTAAGACATATCCTAAAATCCTCACTGCCCATATGTCTAAAAAGAAAAGTTTTCGACCAGTGTGTTTTACCTGTGTTAACATACGGTGCAGAGACCCTAACCCTAACCAAAAAACAAGCAACTAAAATAAGAGTAGTTCAACGTGCCATGGAGAGACAAATGCTGGGTTTATCCTTAAAAGACAGAATACCGAACGTAGAAATTCGAAGAAGAACGAGACTAGTTGATGCCACAGAGAGAATCGCATCAATAAAATGGAACTGGGCGGGTCATATGTGGTGGCTACTTAGCAAGGGTCCCTCGTATACTCGACGTTTACCATAAAGGCATATTATTATGGAGGAAACCACTTACCTAGCAACCTGTGTTCGGGAACAGAATAAACAATAACACATTTATAAAATCACTGGGTTCAAGTTTAATACATTTAAAAATACACTACTATAAATATCAAAACGACTTATTCAAAGTATTAATAACAATCATATATATATATATCATCCTGGTTCGTTCACACCCGTTATATAGGAAACATAGTTGTGTTTTTCTACACATCCGACCTCCGTCTGTAAACTATACATGTCTGTTTATAAAATAACAAAAACAATCTTTCCTTGATAAATGACATTGACTATGGCCGGCCGATGCTCCCTAAATACTATAATTAATATTAACCTGAATTTAAATATTATTTCTAAGTTAGTGTCCTTTTGTCTTTAATGTCTTTTAAGGGATCACTACAGCTAGATTAACAGACAATAGATGGACTAAAAAGATTATGCAGTGGAGACCGAGACATGAAGCATTTCGAAATAGGGGAAGACCGCTAACACGTTGGCATGACGACTTGAGACATATCCATAAAAACTGGATACAAGCAGCACAGGATAGGAAGATATGGAAGCAAGCAAGGGAGGCCTATGTCCAGCAGTGGACTGAAGGGGCTGGGTGATGATGATGATGATGTGTCAGACATAGACGACTACTTTAAACAACGAGGAGCTAGAGGTTTATCTCTAGATCAAAACAAAGACATTTCATTGCTGGGCTATGCTGATGACTTTATAGTATTAGAAGACTCGGAAATTCAGATGAATAGATCAATGAAAATATTAGAAAGTTATTGCGACACTAATAAATTACAAGTTAATGTAGATAAAACAAAGGTAGTTATATTCAGAAAAAGCTCAAATATCGGACATAAACCAAAATTTTGGTATAAAAATGCACTAATAGAACAGGTATAATTACTTAGGAGTGATATTCTCGTTTAACGGCACGTTCTTAGAAAATTTAAAATCACGTATAAAGAAAACGGAAATAACACAAAACGCAACACAAAATTTAATTAAATCCTCACATATGACCGATATGGAAATCGTTAAATCGCTTTATTATAGCATTGTAGTTCCAACCTACACATATGCCAGTGGTATATGGGGACTTCGGTACATAAATGAGGGAGAAATAGTTCAAAATCAATTTTGGAAACATTTTCTCTATTTACAGAAATCAACTCCCTGTTACATTTTGAGAGTGGAAACAAGACTAGTGAAAATTGGTTTTTTTATTATAAAACAAGCTCTAGAATATTTACTAAAGATTAAAATATTATCCTCAAAAATATTTCCTAAGATAGCGCTAGATAGAACTTACCAACTATACCAACAAAATAAAACTGTATCAAAATACAATTGGATGAATCAAATATATAATACTTTAACTGAAATTGGAGCTCCAGTGTTCGATGGGGATAAAATCAACATCATTTTAGAAAAATACGAACAATATAGTCATATAGAGGATTGGAATAAAATATTACCAAGTACATATTGTCCAATGTATAAACACATACTACAAGACAAGCATCCCTTTCAAAGCACAAACCACTTAGATCTTTCAACCATTTTGCATATTAAACGCTTCATCTCACAACTACGCACTACTAACACTAAAATACTGTATATGTATGTTAATAACGATGCATATACCATAAAAACAAATGAAATATGCACATTTTGCATATCCCTACATTTATTATTTGTATGTCCAATGTATGAACAAATTAGATATTTCTTCTCTAAAACCTATCAGTCCCTAACAGACTTTGAAACAGTAATTAATGAAGCTGAACCACAATTATTATATCAAATATATAATGTGACAAAGAATATTTAAAAAATCAGATCATTCATTATAAACGAGTAGTATGTATCCTCTCACTCCCGTCAAGGCGTCATCTAAGCATATCTATAAAATTATAATTCATTTCTTTTTTATAGTTATTATTTTCTACATTTATATTGGAAATATTGTCACTTCTTGTTCATGTCTTCAGTACGAAAGAACAATATATTTTCTATCTATCTATCTATCTAATGCAATTTATTGCAATTACATTATTCTTGTTATTAATATTATCAAACCATGATTGGCGTATATACTATGATTTTAAATATGAAAATAAATTTTTATTTTGTACATTAATAATTTTATGACATTGATGGTGTCGATTACTTCCGTATTTTTATAATGCGGAGGTCATCCGTTATCTGCATAATTGTCGTTTTGAAATGATTAACAAATATTTATTGATACCTTGTGTTGTAAAGTTTATATTTTAACCCGCACATCATGGAATATTTGATAAATAATTACATAAAAATTGAGGAATAACTATATTATTCATTTTGAATACAATTTCAATCTTAGCAGTTGTAAGGGTACACCATTTTATGTATTGATGAGCAAGAATATTGTTGAATTAACTATTCTTTTTCCGATATCTGTTCAACACATGGTCAAAACTCGTAGCTGAACTATTTTTACTTTCTTGAGTTGGATAATTTTTTTTTACTGCAATTAACGTACTCGGCTATAAAGGCCACTCGCACAGGTACAGTAAAAGTATACAATAAATATATTATATTTTGTGGTATAGCTGTACATCTTTAAGGAACTGGAGAACGGAGGGGACATTATCTGGATTTCCGAGTATCTTTTGGGAGACTTCCTTTGAGGTTGAGCTGTTGTCTTCGAGTTCTGTACTGTTGGCATTCTAGAATAATGTGTAGATGCAGTTACAGGTGGAACAGAATGGCCGAATGTTGGATGACATAAGGTAGCCATGAGTGAATCTAGTGTGACCGATTCTTAGTCTTCTCAGCACCGCTAGGTCTTGTCTTGAGAGATTTGTAGCTCCAATATAGTAAGGGTGGCTTAATGAGGGTTGAATTTTTTGCAATTTTGTCGGGATGGAGTTCCAATGATTTTGCCATAGAGATTTGAACTTATTCTTGATGACTTGCTTGAGATCGGATGCAATTTAGATGTTATCTGCATAATAGTTTAAAGTTGTGGCCCTTTTAGCTAGTTGATCAGCTAGTTCGTTTCCAATTATACCAATGTGAGATGGTGTCCATAGAATGGTAACTGTTATATTTTGGGAAAAAGAGAGTTGGTAGGAGTCATGGATATTCTGTACAAGAGGATGGTCACTGTATATATCTTTAATGGAGTGTATAGAGACAAGTGAGTCCGTACATATGCAGACATTTTTATTAGGAGCGGAAATATGTTTGAAGGCCTGAAGTATACAATAGAGTTCGCCGGTATGTACAGTACAAGTTGATGATATTGTGGAAGAGAAGATTGGAGAATCTAATGTTGTTACGGCACAACCGACTCCTGTTTCATTTTTCGAGGCATCAGTATACAGGGTGTCCCGGGACTAATGGGAAAAAAGTCAGGAGCGTATAATCTGAGCCAAAATGATGTTAGTACTTCATATAAACTTTTTCTATGGAGGCCCTCGTTTTCGAGTTATAGGCCTCCAAAGTATTAATTTTGAATTTGGTTTTTATTTTTATTTTTTGTACTAGTTATTTGATCTTTATCAAATTTACGGCAAAGCTATAATGTACGTGTATGTTTATTTTGGAAAGGTAAACAGATTTACAGTACTGCCTTGAAGCCAGAGACGGACTACTCGCAATGGTTAGTGATCCAAAAAAATTGCAGGGATCGCACACCCTGTATGAAATCATCTAAATTGACTTCTCCACACATTAAGCTAACGAAAAGGTACTCTTGTTAGAATTCGATAAAATAAGCCGTTTGGATAATATTCACAGTTTTATTAATGCACTACGTACAAATCTACCTGACTAACTTATTAATACGATGTCCAGGATTTACTTCCTTTTAATCAAAATTACGAACATAACATTATTAAACCATTAAGAAAACCTTAAAAAACACAGGTTATAAAACATTAGACTAATACTAATTCCTAAACAACAACAAAAACTAACGTTATTCTAATAAATGTTCAATATGAGCTCCTCCCACTTCCACGCACATTCTAAGTCTACGAAGGTTGTTTCTTTGCACTTGAATAAGCAATCCCACATTATTTCTAATAACATTGCAGTGTAACACAATTCTGTCTATTAAATCTTGTCTTGTCTGCACAGGTGTTGCGTATACCTTACTTTTGAGATAACCCTAGAGAAAGAAATCCATAGGATTAACGTCTCCTGATCGCGGTGGCCATTGAAAAGGGCCTCCACGACCAATCCATCTATTAAGAAACCTTGTGTGTAAATGCTGTCGTACATCTAAACTGAAATGCGGAGGGGCCCCATCATGCATGAACCATAAATTCCTACGAGTTTGTAGTAGCACATCATCAAACAGGTTCCATAACTAATTTTGCAAAAACTCCAAATATCTCTGACCAGTCAAAGTACCGTCAATAAAGTATATGGCTCTATCAAATGATTGCCAACTATTCCTGCCCAAATATTAACCATGATGCTGGCTCCTGGTTTGGATAATGCCATGTGGATTCACATCATCCCATAAATGCATATTATGAGAATTTATGATTCCATCTCTGGTGAAACCGGATTAGTTCGTAAAGAGAACGTTACTAATAAATGTATTGTCTGCTTGTTGTTGTCGCAGAAACCACTGGCTATACTCAAGTCGTGCAGGATAATCAGCCACTGTCATACTGTGTACTTTTTTCATGTGAAAAGGATATAACAGCTGTTCTTTTAGGACGCGATGAACAACTAATTTCGAGACGTTATGTTCTCTTGATACTTTTAGAAAACTCGTTGATGGTTCATTATCAAATGCATTTAACAAGTCTTGTTCAACTGCCACAGTACGTATGCTTCGTACTGGACCTTCTCCACCTTTTTTTGGCAAAAATATTCCTAAAATTAAAAATTTTGTTTTGTATACATAGAAAATCACATTTACTTATTCATACCTGTTTCTCATAACCTGAGATCAATACACTCAAACATTCGTCTGTCTGGCAATGCTCTGTTTGCAAAATGTTCTTCATAAAGCCTTCTGGCCTCTAAACAGTTTCGAGAAGCCAGTCCATACATTAGATGCATATCTGCGTACTCGATAAAAGCGAATTTTGCCATTGTAACTGTTAAATTAAGGACTTATGAATTATTGACAAGTACTGACTACGAACTATTCTACACAACGTTTGACAACTAATCGTATGGTAACTTGATAAACGGTAAAAACACTTATAAAAAGTTTTTACCAACTTTCGAATTAATAAGTCGTTAATGTTTTTCATCTTCTGCTATTATTTTTTTGTAGTACTGTAGGTAACTCTTGGACATCTATTAATAAGTTACGTTTACCTCGTTGTGTACTTATAAAAATGGCGAATCCGTAAATTGGTACGTAGTGCATGAATAAAACTGTAAATATTAGCCAAACGGCTTAATTCATCGAATTCCAACAAGAGTATCTTTTCGCTAGCTCAATGTGTGGGGAAGTGAATTTCGATAATTTCATACAGGGTGTGTCATCCCTGCAAAATTTTTGGATCACTAACCATAGCAAGTAGTTCGTCCCTGGCTTCAATGCACTACTGTAAATCTGTTTACCTTACCAAAATAAACATGCACATACATTATATCTTTGCCGTAAATTTTATAAAGATCAAATAACTAGTACAAAAATTGAAAATTAAAACCGAATTCAAAATTAAAACTTTGGAGGCCTATAACTCGAAAACGAGGGCCTGCATAGAAAAAGTTTATATGAAGTACTAACATTATTTTAGCTCATATTATACGCTCCCGACTTTTTTCCCATTAGTCCCGGGACACCCTGTATAGTACTAAATCGTATTCATTTCGGTATATTATATCCAGAAAAGTTTTTTTAATTAGATCGTTTGGTGTTTAATTTTAATTCAGAGTTGTGAGAGATGTGTTGATATGAGGAATGTTTTCCGTCCATATGGGCATTAAGGGAAGAGGTAAAGGAAATGTTTGAGAAATATCGATTTTGATTGGCATTGTTTTTAGTAGTGAAGGTAAGGGTCTTATTGTTGAGGATGTTGAGATATTCTGTAAGCTATCATTGGTAAACAAGCTGTATACTGGGTTAAGGGGATTGGAAGATACCGAGATAATATAGTTAAGTAATAAATGTTGACGTCTTATCCATAGAGGAGGTTAATTTGCTTCGTCGTAGAGACTTTCTACCGGGCTAGACCTAAACGCCCCCAGACACAGGCGAAGAGCTGTATTGTGTATCGAGTTCAAAACATTGATATGTGATTTAGATGCAGATACCTATATATACGAAGCAGCTATAGTCTAATTTAGATCGAATAATATGTTTTTTCAAATGAGACGGGAGTCAATTATCATACCCAATATTTTGCAGTGATTTACAACCTGAAGGGGGACGTTGTTGATTAAAATACTAGGGGTAGAGTTTATTGAAGACTTACTAAAATTGATGACTTTGGATTTTGTTGGGGATAGAGAGAGTCCCAATAATTTTATCTTGTTGGACAGGGAATTTACCGCGGATTGAATTATAGTGGAGGTAGTGGACATTGACTGACCGTGGCAATATAATACTAAGCCATCAGCATACATCGTGCATCTAATAGGAGCAGAGAAATTAGAACACAGATCATTTATTACGAGGTTGAAGAGTGTGGGACTGAGTACAGAGCCTTGGGGTAATCCGTCGGTTTGATTGAATGTTGAGGAAAGGATACCATTAACAGATACTTTGAAGGATCTAAGCGATAAAAAGATTTTGATAAAAAAGAATATATTTCCATTGATATTGTGATGGGATAATTTCTCAAGTATGACATTTCAGTGTATTGTATCAAATGCACCTTCTATATCAAATGTAGCAAGTATAGTTTGTTGTTTTTTGTTTAGAGCGGTGGAGATATGAGTTTGCAACATTATCAAATTGTCCTTTGTTTGACCTGTGCCGCCGAAATCCAGATTGGTCTTCTGATAAAATGTTGTATTTATCTAAATACCATATCAACCTTTTATTGATAATTTTTTCCATGACTTTGCACATTGTACAGGTTAATGAAATGGGCCTATAGGACTTGGGGGAGGTTGTCGGCTGATTAGGTTTTTCAAGGGAATTCGAATGGATAGTCACCAGAGGCTTGGAAACATGTCAGAGGTCCAAATTAAGTTGAACAGTTCTAAGAGTTTGAGTTGACCTAAGAAATCAAGTTTTTTAAGGAAAATATATGGCAGGTCATCAGGACCAGCAGCGGAATTTTTGCACGATTTTAGCGCAGTAATAAGTTTCTGGTGAGAGGAAGGTAGGATGAGTGAGTCTATATCTTGATTTGATGGAATTGGGCATGATAAAGATGTATTAGTATAAGTATTTGCAATGTTTGGGTGTAGCCCACTTCGGAATTTTGCTTAGAAATTTTCAGCAATGATCTTTGCTATTTCATGGTCATTATTTATTTCGGTATCATTTGCAACAAGATGGGGAATTCCATTATTGGTTTTGTTACCCTGTATACCTCTGATCTTTTTCCATACTTGACTGGGATTTGTGTTTTCGCTAATTGACGAAACATAGTTTTTCCAGGAGGATTTTTTGCTTTGTTTGATAATGAATTTAGATTTTGCTCTGGCTTTTTTGAGATTAATGAGGTTTTCAGGGGTATTGTTTAGTCGGAACAGTTTTAATGCCATGTTTTGTTGTTGTACAGCGTCTTTGCAAGAGGAATTCCACCAAGGAACACTTTTCTTAGGATGGGATATATTAGTTTTACCTACATGTAATTCAGCAGCTGACAAAATAGAATTTGAGAATGTTGCGATATTATCATCAACGCTTTCGGAAAACTTAAGAGAATGTAGGACATCTTCTGTTTGTGATGTAAAACTTTTCCAGTCAGCATTGTTTAGTCGCCAGAAAGTCCTGGTTGAGATTTTTGGGTTTTGAGAGGCAATGGAAGATATAACGATAGGGAAATGATTACTATCATGTAAATCATCAACAGTACGCCAAGTTAATGTAGGAGCTAATTTAGGATCGCATAGACTGAGATCTATGGCGGAAAAAGAACCAGAGGAGAAGTTCAGATGTGTATTGGATCCTGTATTTAGTAGGCAGGCATTTGTACAGTTTATTACATTTTCCACTGTTTTACCCTTACCATATGTTGAGTTGGATCCCCATAAGTTATTATGCGCATTGAAATCTCCTACTAGAATGTAGGGATGAGGTTTGCTAGTTCTTCTTCTTTTAGACAATGGTTTGAGGGATTGCATATACTGCACACATTTAATTTATTCGGGAGCCATATAGTTACAGCAACAGCTACAAGGTCGGTATTAAGGCGAAAAATGGATGAAAATATGTCATTAGAAACGAAAATCGAAGTACCGCCGCTGGCTCTATTGCAATTATTGCGTATGTAATGGTAGCCTTCAAAGTTTTTTAGGTGGGGAAGTTTCGAGATTGTGGCATTTGTTTCTTGGAGACACAGGATTTGAGTGTTTTCATTGGATATGAGCTGCTGGATTCTTTCCAGGCGGGGAAAAAATCCATCACAATTCCATTGGATTAGCTTGAAGATTATTATTGTATATAGTGATATTGTTAATATGGACTGATGGTTCTAACGAGTTCTGTGCTAATTAAGAGGTGGGATTATTTTACTCTTCGTCAGTTTGGGTTTCTGATGCGTAGCTCTTATCGTCAGACGAATCATCAGGGTTTAGTTGATGCTTTATTTTTTTCTGTAATCTAGTCAACCGATTTTTAAGAGACCGTTCTTTGGTTATGTTGTACATAAGAGTTAAGTCATTTAGTAGACCTTGTATATTTGCTGTGAAAGAGAGAGCTTCGTTCAATGGGTCTGCCAAATGAGTTTTCTAGGAAGGCGGTGAGTTGTGTTTCAGTCAGTGTTAGGTGAGTAGAGTTGTTTTTGCATAGCTCTTGTATAGTAGAGTAAGTAGTGGGTGTGAGTTTAAAGTCCTCTTTTCCGGTCGTTTTAGGTTTTTTCTTATGCTGTTTTATTGAGTTTTGGGGTATTGTGAATAAAGGGGGGAACATCTGGTTGTCGGTCGGAGTATCTATCGGTGAGAGCTGAGACGGAGTTTCGAGGTTGCTATCTGTAGATAGACCCCTCTTTTGTCCTTGAGTTACAGGTAAATTTACTTGCTCGATATGTGTCAGATTGGGTTGATCATCTTCGACAGGTATACTCTGAGTGTTAGATACAGGAAGATTGTCAGAGTGTGTAGTAGTTGTTGGCACTATTGGAGATGGGGGTGGTGGATTTTGAATTTCAGTGTTAGGTGGATTGGTGCAAGAATCAGCGGTGTGTCCAGGGAGTTTACATAAGAAACATTCCAGTTTATCCGTAGACACAAAAATTCTGTAAGGAGTATTTTCGAAAGTAATTAAAAGGGATGTTTGGAGAGTGAAGTTGTCGTTTTCTGGTATAATATATGTTATCCTGCGAAAACTCATGATATGAGAATATTTATCATCCGGTACTCCACATTTCACGAATGAAACAGGAGAGGCTAGCTGTAGGCCGATGTCTTTTAGAGCTTTTTCTATAAGAGAGTGAGGGATAGTGGGAGAACCGTTGGAAAACAGAATTCGTTTGGCAGGTGTGATAAGCCTTCGAATAGGCATATTGTTAGATTTAATATATATACTATCGTGTTCATTAAGAAGTCTATCGACAACAGCAGTAGAGCTTAAATAGATGCATTGTTGTTGAGATTCTAGAGGCAAATGTTACGTTTTTGGGGGTTACAATTTCTCCTACGGCTTTTATATACTCAAAGAGAGTGGTATTGGTTATCGCGTGCATGATGATTGCTTGTTCTCTTTTAGGAAAGGTTGGTGGGGGAGGTTTTGTTTGTGCAGCAGTAACATACGACTTTGTAGCATTATGTGAATTATGGGGAGGAGAGTTTGAGGTTGATTGGGATCGATAATTATTCATTTTGTAAGTGGCCCTGGATACCAAAGCCAATACAAATCAAAAAGAAAGACAAGGGTCCCTAATGGATCCCTGAAAATATTTTGTAGGAAATAACAGTTACCTGACTTGATGTTACGCCACTGATGAAAATAAAATGTCTTCACTTGTTAAAACTTTTGGAAATAATTATGTTCAATTGTTCATAGCATCGATCACAAATATTGAAAAAATCACATGATGATTGTTAATTATTAACTACTTTTAACAATACACAGAAAAAAACTCGTATTTTGATTTGAATTTAATGAGGTATAATTACCGATAAGCGATGTTTACTCGTCGACTACCAGCATAGGAATCAGTTGGATAATTGAAGTACCGGAATAATTGAATGGACGAAATATAACAATTGACATCATCTAATATATTCTTGTATCAAACAAATAAACTAGCGTTTTCTTTTAAATGATAGGTTTATTTCGCCATATTGAAACATCAAATTTGTTTGACTGAAATATATTTTGTTTGATTCAATACTTTCTTTTTCCTGTGTAGTTCCGAGAAACGAGGGGAGTATTAGAAACCTGAAATGAATACTATACATATAGATTTGATGCGCTAATAAATCTAAGAGAAAAAATAAATAGGAAAGAATTAGACCATCAACAGGACATATTACGGAAAGAGGTAAAAGAGCCTATACAAAACATTGAAATCCCTAATTTATAGCTCAAATAATGATATTATGATAGTGTTTTTAAATGAAACTCAAGGTCTCTAGTTAATTCCACAATATAATACAAGTTATTGAAAATTCTAAAAAATTGACAATTTTTTAGAAATTTTTTTAGAATTTTCAATAACTTGTATTATTTTGTGGAATTACCTAGAGACCTTGAGTTTCATTTAAAAACACTAATATGAGCATATTCCACGAAGTAAGGGTCGAGACAGTCAATTTCATTAATGATATTATGAACTCCAAAACACAATTTTGAATCATTAGTACTTATTCTAAGTAAATGTACAAATCTCTCCTACAAAAAGCGATCAAGAATAACAACACATTTAGAATTTTTCCAAACACCTTTTTGTCACGTAACAAAATATATTGTATTAACAAATTGTATCGCCTTGTAGAGGGAAAGAGAAATGGAATGGAATTTCTTTAAGCAGATTTTTTTGGATTGGTTGTTTATTTTACCCGATTTACATTCAGGTGGAATTAACAATGACTCAACCATTTAACTAAATTCCTTCCATCCTAAATAAACATTCACTTAATTTTATAATAACACTCTTTGTTTTTTCTGTCGGGTTTTTTAGATTACTAGTGTTTATATACATATATTTATGAGAATCTTCGAAATGGCGACAACTTAAAACTGATTGTTTGTTTAACCGTTTTTGGAGATCGGTGTTGGAGCCAGAAACGTGTTTACAAAAACCGCCTGTAATACGATTTGAGAAAGAATTTCTTAATATGCAAATCCTTATAATTTAACGATTTATATTTACTCATTCTGGAAGTGTTAATTGATGTTTTTAATGTTTTTATCTTATGTCTGACATTTATAAAGTGCATTTTAATTGAGTATAATATTAAATAAAAACTGAAATTACTAAAACTAGTCCAGGAGGAATCGGCGCATGAGTACCGAAAACTATTCCACCTCAATTTTTCTATGCGATCCTCTTTGAATTGCCCTACTGATGATATAAACGCATGTTGCCATGGGGCAAACTAGTGCCATATTGTTTAAACCGAAATTGTTTAAACAATTGGAAGAAATTGTTATTTTTCAACCGGACAAATTTTTTTTATATTCTTTATTGAAATACAAATAAAAAAGATCCCATGACTTTTCACGATAAAGTTAATATTTTTAGAGATATAAATTTTTAAAGGTTCGAAAAATCTCAAATTTGGGTACTTTTGACCCATGAAAAATATATGAAAAAAACATAATAAAATATAAATAATAATTTCTTTAAATTCTTTATACAATAGTTAATAATATTCTTAATAGAGATTTAAGAAAATTTCATTGTTTATACCTGTTTTTTAATTGTTAATTTCGCGCGCTCACAAGTATGCGTCGCTACCTTTAAGTATCGCCGTCTCTCTCTGACTCATGCGCTGCATCGACCTCTCTGTGTCCTGAATCGTTATTTATCTAAGAAACCATTAACTTCATCAAGATTGGTAAAGAGAGCAATGTTATTAATAATTAAATTGTCTACAATTTGTTTTTAACAAAAGTAATTTAAGTATGAATCGAAACATGTAATTAAAATTACTTTTTTGTTATTATCATAGTGATTTATGCATTTTTATCAACAATAATAAGATATAATGGTATTTGAAAACTTTTGGAATCACAATTATATATAAATAATAAGCTTTTGCTCAAAACATACATAAATGCATCGAATCCGGAATATAAAACATTAGATTTTACGAATTTCGGATACAAACTAGAGAATGATACTTTGCTAATACCTTTATTTATACACAAAAGCCCATTTCCAACTGATCAAAATCTAATATTTTATATTCCGGATTCAATGCATTTTTCAAATGTATGTTTGAGCAAAAGCTTATTATTTATACAGGGTGTCCCGGGACTAATGGGAAAAAAGTCAGGAGCATATAATCTGAGCCAAAATAATGTTAGTACTTCATATAAACTTTTTCTATGTAGGCCCTCGTTTTCGAGTTATAGGCCTCCAAAGTTTTAATTTTGAATTTGGTTTTTATTTTTATTTTTTTACTAGTTATTTGATCTTTGTAAAATTTACGGTAGAGCTATAATGTACATGTATGTTTATTTTGGAAAGGTAAACAGATTTACAGTAGTGCCTTGAAGCCAGGGACGGACTACTCGCAATGGTTAGTGATCCATAAATTTGCAGGGATGGCACACCCTATATGAAATTATCGAAATTGACTTCCCCACACATTAAGCTATCGAAAAGGTACTCATGCTGGAATTCGATAAAATGAGCCGTTTGGCTAATATTTACAGTTTTATTAATGCACTACGTACCAATTTACCTAACTAACTTATTAATACGATGTACTACAAAAAAATAATTTGAAGATAGCAGATGATAAAAACAATAAGAACTTATTTAATGGGAATTAAAAAGGTACGCAGACAACGTAATTAGTTGCTTTTAATCAAAATTACGAACACAACATTATTAAACCATTAAGAAAACCTCATAAAACACAAGTTATAAAACAATCGACTGAAACTAATTCCTAAACAACAAAAACTAACGTTTTTCTAATAAATGTTCAATATGAGCTCCTCCCACTTCCACGCACATTCTAAGTTTACGACGGTTGTTTCTTTGCACTTCTAATAACATTGCAGTGTAACACATTTCTGTCTATTTAATATTGCCTTGTTTGCACAGGTGTTGCGTATACCTTACTTTTGAGATAACCCTAGAGGAAGAAATCCATAGGATTAACATCTCCTGATCGCGGTGGTCATTGAAAAGGGCCTCCACGACCAATCCATCTATTAGGAAACCTTGTGTGTAAATGCTATCGTACATCTAAACTGAAATGAGGAGGGGCCCCATCATGCATGAACCATAAATTCCTACGAGTTTGTAGTAGCACATCATCAAACAGGTTCCATAACTCATTTTGCAAAAACTCCAAATATCTCTGACCGGTCAAAGATCGTCAATAAAGTATGGCCCTATCAAATGATTGCCAACTATTCCTGCCCAAACATTAACAATGAATCTATGCTGGCTCCTAGTTTGACTAATGCCATGTGGATTCACATCATCCCATAAATGCATATTATGAGAATTTATGACTACATCTCTGTTGAAACCGGATTCGTTCGTAAAGAGAACGTTACTAATAAATGTATTGTCTGCTTGTTGTTGTCGCAGAAACCACTGGCTATACTCAAGTCATGAAGGATGATCAGCCACTGTCATACTGTGTACTTTTTTCATGTGAAAAGGACATAACAGCTGTTCTTTTAGAACGCGATGCACAACTGATTTCGAGACGTTATGTTCTCTTGATAATTTTCGTAAACTCGTTGATGGTTCATTATCAACTGCATTTAACAAGTCTTGTTCAACTGCCACAGTACGTACGCTTCGTACTCGACCTTCTCCACTTTTTTTGGCAAAAAACGTCCTAAAATTTAAAACTTTGTTTTGTATACATGGAAAATTACATTTACATATTCATACCTGTTTCTCGTAACCTGAGATCAATACGCTCTGGCAATGCTCTGTTTGCAAAATGTTCTGCATAAAGCCTTCTGGCCTCTACACAGTTTCGAGAAACCAGTCCATACATTAAATTCATATCTGCGTACTCAATAAAAGTGAATTCTGCCATTGTAACTGTTAAATTAAGGACTTATGAATTATTGACAAGTACTGACTACGAACTATTCTACACAATGTTTGACAACTAATCCTATGGTTACTTGATAAACGGTAAAAACACCAACCAATTAATGAGTCGTTAATGTTTTTTATCTTTTTTAAATCATTTTTTTGTAGTACTGAAGGTGAATCTTGGACATCGTATTAATAAGTTAGTTTTACCTCGTTGTGTACTTATAAAAATGGTGAATGTACGTAGTGCATTAATAAAACTGTCAATATTAGCCGAACGGCTTATTTCATCGAATTCTAACAAGAGTACCTTTTCGTTAGCTTAATGTGTGGGGAAGTGAATTTCGATAATTTCATACAGGGTGTGCCATCCCTGCAAATTATTTGGATCCCTAACCATTGCGAGTAGTCCGTCCCTGGCTTCAAGACACTACTCTAAATCTGTTTACCTTACCAAAATAAACATACACGTACATTATAGCTTTGCCGTGAATTTTATAAAGATCAAATAACTAGTACAAAAAATAAAAATAAAAACTAAATTCAAAATTAAAACTTTGGAGGCCTATAACTCGAAAACGAGGGCCTGAATAGAAAAAGTTTATATGAAGTACTAACATTATTTTGACTCAGATTATACGCTCCTGACTTTTTTCCCATTAGTCCCGGGACACCCTGTATATAATTGTGATTCCAAAAATTTTTCAAATACTATTATATCTTATTATTGTTGATAAAAATGCATAAATCACTATGATAATAACAAAAAAGTAATTTTATTTACGACTAATATATAATATAAGTATTATACTTGTGGTTTTTGAAGTATAATGCCATATATTAATCCCTTAGGGAATAATGGCGAGGGATTAATAGTCTTTATTCCCTCTTGTACTCCTATCACAAAATTTCTCGAATTAAATAATACCATGGAAACAATATAACCAAACTCAAAAGTGTCAGTGTCAAACGCGTAATGTTTGTGTATTTGTATTAAAATGAATGAAAATGAAGAATCTTTCACTTGTACACCACCAGATATTGTACAATTAGCTGCAGCAACAACATCTACCTTAATACCAGAAACATCGAAATCCATTTATAATAAAACGTACGCATCGTTCAACGAATGGCGTCTTCGAAACAAGGCAAACTCTTATTCCGAAAATGTTCTGCTGGCCTATTTCGCTGCATTGGCTGCAAAATACAAGCCATCTTCATTATGGTCATTCTATTCAATGATTAAATCTGTGTTGAAGATAAACCATGACGTTGATCTGGAAAAATATAAGAAACTACGAGCGTTTTTAAAAAGAAAATTTGAAGGATTTCAAGCAAAGAAATCTCCCACTCTGACCCCGGAAGAAATTAGGAAATTTATTGACAGAGCTCCTGATGAAATTTTTCTTTTGCATAAGGTAAATGTTCATATTTAATCTGATCTATTCAAAAACTCATGTTCTTTTTTGATTCAGGTCATATTAGTTATTGGAATTATGGGCGCATGCCGCTCAAACGAGCTTTATGAAATGAAGATAGAAGACGTGAAGGATTTCCAAACAGAGTTATTGATAACAATACCCAAGACTAACACTAAAATTGTACGAAAATTCACCATAAACAGTACGTTTTACAATATTGTAAAGAAGTACATCGATCTCCGTCCGTCACATGTAGAAACCAATTCATTCTTTCTAAATTATCAAAAATCGAAATGTACAATACAACGTATAGGAATAAACAAATTTGCAGACATTGGTAGACAAATTGCCAAATCCTCAAAGTTATACCGGCCACTGTTATCGCAGATCATCTGCCACTCTGTACATTGATGGAGGAGGCAATATAACTGGATTGAAGCGTCATGGGGGCTGGAAATCTACCCAAGTAGCTGAAGGATACATTGATCAGTCTATGAGAAACAAAACAACTACAGCAGATACTATTGCCAAACAGATAAATAGTAATGAAGCAACTTCTTCTTTTACAGCAACCGAAATTCCAAATATTCGTGTTGAAAACTCTTCCAAAGTTAATCATAATTCACGACCAATTCAGTTTATTAATTGTACTATCTCTAATTTAAATGTTATTGACAAATAAAGTTGTTCATTAAAAATCTAAAATAAATAAATTTGTCGTAAATAAAGTAGAGTATACTACTCGCAATAATGGCTATTATTCTCTCGGAATGTTACTCCCTCGCCGCTAACGCGGCTCGGTTCGTAAAAATTCCTCGAGAATAATAGCTATCATTATTGACTCGTGGTATAATCTACTATTAATTACATGTTCCGATTCATACTTAAATTACTTTTGTTAAAAACAAATTGTAGACAATTTAATTATTAATAACATTGCTCTCTTTACCAATCTTGATAAAGTTAATGGTTTTTTAAATAAATAATTAATAATGATTCAGGACACAAGAGACCGTATGCAGCGCATGAGTCAGAGAGAGACGGCGATACTTAAACGACGCATACTTGTGAGCGCGCGAAATTAACAATTAAAAAACAAGTATAAACAATGAAATTTTCTTACATCTCTATTAAAATTATTAACTATTGTATAAAGAATTTAAAAAAATATTATTTATATTTTATTTTATTCTTTTAATATATTTTTCATGGGTCAAAACCTAACCTAACCTAACCTTTAAAAATTCATATCTCTAAAAATATTAACTTTATCGTGAAAAGTCATAGGAGCTTTTTTATTTGTATTTCAATAAAAAATATAAAAAAAATTTGTCCAGTTGAAAAATAACAATTTCTTCCAATTGTTTAAACAATTTCGGTTCTAACAATATGGCACTAGGTTGCCCCATGGCAACATGCATTCATATCATCAGTAGGGCAATTAAAAGAGGATCGCATAAAAAAATTGAGGTGGAATAGTTTTCGGTACTCATGCGCCGATTCCTCCGGGACTAAACGCACTAGGTGTTCAATTATCATTAAATTGTAAGGTATACAAAAATTTGAAGGGGATTTAGATAATCTCAGCTTTTATAAAAAAAATTACTGGCCGCACTAAATAGTTCTGTCATTTTTGTTCAGAAAAAAACTGGAAAACTATTTAAAGGTATGGAAAAAAATTTCAATTTGTAAACTTCAATGCTATAACTTTGTTACTATTAATACTGTGGTAAGTTAGGTTCAATGAAGTTATTTTTGTCTTAGAATATGTGGTTTAATTTATGTCCTACCTTTTGATTAGTATATGTACCCATATTTTTTCGAAATTTCCTTCGCTACTAAATTTGTTAAAATATTATATAGAATTCAGTATAATATTGTTGA
The DNA here is from genome assembly GCA_963921935.1 of Galeruca laticollis. NCBI lineage: Eukaryota > Metazoa > Arthropoda > Insecta > Coleoptera > Chrysomelidae > Galeruca > Galeruca laticollis. The sequence continues at coordinate 240,356,244 of OY998177.1, read as the reverse complement.
AGAGATGCAATTAATTTTAATAACAATTTTCCATAAATGGCTTTGACTGCAGAAGCAACATAACGTTCGCTAGGCCAAGTTTAAGGTTATTTCACAGAGTTATAGTTAAATGACAAATAAATATGAGTAGTTCTTTTATCTCTTTCGTATAATGATTATCGTTTTTTATCACTTATTCAAATTAATGTTATAATATTCTATTTTTTTGATATTATTAATAAACGATTAATAAATAGTATATTAAGTACCAAGTGTCAAAAATGTTTACTTTAGTCACGAGTTTTACTAGGCACGAGTGGAGCGAAGCGGAACGAGTTCCTTGTGAAACGAGTGACTAAAGACGTTTTTAACACGAGGTGCTTACTATACTTTTTCTTCGCCCGCGGGAAGGAAAACATTATATTATATTTGAACTATATTCATTACATCACGGACGATGACTGACAGCTGACTGATAAATCATATGACGCAGAATAACAAAATTATCAAGGAGCATGAAATTTAACATACAAAAGATACACTTCATTTGACGTTTAAAAAATAAAAGATAAACGAGATGTGACTTTTCGCATTTTTAACACTAGTGTTTAAAGAGTCGTTTTGTGCATGTCAAACACGTGTTCAAAGTGCGGTTTTAGAAGCGGAAGTAGAAAAAATCACTAAACGCTTCTGTCTTTTCATCCCTAGGGGGGAACCAACACACACGATTCTGAGTAGTTTCATGGTGTAGTAACTTTCATCCAAAACTACCACACTGGGACTGGTACCTACACAAGAAGGATATCAGTGATGGAGGAGACTGGACACTAAAACTAATTCAACCCTCAACTATGGTTCCAAGCTACCACATTTCGGGCAATTGTATCGGTGTACAGGCGTAAATAGGTTGAGGGAACAGGCGTCCGGAGGTTATCAGGATCCTGGCTCTTTCAGCTTGGTTGGTACCATATTTCAGGGAGTAATAGTTCTGGAGTTTTGGGAAAGAAAGGAAAGTGACCAAGAAAAATTGGTGGAAATAAGTTCACAATTCTGTTGCTAGGGGGCGTAATCACTATAGTTGCATATGAAAAGGCATTTTTTCGAAAATATTCATAAAAACAATAATAAAAAATTAACTGTCTCGACCCTTACTTCGTGGAATCTACTCATATTAGTGTTTTAAATGAAGCTCACTGTTTCCATATAATTCCACAATATAATGGAAAATGTTGGAAATTCTAAAAAAATTACAATTGTTTCGATAACAAAATATCATGGTCAGAATGACAGAAGTTACATTTCATTTGATGCCTACCTGATGTTTAGGCTCAAGTAAATTTAAATTGTAATTTTAAACCATTGTTTAAGTATCTTTGGGATTCTCAAATGGATTAGCTTATTATCTACCTTTACATTTAGTTTTATTTAAAATTCATACAAATTTGAAAAATTTCAAACTCAATATAGTTTTCAAACTCTAATTAACTCCACTACTGTAGGTACAATAGTCACTTCCCCCCCTTCTCTTTTTGAAATAAACTGTCAATTTTGTAGGTGTCTTCTACACCTTGTCATTTTGCATACTTCGTTGCTCCATCTTTAAAATATAAAAATGATCTGAGTGAATAATTTCACCCCATAAAAGAGGGGGTTTTTAGTTTCATTTTATTTGTTAATTTTGTGAAAAGGTACATCTAACTATTGTGCCTGTGATGCCGATCCCCTTTCAATGTTTCCCTTTTTTAGAGGTATTTTCTACCCCTTGACGTAAGTTTTTCAAAACTTTTTTAATTGTTTATCTCCTTTTTATTGTAATTACAAAAACATCTGTAATTTTAGGAAAGCTCCGATGATGGCATGTTTATTTGCCGAAAGCGCTTAGCTTAATTTTTTAATAAAATTTATTTACACATTTTCATCTTTTGAGAAAATACACCCATCAACCTTCTTCTACTTCTAAAATTCAAGTGTGTACATAGTCTTCAACAGTCTTCCATTAAAAAATTACAACTAATATTTCCTAAGCAAACTGATGGAATAAAAACTCACAAAACCATCACATATGCTGCAAATAAGTCTAATAATATTTCAAAGATCTTTAGCAACAAATACAACAATTTCTTTTAAAACAGAAAGTAACGTTAGTACAAAATTGTTAAATGTAAAAACAAAATTAAAGAAATCAGGTATATATAAACTCAAATGTCCAGAATGTAATGCTGTCTATTTGGGTCAGACCCTTAGAAATTTTGAAATCCGATACAGTGAACACTTACAAGCATACAGATTAAGACAACCAGATAAATCCCACTACGCAAAACATCTACTTGACACCAATCATTCATTGACACCTAACACAGAACTAGAAGTACTACATATTTGTGATAAGAAACAAGAACTGGATTTCCTTGAAGAGTTGGAAATTAGAATACATTTAAGAAACCCACAATATGAAGTTAAAATGTCTTCTTAAGTGATAATTGTAAAGATCAGCAGATATAGTTTCCCTGATTTTCTATATCATTGCACAGTTATACTGATCTTAATTGGAAAAATGATATCCAGGATATCACCATAGGGCTAATAATATCTAAGCTTCAATATCTGTAATATCACATCTTCTTTTTTTTCTATTAACATATATTAAGTCAATCACAAGTTGGTCACTTCTTGGTCTAGCCAAAAATAACTACTAAACATCAAGTAGGCATCAAATGAAATGCACCCTCTGCCATTCTGACGATGATATTGATTTATCGAAACAATTGTCAATTTTTTAGAATTTTCAATATTTTTTATTATATTGTGGAATTAGCTAGAAACAGTGAGTTTCATTTAAAACACTAATATGAGTAGATTCCACGAAGTAATGGTCGAGACAGTTAATTTTCTTTTTTCTTTGTTAATACCAATGTAATACACTTTAAAATGTATCTACAATGTACCCTACTGTTTTTTATTTCAATTTATTTTGATGGAAATTTTCTAGATTTTGCATCTCTCTCAGCCACTGATCCGTATCAGTTACACTTATTTCGTATTCCATTTATGTATATGTATATAAGCATTCTAAAATTCCAACGTTTCGTTATAAATTATCTTTCGAATTCATTGATATATATCAATCATAAATAATTTATGAACACAACGCCGAACTGTATATATCAATTACAATTGAAAAATGATGACGAAAATATTGATTATAATGTCGTTTCGATTAAAATACGGATCATATTATGATATGCATAAAATATATGTTCCAGGAAGGAAGTTTAGATTTAAACCAGTTCTCTTGATGGGTTTCATTTTTTCAATTATTGAACAATTAGACAGGATTATTAAAACTGCTTCATGTGCATGGTATTTGCGACAAACATCAAGAATCACCAAAAAACTTGTCTGTCAAGCTAGCTAGCCTATAATTAATTGCTATTTCATTACGTCAACAAGATATTGTTCCAACCCCTTTCGAGAAACGATTGCTATGCCAGCTTGAGCCTCAAGCTAGCATAGCCATTACTGGAAGAGAAAGTGTTACATGGGACTACTAGGCAGCACATTATATTGAAAATTATTTGCTGTAAAGTATCATGTAGATAAATTCGCAAAACCTACCCCTTCAACACCTGGTGACACTTCCATCCCCATAAAAACTTTAAAATATTGTTACGAGAATCTTCGAACTGTTTACATTATTTTTTGTGACCAGTCTTATCTATACTTTTCCAGGTAGGTCCATTGTTTTTGTGAGCCGCAATCTAGAAGTTTCCACTTATTATGTAAGGGAAACTACCTACCAACGAAGTTAGTTTATAAATTGATCTCGTGAGATAAACAGTGAACAAAACGATGTATCGCTACGAAAAGAGAGTCTTAGATCAAGAAGGAGGCAGAAGTGACGAAAAACTAACAGCTGCCATTTTCCTTGTTTGAACAATCAAATAATAAAATTTATTGATTTGACGTATCAGCCAACTAGGATGAACTGCAAGTTGTACAGTTGGTTGCATATGTTTGACGTTAATATATTGTAAAATAAACGGATTTAAGGATTAAAACTAACTTTTCCGCATCTGTGGCCCTGAACAATATTCTATCATAAAATTGTTACTTGTATACACTACACGGGGGATGTATCGTGCTAACAAACCGAAACTTCTCCAAAAATAACCAAAAATTCAGTATATCTGGATTTATAGGACCCGCTGTACTTGCTGTAGTCAACTGAAAATCAATAGGGTACATCTGCGAGACACCTTGTACAATATTCAATCATAAAATTGATCAATCGTATACTCTCTGGATGCTGTATCGTGCTAACAAATTGAATTTTCTCCAAAAATTACAAAAATATCGTACTTAAAGTACTGTAGCACCGGTTGTATTGGCTCTGGTGAGCTGAAAATCAATAGGGTTCATCAGTGAGATGCCCTGAATAATATTCAATCATAAAATTGGTGACTTGTTGAACTCCGGAGGCTGTATCGTGCTAACAAACTGAAATTTCTCAAAAAATTACAAAATGTCGTACTTCAAGTACCATAGCACCCGTTGTACTGGCTCTGGTGAACTGAAAATCAATAGAGATTATCTGTGACATGTCCTTAACAATATTCAATCATAAAATTGCTGACTTATTGCACTCCGGAGGCTGTATCGTGCTAACAAGACATGCAAGGAAAAGTGGCCGACGACATACACACAGGATTTTTTTTCTAAAAACCGTTTTTTCGTGTTGTTGTTGATGGAAAACGTAAAAATAACTCAAAAAAATTTTCAAAATTCCAACTTTTTTTGGGGTAAACCAATAGTTTTCTCGCATATAGAAAACTACGCATCTACGCCAGCTTAAATATATCAGCGCATGATTAGTAATTAGTTGTTAAGAAAAATTCCACCATTCTTTTTTAGCAGTGTGGGCAAGTTCTTGAAAAAGTTCTGTGTGGATTCCTAACACTGCTCTGGCAAGCATATCCTAAACATGTTCGATAGTGTTCATATCAAAGGATAAAGCATGCCAGTCCAATCCGTTGATTCCTCCAGTTTCGAGGTTAGGTTAGGTTCGAGGTACTCAATTCCGGTTCTGGGACGATGACGTCGGGAATTATCGCCCATAAAAATGAAACATCTGCACGCCATATCCTCTCATAAGAGTGAATTATAGCTCTGATTTACCTTCAACATGCACTAATTCTGTTCGGCCATCACACATGATACAGTACCAAAACGTGACACTTTCTCCTGTAGAGGGCGGCACGGGACGAGTATAAGCAAGCTGATCAGCTCTAGTTGGCTCCCTCCATACTCGTATTCGATTACTATCACTCATTAGAACCAATTCGTTTGAAAAGTTCCAGAATTCTACTGATAGATTTATATGCACTCGAGCCCACCAAGCATGTAGAAGCCGCCTTTCAAACAGATATAAAACCAATTTTTATAGTATCTTATAAACCCAATAAAGATTTGAAAACAATGAACACTATCAAAAGATTCGAAACTTTTGAAATGTGGGCTTATAGACGTGTTCTCAAAATATTCCATGATTTGATAAAGTATTAAGCAAAGATGTCTTACAAATAATGCACAAAGAAAGGTAATTACTCACAACAATAAAAAAGAGAAAGACTGCGTAATCTGGCCACATTTTCAGAAGTGAGAAATATAATGTCTTGCACTTAGTTTTGGAGGGTAAAATTGAGAGAAGATGGGAAGACCGGAATTAAATCCTGGAGAACTTGTCCACACTACCAGGAACAGAGAGATTCGTTATTGTGGTGGCTAACTTTCATTAATGTGAATAGGCAGACAAGGAAGAAAAAAGATCCAATCTGAGATTTCAAATTTTTATTTATGCGGACACTAAATTGATCAGGTTAATAAATTTTGGATTTATATGACCCGTTGTACTGGTTCTTATGAGCTGAGAGTCAATGAGGCTCATTTGTGAGACGCCTTGGACATTATTAAATCATAAAATTGGTCACTTTTATACACTGCTAAAAAAGCGAAATGATCAAAAATTAAGTATATCTGGATTTGTAGGACCCATTGTACTGCCTATGTGAGCTGAAAATCAATAACAATTAGATTGAGTTGTAAATTCCAATATGATGATGCTCCTGCACATTATAGTAGACAAGTGAAACCTTTCCCCACTGTTGTATTGGTAGAGATGGACACGTACTAGAACACCAGATCTAAGTCTGTTAGATTTTTGGATCTGGTAATTCTTGAAAGACAAGGTTTACTTCGAAACTACTGAGAGATCGGAATATGTAGTAGCTCATATTCACGCCGCTGTAACATTTATAGATGAAAACATGCTACAGTTGATTCAATACTAAATCGTGCAAATTTGAATATTAAAGTGACATCCTGTATTAGGCCAGGAGCACTACAGTTTGACATGGCTGTGTCGTGACGTAGATTATATATTGGTTGGAATTGCTCGGAAATCATCTAAGAAAAGAAAATATGAAGGTCCGCCAGCTGAAAAAGTTGTGCTATTTGCATAAACTGCAAAAAACGCAAAAATCGCTCATTTATTCCGATATTTCCTAATATAACTCTTTAAATATGCAAGATAGAGAAAAAAGTATACTTACGAATTTGTTCTTTATGAAATTCTCTACAAGATAGAATTGGTTTAAAATCGATATATTCAATTTTTTCGTTGAGAAATGGCGATAAATGCAAAAAAAATAGCTAAAAAACGAGGTTATTTTAAAGCATTTGTTTCGCAGATAAGAAATCATCCAATCACGCTATAAATTGGGATTTGAGAACCTTATTATAGTATAAAACAATATACCAAAAGCCGATTAAATTGGCCTGATAGTTTTTACATGAATTAATTGCTAATTAATTTCCGCGAAAAAATTAACGTCATTTTTGCGTTCATGCCTGGCTTACATTTTTGAGTTCTAATAGGCGCGATTTTTTACAACTACTTAGACCTCTAAACTATAATACACAATAGTTATAATGAACAATTTTTAAGTTTTTATCATTTTTTTAGGCGATTTTGAAAAGTTGAAATCGACGCTTCAAATCGAGCGCGGTGCAAAAAGTTGCGGTATCTCGGCTTCTATTGGGCCCATTTTGATGATTTTTTTTTTAAATCGATGTAGCAAAATGAAAGAAACTCATTTTTCAGAATGACAATTTAAGCATCTACAGTAACGACTTATAATTCGGCATTTTTTTATGTTGATAATAATCAATGATTATAATTATGTCCATGCTAGGATTGTGTTGTTCATTGCAAATTGGTATAGTTAAAATAAAATAAAATAATATATTTATGTAAAAAAGTAGAATACAATAATGTTGTAACAAGAAAGCGAAATATCATTATTTATTGTATGTAGATCTTATAATGAAATAAAATATACCATTAATATACATAACAATTAATTGTACTACCTGTAATTTTGATTACTAATTATTTTAACTATACGAATTTGCAATGAACAACACAATCCTAGCATGAACATAATTATAATCAATAGTTACTGTAGATGCCTCAATTGTTATAATTCGTAGACGCCATTCTGAAAAATGAGTTTCTTTAATTTTGCTACATAGATTTAAAAAAATTATCAAAATCGGCTTAATAGAAGCCGAGATACAGCAACTTTTTGCGCCGCGCTGGACTTGAAGCGTCGATTTCAAGTTTCGCGCTCTATCCCCTCTCCCCTCAGATTTGACGCGCCGAACGCTACCGCTACTACTTTTTTTGATTTTTCCTACTCATGCACAAGGGCGATGTTATATATCTCAAAGCACATACAAAAACGGAAAAATCTATCTGCTGGCATTTTTTTTATCATTACATTAATAGTTATACCGCAAACACTCTCGATCTTTGACGTTTATTATCTCAGCACATATTCGGCCAAATTAAACGCATTTTTTTAAAAGGGAGCGTCTTTCCGAGAACTTTTTTTAGGTACTTTGAGTATTTTTCTTCGGTATCCAAATTCGCTTCAATAATTAATTATTTATAAGACGAGATTTCTGAACTTTTCAAAATCGCGTAAAAAAATGATAAAAACTTAAAAATTGTTCATTATAACTATTGTGTATTATAGTTTAGAGGTCTAAGTAGTTGTAAAAAAATCGGCGCCTATTACAACTCAAAAATGTAAGCCTGGCATGAACGCAAAAATGACGTTAATTTTTCGCGGAAATTAATTCATATAAAAACTATCAGGCCGATTTAATCGGCCTTTGGCATATTGTTTTATACTATAGTAAGGTTCTTAAATCCCAATTTATAACGTGATTGGATAGTTTCTTATCTGCGAAACAACTGCTTTAAAATAACCTCGTTTTTTAGCTACTTTTTCTGCATTTATCGCCATTTCTCAACGAAAAAATTGAATATATCGATTTTAAACCAATTGGTAGACTTAAAAAAAAAGAAGTGGATAGATAAATACTTAATATGGTTAAAAAACTGAAAACAAACTATTAGAGACACATATAAATAGAAAGTCGAGGCTAGAAAAGGTCCAGACAGGAGATAATATTCATGGCTGAAGAATGTGAGATATTGGACTGGCCTAAGTTCACAGGAGGCTAGAAAAGGTCCAGACAGGAGATAATATTCATGGCTAAAGAATGTGAGATATTGGACTGGCCTAAGTTCACAGGGTAACATGCTAATAGGCCTGTTACGTTTTCCGTTTTAGTATTTTATTTAATATTGTCGGATTAATGGCTCATTAGCCACTACCGAATTAAAAAACTGGGCCCCTTCCAAAACTTTGTGTATTTAGTCCTCTTTCCTTTCCGTTTTCGACCTTAATAGACAAAATTTTGTTAATTGTTAAATCCATCTTTTTGTGTTGAATTTGATTTCTCGTTGCTGTGCCTAGGATCACTCTGGACTCTAGTAGAATTCCGACTCTTCGGTAGGACTCGAGTCTACAACAACTCTCGCCAGAGAAAATCACCTGAGAAAACAACCACCCCAACTATATCATCATTCGCAACACAAAAATCTCCAGCCGAGGAATTATGATACAAATTGGCGCCCGGTTAAAAGTATTTCTTGCTGATACTGAGGTGGTGTGGGAAATCTATATTAGTTGAGAGTTTTTCTATCAAACTTAATTTTTTGGTTCCCCATAATACTTACATTTATTATATAGATGTAGAATTACTGGTAGAAGTTTTAACATAAATGTTGCTTGGAAAATATGTTGAATTTTGATTTTATGTCTTTTAGTTGGTAAAACCAATTATTTTTGTTAGAAAAAAAAATTGCAGATTCTGGATCAATTTTGATAAGGTTTGGTAAATGTTTTGAAAAATTTCTCTTGTTAACCGACTTTGAAATATATTTGCAAATCTGCCGACTGAAAATTGCACAGGAGAAGGAGTGATTTGTGGAAGTAGTGGTTGAACTTTTACAAGAACGTGGTACGAATGACAGATATTAAAATAAATAAACTTAATGAAATAACTTACTTGTGACGTTAATTTTTTCGCGGTAATTAATTAACAATTAATTCATATAAAAACTATCAGGCTAATTTAATCGGCCTTTGGCATATTGTTTTATACTATACTAAAGTTCTTAAATCCCAATTTATAACGTGATTGGATGGTTTCTTATGTACGAAACAAATGCTTTAAAACAACCTCGTTTTTTAGCTACTTTTATTGCATTTATCGCCATTTCTCAACAAAAAATTGAATATATCGAATTCTATCTTGTAGAGAATTTCATAAAGAACAAATTCGTAAGTATACTTTTTTTCTCTATCTTGCATATTTAAATAGTTATATTAAGAAATATCGGAAAAAAATGAGCGATTTTTGCGTTTTTTTGCAGTTTATGATTTTTCCTGCAAATAGCACAACTTTTTCAGCTGGCGCACCTTCATATTTTCTTTTCTCAAATGATTTCCGAGCAATTCCAACCTATATCTATTCTACGTCACGACACAGCCATATTTCAAAGGTTTGGGGTCTAATTCTCCTGGACTATATGTGCAATATATCTCAATTAACAACTGACTACATTTGCTGACGATATAGCATTCGGGAATAGATTTGATTAAACAATAACAACCATAAAAATACGATAAGTGCGTCTATGGTTTGACTGGAGCCTACAACCAAATAAATGACCACTACTTCTACGTAAATAAATGAGTAACATTTTTCTCGCGTTGATCGATTTCCGGTGATTCCTCATAACGTTATATATTTTTATGGTAATTTTTTAAACCTATATCTTCGAAAATTAAACTAGTTTATTTTATATTGTTTTAGATTTAAATTTAACTTTGAACTATTGTCATTTCGTTCAGCTTCCGCCTCGCCAAAATTCGCATGGTAAGGCTTATAATGAAATGTCACATTGTTCAATTTCTTTGAAAGGTCACATACTGTTAATTACTTTATTGATTGGAATGTGTCTCGTGCAGGCGGTATACTACACCTCAAAAGAAAAAAATATCAATAAATCTTCCCGACAGACATTCATCGTTGGCAGGAACTTTTTGCTGTCGATAAATAACTTATACAGAGGTGCGATAACCATAACATTGAGTAACAGTTATTTTAGAATCACGGACATTATGTGTTCAAGTGTGGAGTCAATTGACCACGCTTTATACGAACAATTTTTAGTGACTGATAATAATCAACTACTAGGCTTATCAGCGATAACAATCAGTGTAAAATATAATGGTACATTTAACAGAGCGTCAAAAAATTGAAATGTTAATACTAAAAGGATGAGGTGACAGGTAATTACAAAAAATTCTGATTTAATAATTATAATAAAATCTTACAAAGAAACTATACAAAGTAAACGTTTGTGAATAAATAAATTCGTAGGTATCTATTGGTTATTAAGCAAAAATTATATTCAGATATTTAGATTGTTTATCCTAAATGGACTCGCCTTTCTTAAAGCCGAGTCAGGAGTTTTACAAATAACGTATCGTGTTTAGTTTTCTTTAAATTTGACTAATATTCTATATAGTTAGTCGTTGCGAAGTAGTCCTAGAAAGACAGATTACGGCTCGAAGTAAAAAAAACTATTTAGACTTTTTATCTGTGTTTCACTGAGATCCATTATACCTTTCATTAGGTTATGGGCCCAGTCACCGATTGTGATTGTGCGTGAGTTTCAGTTGTTCAGTTGACATAAAAAAAAAATAACAATGGCGAGTGGCGCGTCAACTGTGAGGAAACGGAATTTAAAATTCTTTAATGGAGAAAACTATTTAATGTGGAAATTTAGACTTTCGGAAATAATCGAACAAGAAGGTGCGAGTAGAGTGCTGAACGAGGATCCACCAGAACGACTTACTGATGAGTGGATAAAATGGGAGCGGTTTGCCAGAGGTACCTTGATTGAATATTTGGACGATATCACACTGTCGCAATTACCTCCAGGACGGGCGACAGCTCGACAAATCTTAGAAAAGTTCGATGGACTATATGCTTGCAAAAAGGTATCCACACAACTATGTGTCCAAGATCGATTGTTTAACTGCAAACTAAAGCCTGATACATCAATGAAGAAACACATGTTGGAAATTGAAGAAATGGTGCGTGATTTAACTACATGTGGCTTGGAAGTGAACGAGACAACAAAAGTATGGTATATGTTCAACTCACTACCTTTAAGTTATGCACAAATTAAAGCTGCAATAAAAACAATGACAGATGATAGACTTACATTGGCCTTTGTAAAAGGAATGCTTCTTGAGCACGAGGAATATCTAGTGAGAGAGACTAATGATACAACAACTAAAGCTCTTCATTTTCGTAGTACAAACGACAAAGGGTGGAAGAAAGGAATACATTTTCCTGAAAATAAAACATTTAAAAACAAACAGGTGCAAAAATGTTTCCATTGTGGTAGGAAAAACCACTTTAAACGTGATTGCTTCTTCTACAAACAGAGTTTGAAGACGTATCAAAAACGTCACTATCAAAAGAAGAAAAACAATCATCAGGAGACTAGTGCTAATGTTTCTGCAGCAGTAGAGGAACCGTTTGCCTTTATGTGTACTAATGATTCAAATTACAAAGAAAAAGAATCAGGACGTTTTATATAAGACTCTGGTGCGACCGAGCATATTATCAACGATTTGGGGCTCTTCACAGAACACAGACAGCTAGCGAAGCCAATTTGCATAACTGTGGCGAAGAAAGGTGCAACCATCGAGGCGACACATATTGGGCAAGTGGAAATCAACACAACCCTTGGCTACAATGGAACATTGAAGGATGTCCTCTACAGCAGCAGTTTACCTGCCAACCTCATCTCAGTGAGGCGTATCCAGGAGGCTGGGATGTCAGTCGTGTTCACGGAAACTGGCAACGTGGAAATTAAAAGGGGAAGCACGACAATGATAAAAGGTAAGCGCATAAATAATTTGTATATTATTGAGCTTATAATACAAAATGCGCGAAATACAGCACGGGCCGCAGGCCACGTGGCTGCTGTTAAAAGTATTGACAAAAATATATTGTGGCATGAACGAATGGGCCACATGAGTAAAAAAAATTTTCAAAATTTAAAGAAAATGAACTTGAAAGTGATAATATTTATTTAAAAAATATAAATCCCATAAATTCAGTTTGTGAAGCGTGCATAAGCGGAAAACAAACACGCCTTCCTTTCGCCAAAATAAAAGATAAACGTCATATTAAAAGACCGCTATTTATTGTTCATTCAGACGTATGTGGTCCAATAACACCATCTACGATAGATGATAAAAATTATTTTGTAAACTTTATAGATGAATATACTCATTATACCGTAACCTATTTAATGTCAAAGAAATCTGAAGTCTTTACTTATTTTAAAGATTACGCTGCAACAGGCGAAACCCATTTTAATACAAAAATAGTCAATATATATTGCGATAACGGTCGAGAATATTCATCTGGCGAAATGAAGGAGTATTGTAAACAAAAAGGAATAACATATCATCTTACGGTGCCATATACTCCGCAACAAAACGGTGTGGCGGAACGGATGAATCGAACTTTAACCGAAAAAGCAAGTGCAATGGTATATAGCTAGGGTTTAGACAAACGATTTTGGGGCGAAGCAGTTTTAACTGCTAGGTCACCTACTAAAGCCATAAAATTTAATAAAACTCCCTAGGAGATGTGGCATGGAAAACAAAAAAAAATTGATAGTAAATCATCTAAGGGAATTTTTGTGGGTTACGTGCCAAATGGATATAAGATTTTTGATTCAGAATCGAAAAAATTCATAGTTGCACGAGATGTAATTTTTGATGAAATTACATACAAAACATCAAGACAAGAAATCGATGATCAAATAAAAATTGGTGGCAAAAATGTATCAATAGGCACAGATAATTTATCAGCAGGAGGTAATGCTGATAGTGATGCTGGTGATAAAATCTCTCCTGGTAAAACGGATAATAAAATATGCGATCAAACCCTTATAAAAAAGGTTGTCCCTGAAAATTGCATTAAAGGTCAAACATCTAAAATAAAGGATGTCCCTGAACATATAAGTACGAACTCAGATAGTTCTGATATAACTCCGTGTAAATTAAGAAAGTTAAATAATAATGCGCAGGATATAAGAAGGAGTGAGAGATAAAAGCCAAACCAATAATATCTTACGATTGCGAAGAAGAAGATGATTTTGAATTTAAAAATTACTTAATAGCTGGTCAAATATTGGAAAATGAAATTCCAAAGTGTTTTCAAGATGTAGCTAAAAGTAAATTTAGAGTTGAATGAGAAAAAGCCATAAAAGATGAAATAAAATCATTAGATCAAAATAAAACGTGGACGCTAGTACAAAAGCCAAATAACGTAAATATCGTCGACTGCAAATGGGTGTTTACAATAAAAGGCGATAGTAATGGAAATCGGGTCAAATATATAATCTCGCTTGGTAGCGCGCGGTTTTAGCCAAAGAAAAATGTTAGATTACGATAAAACGTTCGCGCCGGTAGCGCGAATCAGCACTTTAAGATGCTTGCTTGTGTTCGCAAATCAAAATGAGCTGTTAGTTCATCAAATTGATGTGAAGACAGCATTTTTGAATGGAACATTAAAAGAAAACATTTACATGAGAGTACCTGACGGTGTTGTAGTTAATGCAAATAATGTTATATGTAAATTAAATAAGTCTTTATACGGCTTAAAACAATCTGCTCGATGTTGGTTTGAATGTTTTAATAACGTATTAATTGAAAAAGGATTTGTAAATTCAGCAGCAGATAATTGTTTATATTTTTTGAACAGAGGAAATGTCAATAAAAATATCTACGTAATTTTATATGTGGATGATTTAGTGATTGCAACTAAAGATAACAATACAATGAATAATTTTAAATAGTTTTTAATGAAACAATTTGATATGGTTGATTTACAAGAAATTAATTATTTTTTGGGTATAAGAATAAGCAGATCAAACTCAGAAATTTCACTTGATCAAACAACGTATTTAAAGTCTGTATTACAAAAATATAATATGAGTAATTGCAACCCCGTCAGTACACCATTACCAGTAAAATTAAACTATACCGCATTAAATTCAGAAGATAGTTATGATGCACCTTGTAGAAATGTAATTGGCTGTTTAATGTACGCAATGCTGTGCACACGTCCCGATCTGTGTACAGCGGTAAATTTACTAAGTAGGTACCAAACTAAAAATAATAAAGAATTATGGTTATGCTTAAAGCGGGTATTAAGATATGTAAAAGGAACGATTAATATTAAATTGGTATATAGAAGAATTGACAATTATGCACAAATATTAAAAGGGTATGTTGATGCTGATTGGGCAAATAATGAAGTTGATCGCCGAAGTACAACGGGCTGTTTATTTAAACTGTATGACAATTGTATAGTAACTTGGATTACACGGCGACAGAATTCGGTTGCAGCGTCGTCAACCGAAGCGGAATATATGGCCGTTTTTGAGGCTGTAAAAGAAGCCCTATGGCTAAGATCTTTATTTGTCTGTATTAATGTCAATATGTTTAAACCAATAATTTTATATGAAGACAACCAAAGTTGTATAGCAATATCAAATAATCCCGTAAGTCACAAACGTTCTAAACATATCGACATTAAATACCATTTTACGAGGGAACAAGTAGAGAACAAGATGATCTGTTTGAAATATTTGTCCACAGGTAATCAAGAAGCTGATTTGTTGACAAAGTCGTTGCCACCACAGCAGTTCAAGGAACTGAGAAAGAAAATGGGATTAGAAGAAAAATAACGTTCACATTATAAACTTCTTTTTATTATTGATTTAGAAATTTAAGTGTTAATGATCTGGTTAGGTTTTGTGGGGTTTCCCTAACCCAAGCAACAGATGTTGGATCATTGTGAACTCCCCAGAAAGCCGTAAAGTAATAAGTTTTTCCTCATATATTTTTTGAGGAGGTGTATTGGTTATTAAGCAAAAATTATATTCAGATATTTAGATTGTTTATCCTAAATGGACTCGCCTTTCTAAAAGCCGAGTCAGGAGTTTTACAAATAACGTATCGTGTTGTTTAGTTTTCTTTATATTTGACTGTAATTAAAATTCTACATAGTTAGTCGTTGCGAAGTAGTCCTAGAAAGACTTACAAATTACGGCTCGAAGTAAATGAAACTATTTAGACTTTTTATCTGTGTTTCACTGAGATCCATTATACCTTTCATTAGTATCCATTGAAACAAGTATACTAAATTTAATAATATTGCACGTAAGTGGAGAAGTTTAAATAAAATTAGAACCAGAGTAAAAATTTCGGTTATAGATGGATAAAATTAGATTTTAGTAAATGTGATTTCTATATTTTTTAAGTAAAGTTATGTATGTCAGTTAAGGAAATTATTATTTTCCTTAATGTAATTATTTGTGGATTCAAACCCATTGGTCCTTCGATGAAAAGTTTATTGAACACAGTTTTTCAAGAAATTACATTAGAATTTATTTCACGATCTATGGATATTATTTCTGACGTATACATACATCAATTTGCTTCTATGACCGTTAACAAACAGGTCAATTGGTTATTCGAGCCGGATTTCCTAATTATTGATTTGGAGGATTTATGTCACAGTTTCTACTATAATTAGGGACGTGTGAAGTATCATTACTATTTTGTAATGGTTGTTACGTTTTTTTAGAGCCATCGTAATTACAGTTAGAGTGTTGTGTAATATAATTATCTTCGGGTATGACCCTGTATTTGTTCGTTGTATTTTGGTTGGTATATTTGACGCTGCCTATTACCTGATACCTGGTTTTCGCCATAATGGAGTATGCTTAGATATAATAAATATTATTTTTATTTATGTTTGTTATTAAAGTAACCCTCTATTTGTCCTTTTGTAATAATAAGAATAAAAACGTTATTCGAAAATATTATGAGTATTGTCGTCTAGCGTCGTCTAGTGGACGAGTATCAAAGTATGTATCTAGTATTATCGTTAGGTTTTCTGTAATAATACATTTGGAATAGATTGAATAAAACTGTATAGTTAGTTCGGTATTGGTACGTCGGTATTCTCTTGATCAGCTGATGGTTTAAAAAGACATGAGACATGATGGCCATAACGGACTGTGGTGTATAATTGTGTTACTGGAAATTCTGACTTTTATTTAGTCATCCTTTAAAGGTGGGTACAGACATAGAACAAAACTTCGTATCGTAACTCCGTCGCGCAACAATTGTTTGTTACGCATCGAAAATACGGCGTGTCAACAAATATAGCGTATCAATACATCGTCGCGTATCATATAAACGGGACATTTTGCCGTTCCGTCTTTACTAAAACAGAACCATTAAATTAGTCTTTTTCTTGTGTGCAATGGAGGTTGTTGCAGCAGCTTATATATATATATATATATATATATATATATATATATATATATATGTATATATATATGCATTACTTAGTTAAAATTTTTGAAACCCTGTTTTTCAGCTGCTTTTCAGGGATACCTGAGCCGAAAGATGATAGGAGTCGAAACCACATGTTAGGGACAAAGTTATTATATCAACCAAAATATATGGATAATGCCCGACGGACAAGGACCCATACCTGACGAAGATGAACACAATTTTCTTAAAAATCGCCAGACCATCGGCACGGTATTTTTCTTGAGTTTGTAATATACTATATTTTTAGGAAATTGTACTTAGGGAACGATAAACAGAATAAAGAACTTTTTAAACAAACAAACTTAGTTAAAAAAAAATAAAAAAAGACGCGCAGAAAGACGCTAGTGGCAGACCCGGTTGTATACTAATAGAAGTGTTTACAGCGGAAATCATTCACTGTTGGATTTAAAATTTCAGGCAACTAGTGGCCTTTACAAAAATTTTACTAGAATGTCTCCAACAGACTTCGATTACTTGATTAATTTAATTGGACCCAAAATAGCACGAAAAGATACTAGATGGAGAACGGCAATTTCTGTTGAAGAAAGGTTGGCAGTAACAATTCGGTTTCTGGCGACTGGTGACTCTTTCCCTAGTCTACAATACCTTTTTAAAATTTCTAAACAATCGATAAGTGCTATAGTTCCTGAAGTGTGCGAAGCCATTATAGAAGGATTAAAAGAAAATATATAAGTAAGAAACTGTTTTATTAAAGAAGTATAATAAACACACATTAAACAAAACAAATGTTTATCTTAAATTCTCTAATTCAATATCGGGCATATCCAATAGTTGGCGTGGTGAAGAATTGACTGGAGTACTGCGACTTGAATGATCCGAAATACTAGAATTAGCATAATTATATGCTGGTGATGGTACCTGTGAATGCTGTTGAGTAAAACTGGAAGCTTGGCTATCCTGATACTGTTCGAATTGAGAATGTTGTGGCACAGAATTTGCAAAGAATGACTCAAGAGTATGAGTACGGTATGATTGCGAATGATAAAAATTGGTTGAACTTTGTTCGAGATGGGTCTTGTCTGCTTTAAACAAAATTAACATAATATCTTGTTGTACATTACTTTGTAATTCAAGAGAATATTTGACCAGTTTTTTAGCCACAAGATTTGACATTCGTTTTGCTCCTGTGGGTTTCTAGCGTTTGCTGATGCTTCTGACAGCATTTTAAAAGCTTTATCTAATTTCTCAGAATCTTCATTCCTCTTATGGCGTTTCCTACTAGGTGTCGCTTCATCGCTTCTCTTTTCGGTACTAAGTGTTGCTTTTCTTTTCGGTACATTTTCTATACTTTCCCGATTCTCTTGTACAGCAGAATTTTTATCGTTATCTGCTAATGTTCCTTCATCACCCGATATTTCCTTTTCATCATTATCTTCTTCTTCGTGTACAATCTAAAATTAAAAATAATTTAAAATAAGTATTTAATAAACAAACTTATTTAGAAAATAAAAGTATGTCCCATTTTTGGCGCACTGTATAATTTGTTTTAACGAAATTTGTTTTTATTTTTACAGATACCTTTAACACCAGAAAGATGGTTAGAAGTGGCAAAACAGTTTGAGGACACCTGGAACTTTCCACATTGTCTGGGTGCTTTAGATGGGAAGCATGTTGTTCTACAAGTTCCAATTAACACCGGAAGCGAGTTCTTTAATTACGAATCAACATTTAGTGTAGTTCTTTTTGCCCTAGTGGATGCTAATTATAACTTTTTGTATGTTAATGCTGGAGGCCAAGGAATAATTTCAGATGGTGGTATCTTTAAAAACTGCTCGCTTTACAAAAAATTAGAGCGTAATGACTTAAATTTACCTGAACCAGAAGCTTTACATGGCAGGCAACAGAAAATTCCCTATTTTTTTTATTGGAGACGAGGCATTTGCCGTAACTGAGTCGTTAATAAAACCGTTTTCGGGAATACATCCTAAAGGATCATTGCAAAGAGTGTTTAACTACAGATTATCTCACGCACGAAGAACTGTAGAAAATGTATTTGGCATCACCTCAGCCGTTTTTAGAGTACCTCGTAAGCCGATGTTACTTGAACCCAGAAAAGCTGAATTAGTTATAATGGCAGTAGCTCATCTACATAATTTTTTAAGAGAAAGTTCCACATCTTGTGCTTTGTATACGCCACATGGAACCTTCGATATAGAAATTGATGGAAAGCTTGTAGAAGGAAAGTATAAAACTATAACTAATGAACCAATGTCTTCTTTATTTCCAATTAGAAATATTCCCAGAAGACCAACCGAAAATGCAACACGAATTAGAGACGAATTGTCATCGTACTTTTAAATCGAAAATCGACTTTTGTGGCAAGATAATTATACATAATTCGTTTTATACTTACGGTGATTTTTGTTTCCCGAACCTTGTTTTTGTCTCAAAGGAATAGCAAACGTTTAAAGGCAAACCAACTACTTTCATAGATATCTGAAAGCAGCCCTGTAATAAATAAAAATAAAATTTGTAATTGAAAATTAAATAAACATTATAGAAAAGAAATTAATTTTCAATTACTCAAACTTACCTTTACCCGTACTGTGGCTCTTTTTAATTTTTGCTTTCTCTCGCCTAAGCCCTGACAGAAGAACATTAATTTTTTTGGCATTTATCTACTGTTGTCCGAAACTCTACAGCATGTTATTCCCAAGCATCATGCTTCTTTATTTTATTATAGTATTTGGGATGTTTTGCATCCCACAAAATTTCTTTATTGCGATAACTATTTATGAAATCCAGGGTAGATTCTTCTGTCCACTCCATGTTTTCAACTGAATAAACAAAACGAAAAATAAATCGCAACTGTGTACCGAAGACCTGTCCAGACATGCAAACAAGTGGTGCAACATCTTAGAAATTTGATAACATCTCTGATATATCTTTCAGTTTGATTAGCACGCGGGTGTCTTATACTTGTAAAGTCAGGTTTCACCTTTGATTTTTGTAAACAGGTTTTTAAATTTTCATTATTGAAATAAGTTGCGTTATCCATCAACCCGTTTTCTGGTATGCCTATTTCTAAGAAGTAGCTTGTCAGGCATTTCTTTACCGTCGTCTTATCTGTCCGATGACATGGATATAATGTTACATATTTTGAGAAAGCATCCACGACTACAAATATGTTTTGATTACCCTCTTTACTAGGTATTATGTTTGAAATGAAAACTACCGTTATAACTTCAAGAGGACGTTTCGTTACCAATGATTTCGGAATATTTTCGTTATGATGATTATTTTCCTTTCCAAGTTGGCTAAGTTCACATCTAGTAACTATACTTTTCGTTATGGGTAGATCTTTCTTTGCGATGTGGTTTTCCCTAAAGATATTATGCAATTTTCGGATTCCTACATTGTATCGCTTTGATTATTTTTCTCGTCAAATTTTCTATTATTACATATAATTCTTTTCGCTTAATAATTTTGAATATTATGTTGTCCTTTGTTTGGCAGTTATGTTTTCTTTTTTTCATTGGCGTGGGATTTCTCTTGTGCAGTAAGTGGGATTGCGGTTTCGTAGAATATGTAATCGGGAGGCGTATTTCCACAGTATAATATCGTGCAGAGCAGGCTGTTTTCTGTACCGTAGTAGGCTATGTATTGTCTTTTAGCGCACGCAGCATTACAATCTGTACTGCGATGCAGACATCGCTCTGCTCTGAAAGCTAGTATATTATGTAATCGCCAACAACGTATTTGTATATTACAAACTCTACCCAATTACAGACTACAGAGCTGATCACGCAATTAATACGTCCCACGCCCAATACCCAATTTCAAAAGATTTCCTGTCTTCGCAAGTGCAGCATGCAACAAGCGTTTAGTTTACTTTGCTGTGGAGTTTGTTGTTGACATTGTGTTAGCAATGGACTGTGAGAACAAAATGTTTCACATCTTAAAAAACTTTTGCCATGAAGATGATCAGCTTCTTGGCTGGAATTTTATAGATTCAAATAATTATAACGTGGTTTTAAGATCGAAAAACAGAAGTGATAAAACAGCTAGTGAGTTTTTTGATGAATTCATGAAATCATTCAGTGAAGCTACATTCACGAATTGGATTGTTCGATATACTTATCCCAACGCTCAAAAATTTGAGTTTAAAAAAGTGTAAAAGTGCCAACATAACGACTTTAATAAAGTAAAACAAAATAAACACAGCGATAGCCGTATACGAAATAAGAATTGTAATGCCACTATAATTATTTTATTTAAGAAGAATAATCGAAATACTTTAAAAAACGACCCTCTTCTAAAGAAAGGGTTAAATGTTGTTACAACGGTAAGTTTAAGATTTATGTAAACATTGCAAAAACACTTAAATTTTTTGGTGACACAATATAGATAGATACCTATCTATCCATTATTTATTTTTTCTACTACCGTGCGTAAAACACATACTTTACACACGCTGCGGTTTTTACTTTTTTTTTAACTTTTTTTTCACTAGTGCGTAAAGTAAAATATTTCAAAAACGGGACAAATTAACAAAATAGGTAATATTTTATTTTAAATTGTCATTTATATTATCTATCTAAGAGAAGTTAAATTATTATTGCTAATATTTAGTGTCTAACAAATTATTAACAGTTTTTTTTATATTTCTATCAGTTTTCCTTAAATGTCATCGATTTAATTTAAAGTAAACAGATAGGCGGTTTGACATTTCTGCATAATAGGAATTTATTCCTGAGATAACTTGATAAACAAAAAATTAATTTAAAGAGTGAGGTGGAGATATATACATTTTAATAAGTTTGAGAAAGATAGAAATAGCAGTTTATACCTAATATAAAATGTTACATAAGTAGTATATTAATTTCTACAGTTTATTCAATATATTATAAAACCTAACTTTTGTAATTCTAGGCTTAGTGGACATTAGTTGACAAAATGTACGGTAGTAGAAAAAATATTCGCCTTCGGCTCATGCGACAATATTCACATTCGTCAAAAAAATGCCACTTTACAGACTTATTGCATAAATAACTATTTTTGCAGATCAAGTTTATTCACAATCATCAGGTGAAAGTAGCTGAAGCGTATCGGTTTTTAAGAAACAGTAGTACAACAAAAGAAATTTTCTTAAAATATTTTGATAGCGGTATGACTCCTTCTTCAGCCAAATCTTACCATGAGATGTTTCTTGAAAATTCCACCGAAGATAAAAGCATATTTGAAATTCTTTCAAATGCCCAGATAAATCCAACTGACCGTCAAATTTATCATCTTTATGAAGGATGGCGGTAAGTAGATGAAATGCCTTTTCCTAAGACTATATGCTTAATTACTTAATTATTTTTCAGTGCGAAAAATTTTGGTGGTCGAGATGCTGTAAGCATGATAATAGCTTTAAAAGAAAAAATTCTGCTTTATGAAGAAATGGGAATGCGAGTGATTATCAAAGAAACCCCCTTCACCATAATAATTTTGACCCCTATAATGATTAGGGCACATAAGCGAGACTTTTCAAATAGGATGGTTTTTGTTGATTCCAGTGGCTCATGTGACCAAACTGGCACCAGCGTTACATTTATTCTTGCAGCCGCCAAAACTGGAGCCATACCATTAGCTTGCCTTTTTCACTCAGACCAAAGTGAGGCAAATTATACTTTGGTTTTTAACCTACTGCGGGAATCTTTAGGTGCTGAGGGTTTCAATGGACTTGGCTATCCAAAAATCATAATGACGGACGATTCTACAGCGGAGAGAAATGCATTACGGACGGTATTTCCCGAATCTATTGTCCTTTTGTGCTCGTTTCATTTTTGTCAAGCGTTTTGGAGATGGTTGTGGCTGGCTGATCATATGATTGCTAAAGAACATCGCCCATTAATAATGAGAAAATTTCAAAAACTATTATATGCTATTACCAGAGAAGAATTGGAATCTGAGTATAATACCTTTATGTGTGACGAAATTATTTTGTTATATGAAAATTTAATAATCCACTTGAAGAAGCTATGGAATCGAAAAGAAGAATGGGCCCTGTGTTTCAGAAGTGCCTTGTCAACAATGGGACAAAACACAAATAACTATGCTGAGGCATCTATAAGAATTTTTAAAGACCTTATTCTAGAACGTTGTAAGGCATTTAACAGTTGTGTTTTGGTCGAATGTGTCTGTAACGTATTTGAAAATTATCACAAACGGCATTTATTGTCGTTTGCCAATTACAGAAAAAACAAAAACGAACTTATTGACAATAAATTGCGTTTAAAAGCAAAATATTTAAACGTTAAACAATATCAAGAAACTATTTACGGAGTTTGTTCGGAAAAATACAATCATTTAATTTACAACGTTGATACTGAGACGGCCACCTGTGATTGCCCAAATGGTCAAGGAGGAAGATTTTGTAAACATCTTTGTGCTGTGGAACTTTACTCTTCTTTCTCTTTATCGTCCGCTCCATCACTGTCAGTTGAAGACCGAAAGGAGTTGGCACGAATTGCTTTAGGTGAGGAAATACCAACGGATTTTTTTGAAGATATGATGGTGGTGCCTACCGATGAGTACCAAAAACAAGACATACCTTGTGTGATAGAGGCAAGCTATGCACAGAAATGGGAATCGCAAACAAATCTGAAAAATGTAGCTACTGACATTCAAGATCTCTGTACCGATGAACTTTCGCAGAATATTACAAGAATTTTAAAAGTAATTGAAGAAAATAAGTCAGTAGAAATGAGCAATGCCGTTAAAAAATTTAATCATAAAATAAGTAAACTAACGACCCCTTCGGATATAATAAGCTTTTTTCATAACATTAAAAGCGTTCAAAGACAGAGGAACATAAGAGTTCAACCAACCTCTATAAGCCGGAGGAAAGTTCGACCTGGGATGACTTCGGGTGCTAAATCGATACAAGCTGGAAGACCAGCAAATTCCTCCATTACAAAAAGGAGGCCTAATGTGAGATCGCTGTCGAAAAATATTACAAAGAATAGGCCCAATGCTAAGTCTCATTAAGTAGGTACCTACTCGTCCACAGCAGTAAATATTTCCTTTTTTAATTTGATGTTTATTATTAAGTTTTGTAATATGACTTATTTTATTATAATATTTATTTCAATGTTTTTGATAATAAAAATGCGTTATGTTGTTTTATGTTTCGCAATAATATTATTATTCTTATTCTTTTGTCTCAATGTTTATTATAATAAAAATGCGTTATGATTATGTTTCGTAATAATATTATTTTGTAACCTTTATTTCAATCTTTATTATAATAAAAATGCATTATGTTTATTTTCTTTTGTAATAATATTAAAAAATAAAAATAATAGTTTTTTATCAAAAACATCCGACAAAGTTTAGTTCAATCTACCCTCCATTTGAAAAAAAAATATTACGATATATTCATTATATTGTTCCATTTAGATTGAACACCAATTTTCTGAAATTCTCAGAATTCACCTTTTCTAGAAATTTGTGGTCAATCTGAATGGCACAATAATACACCTATATATTGGAATATATTTTTTTACCAATAGAGGTTTGATTAAAATAAATTTTAATGGACGTTTTTGATAAAAAAAAAACTAAGTCTGCCTAAATCAATAGATTTTTTTATTCGAAACTTATATACGTACCATTGAAGTTCATTTGCAATACCTTTCTGTAAAAAATATATAAATAATAATTGTGTCCTCAGGAATTGAAACAAAATATTCGAGATTAAAAGATTTCGATGAAAACATCCCTCAACTGCACAGAACTAACTCAACTGTTATAAAATAAGTGCTGCTAGTTTCAAGTAATTAGGTATCTACCTATAACGAATAATTTCACATTTCTGGAATCGAGTAGAGTTTGTAGTATACAAAGGCGCCATTTGCGATTTCATAATATACTACGTTTCAGAGCAGAGCGATGTCTGCATCGCAGTACAGATTGTATGCAGCATGCGCTTAAAAAGGCGGACCAAATCCTACTACGGTACAGACAGCGGCCTGCTCTGTGTAGTAGTATACTATGGAAATACGCAGTCGGGAGCAGTTTGTCCCTTTGTTTGGTGCCCCAGTCTCGTTCATCCTCCGGATATCCATAAAATACAACGAGGACGTCCTTAATAAAGTGACTCCGAATATATGCAATATACTGTCCGCAAATTGAGACTATGCTAACGTTTTTGTTCCAAACCAATGTGTGGAACAACCATCCTCCATCAACGACTTCGGTCCGGTTGTTGCGTATGACCAATTGCGACGCCAGAGGCGTGAAGGCTGTGTGTATAGTGTGGACTTGGTACCCTTGCGCATACCTTCTTCTGTAAATAACGACATGGGATATATGGAGTCAATTCATAGGATAGAAAGGTTACCAAATCCTCGTTAGATGATTTAATTATGCACATGCGTTGGAAAAGTAATAAGGGATGAATTACAACTTGCATGGAGACAGCCGCTATGGGCAACACTCGATTGCTCGCGGGCGGAACAAAATTTCACGCTATGAAATTTGCGGCGTATAAAAGAGGCCTTATTGTGTGACGTTTTATAGATGCACATAAAAAATATAAATGTTTCAGATCAAATATGTTGTTTTCCCTATATAATCGATCTGAAGAATATGTATAAAGTTTAGAGACCATTATCTTCAGAAATCTTTTTTGGATGATTGCAACCGGACGAATGCATTTTTGGGGTATTTAAATCTATAAAGGATGAATTTAATATGATAAACCCACTTTAAATTTGTATTTATAATACCCGCGACAACATATCCACAAACGAGAGAAAAAAACAATTCCAGAATATGCTTTCCATGTAAGTAACGAACGACATTTTTTATGCCGAGATTAATTCGAGAATCTAGTCGATAGACAAATGCCATTAACGTTTAATAATGATGAATTTTATAGTTAATGCGATACATCAATTGACTAACCAATCTTAATGAGTAGATTTTTAAATTTAAATTGATTTATCTCCACCTTTGAGTCACTTTTATAACGGTACGAATTTTAATACCCTGCCCACACTCGTGAACTGATTTAAGCGATTCAATTGTTGCGATCCGCGAAAAAATCTCGAATTGATCGTGAACTTTCACCTTTTCTCTCTAGAAATGTGAGATTATGAACGATACCACTGAGTATTATATTAATACTCAATCAGGATACTAAGAATTGCTTATTTGGCGATTTTCTTTTGGAATATTTTATAATATTTTTGTTGACGTGATGGTTTTTTCAATGAAATAAAATGAATGTAAATAACATCTTTACTAATTATGGAAACAAATTTTTATTGACTGATAGCCGGAGTCTGTCAGATATACGGGAGTGAGTAGACGACGTGATATAAAATTTTTTTAAGATATCCCCAAAAAAATCAATCCATTGTATTTAATTCAGGGAAACGTGGCCATGCAAATGGACCTCCCTGACCAATCCACCTATTAGGAAAAATGTTATTAAGACGATTTCTTACATCATTTAGGAAGCAGGGAGGGGTTTAAAAGCTGGGTATATGACCGTATAAGTCGTATGAAATAAAATGAATTAAAATTTCATAAAATACGCGAGGTGTCTCTATATGAAAAGTAAATTTCGGTTTTCTACTGCCCCTCCTTTTTTGTCAAAATTTCAAAAAAAAAATTCGATATATTAGCCTGACCGTTCTTCGAAGAGAAAAACAAGGGTCGCAAATCTACCTTTAATGCAATCGAGATGCCTTTATTATGGCCTAATGGTAAACCTTTATCTACCGAAAAAATCAAAGATCTAAAGGAAATATTAAAGTTGGTTCCCCAGGATGCTAAAACTTTTTACAATTTTCTAAAATCAAATAATCCAGGTGAAGATTTTGAAGAGGACGTTGAAGGTCGTGGGGCAAATATAGAGATTGATGACAGCTTTTTAGATGATAAGGAACGGTTTAATACTTGTTATATTTGTTCAGTTTGTTAGGTTCATTTTTAATTAAGATAAATAATAATAATAATTTAAAAATAAACGGTTTTAAAGATTAAAACTAACTTTTCCGCATCTGTGGCCCTGAACAATATTCTATCATAAAATTGTTACTTGTATACACTTCGGGGGATGTATCGTGCTAACAAACCGAAATTTCTCCAAAAATAACCAAAAATTTAGTATATCTAGTTTTATAGGACCCGCTGTACTCGCTCTAGTCAACTGAAAATCAATAGGGTACATCTGTGAGACACCTTGAACAATACTTATTCATAAAGTTGATCAATCGTATACTCTCTGGAGGCTGTATCGTGCTAACAAACTGAAAATTATCCAAAAATGACGAAAGTTTGGTACTTCAAGTACCACAGCACCCGTTGTACTGGCTTTAATGAGATTAATATCAATAGGGTTCATCTTTAAGACGCTCTGAATAATATCCAATCATAAAATTGGCCACTTGTATATACTCCGGAGGCTGTATTGTGCTAACAAACTGAAACTTCTCCAAAAATGACAAAAATATCGTACTTAAAGTACTGTAGCACCGGTTGTATTGGCTCTGGTGAGCTGAAACTCAATAGGGTTCATCAGTGAGATGCCCTGAATAATATTCAATCATGAAATTGGTGACTTGTTGAACTCCGGAGGCTGTATGTATCGTGCTAACAAACTGAAATTTCTCGAAAAATTACAAAATGTCGTACTTCAAGTACCATAGCACCCGTTATACTGGCTCTGGTGAGCTGAAAATCCATAGGGTTCATCTGTGAAATGTCCTTAACAATATTCCATCATAAAATTGGTGACTTATTGCACTCCGGAGGCTGTATCGTGCTAACAAGACTTGCAAGGAAAAGTGGCAGACGACAACGACGACGACATACACACAGGATTTTTTTTTCTAAAAACCGTTTTTTCGTGTTGTTGTTGATGGATAACGTAAAAATAACTCAAAAAAAATTTTCAAATTTTCAACTTTTTTGTGGGTAAACCAATACTTTTCTCGCATATTAGATAGGTTGGCGGAAAAGTAATAGATTGACATCTTATATAAACAAATACAATCTAATTTCACCTAATCAGAATGGTTTCAAACAGAATAACTCCACACAGGATGCCTTGATAAATTTAACATCTAAAATATTTGATGTATTGAATAGTGATAGGGTATGCCTAGCCAAAGCATTCGACACTATGAGCCACAGCAATCTGCTACAGACTTTAGAAAATATTGGTATACGAGACAACTGTCTGAAATTATTTGCTAGTTATATTTCAGATAGACAACAGCTTGTACGGATTGGTGGAGAAACAAGTGATCAGTGCAATATTACATATGGTGTAACGCAAGGAACAATTCTGGGCCCTATATTGTTCAATTTATAAATACACGAATTGTTTTCAATAGAAGTACAGGACATATGGTTGGTTTTGCTGATGACACAGTTATCATTTACGATGAAGACAACTGGTTCGACCTAAAAAAGAAAGTGGAAAATCACTTAAAAATAAACGGTTTTAAAGATTAAAACTAACTTATCCGCATCTGTGGCCCTGAACAATATTTTATCATAAAATTGTTACTTGTATACACTTCGGGGGATGTATCGTGCTAACAAACCGAAATTTCTCCAAAAATAACCAAAAATTTAGTATATCTAGTTTTATAGGACCCACTGTACTCGCTCTAGTCAACTGAAAATCAATAGGGTACATCTGTGAGACACCTTGAACAATACTTATTCATAAAGTTGATCAATCGTATACTCTATGGAGGCTGTATCGTGCTAACAAACTAAAAATTCTCCAAAAATGACAAAAATTTGGTACTTCAAGTACCACAGCACCCGTTGTACTGACTTTAGTGAGCTCAATATCAATAGGGTTCATCTTTAAGACGCTCTGAATAATATCCAATCATAAAATTAATCACTTGTATATACTCCGGAGGCTGTATCGTGCTAACAAACTGAAACTTCTCCAAAAATGACAAAAATATCGTACTTAAAGTACTGTAGCACCGGTTGTATTGGCTCTGGTGAGCTGAACATCAATAGGGTTCATGAGTGAGATGCCCTGAATAATATTCAATCATAAAATTGGTGACTTGTTGAACTCCGGAGACTGTATCGTGCTAACAAACTGAAATTTCTCGAAAAATGACAAAATGTCGTACTTCAAGTACCATAGCACCCGTTGTACTGGCTCTGGTGAACTGAAAATTAATAGGGTTCATCTGTGAAATGTCCTTAACAATATTCCATCATAAAATTGGTGACTTATTGCACTCCGGAGGCTGTATCGTGCTAACAAGATTTGCAAGGAAAAGTGACCGACGACAACGACGACGACGACATACACACAGGATTTTTTTTCTAAAAACCGTTTTTTCGTGTTGTTGTTGATGGATAACGTAAAAATAACTCAAAAAAAAAATTTCAAATTTCCAACTTTTTTGAGGGTAAACCAATACTTTTCTCGCATATTAGATAGGTTGGCGGAAAAGTCAAAAGTCCATTTTTGCATAATTAATTTTGTAAGTTTTGTCGATATTCAAAAATGACCTAAGCCACTTCTTGTGGCCTTTTTTATTATAAGTGGCAGTTTTTTTCTTGCTTTTTATAATGGGTGTTGTTGATCGTTCTTAGTGCTATATTAAAAAGAAATATTTCTTTTTGTATAACGGTTTTTACTTTCCGCCCAACCTATCTAATATGCGAGAAACAAGAACACGAAAAAACGGTTTTCAGAAAAAAAATCCTGTGTGTATGTCATCGGCCACTTTTCCTTACATGTCTTCTTAGCACTATACAGCCTCCGGAGTGCAATAAGTCACCAATTTTATGATGGAATATTGTTAAGAACATGTGACAGGTGAACCCTATTGATTTTCAGCTCACCAGAGCCAGTACAACGGTTGCTACAGTACTTTAAGTACGATATTTTTGTCATTTTTGGAGAAGTTTCAGTTTGTTAACACGATACAACCTCCGGAGTATATACAAGTGACCAATTTTATGATTATTCAGAGCGTCTCAAAGATGAACCCTATTGATATTCAACTCAGTAAAGTCAGTACAACGGGTACCAAACTATCGTAATTTTTGGAGAATTTTCAGTTTGTTAGCACGATACAGCCTCCAGAGAGTATACGATTGATCAATTTTATGATTGAATATTGTTCAAGGTGTCTCACAGATGTACCCTATTGATTTTCAGTTGACTAGAGCGAGTACAGCGGGTCCTATAAAACTAGATATACTAAATTTTTGGTTATTTTTGGAGAAATTTCGGTTTGTTAGCACGATACATCCCCCGAAGTGTATACAAATAACAATTTTATGATATAATATTATTTAGGGCCACATATGCGGAAAAGTTAGTTTTAATCTTTAAAACCGTTTATTTTATTTCAATTTAAACTTGAACTTAAATTATCTAAAAACTATATTAGTAGAATTTTTAATAACACCGTCCAGTTATCTTATTAAGCCCTGTATATTATCTAATATTATACAACAATTAATACTCTTTTCATTTGGCAATTTTTTTTCAGTTAAATGATTGAAAACACGTTTTTTATTGGAAAAAGAAACCGTTCATAAATTGCAATCCGTTTTAATTTAACTTGTAAGCATAATGTTATATTATAGTAAGACATTCAATATATCATGTGCCAGTCACGTATTCCAATGCGAAATAAGCAGGTTTCTCGTATTTCTCGAAACTTGAAACCAATCTTTTTCAAGTCAATTTGTCAACTTGTTTGCATAACAGAGAGATTATGTATGTTGTTTACACATTTTCGAATGCGTCTTGTCATCAATATCCGTTAAAATATTCTTATCCAACCACAATTCCTTTAGATCCGGAAATAATAAGATATGTTTCTACTGAATATCGCCGGTGAAGTCGACTTTTTTTGCCGGATAATCTTTCAAGTCAAATATTTAGATTTAAAAAGAAGAATAAAAGGAATATCTAACAAAAATAAATTCAGTTAGTCTATGTTTCCTCCTCTAAATTGGCAAACATGGACATTATGGATTGAGGCTCAGCTTTTTCAGTTTCTTTAATTATTATTTACAGCATTGCGCAAGGGGAAAAGTTAGTAGGGAACTTCGACAATCAGGCATTTTCTTTTGGATTTTACTTTATCAAGAAAAGATTCTGAAATTGAATTTTCCATATACAGAAAACCCACACAGACTGATCATCTTATTCCAATACATTCTAACCACCCTATTCAACACAAAATGTCTGATATATCTTGTTATGTATATAGATTACTTAGGGTCCCCCTTTCTCCACAACTGAATATCTTGAAACAGTTGGCATTGAACAATGTTTATTCACCTCAAATTGTTGATAGTATGGTCTTGAAGACAAACAACGAGGTTGAGAAGAAATTTAGCCTACCCCGAGGTTCACAGCATCGATTCGACTTAGTATCGTTCATTGACTTATTGTGGTGAAGTTTCAGATGAAATTTCAAAGATTATCAATAACAATCTTGAAGATGTTAAAATCTCCTTTAAATCTTAATGTTCCTTTTCCACAATTTTCTCTAAGAACAAAGACCCTATTGATAAACTTAACAGAAGTGGTATCTATTGTAATGTTTTTCTAATTTATTTAAAACGTAAGCGGGTGGGATAAATTTCAAACACTCGGTATGGCTACTTACTAATTTATTTAAAACACCAAACTTATCACTAACGCTTAATTTATATATACTCAGTATATTCACTTGAACTAATTTATATGAACATTTAACTAATTTATATTTACTGTTTGCTATTTCGGTGTATTTATTTCACGAGATCACTCTTCCGCTGATCGGTCCTTATTTATATTAAAGCCATTTTTACTAGTAAATTTTGGGCTGCGGCTTGTACACACAAATAATTTTTCTCGCCATTTCTAGATAAGTCTGTTTACATAAGATAGTCGTGAACTCGTAAATAGTTTTTTATAACTGCGTATCCGCCAAAATTTTAACTTCTATACCTGGCTTAGACAGAGTCGGTTTTAGGGACTATACCAGTGTGCTGTTTCGTAACACTATAAATTAACTTGTGATTCTTGTCCATCTACTTATGTGGGTAGGACTACTCGTGCTTTAGGTACTAGAATTAAGGAACATCTTAACAAACCCACTTCGTCGAATTTCGGCTTCCAAATTAAGTTCAATAACCACAACTTTTCTCCATCACGTAACTCTACAATCCTACATAACATTCCCAGGAACAACTTCAGAAAGATGGATTTGCTTGAGGATCTAGAAATACTCAGGGAAATGAATGTTAACTCAGAACACTGTCTCAACACCCAGGTACATCTTAATTGAAAAATTTCAGCCTCTGTTCAAAACCTTGTGGTCCTCTAGGGCTTTCGTCTCACCCTCTCACCGTGGCGATCCGGTCCAAGAATATTTCGCCCAGCACTCGGCTGATTCGTAAAAGGCGAATGAATGAGTCTTTCCCATCTTCTATCCACTCTTTACCTCTATTTCTTCTTTCTTCTTCTTTAAGTTTGCTAAACCTTATTCACCTCTCACATTTGCACTACATCTATCACTGCATTACACACTATGTTCCAGACACCTAGAAACTTTCATACTCCATCCAATAACCAATTCATAGTATCTTCTTAATAATAATTTCTCTTTCCACCCCTAGAACTATGCATGGATACGCCTAGTATGGGTCAAGGTTTATTCTTACGGCTAGTTCTACAATCATCTCTCAAACACATTGTTGGCTAGTCACCAGGCTATGTATGGGTCATAATTTGTCTCACTAGTAAATAACCAAATTTAATTTTGAAATAATAGGAATAAAAACCCCCCCCTCATGGAACTTATCTGAGACATGCCTAGTATGGATCTGGCTATGTATCGGTCATAGTTTGGTTCAGCATACACGCTATCTTATAAATCTGAGCAAATCATACCCTCCTTTTCACTTTTCTTTGATTTTTCTTCTTCTCCTGCGCATGCCTAGTATGGTTCTAGGTATGGCATATCTATTCTTATTGCTAACACATCTGCTATACTTCCACTCTTAGCTACTCTCTTCCTCAGTCTCTTATTTTTCGTGATAGGCCTAATATGGATCTAGGTTTGTCAAAACTATTTTATAACTTCACAACCACATTACTCCCTTTTCATACAATTTTGGCATAGCTGCCACCCTTTCTTCTCTTTATAATCTCACTCGGTTTCCTCTCTTCTGTACATGCCTAGTATGGATCTAGGTTTGTCGTAACTACCTTAACCTTCTTCTCTCTTGACTACAACTTCTGGCATATCCGCCATCATTTCTTCTCTTTATACGCTCACCCCGTTTCTTCCTGTACATGCCTAGTATGGATCTAGGTTTGTAATAACTATCAAAAAACTTTTTAACCACATTGTTCCCTTGTAACCTAGCTATGTATGGGTCATAGTTGGGTTCATCAACAAGTGTTCTTTATCTTGCAGCTCTTATCATATTCTGTCCTACCATTTCACTCTTAACATACTCCTATGAATTCTTCTCTTCTTGTACATGCCTAGTATGGGTCTAGGTTTGTAACAACTAACCTAAATTTAATAATCACATTGTGTTCTTGACGTCGGGCTATGTATGGGACATAGTTTGGGTCATCAGGTCACAATCACTTTACCATTTACATCTAATTCATATGGGAGGCCATCAGCTGTTGGGTTCACCTTGCCAGCGTACTTTTCCACCTTCGTCACTAGATTATGTAAACTCCTCCATGAATGTATTTACAACCAAGTTTTCAATTTATGTTATCTAGCATTTTACACATATAGGTTTACGGCGCTTGTTTCCTGACTGGCTGGGGAATGAATACAACCCCTAACTCATTTTTCTATAGACAATCAAGGGTGGAGTGTTGTTTCCTATTTATCTAAGTTAGATGCATATTTGGAATTTTAATGGAGATTTTAATTTTTTTGATCTTTTTCATTTCATCACATCATTAACTTCATTTTTAAATTCAAAATAAAAGTAATATATGAAGTTTCCTTCAATTTTCAGTTCGCTATATGAATTTTTTCATCCTTTTAAACATACATTTTATTCAATGTTCATCACACAAACACGTTGTATTGTTATACACTTGTTGTCTTACAGCACGCTGGCTTATTAGCCACCGTATATTAACATCAAACTTGTCATCGGATATCATTTAGTTTACACTTCTGAATGGGACTTTTCATGATGTAAAATATACTTGTACACCCTCTTAAAGGGTTAGTTCAATGTTTTTAATCATTTTATTGTAACAATGACTTAACATCATACATTGTTTCATTTTTATTTACTGGATGTTTTTCCATCAACAACAACCCGAAAAAACGGTTTTAAGAAAAAAAATCCTTTGTGTATGTCGTCGTCGTCGTTGTCGTCGGCCACTTTTCCGTACATGTCTTGTTAGCACAATACAGCCGCCGGAGTGCAATAAGTCACCAATTTTATGATTGGATATTGTTAAGGACATGTCACAGATGAACCCTATTGATTTTCAGTTCACCAGAACAGATGAACCCTATTGATTTTCAGTTCACCAGAGCCAGTACAACGGGTGCTATTGTACTTGAAGTACGACATTTTGTAATGTTTTGAGAAATTTCAGTTTGTTAGCACAATACAGCCTCCGGAGTTCAACAAGTCATCAATTTTATGATTGAATATTATTCAGGGCATCTCACTGATGAAACCTATTGATTTTCAGCTCACCGGAACCAATACAACAGGTGCTACAGTACTTTAAGTACGATATTTTTGTCATTTTTGGAGAAGTTTCAGTTTGTTACCACGATACAGCCTCCGGAGTATATACAAGTGACCAATTTTATGATTGGATATTATTCAGAGCGTCTCAAATATGAACCCTATTGATATTCAACTCAGTAAAGCCAGTACAACGGGTGCTATGGTATTTGTAGTACCAAATTTTCGTCATTTTTGGATAATTTCAGTTTGTTAACACGATACAGCCTCCAGCGTGTATACAAGTGACCCATTTTATGATTGAATATTGTTCAAGGTGTCTCACAGATGTACCCTATCGATTTTTAGTTGACTAGAGCGAGTACAGCGGGTCCTATAAATCCAGATATACTGAATTTTTGGAGAAATTTCGGTTTGTTAACACGATACATCCCCCGAAGTGTATATGTCGGCGTCAATCAGTGAAATCCGTCGTTCCCTGAAATGTCTAGTCATTTCACGTATTGCCGGCAAACAGCGTAGCTCAACTTTTGGTACACCGTTTGCCTCATAGTTTCAGGTATTCCTTGTAATGACGGAATTATTTCAGTCAAACGCTGTAACCAGCTAAATGATTTAAGTTACCCTGTTTGCCGGGTTCAGCCGAACGCTGCTAATTGTTGTGTTGTGTTATTTTTGTGTAAACTGAAATGTCGAAGCATTCAGAGTTGTTTTATAAGAAGTTTGATGGCTATGACTCCAATCGAAACAAGAGAAAACTTTGGAACATTGCGGAATTGACGAAGGTAAGTAAATTCATTACGATTTCAAGCAAAACCTATGAAATCACTTTAAATTCGCACACATTTAACACGATTTTATATTCATTTGCTTGGGGAAAGAGTGATTTCATTGTGTGCTTTTGTATTGTTTTTTGAGCATGTAGATTTTAATTATAAAACTGGTAGTTACTACCACAAAGTAATTGGACGTTCACTATACAAAAGTATTATTTGGAGTTGACCTTAAATCTGGATTTACTCCTATGAATCTACCTAGAGACTTACTGGATAAAGTGGAAAATGAAGATGACTTGCGTATGTTAGAAGAAGAACATATATGGAAAATGAAAACCTGCAAGAAGAGTTACAATCTGATGAAATAGTAGAACCACATGGCATGTAGGAAATGGTCGACGGTTACAAGGATGTTGTCGTGGATATTGTTGACTCGGGTGCTGAAGATCAAGATAAAATAGACACATTGATGACCAATGAAAATACAAAAAAAATATTTAGTCAAGAAAAAATTACGTTATACATTACATGCCCTAAAGATGGAGATAAATGAATATTAGGTCAAAATACAGCAATAATTGGAGAAAACCGGTATGATGCAAGCCGGCGCCAAAACTGAGCAGCAGAAAAAAAAATGCCTACAAATGCGGCAAGGAAACCTCCACCAATAAATATAGGTTCTTACGTTCTTTTACCTATTGATAAAATTGATAGAGGTCCTTCTGACATGCAAAATTTGATGTGTGGTGTAACGGATTACAAAAATGGAGTCTATCAAGTCGGATGTGTAGCTGGTCGAATAAAATCATGGTTTAATCGACCTGATCTAATGGAAACCAAAGAGGCAGTCGCTCTCACTTTCCGGAGGTCAAGGATATTTCAAGTGTTCATGTAAACCAGCGAAAAAACAATGTTTGTCAAACAGATATGTGTTTGTGTAAGAAAAAAAGTTTTTTGTAATTCAAGGTGTCATAGAAGCGCACCTTGCGCTAATAAATAATAAACCATATTATTATATTTTTGTAGGTAGGCTAGCTATTATTTTGTTTCTATTTGTTCGTTCTATAATTTTTTTATACTATGTATACTTAAGATAGGCGAATTAAATCTCAGAATCATATTTTATTTTTTGTTATTTGTCTAAACATTTGTCCTGATATTAATATATACTGACAATAAATGAGTTTATATTTACATTCTAATAATTAATAACGTTTTATGCACTACTTGCAACACTGTCTTAATTACAATGATTGACTAAACCCGGCAAACAGGGTAGCTTAAATCATTTAGCTAGTTACAGCGTTTGACTGAGATAATTCTATCATTACAGGGAATGCCTGAAACTATTAGGCAAAAGGCGTACCAAAAGTTGAGTTACGCTGTTTGCCGGCAATAAGTGAAATGACTAGGCATTTCAGGGAATGACGGATTTCATTGATTGACGCCGACATATACAAGTAACAATTTAATGATAGAATATTGTTCAGGGCCACAGATGCGGAAAAGTTAGTTTTAATCTTTAAAACCGTTTATTTTTACTTTTCCGCTCAACCTTTCTATATGCGAGAAAAGTATTGGTTTACCCCAAAAAAAGTTGGAATTTTGAAAAATTTTTTTTGAGTTATTTCCACGTTTTCCATCAACAACAACACGAAAAAACGGTTTTTAGAAAAAAATCCTGTGTGTATGTCGTCATCGTCGTTGTTGTCGGCCACTTGTCCTTACATGTCTTGTTAGCACGATACAGACTCCGGAGTTCAACAAGTCATCAATTTTATGATTGAATATTATTCAGGGCATCTCACTAATGAAACCTATTGATTTTCAGCTCACCGGAACCAATACAACAGGTGCTACAGTACTTTAAGTACGATATTTTTGTCATTTTTGGAGAAGTTTCAGTTTGTTACCACGATACAGCCTCCGGAGTATACAGGGTGTCCCGGAACTAATGGGAAAAAAGTCAGGAGAGTATAATATGAGCCAAAATAATGTAAGTACTTCATATAAACTTTTACTATGCAGGCCCTCGTTTTCGAGTTATAGGCCTCCAAAGTTTTAATTTTCAATTTGGTTTTTGTTTTTATTTTTTGTACTAGTTATTTGATCTTCATAAAATTTACGGCAAAGCTATAATGTGAGTGTATGTTTATTTTGGTAAGGTGAACAGATTTACAGTAGTGCATTGAAGCCAGGGACGGACTACTCGCAATGGTTAGTGATCCAAAAATTTTGCAGGTATGGCACACCCTGTATGAAATTATCGAAATTCACTTCCCCACACATTAAGCTAACGAAAAGGTACTCTTGTTGGAATTCGATAAAATAAGCCGTTTGGCTAATATTTACAGTTTTATTAATGCACTACTTACAAATCTACCTAACTAACTTATTAATACGATGTCCAGAATTTACTTGCTTTTAATAAAACATAACATTATTAAACCATTAAGAAAACCTCAAAAAACACAAGTTATAAAACATCAGACTAAAACTAATTCCTAAACAACAACAAAAACTAACGTTATTCTAATAAATGTTCAATATGAGCTCCTCCCACTTCCACGCACATTCGAAGTCTACGAAGGTTGTTTCTTTGCACTTGAAAGAGCAATTTCACACTATTTCTAATAACATTGCAGTGTAACACAATTCTGTCTATTAAATCTTGCCTTGTTTGCACAGGTGTTGCGGATACCTTACTTTTGAGATAACCCTAGAGAAAGAAATCCATAGGATTAACGTCTCCTGATCGCGGTGGCCATTGAAAAGGGCCTCCACGACCAATCCATCTATTAGGAAGCCTTGTGTGTAAATACTGTCGTACATCTAAACTGAAATGAGGAGGGGCCCCATCATGCATGAACCATAAATTCCTACGAGTTTGTAGTAGCACATCATCAAACAGGTTCCATAACTCATTTTGCAAAAAACTCCAAATATCTCTGACCGGTCAAAGTACCGTCAATAAAGTATGGCTGTATCAAATTATTGCCAACTATTCCTGCCAAACATTAACCATGAATCTATGCTGGATCCTAGTTTGGATAATGCCATGTGGATTCACATCATCCCATAAATGCATATTATGAGAATTTATGATTCCATCTCTGGTGAAACCCGGTTCGTTCGTAAAGAGAACGTTACTAATAAATGTGTTGTCTGCTTGTTGTTGTCGCAGAAACCACTGGCTATACTCAAGTCGAGCAGGATAATCAGCCACTGTCATACGGTGTACTTTTTTCATGTGAAAAGGATATAACAGCTGTTCTTTTAGGACGCGATGAACAACTGATTTCGAGACGTTATGTTCTCTTGATAATTTTCTAAAACTCGATGGTTCATTATCAACTGCATTTAACAAGTCTTGTTCAACTGCCACAGTACGTATGCTTCGTACTGGACCTTCTCCAGCTTTTTCTGGCGAAAATCTTCCTAAAATTTAAAATTTTGTTTTGTATACATGGAAAATTACATTTACTTATTCATACCTGTTTCTCGTAACCTGAGATCAATACGCCCAAACATTCGTCTGTCTGGCAATGCTCTGTTTACAAAATGTTCTTCATAAAGCCTTTTGGCCTCTAAACAGTTTCGAGAAGCCAGTCCATACATTAGATGTTTATCTGCGTACTCAATAAAAGCGAATTCTGCTATTGTAACTGTTAAATTAAGGACTTATGAATTATTGACAAGTACTGACTACGAACTATTCTACACAACGTTTGACAACTAATCCTATGGTAACTTGATAAACGGTAAAAACATTTATAAAAAGTTTTTACCAACTTTCCAATTAATAAGTCGTTAATGTTTTTCATCTTCTGCTATCGTTAAATTATTTTTTTGTAGTACTCTAGGTAAATTTTGGACATCTATTAAAAGTTAGTTTTACCTCGTTGTGTACTTATAAAAATGGTGAATGCGTAAACTGGTACGTAGTGCATTAATAAAACTGTAAATATTAGCCAAACGGCTTATTTTATCGAATTCCAACGAGAGTATCTTTTCGTTAGCTTAATGTGTGGGGAAGTGAATTTCGATAATTTCATACAGGGTGTGCCATACCTGCAAAATTTTTGGATCACTAACCATAGCGAGTAGTCCGTCCCTGGCTTCAATGCACTACTGTAAATCTGTTGACCTTACCAAAATAAACACACACATACATTATAGCTTTGCCGTAAATTTTATAAAGATCAAATAACTAGTACAAAAAATACAAAGGAAAACCAAATTCAAAATTAAAACTTTGGAGACCTATAACTCGAAAACGAGGGCCTGCATAGTAAAAGTTTATATGAAGTACTAACATTATTTCAGCTCAGATTATACGCTCCTGACTTTTTTCCCATTAGTCCCGGGACACCCTGTATACAAGTGACCAATTTTATGATTGGATATTATTCAGAGCGTCTCAAATATGAACCCTATTGATATTCAACTCAGTAAAGCCAGTACAACGAGTGCTATGGTATTTGAAGTACCAAATTTTCGTCATTTTTGGATAATTTCAGTTTGTTAACACGATACAGCCTCCAGCGTGTATACAAGTGACCCATTTTATGATTGAATATTGTTCAAGGTGTTTCACAGATGTACCCTATCGATTTTCAGTTGACTAGAGGGAGTACAGCGGGTCCTATAAATCCAGATATACTGAATTTTTGGTTATTTTTGGAGAAATTCCGGTTTGTTAGCACGATACATCCCCCGAAGTGTATACAAGTAACAATTTAACGGTAGAATATTGTTCAGGGCCACAGATGCGGATAAGTTAGTTTTAATCCTTAAAACCGTTTATTTTTATTTTAAATTGTTTTTTCAAATTTTATAGAACAGCTCTGAGAATGGCCTAATGGCCGAAAGCGCTTAGCTGCATTTTAATAAAATAAGTACTCATCGTTACATTCACTAAATTTTCTTTTATTAACATTTCAGCACCGAAAATTCACAAATAGCATTAGTTATATAAGTTTTATTCTAATGTAATGAATTTTAAAAACATCTCAGTTTTAAAGTGCGACTGAAAACACTTTTCCATTGAAGTATCACAAACAATTTGAAGATGTAGTGGTTGCAACTGTCACTAGAAGGGGGTTAAATTTGGGGATGAAATTTTGACGTCGCAAGATGTCATTTTAGAATTAGAAATTGTCGTGAATGATTATTTTCAAGGAAAATACATAATAATTGTGATAATGAAATTTATTCCACAGAAAAATATTTTTAACCGCATTTTTCGAAACCTTCTCATATAAAACATAACAATTGTGGAATTTATGGATCTATTGTTACAAAATGATAACTTACAGATAGAGAGAGATATATGTACATAACGGTTTTCTTTAGATTCATGTAACTAGGTCACGGTCTTGTTAGGTCTACATATTCAAAATGTAAAATGTTTATTTACGCGATATCATCACAATAACAATAATCATAGATAAAAGTGAGTATATTGTTGCTATGATATTTAAAAAATACCATTAACTATCGACAACATGACATTGAGAAAATAGTACAAGTAGTTTGGTCTTTTTAGTGAAATATAGAGATAAAGCTTGTAAAAATATATGTACGATAGCTCATTCGGACGTACGAACTTTGTACACTTTTTTCAACTTGTGTACTACACAATTTGTTTCACATTGTTATTAGCATATTTATTAAAAAAAAAATAGAAAGTCAGTTCTAGATCAGCTTGTTCATTCTAATTTGGTGCTCAAGATGTTAAGTTGTTATGAGGAAGGTGAGAGGCGATAATAAAACTTGCGAAAAAGATAAAAGCACAAGCAAAATTAATCAAATCACAAAAACAAAACAATAAATACTAAAAAATGTGTCAAAGAAGAAATTGCTGACGATCAAGAAAATATTGATGACGAAAAAAAGGAATTGAAACTTTAAAAAGTTGCTCTGATCAAGGATATACACCAGTAGAAAGAGTGGGGAATAAAATTTTATGCCGCTAGTTTTATGTGTCATCGTGCAACTCGTGTTTGCTGTCGAGACGTGTTCAGGGTCGGCAGTAGATTATTTCGTGGTTAAACAACTGATCACGGGAAAAAGAAAAACCTGCATTTTCACGAACAGTGAGGACATCGCAAAACATCGACTTGTAAGGCAGTCTGTTTTGGGATCCCCAATGCCACCGTACATAAACAAATGAATAGTAAGTTCACTCGACGTCGGCTCTTTGATGTAACGCTGTTAAAGGCTTTCCGAAAAACGACCGTAAAACCGAATGT
Source organism: Galeruca laticollis (assembly GCA_963921935.1). NCBI lineage: Eukaryota > Metazoa > Arthropoda > Insecta > Coleoptera > Chrysomelidae > Galeruca > Galeruca laticollis. The sequence goes on along the minus strand of OY998177.1, from coordinate 240,314,616 downwards.
GTCTCGAGTATACAGGGGTCGCGCGAATTACTATCGTCATAGCATGTTCATTTATAAATTGAGTGTTTGGTACGGGGGCTAATAAAAATGTACATTGTTAGAAAACTATTCCAAAAAACGATAGGTATTATTTTGTTATGCAGTGTACGTTTTAGTATTTAATAGGGAATATAAAATTACTCATAAGAAATAAACTAGAATCATCGATTAAAAAAGCTTTTATTACATTATATAAATAAAATAATTCATCAAAAATGTACAAATATATACAGTAGAACCTCGATAAGATAAAGACCGATGAAGACGTTAAATAATTTGAGTTATTGAGGTTTCTATTTACTAAGGGTTTAAGTTGAGGAATTGTTATTGGTTTATATTTTTACTTACGGAGGTCCGTTTATGAGCTTTGTTCAGGAATTATAGAGATAGACGGCTGCAAGCTAATGATACAAATAAGTTACGTAAGTAACTTTGAGTTACTGACGTGCGATGCCCAAATTATTCGTTTAAGTTATAGAGGGTTCGTATTTTAAGTAAAGGAGGTTTTGGACTCAGAGGGGATAACCCCCACTTTGGTCACGAGAGCAAGAGAAGAGGTCCGGGACGTAACAATTGTTAATGTTGCTGCTAGGAAAAATGTAAAGAATTGGAGGGTGATGAACGAGCCATCACTTTCCGACCATAGGATCATCGAATATAGGATAGAGGGAGACACTGTCTTGATTCCTACAATCCGAAATCCTAGAAGTACTGATTGTTCTATTTACAAGACCAATCTGAAGGACAATTTGAAGCACGTCGAAGTGAATGGGGTAAATCACCCGCACTACGACCTAGAACAAAGAGTCGAACGGATTAGTGAGGCAATAATGGAAGCTTTTCATTCCAGTTGCCCACTGTCAAAAGCGAGGAGACACTCTGCGCTTTAATGCAGGAGGCCCTCAATATCATAGAACAATGGTGTAGAGACCATTCGCTGTCAATAAATCCAAAAAAGACGGAGATGGTTCTTTTCACGAAAAAAAGGAAGCTTGCAAAACATCAAGCCCCAAAGCTCCTAGATACCAAACTTAATTTCTCATCAGAGGTGAAATATTTAGGGGTCACCTTTGACAGTAAGTTAACGTGGAACTCTCACTTAGAAAACAGAGTTAAAAAACATATATTTCTTATGAGTAGTGTCGTAGAACCATCTGCCGCACCTGGGGAAAGTCACCTAGGGTTGCTGCCTGGATCTACACTGCCATCATCAGACATATGCTAACGTACGGCGCGATTGCCTGGGGAGCTAAAGCAAACCAGCTGACAGTCGTCCGTAAATTGGACCAAATCCAAAGAACAGCATGCCTCAACACAACAGAAGGCATGAGAACCTCACCAACAAGAGCTATGGAGGTAATCCTCGGTCTCACTCCGCTTGACATATATATCAATGAGGTTGTTTTGATGACCATGACACGTCTACGCTCTACTGGTATACAACCTGATGTAGGATCCAGTAAACTGAGACGTAACTTGTGGCATGAGGCCCTCAGGGAGGTCCCACTGCTGCAGGCCAATATGGACTCGATTCGACCGCGATATGCCTTCAACAGGGTAATTTTTAAAAACAACGCACAAGACCTATTGAAAGAAGGCGCAATCCGCTCTTCACAGATGGGTCTAAATCCAATGTGGGCTCAGGATGTGGAATTTTTTCCAGATCCCTGAATCTAAACATAAAATGGGCAATGGGCTGCAATGCAAGTGTTGCTCAAACAGAGCTCACTGCTATCTGCATCGCTGCAAAAGAGATTACCAAAAAGAAACCCACAGGTAATAATTTATACATCCTAACGGACAGTAGACAAATACTACTAGCCCTGAACAGACCACGTATTACATCAGGCCTACTACTAGAATGTTACATGGCCTTAATCGAAGTTTGTAACAGCAACACGGTCACTTTAGGCTGGATCAAGGGCCATGAGAAATCGAAAGGAAACCGTATTGCAGACTCGCTAGCCAGGAAGGCAGCCTCCCTAACACTCTTGGGACCTGACAATTTCATTTGTCTATCGGCGTCAGCGACGGCCGACCTATTAAAGGAACACTACCCTAATATGTTTAAGGGTAGATGGGACGACGCAGAAGGCTGCAGGCTTGCCAAGGAACTGCTACAGTATCCGGATAGAAAAGTAGCCAAAAAATACGTGACTATGAACAGGCAGAACTTACGAACAGCCGCGGGTATTCTGACTGGTTACTGCCACCTACGAAAACATCTCCACAGACTGGGCCTGTCGAACACCCCACTTTGTAGAGGATGTGAACAAGAAGATGAGACTGTCGAACACACTCTTTGCGAATGTCAGATACTCTCTCATTTTAGGTTGCAAGTATTCGGCGAGCACAGGCTAACATATGGACTGACCTCTCTTCTACAGTGTCCCTTTCTCTCTGTGGCACAATTTTTACCCATCCTGCGTCATGCATTCTTACAACACGCCCAACCACTATAGTCTAACTGATTAAACCAGCCGGCCAATTTCTGGTTTCCCATATAATTGAGTTAATTCTTCTTCTCCAGCTTCCGTCTTGTGCCTTCTCTACTTCCCTTCAAGATTTTTCTGAGCACTCTCCTTTTCCATCTGTTAATTTTGTCTTCTTCCTTTCTATTAAATATCCAACACTTTCATCAACATAGCGTAGTAGGCTGGACTACCGTCCTGTGTAGTCTAAGCTTAGCAGCTTCGATTTCCATGTTTCTGTATGGCCTCGACTTCCTTTCGCTATCCTCTTGTCCAATTATTTCACCTTGTCGTCCAGAATTGATACAGTCACTCCCAGACATTCGACTGCCTGAACCTCTTCGATGCTGTAGTATCTACAGTACTCGGTTTTAATTTATATAGTTTAATGATTGTTGGCTTCAGGTCCCATTTCTATATACTTAATATTTTCCTTAATGTGCAATTCGTACACTTTTGCTTTACTTTCAAATACAGTAAAGATCTTTACCAATTCCTTCTTTGATCTTGCGATGAGCACTACATCATCTGCATATGCCAAGGTCTGGGTTTTGTTGTCATAGATTTTCCTTCTCGTAGATTTTCCACTCTCTCTAAATATGGCTTCTAAAATAAAGTTGAAAAATACCGTTGATATAGGGTCTACTTCTTTCAATCCCTCTTCTACTTCAAACTTTTCTGACATGTTTTCCTCTAGCTCCACCCTACTTACTTGTTTTTAGCGTCATCTGACCAAGCTTTATCAACTTACTTGGTAGTTCAAGTTTTATTGACGTCTGTTATTATTGTTTTCTTATCACTCAGTCGTGGGCCTGCTTAAAATCGATAAATTTGAGAATCGAGTTGAGATCTTGCTCTTGAGTGATACAAATATTTGGTTTATAGTCGACCGCCCTTTTTTAAAACCTCCTTTATACTCTCCCACTTTCTGATTGGCATATTCATCCAATATCTTTTTTATTATTCTCGCTATGACCTTATAAGTCACATCCACCAAAAATATGCCTCTATAGTTTGCGCATACAGATCTCTCCCCTTTTTTATATATCGGACAAATGTTCCGGTGTTTTTTCTTCAACTCAAATTTTCCTTATTTGGTTCTCTGATTCGGGTCATCAGTGTTGTTGCCTCCATTTTTATTGTTCTTTAGGTTCCTCATTACTTCTTTCATTTCTTCGTTTGTCGGTAGTCCAACTAAATCAATCTGCGCATTCTCATTGGGATCCCTAAGATGATGTCTTCGTTTTCTTTGACTTATCATTCAACAACTATTCTTCCAAATACTCCCTTCGTCTGTTCAATTTCCCTTGGTGTCACTTATCAATTGTTTTTCATGTGGAAGAAATGAATGATTTTTTTCGATTTTCTGACAACATTTTTCGCATTTTGCAGCTCACCATGTCGAATCGAGACAATAAAACCGTATATTACATAACGCACATTTTCATCGTAGTATATTTAACATTAAATCACAGTATAGATGATTGTCGAGGTCGAATTTTAAAATAAAACGAACGACAATTATGAAAGATAAAAGGCGATTGATCTTAGCCGTCGCAGTTTGAATAAAACATTCCTTCCACGAAGTTATCGGCCATTCAAAACAAACAAATCCCAACTATTTGACCGATTTTTGTCTAATAAGGAAGTTACGATGAAGAATGCTGACGCATTTTATTAATGAGGATCGATATTAAATTGTATATGTCGCGATTATATATCATATTTTCACTTGAAAACAGGTATCTTCGGGTTCTGTATTTAAATATTACCTATACAAGGTAAATCATATCTATTGGGACAGCTCTCCCCATAAGAACATTTCCTTACGACTAACAGTCATCTACAAACATGTCAATAATTTTTTTGAAATATTTGTACCGGGTAATTCATTAAGGGTAATGAGGTACATATATTTCAAACTATAGTAAAATCACAATCGGTGAGGAGTAATAAAACTGTTGGAACAGGTTATTTCAGGGGTGGGTACCTATTATTATTTTCAAGGTATAGAGATATTCGGATTACTGAAATATTTATTACGAATATTATTGAATGCTTGTATTATTTTAGTGTATATTATATATAAATCACACTTATTTAATAGGATATCTACGTATTTTCATAATTTGAAACTTAAGCAATACAACAAATATTAACAATATATACCTATAAAATACTTTAGGTATTTTCTTAATATAAATTGGTTGAATTGGGTACATTAATTGTGAATTAAAACAAACACCTTCTGTTACAACTTTACTAGATGCTCTCTCTTATCCAACTAACTAAATAACACATAACATAAAGTAACGGTTGCAAAGGGGAAAATGCAGCGTTGTCACGCTGAACACTTTTTTATAGTATCTCAATATTTACGAAACAATAACAAATAAATAAATTTGACCATAAAAGGGAAATAATAAGATAGAAATATAAACAATACCTACGAACTCCTAATACTGTTCCTAAACCTACGCCTATTCATTACAGTAGGTAGGGTAAAATTACTATTTTGTTTGGTCCCATAAAATTTTGATTTATTACTGCGCCCCGATTGCGATTTTATTATAATAGTCGTTGGTTTTTGGAAACAAATCCTTCAAAGGAAATCAGCGAAGAGAAAATGCTGGAAAAAAATTTTAAATTCATATAAAAAATATCCCAATATAAGTTAATAAATAAATATTCTCACGTTAATGCCACAAAAATGGTCCACTTTTTTTTATCTATGTCTTTTTATTGTGTGTGGAAAAATAAGGGCGCGAATTATTTTGGACTTCAAGTGATACTGGGTACTATACTCATTTGTTCTCATAAATCAACAATGTATAAAATAAATTTAGTATTCATAGTCACAACCTTATTATTATATTACGATTTACATAAATTATATAATGCGGTTGCCGATATAATAAACAAAAATTATTATAATTGTACCTTCCAAAAAAAAAACACACAATTGATACTCGGATTTCTGGTCACCGGATGTCTCTTTTCGCAATCATAAACTTATCCATCATAACCGTGACACTCTGCCAACCAATCAGTTCGGTTTTTTGTAATAACCAGTCTTTAATTAGTCGCACGTTATTATTTATGACAATGGTATTACTTTATGCAGTATGTATAATCAGTTATCAACAACCTGTCATTAAAATATAAATAATTACACCGTTTTGAATCAATTTAATATTAAATAATTAATTGATAACTATTATTGAGACTTTGTATTAGAATATGCACGATGCTTTATGAAATTATATATGTAGAGTGTGATGACACTAAAACAGTATCCCGAAAATAAATATGCGCGGATTAGTCGTATTGACAGTTATTGGCCAATTACATTTTGAAGTTAGAATAACTGCATGAAAGTTATCGACAGTATTTATTACAAATACCATTTCCTAGAAGAAAATGTACAAACAAGACAACAGACATTAATTTCATTAATATTATTTTGATTTTAGTTTGCTAAAACTTTCTTTTGTAATTGCCACCTCTGGTGTGCTACCAATATCGATATGGATAGTATATATTTGAACGTCTATAAAGCTAGCGTGGTCACATCAGCTAAATCGGTTGGGAATAAGTGCAACAATTAGTGCTAATTTAGTGCCAAAAGGTGAAATTTGATGCTCTCATATATTACTAAAAAATGATAACTTTTAATTAAGCTAGCAGTGGACACCCTCATACGCTGTAAGAATTCAATATTAGTTCTAAAGCAAAATACAGAAAATTTAGTGCTCAATAAGTGCTGGCGATATGTGATAAGAAATTGTTTTCAATGTTTATCATCAAAATTTCTAGTATGACACTCTGAGCATGTTCCTGGGGTGAATACACAGATCTGTATTAGGAATTAATTATTAATTACTAATGTAAATATGTGTATTTACCCCAGGAACAGGCTCAAAGTGTCAATCTAGCAGATTTGATTATTAAGAAGTATTTAAAAATTGTTCCAAATAAATTATCGCTATTTTTCGGTCAGCACTAATTGAGCACTAAATACCAAAACCCATAGAATCATTAACTATTGATACAGATCTGTGTATTCACTCCAGGAACATGTTCAGAGTGTCATCCTAGAAGTTTTGATAATAAAAATTGAAAAAAACATTCCGTTAAATCTCTTATCACAAAAGGCCATCACTAATTGATCCCTAAATATCTAACACCATAGAATCATTCATTACTAATGTAAATATGTGCATTTACCCCAGGAACATGTTCACAGTGTCAATCTAGCAGATTTGATCATTAAAAAGTATTTAAAAATTGTTCCAAATAAATTATTGCTATTTTACGGTCAGCACTAATTGAGCACTAAATACCAAACCCCATAGAATCATTAATTCTATTGATAAAGATCTATGTACTCACTCCAGGAACATGTTCAGAGTGTCAAACTAGAAGTTTTGGTAATAAATTGAGCACTAAATACCGAATACCATAGAATCATTCATTATTAATGTAAATATGTGTATTTACACGAGGAACATGCTCAAAGTGTTATACTAGACGTTTTGATAATAAAAATTGAAAAAAAAACTTATTAACAATTAAATGGCCCCACGTTGGGCGCCATTTTAATGTTTAGACTCCTGTTGTGTCGTTATTTTATTATATTTTACTTTATGCGAATTAAAATTCATTCACATAAAGTAAAATATAATAAAATAACGACACAACAGGAGTCTAAACAATAAAATCCGTTAAATCTCTTATCACAAATCGCCAGCACTAATTGATCCCTAAATATCTAACACCATAGAATCATTCATTACTAATGTAAATATGTGCATTTACCCCAGGAACATGTTCACAGTGTCAATCTAGCAGATTTGATCATTAAAAAGTATTTAAAAATTGTTCCAAATAAATTATTGCTATTTTACGGTCAGCACTAATTGAGCACTAAATACCAAACCCCATAGAATCATTAATTCTATTGATAAAGATCTATGTACTCACTCCAGGAACATGTTCAGAGTGTCAAACTAGAAGTTTTGGTAATAAATTGAGCACTAAATACCGAATACCATAGAATCATTCATTATTAATGTAAATATGTGTATTTACACGAGGAACATGCTCAAAGTGTTATACTAGACGTTTTGATAATAAAAATTGAAAAAAAAACTTATTAACAATTAAATGGCCCCACGTTGGGCGCCATTTTATTGTTTAGACTCCTGTTGTGTCGTTATTTTATTATATTTTACTTTATGCGAATTAAAATTCATTCACATAAAGTAAAATATAATAAAATAACGACACAACAGGAGTCTAAACAATAAAATCCGTTAAATCTCTTATCACAAATCGCCAGCACTAATTGATCCCTAAATATCTAACACCATAGAATCATTCATTACTAATGTAAATATGTGCATTTACCCCAGGAACATGTTCACAGTGTCAATCTAGCAGATTTGATCATTAAAAAGTATTTAAAAATTGTTCCAAATAAATTATTGCTATTTTACGGTCAGCACTAATTGAGCACTAAATACCAAACCCCATAGAATCATTAATTCTATTGATAAAGATCTATGTACTCACTCCAGGAACATGTTCAGAGTGTCAAACTAGAAGTTTTGGTAATAAATTGAGCACTAAATACCGAACACCATAGAATCATTCATTAATAATGTAAATATGTGTATTTACCCCAGGAACATGCTCAAAGTGTTAAACTAGACGTTTTGATAATAAAAATTGAAAAAAAATTTTATTAACAGTTAAATGGCCCCACGTTGGGCGCCATTTTATTGTTTAGACTCCTGTTGTGTCGTTATTTTATTATATTATGATCCCTAAATATCTAACACCATAGAATCATTCATTACTAATGTAAATATGTGCATCTACCCCAGGAACATGCTCAGAGTGTCATACTAGTAGTTTTGATAATAAAAATTGAAAAAAAAATGTTTCCGTTAAATCTCTTATCATATATCGCCCGCACTAATTGAGCACTAACTCCATAGAATGATTAATTACTGATGCAGATCTGTGTTTTCACCCCAGGAACATATCATACTAGAAGTTTTGATAATAAAAATTGAACAAAATAATTTTATTCGTTCAATTTCTTATCACATATCGACAGCACTCATGGAACACTAAATTTTCTGTATTTTGCTTTAGAACTAATATTGAATTCTTACGACGTATGAGGGTGTACACTGCTAGCATAATTAGCAGAATTCTCATTATCTAGTAATATATGAGAGCATCAAATTTCAGCAATTGGCACTAAATGAGCACTAATTGTTGCCCTTATTCCCAACCGATTCTGCTGATGTGACCATGCTAGCTTTATAGACGTTATATTTAACTAAATAACTTAGTACACCTTTTGAATGTTCCATCCATAACAACGGTGGCGTTATTACTATTAGATAGAATTTCCCTAGCTTCGTTTCTGGCAAACATCAAGATTCTATCCCCGAAGGAGTCTTGCCATCGATAAATGAAAATTCGATTTTGTCACTCATTGTAATAATTTCTTCTGGAAATACTTGTAACAAGCCGATCGCCTGTTACGATTTCTATCAGACTATGGTATTTTAATTTCGTCGTACTAATGTTTCGAAATTAAAAAACTTGTTTCTCTTCCAAATTTCGTGTATTTAAACGATATCGTACATTGGAAAAGTCTCTTCCTATCATAGTCCGGGAAAGTAAGGTCGAAAAATCTGTTAACTATCAAAACTTTCCCATAACTGATTTTTCATTTTTAAATGAGAATATATTGACCCAGCATCACTCTCCTAGATTGTCTAATAATTTCCACTGGAGCTTGCGACGCACCTTGCAAGTTGCAAGCACAGCTCAGACCACCTAAAATTCAAGTGATTTATGCTCGTGTCATTCCTGGATGTGTTCTTACAAAAAAATCGTGGAGATGAAAATTGAAGCAAATCTTATGCTCTTGAAGGTGACGTAAATAGTTTTCTCAAAAAAAAATTTCCGATCTTAAATTTTCCAAAAATTGAAAAAATTTACGAAAATTATATTTTTGGTTGGTAATTATAAATAAAATATTAATATCGATGTCAAAACATAAATAAACATAGAGGGCAGACTTCTAAAAATTTACATTTTTTCAGATTTGGAAAATTCAAAATGGCGGCTGCGCAAACTGGAAACAATTTTTTTTTCAATAGCGTCTAAATTTATGAACATTGACGATATTGATAAACGGTTTGTTGCAATCGACAGAGTGAAAGTTATATTTCTATAAATAACAAACACAATTTTTAAAAAAATTTCACATAATTTTTTAGAACATTTACCGAAAATAAAAATTTTTACATCTAGTTTTTTTCTCATTTTGGCGTTGAAAAATTTGTTTGAAATATGTTTTCGGGCGTTCGAAGAGAATGAGCGCTGACCCCCCACCAGAACGCCAAGCAGCTGCCGCCACACCGTTTGGCCGAGTGAGCTAGGATTACTTTTCTCTTTTGAATGGACCAATTAACGGTAGAAAAATGGAAAATTGTGTTTAAGTTGAGTTGGGATTCAACAACCTAGGGAAGTGATCAAAATTTGAAAATATCAATCAATATTATCACAGAATCTAACAGATGAATTTGTTTATCTCAACTTGTAAAAGTCGCATCTAAAAATTTTTTTTTTGAATACTCGTCTTTCAAAGACACACATATTTATAACGGGAAAACATATTTCAAATAAATAAATTTTTCAACGCCAAAATGAGAAAAAACTAGATGGAAAATTTATAATTTTCGGTAAATGTTCTAAAAAATTATGTAAAATTTTTTTTAAAAATTTTGTTTATGTTATTTATAAAAATAAAACTTTCACTCTGTCGATTGCAACAAACCGTTTCTCAATATCGTTAATGTTCATAAATTTAGACGCGATTGAAAAAAAAATGTTTCCAATTTGCGCAGCCGCCATTTTGAATTTTACAAATCTGAAAAAATGTAAATTTTTAGAAGTTTGCCCTCTATGTTTATCTATGTTTTGACCTCGATATTAATATTTTATTTATAATTACCAACCAAAAATATAATTTTCGTAAATTTTTTCAATTTTTGGAAAATTTAAGATCGGAAAATTTTTTTTTGTAAAAACTATTCACGTCACCTTCAAGAGCATAAGACTTGCTTCAATTTTCATCTCTACGATTTTTTGTAAGAACACATCCAGGAATGACACGAGCATAAATCACTTGAATTTTAGGTGGTCTGAGCTGTGCTTGCAAGCTGCGTCGCAAGCTCCAGCGGAAATTATTAGACAATCTAGGAGAGTGATACTGGGTCAATATATTTTCATTTAAAAATGAAAAATCAATTATGGGAAACTTTTGACTTTTATTTCATTACTTTCCCGGACTATCAGTAAAATTTATAAGTTAGTACCTTACATCGTTGTGGTTCCACATATTTGCTGGTGAGATAGATTTTTTGAATATTTTTTCTCCGTGTTTATTCTGTTTTATTTCAAATGATAATACGGGCAGGCGTTTGATGAATTTTGTATGTTTAATTCTTTTTTATTGTAAAAAAGAAACATTTTATATTCTTTTTGAAGCAAATTTTTAATAATTTCTTTTCATTCTTTTTTAGCTTCATAATTCCGCATTTTCTGTTTATTTAGGGAACAAAGCGAATATGATAGAAGACTTCTGTTAGTTTTATTTTAAAAACTAGATTCAGTTTTTTTATTTGTTGAAGCATAAGCTTCCTATCTGTTCTATTTATTCATTCCTTCCCAGAATTTTTCCTTGATTTTTATTCTTTTTTTCTTCCCTCAGCTCTGCAGCCCCTGGGTAAGATAGCTGTCAAATCGTGAGATAAAGCTTTTTCCTTGATTTATAGGGGTAAGATAGCTGTTAAATCGTGAGATAAAGCTTTTTCCTTGATTTATATGGGTAAGATAGCTGTCAAATCGTGAGATAAAGCTTTTTCCTTGATTTATAGGGGTAAGATAGCTGTTAAATCTTGAGATAAAGCTTTTTCCTTGATTTATACGGGTAAGATAGCTGTCAAATCGTGAGATAAAGCTTTTTCCTTGATTTATAGGGGTAAGATAGCTGTCAAATCGTTAGATACAGCTTTTTTCCTTGATTTATAGGGGTAAGATAGCTGTCAAATCGTTAGATAAAGCTTTTTTCCTTGATTTATGAGGGTAAGATAGCTGTCAAATCGTGAGATAAAGCTTTTTCCTTGATTTATAGGGGTAAGATTGCTGTTAAATCGTGAGATAAAGCTTTTTCCTTGATTTATATGGGTAAGATAGCTGTCAAATCGTGAAATAATATTATTTTAATTTATTTTTGAATTAAGAGTAAGTTGGAAATCTAGATTAAATTAGAATAATAATTAATTTGTTATGAATTTATTAAATGTATTGAATTTTATTTAAATATATTAAGAGCTTCATAGTATAACAGCTGGTGGCGTCCAATTTAATATCGATTGTTCACCCCATCCCAGTGATTGCTATAAAAATACATTAACTGGAGTCGAATACCATAACCTGAGGAAGAGTCCCAAGCCGGGGGAGAACATATGTTACATACTATTTTCGATGCTGTAACGGGATCTCTTGCAGGACAAACGCACGTTTAGACTACTCTTCATTTTGGTTTTTCTATGACGAAATCCAGTCCTTGATCTTACAATTTATAAAAATCGTCCTGATATATTTTTGATATAGGCAAATTAATTGTCATCCTCCCTAGCTCTCTTTTTAGCTATGAAGATGATACAATGCTTCACTTCTAGGTAGTACTAAATTCTGTTGAAAATACAATGAATTAGTACCATAATCTTGCGAGCACCAAATGCTTAAACGATCGTCTAATTTTAGAGCGCGGTCCTGTCTCTCTCCCGTATAAACTATTTAATTCCACGTGATGCAGGTAGCACTAAATTCTGTCATTGTGTTTCTTTGGAAGTGCGATTCCTAAGGAATATTTTAGTACAATAATCTTGCGAGCACCAAATTCTCTAACGATCCTCTAGCTTATTTTCGAGCGCGGCGCTCTCTCTTTCCCGTATATCTATTAAATCCCCCCCCCCCACGGTTTGAGCACTAAAATTCGGACTAGGGTACTAAATAAGCACCTAAATAGCACTAAATTTTTGACTGGTTGCGAACTTGATTTGCGATGGTGGCGCTTCCACCTGCATTTACATTTTTCGACAGTTTCATTCAGTTGTTCTTTTTTCATTTTTCAAATCCAGAAATATTTTTATTCTAACAAAAAAAATGCACATTATTGGGCAAATCGTTTTAACGAATCAATGTATAATAAACATACTTCGCTAACAAAAAATAGTAAACTAAACAAACTCTTTTTTCGCCACACGTGTTTGACGAAAGAAAAATGCAATTCGCATAACTTGTAGCCCACATAACATTTTAAAATTCCATACAAATCGGTCAAGTTTTTTGTGGGTCGATCATCAATTTATTCGGAATGCTATTTATCAGCGTCGTTCAGAAGTGCTTCTTTCGCTATTTTTAGAAATATCATCTTAATTACTCATTGATCGCATTTAACGAGAAAACTAATTGTAATTTGACTTTGGCGTACAGAGCAGTTTCATTTTTGCTTAAAAAAAGAAGAAAAAGAAATGATTCTCATCGTTAGAGATACTAGACTTGATTTTCTTGCTGTCTTTCTTAATAAAGTTTCTAGATGAATGACTTTGTTTAATTTGTTCTTTATTTTAGTGAATAATAAAACAAAATAATTGAGGTCATATATAATTAATTGCTAACCACCACAGTTACATTACCGAAAATACCTCACCTTTTATAATTTCTCTCGCTTATTGCAGTTTTTAAAAAATTTCCTGTGAATTTCTGGCGCCCTTTCCGGTTGATTAACTTTCCTATAATAAACCCACGACTCCAACCAAAATACGAGTGCAGGTCCTGGATTCAGCATTATTTGAGGAACAGATATCAAATAACCACATTTAACAATTCAGCATCGGATCCGGAATTAAACAATATTGGTGTTCCACAAGGTAGTGTTCTTGGGCCCCTACTTTTCATATTATATACAAATGACTTGGGAAATGTAAAATCCATATTTTTGCGGATGACACCCTCATTTACTATTACGGGGATAATTTTGTTGAAGTAGTACAAACAGTCAATTCAGAATTGAAAAAATTTCTGACATATTTAAGATCAATAAACTAAAAGTAAATGAATCCAAATCTAAATTTATGTTCATTGGTGGTCCTGTTTTGCGAGCTAAATTTTTAAACCTTGATTTGAGTGTTAAGATAAATGATCAGGACCTAGACCTACATGAAATAAAATATTTAGGTTTTATGATGGATCATGAACTAAAATTTAATGGTTACATAGATTACATATGTAGAAAGATTGGGAAAAAAATTGGTTTTTTGAGAAGAATTTCACCATTTCTGTCAATGCATACTAAGCTTATGGTTTACAATACATTAATTCTACCACATTTTTATTACTGTTCTTCACTAATTTATACAGATTGTTCTAGAGCTAGTTATGAACCATTACAAATTATTCAAAACAAGGCGATGAGAGTAATTCTGGGATGCAATAGGTATACTAGTGTGGAATTAATGACTAACTGTTTAAATTGGTTAAAAGTTGAGAAGTTTCTGTATGTCCAAACAATGATTTTCATCTTCAAAATTATCAATAATCTCTTACCGCAGTATTTACATGGTAAGCTAGTTCCAAGCTCGCAAATACATGATAAAAACACAAGATCAGCAAATTCAATTAATTTTTATGTGAAAACAACCATTAAAGGAAGTTCGATGAAGAATTTATTCCACAAAGGTGTTGTACAATTTAATGATCTACCGCAGTACATAAAAGTTAGTGAAAGCGTAAAAATGTTTAAAAAATTATTGATCATATACATTAAAAGTAATCCCACTGAAATCTATTGGTTCATATTCATGTTTATATTCACATTTATTTATTGGCATGTATATAATATACATTTTTTGTAATATTTTATATTTTTAATCTTAATTTTATATTTTATTTTGTGCATGTTTCATTTTATATTCTATTCGTATTATATATTACTTTATTTCATGGTTGCTTTATACACGTATCTGTTTAATTTTGGTACAGTTTGTTAGTTCATTTTCATATACTATTTTATTGATATAACTAATTGTACATTTCTATTTCTATTTATGTTTTGTGCTTACATCCTGGATATTTTTATGCTTGTATCTTGTAGCTTGCAGATTTGTTTTTCGTTTGTTCTTTTTGTCTAGTTATTTTTTGATCATATGGCTTATTAACTATATACTTCATTGTTTTTATTGTTTATTGTTAACATTATCTATGATAAATAAAGCATAATAATAATGTCTTCATTGTTTATCGCCCAGTACCGTTTCATCTTTGTCCCATCCAAGAAAACTTGGAGAAATTGGTACCCAACAATTCAGACGGTAACACAGCCAGAATAAAACGGATATCATTATTAGTCCAGGCGCTGGATGGAGATGAGTATGCAAAATATGAAGACCGGCAACTATGCTCAAATTCTTTTACCTGAGACACTAAGTAATAGAAAATCACATGTTGCCGGCAGCTGTGCTGGTCCCTTTCCCTTTTACCCTTCTCCCTGCTCGGCACGTTGCTGAGTCATAGCGCCTGGAGTAGTCAGTAGAAAAGAATTTGTAGCCCATAACGGTTTATTTTTGCGTATTTAGGTAATAATATTTAATGAAATTGACTGTCTCGACCCTTACTTCGTGGAATATGCTCATATTAGTGTTTTTAAATGAAACTCAAGGGCTCTAGTTAATTCCACAATATAATACAAGTTATTGAAAATTCTCAAAAATTGACAATTGTTTCGATAAATCAATATCATCGTCAGAATGACAGAAGTTACATTTCATTTTATGCCTACCTGATGTTTAGTAGTTATATTTGGCTAGACCAAGAAGTAACCTAACTTGTGATTGGCTTAATATATGTTTATAGAAAAAAGAAGATGTGATATTACAAATATTGAAGCTCAGATATTATTAGCCCTATGGTGATATCCTGGATATCATTTTTCCAATTAATATCAGTATAACTGTGCAATGATATAGAAAACCAGGAAAACTATATCTGCTGATCTTTACAATTATCACTTAAGAAGACAGTTTATTAGTGGAGAATTCCCTAGATTTAACTGTTCATTGACAACTTCATATTGTGGGTTTCTTAAATGTCTTCTAATTTCCAGTTCTTCAAGGAAATCCAGTTCTTGTTTCTTTTCACAAATATGCAGTACTTCTAGTTCTGTGTTAGGTGTCAATGAATGATTGGTGTCAAGTAGATGTTTTGCGTACTGTGATTTATCTGGTTGTTTTAATCTGTATGCTCGTAAGTGCTCACTGTATCGTATTTCAAAATTCCTAAGGGTCTGACCCAAATAGACAGCATTACATTCTGGACATTTGAGTTTATATATACCTGACTTCTTTAATAGTGGTATTTTTGTTTTTACATTTAACAATTTTGTACTAACGTTACTTTCTGTTTTAAAAGAAATTGTTGTATTCGTTGCTGAAGATATTATCTTTGAAATATTATTAGAAATATTTCCTGCATATGTGATGGTTTTATAAGTTTTAATTTCATCAGCTTGTTTAGGATATATTAGTTGTAATGCCACTTTTTCCTCTTTTTTACTAATTAGCTTATTTATCATATCTAATGGATAACCGTTAGATGTTGCTATTTGTCTAATTGTATTAATCTCTCTATCAAAATTACATTTGTTCATAGGAACTGAAAAAGCTCTATGTATCAGTGAATTATATGCTGCTAGTCTGTGTGACACAGGGTGGTTAGAATTGAATGGAATTGTTACATCAGTTTGTGTTGGTTTTCGGTAAATTGAATAATCAAGTACATTATTAACTCTTTGAATTTTTAAATCAAGAAAATTGATTGAGGTATGTTCTTAAATTTCTAATGTAAATTTAATTTTCGGGTGTAAATTATTGATGTGGTTGAAAAATACATCTAATTGTCGTTCACTACCCATGAAACAAGCTAATATCTCATCTACATATCTATACCAAAATAAAATATTTTTCGAAATATTACTTTCAAAGATCTTTCTTTCTAAATTGTCCTTAAAAATGTTTGCTAAAATAGGTGATATAGGGCTTCCCATTGGTAAACCCTCATTTTGAATATATATCTTATTGTCAAAAGTGAAATAATTCTGATTAATGCATACATCAAAGAAATTAAGTATATCTGATATTATTCTTGGATTAATATTTTTATCTTCTAGTAATTTTCTTAAAAGTATTAGACATTCTTTAGGAGGAATTTTAATAAACATGTTAGTTACATCGACCGATATGAGTTTATAGTTATCTTGTAAGTGGATTGCTTTCAACTTTTTGATTACTTCTATTGAATTTCTAATTGAGTACTGATATTTATATCCGTAAGTATTGAGTATATTGTTGAGCTTCTTTGCCAATATATTATTAGGAGCATTAACATAAGAGACTACAGGTCTAATTGGTTTCGTTATTTTATGTAATTTAACTGTTACATATAATTGTGGACAATGAGGATTCTTATGTATGATAGACCTCTTTTCGTAATCATTTAAAAGATAATTTGAATTATTAACAATATCCCTTTCATTATTAGAAAACTTCTTTTACATCGCTGGATTCTATAAAGTTATATACTTTGGAATTGTAATTTTCAGTCGTCAAAATGACAGTAGCGTTCCCCTTATCAGATTTTGTAACTGTTAGGTTATTATTCTCTATCTTCTTTTTTATTGCGTTTAAAACTGAAATGTCATTTTTTGTTTGACGTTTAACTTTTGAAGGTTCAATATTTTTGATTAAATTGGCAATTTTTAATTTCTCATAAAGAAAATTATTTGAATTAGATTTTAAATCTATTTCTGACTCTGTAGCTATAATTTGTATAATATTATTCGTAAATTTAGGTGGTATGCTGTACTTTGAACCTTTATTTAAAAATTCTATTTCACTATTTGTAAAATTAGTGTCTGAAAGGTTTTCAAATCGTGGTGCAAAGTGTGTTGGTATGTAGATGGATTTCCTTGAAGAACTGGAAATTAGAAGACATTTAAGAAACCCACAATATGAAGTTGTCAATGAACAGTTAAATCTAGGGAATTCTCCACTAATAAACTGTCTTCTTAAGTGATAATTGTAAAGATCAGCAGATATAGTTTTCCTGGTTTTCTATATCATTGCACAGTTATACTGATCTTAATTGGAAAAATGATATCCAGGATATCACCATAGGGCTAATAATATCTAAGCTTCAATATTTGTAATATCACATCTTCTTTTTTCTATAAACATATATTAAGCCAATCACAAGTTAGGTTACTTCTTGGTCTATCCAAAAATAACTACTAAACATCAGGTAGGCATAAAATGAAATGTAACTTCTGTCATTCTGACGATGATATTGATTTATCGAAACAAATGTCAATATTTTAGAATTTTCAATAACTTGTATTATATCGTGGAATTAACTAGAGACCTTGAGTTTCATTTAAAAACACTAATATGAGCATATTCCACGAAGTAAGGGTCGAGACAGCCAATTTCATTAAAAAATCTTCGAGAGAAGATTTGACCCGACTGTACCAGAAGTTACTACAAAAACGTTACAAAGCATCACAAAACACGTAATACCAAATTATGTGAATATAAAATGTCACACTAAAACACCACAAGCACAAAAAGCTATAAAATGTGCTCAACGAGTTTGGATAAAATCAGAATGTAAGAAATGGTTCAAAGTTAGAGACTCCTTAGATAACTACATAAAAGTTGTACATTTTGAAGTCACATTCCAATTACATCCAGTAGAATTTGACTGTTTGGATGACAAAATTAGAGAAAATGTCAGCACCATGATGCATATGAAATTTAAGAAACAAGAAAAGAAGCTACAGAATCTTGAACACACACAACATAAAATTCAATACTCAAAACATCATGAAAGTGTAAGTACCTACATACCAACACACTTTGCACCACGATTTGAAAACCTTTCAGACATTAATTTTACAAATAGTGAAATAGAATTTTTAAATAAAGGTTTAAAGTACAACATACCACCTAAATTTACGAATAATATTAAACAAATTATAGCTACAGAGTCAGAAATAGCTTTAAAATCTAATTCAAATAATTTTCTTTATGAGAAATTAAAAATTGCCAATTTAATCAAAAATATTGAACCTTCAAAAGTTAAACGTCAAACAAAAAATGACATTTCAATTTTAAACGCAATAAAAAAGAAGATAGAGAATAATAACCTAACAGTTACAAAATCTGATAAGGGGAACGCTACTGTCATTTTGACGACTGAAAATTACAATTCCAAAGTATATATCTTTATAGAATCCAGCGATGTAAAAGTTCTTAAAGCAGACCCAACAAAGAAGTTTTCTAATAATATAAGGGATATTGTTAGTAATTCAAATTATCTTTTAAATGATTACGAAAAGAGGTCTATCATACATAAGAATCCTCATTGTCCACAATTATATGGAACAATTAAATTACATAAAATAACGAAACCAATTAGACCTGTAGTCTCTTATGTTAATGCTCCTAATAATATATTGGCAAAGAAACTCAACAATATACTCAATACTTACGGATATGAATCTCAGTATTCAATTAGAAATTCAATAGAACTCATCAAAAAGTTGAAAGCAATCCACTTACAAGATAACTATAAACTCATATCGGTCGATGTAACTAACATGTTTACTAAAATTCCTCCTAAAGAATGTCTAATACTTGTAAGAAAATTACTAGAAGATAAAAATATTAATCCAGGAATAATATCAGATATACTTAATTTATTTGATGTATGCATTAATCAGAATTATTTCACTTTTGACAATAAGATATATATTCAAAATGAAGATTTACCAATGGGAGGCCCTATATCACCTATTTTAGCAAACATTTTTATGGACAATTTAGAAAGAAAGATCTTTGAAAGTAATATTTCGAAAAATATTTTATTTTGGTATAGATATGTAGATGACATATTAGCTTGTTTTATGGGTAGTGAACGACAATTAGATGTATTTTTCAACCACATCAATAATTTACACCCGAAAATTAAATTTACATTAGAAATTGAAGAAAATAGCTCAATCAATTTTCTTGATTTAAAAATTCAAAGAGTTAATAATGTACTTGATTATTCAATTTACCGAAAACCAACACAAACTGATGTAATAATTCCATTCAATTCTAACCACCCTGTGTCACACAGACTAGCAGCATATAATTCAATGATACATAGAGCTTTTTCAGTTCCTATGAACAAATGTAATTTTGATAGAGAGATTAATACAATTAGACAAATAGCAACATCTAACGCCTATCCATTAGATATGATAAATAAGCTAATTGGTAAAAAAGAGGAAAAAGTGGCATTACAACTAATATATCCTAAACAAGCTGATGAAATTAAAACTTATAAAACCATCACATATGCAGGAAATATTTCTAATAATATTTCAAAGATAATATTTTCAGCAACGAATACAACAATTTCTTTTAAAACAGAAAGTAACGTTAGTACAAAATTGTTAAATGTAAAAACAAAAATACCACTATTAAAGAAGTCAGGTATATATAAACTCAAATGTCCAGAATGTAATGCTGTCTATTTGGGTCAGGCCCTTAGGAATTTTGAAATACGATACAGTGAGCACTTACGAGCATACAGATTAAAACAACCAGATAAATCCCACTACGCAAAACATCTACTTGACACCAATCATTCATTGACACCTAACACAGAACTAGAAGTACTGCATATTTGTGAAAAGAAACAAGAACTGGATTTCCTTGAAGAACTGGAAATTAGAAGACATTTAAGAAACCCACAATATGAAGTTGTCAATGAACAGTTAAATCTAGGGAATTCTCCACTAATAAACTGTCTTCTTAAGTGATAATTGTAAAGATCAGCAGATATAGTTTTCCTGGTTTTCTATATCATTGCACAGTTATACTGATCTTAATTGGAAAAATGATATCCAGGATATCACCATAAGGCTAATAATATCAAAGCTTCAATATTTGTAATATCACATATTCTTTTTTCTATAAACATATATTAAGCCAATCACAAGTTAGGTTACTTCTTGGTCTAGCCAAAAATAACTACTACACATCAGGTAGGCATAAAATGAAATGTAACTTCTGTCATTCTGACGATGATATTGATTTATCGAAACAAATGTCAATTTTTTAGAATTTTCAATAACTTGTATTATATCGTGGAATTAACTAGAGACCTCCAGTTTCATTTAAAAACACTAATAATATTTAAGTTTTTTCGCAGTCGACTGTTTTATTAGTGTTATTTATTTAAATAAAAGCGCGGACAATGTCACTACAAGTGATAAATGTGAAGAAGCGAAAGATAAATGAATTGTCGTGTTTGTTTTGTGATAAAACGTGTGATTTAGTGAAGCATCCAAAACCACAAACGTTTATTAGTATTAAAAAAGCAGCGGATCGCAGAAAAGATATTAGTAAGAAAATAGAAAGTGATACCGACTTTACTGCACACAATTGTTCCTGGCATCGAGCTTGTATTGCAACTTATATTAGTGAAGAGAAAATAAGGCGTCGAGAATTAGCATTACTAAAGCAGGAGAATGCCTCTACTTCCACCTCCTCTACAGAAGCAAATGTTTCAGGTAGCCAACGTGTTCGTCGGTCATCAAGAAGTGAATTAAAACTTGATACGAAACAGAAATGTTTAATCTGTGGTAAACAAACAAGAAATAAAAACAAAACTCTTTTTTTATGTTCTGAAATTTCAGCAGCGGAACAAATTTTAAATACTGCCCGAAAAAAACAAGATGATGTTTTCACAAAAATCGGCACTTGCGAAGAACCAGCTGATTTATTTGCAATGGAAGTGAGATATCATAAACATTGTTATCGTGATAATCTGCGACTACCAAGAAATTCTGACAATCCAGTAGGCAGAATTATATATTTGTGGATGATTTGATGATCCAACAAAATGTTTGAAATTACAAGGTTCTTTATTTTTTGAAGTACCTGACCTGAATTCTAACCATTTAGAAGCGGATTCAAGGATGTTTTGTCACATATTTCACGCAGTGATAATCAAACTTGGCCATATCATAATCATTAGTGCTGATACAGATGTTTTCATTCTCGGAATTTACTTCTGGAACAAGCTTGCACGTCTAGGCTGTTTAGGTTTATGGTTCGACGGTTCCTATAAGAAGAAATTCATTTCAGGATGTCATTTGGCTGCTCAATCCCTTGGAGAAAATATTTGTGGTATTTTGCCAGCATTGCACGCTCTGAGTTGTTGCGATTCGACTAACAGATTTGGCTCGAAAAAAATGCTTAAAGGCTGCATCGTTGGATTTTGTACAAGAAGCTCTAAAGCATTTGGGAAATCCATACCTAAGTGTCGAACAGCTAAAAAAGTTGGAAAACATTTGCACCTATCTTTTTTCAAAAAAAAACTTAACAGCTGATGAACTTCGGTATAAGTTAATTTCCCAAAATATCGGTTTCGGCTTAAATTTATTAAAAGTTATTTGCACATCAGATGTTCTACATTTACATCTATTAAGAGCTTCAGCACAAACATATGTATCGATAAATGCTGACCAAACTCAACTACAGCCAATTGATTACACCTTCTCAGGCTATGATAGGAAGGATGGTAATTTGTACCCACGACAAATGACCAAGCAACCACTGCCGGAATTGTTGATTCAACCGTGTAAATGGCTTGCTCTTGTAAAAAATTACATATTTATTATATTTCTTTATGCAAATGCATAGATAACGATTGTCAGAATAAAAAAGATTGATAATTATCATTTTTTCACTTATAATATATTAAAATTTGATTTTTTTGAATAAAAATTTTTTTTTATCAATAATAATTGTTTTTATTTTTAATTTTCCTGTTGTTTTTTCACTTGACTAGCTGTAAGTATCTTTAATCATAAAAATCAATTGGATATTCTCACTAAAACAATCGTTATAATGATATCAAAGTATATGTTCAGTCCATTTACTAGATGTCTAAGGGGGTGGGGTGTAAAAAAAATGGACCAATATGGCTCCTGGCAACATCCATAATCATAATCTGCATGCTTTTCTGAGTTCAAAACCATACACCGAATGCGGTCCTCACATTTTGCACACTCAACTTCATCCAGCGCCCGGTTTATATTAAAAATTATGTCTGTTGTAATAAAAACATTGGCTTAATCAACTAATTCACTATAAATGCCTTCAAATAGTTGATGTAGTATCGCACCCTATGACAGTATGTAAAATATGATTTTTACTATTAGGATATAAGCTCAAGTTTTATTAAGACTAAATTGTTTGTTGTTTTGCTTACCTGGGTTTTAGAAATTAAATTATTTTATAAATTTTCGCGAAAACTGTTAGTTTTACGAAGAAAAATATTATTATATTTTTTGTAGACAATTTTCTAAGCTACAAATTTGCTAACCTTAATTTATTTAATAAAAGTAACCGTTAACGAAATATTCGCGAAAACTCGTTTTATGTGATATTTTTAGCGGCAAACGTGGATGCTATTGAGCTATTGGGATTTTATTTAGAATCACAAAAGTATGATTCGCGCAAAAATCCAGCTTTCCCCTAGTTTTTCCGAAATTCAGTCTTTTTTTGTCTTTATTCCCTGAACTAGTAGTTTAAACAATTTTCTTGCCAACTGCAACAATACACTTTTTTTATCTCTATTATATGCGATGGAGAATAATGCATAGGTAAGTACAATTAAATGAAGATAAAACCATTCTACGTAACTGCCCCAGTGTTATTTCTGTTCCACAAACCCACTAGGAGATTGATTACAGTATAAAATGTACATAGATAATTCAAAACGCGTTTGAATACGACGTGGTTAGGTGCAAAAAGGAAATTGTAAATCGCAAAGTGACAGGCTGAATCAAAGCCACGTAAAATCTAAAGGAAAATCATAAAATAGTGTAATTAATCCCATAAACTATTGTTGAATTATTATAAACAGTGAATGATTAATTGGACGTAAACATAGAAGAGGAAGTTTGAACAAGATTTTGTTGTGATAATGAATAGAAAAAACGTAATTCCTGAAATCACACGATAATAAAAATTAGTTAATTAATATATTGTTGAATAGATTATATCCTAGTGTGTGAAATGAAACTCAATGTTTCTAGCTAATTCCACAATATAATGAAAAATGTTGAAAATTCTAAAATTGTTTCGATAACTGAATATCATCAACATTGAGTTTCATTTAAAACACTAATATGAGTAGATTCCACGAAGTAAGGGTCGAGACAGTTAATTAGATTATATCCTGTATGCAAGAGATGGAAAGTTTAAAATATAAACATTAAATACAGATTAATTGAAGCAGAAATTAGTGAAAAATATGAGTAAGAAGTCAATGAAACGTTTAGAATATTGAGAAACAAAAGCTCAACCTGGAACCTAAAAAAGATTGGCAAAATGCCATATTAAACGAAACAGCAAGAAGTATATGTGGAACAAAGCTAGTACAAATAAAGAACTTAAAATAGAAAGAGAAACAATCTAGGAGACAAAAATAAGATAAATAGAAACAATGACCTCCGTGAAGCTGGCAGAACCATTTCGGCAGAATCAAATCAAACCTATTGTTACGAAACAGCACAATGGTATAGACCCGAAATCCGACCCTGTCTAAGCCAGGTATGAAAATTAAAATTATGGCGGATACGCAGTGTTTTTATAACTGTTTGGGACTATCTTATCTAAGCATTGTTTTTGTGACCAGACTTATCTAGAAAAGGCCGGAATCAATTATTTGTGTGTGTAAGCCGCAGCCCGGAGTTTTCTAGTCAGAAAGGCATTAATATAAATAAGGACCGATCAGCGGAAGAGTTAGTTGATAAAGTGATCTCGTGAAATATATAAATTAAGTGTTAGTGAGTAAGTGTTTAAAGAAATTAGTAAGTAGCCATACCGTGTGTTTAAAATTTATCCCACCCGTTTATTGTTCAAATAAATTAGAATAACATTACACTATTATGATTTTTAGTACTCATTTTGTACTAATTTGTATCACGATGGAGTCGCCTTTTATATTTCGTTTTTCAAGAAATTTTGAAAAAGTTCGCAGGATAATGGGCTGCTATTCAATTTATCTAAGCAGAGGTTGTTTAAGTTGGATGACTTTATTATTTTGGAATATTCTTCATGGTACAAATTAAGTAATAGAAACGTATTTCGTTTTGCAGAAAATATTGGAAAGATCGGAACGTCAGTAAAGCTAACACCCCCACTTTTTCAAATTTAAAAAAAAAACTTATATGTAGTTTAGAACTAATTTAGGACTAATTTGTACCCAAAAAATTAGAATTTGTACCCACTTAGTTTTTCTGAAAAATCACTATTTAAAGAGGGGGTGCTTGCTTGAGCTCAAGCTAGCACCCCCACATTGACAAAATCAAATTTTATTGGCATAAATCTAAACTTTGAATTAAGGACTAATTTGTACCCAAAAGATAATAATTTGTACCCACTAAGTTTTTCTGAAAAACCGTTGTTTAAAGTGGGGGTGCTTGTTTAAGCTCAAGCTAGCACCCCCACTTTCACAAAATCAAATTTTAACAACATACCTTTAAACTTTGAATTTAGGACTAATATGTACCCAAAAGCGTTTTTTCATTATTATATCATTTTGTTTATAAAAGATGATAGTAAATTAGACCACGTGTTTTATTAATTTCCAAGTGAATCGTTAAAAGATTTGAAATTATCAAAGATAACTAAATATTATTAATTTTCGAATATAGGACTAATTTGTAGCCAAAAAATTAAAATTTGTACCCACACAGTTTTCCCTGTAAAAGTAGTTTTAATGTGGGAGTGCTGGCTTGAACTCGTCCACCTTTAAAAATCCAATTTCAGCAGCATACCTTTAAACTTTGCATTTAGGACTAATTTGTAACCAAAAACGTTTTTTCATTGTCACATCATTTTGTTTATAAAAGATGATAGTAAATTAGATCACGTGTTCTATTAATTTCTAAGAAATTATCAAAGATAACTAAATATTATTAATTTTCGAATATAGGAATAATTTCTATCCAAAAAATTGAACTTTGTACCCACACAGTTTTCCCTGTAAAATGAGTTTTAATGTGGGAGTGCTGGCTTGAACACCTCCACATTTACAAAATCAAGTTTCAACAGCTTACCTTTGAACTTTGAATTAAGGACTAATTTGTACCCAAAATCGTTTTTTCATTATTAAGTATATCATTTTGTTTATAAAAGATGATAGTAAATTAGACCACCTGTTTTATTAAACGGTTTTATTTAGCTCACCCCGTTTGTTTTATTTATTCTTGGGTCAAATTTAGTAATTCATTTTTCACCCTCTTCCTGTCAACCGATTAATCTAAAATTTTGTATACACTTTGGATTTTGGTGACAATACAATTATGTTTATTCATTATCATTATAAATTCAAGATGGCCGCCGCTACAAAATGGCGGATAATTTATGTTTTATTAATCCCATCAATATGGGTATCAAATGAAAGGGCTCAACAAGCAGAATACAATATTCTATAAAAAAATGAAATCCAAGATGGCGGCCGCTACAAAATGGCGGATAACGTAGGTTTTATCAATCTCATCAACATGGGTATCGAATGAAAGGGCTCAACAAGCAGAATACAATATACTATAAAAAATTTAAATCCAAGATGGCGGCCGCTACAAAATGGCGGATAACGTAGGTTTTATCAATCCCATCAATATGGGTATCAAATGAAAGTGCTCAACCAGTAGAATACAATATACTATATAAAATTAAAATCCAAGATAACGGCCTCTACAAAATGGCGGATAACGTAGGTTTTATCAATCCCATCAACATGGGTATCAAATGAAAGGTCTCAACAAGTAGAATACAATTTACTATGCAAAATTGAAATCTAAGATGGCCGCCGCTACCAAAGAGTTGGACTGCAATAAACTAACGGGCAAGAAACCTTGCAATAATGGAGCACTAAATGAATTAAACAGAATGCGAAATAAAAACTAAAAACCAAAAAATAAAAATAGGTAAAAAAACTTTTTAAGTTAAACGGTTTTATGTTAAACATACATTGCAATGTTTAAGATAAATGTACTAAAAACCAAAAAATTATAAAATAGATACAGGCGTGGGAATTATAAACATATGCATAGACTAGACTAAAATAAAACCGTGGGGCGCGTCAATTGTCGGTTGAACAACTGCCTAATTATAGTGTAACATTACAAAACAAAAATTTTAATCAACGATTGTAGACAATTGACGTGCCCCACGGTTTTATTTTAGTCTAGTCTATGCATATGTTTATAATTCTCACGACTGTATCTATTTTATAATTTTTTGGTTTTTAGTACATTTATCTTAAACATTGCAATGTATGTTTAACTAAATATTAATTTTCGAATATAGGACTAATTTGTATACTCATATTTTACCCAGCCAAACTACTTTTTAGAGGTGTTCAAACAGACATATCAACTGTGACTAATATGAATTTAAACACCACAGGTACATCTTCTAAAATATTCTAAATTCTAAATAAAACCCAAGTTAATCATTGAATTACCTTCGAGGTTAATGAATTATAATTTGAGTGATATAAATAATATATTTTACTTACATTATAGATAAGTGTACTAAGTCATTATTGAAATTATTTCAAATTCGTAGTTTATCTCTTAAACCACGCATTCCTAGTGGGATGCCCTTTAATTTTAGACATAGAAGTACAGTACTAAAAAGTATATTGAACGGGAAAGGTATATTGTATAAAAACATAGTTCTATTTTTTCAATCAATATAATTATGCGATCAAAGACGATATCATCTAAAAAACAAAAAATATCACCTTTCGGTATTGGCGAGGGTAACAAAATTTTTTTTTAAAATTGTTTAGTCATTAGAAAGGAAAGTCTGACGTGATATTGCACATCTTTACTAAACTGCCAAGTAGTCAAAAAAAGTGACAACACCATAGTATGTATAATCATTCTTTTAACCGCTTTGAGCTATTTACGCATTATTACGAACGTGCACTAAGGAAAGATCGCCGCAGTTATCACAAAAGATTTCAGTGAAAAAAAATAAGAGTTATGGTATATATAACAAATATGGAATTATATTAATATAGTATTTTATTAGAGACAAAACAATATATAATATATGAAAACAAACATTTCTGGGAAGTACCTGGTTAGGTAAGTGCCATGTTTCATAAAACACTTCATCTAAGAGTTTGTCTAGTTTTCCGTCCATTTTGAACTTTAAGCAGGACGACTGCTGTGAAGCACATTAAAAGATGTATATTATGCTAGCGTAGCCATTTTACAGGGCACCCTTCGGACCAGGCTAATAATTTGTTGCTAATTTGTTGCTAATTTGTAACGCTGAGCTTGATTTTGTTGCTAATGCCGTTTCCAAGAAAACGCAAACTATGCTACCGTAATATTAAGCTAGCGTAGCCACACGCTATAACTATATAAATAAGTAATATTGAAAAAAACTGAAAACACATGAATTTGTTGCTAATTTGTTGCTAAAAGATGACACTAACCGATACTGGAAAAAATCATCCCTTACCTCGATTTCCCACCCCTCACTATTATTTGCTATTAAGCTAGCGTAGCCACACGCTATAACTATATAAATAAGTAATATTGAAAAAAACTGAAAACACATGAATTTGTTGCTAATTTGTTGCTAAAAGATGACACTAACCGATACTGGAAAAAATCATCCCTTACCTCGATTTCCCACCCCTCACTATTATTTGCTATTAGGCTAGCGTAGCCACACGCTATAACTATATAAATAAGTAATATTGAAAAAAACTGAAAACACATGAATTTGTTGCTAATTTGTTGCTAAAAGATGACACTAGCCGATACTGGAAAAAATCATCCCTTACCTCGATTTTCCCACCTCTCACTATTATTTGCTATTAAGCTAGCGTAGCCACACGCTATAACTATATAAATAAGTAATATTGAAAAAAACTAAAAACACATGAATTTGTTGCTAATTTGTTGCTAAAAGATGACACTAACCGATACTGGAAAAAATCATCCCTTACCCCGATTTTCCTACCCCTCAATATTATTTGATATTAAGCTAGCGCAGCCACACGCTGTAAATATGAAAAAAAAAGTAATATTGAATAAAACTAAAAGCACATAAATTTGTTGCTAAAAGATGACACTAACCGATAGTGGAAAAAATCATCCCCTAACCCGATTTTCCCACCCCTCGCTATTACTTGATATTAAGCTAGCGTAGCCACACGCTACAACTAATAGATAAGTAGTATAGAATAAAAATAAATGCACAGGAATTTGTTGCTAAAAGATGACACTAACCGATACTGCGAAAAAATCAACCCTTATCTCATAATAATTGAAATTCATCGTGTTTTAGTAGCCATAGCCTAGCAACAAATTGCCCTACTGATTTTAAAGTGATATAGTCGATATTTGGTCAGAAATACACCAGCAACAAATTCCCCGACTGATTTTTAAGTGAAATTCGTTGTGTTTTAGCCGCAATAGCCTAGCAACAAAATGCCCTATTGATTTTAAAGCGATACAGTCCATATTTTTTCAGTAATACACCAGCAACAAACTCCTCGAGTATTGTTTGATCGAAATTAATCGTGTTTTAGTAGCCATAGTCTAGCAACAAATTGCCCTATTAATTTTAAAGCGATATAGTTCATATTTTTGCAGTAATACACCAGCAACAAAATTCCTCGAGTATTTTTTGATCGAAATTCATCGTGTTTTAGTGGCAATAGCCTAGCAACAAATTGCCCTATTGATTTTAAAGCGATATACTCCATATTTGTTCAATAATACACCAGCAACAAATTCCTCGAGTATTTTTTGATCGAAATTCATCGTGTTTTAGTAGCCATACCCTAGCAACAAATTGCCCTATTGCTTTTAAAGCGATATAGTCCATATTTGTTCAGTAATACACCAGCAACAAATTCCTCGAGTATTTTTTGATCGAAATTCATCGTGCTGTAGTAGCCATAGTCTAGCAACAAATTGCCCTATTGCTTTTAAAGCGATATAGTCCATATTTGTTTAGTAATACACCAGCAACAAATTCCTCGAGTATTTTTTGACCGAAATTCATCGTGTTTTAGTAGCCATAGCCTAGCAACAAATTGCCCTATTGATTTTGAAGCGATATAGTCTATATTTGTTCAGTAATACACCAGCAACAAACTCCTCGAGTATTTTTTTATCGAAATTCATCGTGTTTAGTAGCCATAGCCTAGCAACATAATGCCCTATTGATTTTAAAGCGATATAGTCGATATTTGGTCAGTAATACACCAGCAACAAATTCCTCGAGTATTCTTTTATCGAAATCCATCGTGTTTTAGTAGCCTTAGCGTAGCAACAAATTGCCCTATTGATTTTGAAGTGATATAGTCCATATTTGTGCAGTAATACACCAGCAACAAATTCCTCGAGTATTTTTTTATCGAAATCCATCGTGTTTTAGTAGCCATAGCCTAGCAACAAATTGCCCTATTGCTTTTAAAGTGATATAGTCGATATTTGGTCAGTAATACACCAGCAACAAATTCCTCGAGTATTCTTTTATCGAAATCCATCGTGTTTTAGTAGCCATAGCGTAGCAACAAATTGCCCTATTGATTTTGAAGTGATATAGTCGATATTTGTGCAGTAATACACCAGCAACAAATTCCTCGAGTATTTTTTTATCGAAATCCATCGTGTTTTAGTAGCCATAGCGTAGCAACAAATTGCCCTATTGATTTTAAAGTGATATAGTCGATATTTGGTCAGAAATACACCAGCAACAAATTCCCCGACTGATTTTTAATTGAAATTCGTTGTGTTTTAGTAGCCATAGCCTAGCAACAAATTGCCCTATTGATTTTGAAGTGATATAGTCCATATTTGTGCAGTAATACACCAGCAACAAAATTCCTCGAGTATTTTATGATCGAAATTCATCTTGGTTTAGTAGCCATAGCCTAGCAACAAATTGCCCTATTGATTTTAAAGTGATATAGTCGATATTTGGTCAGTAATACACCAGCAACAAATTCCTCGAGTATTTTTTTATCGAAATCCATCGTGTTTTAGTAGCCATAGCCTAGCAACAAATTGCCCTATTGATTTTGAAGTGATATAGTCCATATTTGTGCAGTAATACACCAGCAACAAAATTCCTCGAGTATTTTTTGATCGAAATTCATCTTGGTTTAGTAGCCATAGCCTAGCAACAAATTGCCCTATTGATTTTGAAGTGATATAGTCCATATTTGTGCAGTAATACACCAGCAACAAATTCCTCGAGTATTTTTTTATCGAAATCCATCGTGTTTTAGTAGCCATAGCGTAGCAACAAATTGCCCTATTGATTTTAAAGTGATATAGTCGATATTTGGTCAGTAATACACCAGCAACAAATTCCTCGAGTATTCTTTTATCGAAATTCATCGTGTTTTAGTAGCCATAGCCTAGCAACAAATTGCCCTATTGATTTTGAAGTGATATAGTCCATATTTGTGCAGTAATACACCAGCAACAAATTCCTCGAGTATTCTTTTATCGAAATCCATCGTGTTTTAGTAGCCATAGCGTAGCAACAAATTGCCCTATTGATTTTGAAGTGATATAGTCCATATTTGGTCAGTAATACACCAGCAACAAATTCCTCGAGTATTTTTTGATCGAAATTCATCTTGGTTTAGTAGCCATAGCCTAGCAACAAATTGCCCTATTGATTTTAAAGTGATATAGTCGATATTTGGTCAGTAATACACCAGCAACAAATTCCTCGAGTATTTTTTATCGAAATCCATCGTGTTTTAGTAGCCATAGCCTAGCAACAAATTGCCCTATTGCTTTTAAAGTGATATAGTCGATATTTGGTCAGTAATAAACAACAAATTCCTCGAGTATTTTTTTATCGAAATCCATCGTGTTTTAGTAGCCATAGCGTAGCAACAAATTGCCCTATTGATTTTGAAGTGATATAGTCCATATTTGTGCAGTAATACACCAGCAACAAATTCCTCGAGTATTTTTTTATCGAAATCCATCGTGTTTTAGTAGCCATAGCGTAGCAACAAATTGCCCTATTGATTTTAAAGTGATATAGTCGATATTTGGTCAGTAATACACCAGCAACAAATTCCTCGAGTATTCTTTTATCGAAATTCATCGTGTTTTAGTAGCCATAGCCTAGCAACAAATTGCCCTATTGATTTTGAAGTGATATAGTCCATATTTGTGCAGTAATACACCAGCAACAAATTCCTCGAGTATTCTTTTATCGAAATCCATCGTGTTTTAGTAGCCATAGCGTAGCAACAAATTGCCCTATTGATTTTGAAGTGATATAGTCCATATTTGGTCAGTAATACACCAGCAACAAATTCCTCGAGTATTTTTTGATCGAAATTCATCTTGGTTTAGTAGCCATAGCCTAGCAACAAATTGCCCTATTGATTTTAAAGTGATATAGTCGATATTTGGTCAGTAATACACCAGCAACAAATTCCTCGAGTATTTTTTTATCGAAATCCATCGTGTTTTAGTAGCCATAGCCTAGCAACAAATTGCCCTATTGATTTTGAAGTGATATAGTCCATATTTGTGCAGTAATACACCAGCAACAAAATTCCTCGAGTATTTTTTGATCGAAATTCATCTTGGTTTAGTAGCCATAGCCTAGCAACAAATTGCCCTATTGATTTTAAAGTGATATAGTCGATATTTGGTCAGTAATACACCAGCAACAAATTCCTCGAGTATTTTTTTATCGAAATCCATCGTGTTTTAGTAGCCATAGCGTAGCAACAAATTGCCCTATTGATTTTGAAGTGATATAGTCCATATTTGTGCAGTAATACACCAGCAACAAATTCCTCGAGTATTTTTTTATCGAAATCCATCGTGTTTTAGTAGCCATAGCGTAGCAACAAATTGCCCTATTGATTTTAAAGTGATATAGTCGATATTTGGTCAGTAATACACCAGCAACAAATTCCTCGAGTATTCTTTTATCGAAATTCATCGTGTTTTAGTAGCCATAGCCTAGCAACAAATTGCCCTATTGATTTTAAAGTGATATAGTCGATATTTGGTCAGTAATACACCAGCAACAAATTCCTCGAGTATTTTTTTATCGAAATCCATCGTGTTTTAGTAGCCATAGCGTAGCAACAAATTGCCCTATTGATTTTGAAGTGATATAGTCCATATTTGTGCAGTAATACACCAGCAACAAATTCCTCGAGTATTCTTTTATCGAAATCCATCGTGTTTTAGTAGCCATAGCGTAGCAACAAATTGCCCTATTGATTTTGAAGTGATATAGTCCATATTTGGTCAGTAATACACCAGCAACAAATTCCTCGAGTATTTTTTGATCGAAATTCATCGTGTTTTAGTAGCCATAGCCTAGCAACAAATTGCCCTATTGATTTTAAAGCGATATAGCCGATATTTGGTCAGTAATAACCAGCAACAAATTCCTCGAGTATTTTTTGATCGAAATTCATCGTGTTTTAGTAGCCATAGCCTAGCAACAAATTGCCCTATTGATTCTGAAGCGATATAGTCCATATTTGTTCAGTAATACACCAGCAACAAATTCCTCGAGTATTTTTTTATCGAAATTCATCGTGTTTTAGTAGCCATAGCCTAGCAACAAATTGCCTTATTGATTTTAAAGTGATATAGTCCATATTTGGTCAGTAATACACAAGCAACAAATTCCTCGAGTATTTTTTGATCGAAATTCATCGTGTTCTAGTAGTCATAGCCTAGCAACAATTTTCCCTACCGATCGGGAGAAAATCGGCGCGAGCCTAGGAAGGGGCGGCGTAGCGGCACCTGAGAGGGCGAGTAATCTTTAGTCAATCCCCTCGTTTGTATTTTATTATAGTATTTAAAGTGGTGAATGATATGTAATAAACGACAAGTTTAAATTTTGTCTTATACCAAAAGAAATAAGAAACCCAATAAATAGAAAACAAGAAATTTATTTAATAGGAGCTGTCGGATTTAGAATATCCACTGTAAATCTGAGAAGATCTGGCGGAAACACGATTCGATCAGATTTAGATCTATTGCCTACGGGGCATTATGTGTCTTACTCGTATTGGAGAGGAAATAGTAGTTGGATGGAAGCGGGCGATTTAGTTGGAAGAACTATTAACCCATCCGACCACTATCAAATTACTCCCAGATTAATAGCATACACAAAGAGCAAAACACAACATGATGCACATCTTTATCGATAATTTAACATTAATTACTATTTCCAAGTAGCTGCTAAAAGAAAGATACATAAAATATGATATTAATAATTATAAATACAATATTATGTTATTTATAATAAATGGGGTTATCATTATAAAATATAAATGCATTCATAAAATGAATCAAACCTGTCGTTAGAAACCATTTTCTGATATTCCGACCGGGTGGAAACATCTTGATGGATGTCAACGATACCGATAAAGATGTTTTCCACCTTCAGAAACATATATAATTTGAAAAAATTGCTGCCGTATTACGCTTCGCATGAAAAATTCGCGAAATTGCGGTTGAATTTCAATTAAAAAACACTCCGGCAATTTGTTGCTAGGCTATGGCTACTAAAACACGTCGAATTTCAATTAAAAAACACTCGGGCAATTTGTTGCTGGTGTATTACTGACCAAATATCGACTACATCGCTTTAAAATCACCTCTGTGAAGCTGGCAGAACCATTTCGGTAGAATCAAATCAAACCTATTACGATTTTTAGTACTCATTTTGTACCACAAAATATAATTTTGTACCTTTACCCACTAAAGAAAAAAACTTGGCGCTGCTAGCTTCGTGTTAACCTGGAAAGCCCAAATTAATAATAATTTGAAAAAAATGAAAATTAATACAGGAAATTGAAGAACTGAATTTGTACTAATTTGTACCAATAAAAATATTAACGTCAACCCACTTAAACAATCCCTGCTTTGATAAATTGAATAACAAGCTCATTATTTTCAGATATTTTCAGAATTTCTTGAAAATGGGAATATTAAACTCGACTCCATTAAAACTGAATTTGTACCACAAAAAATATTAACGTCAACCCCCTCAAACAACCCTTGTTGTGATAAATTGAATAGCAATCCCATACTTCTCGGATGTTTTCAAGATTTCTTAAAAAATGAAATATAAAGGTCAACTCCATTGAAACTGAATTTGTACCTCAAAAAATATTCCCGTCAACGCATTCAAACAACACCCGATCGATAAATTGAATAGCAAGAGCCCATTCTCCGATTTTTCCAATATTTTCTGAAAAACGAAATTTTAAAGTCGATTTCTATTATTACTAAATATGTTCTATTTTGTACCATGAAAAATATTCCAAAATATTCAAGTAAACTCACTTAAACAACCCCTGCTTTGATAAATTGAATAGCAAGCCCATTATCCTCAGATCTTTTCAAAATTTCTTGAAAAACGAAAAAAAAATCGACTCCATTAAAACTGATTTTGTACTAATTTGTACCACAAAAAATATTAACGTCAACCTCCTCAAACAACCCCTGATCAATAAATTGAATAGCAAGCTCATTCTTCTCCGATCTTTCCCATATTTTCTGAAAAACGGAATATTAAAGTCGATTCTATTAGTACTAAATTTGTACCTCCAAGAATATTCCAAAATATTAAAGTCAACCCACTTAAACAACCCCTGCTTAGATAAACTGAATAGCAAGCCTCCGTCCGATCTAAAAATTTCTTGAAAAACGAAATATAAAAATCGATTACATTAAAACTGAATTTGTACTAATTTGTACCACAAAAAATATTATCGTCAACACACTTGAACAACCCCAGCTTTGATAAATTGAATAGCAAGCCCATTATCCTCCGATATTTTCAGAATTTCTTGAAAAAGGAAATATTAGAGTAGATTCTATTAAAACTGAATTTGTACCACAAAAAAATATTTCAAAATATTAAAGTTAAACAATTTAAACAACCCCTGCTTCAATAAGTTGTATAGCAAGCCCACTATTCACCGATCTTTTCATAATTTCTTGAAAAACATATAAGTAGATTCCATTAAAACTGAATTTGTACCACAAAATATTTTATTCACAGATTTAGACTGAAGTACCAAAAATGAAAATAAGTCCTCTGGCGTTTTGTGCACTGCTTAATTACTCCCAATAAATCCATGCTAAAATTTTTCCTACCACTACAAAAATTATTAAATAAAGTGTAGATGAGACGTCAGACGCCTCTTATCTGAAAAACAAAAAAATCACCTTACTGACTCCTATCGGTTTTTGCTACAGTGTAACAAAAAATGTTTTTCAATCTTTACTAAGCCGCCAAGTAGTCAAAAAAAGTGATAACACCAGAGTGTGATGCCATTCTTCTAACTCCCTTATCACGCACCTGCAGAACGGAAAGAAAACTTAATTTTTTTGTCTCGTCAAAGAATTGCCGCGATTACCCCAAAAGACCTCATTGAAAATAAAGAGTATGTATCTATGACAAAAAATATGGATTTCTAATTGTAATTATAACAATATATTTATTATTAGAAGCAAAACAATACAGAATATCAAAACAAAAATGACTGGGAAGTAGGTAGGTGACAAGGTTTCATGAAACACTGCATGTAACAGTTTATCTAGATTTTGGTCCATTTTTAATTTACATCAGAACGACTGCTGTGAGGTGAATTAAAAAGCCTTTTTCAGGGAAAACTGTATGGGTACAAATTAGTCCTATATTCTAAAATTAACATTATTTGGTTACTTTTGATACTTTCAAATTTTTTTACGATTTACTTAGAAATTAATAAAATACGTGGTGTGGTCTAATTTATTATATTTCATAAACAAAATAATATAATAATTAAGAAATGAAATTAACTGTCTCGACCCTTACTTTGTGGAATCTACTCATAAAAGTGTTTTAAATGAAGCTTACTGTTTCTAGTTAACTCCACAATTGTCAATTTTTTAGAATTTTCAATATACTGTGGAGTTAACTAGAAACAGTAAGTTTCATTTCAAACAGTAATAATTAAAAAACGTTGTTGGGTACAAATCAGTCCCAAATTCAAAGTTTAAATCCATACTGTTATTTGTTTTTATAAAAGCCTTTTACAGGGAAAACTGGATGGGTAAAAATTATGTTTTTTGGGTACAAATTATTCCTAAATTTAAAGTTTAAATGTATGCTATTAAAATTTGATTTTGTAAAGGTGGGGTGCTAGCTTGACCTTAAACTATCACCCCCACATTAAATAGCGGGTTTTCAGAAAAACTGAGGAAGTATAAATTCAAAGTATAGATAATATAAAGTATATTATTGATAAGCGGCGGCGGGCACCACCAAGTCGATGAGAAGATACAAACATGCCGCCCGACCCGATACCGATAAGGGCAAACGTGCCGCTTTTTTTGTGAATAATTTTGTTTCTTTGAGGGAGAAATATTAAAATAAATTTGGTGAACACCTAACAGGCATTAGATAAAATAGTGCTTTTAATTTTTTTTAGCTTATCTATGCTGTTTGAGCTGTATATAAAAGGAGCATGTATTTTTGCAAGAGTTTTAGTTAGTGACTTGTGTCTCTATTGTACTGTATACCTACACCTATTTCTTTTGTAAGTCGTTGTGATACGAGTGTGAAGTGAAGATGTCATCTCGAGGAAGACCTGTTACAGTTTCACGTGAAAAACTAATCGAAACTGTTTTAAAATATAAAGAAAAAGTTTGGGCAAATGGTCATATTGCATTAAAGCAAGATGAAGCGTGGCAAAGCATTTCCAATGAACTTGAAAATATTTTACAGCCAAAATCATTGCATGCAATGATTTCTATTAATAGACACGACATTTTAAAAATCCTGAAAAATCAAGGTAGCTTCGAATCTGAAGATCAGAATTTGCAAGACAGTTTAAATTGTAACGATAACAGTTTCGAACAATTGAATAGCAGCGAAATCGCTAGAATATATAATGTAGGGAAAGTTGAAGTTGATTATATTTTAAATAAAAAGAAACTTGCAGAACTAACTGTTGTCCACGAATATAACCGAGGTACGAGGCAAGCTTCTAGAACTAAAAGAAAATACAGGAGGTTTATACCTGGTGAATACCAACCATTCTTCAACAAAGTTATATGGCAAAATTCGCAACTAACGTGCGGCTGGAATTACAATAACCAATATATCAATTTACCTGGCACGTCTGGAAAAATAGATGGTAAGTAATACGTTTTTTTATTCTTATTCACAGTGAAAAATACTAATAAGTGCTTTATAATATAAAATGTATAGATTATAGTTTATAACACCGCATCAAATTCGAGCTGAATGCTCAAATTCGGTACATTTACCTATGTTCACTAGTTCACTATGTAAAAAACTACAAAAGTCAAGTAACAGTATTGGGCACAAAAATTACGTTGTAAATAAGAACTTATTACTATAATAATTAACACTAACAAACAATTTATTAGTTTACTGTAGGTGCGGAAGTGAAGGAGAAATATGTTTTAGTAGATATGATGAGGATCAAGATGTGCACGTACAAATTAGTATTATTCCTGGAGAAGGTGGAAAAAAATGTGGCCCTTCATATCTCCGACAAAATGAAAGGAAAGCAGTAATGAAGGAGATTGAACATCATGGTTCTGTTGATCAATATCGGGCTTTTATTTCTAAAGAAATGGGGTTAAAAATAGGAATGTCAAAACCTAAAGTAATACGTGATCCCAACACGTTACACGTTGCAAAAAATTTAGAGAAAAAGGCTTCCTATTTACATGAAGATCCAATTGAGGCTTTAAATATTATGAAATACACAACCCATTTAAACAAAATTCATGATATTGGGAAAGATCCTTTCTTTGTTGATTTTTTTAGTAACGAACAAAAAATTATCGCTAAAATTACAAAGAAAAACACAGGGCGTCTTGACTTTTCAATGGACGCAACTAGTCTAAACATGACATCAATAAAAAGGCCTTACTATTCAAAAACTAGAAAGATATTTTTCTACATTATAAGGTAATATATTTCTTTTAAATACAAGCTTCTTCGAAATATTAAATTTGTACAGTGTCCACCATAATGTTCGCTACATATGGGAAAAATTTTCAGTTGTAGTATATAGGAAAATTTAATATATGCGATCGATCCTGCATAGTCGATAACCTAAAAATAATATTTTGACGTGTCACGTGAACACTGTCATTGCCGCAAAATAGAAAAATTCTATGTGAAAATGCGAAAACTGGTGTTAGATATCAAAAAGAGTTATTTGGAAAAAGTGGTTAGAATGATATTTTTGGAGTACGTACGAAACTTGAAGCAAAAAGAACAAAAAATAAGAAATTTCGTATTTTTCTCCATGGCGGTCTTCTGAAATGATAGCCCAATTTCCTTGTTGAAAGAGTTCAAGTAACATCATATGTAACGTATAAACGTAAAACTATTCAAAATAATTTATTGAAATCATTCTTAGAGTATTAAATGGAAATATTAGTCGAACATTTGTAACTTTTCGGTAGCAATACCCTGTATGTTGTCAACTTGTGAACTTTAAAATAATTTAGTACTGTTACCACAATTGGAAAGAACCGTTTTTTATATTGTGAATAAATATTGCTTTAAATTATTGAAACTTAACTTTTCATAATAATAATAAATTGAATTAGTTAACCAACTTATTACTATTTTTTGAAACCATATTTAATAGATTACCCACTAACTTAATACTAATAAATAACTTATTATTTCAAACCACAAATTCAAAATTATACATGCCCTCCATCTCGAGTATTCATTTATGATTTCAAAGCCCACTTAGTTAATTTAAAATTTGGTATTGCGGCAAAATTGCCTGAGAAAAATCGGCTCTAGGATGGTTAAATGTATGGAAGTAGGAATAGCTATCAGATGTATGTAGACATTTTAAAGATAGTAAATTATCTTGTATTAATATTAGCGCATTGGGTAGTCAATGTTTTTAAACTTTCATGTAATACTACAAAAAAAACGGCTCTTTTCAATTGTAATATCACAATTGAATGATTTGAAACCGTACAAACTGACAAGATACAAGGCATTGTTACAGAAAAGTTTCATGCGCTCAACGAATATTTCCATTTTATTCCCTAGGAATGACCTAAATCAATACTTCTAAATTGTTTTACCCTTACACACTGCGTTACCCTAACTACTTCAACAAAATCGGTGCAATAACATTAAAGAAGAGGGCCATGGCGAAAAATGCGCATTTTTTTATTGCTGTTTTTTTTCAACGGCGTATTAAAGATAGACTAGCCTTGTTTACATTTTGGTTGTCCCCAACATATTTAGGACGAGACTCTTTTTACATGATGCCAAATTTCTTCTAACAAAAATAGTAATTGATGAATATGTTCAAGATTTTAGCAGTATTTTCTGTTTAAAAAGTAAGAAAAAAGTGGGAAGCATTTAAAATAGGTATGACAAACCCTCGGTCCAGCTCACTATGTTTTTTCGATTAGAATTTTTCATGATCTATCATTACCATAAGTAAAACAGTTTATAAATTTTTAGTTTGGCAACCTCGAGCTACTTCTGTCATTTTGGTGAGATCTGTAAATAAGATTTTAATTATAATTGTGCTTTTATGTGGTGTTTGATTGATATTTGAAAATTAAAGTGATTTTAAGACATTTATGATGGTGAGAAAATTTGTAGTGTGTGAAAATAGTGAAAATACATGGAATAAGAATGATGAACGATCGTTTCACAGGTAAGGTTATATTAGCACAAGCGTAGTATAGGTATAAGACAAGGCATTCAATATTTGTTTTCATAATAATATTGATTATTTTTTTATTATCAGGTTTCCCAGAGATATTGCTCTCCGTGAAATTTGGTTACAGAATTTATTTTTGGTAGAAGAGGACATTTTCAAAGTTAAAGTTGCTTTGGTGTGTTCTGACAATTTTTTCAAAACGGACATATGTGCTAATTTAAGTGGCAAACATGTTTTGAAACATGATGTTACACCTTTCAAGTAAGTAATATACTTAGTATTTTTAATTTGTAACTATGTACACTTCAAGTTAGCACAGAAATTGTTACATTTTTTTAAAGGATTCTGGAAGATGTAGCTCAAGACACCAGGACTATTGGAGCAAAAAACCCTCCATCAACAACAAGGTAACTTATCTATTGTAATTGAAAGGTCTATTTCATGAACAATTTGTTATCTACACTTTTAGAAGGTGATTGCAGTTTGTCTATACTACAA
Organism: Galeruca laticollis; assembly: GCA_963921935.1. Lineage (NCBI taxonomy): Eukaryota > Metazoa > Arthropoda > Insecta > Coleoptera > Chrysomelidae > Galeruca > Galeruca laticollis. Next base: position 240,273,604 of record OY998177.1, on the reverse strand, counting down.
ATTAATAAAACTTGTGGAAAACTTAAAAAAGCTTCTAAATTTGTAGTTACTGTTTGTAGTGAAGCTGAGAAATGTTTAAAGATACTTACCATGAATTTAGATGTTAGCAATATTAATAAAAAATATAAAAAAAAGATTATAAACACCTCAATAAGATATTTACCTTCAAATATCTTTGATGTATTTTCAAATCACATATTTGATTTTGAACCACTCCATGATCACTGCATCACTGTAACCAAACTAATTTTGGAGAAACATATAGACGTTCGACTGCACCATGAATTCAATAAATTAAAAAATTGTAATAAAGCCAAAGTAAGAAGTATGCTTACAAACTCTATTTTATTTCATAACCAGTAATTTTTATTTTAATTTTTTTATACAATTTTGTAATATGGTTGTAAATAATTCTTAAGAACAATAAATATTAATATTATGATTATTGTTATAATTATTCTATTTTATTGTTTACCATTTTAATACCCTTATTTATTCCTTATTAGTTTTGTAAAATCAATATAAAAAAAATAAAAAACATTTCCATATTATATTAACATATTCATAATCTGTAGTGCAAACCTTGTTTTAACTTCAAAATCCTCTATAAGTATCTTTTAAATAAATTACTTGTTTTTTACATAATTTCCACTTATTCAAACGAAAATTTAATAACGTACCTACATCATTTAGTCTATAAAAGCAATTTTCATAAAATAGTTTAAATGAACCCTTTCGAAATGATACGCTACTGTGCAATGTACTCGCCCTGTTTTATGTTGCGACCAAAACATTGTATATGTAATAATGTGTGAAGGCTGGTCTATCTTTTATATGTCATTGTTTTTTTTTCATTCCAAATTTCATATGTGGCCCTAAAATATTCAGATCACTTTTTCCAAATAACTTTTTTCGATATTTTGCCATATAACCCCACTTTCCGCATTTTCACATCAAATTTTTCGAATTTGCCGTCATGACGGTGGCCACGTGACTGATGTCAAAATGTATTTTTAGGTTATCGACCATGCAGGATCGATCGCCTATATTAAATTTTCCTATATACTAGGGCTAAACATTTTTCCCATATGTGGCGAACATTATGGTGGACACGATATATGGTATGCAACCAAATATGGCCCACGGAATGCATAATAATACTTTTCTATAGTACTTGCAGCCCAAGATACTATGATCATAGCCAGAAGTGATAATTTATTTTGCATGCTAGGTCTTACGATATGCAAACTGTATGTTTAGTAATTATCCCATCATAGTTAAAAATATTTCATCGATCAACAAATGTTTTCTTACAATACGATAGCATATAATTTATTCAAAAAATGAAAGAATAGATGTACTTAATGGTTAAAAATACAATCAAAATGCGAAAATTTTAAATAATGTGAGAATTTAATGACCACTGCTGTCAAATAGATCATTTTTGGCAAAATGTATCATGAAACAGTAGCATAAAATTATATAAAAAAACTGTAGAAAAATATAACTTAATTAAAGAATCTAAGGGAATGCAATTATTTAAATAGTCTATTTCAAATCGTTTTTAGGAGGGTGGGGGGGATGGGGGTTGGGTATAACTGTGTACCAAGTTTGAAAAGAATCGGTTCAGTAGTTTTTGCAGGCCACTGGGAACGGACTTTGAAAACGTGGTTTCGAAAAAAATGCGTTCAAAGTTCGCTTTATCCATTAACCGCTAGGTAAAAGCAGAGGCTTAAAGTCTATGACTTTAAGAGTGTTTCTAATTCGCTTGAAATTTTGTCACAATATTCTTGGAAAAAAATGCATTAAAAAATCGATTTTTTAAAAGTGCTTATACCCTTACCCCTCCTCCTTAAGCGTGCGTTGAAATACCCCGGTTATCAATTATATATAAATGAAATGTAAAGGGCTGGCCATATTATGGAAGTGTCTTATTTTACACAGTACAAAATTAAAATTATTGATAAATTTGTTTGTAACAGAAATAAAACTTATTAATACGAACAAACAATTAATTATAATGAAATTAACTGTCTCGACCCTTACTTTGTGGCATCTACTCATATTACTGTTTTAAATGAAACTTACTGTTTCTGACGATTATATTTAATATCGAAACAATTGTCAATTTCTTAGAATTTTCAACATTTTTTCAATATATTGTGGAATTATATAGAAACAGTAAGGTTCATTTAAAACAGTAATTAATTATAAGTACACATTATATGTTAAATATGTAAAAAATGCTTACCAACGAATAACTAATAGTCATTTAATGAGATATTAATCTAGTTTTAAAAATTAATATCCAAACATCTTATTATTAATTATAACTTATAATTTTCCTTTGATTTCACTATTATCAAAATAATTTTTTAGTATAAATACAGGAGCAGGCCAAACTACAATAGCGCAACGTTTAGGTGAAAGGCATACTGCTAAAGATCTTATACAATTTCTTAACATAATACATGGTAATGGAATACCTCACCCAGACGAGTTTTGTTCTGACGAGTCGAGAGCGATTTTAAATGCCGCTGCTCAAGTCTACTCTAAATGTGAAACTATTGATGAGTATGCTGACAGTATGAAAGACCTCAACAAAATTACCACTAGAATAAGGATCGATAATTCACATTTTGCAAACACATACAGAAAGCTACTCAAAGTAATAACTTCTAAAGGCATATATACTTTTTATATGGCGTCGATTAATCAGTTAATGCTTGCATTAAGTGTAGAGGAAGCAGAAAAAATTGTTCATGCTATATTTATTGTTGCAAATTCGCCTAAAGCAGGAAATTTATCAAATGGCTTACCGACTGAATGCTCAAAGCAAATTAAGTTTTTAAAAAATTTAATAACAGGTAACCCTTACACCAATTATTTAATACTTACACATTATTTTAATAGACGAAAACGATTTTAACTTATGCTTCATTAATTCACTTAAAGTTACAGTTTTGAAATTTAAAAAGAAAAATATCAACGGTCTTTATTTTTCAAGACATAATTATAACAGTTTCGCTTATTTTATTAATCTTTGATAATCTCACATTTTTCGATCAAAGAATTAATACTTTATAATAAAACAAGCATTCTGTGATTAAAGTAATTGAAAATATTTATTTGTGTTCTTTTCTCAAAACATACTCATTAAAAAGTTAAATTATTTTTAATAACAAGCAACAATGCTTTCATTCTATGAATGATAATATTTTCTTTAAAAAATTAACTTATGATAATCGTTTTATATAGTAACTGAAAGTTACCACGACCTTATTTGAATAAATAACCCACATTTTCGATCGTATTTTTATTGTTTAATTATATATTTCAATCGTCTTTAAATTGTGTGTTTTAAATTTCTATACTTTTTTCAAACCCAAGATGAAGAAGAAGAAAATGAAGATGAAGACGGAGAAGATTATACATGCGAAGATATCAGCGAAAATAAAACCCATAGCAAAGATTTAGAGTTGTTTCAACCATTACACGATGATGATACTGAAAGTGAGAAAATAAACGAAAACAGTTGGGGAGAGTGGGGTTCTAAATTATATGAACAGTGTAAACAATTTTTTATGGAAAAAGGAAAAGAACACAATCTTTATTATGTTCCTACAGTTCATATCACTAAAAAGTTGATAAGAGATCTACAATTAATTCCTATTTGGGGCAATATATACAGCAAAAAGTACTCGGGTTGTAGGATTCCAGCTTCAAGTAGCAGCTCCGAAAGTGAGTTTAATAGGGTTAAAACTTATTGGTTAGCAAAAAATTTACACAGCGTTCGCCCAGATACGTTTGTTGAGTATAATTTTAAGTACTTAGAAGGAAAACTACCGATCATTGCATCAGACTTGGAAGAAGCCCATAGATCTAATGAAAACGAATGTATATGTAAAATATGCAACGAAATGATTGATTTAAGAAGTGCTTGTGCATGTTTTAATTGCCAAGATTTAGTTCACAAACAAAAATGCACGGCTGTCGTTGAACAGAAAATACTATGTCTAGAATGTGAAAAATCACGTCTAGGTAAAAGAAACGCAGCCCATGCTTCACTTGAAAATTGGGGTGGCATGGGCCAGCCAAAAACAAAATCTAAAAAAATGGGCGATTGTATTATTTGTAAACAAGGAAATTTGCCTGGAGGAGCTCATACGTGTTCAAAGTGTGGAACAGCTGTCCACATATTTAGTCCTTGTTCTTATGAATTAGATGGAGAAGAAGAGGGCTATGGACAAAAAAGGATATGCCAAAAATGTTTTCACTATTGTGAACCTTTCAATAACACTTTTGAAAATGACAAGCCCGGAGAAGAAGTAGAAGTTAATAATTCAATAAATAATGAAAAAAACTTCGAAAATGTTTGTGAATCATGTGCAAATGGTGATTCTCCCGATGGAGGATGTATTTGCGAATTTAGTGGAAAACCCGTTCACATTTTTGAAAAATGTTTTATTAATAATGGTGATGGAAATGAAGGTTTTGGAGAGCAAAGAATTTGCATCGAATACGATAAAAAAAGTAACGATCCAGGCACTGACCACTATACAACAGAGTCTCAAATTAAAAGTACACAAAGAAAACAAAAAGTTGTGAAAAAAAAAACAGATTTCTTAACAAAACCAAAAAATAAATGTCGAAAGGTATCTAAGTATCATGGGAATCGACCTGCTGATGTAAAAGATTCTCTCAACTGGGATAAAAGTGAATCCATTACCGTAATAAAGAATGGAAGTGACATGAATTTGGAAAAACAACTTATTGATGGGAAAATGGTTGTTTTAACTAATACCTGTGCCACAGATTCAATAATTTACATAGCTTTGTTTGCAATTCAAGATTTTCCTCATTTAAGAGAACTGGTAAGTTAAATAAAGCTATAGTTTCGAAAAAATATTCCACTATTAATAATGAAAGGGTGTTTTTAAATAATAAACATTATATACAATCGATTTCACCGAATTCATATCGATTCCTAGTCTTTGTGACGATTTGCAAAGTAATTATCTCGATTCAAATCGATTCGTAATGTTTTTCAACTGATTCGAGAAGTGTTTATGTCGATTCGTATCGATTTTTAAATTCTTGTAAACGATTCGGAAGGTGTTTATCTCGATACGTGTCTGTTCGTAGAATGTTTCAAACGACTTAAAAAACGCTTATCAAATGGAGTGAACACACACTAAATATCTTTAAGCTGATGTCTTTTAAATTATAAGGCCTGACGAAGAAGGGGATCTCTTCCAAGGTTACTATTCTATATAATGGTGTTTTGTTTTCCCGTGGAGAGTTTTCGAGTTCCCTGAACAGGAATATACATGTTTACCAAAATATCTGTGTGTGTGTGTATGTGTGTGTGTGTGTATGTGGTCAAAATTATGTCTCATGGTTGCTCGCGAACGCCTTTTCGATGAAATTTGGTGCACATATCAAGTACATTTGAACTTAGAGCTGATTACTTTTTGGAGCGGAACGGTCTTTATTAAGGGTCATTTTTTGACTATGGACTTTTTTTAGGTTTTTTGTATTTTTCTGCATGATGAAGAAGTCAATATCAGTAAAGACCGTTTGCATATTTAAAAAGAGTGGGAAATTTCCTACAAAAATATGTATGATATACGTATAAATATCATAAAGATAAAATCCTTTATTAAGATTCAATGAAAAAAAGTTAATTTTTTCAAAATTTAAAGAGATTTTCGTATTTTAAATAAAAAATCTCGCGTCACTTAGAATTGTGATCACTGATTACAATTCGTAAGTCAGACGAAAACAGTTTCTTTTGTTTTTAACTAGTTTCAGTGAGAGAGCATTCTGCTAGAGCAGTTAGCAGCGTTTTTAATTTAAAAACATCCTTTCATTGGCTCGGATTAATTGAAAAATTATTGTCTGATTGTAATTTAAAATATCACTTTATTTGAATAAATATTTGGATTAACATTAATAAATGTATCTACTTTATGTGAATTTTCTTTTCAAACGAAGAAGACAGTAAAGTAACTTCTGAAACGGAGTAGTGATAAACTAAATAATTTCGTATATTGCAATAATCTATTCTCATACCTATGCAAAAAAGTAATATTTACCTCTGTATTTGCGCTTCAATAAATTAAAGAGAAAATTAATTTAGAAATCACACAAGTATAAAACCATATTTATTGACTGATATGCAAGAACTTTGCTTGTCTATGTAGTTAATATTTCTGGGCAAAGTATGGAATAGAAACACAGGTTTTTTTAGAAGTGCGAAAAACTCGATTTTTGCATGCATTTTTAGGTTAGCCTGCGATAAATCACGCTTTACACACGGAGTGCTATAATAGTACATTATGATACATGTAGCATTATTGCATAGCGTGGTTAGTGTATGAGTGTAGCGAGTAAAAATGGATTACTTAGATCACGAGTAGCTCCGACTAAAGTGCGGATTTATGTCAGACTGTGTTATAAATTAATATAAAACAAAGATCATTACTTTTTAGTTTGAAGCTACAAAGACTGATTTTATGAATCTGGTTTTGGAAATATTAAAGAATGGAGTCAAAACAAACACGTACAAAATGAGAGCGCAAGTCTTAAGTAAGATTATACCAATGGAAGAGTCTATGCTTTCTGATGATTTACACGTATTGTCATGCAATAAAGAGGTTGCATGGTTGGCCAGACAATTATTAGCACCGCTTAACAGCGCAGAAGAAGAAATCAAGTGTACCAAGTGTAAGGAAAAGAAAAATAACATTTTACCTACGATTACTATCATGGACAACTATTTAAAATTTGCGTCGAAAGAAACTTTTTTGGAAGAAGCTTGGAAACCTCCTGTTATAAGCAGATGTTGTAAATGCAGTTCAGATACTGAAAGCTCTCTGTTAAATCTTGGTAAGAATAATAATAATAATTTGGTGCATATATCAAGTACATTTGAACTTGAAGCTGATTAGTTTTTGGAGCGGAACAAAGGTAATAGTAAACAACGTTTGCAAATTTGAAACGAGTGGGATATTTCCTACAAAAATATGTTTGATATTTGTATAAATATCCTAAAGATAAAGTGTCAATAAAAAGTTAATTTTTTCAAAATTTAAAGGGATTCTCGGATTTTAAATAAAAAAGCTTGCGTGTTTATAGATCACTGATCACAATTGAAGGCCAGGATCGAGTAATTCCTTTAGCGCTCTGCCGGCCTCTCGCAGTACAAAAAATGCTGACACGGTGACGAATTTTCAAAAGTCGTCAAAATGAATTTTGAAAAGTACCGTCGTGTAGAGGATACAAAAGGAGACTTTTTTTCTCTATACACTTTTTTGGTTAGATTAATATTTTCACAGGAAATAACAAAAAACCGAAAAATTGCGAAGTCCGTTTGAACCACGTTTTTAAAACTAAATTCACTCCAATTTCACGAAAAATTATCTTTTTGAAATTTGGCACACTACTTGATGTAACGTTATTTATATAAATAATCAAGCGAAAATAGCGAGCAACTTTTTATGAGGTTATATAATATAAGTTCAACGGAAAAAAGTCTGTGAGGAAGTTTAAGCTACAAAAAACTTCCAGCGACAAAGTTGTTCGTTATGTCTTAAAGAAATTTATCAGAAATATTTCGATTGATTCATTGGAAAATGGCTATAATATCGCGATTTTTACAAACTGACTCGCATTGTGCAAACGCAACAGCTGTAGCTTGCACGGTGGCAGGCGCTCTATGCAATTATGCCTTCACACAGCCTACACCTGTTGCGTTGCACAATATAAGTCAGTTTGGAAAAATCGCGATATTATAGCCATTTTCCAATGAATAAATCTAAATATTTCTCATGAATTTCTTTAAGTCATAACGAACAACTTTGTCGCTGGACGTTTTTCGTAGCTTAAACTTCCTCACAGACTTTTTTCCGCTGAACATAAATATATAACCTCATAAAAAGTTGCTCGCTATTTTCGCTTGATTATTTAGATAAATAATGTTACATGAAGTACTCTATCATTTTATCAGCAGCAGCAAGATGTTTTACGATAATGTGCCAAATTTCAAAAAGATTTGATCATTTTTCGCGAAGTTGGAGCGAATTTAGCTTAGCGATTTTTCGGTTTTTTGTTATTTCCTGTGAAAATATTAATCTAAGCAAAAAAGCGTAAGAGAAAAAAGTTTCCTTTTTTATCCTCTACACGATGGTACCTTTCAAAATTCATTTCGACGACTTTTGAAAATCCGTCACCTTGACAGCATTTTTTCTATTGCGAGAGGCCGGCCGAGATTACTCGATCCATCGATCCTGGCCTTCAATTCTATAGTCAGACGGAAAGTTTTTTGTTTTTAACTAGTTTCATTGAGAAAGGCTTCAATTGTTTTATATAATATTGAAATGCAAAAACATTGACAAATAATTTAATAAAAAAATACTTTTTTATTGTAGGCGAAATTATAATATTTAAAGTTGTGAATGATATGGAAATAAACGACAAGTTTAAATTGGGTCTTATACCAAAAGAAATAAGAAACCCAATAAATAGAAATCGAGAAATTTATTTAATAGGCGCTGTCGGATTTAGAGGATCCACTGTAAATCTGAGAAGATCTGGCGGGAACACGATTCGATCAGATTTAGATCTATTGCCGACGGGGCATTATGTGTCTTACTCATATCGGAGAGGAAATAGTAGTTGGATGGAAGCGGATGATTTAGTTGGAAGAACTATTAACCGATCCGACAACTATCAAATTACTCCCAGATTAATAGTATACTCAAAGAGCAACACAACATGATGCACAACTTTTTTGGACAATTTATCATTAATTGCTATTGTCAAGTAGCTGCTAAAATGAAGATACATAAAATATGATATTAATAATTATAAATACAATATTATGTTATTGATATTAAATGGTGTTATTATTATAAAATATAAATGCATTTATAAAATTAATCAAACCAGTCGTTAGAAACCATTTTCTGATACTCCGACCGGGTGGAAACACTTGATGGAGATCAACGTTACCGATAAAGATGTTTTACACCTTCAGAAAAATATATAATTTGAAAAAATTGCTACCGTATTACGCTTCGCATGAGAAATTAGCGAAATTGTGGGCGGTTGAATTTCAATTAAAAAACACTCCGGCAATTTGTTGCTAGGCTATGGCTACTAAAACACGTCAAATTTCAATTAAAAAACACTCGGGGAATTTGTTGCTGGGCTTCTACTGGCGAAATATGGACTATATCGTTTTAAAATCAGTCGGACAGTGTGTTGCTAAGCCATGGCGGCTAAAACAACGAATTTCAATTAAAAATTAGTCGGGGAATTAGTTGCTGGGCTACTACTATCCAAATATGGACTATATCACTTTAAAATCAGTAGGGCAATTTGCTGCTAGGCCATGGCTACTAAAACACGATGAATTTCGACCAAAAAATACTCGAGGAATTTGTTGCTGGTGTATTACTGAACAAATATGGACTATATCGCTTTAAAATCAATAGGGCAATTTGTTGCTAGGTTATGGCTACTAAAACACGATGAATTTCGATAAAAAAATACTCGAGGAATTTGTTGCTGGTGTATTACTGAACAAATATGGACTATATCGCTTTCAAATCAATAGGGCAATTTGTTGCTAGGCTATGGCTACTAAAACACGATGAATTTCGATAAAAAAATACTCGAGGAATTTGTTGCTGGTGTATTACTGAACAAATATGGACTATATCGCTTCAAAAGCAATAGGGCAATTTGTTGCTAGGGTATGGCTACTAAAACACGATGAATTTCGATCAAAAAATACTCGAGGAATTTGTTGCTGGTGTATTATTGAACAAATATGGAGTATATCGCTTTAAAATCAATAGGGCAATTTGTTGCTAGGGTATGGCTACTAAAACACGATGAATTTCGATCAAAAAATACTCGAGGAATTTGTTGCTGGTGTATTATTGAACAAATATGGACTATATCGCTTTAAAATCAATAGGGCAATTTGTTGCTAGGCTATGGCTACTAAACACGATGAATTTCGATAAAAAAATACTCGATGAATTTGTTGCTGGTGTATTACTGACCAAATATCGACTATATCGCTTTAAAATCAATAGGGCAATATGTTGCTAGGCTATGGCTACTAAACACGATGAATTTCGATAAAAAAATACTCGAGGAGTTTGTTGCTGGTGTATTACTGAACAAATATGGACTATATCGCTTCAAAATCAATAGGGCAATTTGTTGCTAGGCTATGGCTACTAAAACACCATGAATTTCGATAAAAAAATACTCAGGGAATTTGTTGCTGGTGTATTACTGAACAAATATGGACTATATCGCTTCAGAATCAATAGGGCAATTTGTTGCTAGGCTATGGCTACTAAAACACGATGAATTTCGGTCAAAAAATACTCGAGGAATTTGTTGCTGGTGTATTACTAAACAAATATGGACTATATCGCTTTAAAAGCAATAGGGCAATTTGTTGCTAGACTATGGCTACTACAGCACGATGAATTTCGATCAAAAAATACTCGAGGAATTTGTTGCTGGTGTATTACTGAACAAATATGGACTATATCGCTTTAAGAGCAATAGGGCAATTTGTTGCTAGAGTATGGCTACTAAAACACGATGAATTTCGATCAAAAAATACTCGAGGAATTTGTTGCTGAGGTATTATTGAACACATATGGAGTATATCGCTTTAAAATCAATAGGGCAATTTGTTGCTAGGCTATTGCCACTAAAACACGATGAATTTCGATCAAAAAATACTCGAGGAATTTTGTTGCTGGTGTATTACTGCACAAATATGAACTATATCGCTTTAAAATCAATAGGGCAATTTGTTGCTAGACTATGGCTACTAAAACACGATGAATTTCGATCAAACAATACTCGAGGAGTTTGTTGCTGGTGTATTACTGAAAAAATATGGGCTGTATCGCTTTAAAATCAATAGGGCAATTTGTTGCTAGGCTATTGCGGCTAAAACACAACGAATTTCAATTAAAAATCAGTCGGGGAATTTGTTGCTGGTGTATTACTGACCAAATATCGACTATATCACTTTAAAATCAATAGGGCAATTTGTTGCTAGGCTATGGCTACTAAACCAAGATGAATTTCGATCAAAAAATACTCGAGGAATTTGTTGCTGGTGTATTACTGACCAAATATGGACTATATCACTTCAAAATCAATAGGGCAATTTGTTGCTACGCTATGGCTACTAAAACACGATGGATTTCGATAAAAGAATACTCGAGGAATTTGTTGCTGGTGTATTACTGCACAAATATGGACTATATCACTTCAAAATCAATAGGGCAATTTGTTGCTAGGCTATGGCTACTAAAACACGATGAATTTCGATAAAAGAATACTCGAGGAATTTGTTGCTGGTGTATTACTGACCAAATATCGACTATATCACTTTAAAATCAATAGGGCAATTTGTTGCTACGCTATGGCTACTAAAACACGATGGATTTCGATAAAAAAATACTCGAGGAATTTGTTGCTGGTGTATTACTGCACAAATATGGACTATATCACTTCAAAATCAATAGGGCAATTTGTTGCTACGCTATGGCTACTAAAACACGATGGATTTCGATAAAAAAATACTCGAGGAATTTGTTGTTTATTACTGACCAAATATCGACTATATCACTTTAAAAGCAATAGGGCAATTTGTTGCTAGGCTATGGCTACTAAAACACGATGGATTTCGATAAAAAATACTCGAGGAATTTGTTGCTGGTGTATTACTGACCAAATATCGACTATATCACTTTAAAATCAATAGGGCAATTTGTTGCTAGGCTATGGCTACTAAACCAAGATGAATTTCGATCAAAAAATACTCGAGGAATTTGTTGCTGGTGTATTACTGACCAAATATGGACTATATCACTTCAAAATCAATAGGGCAATTTGTTGCTACGCTATGGCTACTAAAACACGATGGATTTCGATAAAAGAATACTCGAGGAATTTGTTGCTGGTGTATTACTGCACAAATATGGACTATATCACTTCAAAATCAATAGGGCAATTTGTTGCTAGGCTATGGCTACTAAAACACGATGAATTTCGATAAAAGAATACTCGAGGAATTTGTTGCTGGTGTATTACTGACCAAATATCGACTATATCACTTTAAAATCAATAGGGCAATTTGTTGCTACGCTATGGCTACTAAAACACGATGGATTTCGATAAAAAAATACTCGAGGAATTTGTTGCTGGTGTATTACTGCACAAATATGGACTATATCGCTTTAAAATCAATAGGGCAATTTGTTGCTAGGTTATGGCTACTAAAACACGATGAATTTCGATAAAAAAATACTCGAGGAATTTGTTGCTGGTGTATTACTGAACAAATATGGACTATATCGCTTTCAAATCAATAGGGCAATTTGTTGCTAGGCTATGGCTACTAAAACACGATGAATTTCGATAAAAAAATACTCGAGGAATTTGTTGCTGGTGTATTACTGAACAAATATGGACTATATCGCTTTCAAATCAATAGGGCAATTTGTTGCTAGGCTATGGCTACTAAAACACGATGAATTTCGATAAAAAAATACTCGAGGAATTTGTTGCTGGTGTATTACTGAACAAATATGGACTATATCGCTTCAAAAGCAATAGGGCAATTTGTTGCTAGACTATGGCTACTAAAACACGTTGAATTTGGATCAAAAAATACTCGAGGAATTTGTTGCTGGCGTATTACTGAACAAATATCGACTATATCGCTTTAAAATCAATAGGGCAATTTGTTGCTAGGCTATGGCTACTAAAACACGATGAATTTCGATAAAAAAATACTCGAGGAATTTGTTGCTGGTGTATTACTAACCAAATATCGACTATATTGCTTTAAAATCAATAGGGCAATTTGTTGCTAGGCTATGGCTACTAAACACGATGAATTTCGATAAAAAAATACTCGAGGAATTTGTTGCTGGTGTATTACTGAACAAATATGGACTATATCGCTTCAAAAGCAATAGGGCAATTTGTTGCTAGACTATGGCTACTAAAACACGTTGAATTTGGATCAAAAAATACTCGAGGAATTTGTTGCTGGCGTATTACTGAACAAATATCGACTATATCGCTTTAAAATCAATAGGGCAATTTGTTGCTAGGCTATGGCTACTAAAACACGATGAATTTCGATAAAAAAATACTCGAGGAATTTGTTGCTGGTGTATTACTAACCAAATATCGACTATATTGCTTTAAAATCAATAGGGCAATTTGTTGCTAGGCTATGGCTACTAAACACGATGAATTTCGATAAAAAAATACTCAAGGAATTTGTTGCTGGTGTATTACTAAACAAATATGGACTATATCGCTTTAAAAGCAATAGGGCAATTTGTTGCTAGGGTATGGCTACTAAAACACGATGAATTTCGATAAAAAAATACTCGAGGAATTTGTTGCTGGTGTACTACTGACCAAATATCGACTATATCACTTTAAAATCAATAGGGCAATTTGTTGCTACGCTATGACTACTAAAAGACGATGGATTTCAATAAAAAAATACTCGAGGAATTTGTTGCTGGTGTATTACTAACCAAATATCGACTATATTGCTTTAAAATCAATAGGGCAATTTGTTGCTAGGCTATGGCTACTAAACACGATGAATTTCGATAAAAAAATACTCAAGGAATTTGTTGCTGGTGTATTACTAAACAAATATGGACTATATCGCTTTAAAAGCAATAGGGCAATTTGTTGCTAGGGTATGGCTACTAAAACACGATGAATTTCGATCAAAAAATACTCGAGGAATTTGTTGCTGGTGTATTATTGAACAAATATGGAGTATATCGCTTTAAAATCAATAGGGCAATTTGTTGCTAGGGTATGGCTACTAAAACACGATGAATTTCGATCAAAAAATACTCGAGGAATTTGTTGCTGGTGTATTATTGAACAAATATGGACTATATCGCTTTAAAATCAATAGGGCAATTTGTTGCTAGGCTATGGCTACTAAAACACGATGAATTTCGATAAAAAAATACTCGAGGAATTTGTTGCTGGTGTATTACTAACCAAATATCGACTATATTGCTTTAAAATCAATAGGGCAATTTGTTGCTAGGCTATGGCTACTAAACACGATGAATTTCGATAAAAAAATACTCAAGGAATTTGTTGCTGGTGTATTACTAAACAAATATGGACTATATCGCTTTAAAAGCAATAGGGCAATTTGTTGCTAGGGTATGGCTACTAAAACACGATGAATTTCGATAAAAAAATACTCGAGGAATTTGTTGCTGGTGTACTACTGACCAAATATCGACTATATCACTTTAAAATCAATAGGGCAATTTGTTGCTACGCTATGACTACTAAAAGACGATGGATTTCAATAAAAAAATACTCGAGGAATTTGTTGCTGGTGTATTACTAACCAAATATCGACTATATTGCTTTAAAATCAATAGGGCAATTTGTTGCTAGGCTATGGCTACTAAACACGATGAATTTCGATAAAAAAATACTCAAGGAATTTGTTGCTGGTGTATTACTAAACAAATATGGACTATATCGCTTTAAAAGCAATAGGGCAATTTGTTGCTAGGGTATGGCTACTAAAACACGATGAATTTCGATCAAAAAATACTCGAGGAATTTGTTGCTGGTGTATTATTGAACAAATATGGAGTATATCGCTTTAAAATCAATAGGGCAATTTGTTGCTAGGGTATGGCTACTAAAACACGATGAATTTCGATCAAAAAATACTCGAGGAATTTGTTGCTGGTGTATTATTGAACAAATATGGACTATATCGCTTTAAAATCAATAGGGCAATTTGTTGCTAGGCTATGGCTACTAAACACGATGAATTTCGATAAAAAAATACTCGATGAATTTGTTGCTGGTGTATTACTGACCAAATATCGACTATATCGCTTTAAAATCAATAGGGCAATATGTTGCTAGGCTATGGCTACTAAACACGATGAATTTCGATAAAAAAATACTCGAGGAGTTTGTTGCTGGTGTATTACTGAACAAATATGGACTATATCGCTTCAAAATCAATAGGGCAATTTGTTGCTAGGCTATGGCTACTAAAACACCATGAATTTCGATAAAAAAATACTCAGGGAATTTGTTGCTGGTGTATTACTGAACAAATATGGACTATATCGCTTCAGAATCAATAGGGCAATTTGTTGCTAGGCTATGGCTACTAAAACACGATGAATTTCGGTCAAAAAATACTCGAGGAATTTGTTGCTGGTGTATTACTAAACAAATATGGACTATATCGCTTTAAAAGCAATAGGGCAATTTGTTGCTAGACTATGGCTACTACAGCACGATGAATTTCGATCAAAAAATACTCGAGGAATTTGTTGCTGGTGTATTACTGAACAAATATGGACTATATCGCTTTAAGAGCAATAGGGCAATTTGTTGCTAGAGTATGGCTACTAAAACACGATGAATTTCGATCAAAAAATACTCGAGGAATTTGTTGCTGGTGTATTATTGAACAAATATGGAGTATATCGCTTTAAAATCAATAGGGCAATTTGTTGCTAGGCTATTGCCACTAAAACACGATGAATTTCGATCAAAAAATACTCGAGGAATTTTGTTGCTGGTGTATTACTGCACAAATATGAACTATATCGCTTTAAAATCAATAGGGCAATTTGTTGCTAGACTATGGCTACTAAAACACGATGAATTTCGATCAAACAATACTCGAGGAGTTTGTTGCTGGTGTATTACTGAAAAAATATGGGCTGTATCGCTTTAAAATCAATAGGGCAATTTGTTGCTAGGCTATTGCGGCTAAAACACAACGAATTTCAATTAAAAATCAGTCGGGGAATTTGTTGCTGGTGTATTACTGACCAAATATCGACTATATCACTTTAAAATCAATAGGGCAATTTGTTGCTAGGCTATGGCTACTAAACCAAGATGAATTTCGATCAAAAAATACTCGAGGAATTTGTTGCTGGTGTATTACTGACCAAATATGGACTATATCACTTCAAAATCAATAGGGCAATTTGTTGCTACGCTATGGCTACTAAAACACGATGGATTTCGATAAAAGAATACTCGAGGAATTTGTTGCTGGTGTATTACTGCACAAATATGGACTATATCACTTCAAAATCAATAGGGCAATTTGTTGCTAGGCTATGGCTACTAAAACACGATGAATTTCGATAAAAGAATACTCGAGGAATTTGTTGCTGGTGTATTACTGACCAAATATCGACTATATCACTTTAAAATCAATAGGGCAATTTGTTGCTACGCTATGGCTACTAAAACACGATGGATTTCGATAAAAAAATACTCGAGGAATTTGTTGCTGGTGTATTACTGAACAAATATGGACTATATCGCTTTCAAATCAATAGGGCAATTTGTTGCTAGGCTATGGCTACTAAAACACGATGAATTTCGATAAAAAAATACTCGAGGAATTTGTTGCTGGTGTATTACTGAACAAATATGGACTATATCGCTTTCAAATCAATAGGGCAATTTGTTGCTAGGCTATGGCTACTAAAACACCATGAATTTCGATAAAAAAATACTCAGGGAATTTGTTGCTGGTGTATTACTGACCAAATATCGACTATATCACTTTAAAATCAATAGGGCAATTTGTTGCTAGGCTATGGCTACTAAACCAAGATGAATTTCGATCATAAAATACTCGAGGAATTTTGTTGCTGGTGTATTACTGCACAAATATGGACTATATCACTTCAAAATCAATAGGGCAATTTGTTGCTAGGCTATGGCTACTAAAACACAACGAATTTCAATTAAAAATCAGTCGGGGAATTTGTTGCTGGTGTATTTCTGACCAAATATCGACTATATCACTTTAAAATCAATAGGGCAATTTGTTGCTACGCTATGGCTACTAAAACACGATGGATTTCGATAAAAAAATACTCGAGGAATTTGTTGCTGGTGTATTACTGCACAAATATGGACTATATCACTTCAAAATCAATAGGGCAATTTGTTGCTAGGCTATGGCTACTAAAACACGATGAATTTCGATAAAAGAATACTCGAGGAATTTGTTGCTGGTGTATTACTGACCAAATATCGACTATATCACTTTAAAATCAATAGGGCAATTTGTTGCTACGCTATGGCTACTAAAACACGATGGATTTCGATAAAAAAATACTCGAGGAATTTGTTGCTGGTGTATTACTGCACAAATATGGACTATATCACTTCAAAATCAATAGGGCAATTTGTTGCTACGCTATGGCTACTAAAACACGATGGATTTCGATAAAAAAATACTCGAGGAATTTGTTGTTTATTACTGACCAAATATCGACTATATCACTTTAAAAGCAATAGGGCAATTTGTTGCTAGGCTATGGCTACTAAAACACGATGGATTTCGATAAAAAATACTCGAGGAATTTGTTGCTGGTGTATTACTGACCAAATATGGACTATATCACTTCAAAATCAATAGGGCAATTTGTTGCTAGGCTATGGCTACTAAAACACGATGAATTTCGATAAAAGAATACTCGAGGAATTTGTTGCTGGTGTATTACTGACCAAATATCGACTATATCACTTTAAAATCAATAGGGCAATTTGTTGCTACGCTATGGCTACTAAAACACGATGGATTTCGATAAAAAAATACTCGAGGAATTTGTTGCTGGTGTATTACTGCACAAATATGGACTATATCACTTCAAAATCAATAGGGCAATTTGTTGCTACGCTATGGCTACTAAAACACGATGGATTTCGATAAAAAAATACTCGAGGAATTTGTTGTTTATTACTGACCAAATATCGACTATATCACTTTAAAAGCAATAGGGCAATTTGTTGCTAGGCTATGGCTACTAAAACACGATGGATTTCGATAAAAAATACTCGAGGAATTTGTTGCTGGTGTATTACTGACCAAATATCGACTATATCACTTTAAAATCAATAGGGCAATTTGTTGCTAGGCTATGGCTACTAAACCAAGATGAATTTCGATCAAAAAATACTCGAGGAATTTGTTGCTGGTGTATTACTGACCAAATATGGACTATATCACTTCAAAATCAATAGGGCAATTTGTTGCTACGCTATGGCTACTAAAACACGATGGATTTCGATAAAAGAATACTCGAGGAATTTGTTGCTGGTGTATTACTGCACAAATATGGACTATATCACTTCAAAATCAATAGGGCAATTTGTTGCTAGGCTATGGCTACTAAAACACGATGAATTTCGATAAAAGAATACTCGAGGAATTTGTTGCTGGTGTATTACTGACCAAATATCGACTATATCACTTTAAAATCAATAGGGCAATTTGTTGCTACGCTATGGCTACTAAAACACGATGGATTTCGATAAAAAAATACTCGAGGAATTTGTTGCTGGTGTATTACTGCACAAATATGGACTATATCACTTCAAAATCAATAGGGCAATTTGTTGCTAGGCTATGGCTACTAAACCAAGATGAATTTCGATCAAAAAATACTCGAGGAATTTTGTTGCTGGTGTATTACTGCACAAATATGGACTATATCACTTCAAAATCAATAGGGCAATTTGTTGCTAGGCTATGGCTACTAAAACACGATGGATTTCGATAAAAAAATACTCGAGGAATTTGTTGCTGGTGTATTACTGACCAAATATCGACTATATCACTTTAAAATCAATAGGGCAATTTGTTGCTAGGCTATGGCTACTAAACCAAGATGAATTTCGATCATAAAATACTCGAGGAATTTTGTTGCTGGTGTATTACTGCACAAATATGGACTATATCACTTCAAAATCAATAGGGCAATTTGTTGCTAGGCTATGGCTACTAAAACACAACGAATTTCAATTAAAAATCAGTCGGGGAATTTGTTGCTGGTGTATTTCTGACCAAATATCGACTATATCACTTTAAAATCAATAGGGCAATTTGTTGCTACGCTATGGCTACTAAAACACGATGGATTTCGATAAAAAAATACTCGAGGAATTTGTTGCTGGTGTATTACTGCACAAATATGGACTATATCACTTCAAAATCAATAGGGCAATTTGTTGCTAGGCTATGGCTACTAAAACACGATGAATTTCGATAAAAGAATACTCGAGGAATTTGTTGCTGGTGTATTACTGACCAAATATCGACTATATCACTTTAAAATCAATAGGGCAATTTGTTGCTACGCTATGGCTACTAAAACACGATGGATTTCGATAAAAAAATACTCGAGGAATTTGTTGCTGGTGTATTACTGCACAAATATGGACTATATCACTTCAAAATCAATAGGGCAATTTGTTGCTACGCTATGGCTACTAAAACACGATGGATTTCGATAAAAAAATACTCGAGGAATTTGTTGTTTATTACTGACCAAATATCGACTATATCACTTTAAAAGCAATAGGGCAATTTGTTGCTAGGCTATGGCTACTAAAACACGATGGATTTCGATAAAAAATACTCGAGGAATTTGTTGCTGGTGTATTACTGACCAAATATGGACTATATCACTTCAAAATCAATAGGGCAATTTGTTGCTACGCTATGGCTACTAAAACACGATGGATTTCGATAAAAGAATACTCGAGGAATTTGTTGCTGGTGTATTACTGCACAAATATGGACTATATCACTTCAAAATCAATAGGGCAATTTGTTGCTAGGCTATGGCTACTAAAACACGATGAATTTCGATAAAAGAATACTCGAGGAATTTGTTGCTGGTGTATTACTGACCAAATATCGACTATATCACTTTAAAATCAATAGGGCAATTTGTTGCTACGCTATGGCTACTAAAACACGATGGATTTCGATAAAAAAATACTCGAGGAATTTGTTGCTGGTGTATTACTGCACAAATATGGACTATATCGCTTTAAAATCAATAGGGCAATTTGTTGCTAGGTTATGGCTACTAAAACACGATGAATTTCGATAAAAAAATACTCGAGGAATTTGTTGCTGGTGTATTACTGAACAAATATGGACTATATCGCTTTCAAATCAATAGGGCAATTTGTTGCTAGGCTATGGCTACTAAAACACGATGAATTTCGATAAAAAAATACTCGAGGAATTTGTTGCTGGTGTATTACTGAACAAATATGGACTATATCGCTTTCAAATCAATAGGGCAATTTGTTGCTAGGCTATGGCTACTAAAACACGATGAATTTCGATAAAAAAATACTCGAGGAATTTGTTGCTGGTGTATTACTGAACAAATATGGACTATATCGCTTCAAAAGCAATAGGGCAATTTGTTGCTAGACTATGGCTACTAAAACACGTTGAATTTGGATCAAAAAATACTCGAGGAATTTGTTGCTGGCGTATTACTGAACAAATATCGACTATATCGCTTTAAAATCAATAGGGCAATTTGTTGCTAGGCTATGGCTACTAAAACACGATGAATTTCGATAAAAAAATACTCGAGGAATTTGTTGCTGGTGTATTACTAACCAAATATCGACTATATTGCTTTAAAATCAATAGGGCAATTTGTTGCTAGGCTATGGCTACTAAACACGATGAATTTCGATAAAAAAATACTCGAGGAATTTGTTGCTGGTGTATTACTGAACAAATATGGACTATATCGCTTCAAAAGCAATAGGGCAATTTGTTGCTAGACTATGGCTACTAAAACACGTTGAATTTGGATCAAAAAATACTCGAGGAATTTGTTGCTGGCGTATTACTGAACAAATATCGACTATATCGCTTTAAAATCAATAGGGCAATTTGTTGCTAGGCTATGGCTACTAAAACACGATGAATTTCGATAAAAAAATACTCGAGGAATTTGTTGCTGGTGTATTACTAACCAAATATCGACTATATTGCTTTAAAATCAATAGGGCAATTTGTTGCTAGGCTATGGCTACTGAACACGATGAATTTCGATAAAAAAATACTCAAGGAATTTGTTGCTGGTGTATTACTAAACAAATATGGACTATATCGCTTTAAAAGCAATAGGGCAATTTGTTGCTAGGGTATGGCTACTAAAACACGATGAATTTCGATAAAAAAATACTCGAGGAATTTGTTGCTGGTGTACTACTGACCAAATATCGACTATATCACTTTAAAATCAATAGGGCAATTTGTTGCTACGCTATGACTACTAAAAGACGATGGATTTCAATAAAAAAATACTCGAGGAATTTGTTGCTGGTGTATTACTAACCAAATATCGACTATATTGCTTTAAAATCAATAGGGCAATTTGTTGCTAGGCTATGGCTACTAAACACGATGAATTTCGATAAAAAAATACTCAAGGAATTTGTTGCTGGTGTATTACTAAACAAATATGGACTATATCGCTTTAAAAGCAATAGGGCAATTTGTTGCTAGGGTATGGCTACTAAAACACGATGAATTTCGATCAAAAAATACTCGAGGAATTTGTTGCTGGTGTATTATTGAACAAATATGGAGTATATCGCTTTAAAATCAATAGGGCAATTTGTTGCTAGGGTATGGCTACTAAAACACGATGAATTTCGATCAAAAAATACTCGAGGAATTTGTTGCTGGTGTATTATTGAACAAATATGGACTATATCGCTTTAAAATCAATAGGGCAATTTGTTGCTAGGCTATGGCTACTAAAACACGATGAATTTCGATAAAAAAATACTCGAGGAATTTGTTGCTGGTGTATTACTAACCAAATATCGACTATATTGCTTTAAAATCAATAGGGCAATTTGTTGCTAGGCTATGGCTACTAAACACGATGAATTTCGATAAAAAAATACTCAAGGAATTTGTTGCTGGTGTATTACTAAACAAATATGGACTATATCGCTTTAAAAGCAATAGGGCAATTTGTTGCTAGGGTATGGCTACTAAAACACGATGAATTTCGATAAAAAAATACTCGAGGAATTTGTTGCTGGTGTACTACTGACCAAATATCGACTATATCACTTTAAAATCAATAGGGCAATTTGTTGCTACGCTATGACTACTAAAAGACGATGGATTTCAATAAAAAAATACTCGAGGAATTTGTTGCTGGTGTATTACTAACCAAATATCGACTATATTGCTTTAAAATCAATAGGGCAATTTGTTGCTAGGCTATGGCTACTAAACACGATGAATTTCGATAAAAAAATACTCAAGGAATTTGTTGCTGGTGTATTACTAAACA
This sequence comes from Galeruca laticollis, assembly GCA_963921935.1. Taxonomy (NCBI): domain Eukaryota; kingdom Metazoa; phylum Arthropoda; class Insecta; order Coleoptera; family Chrysomelidae; genus Galeruca; species Galeruca laticollis. Next base: position 240,251,354 of record OY998177.1, on the reverse strand, counting down.
AATATGGACTATATCGCTTTAAAAGCAATAGGGCAATTTGTTGCTAGGGTATGGCTACTAAAACACGATGAATTTCGATCAAAAAATACTCGAGGAATTTGTTGCTGGTGTATTATTGAACAAATATGGAGTATATCGCTTTAAAATCAATAGGGCAATTTGTTGCTAGGGTATGGCTACTAAAACACGATGAATTTCGATCAAAAAATACTCGAGGAATTTGTTGCTGGTGTATTATTGAACAAATATGGACTATATCGCTTTAAAATCAATAGGGCAATTTGTTGCTAGGCTATGGCTACTAAACACGATGAATTTCGATAAAAAAATACTCGATGAATTTGTTGCTGGTGTATTACTGACCAAATATCGACTATATCGCTTTAAAATCAATAGGGCAATATGTTGCTAGGCTATGGCTACTAAACACGATGAATTTCGATAAAAAAATACTCGAGGAGTTTGTTGCTGGTGTATTACTGAACAAATATGGACTATATCGCTTCAAAATCAATAGGGCAATTTGTTGCTAGGCTATGGCTACTAAAACACCATGAATTTCGATAAAAAAATACTCAGGGAATTTGTTGCTGGTGTATTACTGAACAAATATGGACTATATCGCTTCAGAATCAATAGGGCAATTTGTTGCTAGGCTATGGCTACTAAAACACGATGAATTTCGGTCAAAAAATACTCGAGGAATTTGTTGCTGGTGTATTACTAAACAAATATGGACTATATCGCTTTAAAAGCAATAGGGCAATTTGTTGCTAGACTATGGCTACTACAGCACGATGAATTTCGATCAAAAAATACTCGAGGAATTTGTTGCTGGTGTATTACTGAACAAATATGGACTATATCGCTTTAAGAGCAATAGGGCAATTTGTTGCTAGAGTATGGCTACTAAAACACGATGAATTTCGATCAAAAAATACTCGAGGAATTTGTTGCTGGTGTATTATTGAACAAATATGGAGTATATCGCTTTAAAATCAATAGGGCAATTTGTTGCTAGGCTATTGCCACTAAAACACGATGAATTTCGATCAAAAAATACTCGAGGAATTTTGTTGCTGGTGTATTACTGCACAAATATGAACTATATCGCTTTAAAATCAATAGGGCAATTTGTTGCTAGACTATGGCTACTAAAACACGATGAATTTCGATCAAACAATACTCGAGGAGTTTGTTGCTGGTGTATTACTGAAAAAATATGGGCTGTATCGCTTTAAAATCAATAGGGCAATTTGTTGCTAGGCTATTGCGGCTAAAACACAACGAATTTCAATTAAAAATCAGTCGGGGAATTTGTTGCTGGTGTATTACTGACCAAATATCGACTATATCACTTTAAAATCAATAGGGCAATTTGTTGCTAGGCTATGGCTACTAAACCAAGATGAATTTCGATCAAAAAATACTCGAGGAATTTGTTGCTGGTGTATTACTGACCAAATATGGACTATATCACTTCAAAATCAATAGGGCAATTTGTTGCTACGCTATGGCTACTAAAACACGATGGATTTCGATAAAAGAATACTCGAGGAATTTGTTGCTGGTGTATTACTGCACAAATATGGACTATATCACTTCAAAATCAATAGGGCAATTTGTTGCTAGGCTATGGCTACTAAAACACGATGAATTTCGATAAAAGAATACTCGAGGAATTTGTTGCTGGTGTATTACTGACCAAATATCGACTATATCACTTTAAAATCAATAGGGCAATTTGTTGCTACGCTATGGCTACTAAAACACGATGGATTTCGATAAAAAAATACTCGAGGAATTTGTTGCTGGTGTATTACTGAACAAATATGGACTATATCGCTTTCAAATCAATAGGGCAATTTGTTGCTAGGCTATGGCTACTAAAACACGATGAATTTCGATAAAAAAATACTCGAGGAATTTGTTGCTGGTGTATTACTGAACAAATATGGACTATATCGCTTTCAAATCAATAGGGCAATTTGTTGCTAGGCTATGGCTACTAAAACACCATGAATTTCGATAAAAAAATACTCAGGGAATTTGTTGCTGGTGTATTACTGCACAAATATGGACTATATCACTTCAAAATCAATAGGGCAATTTGTTGCTAGGCTATGGCTACTAAAACACGATGAATTTCGATAAAAGAATACTCGAGGAATTTGTTGCTGGTGTATTACTGACCAAATATCGACTATATCACTTTAAAATCAATAGGGCAATTTGTTGCTACGCTATGGCTACTAAAACACGATGGATTTCGATAAAAAAATACTCGAGGAATTTGTTGCTGGTGTATTACTGCACAAATATGGACTATATCACTTCAAAATCAATAGGGCAATTTGTTGCTACGCTATGGCTACTAAAACACGATGGATTTCGATAAAAAAATACTCGAGGAATTTGTTGTTTATTACTGACCAAATATCGACTATATCACTTTAAAAGCAATAGGGCAATTTGTTGCTAGGCTATGGCTACTAAAACACGATGGATTTCGATAAAAAATACTCGAGGAATTTGTTGCTGGTGTATTACTGACCAAATATCGACTATATCACTTTAAAATCAATAGGGCAATTTGTTGCTAGGCTATGGCTACTAAACCAAGATGAATTTCGATCAAAAAATACTCGAGGAATTTGTTGCTGGTGTATTACTGACCAAATATGGACTATATCACTTCAAAATCAATAGGGCAATTTGTTGCTACGCTATGGCTACTAAAACACGATGGATTTCGATAAAAGAATACTCGAGGAATTTGTTGCTGGTGTATTACTGCACAAATATGGACTATATCACTTCAAAATCAATAGGGCAATTTGTTGCTAGGCTATGGCTACTAAAACACGATGAATTTCGATAAAAGAATACTCGAGGAATTTGTTGCTGGTGTATTACTGACCAAATATCGACTATATCACTTTAAAATCAATAGGGCAATTTGTTGCTACGCTATGGCTACTAAAACACGATGGATTTCGATAAAAAAATACTCGAGGAATTTGTTGCTGGTGTATTACTGCACAAATATGGACTATATCACTTCAAAATCAATAGGGCAATTTGTTGCTAGGCTATGGCTACTAAACCAAGATGAATTTCGATCAAAAAATACTCGAGGAATTTTGTTGCTGGTGTATTACTGCACAAATATGGACTATATCACTTCAAAATCAATAGGGCAATTTGTTGCTAGGCTATGGCTACTAAAACACGATGGATTTCGATAAAAAAATACTCGAGGAATTTGTTGCTGGTGTATTACTGACCAAATATCGACTATATCACTTTAAAATCAATAGGGCAATTTGTTGCTAGGCTATGGCTACTAAACCAAGATGAATTTCGATCATAAAATACTCGAGGAATTTTGTTGCTGGTGTATTACTGCACAAATATGGACTATATCACTTCAAAATCAATAGGGCAATTTGTTGCTAGGCTATGGCTACTAAAACACAACGAATTTCAATTAAAAATCAGTCGGGGAATTTGTTGCTGGTGTATTTCTGACCAAATATCGACTATATCACTTTAAAATCAATAGGGCAATTTGTTGCTACGCTATGGCTACTAAAACACGATGGATTTCGATAAAAAAATACTCGAGGAATTTGTTGCTGGTGTATTACTGCACAAATATCGACTATATCACTTCAAAATCAATAGGGCAATTTGTTGCTACGCTATGGCTACTAAAACACGATGGATTTCGATAAAAGAATACTCGAGGAATTTGTTGCTGGTGTATTACTGACCAAATATCGACTATATCACTTTAAAAGCAATAGGGCAATTTGTTGCTAGGCTATGGCTACTAAAACACGATGGATTTCGATAAAAAAATACTCGAGGAATTTGTTGCTGGTGTATTACTGCACAAATATGGACTATATCACTTCAAAATCAATAGGGCAATTTGTTGCTACGCTAAGGCTACTAAAACACGATGGATTTCGATAAAAGAATACTCGAGGAATTTGTTGCTGGTATATTACTGACCAAATATCGACTATATCGCTTTAAAATCAATAGGGCATTATGTTGCTAGGCTATGGCTACTAAACACGATGAATTTCGATAAAAAAATACTCGAGGAGTTTGTTGCTGGTGTATTACTGAACAAATATAGACTATATCGCTTCAAAATCAATAGGGCAATTTGTTGCTAGGCTATGGCTACTAAAACACGATGAATTTCGGTCAAAAAATACTCGAGGAATTTGTTGCTGGTGTATTACTAAACAAATATGGACTATATCGCTTTAAAAGCAATAGGGCAATTTGTTGCTAGACTATGGCTACTACAGCACGATGAATTTCGATCAAAAAATACTCGAGGAATTTGTTGCTGGTGTATTACTGAACAAATATGGACTATATCGCTTTAAAAGCAATAGGGCAATTTGTTGCTAGGGTATGGCTACTAAAACACGATGAATTTCGATCAAAAAATACTCGAGGAATTTGTTGCTGGTGTATTATTGAACAAATATGGAGTATATCGCTTTAAAATCAATAGGGCAATTTGTTGCTAGGGTATGGCTACTAAAACACGATTAATTTCGATCAAACAATACTCGAGGAGTTTGTTGCTGGTGTATTACTGAAAAAATATGGACTGTATCGCTTTAAAATCAATAGGGCATTTTGTTGCTAGGCTATTGCGGCTAAAACACAACGAATTTCACTTAAAAATCAGTCGGGGAATTTGTTGCTGGTGTATTTCTGACCAAATATCGACTATATCACTTTAAAATCAGTAGGGCAATTTGTTGCTAGGCTATGGCTACTAAAACACGATGAATTTCAATTATTATGAGATAAGGGTTGATTTTTTCGCAGTATCGGTTAGTGTCATCTTTTAGCAACAAATTCCTGTGCATTTATTTTTATTCTATACTACTTATCTATTAGTTGTAGCGTGTGGCTACGCTAGCTTAATATCAAGTAATAGCGAGGGGTGGGAAAATCGGGTTAGGGGATGATTTTTTCCACTATCGGTTAGTGTCATCTTTTAGCAACAAATTTATGTGCTTTTAGTTTTATTCAATATTACTTTTTTTTTTCATATTTACAGCGTGTGGCTGCGCTAGCTTAATATCAAATAATATTGAGGGGTAGGAAAATCGGGGTAAGGGATGATTTTTTCCAGTATCGGTTAGTGTCATCTTTTAGCAACAAATTAGCAACAAATTCATGTGTTTTTAGTTTTTTTCAATATTACTTATTTATATAGTTATAGCGTGTGGCTACGCTAGCTTAATAGCAAATAATAGTGAGAGGTGGGAAAATCGAGGTAAGGGATGATTTTTTCCAGTATCGGCTAGTGTCATCTTTTAGCAACAAATTAGCAACAAATTCATGTGTTTTCAGTTTTTTTCAATATTACTTATTTATATAGTTATAGCGTGTGGCTACGCTAGCCTAATAGCAAATAATAGTGAGGGGTGGGAAATCGAGGTAAGGGATGATTTTTTCCAGTATCGGTTAGTGTCATCTTTTAGCAACAAATTAGCAACAAATTCATGTGTTTTCAGTTTTTTTCAATATTACTTATTTATATAGTTATAGCGTGTGGCTACGCTAGCTTAATAGCAAATAATAGTGAGGGGTGGGAAATCGAGGTAAGGGATGATTTTTTCCAGTATCGGTTAGTGTCATCTTTTAGCAACAAATTAGCAACAAATTCATGTGTTTTCAGTTTTTTTCAATATTACTTATTTATATAGTTATAGCGTGTGGCTACGCTAGCTTAATATTACGGTAGCATAGTTTGCGTTTTCTTGGAAACGGCATTAGCAACAAAATCAAGCTCAGCGTTACAAATTAGCAACAAATTAGCAACAAATTATTAGCCTGGTCCGAAGGGTGCCCTGTAAAATGGCTACGCTAGCATAATATACATCATTAAAAGCCGTTTTTTGGGAAAACAGTGTGGATAGAAATACAAATTGGTCCTATTTTCGATAATATTTAGTTACTTTTGGTAATTTCACATTCTTTAACGACATACTTGGAAATTAATAAAACACGTGGTCTAATTTACTATCATCTTTAATAAACAAAATGATATGATAATGAAAAAACGCTTTTGGTTACAAATTAGTCCTAAATGAAAAGTTTAAAGGTATGCTGTTGAAATTAGATTTTTAAAGGTGAACGTGTTCAAGCCAGCACTCCCACATTAAAACTCCTTTTACAGGGAAAACTGTGTGGGTACAAATTTCAATTTTTGGGGTACAAATTAGTCCTATATTCGAAAATTAATAATATTTAGTAATCTTTGATATTTTCAAATCTTTTAACGATTCACTTGGAAATTAATAAAATACGTGATCTAATTTACTATCAGCTTTTATAAAGAAAATGATATAATAATGAAAAAACGCTTTTGAGTACATATTAGTCCTAAATTCAAAGTTTATAAGTATGCTGTTAAAATTTGATTTTGCAAAAGTGGGGGTGCTAGCTTGAGCTTAAACTAGCACCCCCACTTTAAATAACGGTTTTTCAGAGAAACTGAGTGGATACAAATTAGTATCTTTTGGGTACAAATTAGTCCTTAATCAAAAGTTTAGATTTATGCCAATAAAATTTGATTTTGTCAATGTGGGGGTGTTAGCTTGAGCTCAAGCTAGCACCCCCACTTTAAATAGTGATTTTTCATAAAAACTAAGTGGGTACAAATTCTAATTTTTTGGGTACAAATTAGTCCTAAATTAGTTCTAAATTACACATAAGTTTTTTTTAAATTTGAAAAAGTGGGGGTGCTAGCTTTACTGACGTTAGATCGGAGAACAATGGGCTTGCTATTCAATTTATCGATCAGGGGTTGTTTGAAGGGGTTGACGTTAATATTTTTTGTGGTACAAATTAGTATAAATTTAGTACTAATAGAATCGACTTTAATATTTCGTTATTCAAGAAATATTGAAAAGATCGGAGTAGTATGGGCTCGCTATTCAATTTATCGCAACAGGGGTTGTTTGAGGGGGTTGACGTTAATTTTTTTTGTGGTACAAATTAGTACAAATTCAGTTCTTCAATTTCCTGTATTAATTTTCAAATTATTATTAATCTCCGCTTTCAAGGTTAACATGAAGCTAGCAGTGCCATGTTTTTTTCTTTAATGGGTAAAGGTAGAAAATTAGTTTTGTGGTATAAATTAGTACAAAATTAGTACAAAAAAATGTAATAGGTTTTATTTAATTCCGCCGAACTGGTTCTGCCAGCTTCACAGACGTGAATCAATGAATGAAGTGGAAGCACAATGAAGATGAATTGAAGAAATGAAATATGAGTAAAACATAATAGGAAGAAACCCAGGAAAAGCTTAGAATATAGATAAATAAAAACTTAACTTGGAATATATAAAATAGGTGGGCAGAATGCCATATAAAAGAAAACAGTAAGAATACAAAAAGAAAATTATTTGTATAAAATGTGCAAACTTTAAGAATATTTAGCAGAGCTATTTCGACTGTAAGTCCAGAAAAGTATGAAGAATTACATTTTAAAATGTCAAAATATCAAAGCAAATAAGGTAAAACCACCAATAGATGACATCTCAATTTGTCCAAACCAATAGGTGACGCCCCACATTCAATCAAAATTATTAATATCTACAAACAATTTGTAATATTTAGTGTAATATGGCAACGTTTTTTGGTCATTATGTGATCTTGTCATCTATGTTATTCAGTTGTTTCTATGTTATGGTACAGTGTAGACCTTCATTTTTCATGCTGTTTGATTATAAGTTATTTTTTAACAAATTTTAATCAAGTCAGTAAGAAGGTAAGTAACAAAATATCTATATGTTTTTTAAAATAAGATTCTTGTAATGTAGGTTTACAGTATAGGTTAATAGTCCATGTTTTATTGTTAATTTCATAATAATTACAGGTTAGAAATTTGTTAGCACAGTGTCAGCCATTGGCTTAGCTAACACAGCTTAATCCAAAGGCTGACACTGAGTGTCGTTTATTAGATTTCAAAATTGTCAACTGAAATTGTAAATCAACTTAGTTTTCAAATTGGTTTTTTTAGATATTTATTTTAACACTGTAAAATAGTGGATTTTCTCAGTGTCAGCTATTGGATTGGACTAGCTAATCAATTTTTTGTTTTAGATGCAACGGCACGATGAAAACATTTTGAAATACACCCCACAAGAAATGCTTGATGCCATAAATGAAGTTAAGTCTGGAAAATCCGTTAAATCAGCATCTAAGAAATATAAAATTCCCCGAACAACTTTAGCATATAAGGTGAGTGGAAAATTGAATCCCATTCCCCAAAAAGACACTTGGGTCCCACGCATGTGGCAAGAGTGGTACAAAATTACCTCCAGCAAGTCGAAATTTCAACGTTGCCATGGCCACGTAGAAGTCCTGACCTTCTCCCTCTAGAGCACTTATGGGACAACATGGGTCGAAGTGTTAGAGTCTTAATACCTCCATCTGAGAACCTAAATGACCTGTCATTAAGGCTCATTGAAATATGGGAGCAGATTGATCAAGTTGAAATTCAAAATCGAATTTCAAGCATGTCGAGGAGATGTGAAGCCGTAATTAGGGCAAGGGGAGGCAATACAAGATATTGAATATTGTAATTTCATATTTTTTTTAAACAAATAAAAATTTGGTTATTTTTTTTATTATATTATATAATTGTAAAAAACATACTTAGTATAACCAAAATAATAGCTGAATATAGGTTAGAGTTAATCTAGTATAATTAAATTCAAAATACAAATTATTAATATATGAAATATAACTAGTTATAATAAAGAAAAGATCTAAAAAATTAAATTTTTCTAATACGGTTCTGTTTTAACTGATATTACATTACGCAATTCTGGCTTAATTAAACGTTTAAACATAATAATAACAATATAATGTAAACATTGGTAATCTGAGGTGTAAGTCTACTATTTTAATTAGGATTCCTGTAAGTCCATGGTCATTGAACGTATTATTTGTCTTACAGTCACGTGTTAGACGATTTATATAGTGTACGTAATATGAAGATGAATTTGGGTTTGGTATTCGAAAAGAGTAGGATACAAATTAGCAGAGGAACACTGTTTAACACAACATATATATTGAATGATAAAAAAACTTATCACGTAAAACAAAAGTACTTAATGGGATATACACAACAAATGATGAATATACCGGGTGTTTGATTAAAAGAGGCAGGCCAGCTATATCTCAGAAACTATTATCATTCAATTTACTTATTATATAGTTTATGAAACACCAGAGTTTCTAGGAAACGTATACAAATGAACTGTAGACTGATGATTGAAAAAATAGCAGTAGTTAGTTTTTTTTCTTGAAAATTTTAATTTTTCAAAAACTAGTTTTATTAGTGTTTTAAATGAAACTCAACGTTTCTAACTGATTCCACAATATAATGAAAAATGTTGAAAATTTTAAAAAAATTGACAATTGTTTCTTTTGAAAGGTATAATGGACCTCAGTGAAACACAGATAAAAAGGTCTAAATAGTTTTATTAACTTCGAGCCGTAATTTGTTAGTCTTTCTAGGACTACTTCGCAACGACTAATAATGTAGAATCTTTGTTACAGTCAAATTAAAAGAAAACTAAACACGATACATTATTTATAAAACTCCTGACTCTGCTTTAAGAAAGGCGAGTCCATTTAGGATAAACAATCTAAATATCTGAATATAATTTTAGCTTAATAACCAATAGTTTCGATAACTGAATATCATCGTCAGGATGACAGAAGTTACATTTCATTTGATGCCTAGCTGATGTTTAGTAGTTATTTTTGGCTAGACCAAGAAATGACCTACCTTGTGATTGACTTAATATATGTTAATAGAAAAAAGAAGAAGATGTGATATTACAAATATTGAAGCTTAGATATTATTAGTCCTATGGTGATATCCTGGATATCATTTTTCCAATTAAGATCAGTATAATTGTGCAATGATATAGAAAACCAGGAAAACTATATCTGCTGATCTTTACAATTATCACTTAAGAAGACAGTTTAATAATGGAGATCTTCCTAGATTTATCTGTTCATTGACGACTTCATATTGTGGGTTTCTTAAGTGTCTTCTATTTTTCAACTCTTCAAGGAAATCCAGTTCTTGTTTCTTATCACAAATGTATAGTACTTCTAGGTCTGTGTTAGGTGTCAATGAATGGTTGGTGTCAAGTAGATGTTTTGCGTAATGGGATTTATCTGGTTGTTTTAATCTGTATGCTCGTTAATGTTCACTGTATCGGATTTCAAAATTTCTAAGGGTCTGACCCAAATAGACAGCATTACATTTAAGTTTATATATACCTGATTTATTTAATGTTGGTATTTCTGTTTTAACATTTAACAATTTTGTACTTACGTTACTTTCTGTTTTAAAAGAAATTGTTGTATTCGTTGCTAAAGATATTATCTTTGAAATATTATTAGAAACATTTCTTGCATATGTTCCCCTTATCAGATTTTGTAACTGTTAGGTTATTATTCTCTATCTTCTTTTTTATTGCGTTTAAAACTGAAATGTCATTTTTTGTTTGACGTTTAACTTTTGAAGGTTCAATATTTTTGATTAAATTGGCAATTTTTAATTTCTCATAAAGAAAATTATTTGAATTAGATTTTAAATCTATTTCTGACTCTGTAGCTATAATTTGTATAATATTATTCGTAAATTTAGGTGGTATGCTGTACTTTGAACCTTTATTTAAAAATTCTATTTCACTATTTGTAAAATTAGTGTCTGAAAGGTTTTCAAATCGTGGTGCAAAGTGTGTTGGTATGTAGATGGATTTCCTTGAAGAACTGGAAATTAGAAGACATTTAAGAAACCCACAATATGAAGTTGTCAATGAACAGTTAAATCTAGGGAATTCTCCACTAATAAACTGTCTTCTTAAGTGATAATTGTAAAGATCAGCAGATATAGTTTTCCTGGTTTTCTATATCATTGCACAGTTATACTGATCTTAATTGGAAAAATGATATCCAGGATATCACCATAGGGCTAATAATATCTAAGCTTCAATATTTGTAATATCACATCTTCTTTTTTCTATAAACATATATTAAGCCAATCACAAGTTAGGTTACTTCTTGGTCTAGCCAAAAATAACTACTAAACATCAGGTAGGCATCAAATGAAATGTAACTTCTGTCATTCTGACGATGATATTCAGTTATCGAAACAATCGTCAATTTTTTAGAGTTTTCAACATTTTTCATTATTTTGTGGAATTAGCTAGAAACGTTGAGTTTCATTTAAAACACTAATATGAGTAGATTCCACGAAGTAAGGGTCGAGACAGTTAATTTCATAGTTTTATTAGAACTAAAATAAATTCTACTTCTTCGGAATATAAAAGGCTATAACTGAGCCAATTTTCATAATGATCTAATTTTTTTGGCCGTGTTAAAAATATAACACCAACAAAGCATTTGTTTGCGACTTCTACCCACATTTTTTGGTTACGTGAAAAAATTTTTCAAACAAAAGTTGCGTATAATTCTCCATCCACACCCTACCGCAACCGGGTCTTGTCTTGGTTTTTAAAAGTACTATTTCTACCTTTTCCCGGTCAGCTCAGCCTGTTCGGAATTTTTTGGAAGATTGACCAGAAAAATGCGTTCTTTTTGATGGTACTATGAAAATATGGTCATGACGTCATCAAAAATACGAGTACGAGTTTTTCCCCAATGGTCGCATCAAGCTTTTAACGAATGTCTTCCAATCTTCATGTGCTCACTGTATAAAAATGATTCACGGTAAGAAAAATCAAGCGCAATTATTTATACAAAATAGATAACAAAAATAATTTGGAAGAACTATATATAACTAAATAATAATGTGTAGCCATTGTATTTTTAATAACATTTTAATTCACCACATAATTCTTATATAAAACTTTTTTCCCTATAACAATTATAAAGAATTTATAAGAAATAAGACAATTGTTTAGTATTATTATAAAAAAAAAATTACATAGCTTTTATCTGATTTCGTATTTTTATTCTTAGAATTTCTCACAAGTGAGAAGACCTCTCAATACAAAGTAAATCTTAACATGCAAAGTTTGCAAATTGTGAATGTTTTTTTCTGTACAAACCGCTAATATTTATAATGTGTAAATATTTGTATGAAATTAGTAGATACATCCTATTCGAGGAATGTTAGGAATTTCGTTTGTCTACATTATGAAACTATACACAGTGCTGATACAGACATTTTTATGCTTGCAGATATTTACGACATCCATTTTTATTGAACAAAAAAATGCACAGTAGGTAGTTATTTTTAGAAATTTTAGAATTAATAAAGAAAATTAGTAACCATAAAAATGGCTATAAAACTTACGGGCATCACGGGATTATGAAATAGCAATGTGGATTTGTCGGCGATCTCGATAAATGAATTATTTGTGTTATGTGGATCGATAAAAATGAAAAATGCAATTCAATGTTAATAAAAAAAAATAATTTTTTTTATTAGAAAATAATAGTTGTATCCACCACTAGGGTTATTAGCAACATAACATAACAGTGACATGGAATAACATTTAGGCTTGTAACGTCACTATAATATACAATAATATATGAATAGCATCATATCAAAGATAGGAATCAGTAATAAGCAACATGGTAACGAGCTTAGTAATTTACATTTTGTTGACTAAACTTATTTCAGAGAGGAATCCGATTGTGTTTTCAAAATTATAGTATACACCAAGAGTTGATTTCAACCCGGCATTAGTCGCCAAATGAGATTTTCTCTCACACTTTTTTTAAAGTCTGGTATATTTGCCTTTAGACACATTTCTGAGCGTTGTCATATCAGCTACTTTACTGGTTACTCCCACTTATATTCCTAGCATGATAAGTGTAAGCCTATCACCTCATATTAGTGTAGTGCGGAGTGTTTATCAGAAGGACGCTCTTCGTGTGAGATTTTCCCTCATTAGGCGACAAACCGTGTAATAAATTTAGCACCATATCTAAAAATTTGTATTTGTTGTTTAAAACTAGTGTGGTGCGATGAGTCGTGGAAAAAGAATTGTAGACCTAGTCCGGGAAAGTAAGGAAATAAAAGTCAAAAGTTTCCCATAATTGATTTTTCATTTATAAATGAAAATATATTGACCCAGCATCACTCTCCTAGATTGTCTAATAATTTCCGCTGGAGCTTGCGACGCAGCTTGCAAGCACAGCTCAGACCACCTAAAATTCAAGTGATTTATGCTCGTGTCATTTCTGGATGTGTTCTTACAAAAAAATCGTAGAGATGTAAATTGAAGCAAATCTTATGCTCTTGAAGGTGACGTAAATAGTTTTTTCAAAAATAAAATTCCCATCTTAAATTTTCCAAAAATTGAAAAAATTTACGAAAATTATATTTTTGGTTGGTAATTATAAATAAAATATTAATATCGAGGTCAAAACGCAGATAAAAATAGAAGACAAACTTCTAAAAATTTACATTGTTTCAGATTTGGAAAATTCAAAATGGCGGCTGCGCAAATTGGAAACAAATTTTTTTTTCAATCGCGTCTAAATTTATGAACATTAACGATATTGAGAAACGGTTTGTTGCAATCGACAGAGTGAAAGTAATATTTTTATAAATAAGATAAACAAAATTTTTAAAAAATTTTTTATATAATTTTTTAGAACATTTACCGAAAATAAAAATTTTTACATCTAGTTTTTTCTCATTTTGGCTGGCGTTGAAAAATTTGTTTAAAATATGTTTTCACGTTATAAATATGTGTGTCTTTGAAAGACGAGTATTTAAAAAAAAATTTCAGATGCGACTTTTACAAGTTGAGATAAACAAATTCAAAGTCTGTCAGATTCTGTGATAATATTGATTGAAATTTTCAAATTTTGATCACTTCGCTAGGTTGTCGAATCTTAACTCAACTTAAACACAAATTTTCATTTTTCTACCGTCAATTGGTCCATTCAAAAGAGAATAATAATCCTAGCTCGCTTGGCCAAACGGTGCGGCGGCAGCTGCTTGTGGTGGGGGGTCAGCGCTCGTTCGCAGTTGAACGAAGCTCAAGCTTTTATTTTGGTTTTCTTTGTAAAAATTTTGCATTTGTGGTTATTATCAACCATTACATATTGCTGGAAATAAGGTACAATGATATTTATAATTTATATCTATAAATCCATTTATTATATATATTATACATAATTCGAAACGTAGATACTAAGAATAATATTTATTTACAAATTTACATCTATTTTCTACAAATTCTCGCCCTTTTTGGTCTCTGAGGAAAAGGATCTGTACAATTTTCCTCGTCATTATCATTAGCAAACAAATCCTCATCGATATTATTGCTACTATCAATTGCAAGTTCACAATCAACTAATTGAGTCATATCAAAATTTAGCTCATCACTCATATATTCATTATCATCATCGTCATTGTCAAATACCGTACTTATAATTTCGATGTTACAACAGTTTTAGCCTTCGCAATTTTTACATAATATCGTACAATGTATACCAACTTTTTTACAACCACACCTGGTAGTAGAGCACCCTGTGGTACAAGAACACGAAATAATGTTCAATAATTCGTCGGGTATAAGTACGTCGTCAGTCATGTTAGTAAAGGTCTTTTGGGCGTTCGAAGAGAATGAGCGCTGACCCCCCACCAGAACGCCAAGCAGCTGCCACCGCACCGTTTGGCCGAGCGAGCTAGGATTACTGTTCTCTTTTGAATGGACCAATTAACGGTAGAAAAATGAAAAATTGAGTTTAAATTGAGTGGGGATTCAACAACCTAGCGAAGTGATCAAAATTTGAAAATTTCAATTAATATTATGACAGTATCTAGCAGATTTTGAATTTGTTTATCTCAGTTTGTAAAAGTCGCATCTGAAAAATTTTATTTTCAAAATACTCGTCTTTCAAAAAAAAACATATTTATAACGTAAAAAGATATTTTTAAGAAATTTTTCAACGCCAAAATGAGAAAAAACTATATGTAAAAATTTTTATTTTCGGTAAATCTTTTAAATTTTTAAAAATTTTGTTTATGTTATTTATAAAAATATAACTTTCACTCTGTCGATTGCAACAAACCGTTTCTCAATATCGTTAATGTTCATAAATTTAGACGTGATTGAAAAAAAAATTGTTTCCAATTTGCGCAGCCGCCATTTTGAATTTTTCAAATCTGAAAAAATGTAAATTTTTAGAAGTTTGCCCTCTATGTTTATCTATGTTTTGATCGCGATATTAATATTTTATTTATAATTACCAACCAAGAATATAATTTTCGTGAATTTTTTCAATTTTTGGAAAATTCAAGATCGGACATTTTTTTTTTAAAAACTATTTACGTCACCTTCAAGAGCATAAGATTTGCTTCAATTTTCATCTCTACGATTTTTTTGTAAGAACACATCCAAGAATGACACGAGCATAAATCACATGAATTTTAGGTGGTCTGAGCTGTGTTTGCAAGCTCCGTCGCAAGCTCCAGTGGAAATTATTAGACAATCTAGGAGAGTGAAGCTGGGTCAATATATTTTCATTTAAAAATGAAAAATCAGTTATGGGAAAGTTTTGATAGTTAACAGATTTTTCGACCTTACTTTCCCGGACTAACCTTGCACTTTTGAAGTTTGATCAAGAAAAAAATAAAGGTAAACATTTAATTATTTTTAGTTATCCTTACGAATATAGGTAAAAATCGAAATTTTGTCGAAGCTATACGATGTGTTTTTTCGTTTGAGTTTATCTGTCTGTTTGTTTTTCAGCAATTCTTGTTTTTGTTGTCATTATAGTATTATATTAGGTAATAATTTCTTTTCGGATCAAAATGAACATCTTCAACCCCTCGGAGATGATAATGGGAGATTAGATGGTTCAGAAAGTGACGCAGAAAGTGATAACAGTCTTCACAACACAGACACAGACCAATCCGATTACGAAAATGAAGGAATTGCCGATTAAGAAAGTGTGGCTGAAAATGAGGAAATAATAATTGATGTCTTAGATGAAATCTTTTTTCAGAACGCTCCAATTTATGTTGGCTAAGACAAAGTAACTAAATGGTTGAAGCACGCTCCGGTTATTAGGGGTCGTACAAGGAGACACAATTTGGTAACACATTTGCCAGGTGTAAAAGGTCAAGCACGAAATGCAAAACTACCGCTAGAATATTGGAAACTTTTTTTTCCTGACGAATCGATTCAAGAAGTGGTCGATTGCACTAATGAATATCTTCGAATAAAGCGTACAAAATATAGCCGTGAAAGGGATTGTAGTGATACTAACTTTGATGAACTAAGGGCTCTTTTGTATCTAGCCGGTGTCAAGAAAAATAGCCATGTAAATATTTTTGAACTCTGGACAGATGACGGATCAGCTCCTGAATGTTTTCGAGCAACAATGTCGCATAGATGATTTTATACTCTACTGAGTGCTCTACGATTAGACAGCATGGACGACAGGGATGTTCGCAAAGTTTCGGACAATTTGGCCCCCATTAGGAAACAGTTTGATGGTTTCGTTCAGTTTTGTAAATCACATTACACAATTGGTGAATACGGAACTGTGGATGAGATGCTTGAGGCGTTTCGAGGTCGTTGTAAATTCCGGCAATATATTGCTAACAAGCCGGCAAAATACGTAATTAAAATTTATGCTTTAGTTGACTCTAGATCGTTTTACACCTCCAATTTGGAAATTTATGCAGGAAAACAGCCTGAAGATCAATATAAAGTAGAAAATACAGCCTCTGGGGCAATAAAGAGGATTATAGAGCCAATTCTTAATGCTTCTCTAATTGGCCCATAAAAGTGAGGAGATACTACATCTTGCTGCCTCCACATCGTTTGCCTTTCATGTAAGGGGATATCTTCAAGTAATTCTGGAAGAGTATTTTGAAAAAAGTATCTTTGTCCCGTTAATGTTCCTTCATAACAGTAGCATACCGTAGTTCTGAAATCTACTTTCATCACTCTATAATATTTTTTCTAAAATTACTGTGTACTAACATTTCAGAAATAAAATTTATTCTGCTTTCAAGATCTGTGTTAAAAGTAAGTATTTTATAAGGTTAGTTTTGTGATTTTTTAATATTCTTTGTATTGAACTACTACATATTTGTAGTAATTTTTGTTCAAGAAATTGTATTGAGGTGTATGGATTTACCTGAAGATAAGACAAAATATTTATCTTTTGACGAGGAACTTGATTTTTACCGCTTGGAAAAGAACCAGTTCTTAGCTTTCGTTTGACATAGAAAAAAGTATTTTGGCTTGGAGTTATTCTATGAGGAAACGATTTCTGAACAAACCTTGAGCACAAGTTTTGTTTTTTCCACATTCTCCATAAATAAATTGTATGTCAACATATTCATCGTAAGTAGAAATTGAAGGCATTATTTACTTATTATTACAGTGTCTTCACAAGATTATGACTAATAATCAATGACAGTTCTTGAATAAACTTCACCTAACAATAATGAATGATAACCTATATTGTTGCTACTATAGTTATTTGTTTCATAGCCACCTAAATTTTTGAGTGCCAAATATTGGCTTTAATAAATTTAGTAAAAATTAATAGCCCTTATTATCATTACTGCACAATATAATTATGACAAGTGTGGTATCGTTGAATTTGTTTTTGAATGATATATCCAAAATTATAATATTATACAGGTTGCCCCACTTAAAAAAATTATGTTGGGGTCACGTGACCCGAAATTACAGGAAAACGGAAGTCATTTTATAATGAATATAAGCATCAGTTTCAATTGTTTATATCTGCCAAATTTCATTCATGACATATGAACAGTTTTCGAGAAATTTGACTGTCAAAACGTCGTGGGACACCCTGTATAATACATAAGGCGAATAACATTAACGATCCTATACCATCTAGACGTGCATATCCGAAAGAACTTGCTCTTTCTTTAATAAAACCTCACCTCATAACTCGGTCCCAGATTCCAAGCTTACCTTGCAGCCTACGAATGTCTATTAGAAAAACAGCAAAATTACCAACACCCGAAGTAAGACAACCAGAAAATACCAATAAAAGCTTTTGTACCTTCTGTTCTCGTCGAAAGAACAGAAAAGTCGCGAAAGTATGCAGAATTTGCCAGCGACAGATTTGCCCAGAACATACAATTTTTTCATGTCGGACCTGTGCTATGGACAAAGAAACTGATGTAGATTTATAAACATTATTCTTCTGTAACTTATAATAATATTGACTGTGAAATTTACAAATATAACCTATATTTTTCAAAAGAAATCCATTTATTTCCTAAAATTTTGTACATGAGAGAAACTCTCTCGCGCGACTAATGATGGGATTTTATGCATAGCGACTAATACAGGGTTAAATCTGCACTTATACTGTACGTCTGGCGTTGTTCCGCGAACCTCGGACACTCGACCATGAAATGTTTAACTGACATTGGCACCTGACACATATCACAGATTTTGTCTTCTTCTCCTTTCAGCAAGTGTTCATGGGTATACTTTGTATGTCCAATGCGCCAACGGGTGATTTGGTGTCTTCTTTGGCTAGGGATGTTTCTCCATGGCTTGATATCATCTTTAATTTCTTTAAGTTTCATTCCAGATTCTGCCCAGACAGATGACCAGTAGTTAGAGACCACATATTTCATATATTTTTTCAGATCAGTATACGGTACTAACTCTTGCTTTTGAAAGGTTGGTTCATTCATGGTTTCACGTGCAATTTTATCAACCCGCTCATTGCCAGAGATCCCAACATGTGACGGGACCCACACGAAGTCCAATCGTCTGGATTTTTCCCTATTTGTGTGAACATACTCTTTGATGAGCTTAACGAATCTATAAGAATTAAAGTATTGTGGATATCTTCATGAGCGGCGTATTTGATTGCTTGAAGGATTGCGAAAAGTTCACCACTATAAATGCTGCATTGTGGAGGTAGTTTGAATTCACTAGATGTATTCGGACTTAAAAAAGCTGATGCTACTCCTTGATTTGACTTGGAAGCGTCTGTATAGATGTGAGTATAATCACAATATTCATTTATTGATGAGAGGAAATGATTGTGAAGCAGACTAGGAATAATTTCAGATTTGTTGCATTTGGAGAGGTATAGGTTGCATGGTGGCAAGGTAAAGCCAAGGTGGCGTGTCTGAGTTGTTGTTGGGAAGGGTAACTGGGAAAGTCGCAATTCAATTCGGAACTGCGAAAACGGTTTGAAAACGTGTTATGATATACTGGATGCTGACTATCAGTAGAGACTAAAGATGCATATGCTAAGCTCAGCTGCTGTCGTCGCAGCTGCAATGATGGCTCTCCAGCTTCACTATAGAGACTCTCAGCGGGCGTTGTCCTGTACCTGTATGCTCCAAGGGCCAGCCGTTTTGCTGTATTGTGTACCGTGTTAACAATTTTCAGAACTGATTTACACTGGAGTTTCCTAAAAACGAGTTAAAACGAGTTTTTTCTCCGTTGTTAAGTAATGCCATATTGTTATCATCGATAACATGTTCTAATATACGAACCTCTTGTATGTGTGGAGTCGCATCCCCATAGGGTGTTATGGCCATTGAAGTCTCCTAAGAATAATCTTGGTTTGGGTATTTGCTGAAAGAGATCATTCAGCTTCTCGTATGTCACGTCACGATTTGGTGGAATGTAGATATTACAAATATTTATCTCTTTAGGGTCCAAAATTTTAATGGCAACTGCTTCAAGGCTAATAAAAATTATAAACTGAATAAATTGGCATAATCTCCATGACATTATAAACCTGAGTGGGTATTAGCCCCCTTCACAACATATCTCCATCTATTTTGATCTTCCGCATTCCTCGAGGGTTTCTTCCCTCACGAATCATGTTGTTCCATCGTCAGGCGGTCTTCTGACGTGGCTTGCTTGCAAGACATAAATCCAATCGTTTCTGTAACGATTGTCTAAGTTTTGAAAACATTCTTAGTCCAGTCAATTTAGGTTATATCTGCGGAAAAATTCCTAGTGAGCTGGATTTTTGTATACACCTTTATTACGGTGTTGTAATGAAGATGTGCAAAATCGACATCGATATCGTGCCGGCTAAAAAAGTTATAAAGATCAATAGGTCACGAAAATCAGTTTTTCGCAAATATCTCGCGACCTATTGCTCGGAGGACAATAGAGGTCATCATAAAAATTGTTCCCACTAAAATTATCTACAAAAAATGTCTCCCGCATTTTTCCGTAAAATCAACCGTTTTCGGAGTAGAGTGCTGAGAAAGCGACTATATTATGACGATCCACTCGTTTCCTCACCACATAATACATGACATTCAATAAAATGTTTTCTTATTCAAGAATAAATAATTTTTTATTGGAATTCTGTAAAATACAAAAAAAAATAAACTTTAGTATATCATTATTGTATTCATTGTCGATATCTTCAGTTTCTCTATCAGTAATAGTTGCTGACAAAACGTCAAGTGGGGTCATTTCTAGATTTACATCTACATCTTCATCATTTTCATCATTTGTTGACTCTGCGTACAATTACAAAAGATGTTGTTCAGTAGATCATCGGGTGCTGGTGGTAATAAAGTCGTTATTAGGTGTAGTATATCATTTTTTAACTCTCAACCCCACTGTTCTGGATCAATTTCACTTTCTAGCCAGGTTTGAATTTCTTATCACATATCGCCGGCACTCATTGAATACTAAATTTTCTGTATTTTTTCTTTAGAACTAATATAGAGTTCTTTTTGTCAAACGTCCGCTAGAGGCCGTAACAACTAACACTAAGTAGAAAAATGGGATTTTTATAGAATTTTGCCTAATGAAAGTATATCGATGATATTATTTTCATATTTACTGACTATTCACCTACACTTTTTGACTAAAATGTTTTGTTCTATCTATCAAAATAAAGCGGTGGGGGAAGTTCAATTATTTTTTTAAACAAACTAATATTTCTCCCGTTTCGCTTGACCGATTTTAACAAATTTGGACCTCTGTGAAGGTGGCAGAACCATTTCAGCAGAATCAAATAAAACCTATTACGACTTTTAGTACTCATTTTGTACTAATTTGTACCACAAAAAATAATTTTGTACCTTTACCCATTAAAGAAAAAAACATGGTGCTGCTAGCTTCATGTTAACCTAGAAAGCCCAAATTCTAAATAATTTGAAAAAAATGAAAATTAATACAGGGAATTGAAGAACTTAATTTGTACTAATTTGTACCACAAATTAAAATTAACATCAACCCCCTCAAACAACCCCTAATGTGATAAATTGAACAGCAAGCCCATATACTTCTCCGATCTTTTCAATATTTCTTGAAAAAAGAAATATTAAAGTCGATTCTATTAGTACCAATTTGTACCACGAAGAATATTTTTAAATATTGAAGTCAACCAACTTAAACAAACCCTGCTTTTATAAATTGAATAGCAAGCCCATTTATCCCCGAACTTTTCAAAATTTCCTGAAAAACGAAATATAAAAGTAGACTTCATTAAAACTGAATTTGTACTAATTTGTACCACAAAAAAATTAACATCAACCCCCTCAACCAACCCCTATTGCGATGAATTGAACAGCAAGCCCATACTTATCCGATCTTTTCAATATTTCCTGAAAAATGAAATATTAAAGTCGATTCTATTAGTACCAAATTTGTACTAATTTGTACCACAAAGAATATATGAAAATATACTCCTGCTTTTATAAATTGAACAGCAAGCCCATACTTCTCCGATCTTTTCTTCAATATTTCTTGAAAAACGAAATATTAAAGTCGATTCTATTAGTACTAAATTAGAACCTAATTTGTACCACGAAGAAAATTTCAAAATATTAAAGTTCGGAGGATAATGGGCTGGCTATTCAATTTATCAAAGCAGGGGTTGTTTAAGTGAGTTTACTTTAATATTTTGGAATATTTTTCATTCATTTAGTACTAATAGAATCGACTTTAATATTTCATTTTTCAAGAAATATTGAAAAGATCGGAGAAGTATGAGCTTGCTATTCAATTTATAAAAGCAGGGGTTGTTTAAGTGGGTTGACTTTGATGTTTAGAAAATTTTCTTCGTGGTACAAATTAGTACAAACTTAGTACTAATACAATCGACTTTAATATTTAGTTTTTAAAGAAATATTAAAAAGATCGGAGAAGTGGCTTGCTGTTCAATTTATCGCAATAGGGGTTGTTTGAGGGGGTTGATGTTAATTTTTTTTGTGGTACAAATTAGTACAAATTCAGTTTTATTGAAGTCGACTTTTATATTTCCTTTTTCAGGAAATTTTGAACAGTTTGGATATAATGGACTTGCTATTCAATTTATAAAAGCAGGGGTTGTTTAAGTGGGTTGACTTTAATATTTTGAAATTTTCTTCGTGGTACAAATTAGTACAAATATAGTACTAATAGAATCGACTTTAATATTTTGTTTTTCAAGAAATATTGAAAAGATTGGAGAAGTATGGGCTGGCTATTCAATTTATCGTAACAAGGGTTGTTTGAGGGGGTTGCCGTTAATTTTTTTTGTGGTACAAATGAGTACATATTCAGTTTTAATAGAGTCGACATTTATATTTCGTTATTCAAGAAATTTTGAAAAGTTCGGAGGATATAGGGCTTGCTATTCAATTTATCGCAACAGGGGTTGTTTGAGGGGGTTGACGTTAATTTTTTTTGTGGTACAAATTAGTACAAATTCACTTTTAATGAAGTCGACTTTTATATTTCGTTTTTCAGGAAATTTTGAAAAGTTTTGGGATAATGGGCTTGCTATTCAATTTATCGCAACCAGGGTTGTTTGAGGGGGTTGACGTCAATGTTTTTTGTGGTACAAATTCAGTTTCAATGAAGTCGACTTTAATATTTCGTTTTTCAAGAAATATTGAATAAATCGGAGAAGTATGGGCTTGCTATTCAATTTATCGCAACAGGGGTTGTTTGAGGGGGTTGAAGTTAATTTTTTTTGTGGTACAAATTAGTACAAATTAAATTCTTCAATTTCCTGTATTTCATTTTAATTTTTTTCAAATTATTTAAAATTTGGGCTTTCTAGGTTAACATGAAGCTAGCAGCGCCATGTTTTTTTCTTTAATGCGTAAAGGTACAACATTAATTTTTGTGGTACAAATTAGTACAAAATGAGTACTAAAAGTCGTAATAGGTTTTATTTGATTCTGCCGAAATGGTTCTGCCACCTTCACAGAGGTCAAATTTGGACTCATATGAAAGAGCATAATTTACACTACAAAACGCTTAATTGGTTTTGACTTTTTGACGTTCGTCTTCGCCGCTAGATGGCGTTAAATATACATGAGGCGCCCATTTCTCGAAACATACTAATTTACATATTTGGAAAAAAAAATCTTAATAAAACCGTCCAACAACAGCAGGAGCAATAACACTAAAAACAAGAACACAGAACTTTAAAAATAAATTATTAGTTTTGACGTAAATGTTCAAAATGTTGTCCATTATTTTGAATGCACTGGTCCAATCATTTCTGAGTGGAGTTGATGATGATGTCTTCTCGAGTAGTTGGTCGAGTTTTATACACCAAATCCTTTATTCGGCCCCACAGTTAAAAATCAAGGCAGGTTAAATCGGGGCACCGTAGTGGTCAGAAAAATAGACTGCCTCTACCAATCCAACGGTTAGGAAAATGCCTGTTCAAATAATCTTGCACATTTCGAGAATAATGTGCCGGGCATCAGTCTTGTTGAAACCACATGTTTCTTCTTACTTCTAAAGGCACATTTTCTAAGAGTCCCGGTAAATCGTTCAATAAAAAGTTCAAATACATGTCACCGGTTAGATTGCCATTAAAGATGTGCGGACCGATAATAGCACCATTAATAACACCGCACCAGACGTTGACGCTCCATCGACCCTGCTGATAATCTTCACGTAACCAGTGTGGATTAGTGTCCGACCAGTAATGCATGTTATGAAGATTTACCCTGCCATTACTGCAAAAAGAAGCTTCATCTGTCTACAATATTTGTGACAAAATATGACGGTTTTCCCTAATGAAATCTCTAAGCCAGTAGCAGTAATCGAGTCAGTCTCATTTAAGGATTGATGAATCACGACGTGATTCGGATGCATTTTAAAATCCATTAATATTCTTTGCACTGAGCCATAGGATATTCCTAATTATCTGGAGATCTCTCTTATGCTTAAATGGGGGTCTGCATGAATATAAGCCACCACATTTATAATGTTCTCTTCTTACTCTACGATTTCTTCTCATAGTAGGAGTTGGTTGCACTTGGCCATGTTGCCTTAAACGTAAAGCTGAACGACGAAAAACTATTCTCGAATGCCGTCTTCGGAGGGGATAACGCAGTGCATACTGCCTAGAAGCAATCGCCGCATTTTCAAAACGTTGAAAATAAATTCTCAACATATCAAAGGCTTCTTCATTGGTAAAAGCCACGATTTGTTGTGAAAATACTTTTTACATAACATTAAATTAGCTGTTAATAGCAGGAACTGTCAAAATGAATATCAATGTGATTGACAATTTGGTGTTTTCTTTCTTAATATAGATCATGGCCTGCTTCGCTTAAATGCGATGTTAGTTTAAACAGTATGTAAACCTATCTTATTTTTTCAATCCAAAATCGTTCGTCTAACGAAAAAAAATCAGGGAGTGATTTTTATTTTGATAAAAAGCAGTGGTGTGCCATTTTTTAATGTAATAAAATTATATTTTGTTCAATATCAACAATTCAAAAAAAAGGTAGATGATTAATTTTTTTCATTAAATTTTAGAAAAATGTATCCTCTTTCAAAATATGTAAAAATTAATATACCATTACATTTGTTTTTTTTGAAAAAAACTCAAAAATTTGCTACCATTTCAATTAACGCTATCTAGCGGCGAAGACCAAAGTCAAAAAGTCAAAACCAAAAAAGCGTTTTGTAGTGTAAATTATTCTTTTTCATATGAGCCCAAATTTGTTAAAATCGGTCGAGCGAAACGGGAGAAATCTTGGTTTGTTTAAAAAAACAATTGATCTTCTCCCACCGCTTTATTTTGATAGATAGAACAAAACATTTTAGTAAAAAAGTGTAGGTGAATAGTCAGTAAATATGAAAATAATATCATCGATATACTTTCATTAGGCAAAATTCTATAAAAATCATATTTCTCTACTTAATGTTAGTTGTTACGCCCTCTAGAGGACGTTTGACAAACTCGAACAAATTTCCAGCAATTTCTCTTGAAGATTTTTATATTTTTTATCATGATTTTTTTTCTAAATCTATACGACCAATATCTTATGAGATATGGCCGCTCGCTACCCTTAACTGATCACCCGGTACACTGCTAGGTTAATTAAAAGTTAGCAGAATTCTCATTTTCCAATATATGAGAGCATCAAATTTCAGCTTTTGGCACTAAATGAGCACTAATTGTTGCCCTTATTCCCAACCGATTCTGCTGATGTGACCATGCTAGCTTTATAGACGTCCATGAATTATTTCTTGCAATATTCATGAATATAGCATTTCTGTACGACTTTTGGTTCTACATACACCTTAACCTTTCCGAATTCGGGACGTTTACCTTATTTAATTATTTTGTGTTTTTGAGGACGAATATTCTTATTACAAAATTGAACATTGTACTACAACATACTATAGACGATTTTAGATGTATTAAAGTTGTTTTCAATCTTATCTGATGAATTGCTAATGGTTAAACTGATACATTTATTTTTCGGGCATTACTATTTCGACAACAAAAATAAACATGCTACTACAATTACATAAAGTCTGGTAACAAGTTCAAACAGCTTTGAAAATATCAATTATTCGAAAAAGGGTGAAATTTTGTTTGATATTATTGTTGATTTGCTTAAATTGCATAGCAGTTAAACGATTGATATTTGCTGTTTAATTTTGATTTTTTTTTACTTGTTGCCCTTTTTTTCTAACGTACAATCTACTAATTATTCTTTTTTAATTCATTAGGAAAGAAGTCAATGCGGCATTTTTACGACATCTGTTTACGTTAACCATATACATTTATCGATTATACTAATTGATATTAATTTGTATTCCAATACATTATGATTCGATGATTTAAAATGTATTCAATGCAAAGTTGAAACTGAAATAATTAAAATTTGAACGTTTGACATCATCATTATCTGCTAGGATTTACCAAATTATAACTATGAATTAACTAGAAATTTCAAGCATAAAATTCTTGCAAATTACATAAATCGTAAGGTTCAATGTTTGGAATTTTAATTCAGTTAATGTGTTTAATTCTCGTCATATCCTGTAGATTACAGCTGTTACAACATTATTTGTAATATTTTGATTTTTGACCTGTTTCTATCGAACTAAATTATTTGTAATTAAAATAACAATTAGTAATGAGAACATAACCTACAGTTTTTCTCAATTCCAATTAGGCAATCCAACGACCTGTCAAAATAAATTCAAAATGGCGGCGACGGTCAAATAAATAACGAAGTTACTGTAGAGTTTGTTCGTTTAACATACGTTTCATTGATTTTCTTTCTAATGAAATTGACTGTCTCGACCCTTACTTCGTGGAATATGCTCATATTAGTGTTTTTAAATGAAACTCAAGGTCTCTAGTTAATTCCACAATATAATACAAGTTATTGAAAATTCTAAAAAATTGACAATTGTTTCGATAAATCAATATCATCGTCAGAATGACAGAAGTTACATTTCATTTTATGCCTACCTGATGTTTAGTAGTTATATTTTTGGCTAGACCAAGAAGTAACCTAACTTGTGATTGGCTTAATATATGTTTATAGAAAAAAGAAGAAGATGTGATATTACAAATATTGAAGCTTAGATATTATTAGCCCTATGGTGATATCCTGGATATCATTTTTCCAATTAAGATCAGTATAACTGTGCAATGATATAGAAAACCAGGAAAACTATATCTGCTGATCTTTACAATTATCACTTAAGAAGACAGTTTATTAGTGGAGAATTCCCTAGATTTAACTGTTCATTGACAACTTCATATTGTGGGTTTCTTAAATGTCTTCTAATTTCCAGTTCTTCAAGGAAATCCAGTTCTTGTTTCTTTTCACAAATATGCAGCACTTCTAGTTCTGTGTTAGGTGTCAATGAATGATTGGTGTCAAGTAGATGTTTTGCGTAGTGAGATTTATCTGGTTGTTTTAATCTGTAAGCTCGTAAGTGCTCACTGTATCGTATTTCAAAATTCCTAAGGGTCTGACCCAAATAGACAGCATTACATTCTGGACATTTGAGTTTATATATACCTGACTTCTTTAATAGTGGTATTTTTGTTTTAACATTTAACAATTTTGTACTAACGTTACTTTCTGTTTTAAAAGAAATTGTTGCATTCGTTGCTGAAGATATTATCTTTGAAATATTATTAGAAATATTTCCTGCATATGTGATGGTTTTATAAGTTTTAATTTCATCGGCTTTTTTAGGATATATTAGTTGTAATGCCATTTTTTTCTCTTTTTTACTAATTAGTTTATTTATCATATCTAATGGATAACCGTTAGATGTTGCTATTTGTCTAATTGTATTAATCTCTCTATCAAAATTACATTTGTTCATAGGAACTGAAAAAGATCTATGTATCATTGAATTATATGCTGCTAGTCTGTGTGAGACAGGGTGGTTAGAACTGAATGGAATTGTCACATCAGTCTGTGTTGGTTTTCGGTAAATTGAATAATCAAGTACATCATTAACTCTTTGAATTTTTAAATCAAGAAAATTGATTGAGCTATTTTCTTCAATTTCTAATGTAAATTTAATTTTCGGGTGTAAATTATTGATGTGGTTGAAAAACACATCTAATTGTCGCTCACTACCCATAAAACAAGCTAATATGTCATCAACATATCTATACCAAAATAAAATATTTTTCGAAATATTACTTTCAAAGATCTTTCTTTCTAAATTGTCCATAAAAATGTTTGCTAAAATAGGTGATATAGGGCTTCCCATTGGTAAACCTTCATTTTGAATATATATCTTATTGTCAAAAGTGAAATAATTCTGATTAATGCATACATCAAATAAATTAAGTATATCTGATATTATTCCTGGATTAATATTTTTATCTTCTAGTAATTTTCTTACAAGTATTAGACATTCTTTAGGAGGAATTTTAGTAAACATATTAGTTACATCGAACGATATGAGTTTATAGTTATCTTGCAAGTGGATTGATTTCAACTTTTTGATTAGTTCTATTGAATTTCTAATTGAGTACTGATAGCTTTAAAATCTAATTCAAATAATTTTCTTTATGAGAAATTAAAAATTGCCAATGTAATCAAAAATATTGAACCTTCAAAAGTTAAACGTCAAACAAAAAATGACATTTCAGTTTTAAACGCAATAAAACAGAAGATAGAGAATCATAACCTAACAGTTACAAAATC
Organism: Galeruca laticollis; assembly: GCA_963921935.1. Taxonomy (NCBI): domain Eukaryota; kingdom Metazoa; phylum Arthropoda; class Insecta; order Coleoptera; family Chrysomelidae; genus Galeruca; species Galeruca laticollis. Next base: position 240,222,863 of record OY998177.1, on the reverse strand, counting down.
CGATAAGGGGAATGCTACTGTCATTTTGACGACTGAAAATTACAATTCCAAAGTATATAACTTTATAAAATCCAGCGATGTAAAAGTTCTTAAAGCAGACCCAACAAAGAAGTTTTCTAATAATGTAAGGGATATTGTTAATAATTCAAATTATCTTTTAAATGATTACGAAAAGAGGTCTATCATACATAAGAATCCTCATTGTCCCCAATTATATGGAACAGTTAAATTACATAAAATAACGAAACCAATTAGACCTGTAGTCTCTTATGTTAATGCTCCCAATAATATATTGGCAAAAAAGCTCAACAATATACTCAATACTTACGGATATGAATCTCAGTACTCAATTAGAAATTCAATAGAACTAATCAAAAAGTTGAAATCAATCCACTTGCAAGATAACTATAAACTCATATCGTTCGATGTAACTAATATGTTTACTAAAATTCCTCCTAAAGAATGTCTAATACTTGTAAGAAAATTACTAGAAGATAAAAATATTAATCCAGGAATAATATCAGATATACTTAATTTATTTGATGTATGCATTAATCAGAATTATTTCACTTTTGACAATAAGATATATATTCAAAATGAAGGTTTACCAATGGGAAGCCCTATATCACCTATTTTAGCAAACATTTTTTATGGACAATTTAGAAAGAAAGATCTTTGAAAGTAATATTTCGAAAAATATTTTATTTTGGTATAGATATGTGGATGACATATTAGCTTGTTTTATGGGTAGTGAGCGACAATTAGATGTGTTTTTCAACCACATCAATAATTTACACCCGAAAATTAAATTTACATTAGAAATTGAAGAAAATAGCTCAATCAATTTTCTTGATTTAAAAATTCAAAGAGTTAATGATGTACTTGATTATTCAATTTACCGAAAACCAACACAGACTGATGTGACAATTCCATTCAGTTCTAACCACCCTGTCTCACACAGACTAGCAGCATATAATTCAATGATACATAGAGCTTTTTCAGTTCCTATGAACAAATGTAATTTTGATAGAGAGATTAATACAATTAGACAAATAGCAACATCTAACGGTTATCCATTAGATATGATAAATAAACTAATTAGTAAAAAAGAGAAAAAAGTGGCATTACAACTAATATATCCTAAACAAGCCGATGAAATTAAAACTTATAAAACCATCACATATGCAGGAAATATTTCTAATAATATTTCAAAGATAATATCTTCAGCAACGAATGCAACAATTTCTTTTAAAACAGAAAGTAACGTTAGTACAAAATTGTTAAATGTAAAAACAAAAATACCACTATTAAAGAAGTCAGGTATATATAAACTCAAATGTCCAGAATGTAATGCTGTCTATTTGGGTCAGACCCTTAGGAATTTTGAAATACGATACAGTGAGCACTTACGAGCTTACAGATTAAAACAACCAGATAAATCTCACTACGCAAAACATCTACTTGACACCAATCATTCATTGACACCTAACACAGAACTAGAAGTGCTGCATATTTGTGAAAAGAAACAAGAACTGGATTTCCTTGAAGAACTGGAAATTAGAAGACATTTAAGAAACCCACAATATGAAGTAGTCAATGAACAGTTAAATCTAGGGAATTCTCCACTAATAAACTGTCTTCTTAAGTGATAATTGTAAAGATCAGCAGATATAGTTTTCCTGCTTTTCTATATCATTGCACAGTTATACTGATCTTAATTGGAAAAATGATATCCAGGATATCACCATAGGGCTAATAATATCTAAGCTTCAATATTTGTAATATCACATCTTCTTCTTTTTTCTATAAACATATATTAAGCCAATCACAAGTTAGGTTACTTCTTGGTCTAGCCAAAAATATAACTACTAAACATCAGGTAGGCATAAAATGAAATGTAACTTCTGTCATTCTGACGATGATATTGATTTATCGAAACAATTGTCAATTTTTTAGAATTTTCAATAACTTGTATTATATTGTGGAATTAACTAGAGACCTTGAGTTTCATTTAAAAACACTGATTTTCTTTCTGTTTTCTAGCTGTAAATTGTGGTTTTTAAATAGTGTAGTGATTGTCTTGTGAAATGCCTTCGATATGTATTGTAGTGGGTTGTGGAAGCCGTTCTAATCGTGATAAAGTTCCGTTTTATCGCGTTCCCGCAGATACAAAACACATGTTTTCAACGGATGAAAACGATTTGAACAAACTTCGCAGGGCTGCATTGATTGCAGCAATAAAGAGATACGATCTGACCTAATCTATATTGAAAAGCCAGAAAGTTTGCAGTAGACACTTTACAACTGGTAGGCTTCTTATCAAATATTATATCAACTCTACTAGCTCCTAGTACCTATACGTAGTTTGAACTCAAGTATATTTTAACTGATTTTAGGCAAACCTGCTGTCCTGACTGGGTACCATCTCAATATATGGGACATGTGTCTCAGAAATTAATAAAAAAAGGGCTGCTGATGTTGACAGAAAGAACCGCAGAGATAAAAGGGTAAAACTGACTGACACTAAGGTAAAAAATAATTTTTATAATTCGCGTATAAAAGAGACTTCATTATATAGTCGCATCAACGCCTGCGAACTGTTGGGAAAGTGGTGCGACAGGACGGATCGGGATTCGGTTTTCTGCATTCTCTTCCAAAAACGATTATCACGAAATGTGGTGCGGTAGATTTTCCCTCCCACCGAAAATTGCATTGCTGCAGGCCAAAGTGCACGCGAAAGCGAAAAATGCATTATCTGGGAGGCCTTTTGGAAGATTTTCAAATTTGATAAATAAGGGTCAGAACTGGCCCGGATCGGGACCTCGGGGGTTTTCGAGGCCGCTGATCACGAATAAAATGTTCAAATTGACCTCCGAACACCTGGTGCACCATAACCTGACCCTAAACGTCATCTCCGGGGGTTTTCCTGACACAATCAAAGAAGGTCAACCAAAAATTATTTTGGGGGTTTTTTTGGCCCGCTGAATCCAAATCTGGCATCGGCGAGCACCCCACTGGCACCTGGTGCACCGAAACCCGGGCGTTGACGCGACTAATAACATTGTTGACAGTGTCACAATGAAGCTCTTTGAACACTGTTATAGCAATTATTAGAGTACAGTTGGTTATTGAATTTAGTTATATATTTATTTGACCTTCGACTTTAACCTTGACACAAATTATAAATAAAAGGATCTAGCGTTGTTCTAACTAGCAAATTATTATATTGAGGGTAAATTAGAATGATTTATATATTAAAAATATTATTGAATAAAGTACGCTAACGTTTATTTACCAATGATTTGTCAATTGTTTATTTTTATATTGTATAGGATCAATATATAGGTATACAAAACGTTCGATTTTTGGGATAAATTACCAGATATCTATGTGAAGATGTATTACAGAAATAATTCTGTTCATGATATAATATAAATAGATCGCAAGAGCATATAAGAAGAAGCTCTTTTTTAAACAAATAATCATCCTCTTTTTGCTTAAATGAAAGTTTGTTTACAGAATTGCCAACTTAAATTCAAACCACTCCTCCTAGTTTAAAAACAGGGATTATATGAAATTCTATTTTTATTTAAATAATTAAATAAATGGGATTTTTAAAAAATATTGTGTAAAATTTGTGCCACAATGACGTTCTGTAGTACTCGTGATTTGCACAACTCACCGCTTCGCGTAAATTCACTCGTACTACAAAACGAGTCATTGTGACACTTGTTTTACAAATAACTATATTAGTATTCCTTTTTTATGTAAAGTGTCTCAATAGCTTAATGACAATTGATTGGGATATGTGTAGCTGATCGTCCCGATCAAGAAGAGATACTCTATGAGCATGTTTTGCACCTTTTATTTTGATAAGAAGAATGTTAATTTTTAGTAATAGCAATGTTAAGTTATGTATTGATAGTTGCTGAAAATTGTTATAATTAATTACTTTGTCAACAGTTCATGGATATTGATGAAATGCCTCAACAGTCCCAGGATGATCAAATTGAATGTATGGAGACTAGGGTGTCTATGATGCTTAAGTATAGTAAAAACCAAATAAAGTTGCGTTTACGTCACCAAGGGCGTACTTCTATCGCATGTGTGGCTACATTTCTATCGAAAAGTGCATATACTTAAATTTGTTAATTAATCGGTTCTAAAGATAACCCAGTCAATAAAAAAACTTTTGTACCAAAATACTGTATAAGCAATATAACTTTATTGGGTTTAGACGTCCCTCGATGTAAACATTTGTGTTAAAATTTTCATAAAGGAGCCTTCAATTATTGACGATAAAATATTCACTGCCAGAAATAATGTCATGTTGCCGCGTTGTTTGCGACTTTTCTACTCGTGTATTGTCATCGATTTCTGAGGTTATAGTTACGTGCTTTATAAAATTTTCTTGTGAGAAATATTTATAATCAAAACTGTTTTTGTTTTCAAAACAACAACAAGAATTTGAATCTGCCTAGTTTCATTTCACAATATGTTGATTTGTTTAATGTTAGTTTTTGTCTTTGATAATACGTTCATTATTAAACATATTTTATTTTATTGCTTGTATTTTCATTATATTTATTTATCAAAAGATTTGGTAAGTCAGTAATAACCTTACCACTTTTATTCTAGAATTCCTTACTTTGTGAAATCTATTCATAAATTTAATTAACAAAAAACGTAAATGAAAAAACTCCACACTATATTAAACGAAAACTATCAAACTATCGATAATTTTGTAGTTTTCATTTATAATATAAATTAAATAATTTTCTACATTTACGTTTTTTGTTGACTTCAGTTATTTTCTGTTAATTTCCATATTTCGTGAGCACTCTGACAACGCTACAAGTGTTCACAATGATGACGCAAACGCAACTTTAATTGGTTTTTACTATAACAATTTAATAAATATTACTTTCCAACTTTGATTATTTCTCTACATTTAATTAATGTTTTATTTTGATCTGTACTTAAATTAGTAATAATTCTAATCTCTTCATGATACCTATAACGTTTATGTACTAAGTGTTATTATAGTAGTATATGTGTACATAGCTTTGTCAATAAGATCAAAATCTTTGAACAATGAGGCTGAAGTTCATTGTTTTACTAATGTGAATATTAGAAATATGTATTGTAATATACAAATGTCAAAATGAAATAAAATTTCTATTTTGCAGTGTAAAATAATTGTTTTTCTAATGCGTTAAATGTCACACACTTTAGAGACAATAAAAAAATAAAACCCTTATGTAAGTTTATTTTTTTCCAAAAACCAAAAAACAGCTAGAACAAAAAACCCCTAAGGTTATAGAAACAATTTCACAAGACAACATCGACAAAAAACAATCATTTATGAACTCATTACATAATTCCAAATATAATTTCTTACAATTAATGAAAGGATAACTTTGTTCTACATTTATTTACAAAAAATACAAGATTGATTTAATTGCAGAATGTTACACATAATATATCTATCAGCTAAACTATTTATGCTACTCAAACATCTGGATTTTCCACTAAAAACTATTTAAAATAAGCACTCTTCGCCTTAAAATAGGAAAATTGTCCTTCTCAAACACTACAAAACACCTTAAAAAATCCCACAAAATACAAAGTAAACCTTTTATAACTATAAAACTCTTCAGCTTTCTAAACATAAATAACGATACAGAATCCAATGTTTGACCGTCGCCGCCATATTGACAGCTAAAAAGTCACGTGGTTTGGATTGCCTAATTTGTATTTTATCGTTTAAATGAAAATAAAGGGAGTGACTTGCAAATTGAAAAACTGTACATACGAACAGTGCTTTAAATGTAGTTGAAGACATCTCTCCATCCAATATAGGAATTACACCTGTTTTTTTTTAATTTTTGCTGCCAGTTTTGAGAAATCTTTTTTTTGTTATCTCCAATGTCCCTCGTCCAGGATTCCACTTTGTTATCTCGCAATTTAGCCATCCCAATTTGGTAACCCTAAGTCTAACAAACTGGAGGAATATTTTTCTACAATTTTGCCTAATGTAAATAATGTATAGTATTGTTACGAAACAGCACACTGGTATAGTCCCAAAATCCGACTCTGTCGAAGCCAGGTATGAAAGTTAAAATTATGGCGGAATTGTTTACGATTGTGACTAACTTATCTAAACATTGTTTTTGTGACCAGTCTTATCTAGAAAATGCCAGAAAGCCAATTGTTTTTGAGTACGCCACAATCTAGAATTATCTAGTAAAAAAGACACTAATATATATAAAAGACCGACCAGGAAGAGTGAGTTTAGTTGATAATTTGACATCGTGAGATAAACAGTAAATAAGTGAATATAAATTAGTTAAGTGTTTATATAAATTAGTTTAAGTGAATATACTGTGTATATAATTAGTGAATATTGTAGTGAATAAATAAATTAAGTAAGTGTACCTACCGTGCGTTTAAAATTTATCCCACCCGTTTACTGTTTAAATAAATAAGAAAAACATTACAGTATTTTCGTCTTCTAAAATCTTTTTTCAAAATAAACATCTACATGATACAGGTACATAGTTAAAAATTGAAAATATCGACAAGCGTTTCGTTCCAGATTCTTGAATTGTACTTTTTTTTCTGCACCAGTTGCTTTACTCTTGAGAGATTAATATTTGAAATGAGACAAGCGAATCGCATTGAAATAGGCTCATTTTCTGAAACTACCATGCTTCCGCATTGTTGGAAGTTGTTTTTAAATTATCTAGATACTTATATAGGAAGTCTCCTGGCGAGAACATAGATGTATGAGACTGTAAGTAACTGAGAAAAATTAAAGCGGTTTTCAGAGAAAAATAATAATAAATTCACTATTCAGAGTAACACAAACTCTTTCAGAATATATTGTAATGTCTTTTTTAAATGTCTTGAATACGAAAATATACAGGGTGTTTCGAAATTCATGCTAAAACATTCAGGAGGTTGCCCGTATGTTATTATGATATATTTTTCCTATAACAAATTCTCCTCAGCACCTAAAGGGCGCAGTTCATAATAACACAAGAACATAATTTTTTATAATAAATGCACAGTGATAGTACCACAAAATTTAAATATTCGTAATCTCCGGATCAATTTACGTAAGTCATATGCAGTACTTTTCCCTCTATCTTGTAAAATAACTGGTAGGGGTGAGTAGGAAAGCTGACTCAATAAAATAGTGCCGATATATAGATTTTGACAAACTTAGTATCATTTGAAAGGGAATTCAGTTGTCAATAAAAGATTGTATCATTGTTTTAGTTTAGTTTTTTGTAACGATCGCTAGGGGGCGTTGTTTGAACAATAATTGATATTTTTTCAACTTTTTTTGAGAACTTGAAAGGCGATGCTATAATTTTTAATCATTAAGAGGGGCCTCCTCACAGGTATATAAACCTAAAAACCTACACAATACTAGTTACTAATTTAGTAATTATTTGGTTCAAAATATTTACGATATATGTCAATAGTAGTACTGAATCGGCTTTTACTTATTCAACATATTTTCTCTCTGTCTTTCCACTCTTGATGGTTCAAAGAAACGCATCTTTGTTCGAATATTTTGATTTCAAATATTTCAACTTCTGTTGAGCACAGAAACCTTATCTCTGTTTTTTATGTTGCATCCAAACCACAGCACACCTGTGCATAGATAAGAGAATATTATATACACGGATCCAAATAAAATTTGTTGACATAATTTCCGTTTGAGTGTAGATTTTTGATTATTTAAGAGTTTCATAAATGTTTTTGAAAGGAATAAATTGTTAAAAAGTACGTAATCGTATCGACCCGATATCAAATAGTTATGATAATGTAAATTATCCTGCAATCCGTATTTTTTAATTTTAAAAGCTATGTTTGAGGTTATGTTTACTGGATTGTTTGATTAATGTGAAAATATGAGATAAATAATACTGATGGTTTGTTCTAGTATCATCAAACCATCTTTCAACATTCTCTTGAAACCCTGTTTTAATGATAATATGGGTTTGTTAGCGAAAAGCGAAAAATGCTTAATTGAAGTGAAGTGACCTTTGAAGTATCTGAATGAAGAAAAATTGAAACCGCTCTCAAAAGACAAGAATTGCATAATTCATTTTGATGAATATATAATTGTGATAATTGAAAAATATAACTATTATCACCTGATACAAGGTGCATTACATATTGCATGACATGTGCTATTTAGTAATATGGATATCAAGTGACAGCATTGTGGGAATTGCTAGAAATTAAGAATGGGAGAAAAATATACATACTTTAAAAACATTCTACCTTTCAACATTTGTACCATTTATATTAACATAATAAAATGTTTTCATGATTATAAATTTTTGTTTGTTTCATGCTAAGAAAATTAAACTGCGGGAAAGTTACAAATTTACATGATTTAAAATAGGCCATTTAGTCTGAAAACACAGAACGTCGTGTCACAACTTTGCCTCAATCTAATCATATTTGTATCAGTTTCAGAGTTTCTGTTGGTTGCTTTCAAATTTTATTTGACATGTAGGCTCTTTTTTCAACTACATGTGTAAATATAATTAATTTTATCTAGAAACAAATAATATACACAAAGAGTTTCCAAATTTATTATACAAAGAAATATTTACTTGTAATACAATGCTTTACATTTAATAGAAAGAGGAAAGTAAAGTACAGTGAGGAATTTCAATTTAAAATAGCAAACGTTTAAAGAACTTACAAAGCAACTGTAACAACTAATAAAAAATTTTGAAGCGAAAGATCTGTAATGACAAATAATAATGTATATATTGTGTGGAGATCGATATATACAGTATAAAATCAAACATACAATCAACGTGTACAAGTTTGCTTCTACCTTGTTTGCAAAGATTGATCATATGTGTTGTGGAGATTGGAACTGAAACATTTTTCCTTCATTATACAAAAAAATAGTTGGTTCATTCTCTTTTTTCCATGATAGATACACATATGTGTGATCACCTGAATGGTAAATATTTTATTTGTTTTTGTATAATACATTATTGGTATTATTACTTTTCCATCCAACCCATCTAATATGCGAGAAAAGTATAGGTTTACCCAAAAACAGTTGAAATATTGGATTTCGTTTTTCAGCAAGAACAACACAAAAAAATGGTTTTTAGAAAAGAAAACCCATCTGTATAACTCGATACAGCCCCCGAAGTGCAACAAGTAGACAAAATTAACTTTTTAGTCGTCCTTTGTTTTAAAATTTTTTTTTAATATCAACAACTAAGACTATTACTAGGTCATCCTTTAATAATAATTTGGTTTCTAATTTTCTTTGATTTTTTGAAATGCTTATATAATCAAACAATTTGCAAGGAAATTTTGACTATTGGATAGACAAAGTTTTAAAATATTTATGGTTCAAAGATTTTTAAAATATAATGTTACCTACTTCATTCATTACTTTTATTCAACAATTACTATTACCTATGGTGCATAGGCTAAGGCAAGCTAAAAAGTGGATAACCATCCAAATTTCTTATAAAATCTTTGGACAGGTTGTTAAGAGAAAAACAAATACATCTTGTCATTCTCTTGTTAAAACTGTTCTTAAAAAACTTATTGTATGACGGAGGTAATGGAGTATGGAACTCTTAAGGAAAAAGTGGCTAAGAGCATTTTTAAACAAGTACAAAATGTTGTTCTGAATATTTCACTAAAATTCCCTAAATTTTAGTGAAATGTTTAATTCAGTCAGTTCTGGCAACATTGTATGTTTTGAGAGGCAAAATGTGGCCCCCTGCTCCCCGCGGTCTAGCTTATCGAGAAGAGATCGTAACGTTTTACTCTCAGACCGTTGCCGGCAGATCCTTTTTGCATTTCGTTCAGTAAACATGTAATTGTTTATAAGCATTCTTACATTTGTACCATTAAAATATTTGTATCAATACAGTGAACCAGTCTTTTCATTTCATTTAAATAATTACAGTCCTCTTAATAACATATTTAATGGTCATTCGATCGGATTTATTAGTTTAAATCATTTTTCAAAGGTAAATAGTGCATCTATTTGGGATGGAGTGCTTTAGTGTTGTGTCGTCAGACAACAGGTAACTTAGGTTAAGAATACATTCCTTTGCTGAAGCAGACAAGTTCAGTGTGACGTTGGAATTGGGACGTACATTTTTCATCATTTTACCAGAGCGGGTGGCCGTAGCTCGCAGGTACAGCGAGCGGGAAACACATTTTTCATCAATTTACCAAAGCAGGTCGCCGTAGCGTGTAGGTACAGCGAGCGGGAAACACATTTTACAACGTTTCACGATTTCAGGCATCTAGTTACCATACAGCACGAAGGTCAGCGCGAGGTGACGCATGCTTCGTCGTTCTTGTTTTATAAACAAGTGCATTCCAGTGGCGTGGTACGCAAGATCAGCGTACCTACTTACATTTTTCATCCTTTATAACGAATCCAGAGCTTTGTTGCAGTAATATTCATAATATCCAACTACAGCGTGATTGGGAACGTTCTTCATTATTGTTATAGAAGTACATAGGTATTCCTTTGACCACAGAACATTATTATTGTATTTATTTTGTGGTATAATTTCATTTAGGTACATATTCTATTTATACTGTGGTATCATTTGTTTCTTTTCGCAGACTACTCATTATAAATCACAAAATTTGTGGTATTATTTATTATTCATGTTTACATACTATTGTAAATCTGGATAAAAGATTTTGTATTTTATGGTATCGGCCTAGTATTAAGAATAGTAGTCGACATTATCTTTATATCATTTTTGCTAGACATTTAAGTATCTTTATATTTATTATTAAAAATGCCTAATTCAGATAACGAGACAGCTGATGTAAAAATTGCAAGGTTAGTCAAAAGGAGAGGTGGCCTAAAGGGAAGTTTAACTCGTTTTGCAACCTATTTTGATTCTATTAAAGATACCGCTGCTGATGAAAAAACATTGTCTCAACTTGAAATGCGAATTAGCAGTATAGAAGCTAATTTATTAATAAATTTTGCTGATATTCAATTTCAATTGGAAAATTTAGATTGTGTAAATTTCAATGATACAGATACGAAGCAATTCGAAGATACGTACTATGATGTTTTATCAGATGCTAAAAATTACCTATCAAAACAAAAACTTTGTAATAATTCATCTGCAATAAGTTCAAATAGTCCAGTGCCGTCCGGCACAGATCCTGCTCCTAGGAAACCGTCTGTTAAACTTCCTACAATTGAGTTGCCAAAATTCTCGGGAGTTAGTGAGCAATGGATCGAATTCAGAGATTTATTTGTATCGCTCATTCATAACAATACTGACATGGAACCAATTCAAAAGTTCCATTACTTGCGAGCGTCATTGACAGGTTCCGCCATTCAATGTATTAAAGCCATAGACTTTTTAGGCGAAAACTATGATTTAGCGTGGGACACTATGTGTAAACGTTTTAACAACAAACAGCTCTTGGTAGATAGCCATATTAAAGCATTTTTTAAGTTCAAAGAATTAAAATCAGATCCTCAAGGTTTCAGAGGCACAGTTGACTCTATTCTTATTCATTTAAATTCATTGATCAATTTGGGAGTAGAAAAAACTGACTTACTAGAGCTCTTTATCATTCATTTAATTTCAAGCAAATTCGATCACGAATCTATTGCGGAGTGGGAAAAAACTGACTCTCAGGGTGACCTTCCTTCGTTACAAGAATTTTTGAATTTTATGACTGATAGAGCGGATTATTTAGAAAAAGTTAATAAACATAGATTAAAATCAAAAGATAATGTTATCGTTCAAAAACAAAAGGCGTTTGTAGTTCAATCAGAGTCAAATGTCAACAAAAAGACTTTTTGCTGTTTCAATTGCAAAAAACCCCATTCGATATTTAAGTGTAAGGCCTTTCTATCTCTTAACATTAACAATCGAAAGAAAAGGGTATCAGAATTGCAATTATGCACTAATTGTCTACAGCCAAGTCATTCCGTAGAAAAGTGCAATTACGGGCACTGTCGTTTTTGTCCAGAAAAACATAATTCTACTTTACACGATAACTCAGTGTCTTTAAATTCTATTGCATTGAACCCTCAGCCTGAGATCTCGGATCAACAAGGCCAGGCTCATTCACTCCAATCCTACGGTTGTTATGTTTTTGGCACAGGGCAGGTCTTGTTATCAACAGCTCTAGTTGGTGTTTTAGATACTCATGGAAATAAGCATACTTGCCGTGCTCTTCTTGACAACGGATCCATGTCAAACTTTATAACGAAGCGTTGTGCACAACGTCTGGGTCTTCCCCTCTCCAAAATTGAACATGTTGTTACAGGGGTAGGACAAGGTCAATCATTCATAAAGGCATCATGCAATATTCATTTTCATTCCTTAATTTCAAAATGGTCGTCAATTATTCATTGTTTAGTTATCCCTGAGATTACAAATCAACTTCCAAACTATTATTTTAACCCAACTTTGTTAAACATTCCTTCAAATATTATCCTCGCAGATTCAGCATTTTATAAGCCTCATGACATCGACCTGTTAATAGGTGCCGATACATTCTGGTCCTTATTGAATGAAAACCGGAAGCATTTAGGCAAGGAATTACCTATTTTACAGGATAGTAAATTAGGTTGGCTTATCTCTGGTCCTATAGGTATGGGTACCAGTAAGGCCACAAGCTGCAATGTGAGCAGAACCGGTGAGGTTCAAGATCAACTTGCAAAATTTTGGGAAATTGAGGAAATCTCTCAAGGTCCAACATTTTCTGTGGAGGAGACATTAGCTGAAGAACATTTTCAGAAAACATTCCAGCGTGACAAGTGTGGTCGGTTTATTGTTTCAATTCCATTGAAAGAGCCTATTGCAAAATTAGGAAAGACTGAAGTTTCATGTAAAAAACAATTTTTCAGTTTAGAACGTCGTCTTTCTTCAAACCCTAAGCTAAAAAGTATGTACGTAGATTTTATGTCTGAATACGAGAACCTTGGTCATATGTCCAAATTTCAAAGATCAAGCGAGGACCAAGTTCTTTTCTATACTCCACATCATGGAGTTTTGCGGGATCAGAGTCAAACTACTAAGCTTCGAGTAGTTTTCAATGGCTCTGCTTTATCTTCCACTGGTCTTTCTTATAATTCCATCCAAATGGTGGGCCCTGTCGTTCAAGACGACCTGACATCCATTCTCCTACGTTTTAGGCAACATCGCTACGTGTTTTCTGCCGACATCTGCAAAATGTACAGACAAATATTAGTTGATAAGGAATTTCGCCCTTTGCAATTGATATTATGGCGTGATTCTCCTGACAAGGAATTACAAACGTTTTCTCTGAACACTGTGACTTATGGCACGGCCAGTGCCCCATTTCTGGCCACTAGATGTTTAAAACAACTTGGTTTGGACAACAAGGAGTCATTTCCTGAAGCTTCACAGGTTATACTTCATGACTTCTATGTTGATGATATCCTTTCAGGTGCTGACTCTACAAGCGAGGCTATCCAACTTGCTGATCAAGTAGCTGAAATATTAAAATCAGGTTGCTTTGACTTACGAAAGTGGAAGTCAAATAGCTTAGACATTTTGAAGGGTATCAAACCTTCCCACACGTCAGAAGATTCATTTCATTTTGGACCTACCGACACCAGCAAAACTCTGGGCATGCTGTGGTCTCCCGACAAAGATTACTTTTCCTTCATAATTGAGCCGTCCTTAGATGTGGAAAAGATCACCAAACGAGTGATGTTGTCAGATATTGCACGTATATTCGATCCACTTGGACTGCTCGGCCCTGTAGTCATCAAGGCTAAGATCTGGCTTCAAACTCTCTGGTCTTTGAAGTTAACTTGGGATCAAAATATTCCATTAGAACTTTGCAATAAATGGAAATACTTTAGAAACGAGTTAAACAATCTTCGGCAAGTAGAAATTCGTAGAAGTGTCGTGTGCCCAAATCCCATCTTGATCGAACTCCATGGATTTTCAGATGCTTCACAATCTGCGTATGGAGCTTGCGTTTATGTAAAAAGTTCAAACCTTGATGGAGAGGTACAGGTTAATCTTGTCACTTCCAAGACACGTGTTGCTCCTTTAAAATCACTTAGTATCCCTCGTTTGGAACTTTGTGCTGCAGTCCTTCTAGCAAAACTTGTCGAAAAAGTGAAATCTTCTTTAACCATACATTTTTATGATACTTTTCTTTGGAGCGATTCTACTGTCGTCCTCGCTTGGATACGTTCATCCCCACATACTCTCCAAACATTTGTAGCCAACCGCGTTACTGAAATTCAGAATCTTTCGGACTCCAATAGGGTTACTTGGAGATATGTTCCAACAGACTCGAATCCTGCTGACATTTTGTCTCGAGGGGTGTCTCCAGGAAATCTAGTAAATTCAGACATTTGGTTTCATGGTCCTGAGTGGTTGTACTCGGAATCAAAATTTTGGCCTTCTGATATATCTCTTCAAAACCCAATTCCAATAGATTTATTACCTGAAGTTCGTTTGCAGTCAAAATCATTTGTGCAAACCCAACCTGCAGACCTCTTTCCATTCAATCGTTTCTCTTCTCTAATACGTATGAAGAGAACTATGGCCTACTGCCTTAGGTTTATTAATAATTGTAAATTGAAAAGGGAACTACGATTTTTCGAATCCTTAACTGTGGAGGAATTGAATAATGCCATGAAGCGTTTGGTGATCATGGCACAAAAGGAATCATTCCAGAGGGATTGGGATGACCTAGAAAAATCTAGATGTGTAAGTCGCAAAAGTAAACTACTAAGTTTGACCCCATTTCTTGATGGACAAATGATAAGAGTAGGAGGTCGCCTCAAGTTCTCTTCGTATTCATTCGAAAAACGGCATCCTGCAATCTTATCACCAAAACACCACCTCACTTACCTTATTATGCGTCATGAGCACATAAATCTTCTTCATTGTGGTCCCCAAGCATTATTAGCTCACGTTCGAGAACAATATTGGCCAGTCGCAGGTTCAAACCTCGCCAAAAAGATTGTTAGGCAATGCATAGTTTGCTATCGATTCAAACCTCGAAATTTAAACCCAATAATGGGAAATTTACCTAATGCTCGCATCAATCCAAGTTTTCCTTTTACTAATACGGGAGTTGACTATGCAGGCCCGTTTATGATAAAGGATCGCAAGGGACGAGGGTGTAAACATACAAAATGTTATCTCGCCTTATTTGTATGTCTTGTAACGAAGGCAGTTCACCTGGAAGTTGTGTCCTCATTGAGCACTGAATCCTTCCTCGAAACGCTACAACGGTTCATTGCTCGCAGAGGAAAGCCTTCTCACATTTATAGCGACAATGGCAGCAACTTTGTTGGAGCCAACAACACCTTACGCGAGTTGTCGCTGTTTCTTAAAGGTAGCGGAACTTCATTGATCGATAAGATCGGTAATACACATGACATCCAATGGCATTTTATTCCAGCGTATTCCCCCCATCAAGGAGGTCTCTGGGAAGCAGGAGTCAAGTCGGCAAAGCATCACATTAAAAGAGTTTTAGTCAATACTATTTTAACTTTTGAGAGTTTTTATACTGTTATAACTCAAATTGAGAGTGTATTAAATTCAAGGCCTTTAGCACCACTTTCAACTGATCCTAATGATCTGGAGGTGTTAACACCTGCTCATTTCCTTATTGGCCACTCACTTTTGTCTGTTCCTTTCCCAAATTATCAGCACACCTCTGTTACCAGACTTTCGCATTTCCAACAGTTAGAGTTAATTAAACAGCATTTTTGGAATAGGTGGTCAAAGGAATACCTATCTCAAATGCAACAACGTTCCAAATGGAAAACTCCACAAAGACAAATCAGTATCGGTACTTTAGTGCTAATACGCGATGATGATGTACCTCATTATAAGTGGCGTCTCGGACGCATCGTAAATCTTCATCCCGGTAAGGATGAAATCATCCGCGTTGTGTCGGTGAAAACCAAACTAGGTGTTATAAAGCGTCCCATAGTGAAAGTGTGTCCACTTCCTTTGTGCGATGAATAAATAAGGAAGTTTCCGTTTTTGTGTTGTTTCTTTTAGTTTTAAGCCATTGTTTATAATTTAGGCCTCTGAGCTCATGTATTAGTTATACGATAAGTATTGAAAGTGATGAATTCCTTTCAACGTCGGGGGCTATGTTCTGAATATTTCACTAAAATTCCCTAAATTTTAGTGAAATGTTTAATTCAGTCAGTTCTGGCAACATTGTATGTTTTGAGAGGCAAAATGTGGCCCCCTGCTCCCCGCGGTCTAGCTTATCGAGAAGAGATCGTAACGTTTTACTCTCAGACCGTTGCCGGCAGATCCTTTTTGCATTTCGTTCAGTAAACATGTAATTGTTTATAAGCATTCTTACATTTGTACCATTAAAATATTTGTATCAATACAGTGAACCAGTCTTTTCATTTCATTTAAATAATTACAGTCCTCTTAATAACAATGTTGTGGTGGTTGATTCAGGATTGTGGGTAGATGTTCAACACGGTTTTCTAGGTGCTTCTCCTGATGGTAAATATATTTAACATAACAAATAATTACCATGTGTTATACATTCTTTTTCTATATTAAATGACATACATTTATTGATAAAATATTTTAGGGCTTGTAGGTGATGATGCACTATTTGAAATAAAATGCCTCCACTCTGCATCAAAACTGAATTTACAAACAAATACAATAAAAATAATTGACCTCATGAAGAACAAAATTTGTTTAGAAAAACACAAGAATAAAATTCAACTTAAGCGGAATCACAAATACTATTATCAGGTATAAACATGATATATTTATTCCAAAGAACAAAAACTCAAAATCATTCTCACATAATATATTTAATCACTTTGATGTATTTACCAACAATAAATAAGAATAACATTAAAACGTAGTTATTTGTGTAATAGGTGCAAAAAGTGCATTTTTGTTGCAATGAAGCATGAAGCACTAAATACAATCTGGTGGAGTAAATATAAATAGCATTTACGAACCACAAATTTACTTATTTAGCATGAAAATTACTTGATTATAATCACTTACAAATACAATACACATTAAACTATAAATTTGGGATATTCTTATGAACACAAAACATATGACAACAGCATATTTGACCCATAGAGAAAGTTATAATATTATTTGTCTATGACCGTCGTCTTATGTCATTGTTCTATACAGCGCCATGCATCAAGACGGTGGAGCGGTTGAACTAAAGTAAAAAGATGTTCGTTTGCAAAAATTTGCGCACAACAAATCTCAAAAAATACAATGATTTGAGATTTCATATTTTCAGAATCGAATTCTCTAGGCTTCCTTTTGGGGGATCAGGTTTTGGTATCCAGATTGGTGACCACAAATTGTCAAAACTGTCAAAATCACACCATCACTTAATGGCTTATATCTTGTTTATAACAATATAAAACTCAACCAAAATACCTGATCCCCAAGACAAAGGTCCAAGTTATATTGTGTTAAAATTTCAATACTTAATTTCCCTGCGTTCTTTAGATATGTTGTGTACAAAATGATCTAAATTTTGTTGCAAATCGCGGTTGCCAACTGTTTTCAGGTTCCTAAAACGTGAGGCCCCTCTTAACTAGAAAGAGCATGGAATTAGACATGTTGTACAAGATGGCCAAATAAGCTTCCGTATCTCAGAAACTAATGAACGTAGAGGGTTACGGTACAAAATTTTATAGGTAAAGTGGGCAAGGGAAAGTGCTGGAAATTATTTAGATGTCTGCCAGTGGGCGTTTCCACCATCTTGAATTACATAAAGTTACATTTCTCGCGATTTTCCCCCGAGATTAAATCTTAATATCTAAAAACTACAATATCATCATAACATATCATACCTTAGTTACAATATACAGGGTGTGTAAGGGTGTTACTTATTGATAGATATTACAACTTGGTTTTTGATATACAGGAGTTAACGTTTAAAAAAATAGATTTATTATTAAAAGAAATGAAATACGATAAATATAATAATAATAAATTATATAAACCCAAAAAAAGGGAATTTATAAGTAAAAATCGACTAGCTTCAGCTTTTCTTCAATATTTTTAGTATAGGAAAAAACTAATTGATATATTTCACACTTTATAGGGACATTTGGAAATTTTCCAACTTTAAAAAAATTGAAATTTCCACCCTGTATTGCAGATTCTGAGAGCCCATAAATAGCCCAAAATGCAGGCGTTGGTTGCTGTTGGTTCGATTGCCAAGCTCTTTCCGTCTGTAGGAAGCATCCGCCATAATTAAGATTTAATTCCTGCTAAACGGTTGTGAGCCCAAATATTATACGGTACTTAGAACAGCTAATTAGCCCATTAGGCCAGGAGCACTAAAGTTTGACATGGCTGTGTCGTGACGTAGATTGAATATTGGTTGGAATTGCTCCGATATCATCTAAGAAAAGAAAATATGAAGGCCCGCCAGCTGAACAAGTTGTGCTATTTGCAGGAAATCCTAAACTGCAAAAAAACGCTAAAATCGCTCATTTTTTCCGATATTTCTTAATATAACTCTTTAAATATGCAAGATAGAGAAAAAAAGTATACTTGCGAATTTGCTCTTTATGAAATTCTCTACAAGATAGAATTGGATTAAAATCGATATATTCAATTTTTTCGTTGAGAAATGGCGATAAATGCAAAAAAAGTAGCTAAAAAACTAGGTTATTTTAAAGCATTTGTTTCGCTGATAAGAAATCATCCAATCACGCTGTAAATTGGGATTTAAGAACCTTATTATAGTATAAAACAATATGCCAAAGGCCGATTAAATTGGCCTGATAGTTTTTACATGAATTAATTGTTAATTAATTTACGTCATTTTTGCGTTCATGCCAGGTTTACATTTTTGAGTTGTAATATGCGCCGATATTTTTACAACTACTTAGACCTCTAAACTATAATACACAATAGTTATAATGAACAATTTTTAAGTTTTTATCATTTTTTTACGCGATTTTGAAAAGTTGAAATCGACGCTTCAAATCGAGCGCGACGCAAAAAGTTGCTGTATCTCGGCTTCTATTGGGCCGATTTTGATGATTTTTTTTTAAATCGATGTAGCAAAATGAAAGAAACTCATTTTCCAGAATGGCGTCTACCAATTATGACAATTTAGGCATCTACAGTAACTACTTATAATTTGGCCTTTTTTTTATGTTGATAATAATCAATGATTATAATTATGTCCTTGTTAGGATTGTGTTGTTCATTGCAAATTCGTATAGTTAAAATAAAATAAAATAATATATTTGTGTAAAAAAGTAGAATACAATAATGTTGTAACAAAAAAGCGAAATATTATTATTTATTGTATGTAGATCTTATAATGAAATAAAATATACCATTAATATACAGTGTGGAACAGCCAAATGGAATAAATTCGATAACGAATAAATGAGAGCGTGTTGGGAAATATGCTTGGACACGTCGATTTGTATTTTTAGATGCGCATTTTTTTCAAAAAAAAATAATTATATAGGGTATGTCATATGACAGTGGCCGATAGGAACTTTCTTATTTTAAATACAACCCCCTGTATATTATTAGTTTTTTGGATTCTTCAGAAAATTCTAGACATAATTCATGTACAATGTCCCATACCTATCTTCAACTATTTTGGAAATATTAAGTTTTACAAAAATTAACATTAAAAAAAGAAAATTATTTTATTTCACAAATTCGCTACATTACACTCAATACTTATTTCCCATTTGGCTCTTAATATTGAGAAAATAAGCAAAAATCATTAATGCGTTCCTTTTTACTGACATGAAATAAAAAAAATACTAAAACAGTTTTGTTTATTTTCGTATAAAACTCATAGCCTTAGCAACTTGTTGTCTGTCTGCATGACAGTAGTGATCAGTGTCAGTGCTATTGTCGTTTGAATTTCGTTAACTGTACGTAATAATATCAGAAAAATGGTTCATTTAACAGAAATGCACAAAATAACCATTCTACAAATGATTGGTTATGGAGATAGAGAGAGAAGTTCGTAAATGAATTAGGGATGGGTTGGAGTTTTCTTGGTTGAGAATGTTCTTTTCTTGTTGATGCCCTGGTATAGGATAGGTTTCCTCTTCAGGGCTAGGTTATGGAGATAACACACGGACACAAATGGAAGTTTCTCGGTTATTTCACGAAAAATTTCCAAATTTGCCGCCTATATCCCAAGGAACAATTAGCAAAATAGAAAAACATTTTCGCGAGCTTGGTCATGTAAGACAGACAAAAAAAGTAGTTGCCAATGAACTAAGCGATGATACGAAATTGGATGTCATGCTTTAGTTTCAAGAAACCCTACATAATTCTGGCCGAAAAGCAGCCTCACTGTTCAACATTAGCCACACATCAATTTTTCGAATATTAAAGGAAAGTAAAATGCATCCCTATTGTAATGTTATTCTAATTTATTTAGACAATAAACGGGTGGGATGAATTTTAAACACACGGTATGGATATTTACTAATTTATTTATATATACTCAGTATATTCACTTAAACTAATTTATATGAACACTTAACTAATTTATATTTGTTGTTTGCTATTTCGGTGTATTTATTTCACGAGATCACTTTATCAACTAACTCACTCTTCCTGATCAGTCCTTTATATATTAAAGCCTTTTTTACTAGTAAATTCCGTACTGCGGCTTACACAAAAACAATGTTCAGATAATATAGTTGTAAACAGTTAAAAAAAAACAGTGCGTATCCGCCATAATTTTAACTTTTATACCTGGCTTAGACAGGGTCGGATTTAGGGACTATACCAGTGTGCTGTTTCGTAACACTTTAAAATTATCCCAATCAGGAGCTAATGGAAGACGATTTCGACAGGAGAACGTATTTTTGTGAACCAATGATGGAAATGTTAGATAACAATATGATCCAATTAGAGGATGTTTTGTTTTCTGATTCGAGCACATTTACACTTCACGGTCATGTTAATCGTCAAAATTGCCCCTATTGGTCTAATGAGAATCCTCACTGGATGAGAGAGGAACATACGCAATATCCTGAAAAACTTAATGTTAGGGCAGGAATTGTTGGAAATCATATCGTACGTCCTTTTTTCATTGATGGCAACTTGAATGGAGATACATATTCAGAACTGCTAATGTCGTGCCAATTTTGACAAACTTATATCCTGATCCAGCAAACCCACAAGTTCCTGCCAATATACTATGGTTTCAGCAAGATGGAGCACCGCCCCATTACCAAATCAATGTCCGGCAGTACCTGAACCAAAATTTTCCAAATCGGTGGATAGGGAGGCGCGGATCGATAGAATGGCCAGCACGATCTCCTGATCTGACGCCATTAGACTTCTTTTTGTGGGGATATGTCAAAAGTATTGTATACCAAACTAAACCACTCAACTTAGATGACTTAAAAAGACGAATCACGCTTGCGATTAGGTCAGTCACGCCCGAGATGTTGAGTAACGTTAGAAGACATTTCTATACCAGATTAGCATGTTGCCAAGACGTTCGCGGCGAACATTTTGAACATCTCTTACATTAAAATTAATGTTTTTTTTACATTGTTTGTGAAATAAAATAATTTTATTTTTTTAATGTTAATTTTTGTAATACATCTGAAAACAGTTGAAGATAGGTATGGGACATTGTACATGAATTATGTCTAGAATTTTCTGAAGAATCCAAAAAACTAATAATATACAGGGCGTTGTATTTAAAATAAGAAAGTTAGTATCGACCACTGTCACATGACACACCCTATATAATTATTTCTTTTTGACAAAAATGCGCATCTAAAAATACAAATCGTGTCCAAGCGTTTTTCCCAACACGCTCTCATTCATTCGTTATCGAATTTATTCCATTTTGCTGTTCCACACTGTACATACATAACAATTAATTGTACTACCTGTAATTTTGATTACTAATTATTTTAACTATACGAATTTGCAATGAACAACACAATCCTAGCATGGACATAATTATAATCAATGATTATTATCAACATAAAAAATTGCCAAATTATAAGTCGTTACTGTAGATGCTTAAATTGTCATTCTGAAAAATGAGTTTCTTTCATTTTGCTACATAGATTTAAAAAAAAAATCATCAAAATCGGCCCAATAGAAGCCAAGATACAGCAACTTTTTGCGCCGCGCTCGATTTGAAGCGTCGATTTCAACTTTTCAAAATCGCGTAAAAAAATGATAAAAACTTAAAAATTGTTCATTATAACTATTGTGTATTATAGTTTAGAGGTCTAAGTAGTTGTAAAAAAATCGGCGCCTATTACAACTCAAAAATGTAAGCCTGGCATGAACTCAAAAATGACGTTAATTTTTTTCGCGGAAATTAATTAACAATTAATTCATGTAAAAACTATCAGGCCAATGTAATAGGCCTTTGGCATATTGTTTTATACTATAGTAAGGTTCTTAAATCCTAATTTATAACGTGATTGGATGGTTTCTTATCTGCGAAACAAATGCTTTAAAATAACCTCGTTTTTTAGCTACTTTTATTGCATTTATCGCCATTTCTCAACAAAAAAATTGAATATATCGAATTCTATCTTGTAGAGAATTTCATAAAGAACAAATTCGTAAGTATACTTTTCTTCTCTATCTTGCATATTTAAGGAGTTATATTAAGAAATATCGGAAAAAATGAGCGATTTTTGCGTTTTTTTGCAGTTTATGATTTTTCATGCAAATAGCATATCTTTTTCAGCTGGCGGACCTTCATATTTTCTTTTCTTAGATGACTTCCGAGCAATTCCAACCAATATCTTATCTACGTGACGAGACAGCCATATTTCGAAGGTTTGGGATCTAATTCTCCTGGACTACATAAATAGCACTTACCTTTTAGTACCGTCCTTTTTAAAATTTCGCATTTGATATTTTTCAACTTTAAAAAAATTTAAAATTCCACCCTGTATATTCATTTTGTTAATTGGAAAAATATTTCCAGGATATCCCCATGGGGCTAATAATATCTAACCTTTGATATTTGTAATATCATATATTGTTCGTTTCTCTATTAATATATATTATTATAAGTCAATCACAAGGTAAATCACTTCTTGGTCTAGCCAAAAATAACTACTAAACATCATCTCGGCGAGAGGGACACCCCCAAAAAGTCGCTTAGAAATAGCAGTATGTGACCACGCAGTACTAATCGCTAAGAACACCTTTACTTTATGTTTTCGGGGTCGCTGAATACGATTATGAAATTATTTTTACGATAAAATTGGGGGAGCATGGCAATTTCGGGTAAAATTGAGACAATTATTGAATTTGGCGTTTTTCTGTGTTCATCTCGCCATATCTTCCACATTTATCAATGTATCATTATGAAATTTTTTATGACTATTGCGTATCTAAAGATCTAAACAACAAGCCTACTCCGAAAATTCTGCGACAATTAATACTTGAACAGTAAATTTACAATTGTTTACTTTTACGTGTTCCGAGTTTTGTCGTACAAATGCAAAAGTTGTGTTACGAAGTTTCGAATTTCTAAAAACTAATTATCCAGTATGAAAATGCAATACCTAAAGAAGTTTTTGGGAAAGTTTCAGATCTAAATACTGAAAAGAAAAAAAGATATGCTATTTCAAAGTCGAGCGTAGCGTGGGGGGTGCATCCCGCATGCCTAGGTAGGCATCAAATGAAATGTAACTTCTGTCATTCTGAGGATGATATTCAGTTATCGAAACAATTGTCAATTTTTTACAATTTTCAAAATTTTTCATTATATTGTGGAATTATCTAGAAACAGTTAGTTTCATTTAAAACAGTAATATGAGTATATTCCACAAAGTAATGGTCGAGATAGTAAATTTCATTTCTACTGCCAATGAATATTTACATTTTTTCCGAACTAGTACTCTTAAATAATGAGCTTTCTAGACGCAGTTGTTTTTTCTGCTTTAAAATCTCTGCGAGCCACAGGCGACGATAATCCTATTCGATATTTACACCAACCGTTCAATTAAATTAAATAGATAAGCAATAACAAACCTATAAAAAACGTTTTTTTCTTCTTCTTTATTACTAAGTAATTTGGAAAATGGGGTCAGTGATATGAGGTTTGTTTTCGACAACAATTACAAAATGAAAACATAAAACATGATATGTCGTAATAAATATCTAACCTAGAAATAGATTGGACGAACCAACATTGTATAATATTAAATAAACCATTTGATGCTATTGAATAAATATTAACTAACGTTAACGAGGACTTAATTTAACTTAGGAAACTGGGATAACTACAGTGGAAGAACGATAAGAGCTGCTTTCATTTGATGTATTCACCTGTGGCCATAAGTTTGTTTTCTCCGCCCTCATGAATTTTTTAACGGAAAATTGTTTACTAAAAACATGGTATGTTATGCAAAGCAACGAAAACTAATTTTTATACCATCAACGGAACCATCAACATTTATTTCATGATTCAACTAGTTTAACTTCCAGAAAGGCTTATTAAATTTGGAAAAAATAAAATTTAATCTTCTGATAAAAAATAGTGGACTAGAATTTAACATAGTTTTAAATAAATTAAGAAACTTTAAAAAAAATCATGTCCCATGCAATACGGAGAATAGAGACATTGTATTGTGGAAAAATTGGGGAAAGCTGTATTTTGCATAATCCTTCCAGTTGTCGTTCTACACAAAATATCAAAAGTCCCCATTGATACATATGCCGCTAAAAATGTTACGGTTTTTCAGGAATATCTTGTTAAATGTGACTTTTATTGAAAAATTTATAGTTATCAAATTTGTTGCTCGATAAATCACCTACAAAAAAATTATCTTACTTTGTTTCGTAAAACTAAGTTTTCGAGAAAATTTGATTTGAATATAAGATTTTAGTGGAAGATACTATGGAAAAGGCGAACAAGACGATAGAGCTGCAAATGAAGCTATTAAGCTGGACCCCCTACCATCGCAAATCAAGTTCGCAACCCGTCAAAAATTTAGTACTATTTAGGTACTAATTTAGTACCCTAGTCCGAATTTTAGTGATCAAATCGTTTAGCAGGAAATCGCGTGAAAAATGGGGGGCGCCGCACTCTAAAATCGTCAAAGAATTTGGTGCTCGCAAGATTGTGGTACTAAAATCTTCCTTAGGTATCGTACTTCCAAAAAAATACAATGACAGAATTTAGTGCTACGTGCATCACGTGGAATTAAATAGTTTATATGAGAAAGAGACAGCGCCGCGCTATAAAATGCGAAAGACGATTGTTAAAGAATTTAGTGCTCGCCAAATGATGGCACTAAAATATTCCTTAAGCGTCGTACTATAGAAAAAATACAATGACAGAATTTAGTGTAACCTGCATCACGTGGACTTAAATAGTTTATACGGGAAAGAGAGGGCGCCGCACTCTAAAGTTCGTTAGACGATCTTCGAAGAATTTGGTACTCGCATGATTATGGTACTAAAATATTCCTTAGGTATCGTACTTTCAAAAAAATATAATTTCAGAACTTAGTGCTACCTGCATCACGTGTAATTAAATAGTTTATACGGGAAAGACAGAGCGCCGCGCTATAAAATGCGAAAGACGATTGTTAAAGAATTTAGTGCTCGCCAAATGATGGCACTAAAATATTCCTTAAGCGTCGTACTATAGAAAAAATACAATGACAGAATTTAGTGTAACCTGCATCACGTGGACTTAAATAGTTTATACGGGAAAGAGAGGGCGCCGCACTCTAAAGTTCGTTAGACGATCTTCGAAGAATTTGGTACTCGCATGATTATGGTACTAAAATATTCCTTAGGTATCGTACTTTCAAAAAAATATAATTTCAGAACTTAGTGCTACCTGCATCACGTGTAATTAAATAGTTTATACGGGAAAGACAGAGCGCCGCGCTATAAAATGCGAAAGACGATTGTTAAAGAATTTAGTGCTCGCCAAATGATGGCACTAAAATATTCCTTGAGCGTCGTACTATAGAAAAAATACAATGACAGAATTTAGTGTAACCTGCATCACGTGGACTTAAATAGTTTATACGGGAAAGAGAGGGCGCCGCACTCTAAAGTTCGTTAGACGATCTTCGAAGAATTTGGTACTCGCATGATTATGGTACTAAAATATTCCTAAGGTATCGTACTTTCAAAAAAATATAATTTCAGAACTTAGTGCTACCTGCATCACGTGTAATTAAATAGTTTATACGGGAAAGACAGAGCGCCGCGCTATAAAATGCGATAGACGATCGTTAAAGAATTTAGTGCTCGCAAGATTATGGCACTACAATATTCCTTAAGCGTAGTAGTTTCAAAAAAATACAATGACAGAATTTAGTGCAACCTTCATCACGTGGACTTAAATAGTTTATATGGGAAAGAAAGAGCGCCGCACTCTAAAATGCGATAGACGATAGTTAAAGAATTTAGTGCTAAAATATTCCTTAAGCATCGTACTTTCGAAAAAGTACAATGACAGAATTTAGTGCTACCTGCATCACGTGGAATTAAATAGTTTATACCGAAAAGAGAGCGCCGGAGTTTAAAATACGTTAGAGTAATACAAAATTTGTTACATAAAACCCTTCTGCACACACTGTATACTGAGTGTAATGAAAATCAGTGCTTCTGTTTCGTAAAGGTTAATTCATTCTTTATTTTACAATGAATATGATTAATCTAGTAATTTGTTATTAAAAATAAACAAAAAACGTAATTACAAGAAGTGATTAATGTATCGAATTTAGTATGGTAGAAAAATACTTCATTATGCGTCATTCATACAGTATGTCAATTTCAGTGTTATCAATAGCATCTATATATTTTCTTCAATTATCGCATTTTTTCGAAAATAAAATACCTAAAGATTATTTTAGCTTCTTACGAGCACCAAATTCTTTAACGATTGACTAACGAACTTTAGAGCGCGGCGCTTTTTCTTTCCCGTATAAACTATTTAATTCCACATGATGAAGATAGTCCTAAATTCTGTCATTGTATTGTTTCGGCAGTACGATGCTTAAGGAATATTTTAGTAGCATAATCTTGCGAGCACCAAATTCTTTAACGATTGACTAACGAACTTTAGAGCGCCGCGCTTTTTCTTTCCCGTATAAACTATTTAATTCCACATGATGAAGATAGTCCTAAATTCTGTCATTGTATTGTTTCGGCAGTACGATGCTTAAGGAATATTTTAGTACCATAATCTTGCGAGCACCAAATTCTTTTAACGATCGTCTAATGAATTTTAGAGCGCAGCGCTCTCTCTTTCCCGTATAAACTATTCAATTCCACATGATGAAGATAGTCCTAAATTCTGTCATTGTATTGTTTCGGCAGTACGATGCTTAAGGAATATTTTAGTACCATAATCTTGCGAGCACCAAATTCTTTTAACGATCGTCTAATGAATTTTAGAGCGCAGCGCTCTCTCTTTCCCGTATAAACTATTCAATTCCACATGATGAAGATAGTCCTAAATTCTGTCATTGTATTGTTTCGGCAGTACGATGCTTAAGGAATATTTTAGTACCATAATCTTGCGAGCACCAAATTCTTTTAACGATCGTCTAATGAATTTTAGAGCGCAGCGCTCTCTCTTTCCCGTATAAACTATTCAATTCCACATGATGAAGATAGTCCTAAATTCTGTCATTGTATTGTTTCGGCAGTACGATGCTTAAGGAATACTTTAGTACCATAATCTTACGAGCACCAAATTCTTTTAACGATCGTCTAATGAATTTTAGAGCGCAGCGCTTTTTCTTTCCCGTTTTAACTATTTAATTCCACATGATGAAGATAGTCCTAAATTCTGTCATTGTATTGTTTCGGCAGTACGATGCTTAAGGAATATTTTAGTACCATAATCTTGCGAGCACCAAATTCTTTTAACGATCGTCTAATGAATTTTAGAGCGCAGCGCTCTCTCTTTCCAGTATAAACTATTCAATTCCACGTGATGCAGGTTACACTAAATTCTGTCATTGTATTTTTTCGAAAGTACGACGCGTGAGGAATATTTTAGTACCATCCTTAAAACGATTTTTGAAGTTATTCTTCAGGGTGGAAACTATTTCTACATGATATTTGCTGTCATAGGGTTCTAATGGATTTTGAGATATTTTTTCTGAAAGAATAGGAAAATGCTTGGCATTGCTGTTAATTAGGTTTTGTGCCCAAAACTCCAGCTTTTTGATAAATGCTTTTATATCAGAAAACATTTCCGCTAGTTCTTTGTCTCTCCCTTGAAGGTGCAAATTAAGTTCGTTTAATTTCTCTGTAATGTCCACGAGAAAACCAAAATCTCCAAGCCAGATTGAATTTTCTAGTTCCGGAGTCGGTTCATCGCGTTGTTTGAAAAATTGAGCTATGCCAGATAGGACCTCATTAAAACGTTTCAGCACCCGTCCTCTACTTAACCATCGGACTTCAGAGTGAAGGAGTAGGTCCCCGTATTGACATCGGCCAAGGTTTTGAATAATCTTCTTTGTAACGTTTGAGCTCTAATCTTGTTCACAATTTTTACCACCAGTTTCATAACGTTCTTTAGTTTCAGGAAATTTCCACATAATGCTTGCTGATGGATAATGCAGTGGTAACAGAGAAATTGCGGGAAAGTTTCATCTTTACGACATAACGCCACCAGACCCTTATCACAACCCACCATAGCTGGGGCGCCATCGGTAGTCAAGCCTACCATTATCGATATTGGAATTTTCTCGGAAGAAATAATATTTTTTATATGAGAAAACAACTCCTGTCCAGTAGTGTGTCCTTTCAGTGGAATAAACTTCAAGAGATCTTCTTTAATCGTAAAATCACTAAAAACCATCCTGACGAACACGGCCATCTGGGCAGTGTCAACGACATCTGTTGATTCATCCAGTTTAAGTGAAAAATAAACACAGTTATCTAAGTCAGTTCTTAACTGTAAAAAAATATCATTGCTCATTACTTCTAAACGTCTCATCACTGTATTAGCAGAAAGTTGCATATATTTTATAGCTGAAACTATCTCGTCTTTATTTCCGAAGTTGGCAGCAGCTTCTAAAAACGCCTGTCTTATCATTTCCCCGTCTTCATAAGATTTATTTTTTTGTGCAATTATCTGGGACACACGGTACGATGCTTCAGTTGCAACCTTATTTTTGTCGACTGTTCTTAAAAATATTGATTGTTGTTCATTTAAATGTTTTTTTAACTGTTAGAGTTTCTCCTTTCTAGCGGCAGAATGTAGTGGGAATGATTTTTCAAAATTAGAATGTACAGTTTTATGATGTCTCTCAATATTTCCTTTTTTAGCAACGGAGACCGAAGTATTACATAACAAACACCCATTTCTATCTTTAACTTCTGTAAAAAAGTATTGTTCTTCCCATTCCGAATGAAAGTGGTATGTCTTTACCTTCTTACAGTTGCTTGCCATAAAATTATTTTTTGTTGTTCTCTACTAACCCAACCGCTGGACGTTGGTTACGCTTTCAGTTTTAAACTAAGCGCAATGTCGCCGCGCCGTGCGTATTTATCCCGTTCAAAGGAATCCTGATCGTTCTCGAACACTAACGCGCTGGTCCGGCTGGATGGTTCTATCCGATTCTAGCTTGATGGCGTTAGCGGCAGATCGCTCACCACAATGTTGCCGCTGTTTATGTTTAATATTATGACAATTAGATTTTTTTGTGGAATTTTCGGAAGCTTCTCTGATTTTTGAAGTTTGTATTTTTTAAATTAAAATCGTTGTGAGAGCTACCAGAATTGCCTCCGCGAGATATCGGTAGCTCGCGATCGACAGGTTGGCGACCACTGCTGTAGAACAACACACGGATTTATAATAGTTACTCAAACACATTTTGCAGTTTTTGATTGAAAGATAAATGTATTTACTTGCTATTTCTAACATAAATACATTTCACACATTCATTGCTGACACATAATTAATTAATTATCACGACAAATTAGAAAAATTCGCTATCAAAAACTGAATCTAATCTACAAGATCTGTAAAGTTTTTTGGCTTGGGATAAATAATTGGTATATACAACGAGGACAAAACGTGACATTTTGAATAAAGAATTCAGATAAAAGTTAAAAACAAACTTTTACGAGGTAGTTAAAATTATATCATAAACTATACAAACATGATATCCATCGTTTAACGTGATACAGTTTAGCAAAGTTTAAAAATAGATATCACACAATGTTTTCATTCCGAACTGTCTTGAGTATTTATCAATTTCGTTAATTTATGTGAGGTAATGATGGATAAAATTACAACATAAAAGGAAGGTGTATCGGAAGAATGATACTAATTTTTTATATCTACAATAATATGAAGTTAAGTGAGAACTAACATTGTTTATAATCCAGGAGAATTAGACTCAAAACCTACCAGATATGGTTGTGTCATTACGTAACTTAGATATTCTCAAGATTGATCGAAAATGATATATATAATCATATTATAAGAAAATATTATCAGAAATTGAGAAGTGCAAAGATGCACAAAAACGCCGCTTTTTCTATCACTATTTTCAATATAACTCTGTACGTATGCAGTTTAGAGAAAAAATCATTACTTGTGAGCTTGTTCGTTATGAAATTTTCTACAATATGGAATTGGTTTCAAAGTCGCATTTATTATATTTTCGTTGCTAGATAGCAATAAATCGGAAAAATGTGACGAAAATCGTGGTAATTTTGATCTCTGTGAAGCTGGCAGAACCATTTCGGCAGAATCAAATAAAAACTATTACGATTTGTAGTACTCATTTTGTACTAACTTCCAACACAAAAAATAATTTTGTACCTTTACCCATTTAAGAAAAAAACATGGCGCTGCTAGCTTCACGTTAACCAGGAATGCCCAAATTAATAATAATATGAAAAAATTAAAATTAATACAGGAAATTGAAGAACTGAATTTGTACCACAAAAAATATTAACGTCAACCCCCTCAAACGACCCCTGTTGCGATAAATTGAATAGCAAGCCCATACTTCTCCGATCTTTTCAATATATCTTGAAAAACGAAATATTAAAGTCGATTCTATTGGTACTAAATTTGTACTAATTTGTACCACGAAGAATATTCCAAAATATTAAAGTCAACCCACTTAAACAACCCCTGCTTAGATAAACTGAATAGCAAGCCCATTATCCTCCGAACTGAAAATTTCCAAGTAAATCGTTAAAAAATTTGAAAGTATCAAAAGTAACTAAATAATATTAATTTGAGATTATAGGACTAATTTGTATCCATACAATTTTCCCTGAAAAAGGCTCTTTAATGTAGTGTCTTCACCTCACAGCAGTCGTTCTGATGTATGTTAAAAATGGACCAAAATCTAGATAAACTGTTACAAGAAGTGTTTCATGAAACCTTGTCACCTACCTACTTCCCAGTCATTTTTATTTTGATATTACGTATTGTTTTGCCTCTAATAATAAATATATTGTTATAATTACAATTTAAATCCATATTTTTTGTCATAGATACATACTCTTATTTTCAATGAGGTCTTTTGGGGTAATCGCGGCAAATCTTTGACGAGACAAAAAAATTAAGTTTTCTTTCCCTTCTGCAGGTGCGTGATAAGGCGCAAATAGTCTAGGCAGTTAGAAGAAGATAAGAATGGCATCATACTCTGGTGTTACAACTTTTTTTGACTACTTGGCAGTTTAGTAAAGATTGAAAAACATTTTTTTGTTACACTGTAGCAAAAACCAATAGAAGTCAGTATGGTGATTGTTTTGTTTTTGAGATGAGATGCTTCTAACGTCTGATCTAACGCTCCTATTGATCTATTGCTGATTGATGATTTTAATAATTATTCCTAATAATTTTTCTAGTGGTAGGAAAAATTTTAGCATGTAGTAATTAAACAGTGTACAAAACGCCAAAAGGGCTTATTTTCATTTTTGGTACTTCAGTCTAAATCTGTGTATAAAATATTTTGTGGTACAAATGAGTACAAATTCAGTTTTAATGGAATCTACTTATATATTTCGTCTTTCAAGAAATTATGAAAAGATCGGTGAATGGGCTTGTTACACATACAACTTATTGAAACCGGGGTTGTTTAAATTGTTTAACTTTAATATTTTGAAATATTTTTTGTGGTACAAATTCAGTTTTAATAGAATCTACTTCAATATTTCCTTTTTCAAGAAATTCTGAAAATATCGGAGGATAATGGGCCTGCTATTCAATTTATCAAAGCTGGGGTTGTTTAAGTGGGTTGACGTTAATATTTTTTTGTAGTACAAATTAGTACAAATTCAGTTTTAATGTAATCGATTTTTATATTTCGTCTTTCAAGAAATTATGAAAAGATCGGTGAATGGGCTTGCTACACATACAACTTATTGAAACCGGGGTTGTTTAAATTGTTTAACTTTAATATTTTGAAATATTTTTTGTGGTACAAATTCAGTTTTAATAGAATCTACTTTAATATTTCCTTTTTCAAGAAATTCTGAAAATATCGGAGGATAATGGGCCTGCTATTCAATTTATCAAAGCTGGGGTTGTTTAAGTGGGTTGACGTTAATATTTTTTTGTAGTACAAATTAGTACAAATTCAGTTTTAATGTAATCGATTTTTATATTTCGTCTTTCAAGAAATTATGAAAAGATCGGTGAATGGGCTTGCTACACATACAACTTATTGAAACCGGGGTTGTTTAAATTGTTTAACTTTAATATTTTGAAATATTTTTTGTGGTACAAATTCAGTTTTAATAGAATCTACTTTAATATTTCCTTTTTCAAGAAATTCTGAAAATATCGGAGGATAATGGGCCTGCTATTGAATTTATCAAAGCTGGGGTTGTTTAAGTGGGTTGACGTTAATATTTTTAGTAGTACAAATTAGTACAAATTCAGTTTTAATGGAATCGATTTTTATATTTCGTTTTTCAAGAAATTTTGAGAAGATCGGTGGATAATAATAGGCTTTCTATTCAGTTTATCTAAGCAGGGGTTGTTTAAGTGGGTTGACTTTAATATTTTGGAATATCCTTCGTGGTATAAATTAGTACTAATAGAATCGACTTTATTATTTTGTTTTTCAAGAAATATTTAAACGATCGGAGAAGTATGGGCTTGCTATTCAATTTATCGCAACAGGGGTTGTTTGAGGGGGTTGACGTTAATATTTTTTGTGGTATAAATTAGTACAAATTCAGTTTTAATGGAGTCGACTTATATATTTCATTTTTCAAGAAATTTTGAAAAGATTGGAGAAGTATGGGCTTGCTATTCAATGTATCACAATAAGGATTGTTTGAGGGGGTTGACGTTAATGTTTTTTGTGGTACAAATTAGTACAAATTCAGTTTTAATGGAATCGACTTTATATTTCGTTTTTCAAGAAATTTTGAAAAGTTCGGAGGGGTTGTTTAAGTGGGTTGACTTTAATATTTTGGACTATTCTTCGTGGTACAAATTAGTACAAATTTAGAATTAATAGAATCAACTTTAATATTTCGTTTTTCAAGATATATTGGAAAGATCGGAGAGGTATGGGCTTGTTATTCAATTTATGGCAACAGGGGTTATTTGAGGGGGTTGACGTTAATATTTCTTGTGGTACAAATTAGTACAAATTCAATTCTTCAATTTCCTGTATTAATTTTGTTTTGTTTTTATTAATTTGGGCTTTCCAGGTTAACATGAAGCTAGCAGCACCATGGTTTTTTCTTGAATGGGTAAAGGTACAAAATTATTTTTTGTGGTACAAATTAGTACAAAATGAGTACTAAAAATCGTAATAGGTTTTATTTGATTCTGCCGAAATAGTTCTGTCAGCTTCACAGAGGTGTAATTTTGAGGCGCGTTACAACCAGGTAAGAAATTGCATAATTATACTATAAATAGAGATTTAAGTACTTTAGACTATTACAAAATGAAATACCAAAACCCGATCCGAATTTATTTGTTGGTTTTGACGTGGATGATTTGTTGATTTAACCGAGCAAAAAAAAAAACACTGTTTTTCCGCGTCATTGCTGACAACAAAATTTTGCATTTTGATTACTGTCGATTTTTTTACACATTGTTGGGCCCGTTAGCTATCATATAGAATCGATATAAGGTCGATTTTCTTTTTTTTAACAACTTTAGGTGCGATTATGAAAGTTTGTAAAATTTTTACTTGATTAATAAATTATTTCGGGAAGCGGTTTTTTGAGAGCAAAATCAGCGACGACGACAACGAAGAAGTGCCTTATAAAAAAACTATTTATTTTAAACATGCGATGTTTATGAGATTACAATAAATACTTTTTGAAAATATTAAATATCTAGTTATGTCTGCATTTTTTTTATTATACCGATATTAATCACTAAAAATTTCTTTTTTATTTCTGTCAAACATTATATTTCTGCGTAAAACGATACACTTACAACGGTATGATCGATTGGAAACGAAAATTCGTCCTCTGCGCGCAGAAGTTACATTCTGACGATGATATTTAATATCGAAACAATTGTCAAATTTCTTAGAATTTTTAACATTTTTTTTAATATATTGTGGAGTTATCTAGAAACAGTAAGTTTCATTTAAAATAGTAATATGAGTAGATTTCACGAAGTAAGGGTTGAGACAGTTAATGTGGATTCTTATTCTTCTATTTCAGTGAGGATGAAAAACAAATACTTAACTTCAAACAAAAGTTGCAACACTACAGAAATAAAACAACTTCCGTGTCAATGAGAATTGTGCACTGAAAGCTGAGTTGGAGCAGATGAAAACTGGACTGCGACAATTTTTCTCAGAAGGTCAAATCAAATGAATAGGACACTCAAAATGTACAGCCAAACGATGGTCGCCAGATGAAATAGCATGTTCGATATCCTTACGGAGTGTTAGCCCCAAAGCATACCGCTACTTAAGAACAAATGGTTATCCTTTACCGGCGCTTTCGACACTACGCAGATGGGCATCGACACTCTCAGTAGAACCGGGCATTCTGAATGACGTTATTTTAATGGCTAAAAAATCTTCTGATATGCAGAATATTGAACAATTGTGTATTTTATCATTTGACCAAATACATTTATCTAATCGCATAAATATTGAGAAACGACATCAAAAAGTAATAGGGCCACATAAAACGTGTCAAACGGTAATAGCACGTGGTATTTTTAGTAACTGGAAGCAACCTGTTTATTATAATTTCGATCAAGCAATGACTATCGACGTATTATCTTCTATAATATCAAAACTTTTTGATGCAGGTTTCACAGTTGTGGGTATTGTCAGTGATTTATGTACATCTAACGTTAAAGTTTGGTCACAACTGAATATTGGATATGACCAAAACTGTTGTTTTCCACACCCTAGCAATAGTTTGTTAAACGTAAATGTGTTTGGTGACGTTCCTCATCTTATTAAATTATTAAGGAACCACATATTGGATCAGGGTTTTTGGGTAAACAACACATTAATTAATAGGGATTGTTTTGAGAATTTGTTGCAACTATCGTCGTCCGAATTAACCATCGCATATAAAATTAGATTTAAAAGGTCCCGAAAGACAAAAAGTTAAACCAGCCGTTCAACTATTATCTAATTCTGTTGCAAAAAGTATTCGGTTTTGTGGAGAAAATAGGCTACTGCCATCTGTTTTACCGCGGAAGGAAGTTTCGGATTTTGTACAGTTAATAAATGATTGGTTTGATCTTTTTAATTCCCATACAAAAATTGTGGCAAATTGTACAACTAAAAATGCGTATGGAGTAGATTTAGATAAGCAGAAAAAAGCGTTAAAAGAGGTGACCGAAACTATTGGGAATATGACCGTAGGCAAACATAAGTCTCTCATTCCGTTTCAAAAAGTAATTCTGTTGTCAAATAGGTCACTGGAAGAATTGTTTTCTTATTTGCAGGAAAACTATAAAGGAGTCGATTACATGTTAACCTCGCGTCTAAATCAAGACGTTGTTGAAAACTTCTTCTCTTATATGAGAGACATACCATCCAGAACCTCTAGATTTTATGTATGGTTTGTGGTGGTATATATTAGGTAAAAACTGGGCGGTAATTTTTACAGAGGACAAAAATACAGAGGAATCTGGTGAAAAATATCTAATACAACCATTAGAATCAGAAGAATCGCGTCCCATCTGCTTAACTGAAACACTACTAGCTAATGTCTCCAAAAATATTCAAATAACAAATACCCGTATACTTGAAGAAGAAGAAACATTTATTCCATTTACTCAACCAGAATATATTCCTGACGATGAGCCTTTACAGTTATTGACAATCTTTGAAAGTACCGAAATAATTTGTCGAGAAGCTCTTAAATATCTGGCAGGGTACATAGCGTACAGATTTAAAGAAACATTTAATTTAGGTACTAAAAGCAGCGAGATGATTTCCGTTAGAGCTCAAGATTGGGTACATTTCCTATCGAGGGGTGGTTTATTGCAGCCAAATCAAGATCTTTTGAAAGCTACGGAAATTCTTGAATCCGAGTTTCGATCACTTCACGGAACATCTTTATCAAAA
This sequence comes from Galeruca laticollis, assembly GCA_963921935.1. NCBI lineage: Eukaryota > Metazoa > Arthropoda > Insecta > Coleoptera > Chrysomelidae > Galeruca > Galeruca laticollis. The sequence goes on along the minus strand of OY998177.1, from coordinate 240,186,322 downwards.
GAAGAAAATATTTTTAAAATTTTGGCTGATAAATCTTTTAGTATTGTCGGTCAAAACCAAATTGAAATCCCATATGAAGTGATTTATTGTTTGAGTCGAACAAGAACTTACATTAGACTCAGAGATCTAAATAAACAAATAAATTTAGCTTGGTCAAGTCAGCAGAGCTAAAATAGCAAACACGAATAAAAACAAATAGAAATTTAAGTGCTCTTTACGTGCTAATTACAGCCTTTAATTAAAAATTTCTTGCTCTTTTAGTTTCTCTAATAATTGTTGTTTAAATGTTGCCTGCTAGCTTGAACGCAAGTTAGCAGAGCACTATCAATAATTGGTAAGTAATTAAAAAAACTGTTGCATACAAATTAAGTGCTCTTTAAGTGCTAATTATTGCCTTTAATTAAAAATTTCTTGCTCTTTTAGTTTTTCTAATAATTGTTGTTTAAATGTTGCCCGCTAGCTTGAACGCAAATTAGCAGAGCACTATCAATAATTGGTAAGTAATTAAAAAAACTTTTGCATACAAATTAAGTGCTCTTTAAGTGCTAATTATTGCCTTTAATTAAAAATTTATTGCTCTTTCAGTTTTTCTAATAATTGTTGTTTAAATGTTGCCCGCTAGCTTGAACGAAAGTTAGCAGAGCACTATCAATAATTGGTAAGTAATTATAAAAAAGTTTGCATACAAATTAAGTGCTCTTTAAGTGCTAATTATTGCCTAAAATTAAAAATTTATTGCTCTTTTAATTTTTCTATAAACATATATCTCCTAACTTGAATTTTGGATCGTTTATTCACTAATATTAATATTTTTGTAGCACTGAAAATGTTTTTGCACGGTCACAACTTTTAAACTAGTAGAGCTACTGACATAACATAAACGTTTTATCGTTTTATCTTTATTGCAAGATATTACACCGCATAGCTTCATAATTCAGTTGTGGTGATCTTCCTACTTTTCGAATTATGTAACTTCAAAATGGGCCAAAACGTACATACACTGTTAAGAGAAGTGTTTCATGAAACCCGGCCACCTACCTACTTCCCAGCCATTTTTGTTGTGGTATGTATTGTTTTGCTTCTAATAATAAATATATTGTTATAATTACAATTAGAGATTCATGTTTTTCTTCATAGATATCTTATTTTCAGTGAGGTCTTTTGGGGTAACCCCAGAAATTCTTTGACGAGACAAAAACATTAAGTTCTTATTCCCTCGTGCACGTGCATAATAAGGCGCAAATTGTTCAAAGCGGTTAGAAGATAAGAATGGCATCATACTCTGGTGTTATCGCTTTTTTTGACTGCTTGGCGGCTTAGTAACGATGTGCTTTGTAAGGTATTACCGCGGGTTTATGTTTCTGATTGGATTCAAAATGGAAAAACAATTTTTTGTTACACTGTACTGACGTCTGATCTGCCGCTCCTATTTCTGATTGATGCATTATTTGATAATTCTTAATAATTTTTCTATAGATTGGAAAAATGTTATCATGGATTTTTAGGAGTATTTGAGCAGTGCACAAAACGCCAAATGGGCTTATTTTAATTGTTAGTACTTTAGTCCGAGTATGTGTTTAAAATATTTTAAATAGACAAAATAAGTTATAGTGGTTCAATTTCTGTGTTAAAAACTATTTCAAATGACAAAATAATTCGAAAAGTAGGAAGATCACGACAACAGAATTATGAAGCTATGCGGTGTAATATCTTGCAATAAAGATAAACTTTTTATAATTCATTGATATTGAAACAGTCGGAAGGATGAATTGTTTAAATGGGATGGGATGGCTTTAATATTTTGAAATATTTTCTGTGGTACAAATTTAGTAGTAACAGAACCGACTTTAATATTTCGTTTTTCAAGAAATATTGAAAATAATCAGAAGAATGGGCTTGTTTTTCAATTTATTGAAACATGGGTTGTTTGAGGGGGTTGACTTTAATATTTTCTGTGGTACAAATTAGTACTACGCTAGTACTAACAGAATCAATTTTTGTGTGTCGTTTTTCGAGAAATGTTTGAAAAATTGGAGGAGCAATTGGAGCACTAAATTCGGTCATTATATTTTTTTGAAAGTACGATGTCTAAGGAATATTTTAGTATCATAATCTTGCGAGCACCAAATTCTTTAACGACTTTATAATGAAATTTAGAGCGCGACGCTCTCTCTTTCCCGTAGAAACCGCTTAATTCCACCTGATACAGGTAGCACTAAATTCGGTCAATATATTTTTTTGAAAGTACGATGTCTAAGGAATATTTTAGTATCATAATATTGCTAGCACCAAATTCTTTAACGAGTTTATAATGAAATTTCGAGTGCGGCGCTCTCTCTTTCCTGAAGAAACTATTTAATTCCACGTGATACAGGTAGCACTAAATTCGGTCATTATATTTTTTTGAAAGTACGATGTCTAAGGAATATTTTAGTATCATAATCTTGCGAGCACCAAATTCTTTAACGATTTTATAATGAAATTTAAAGCGCGGCTCTCTCTGTTTCCCGTATAAACTATTTAATTGCACGTGATACAGGTAGCACTAAATTCTGTCATTATATTTTCTTGAAAGTAAGATGCCTAAGGAATATTTTAGTACCATAATCTTGCGAGCACCAAATTCTTCAACGATTATCTAACGAATTTTAGAGCGCGGCGCCCATGTTCCCCAGATAAACTATTTACCTAATGAATGTTATATTTTGTCAATTTTTTAACGCTATCTTAGAGCACTAAAATTCGGAATAGGGTACTGAATTAGCACCTAAATAGCACTAAATTTTTGACTGGTTGCGAACTTGATTTGCGATGGTGGGTGGTCCAGCTTAATGGAGGTAAGAAAGTACATTAAAAATATATCCTGTTCTATTTAACTGTATTTATAACTTCCAGTCACTTTTTACATGACGTCTATTTCTTGTTAGACTTGATTTCCTGATGGTTTATTTATCCATCAATTTTTTATTCTCTCGCGTGCCAAAATTCAATAAAAAATATTATTTTTCCGAAATATTCTGAATACTGAATGTTTTTTTTCCGATTTGTTTAATAATAATAGTATCACAGTTTTAACTGAATTTTCGGCCTTAATTCACATATTTTCTCAAAAAATGAAATTACTTTTTTTCATTTATTTCCTTTTTCATTATCGTGTTGGAAATACCAATATACACATTTTGACGTTTATGTTATGTCAGTAGCTCTACTAGTTTAAAAGTTGTGACCGTGCAAAAACATTTTCAGTGCTACAAAAATATTAATATTAGTGAATAAACGATCCAAAATTCAAGTTAGGAGATATATGTTTATAGAAAAATTAAAAGAGCAATACATTTTTAATTTTAGGCAATAATTAGCACTTAAAGAGCACTTAATTTGTATGCAAATTTTTTTATAATTACTTACCAATTATTGATAGTGCTCTGCTAACTTTCGTTCAAGCTAGCGGGCAACATTTAAACAACAATTATTAGAAAAACTGAAAGAGCAATAAATTTTTAATTAAAGGCAATAATTAGCACTTAAAGAGCACTTAATTTGTATGCAAAAGTTTTTTTAATTACTTACCAATTATTGATAGTGCTCTGCTAACTTTCGTTCAAGCTAGCGGGCAACATTTAAACAACAATTATTAGAAAAACTAAAAGAGCAAGAAATTTTGAATTAAAGGCAATAATTAGCACTTAAAGAGCACTTAATTTGTATGCAACAGTTTTTTTAATTACTTACCAATTATTGATAGTGCTCTGCTAACTTGCGTTCAAGCTAGCGGGCAACATTTAAACAACAATTATTAGAAAAACTAAAAGAGCAAGAAATTTTTAATTAAAGGCAATAATTAGCACTTAAAGAGCACTTAATTTGTATGCAACAGTTTTTTTAATTACTTACCAATTATTGATAGTGCTCTGCTAACTTGCGTTCAAGCTAGCAGGCAACATTTAAACAACAATTATTAGAGAAACTAAAAGAGCAAGAAATTTTTAATTAAAGGCTGTAATTAGCACGTAAAGAGCACTTAAATTTCTATTTGTTTTTATTCGTGTTTGCTATTTTAGCTCTGCTGACTTGATCAAGCTAATAAATTTGCAAAATTTGAAAACGAAAATGGAAAAAAAATTTCAAAATTTACGAACGTTAAAAAGAAAGTGAGATCGGAACAGTGAATATTTGAAAACGAAAAACCTTATTTAATTTCATGTTATTTTTAAATAAGTAATTTGCATCTTATTCAATGTCTTTGTATGCTTTAATGCATCCAGATTACCCCTGAAAACCCCATACTTGCCCTAAAATGTGGCTTTTGATACAACTCAAAAAGGTTCAATTATTTTTCTGTTTCAGTAAAGTTTAAGTTTATGTTATTTATTATAATATAAATTATCTCTTAGTATGAACAATAAAGATTTGTATAATCATCCCGTCAAACAAATATCGCCATAAATACCTATTGATGCTACCGAGAGTGGCATTCGTGGCCATAATATAGAAATGAATATTGCATCGCAGTGACGTCACACGTCAAACGTTCGATGCGCGTAAGCATACCGTTGTGAGTGTATCGTGCTTACGATAACTATTCGTGCACAACGCATTCCTATCATCGATATTATCATTTGCTTAAATATACAACAACGTTCAAAACTGTGAAATTTTAATTAGTAGTAATACGCCCGTAATCTTTCATAATATTGCTATGAAACATTGAGAAATAGGTTCCTCTCGATTCGGTATATCGATTAAAAATAAACGGCACAGAATAATATTCTATCATAAAATTGTCGCTTGTTCACACTTCGGGGATGCTTCGAACTAACAAACCGAAAGTTGTCCAAAAATAACCAAAAACGTAGTATATCTGGATTTATAGGACCCGCTGTACTCGCTCTAGTCAGTTGAAAATCAATAAGGTACATCTGTGAGACACCTTGAACAATATTCAATCATAAAATTGGTCACTTGTATACACTCTGGAGGCTGTAACTTGCTAACAAACTGAAAATTCTCCAAAAATGACAAAAATTTGGTACTTGAAGTACTATAGAACCCGCTGTACTGGCTTTAGTGAGCTGAGTATCAATAGGATTATTCGAGACACTCTGAATAATATCCAATCATAAGAGCATATACTCCGGAGACTGTATCCTGCTAACCGAGGGAACACCAAAACGAAAAACTGCATTGAAGTTTTTCCGAAGTCGCATCATACTACTCCATACTATTGCATTTTTGTTGCAACTACTTTAAATTTTACTATTTTAACTGCTGGAAATCAACTGCTAACTTCACACCCGTCTACAATAGCCCTATTTCATTCTGAAATAAGCCTAAAATTAATTCAACTTTTTTTCCACTCTGCAGAATAACTCTCATTGTATATAAATTTACAATTAAAAATTAAATAATAACAACTTCTATAACATATAAGAACTCTTGAAACATTTTTAATTAATTATATACTGCCGAGTGAAACTCGATAGTAGTGCTAGATAGATGTGTGGTATGTGGCTTCACGATCCTTTAAGGGCCCATCCTTGGAGCTCCAGGGATTTTCAGGAATAAGACGTCGCTCACACCGAGTTAGGACCGGTTAGGGCTGTCCAACGTTTATAAGCAAATACATTCCCACGATTCTATAACTTATGTTTCACATCAAGCAATATAGTTTTCAAACATCCAAATAATACTAACGTAATTCTCGAACACCTGCAAAAAGTCACTTGCTTAGCAATTTTAATTTAGTTCATGTAATGTTTTTTGCAAGATTGCTAAAACTTAACTGCGAATAAATGGTTGGTTTTTATATCAATCCGGGTTCATATTCTCTTGATAATAATCTTTTACACTCATCAGCACATTTAGTAGAGTTCAAGATAAGACTGTTTGATTTATAAATAGAGGGAAGGATTTAATTATTGCAAAGTATTGTTATTTGAGATTGTGTTTGGGTCGATGGTTAAATTCTATATGTAATTTAATTATTTGACGTTTTTTTAATAGTCGGCGGCGTTGCCGAAATTATTTGTGAATATTACTAGTTTTACCCGTATAAACTTTGAAATATAGTAGTCCTTGTTTAGGAATTGTATTCTCTCCCTCAATTTGACATTTCCCTCTGCGAATTCAACAAGGACGAAACAAGTGCAATAGTTTTACAGACAGTCTTCCTTGAATTGTTGGATAATAAACAATATAACATTGTTCTCTACATTGATGCCTCAAAGTTTGAATCTGGAGTTGGACGTTCTGTAACCACAGTACAAAAACACATCCGATCATACAAAATAAATAATTCTGTAGTGTCTATATTCGGTATATTATAAATTATTAAATAGATGCTACAACATACAAATTCAGGCACAGCTATAAATATGCACATATTTCGGAGCAGATTCCTTATTTTCACAAAGTAAGACTAAATTTACTTTTATGATTAAAAAATAATAAACAGTTTAAATAGTATATAAATAGAATTACATATAACTAATTAATACTTCAAATCTAACCAAAACCAGAAGTTATAAAAAATTAATTATTGAATTACCTTCGAGGTTAATGAATTATAATTTGAGTGATATAAATAATATATTTTAATTAAATTATAGGTATTCTCAATACTTATAAGTGTAGTAAGTCATTATTGAAATTATTTCAAATTCGTAGTTTATCTCTTAAACCGCGCATTCCTAGTGGGATGCCCTTTAATTTTAGACATAGAAGTGCAGTACTAAAAAGTATATTGAATGGGAAAGGTATATTGTCTAAAAACATAGTTTTATTTTTTCACTCAATATAATTATGCGATCAAAGACGCATATCATCTAAAAAACAAAAAATACCACCTTTCCGTATTTGCGAGGGTAACAAAAAATGTTTTAAAATTGATTAGTCTTTAGAAAGGAAAGTCGGACGTGATATTGCACATCTTTACTAAACTGCTAAGCAGTCAAAAAAAGTGACAACCCCATAGTATGTATAATTATTATTTTAACACCTTTGAACTATTTACGCATTATTAGGAAAGTGCAGGAGAGAATTTTTTTGTCTCGTCAAAGGATCGCCGCAGTTATCACAAAAGATCTCACTAAAAATAAGAATAAGAGTTATGGTATCTATAACAAATATTATATTAATATAGTATTTTATTAGAGACAAAACAATATATAATATATGAAAACAAACATTTCTGGGAAGTACCTGGTTAGGTAAGTGCCATGTTTCATAAAACACTTCATCTAAGAGTTTGTCTAGTTTTCCGTCCATTTTGAACTTTAATCAGGACGACTGCTGTGAGGTGAAGCACATTAAAAGCGCCGTTTTTTGGGAAAACAGTGTGGATACAAATACAAATTGGTCCTATATTCGATAATATTTAGTTACTTTTGGCAATTTCACATTCGTTAACGATATACTTGTAAATTAATAAAACATGTGGTCTAATTTACTATCATCTTTAATAAACAAAATGATATGATAATGAAAAAACGCCAACTACTTTTACAGGGAAATCTGTGGGGGTACAAATTTCAATTTTTGGGGTACAAATTAGTCCTATATTCGAAAATTAATAATATTTAGTTATCTTTGATAATTTCAAATCTTTTAACGATTCACTTGGAAATTAATAAAACACGTGGTCTAATTTACTATCACCTTTTATAAACAAAATGATATAATAATGAAAAAACGCTTTTGGGTACATATTAGTCCTAAATTCAAAGTTTGAAGGTATGCTGTTAAAATTTGATTTTGTAAAAGTGGGGGTGCTAGCTTGAGCTTAAACTAGCACCCCCACTTTAAATGACGGTTTTTCAGAAAAACTGAGTGGGTACAAATTATTATCTTTTGGGTACAAATTAGTCCTTAATTCAAAGTTTAGATTTATGCCAATAAAATTTGATTTTGTCAATGTGGGGGTGTTAGCTTGAGCTCAAGCTAGCACCCCCACTTTAAATAGTGATTTTTCAGAAAAACTAAGTAGGTACAAATTTTAATTTTTTGGGTACAAATTAGTCCTTAATTAGTTGTAAATTATACATAAGTTTTTTTTTAATTTGAAAAAGTGGGGGTGCTAGCTTTATTGACGTATATATTTCGTATTAATAGATAAAATATTTCAATTATGTGTCTTATTATCTTATCTTGCAAACAGTATTCACTAATCATAAATATGTTGAAAAATTGTCTCGAGGGTAGGATATTTTTACTAAAAGTCTTCTAAATAACTAGTGGAAAAATAATTAAACATTTTGCTTATATATGATATTTGAGGGATTCCCCTAAAATGTGGCGTTGAATGAATGTAAGTATTTTCTCCCAAAGTTTGAGGAAAGTAGTCGCCATCAAACATAAACGGACCGAAAGTGTTCAGTTCAGAAATGTAAATTCGGCAAAAAACTCGGATGAATTTCTTTGTATTTTAGATTTAAAATCATTACATATTTATCTAAATAGTTGGTTAGTTATTTCCTCTTTAGGCTGACCCAGTGATCTTTGTCTTTAGTTGATCATAATTTCTTTATACAGATTTACAATGTTTTGTTTCCCTGTAGATGATAAGTTGCCTAAACTTACAGAACTTCCTTTTGAAGGCGAAAGAAAAAGTCTGCTAACACTTGGAATAGTATCCGAGTCCATTTTCAAATTAGACCTGAGACTGTTTATATATTTTAATAAAACAATAACAAGAAACCAAGAACGTCACAAATAAAAAATGGACATTGTTTGTTTACAATTTACACAATTGATTGATCATATGTCACAAGTGCTGAGTAAAACCGGCTGTGATCTGACCAATCGGGAATCTACATAATTGCCAACTTAATTTCAAATCAGTCCCCCTAGTTTAAAAACAGGGTGTAGTAGGGTACGTCTGAGAAACTCCGCCCCATTCTACTATTGCATAATTTAGGTGGAAATCCGCCAGATTTTTATAAACAGTTTTTTTTTGAGTTGTGTATTTTACATATTTTTTTGAATTTAAATAGTATGTAACGTAGATTTTTCAATGTATGTCAAATTAGCCCCCCACAAACGAAATTTTGAAAAAATACAGTACAAGAATTATGTGTTTTTATGGGCTAATTAGTTGCTCTAATTATAATTTTTGGGCTCCAACCGTTTAGCGGGAATTTTAGCTTAAAATGGGGGGTAGCTTGACGCAAGCTAGCCCCCTACATACGGAAAGAGATCGCCAATCGAAAAAAAATACCTCTGAATTTTGGGCTATCAGAATACGCAAACAGATTGAAGAAATAAGCAACCGTTTCGGAGAAAATCGATTTTAAAATTGCTTGACATCAAGTTAGCCCCCCACACACAGAACGTGTGACGCAATTGGACAAACAGTAACGCCTGAATTTTGGGCTATTTATGGGCTCTCAGAATATGCAAAAACAGTTTTAAACAAAATAAATATACAGGTTGTCACTAAAGTGTGAAATAAATTATTCCCTAGACTATAAATACTCTTAGAAATAGCTGAAACACGTCGATTTTTAATATTAAATTCCCATTTTTTGTGTAATTGCCGAAATACATTACGCAATCGGTCTTGCCATATGTAAACGAAAACGTGGTTCACTTGAAAGATGGGTCTCTTTATTTAGCAGGAATTAAATCTTAAAATTATGAGGGAGACTACCGAGGAGACTCCCTACATACGAAAAGAACGTGGCAATCGAACCAACAACTACGCCTGAATTTTGGGCTATTTATGGGCTCTCAGAGTATGCATATGCAATTAATAAAATAAATATACAGGGTGGAAATTCAAATTTTTTTTAAGGTGGAAACTTTCAAAAGCGGAATTTTAAAAAAAGAACGATACTAAAATGTAGTGCTATTTATGGGCTAATTAGTTATTCTAATTACAATATTTGGGCTCCAACCGTTTAGCAGGAACTAAATCTGAAAATTATGGGGGAGGCTTCCTATATACGGAAAGAGCTTGGCAATCGAACCAACAGCAAGCAACGCCTGCATTTTGGGCTATTTATGGGCTCTCAGAATATGCAATACAGGGTGGAAATTTCAATTCTTTTAGTGTTGTCCCTATAAGTGTGAAATATATTAATTAGTTTTTTCCTAAACTAAAAATATTGAAGAAAAGCTGACGCTAGTCGATTTTTTATTTTTAAATTCCCTTTCTTTGGGTCTATATAATTTCTATGTTCTTGTAAGGAAGCACTAGGCATCTAATTTAAAACTTTATTATTATTATATTTATCGTATTTCATTTCTTTTAGTAATAATTCTATTTTTTAAAATTCAACTCCCTGTATATCAAAAACCAAGTTGTGATATGTATTAATAAGTAACACCCTTACACACCCTAAAAGTATTTATAGTCTAGGAAATAATTTATTTCACACTTTAGTGACAACCTGTATATTTATTTTATTTAAAAATGTTTTTGCATATTCTGTGAGCCCATAAATACCCCAAAATTCAGGCATTACCGTTTGTTCAATAGCGGCACTCATTCTGTGTGTGGGGGGGGCTAACTTGATGTCAAGCAATTTTAAAATCGATTTTCTCCGAAACGGTTGCTTATTTCTTAAATCTATATGCGTATTCTTAGAGCCCAAAAAAGGCCAAAATTCAGACGTATTTGTTTTTTCGATTGGCTTAAAATGGGGGGGGCTAGCTTGACGTCAAGCTAGCCCCCCATTTTAAGCTGAAAATCCCGCTAAACGGTTGGAGCCCAAAAATTTTAATTAGAGCAACTAATTAGCCCATAATTATTGTACTGTAATTTTTCAAAACTTCGCTGGTGGGGGGCTACATGATTTTTCAATAGATATTGTATATATGTTGATCACATCTCAAATTATTGTCTATCACAATACCAAGATACATTATTTTGCTAAGAAGTGAAATTGTAATATTTTCAATAGTTAAATTATAATTTGGCTTAATTTGTTTATTGTCAAACATCTTAACTTGTAGATCTTTCCCTAACTAATGTTTTAGATTGAACCAGTTGCCTTCATCTTAAAACAATATGGTCTGCAAAACTAACAGCATAAACATATTATTTAGGTATACATTAAAGAGGATGGATCCTAAGATCGTCTCCTGAGGTAAAACCACATGACTCCCCTACTAAAAATATCTTTTATTTTTTATATTATATTGGTTAAATAGGTTATGTGGCATACCCCTAATACCCAAGTACTCTAAAGTCGTTAGCTGAATCCTACAATCGACCGTGCCGAACGCCTTCGATAAACCTAAGAAGACTCCAATTGAAGAACCAGATTAATCTAGTGCATTATATTCTCTGTTAGATACCTAATGGCATCTTGTGTGGATTAATTAATTTTGCTTAAAACCATATTGCAGGGAAGACATCAACTTGTGTTGTTCCTTTTTGTATTATTTTTTCAAATATTTTCGCAAGACTACAAACTGATTAGGGAAACTGGTCTGTAATTGTTTGTTTCCTGATTTTCTCCAATCTTATAGATTGTGGTTATGATTAAAAGTTTAAAAGCAGATGGGAAGTGTCCCTTTTGTAGAGATTTATTTATTAAATATGTTAGTTTAGTAATGTCATCTTTAATGATTTTGAAAATTTCTGTTTTTAAGCTATCACAATCAGGTGCTTTTTTATTTCTTAGTTGGGTTATAGCTCGGGTTATAGCGTCTTTAATTTCGACTTCGTCCGATGTATATATGAAAATGGAATGGTTGCATGTTTCCTTTTTTTTTGGAAGTAATTTATATTTCTGTTGATATTACTAGCCAAATTTTTACCTACTGTTATGAAATAATTGTTAAAAATGTCTGCTATTTCTGAAGGTTCAGTAATTGATTTATTTTGAACAGAATTTATTGTAGCAGTTTCTGGGACCGTTAGGAATTCAATAATTGTTATCCACAGATTTGTTACTTTATTATCCTGCTCAATGCGATTTCAGTAATATTCATTTTTTGTTTGATTGATTTATTCATTTTTGTTTTATTAGTCTTATTTCTGAAAGAAATAGGGCTATTGTAGAGAGTAGCATGACGCGACTTCGGAAAAATTTCAATACAGTTTTTCGTTTTGGTGTTCCTAGATGCCAAAATCACCCTCCGTTCAAAAGGTTATATATATATGTGTATATATATATATATATATATATATATATATATATATATATATATATATATAACAAAAGTATTGGTACGTTTGACTGATGAATATTAACAAAATATGTTCATCAAGAACTGGGTGTAGCAGTCAACAGTGGGGCTGGTGAGAAATCAAACAATTTTATTATTCATCAAGCTTTCAACCCTAGTTTGGGGTCTTCCTCAGGATGACTACAAATATTATATATTTAAAAACAATACGTTACAAAAGTTAATTTAATTCATACTATGAAAAGCCGCGTATGCCAATTGTCTCATCCTCAATACAGAAATCGTGATTTGAAAATGCTTTACAATATATTTATTGATAATTCTTATCCTTCTAAACTTCTCAACAACATTATTTTCAGTTCTTCTTTTCCAATCCAACGTCGGTTGGCTATAGTTAAGAGTTCTAATGTTGATGATATACGTGAAACAGATATGAAATTTGTTTCCTTACCTTATATCAATGATCTGACTCCCAAACTTATTTCTGTTTTGAAACACATTCCACATGTTAAGATTTCAACGAGGAATGTGAAAACTGTAGGTTCCCTGTTTACCCGCACCAAAACTAAAGTCAAACCGTTAGAAAGTTCCAATGTTGTGTATAAGATCAATTGCAAGGATTGTCATAAAGCATACATTGGACAAACCTCAAGGCTTTTGCAGGGTAGAATAACATCTCACAAAAGCGATTGCAGATTGGGAAGGCCGTCTTGCGCTCTGTCGACCCATGTTATTGAATCACAACATGATATGGATTTCGAAGAAGTTGAAGTTTTAATTGGAGAAAATAACTACTATAAAAGGAATTTCTTGGAGACGGTGTTTATTAATAAAATTGAAAGACCCCTCAACACTAGATCAGATACTCAAAATCTGAGTCTCATCTATAATTACATTTTGGAGTATGAGAATAATAAGAACAAAATTCCTAAAATATTTCCCCTAACACAGCATACTAACAATGCATAACATCTTCGTTAATGTAGTGTTCGCTGGTTTGCATTTTAGTTAAAGGCCATTTTGTGTTGTTCCGTGCTCACCGTGTTGTTCCATGCTAATTATCACTTTTACCATTTGTTATCATTTGTTTTCATTTGGAGTTTTATCAGTTAATTTCTAACATCTTAAAATGTAATATTCATTGTGTGTTTGATCCGATAATAATTTCTAAATCAGTACAATGTTATTGTTTGTAACGGTTTTTATGTTATTTTTGAATGTTTTTTAAATGTATATATTGTTTATGGGGTTTTTATTGTTTCCAACTTTTATGGTATAGTCGATCTGACAATCCATTTTACTAAGTACGACTATGTTTTGTAACGTATTGTTTTTAAATATATAATATTTGTAGTCATCCTGAGGAAGACCCCAAACAAGGGTTGAAAGCTTGATGAATAATAAAATTGTTTGATTTCTCACCAGCCCCACTGTTGACTGCTACACCCAGTTCTTGATGAACATATTTTGTTATATATATATATATATATATATATATATATATATATAAATTTCGATTTTCTACTACACCTTCTTGGGTCTTCCGCTATCAGTTGCGAATCACCACAGATGTCCGTATCGGCAAAATGGCCGATCGACGTTTTCGAAGGGGATGTAATTCAATATTCTGCGTGGTATTAGCCAGGAATGTAGTTGTTTTGCCCTTCGAAGAACGGTCAGGCCAATAAGTCGAAATTATAGAAATTTCGACTAAAACAGGTGTAGTAGAAAATCGAAATTTATATTTCATATAGCACCTCGTATTTTATGAAATTATATTCATTTTTATATATATACATATTCATTTATATATATATATATATATATATATATATATTCCTACATCTTCTTTATATATATATATATATATTATAATTGAATGATGATAATTATAATTTATGATAATTCTATGGCTAGCTCAGATTATATAATTTGTTTATTTTATTATAGTTTTATATTTTATCGGAGAACATGAGAAACTTCTCTCGTTGGGTTCTGGATATGATAATCAAAGATTGAAGAAATACATATACATAATCTTACCTTTTAATTATAACCTCTGAAAGAAATAATATCTATTAAATAAAACGATTGAAATATGATAATAGTGATATTGATACTTTAACCATAGATGTAAGAATAAAAGAAAACCAACACATTAATGTAAATATGTTTAATAAATGAATTTCAATTTTTAATCTGATTAGAACATAATAAATTATTTTGTAACTGTTAATTTATTTTGCACATTTATTCTTAAGGAATTGTGCCACCCTATATCATACATACATTCTTGGAAACAAAATGATATAATTTCTGCGTCGGCGCTATATCTCCAAACGCATGCGCTGCTACAGTATACATGTAAGAAAGAAGTTTCCTTCCATACACAACGTTTATATTCAACACACTGTTAGCGTGTCTGTGATGAAAATTGTTGGTTATAATTATTAAATGTTTTTATAATCAATTACATATAAGTAATACTTTATAAACTATATGTGTACGTGTATTTAAAAAAAAACAAGAAAGTGATAGATGAAAGTTATGCATGCAAAAGCTGAAAATAAGTAATGAAATAGAATTGAGCACGCATGATGTACGTGATATTTCACGAGGATAAATTTACAACAGGTGAGTTTCAATATTATCTTAAAATTATAATTCTCTATAGATGAATTTTATAATGCATTATATGTTACTGTTCTTTGGCCTTTTTATATGATATATATCAATTGAATGTTCTATTGAATTTTGAGTGTACACTTTAAAATGTTTATTGGAATTCCAAATAGATTTAATCAAAATACACAGACCTTATATTTCTTGCTATTACTGCCGGCTGCACTTACATCTTCCAAACTTGCCGATATCTCCTTAGAGATATGCTCCTACGGCACTCTTTAGTACTTACACAGGATCTGATACACTTATGATTCGTTTGTCATAAAATGTTTATATAATTTTAACTTTTAACTGTTTTTTAAAGAAAATTTTTGTAGAGAGCAATCTTACAGAGACGCATCCCTCATCACCATTCTAAATCCACTCCTTTGTTTTTCAAAATCAACAACTATCCCGGCTTCACTAGTCCATAGCACTCTTATTTGTTTTTTTTATCACAGAAATTGTTATTCTCCAGTCTTTTAGTGACTATTTTGAAAAAACATAAATTTATTGTCCTGGAGGGTATTGACACTGATTCATTTAAATCTCTATCGTATTAAGGAATTTTAATTAAGTCCTTCTTTCCTCTTACAATAGTCCATTTTCTTATATTTACCTTGTTTAGCTAATTTACAAAATGTTTATTTTTACAAATATTACAACCTATATTATTAATTAACCTATATGTAATTGATTCTAATTTAATTTTGCGTCTTGTTTGATACTTATTATACATATACTCCTTATTATTTTTGTTTTTGTAATTAAATTTTATATCTATAATCTATAAACAATGATTTAGGTTGGTATTGAAAAATTCCCTAGCATGACATTACTTCCTATAAATATTCATTTCCTCAATATGTTTGGGGCTGTGTTCCAACTATCTTTCCCATCTAGTTTCAACCCTTTTCAATGAATGAATGAATACATGGTATTCTAAATTTATGCTACTACAAAAATAATATGTAAATAATGTTAAATTATCGTTAGACTAATTATTCTTTTCTCTTACTTTAGGTTTCAAGCTATTGTGTGACATTTCATCCTGCCGAAATTGTTATGGCTGTGTTCAGTGCAATTCCGAATTCCATGACTTTGACAACCAATCAGAATTACTGGTACAGGTAATATTTACTCTTTAATTAGCTAATATAGTGTTGTAATTTCTATTCTTCATCCTTTTTAAAACTTCACATCAATATATTATCCAATCTATACATATTTCAATCTTTTTATATTTTAATCTTTGACTTTTTATTGAGTTTATTCTAATGGTTGTGTCTACTGACACTTCTTACGTTACAATAAGACTTGTTTATTATGTTTGTTTATTTCATTATTTTTACAAAACTAGAGGATTAGTTCAACTCCCCTCAAATTTAAATTTTCAAAAAGGAAGCTTTTAAGTAGCCTTTTTAAAATTTCAATTTCTACGTTCCGGCTAATAATTATATTCTACTTAATTCATTACTCTTTTCTTTATATACAGAAATTGAATTTGAAGAATCCTATATTTAAGTTTATTACTATTTCTATCTTAGACTTAGTTTCCATTATCTAATTCTATCCTATCCTATTCTAATTATTTTTACAAATATGAGACCAATCATTCTGGTTTGAAATATCTTAGACATCTTTGCTTACTCTTAGTATATTATTCTATATTATTGTTTTATTTCAATTCCTATACCAATTATTATTCATTTATTCACACCGTAGAATCTTTATTCTTTGAACTATTTCTTGCTTATATTTTTACTTATACCTTTTTCCTTCACTTAACAATTCTTTTAATGCTCTCCTATCCTTATCTTATCTTCGAATTCAAAAAAAAATTATTATTTCCAATATTTCATATATTTTCATATCTTATTGTCAACCCTTATTCATGTCAATATAATTACTCCTATAGTCTAACCTTTTTCTTTGCTTACTATCCCTATTTATATTTATTTGCATAATTCTTAATTATAACTCATCAACTTCATTTCTTCAATATATTAATTACATTATACTTTATATATATTTCATTTCTCCCTATCTCATAATAATTAATCATATCATTTACTATATAAATCTTTGCTTCCATATTTCATTGTTACTTATCTCCATAATTCCTATAAAATTTTATTTGACATGAATATCTCAAATTCTATATCTTGATTTAAAAAAAACTTTCTTTCCTTTCCACCTCTTTTACTGTGTTATTCAAATGATAACGAGCCTGTCCTTCCTAAATCCTACCTGTTCTTATTAATAAGTGTGAATTCTGTTTCTTATCCCCTCTACCTAATAAATTCTTACAAAATTTCTTAATATTATATTATCGCTTTTATTTCTGTCTGTCTTTGATATTATATATTTCTTTATAACAAAATGTGTCTCTATTTGTTTGGTTTTTTTAATCTATATAGCTACTCTAACTTTCCTTATAAGTTAAATGTGAAGTTACTTTACTTTTACTTAAAATCATTTATAAGTTTTTAATAATATATTTTTTTTTTTTATATTTTATAGATTCTTAACTGCGATAATGGAAACAATCTAGATGTATCCTACATATGAAAAAATTGAAAGCTTTATATCTACCTAGTATCTAATATTTTATGTTACATGGAAGTGCTACTTATGCAGAACACTGGAATCATTACATCTACCTATAATATTACTATTTATATACATGTAAGTAACATAATATTATCTATTCCTCTTTTTCTTGTTTCATTCTTGTATCATTTATTGAGAGTTATATTTATAAATTGACTCAATGTTAAAAACACCCCTAACCATGTTTGTTCCCGGGTATACCAATTTATAACTGTTTTGTGCATTTTCAGTTAATACTTCATAAGGTCCCTCGAATGGCAATTGCAATTTAATACATTGGTCTTCTGCTTTATTGGATGTTTTTAGTGCTTTTATTATAACCAATTCTCCTTTGTTAAATCGTGTTATCTTCTTGATCTTCTTGTTCTGATCCCGAATATATTTCTCAGCATTCCTCTTGATTCTTATATTTACCTTTTCTAATATCTCTTCTAGGGTAGTATCTCTATTCACAATCCAGTTTCGTTTCGGTTGAATACCTTTCATCAAATAAATTGGACTTTCGCCTGTTACTCCATGTGGTAAATTATTAATAAATTCTTCAATTCTATCCATGTTTTCATCCCATCGAATATGTATCCCTTGGCAAAGTATTCTTAAATATTTCAAAATTTCTTTTATATATCTCTCTGCTGGATTGGAGCTGGGTCTTCTTATACTAATAAATTGTAATTCTATTTGTTCCTTGTCACAATATTGTTTTAATTTTATACTTTCAAAGTATGTAGCATGGTCGAGTATTATTCTTTGAGGTCTCCCTACTTCTTCTATGTATCTTCTTAAACATTCTATTACAATTTTAGCTGTAGATCTCTTACATGGAAAAGTTTTAATAAATTTGGTGTATACATCTACTATAACTAATAAATTCTTATTGCCCGATTCACTTCTAATTAAATTTCCGATAAAGTCCATTGCCACAGTCTGTAATGGTTTATCTGTTATCATAGATTTCGCTGTCATGCAGTTATGGTAATTTTTTTCTTTGGCCAATTGACATAGTTGACAGTATTTGCATACTTCTTTTACTACACTTAAATCCTTTCTCGACACATAATTTTCTCTAAACACATTCCATAATTTTCTCGTTCCTATGTGTCCATTCTCCTCATGTAAATTAATAATAATTTCCTTTGCAAACTCCTTACTTATCACAAATACTTCTCTGTCCTCCAATTTCTTATACCATATCTCATCGATTTTATAGGCACCCTTGACTTTCTTATCTTCAAAATGTCTCTGATCTTCTTTAATCCTTTCCAATGTAAATATCCCCTCCGTTTGGTATAATTGGTTTATTCCAATTTGAAATTTTGTCTGATCATTTCCTACTTCATCTGCTCGACTTAATGCATCAGCTACAATATTTTGTTTCCCTGGAATATATTTGATTTCAAATTCATATTCCTGTAGCAATAATATCCACCTGTGAACACGATTATTGGCATAACGGTTTTTTAACATGGCTGTTAATGCTGAATGGTCGGTTTCTACAATAAACTTAGCTCCTAATAGATAAAATCTTAATTTACTTATGCAAAATACTACACTAGCCATCTCCAATTCCGTTATGGAGTATTTCCTCTCTGCTGGTTTGGTCACTCGAGATATAAAACTAATAGGTACTTCACATCCTTCTTGTATTTGAACTAATACACCTGCCAATCTTTCTATCGAAGCATCAGTTCTTAAGATAAACGGTTGATCGTACTGTGGATGAAAAACTTTTAAACTGTTTAGAAAAATTTCTTTTAATTCCCGAAATGCCTTTTCTCTTCTCTCATCCCATTTCCACTTAGTATCCTTCTTTAATAATTCTATGAGAGGAATTTCTCTCCTACTTAGATCAGGTATTAACTTCTTAAAATAATTAATAACACCTAGAAATCCACGCAAAGTTCGTAAATTATTCGGCGTCTTATACTCCAAAATTGCTTTAATTCTCTCAGGATTCATTGTTATACCAGTGTCATTTAAAACATATCCTAAATAATCCACTTCTCTTTTATAAAACTGACATTTGTCTAAATTTAACTTGAGTCCAGCGTTTTCTAATTCATTTAATATTGTTTCCAAATGTTTTTGATGTTTCTCTTCTGTTTCAGAAAAAATCAAGATGTCATCAATGTAGTGGAGAGTGAAATCTTCATAAGGATTCAAGATTGTATGCAGAGTTCGTACTAAAGCAGCACAAGAGCTTTGTAATCCGAATGGCACCACACAAAATTGGTACACCACTCCATCTACCATGAATGCTGTGTATTGTCTACTACGATGTTCCAATGGAATCAACCAAAAGCTATGCTTTAGATCTAATTTTGAAAATATATTAGCTTTTGTAATTCTTCCAAATATACCTTCAATATTTAATGGACTTTCGTATTGTTTTTTTGTAAATGTGTTTATATTCCTAGCATCCAAACATATTCTAATATCTCCCGATTTCTTCTTTACACATGTTATAGCACTTATGTATTGTGAATTTGATCTTTCAATAATACCGTCATGTAACATTTTATTTATTTCTTGGTATACCTCTTGTTTTAATTTATACGGAATCGGATAGGTTTTGATTTTAAAATTTTTAATTTCTGGTATTACTTCTATTTTATGTACATATCTGGTTGCAACACATACTTCTTCATTAAATAGTTTTTTATGAGAGTCAAGTAATTCATATACTCTCTGTTTATATTCCTCCAAACATAATTCATCCCTCATGTTTCGTTCTTCTTCAACAATGTGATTTAATTGTCCAATTGCACATTCGTTCTTCCCTATATCTGTTGGATCTTTCGTCATAAATGGTATTGTATGTTCATTATATATTATATTTTGCTTTTTATAATCTATTATAATTTTATGTTTATTCAGTTCATCTGTACCCATGATTATGTCATATTTTAAATTTTTTACTATTAACAATTGTACTGATAAAATCTTGCCATTTAATTCTAAATTTGTCATTATAGTTTTTGTTGCTTCATACAATTTTCTTTCATTTGCCCCTACTAATGATATTTTATGCGTATTTATCACCATAATATTGTCTTGATTTAAATTGTCTACGATATTTTGATTAATGATGGACACTTCTGAACCCGTATCTAACAAAACTCTACATTTAATGTTTTCTAAATTTCCCTCTATAAATATTAATCTAGTTAATTCTTGGTTTGTATGATCTTCGTCTAAAATGAATTCCCTAGGATGTTGATATTTAGAAGAATAGACAATATTATGCACGTAAGAGCAACTTATTAGAAATTCGGATCAGAACTCGGGCCCTGTTCAATATCCCTTCTTACGTCTTCCTGATTTTGTATCAAATTAACTTGTCTTCTGTCTTCTTCCCTATTGCCTCTCTGGTCATAATTTCTTTCCCTGTTTTCATTTCTGCAATCTTCTTCATTATTTCTTCCATCCCTTCTGTATTGTTGCCAATTTCGATTTCCTTTTTCGTTTCGTCTTCCAAAATTTCTATAATTTCCCCCATTTTCGTATGGCCTATTTCCATTATTTCTATTACCATTATTGTTATTCTGATATCCATTCCTGTAATTCCCATTTCCATTTCTATAATTGTCATTTCTAGGATTTCTATCATCCCGTCCTTGTCCTCTTCTCTCATAGTTTCGATTCCCATTGTTTCCATAGTCATTTCTTCTCTCATTGTCTCTGCGATAATGTCCATTTCCATTCTCATTTGATCTATTCTCTCGTATATCATTGTTGTTAGTATAGCTTCTTTCCACGCGTTGTAAATAGCTTGATAAATTATCCATGGATTTTATATTGTGTAGCGCTATTGTTTCCGCTACTTCTGAGTTAAAATGTCTTCCGACATACAAGACTAACTCTTCCTCCTTCATTCCAGGCTCAAGGTATTGGGCTATGTTGTATAACTGCATCGCATAGTTGTTTAGATTTTTACTCTTCTTATAATCGAACTTGCCAAAATATAGCCGTTCCCTAAATTTTGCCTGTTGCAATTCTCCCCAAAAATAAGCTAAAAATTGTTGTTCAAAGTCGCCCAAACTCTGGATCTGTTCTTCTTTATTACAGAACCATAACAAAGCATGGCCCTGTAATATACTCCTTATAATGAGTTTTATTTCCATAATGTCCCTGAGTCCTTTTATTTTACTGCGAATTATCTTCAGAAATACCTTGGGATGTACATTATTTATGTTCCCATCGAATTTCACCCCGATTTCGAAATTACTATGGAAATTTCCAGGACATACATTAACTCCACCACTTCTTCTAAAATTCTCTTCCATTTCCTCAACAGTATTTCGTAACTTCCTATTCATTTCTTCTATTTCTTGACTTACTTGTCGATTTATATCTTCATTAATTGCTGAACTCATCCCAGTTCTCTCTTCTATCTTGCCATCTAAATCCTTAAATTTCCTATTTACATTTTCTTTTATCTGTTCTACTTCCTTTGTTAGATGATTCGACTGTTTTGAGACCTCCACTCTAATATTTTCTGGTAAATTCTCTTCTATATCTCTTCTAAATTCTGATACTTCTTCTACTATGATCTTTTCTATGTTTTCTCGAATTTTCATACCGTTTTCTTGGATTTCTTGTCTCAAATTTTTATTTTTATTCTCCATTTCTTCTCTTACCTCGTTAATATTCTTCTTAAATCCTTCCTGGTTCTCCTTGAGTTCCTTAATTTCCTTCAAACTTTCTAATTTGACTTCATCTATTTTCTCTTCTAATCTCTTCATGTTTCCATGGATATTATTGATGTCTCCTCTAATTTCTTCCTTGATACTATTCATGTCTCCCCTCATCGTGTCCATATTTATCCTATTTTCTTCAAATTTCTGGTTCATATTTTCCTCCATTTTATTCATATCTGTTTTCCTATTCTCCTCCATTTTATCCATATTTCCGTTAATGCTATTTATATTTCCATTCAACTTTTGATCCATTTTGTTCATATCTCCTTTCATTGTCTTTATGTTTTCATTTATACTCATCAATATTTGCTGCATCCATTGTTCGTTGGCATTAGTTCCTCCTTGTGTTTCCCTGCTCTCTTGTCTTCTATCTTCTCTTTCTTCTTCCGCTTCTTCATCTCCTGTCGCACTTTCTTCAGAAGCATGTCCTTCAGCTTGCTGACCTTGGATCAAATATTGAACCTGGAAATCTCCCATACCATGGCTCCTTTCTTCTCTCTCCTCTTCTGATCCGCTATCATTTCCGACCTGCTTTCCATCTCTCAATACCATTTTCTTATCCATGATTTCTTTGTTTTTAATTTAATTTTTTAATATATTATTTTTATAATCGCCCCACGTTTTTGGGTGCCAATTTATAATTGAATGATGATAATTATAATTTATGATAATTCTATGGCTAGCTCAGATTATATAATTTGTTTATTTTATTATAGTTTTATATTTTATCGGAGAACATGAGAAACTTCTCTCGTTGGGTTCTGGATATGATAATCAAAGATTGAAGAAATACATATACATAATCTTACCTTTTAATTATAACCTCTGAAAGAAATAATATCTATTAAATAAAACGATTGAAATATGATAATAGTGATATTGATACTTTAACCATAGATGTAAGAATAAAAGAAAACCAACACATTAATGTAAATATGTTTAATAAATGAATTTCAATTTTTAATCTGATTAGAACATAATAAATTATTTTGTAACTGTTAATTTATTTTGCACATTTATTCTTAAGGAATTGTGCCACCCTATATCATACATACATTCTTGGAAACAAAATGATATAATTTCTGCGTCGGCGCTATATCTCCAAACGCATGCGCTGCTACAGTATACATGTAAGAAAGAAGTTTCCTTCCATACACAACGTTTATATTCAACACACTGTTAGCGTGTCTGTGATGAAAATTGTTGGTTATAATTATTAAATGTTTTTATAATCAATTACATATAAGTAATACTTTATAAACTATATGTGTACGTGTATTTAAAAAAAAACAAGAAAGTGATAGATGAAAGTTATGCATGCAAAAGCTGAAAATAAGTAATGAAATAGAATTGAGCACGCATGATGTACGTGATATTTCACGAGGATAAATTTACAACAGGTGAGTTTCAATATTATCTTAAAATTATAATTCTCTATAGATGAATTTTATAATGCATTATATGTTACTGTTCTTTGGCCTTTTTATATGATATATATCAATTGAATGTTCTATTGAATTTTGAGTGTACACTTTAAAATGTTTATTGGAATTCCAAATAGATTTAATCAAAATACACAGACCTTATATTTCTTGCTATTACTGCCGGCTGCACTTACATCTTCCAAACTTGCCGATATCTCCTTAGAGATATGCTCCTACGGCACTGTTTAGTACTTACACAGGATCTGATACACTTATGATTCGTTTGTCATAAAATGTTTATATAATTTTAACTTTTAACTGTTTTTTAAAGAAAATTTTTGTAGAGAGCAATCTTACAGAGACGCATCCCTCATCACCATTCTAAATCCACTCCTTTGTTTTTCAAAATCAACAACTATCCCGGCTTCACTAGTCCATAGCACTCTTATTTGTTTTTTTTATCACAGAAATTGTTATTCTCCAGTCTTTTAGTGACTATTTTGAAAAAACATAAATTTATTGTCCTGGAGGGTATTGACACTGATTCATTTAAATCTCTATCGTATTAAGGAATTTTAATTAAGTCCTTCTTTCCTCTTACAATAGTCCATTTTCTTATATTTACCTTGTTTAGCTAATTTACAAAATGTTTATTTTTACAAATATTACAACCTATATTATTAATTAACCTATATGTAATTGATTCTAATTTAATTTTGCGTCTTGTTTGATACTTATTATACATATACTCCTTATTATTTTTGTTTTTGTAATTAAATTTTATATCTATAATCTATAAACAATGATTTAGGTTGGTATTGAAAAATTCCCTAGCATGACATTACTTCCTATAAATATTCATTTCCTCAATATGTTTGGGGCTGTGTTCCAACTATCTTTCCCATCTAGTTTCAACCCTTTTCAATGAATCAATGAATACATGGTATTCTAAATTTATGCTACTACAAAAATAATATGTAAATAATGTTAAATTATCGTTAGACTAATTATTCTTTTCTCTTACTTTAGGTTTCAAGCTATTGTGTGACATTTCATCCTGCCGAAATTGTTATGGCTGTGTTCAGTGCAATTCCGAATTCCATGACTTTGACAACCAATCAGAATTACTGGTACAGGTAATATTTACTCTTTAATTAGCTAATATAGTGTTGTAATTTCTATTCTTCATCCTTTTTAAAACTTCACATCAATATATTATCCAATCTATACATATTTCAATCTTTTTATATTTTAATCTTTGACTTTTTATTGAGTTTATTCTAATGGTTGTGTCTACTGACACTTCTTACGTTACAATAAGACTTGTTTATTATGTTTGTTTATTTCATTATTTTTACAAAACTAGAGGATTAGTTCAATATATATATATATATATATATATATATATATATATATATATATATATATGTATGTGTTATAACGGAATTTGCAAGCACGATAGAGGGCGTATTTTTTGACGGATCGAAACCAAACTCGCTACAAAAATCGGTTAGGGCAAAATCTTGGACGAGTTCGTTAATGAGCCAAATCGGCCCAGTAAAAACAAAATGGCGGCCTGTCAAAGTTGAAAAAAAATCGTATTTCCTTTGTTTTTCATTTGACGCAAAAAAGTTATTAAGCTTTTTCATAGACCTTAACACGTTCTACAACTTTTGTATTTAACATTTTTCTCTAAATCGTACATTAAAACATTTATTTAAGAAAATTCACAAATTATAACGGAATTTGTAAGCACGATAGAGGGCGTATTTTTTGACGGATCGAAACCAAACTCGCTACAAAATCGGTTAGGCAAAAATCTTCGACGAGTTCGTTAATGAGCCAAATCGGCACAGAAAAAACAAAATGGCGGCCTGTCAAAGTTGAAAAAAAATCGTATTTCCTTTGTTTTTCATTTGACGCAAAAAAGTTACTGAGTTTTTTTATAGACCTTAACACGTTCTACAACTTTTGTATTTAACATTTTTCTCTAAATCGTACATTAAAACATTTATTTAAGAAAATTCAAATTTACCAAAATTGTTTTTTATTTTTTTGTTTTTGATTTGATGCCAGAATGTTACTTTGGTTTTTTGTACATCTCAGAGCATTCTATTACTCTTGTATCTAATTTTTTATTTTCGGTTTTATGCAAACATGTTACTGAAATAAGACTGTCCAATTGGTCCTGTGCCATTGGGATTTTTTTTTATTATAAATTCGTTTTAAAATTTCGTGATTTTTTAAGTTTTTGATGCATATTATTATTCTATTGATTTACCTATAAGTACATTAGTTTTCCAAGGTTTTAGCTTTTTTTCTTGTTTTTAACTCTTATATTTTAATGAAATTAACCCTTACTTCAGAGTTGAAAACTGAATCCCAATAAACTTCCTTATAAACAACCTTTGAAATTGAAAGGTTTATTTCATTTTGAAGAAAATAGGGCTTGATCTATTTATGCGTGACCCGATTGCCTAATAATATACATACTTATGGCATATTTTTTCGGTTTTTAAAAATATTTAAATACTTAAAATTAATATTCTCCATGTATGGGCTCAATCGATGCCGCCTCGAGATCGCCAAACTTGTTTTTTAAACTTCTTCAATTGTGAATGGAAAAACTTTAAGACCTATCTGTAAAAAATATGAACACAGAACTCGATCTGAGGCCTACTGAAATTTAGCTACTTCAAACAACAAAAATTCGATAGGCAATAATATTTTTTATCAATCTCCAATCCCAATTGTATGGAGACTTACAGGTGCTAGACAGTATAATTAAGCCAGGTCTAAAAATAATCTGGTTTCCTTGATAAATAAATTTTGGCAATTTATGATCACAATAACACCTACTTACTTATCATATACATTTTTTTTTAATTTTTAATACCGAAATTAGACTGCTTATAAAACATTATAAACACGATTAACTCAGTTGAATAACATTAAAGAATGTTATCATTAAAAACCTGAAATAATAAAAAAATCAAAAGGCGAGAATTTATATATTTTGTTGAGAAATCAAATAATCAATTTGTTGTTTAATCTTTTTTTATAACGTAGTATAATATGAACGATTTATATACTAATTTTTTTTGTAACTTTTATAAAAAAGAAAAAACAGGTGTGAATATTTCATAATAAACGAGTTAAAAAAAACTACAGTTATCATTGCTGTTGACAATTCGATTGGTGAATATTTGGCAAAACAAATTACATGTCTAAAAATAAAAACTTACGTGTTTTAAGGACGAACAATACACCAAATACAAATAAAATCGTATTCATCTTGTGATAACAGTTCAAAAAACACTCACAAACTTATTTTACAAATCACTCACAAAAAACTCGGGAAAAAACTGCGAATTATAACGTTCAAATTTGTACATTATACACTTAAAAACGCCGATTTGGAGGTTATGTTTTACTATTCGTAGTTTATCGCGCAATACCGTCTCACATAACAAACAGATGAAGACTGGCTAAGTTCGTGTGTTTCGCAATATTATACATGCAGTATACTGTGTGTGTGATCTAAGATGGGAAGACGATGATGTATTGGTTGCATAGGCTATTAGGCGCGTTATAGAAAAGGTAGGTGTGGTGTTTTCAGAGCTTTTATAATGATTGCAAGTATGCGGGGCTTTTTGTAAATTACAACGGCTTCTTGAATATATATTAAAATGATTTTAGGCCAGTTTCACATCCATAAAAACTGTCTAAAATTTAAATTGATAACTTTGCTACATCGAAAAGTGTAAGAGATGGACAGACAGTTAAATGGGAGGAAAGTTGCATATTTTAGAGAGCATGTTGTACAGTGAAATAGAAAAATGTTAAAAGATACAAAATTATAGAAAAGTTCAAAGTTATTATCAGCCCTATTTCATTACAGCCTGCATCATATCTAAAGTGTGTGCTAAGCTTGAAAATATGCAAAAGATGGGTGATAATAACAAATAGACACCATGAAACGTTTATCAAAAATGAATAAATCTCGAATTCAGGAGCGCGCCAAGCCATTCGACCCCTCTGTGTGCAAAATATAATTTTACACCCTTATTTCATAAATACAATTGAAATAATAAATGCAAACTTTGGGTTTCTCTTCTAATAGCTTATGAAATTTTTCCAAATTACTTTCGACAGGCCTAATTTGCGCTATTTTCATGTATATATAAATGGTTCGTAAATGCACTGCAAATATTGCATGTCTTTACAGGAATTTCTACTGGAGGATGTGATTAATTAATATGAACACTTGAATGATTAAACTATAATTGATGCTTCATGATATGAAGGTATTTTTTTCCATGTTATTCGTTTAAAAAATAGGTTAGTAATGGTATTTGAGAAAGAGAAAAATATGAAACTTCACCTCATTTGAACTGTATGACAGTTCGCTTAGTGAAGCGACGTTAAGAGCGACGAGAAGTTGTTGTTGTTTATATATCACGCGATATTCCTACATTTTCTTGGTTATTTACTATGGGTCGGAAGGTTCAGGTAGGGGGGCTATATGCGCCTCCGTGTCAAACTTGGTTGTTGTCCTGAAAACTCGGGGTCTTCCAATTGAAGGCACAAATTAGCGTTTGGTTTCCCTGTTGAAATACGTTGTTTTGTGTTTTTCCATGTTTCGATTAACATCTTTGCTCCCAAATTTCACATCCTTATTTGGTTATACCGTGCTGAAGACGGCAAATGAGCCAGAAACGTGCATGTGCGCGGTTACCACTCTGTTTCAGTAGCCCTTTTTCTTTCTGCGTGAATTACCCATGAATCTCTTTGTTGTCGTTGTTTATATATCACGCGATATTCCTACATCTTCTTTATTACTTACTATGGGTCGGAAGGTTCAGGAAGGGGGCTATATGCGCCTCCGTGTCGATCTTGGTTGTTGTCCTGAAAACTCTTCCAATTAAAATAGAATAAAATTCTTTATTTTTTGAATGACGAATGACAAGCAAAGTTTGTATAAAATTCGTCAACAGTTTTCTTAAAAACTAATCTACACAGTAAGAAATGAAGGTAAATTTACATGTATTTTACATAAGAAATAGGTGGAACTTTACTGTAAATGATTATTGTACCCTGGATTATAGCGAAATTACATTGTACATGTACTTATCCAATATTTTTGTGGTTATACACACATTTTTCAATTTTCCTGTAAGATTACATAGCATTTTTACGAAATATATGCGGACAATCTATCACTCTGAAAATATTTTATTTTATCTTGTGAATTTCAACAATTACTATGTGAATTTCAAAAATTGTTGTAAATGTACATGACACTTAGACGAATAATTCAGTGTAACTTTACTCAAAATAAATCAAACTTTTTTTTATGAAGTTTTCAAGTAAAATTAGGCCTGTAATTTTACAATGTGCATATAATTATACTTATATTTTTTAATAATTTTGTAACTTTACATAGGATTTTGATGTAATATTGCTGCAAAATCTGAAATGATGTGAATAAATTCTTTTAAAATCTAAATTTTAACAGTGAACATGCGACGTCAAAAAATATTGTAAGTATACATGAAATTTTGGTAAATAAAGAAAGAATAAAGAACTTTATTGAAAATTCATTATAAAATTTTGTAATTTAAATATGTATGGATTCTAAACAATGTGAAACTATATCGATTCCTAAAAATTCATCTTTTGACAATAGAGAAAAAGGTATACGGCTGAATATGCGGTTTTTTGGAAAAAATCGATATGATTTTACATCTATTTCTTTTCATATTTGGCAAACTAAACAACTAAGTTGTTCTTAACATATTCTCAAAATACATCAAGGGCCTAAAATGTTATTGTGTTCCACATATTAGCCAACACTTTTTTGCCAGAGGTATGGCATTGCATTACCCCTTAAAAAGATTAAAATTAAATATAAACATCCCCTTTACATAAACTAGTGAAATTAATTATAAAAATTTGTAAACATTTTTCCCATTTTTACAAAATCGGTGTAATAGAATTACACCATTTAAGGAATTATACACATAATTAACCTAAAATCACATGATTTGCGTAATTATTACATTATATGTGTGACACTATACCCCACGTGATTAGTTAAAACCAATGAGAGGCGATTTTTCTTACTGGCAAAACAACAGGGTGTGTCTTTGTTAATTTATGTTTGCAGTTTGCAGACGAGTTTCACGTGAATTGTATTTTTTGCAGGTTAAATAATTTTTAGGTAAGTTGGAGACATTTTAAATGTATTGCCAATTTTAATGAACAAAAAAGCAATTTTATGGCATTTTCACAAACTGACCAATGTCGATATAGGTTCTCTTCCAACCATCATGATAGTGAAATTAGAGAGGTATTTCAGAAAAATATGAAAATTCCAGAACCATTAGAAAATCCAGTCCATGAATCCTTATCTATATAATGACGATATACTTTAAGGAAGATATTTCTCACCTCTATAGGGATATTAAGGTAAACGAACATTACTATCACTATAATTATTTCGTAATATGAAAGCTGATTCCTATTTAAATAAAATAATATAACAAAAGTTTAGTAATACTGTAATTTTTCTTTTCAGGAAGATTCAAGAAATTATGTGAAAATTGATACTTTGTCACCTTGCATAATTAATATAGGTAAGTGAAGTAAAGCAATGTACAAATAAACAAATATTTGAAAAAAAATTGTAAATTAAAGCTTCTTGAACAACTGATATCCACCAACTATAACATTTTAGTCATTATTTTTAAGTAGATGGTTAAAAAGTAACAATGGGGAAATAATTTTTTTTCAACTTTCATTATATTTGTTAATCTATTTCATGTAGAAAAATTTAATTTTTAGAATCATTATACTATGGTAAGAAAACTTAGATTCGAAATTTTTATGGAAGAATTCCTTATAAAATGTACTCATTTTAGGAAAGAGAATTAATCTTTTTTTCTTCACAAAAAGTTGAGTTTATTGATTTAGATTTATTGAAATCAATTCTACAAAGAACATTTTAAAATACAAAGTATATTGGGTTATTTTATTCGAAATAGTGATCATACCACGTATGGCTCAAAAAATATATCATCCTAAATTTACGTTTTCTCTTGAAACTTGTAATGACCGAATATTATTTGCCTTTTATTTTGCTCGTGTAATTACACTGAACTCTTAACAAAAAATGTACAAGGTCTGGCGAAACTTCGCGTCATAGAATTGTATAGTTATTGTAATTTATAAATGTTTGCCATTACTTTCCATCTTTCCATTAAACTGTAGACGATACTAAAACCACTTTAAACTCACGTTGTAACTAAACTAAAACTATGACAAATCTGCGACTAAGTTTCACTGGATCGATAAATGTGATATCATTTAACCTATAAATTGGTTTTTAGAAGGAAGCTACAAAATCTTTTTCGAAAAGGTACCAGTTATAGTTGATTCAAGTTTTCCAGAAGAACTAAAGTTTTGCTTCGCGCTTTATTTCATTTATAATCTAGAATATCCGAAAGAAAATTTGAAAATTATATATTTTTTGAAAATTCACCCAGATGAAGGAACTAAATAAAAAAAATTCAGCAACTCAAAAAAAGGTGATTAGTTTAATTAGCTTAATAACCAAATCCTCATAAGTTTTTTGTCACGGTAACTAAGGAAATGTATTTTTTCAAAGAGTTTTCATATTTATTTTACGTTTTATACGTATTTATTTATTATAGTTAGGTACTTGTTGCTTGGTAGTGAATTATGAACTTTTTGTTTCTCTATACAGTTTGTCCAAACTTACTATAGTTGATAATATTAGGGAGATATTCGATCAGATATAAAAAAATATCTAATATTGAATATGATTCTACTAACATTTTTAAGAATTTCTTTTGTTCGCCAAATGTGTAATAAATTGTATTTAGTCTTAAAAATGTTTTTTCAATTTTTGATTTTTATTAAAATGTGCAAATATTAGAATGATAAAAGTAATAATATTAGTTCATAATTTAAGTTTTTCACTGTATCCATATTAAAACTATCTAATCAATAATACATGTTTGTCACATTAGAAATTTCAACATTTCATTTGTAAACTTAATTAGGGCACACTGTATATACCTATATTAATAATTAGATACTTAGAAGGCGCCTCTAGGTATTTAATTAATAATTTTATTTATGTATTCAACCAGATGAGTTTATTTTTGAAGTATTTAATAAATTATGAATTTATATATTTTATTTCAATAAATTTTTTAAACGATAGACATTGTTTCCTATTACCTAATTTGAAAGATTTACCTTTTATAAGACAACTTGCTACACTTAAACTTTCTAATCTAAGAAGTCTAAGGAGAATGTAAGGTCGATTTATGTACCGTATTTGAATTAATAAATATTTGGAATATTTAATATTTTAATTTGAGTAATCACGGAATGTCAAAATTTTTAATTTTTTAACTGTTGTGGATGTGTAAATTTTGACAGAAGACAGTTAAAAAATTAAAAATTTCACATTCCGGGATTACTCAAATTAAAATATTAAATATTTGAATTATACGGTACATGAATCGACCTTTACATTATTTATGTAAAACCAAATTACATTAATACTATGAAATTCACACATTTTAGGTAAATTCACATCTTATCTGTACAGTTATAGGGAAAATTTACATCAATCATGTAAAACAAAATTACACTGATTTTGTAAATTTCACATAGGTATTTTACGAAAATTCACATCTTTACTGTATTACTAAAAATATCTAGCTTTACATTTATACAGGAAATTTACATCAACCATGTAAAATATAACCACATATATATCGTAAATTTCACATAAATTTAGGAAAGTTACATTTTTAATATATCGGTAAAATTATTTAATTTTACAAATATATATATATATATATATATATATATATATATATATAAATAACAAATGAGAAGATGAAAGAATAACGCGTGGAATATAAAACAAAAACAGAATTAGCGGGCATATCACGCAAAAGAGGTTACAGAGAATGAGCGGTAATCGTAGACATGCATGTTTCTGGCTCATTAGCCTTCATCGGTACGGCATAACCAAGAAAAGGTGTACAACTTGGGAGCAAGCATGTTAATTGAAACATGAGAAAACACAAACAACGGATTTCAACAAGATAACCAAACGCACATTTGTGCCTTAAAATGGAAGATCCCGAGTTTTCAGGACAATAACCAACAGAGACACGGAGTCGTCTATAGCTCTCCTGTCTGAACCTTCCGACCCTGGAAATAGACAAATAACAAATGAAAAGATGAAAGAATAACGCGTGGAATATAAAACAAAAACAGAATTAGCGGGCATATCACGCAAAAGAGGTTACAGAGAATGAGCGGTAACCGTAGACATGCATGTTTCTGGCTCATTAGCCTTCATCGGTACGGCATAACCAAGAAAAGGTGCACAACTTGGGAGCAAGGATGTTAATTGAAACATGAGAAAACACAAACAACGGATTTCAACAAGATTGGTTGTTGTCCTGAAAACTCGGGATCTTCCATTTGAAGGCACAAATGTGCGTTTGGTTATCTCCAGGGTCGGAAGGTTCAGACAGGAGAGCTATAGACGACTCCGTGTCTCTGTTGGTTGTTGTCCTGAAAACTCGGGATCTTCCATTTGAAGGCACAAATGTGCGTTTGGTTATCTTGTTGAAATCCGTTGTTTGTGTTTTCTCATGTTTCAATTAACATCCTTGCTCCCAAGTTGTACACCTTTTCTTGGTTATGCCGTACCGATGAAGGCTAATGAGCCAGAAACATGCATGTCTACGGTTACCGCTCATTCTCTGTAACCTCTTTTGCGTGATATGCCTGCTAATTCTGTTTTTGTTATATATATATATATATATATATATATATATATATATATATATATATATATATATATATATAAAATCTACATTAATAATGTAAAATAAAATTACATACTTCCTGTGAATCTTGCATATAATTCCAGGAAAATCACATATTTAGTGTATTACCATAAACATGACAATTTACAATAATTAAGAAAATTTACACTTTTTCTGTAACAAAACATACAGGGATGGCGTGAAGTTCACACAAACCTACGAGTAAAATTCACTTGTTTAATGTAATTATTTAATTACATGAAATATTTGCTTTTACAACAAAAATGTAAAAGTTATGGGTAAAAAATTATTTCTATTCAGAATCGTTTCACATATATCCTGTGAATAACAAATTACAACAAAAATGTGACATCATATTATTACAAAGTTTAAGTAAATTTACTTAAAATTGGTTGGTCACCAAAAAGCTTGAACCAGAGTGTAAAATGTATTAAAGACTTTTTACTGTGTAGCTACCTAACTAACTAACTAACTAGTACAGCCTAAAAGTAAAGTGAAAATAACGCATAGTGAAAAATATAGGATAATATACAAAAAGTTCTTACAAATTTAAAAACTGATCGACTGAATAAAAATTTTGAATGATTTTATTGTTTTACTTGATTTCATATATAATGGTAATTTACTAAAAAGTCGTTGTCCCATTCTAGGAGGGGATTTGAAAGTAATGTTACTTTCAGGAAAAGTCAAAGACATATTATTACAGCGTCTTGTATTGATATTATGCGTCTGGTAGTTAGTTTTGCAATCACATATGTTGTTATATATGAAAACACAAACATCTAAAATAAACAAACAGGGCAACGTTAATATTTTCAATTTTTTAAAGTGTTCTCTACAACCAGTTAGACGAGAGACACCAGCAATACAACGAATTATTCTTTTCTGTGACACAAATACGTCTTTAGAATTGGTAGACATTCCCCAGAAAGATATGCCATACCTGAGACGGGATTCCACTTGTTCGTGATACAGCATAATCATTTGTTTTTGTGTAAGAACAGATCTTAGATTTCTAAATAAATAATTAGTGGAATTTAACTTTGAAATAATTGCCTCACATTGCTTACTCCAATTAAGACATTTGTCGATCAGCAAGCCCAGAAATTTGACATAAGAGACACACTTTATCGATTGATTATTAATTTTTAGATCTACAAACTGCATTTGTTTTTGTCTATGATGAAATTGTATTGCTTGCGCTTTTTCTGCATTAAGATAGAGTGAATTTATGCAAAACCCATTATAAAGACCCGCCAAGACACTATTACAATTATCCTCAACTACTGATTGACGCTTATCAGATACCAACAACGAGTTGTCATCAGCATATAATGTAAAGTGAGTTGATAAGTTAACTGACACAATGTCATTTATATAAATTAAAAACAGAATTGGACCCATAATTGATCCTTGGGGCACTCTTACTGTTGATGATAGATAAAGTGATGTACAGGTTTCGATACTGTTTTTTGCTATTTTTGGTAAGCTCACGTATTGTTTGCGTGCATTTAAGTGAGATATGATCCAATTTAGTGAGTGATTCTCTCTTCCTATATTATATAATTTCATAGTTAAGATGTTATGATCGACACAGTCAAATGCCCTGCTCAGATCACAAGACACAAAACGTTTTGTCAAAGCTACTGTGTTAGTGAAACGCGTCAACAAGTTTAAATTGAACATTAGTTCAAATAAATGAAGATTTAAACAAATTATATTGTTTTATTTCACATTCTTTAAATATGTACTAAAATTTAGACTTCCATTTTGGATGATAATTTGAATTTATTGCCAATACAGTGTTTTAACCTACTTCAAGTTTCGTTCAACTCTTTTCAAAAAATCGACGGGCATGTTTGACGAATATTGTTCTAAAGGTGCTCCAGGGTCACATTCCGCGTCGTCGTCAGGCATTGAAAGATTCTTATTCAGATTTATAAATATATGTTGGTTAAAAAAATATCGTGTTCTATCCAATAACGAAGAGAATTTCCATATCAGTGCCTTTGAAATTCAACATGTAGGAAGTATATGGCGTGTGTAATTTGTATTCAAACGAATCAACCAGTTCGAAGTCATTTTTTTACGAAGCGCGTCTGCAGAATATTCATACCAGGCCTGTTCGATAAATAATGAGACCATGTCTATTCTGCGAGATTCTGGAAAAACGATAACGATTATTGTCCATTTATTATTGATTTGAATGAAAAAAACTTAATCCGAAAGAATATCATCTACTTTTTGAACACGCTTATACATAGAATAACCTAGTGCTGGGCGATGTTTTTGAAATATCGATATTTAGTCACAGATTGCGATCTGGTGAAATAATGGAATAAAACTTATATCAATCTGTCGTCATCATTGAACGCCTTGTAGGAGTCTATGCAAAGGTATACATTTTCTATTTAAATTGACTTGTGTGTTAATGCATTTATTGTTTTGTTTATCTCAGCTGTTATTTCGATGTTCTGATAGAAATCTAATAAGTTGAAATTTCTGGTGTTAATACTTTTGACTAATGTTGAATTGGTTTCTGGTTCAAACTTATAGTTATTGTATTTAATATGAAAACCAAACGCGGATATATCTGGATATTTTATATGCTTGCTTATACGTACCTCCAAAGCTCTAAAAGTTCTTCCCACATATGAAGCTTCGCAATAACCACACCTCAGCGCATAAATGCCACTTTTAGACAATTTGTTTAACTTATCTTTAGAATTGACTAAGTCATTATATAAAAAATTTGAAGTTTTGTATGAAATTTTAATGTTGTTAGAAATATTTCTGATAATGTGTGTTAAATGATGAGAAAGGTGAGAATTTATGAAAGGTATCGAAATATATGAAAGATTAATGTCACACTCGATGACCAGTTTTGGTCACATATAGAGAACTTTTGCAGTCTTTCGCAACCAGTTGTGTATTGGATAACATATATGGAGGGTGACTAAAATAGCACTCACTTAGTTTGGTCGGCGTTTTCACAAATAGAAAAAACTGGAAGAGTTTTTACCTTTGACCTTGCCTTCCGTAGAATCAGAATCAATTAAGGAAAAATTCGAAAATAGAAAACTACATGCTTTAAAGCTTGATTGTTGGATCTTACGAGTCAAGGATTAATAATGACAGCGTAAGAACAAATTGATGGTTGCGAAGCAATATGTCAAATAGGACAAAATATGAATATTAGTGTTATGGCAGAGCTTGCTATGTGTATCTCGAGAAGGACTTTGGGGAAAAAATTTGTTTGGAAAGCTGTTGAAGATGAAAAGATAAATGCTCTATTATGGTGGAAAACCTATTATTCAAATACTAACTTAGGAAAAGTTGCAATAAGAACTTTAACTGTGCCTTCAACAGAGCGAGAAAATTATGTTATATTGCCTATAATTGGAAACTTGAGTACAGATCGAAGGCATCTACCACCAAGAAGGCCAAGTTGCCCAAAAACAGAACTGGTAACATTGAATTAACGTCAGTTAAAAATATAGATACTCCATCTACGTCTAGAACCGAAGAAGTTATTGGCGATATCGAAGCAGTTAACAGTGTTGACAGCGACACCAATTCTTCTACATCTCAGTCATCATGCTCCTGCTCCTACACATCGGAGTCGGAAGCAGAATCGGATTAAGAATATTAAGATAATACCATTTCAAGTAATAAAAAGTGGAATTTGTTTTTAGTTTTCTATTTTATATTTTGTTAATTTGTCTTTTATGTTTATGTTCCGTTTTCGTACGTATAATGAATTTTTCTTTATTTAATTAATTTGTGTGCTTTTTTTTCTTTAACTCAGCAATCTCAGCATTCTCAGCATACTATTTAAGTGAATTTGGGCCTTATAGCTTAAGTTGCCCTAAGTTGCCGCTTTTAGGCAATATTACTGTTGGTAGAAGTTTTCTTTCTTCTTCGCTTACCTTGTAAATTATTTTTTTTTTCAGAAACTTTTCAAACCTGATCAACAATTTGTTTGATAAATAACACTGAAGGAATTGTTAGACTCTTATCACGAGTTTTGTTCATCCTTCCATAAAATGTTTGTGAAAATATAGAGTAGGTATTCTAGAGAATATTTCGCACTACGTCACTTTTAAGGTTATTTTATCTGACACCACTGAAACTCTTCCAAGGAACTGATTGTGTTGTGAGCTCTGTTCAATTTGAAGAAATTATTCACAACTGAGTTACACTGTAGATTCAATTAACATTAGAGTGTATATTCCAAAGATCGACTTTCCGCTTGAATAATATCTCCATGTTTTACAAAAAATTATTTTGTTCGTGACTTCATTAATCTAGGCTATTCGTTCACGCTAACATTTTTAAAAGTTTTAATAATTCAATTTATACTAAAAGAAACGTAAGTAGTAACACGAGTACATGCACACGTTATTGAGTTACTTTTTGTAGATCTCGTGTGAAATTGTTTTTTAGACTTCTAAACACGAGTCGACGAAAAATTTAAGTTTTATACCGGGTGTCCATCTTTATTTTCCCTCATTTTAACTGCCCATAACTTCTAAACGGTTTGAGATAGAAACATGCGGTTTTCACTAACATGTTTCATTTTAACACAAGTTTTGTTTGAAATAGTTGAGTTTTTTTTATTCGTTTTGCCTACGTCACAACGAAAATGGCAGATGTTTGACAATTTTTTTGTTGACTTTAGTTAATGGAACACTCAGTATATTTTTTGGTAGTTTGAAAGAACCGTCCTTTACCCATTCTTCAGTGAAATTTTTTTTAAAATCGGTTATTGTGTGACTGAGCAATTAACTGTTAAAATGAGAGATGCTTGCTTACTACTTTTAATCATTGTAAGCTTTGGAAGTTTTATGTAAATGTCAAATTTATCAACTTTGTTATTGTTATTGTCTGTTTATATGTGAAAATTGTAAGAATACAATGTATATAAAAAAATCCCAATGGCGCAGGTCCAATTGGACAGGCTTATTTCAGTAACATACAACCCACAATAAAGAATTGATACAAAACTAATAGAATGTTTTGTGATGTACAAAAAACCAAAGTAACATTTTGGCATCAAATCAAAAACAAAGAATTAAAAAAAAATGTCTGGTAAATTTGTGAATTTCCTTAAATAAATGTTTTAATATACGATTTAGAGAAAACTGTTAAGTAGAAAAGTTGTAGAACGTGTTAAGGTCTATGAAAAAGCTCAATAACTTTTTTGCGTCAAATGAAAAACAAAGGAAATACGATTTTGTTTTTACTGTGCCGATTTGGCTCATTAACGAACTCGTCCAAGATTTTGGCCTAACTGATTTTTGTAGCGAGTTTGGTTTCGATCCGTCAAAAATTACGCCCTCTATCGTGCTTACAAATTCCGTTATAACACATACATATATATATATATATATATATATATATATATATATATATATACATATATATATATATATATATATATATATATATATACATACATACATATATATATATATATATATATATATATATATATATATAAATTATTTGATTTTCTTTAACCTTTATATATAAATTTTTTTTCCATTTCCATAATATTAACCTGATGCCCACGAAAAATGGAAAAAAAATTTATATATATATATATATGATTCGGAGAATGAAAATGTTTTTCGTTACATATGAGAGGTTACAAATTATATGTAAAAGTATTATACAAGCAAATCGCCCAAAACTGGTATTCTTACCTGAAGGTCCCGGACGATCTTCTGCGGGGTTGCAACCCTTCTTCGAAGTGATATAATGGACTGTATCAGGGGTTCAATGGGTTTTATTAAGGTTTTGGCACTAGCGCGGTAAATACACTACTTTGAACTGTTCACTTCGACAACTGTTCTGCTTCTGGTTTTGAGAACTGGGTTTTTTAAATTAAACATAATGTGTATATACCGTGTGTCCGCTAGGTATAAAAATACCACCAACGATTTGCTTGAGATTTAAACATTTAAATTTTATTATTAAATAACCTTACATATTAACTATATATCATAACCAATTAAAATAAAATTAATGAATACTTAACATACCCCCCACCAAAATACATAGTATTTTAACTAACTTATTTAGAACATGTTGGTAAAGGACATAACTTTACCGTTGGTCTTTGAAGAAGACCCTGAGTGGTTCTGACATTAGCAACTCTTGCAATACCATCAGAACCCGGATATAACTTCACAATTCTTCCCAATTTCCAATTTAAAGATGGGACATTGTTATCTTTAATAATAACTAGGTCGTTAAGTTTGAGTGGAATTTGT
The DNA here is from genome assembly GCA_963921935.1 of Galeruca laticollis. Classification (NCBI taxonomy): domain Eukaryota; kingdom Metazoa; phylum Arthropoda; class Insecta; order Coleoptera; family Chrysomelidae; genus Galeruca; species Galeruca laticollis. Next base: position 240,146,606 of record OY998177.1, on the reverse strand, counting down.
TGATTTAGCCATTTATTTCGCTGTTGGAGTGTATTTAAATATTCACTATGCCACCGTTTCCACACATCTTGCTGTAGTCTTTGTATAAGCTGCCATCGATCCAACTGGTTCATATTTAAATGGGAAAGATCTGGATCGGCAACTGCCGTTGGCGGCTCTAACATAAGAAAATGACTTGGGGTTAACACGGATAAATCATTGGGGTCTGAACTTGAAGAATAGAGCGGCCTGGAATTGAGAATAGCTTCAATCTGAGCTAATAGGGTGTAAAACTCTTCAAAAGTTAAAACTTGAGAGCCAACAACTCGAAAAATATGAGTTTTAACAGACTTGATTCCCGCTTCACTAAGACCGTTAAAATGGGGACCGGACGGAGGAGAAAATGAAAATTTTATTTTTTCTGATCCACAAGCCTTTTGCATATATTCATGAAGAATGCGAGAAGCCCCTACAAAGTTGGTTGCATTATCACAAAAAATATGCATCTGCCTCGACGGGCAACAAACCGACGCAAAGCAGCAATAAACGCATCCGAAGAGAGACTTGATACTAACTCCAAGTGTACGGCTTTTGTGGCGAAACACACAAAAATACAAATATAGGCCTTTTGTGACTTAATTCCACGTCCTTTAAGGGGAGTGACTAAGAAGGGACCTCCATAATCAGTGCCTACACAAGAAAATGGTTTAATTTGGTTGACGCGGGTAGGAGGTAAGTTTCCCATGAAAGGTTCGTGGGCCACAGGTTTCAGTTTAAAGCATCGAATACAGCGGCTCAACACACTCCGAATTGCACGTTTGGAAGAGAGAATCCAAAAATTCTGAGCAATTAGGAAATGTAAGTGCTGTAAACCTGGATGAAAATATGTTTTATGAACGGACTCAATTATTAAATCTGTCAAACGATGTTGACGGGGTAGAATTGCTGGAAATTTTGTATCATAAGACAATCCTGAGAACTTCAAGCGTCCCCCCACCCTCAAAACACCCCCGCTGTCCAGAAAAGGACTCAACTTTCTAAAAGGTTTTGATAAGGTGGTGCCTGCTTCCAAATTTTCAATTTCTTGTGCGAAACAAATATGTTGCACTCGTTTTGTGAGAACCATTAAAGCTTTGTGGAGTTCTGAGTCAGTGAAATAATCCAATGATTTATTTTGAGGATTTCTTAAATTTGCTACAAAGCGTAGCGCATAAGCAATAATTCGTTGAATTTTACTCAAGGATGAGTATTTGTCCAATAGAAGATCTAATGTGTCCAAAGACATAAGTGTTACAAGAACTGAGGGTTTTTCTTCCGGACAGGAAACTGGAGAAAATTTAGGATTGGACCATAGGGGCTTTGGAGACATTAACCAAGGAGGCCCCTCAAACCACAACGGATGATTAAGAATTTGACTGGGCATAAGACCACGAGAGGCACAATCGGCTGGATTATCGGAGCTTTCAACAAAATGCCAACGGTCAGGGGGAACCTTTTCTTGTATGTGAGCTACACGATGACCGACGAAAGTTTTCCAGCGGGAAGCGGGTGATTTAATCCATGATAGGGTTACCATTGAATCAGACCAAGCAAAAATTTCACTAATTTGGAGGTTGTCTCGGAATGCGTTAAGGACAAATTCTATTAAATTGGAGAGTAGAACAGCTGCACACAGTTCTAGTCGGGGAATTGAAAGAGTTTTAAGTGGGGCCACTCTAGATTTAGCGGCAATTAGGCAGATTTTGGAAGCGTTATTCTCTGAAGTAAATTTAAAATATATTACACTGGAGTACCCTTTCTCTGAACTATCTGCAAAGCCATGCAGTTCACAAGAAATATATTTATTAGGTAAGCAGCGAGGAATATTAATATGTGAGAGGAGCGGAAGTTCAGTTTTATACTGATTCCATTTGTCGACTATGTCCGAAGGGGGTATTTGATCCCAATCTAAACCCAAACTCCAAAGTCGTTGTAAGAGATGTTTAGCTAGGAATGAGAGTGGAGCTAAGAACCCAAGGGGGTCATACATTCGAGCAACTTCTGAGAGTATTATACGTTTAGAACAGAATCTGTCAAGGGGTTGAATATCATAAGAGAAAACATCTAAGGAGTTATTCCACCGCAATCCTAAAACTTTTACCACAAGGTCATGGGAATCAAAAGAAGACAAGGAGTGTTGGCACACCTCAGCAGGGAGACACTGCATTAACTGGGGATTATTACATGCCCATTTTCGAAGAAGAAAACCTCCTCTTTCCAGCATCGAAATTAATTCTGATTGAAGAAGTTTGGCTTCCTGGAGAGTTGAGGCACCTGTGATAATATCGTCAATATAGATATCAGAGGATAAACACTTTGCAGCTCGAGGAAAATTTTCCCTTTCCTCTTGTACTAACTGCTGAATTGTACGAAGGGCCAGGAAAGGAGCGGACGATACTCCATAAGTAACAGTAGTAAGCTTAAAATCTTGGACGGGATCTTCCGGAGCGAAGCGCCAAAGAATTCTTTGGTAATTCTGGTGCTCTTCCGATATTGATATTTGCCTATACATTTGCTTAATATCAGCAATAAAAGTAAAAGGATGAAGTCGGAATCGCAATAAAATTTCGATTATATCCTTTTGCAACTTTTGCCCTATGAAAAGAGTGTCGTTCAGCGAAAAACCTGCAGGAGATTTGCAGGAAGCATCAAATACAACCCTAAGCTTGGTTGTAGCACTATTAGGATTTATGACGTAATGATGTGGGATATAATAGATTTTGTCGAATGAAGAAGTAGGAGAGGTCTCAACCATGTGACCATTGGAAAGATAATCTTTCATAAAGCTGTTATATTCATTGTAAAGCTGGGAATTTTTCAAAAGACGGTTTTCCATATTTTTCAATCTCTTTAGAGCAGATATTCTGGTATCTCCAAAAAATGGATCCGCGGTTTTGAAAGGAAGAGTAACACTGAAACGACCCGTAGATATTCTTTTATGAGTTTTTTGGAATATCATTTCACATTTTTTATCATCATCAGAAATAGGTAAAGACCGAGGAATACTTTCAAGTTCCCAAAATTTTTGAAGGGTATTGTCGAGGGATGTAAGACATGATGAAAGAAAAGAGTGTGAGACTAATGGTTTATTAGCGGTATTTATTTTCCCCATCAAAATCCAACCAAATTGAGTGTTAACAGCAATCGGTTCCCCTTTTGCTGTTTGAACTTTGTCAGGTTTAAAGATTTTTGCAAATATATCGGATTCCAGTAACATATCTATAGGAGATGAAATGTTAAACATCTTATCAGCCAATTCCAACTTAGAAATACAGGGAAATGTATCGACTGAAAATGATTGGACGGGCATATTGTTACAGATTGTTGACACTATTTGAGCATCCAAATTGAATAAGGGAGTTGACTTATTCAAAGGTTTTAAAATACAACTTAGAGACTTGTTAGAGAAAGTTCCAATATCTTCGACTCCTCCTATTTGCATAGGAGTGTTACATCTGGGCAGACCCAATCTGCTGGCACATTTATCAGTAATTAAAGAAACTTGACTACAGCTATCAATTAAAACTCTAACCTGTTGATAGTTTCCACGGCAATCCAGTACCTCAACCCGGGCAGTAGGAAGTAAATTAGTAGAACGTACTGACGTGTGTAAGACAGAGGCGATTTTAGGATCAATGGGATCTAAACTAGAAATCTGAGTTGAATTGGAAGAAGAGGGAGCATCTATAGCAGTCATATTGCTATTTACTAAAGGTTGTTGATCGAAATGTAAAAGAGTGTGAAGTCTTTTATTGCAAATTCTACAACCACCATTAGAAGTACAATTCTTCGAAGTATGTTTGGTACCTAAACAATTAGTACACCACTTGTATCGTTTGGATATCTCGTATCTTTCCTTTGGGTGCTTGGCACAAAAATCAGGACACTTATAAATTGAGTGATTATTTTTACAAATCACACAGTTAGTTAGATCTGCAACATTAGCAAGACATGCAGAATTGTACGGTTTAACATTTTTTATTTGATATTTACTTGAGTTAGTTCTCTTAGGAGGTTGGATTAAAACAACTGAATCGTAAGCATCGCATTGCCTTTCAAGAAATTTATATAAATCATCATATTTAGGAATTTCGGATGCAAAAGTGGCATTTTCTTGTTCGAATCGCTGTAAAGTTTCCGAATCAATTTTTTTGCTTAAAAGGTGAAATAGTACAAAATCCCACTCTCGGACCGATAACCCCAAATTTTTTAGAGCTTCCAAGTTATCAAAAAAAAGTGCCAAAAGCTGTCTAAGATATTTTGGGTTCTCCGAAGTTAATTTTTGAGAATTATAAACCTGTTCCCAATAAAATATGGCTAACGCACGCGTATTTTGATAATGCTTAATCAATTTACTGAAAGCTAAGTCATAATTAGCTTCTGTAAGTTTAATATTTTTAATGAGAATTAAAGCGTCGTCAGACAGGGACGACATTAAATATCTAAATTTTTCAATTTTTGTAAGAGATTCATTAGTATCTATAAGAGACTTGAAAAGATCAAAAAATGTTGGCCATAATTTTAAATCTCCTGAAAAAACCGGTATATTCAATTTTGGCAGCTTTACATTTGAACCTTTGTTCTTGGAATGCAAGGTAGAGTTAGTATCAAACAAATCAGAATAAACACTCATTATATGAAAATATTTATTATCTACTTCCTGTCTAATCAATGTTTCAATATTCAGATCTGCCTCCTCATTTGCAGCGAGAGCAGTAATAATTGTAGAATGCTGAAGGTTAAAGTCACTGTAAAATGTTTTTAATTCAGCATATCTAGCTTTAAAATGGTTATGAGCACTTTGATCCCCCTCTGCCTGTATGGCAAGATCATGCAGTATCGAAATTCTATCAGAGGCTGAGTCTCTAAGAGCTTTTGCTTGACGCAATCTAGCTGCCATTGTGATACAATAATAAGATTGATCAGATTCTAATATATAAAACTATATAAAACTTTCGAACACAGAAATAATGAATTTCAATTGATAAATATATTATGTAGGCACATACAGATTAAAGTTATACAACTCAAGCTAAAATACCTGATTTGAGAAATTAAATTAACGTGTCTAATGAATATTTCACTCAATCTTTATACTACCTAATAATCTGAGACACCTAAATTATAAGACCAATACACAATAGGTATGTATCTAATAAGTGAATAGAGAGATAAGATTCAATCTTTAATTCAATAATTATTTTCTATTGAGTTGAATCCAATAAATTATAAATATTTAGTACACTTGAGAATGGATCTGTTTAAAGAGAATAAATGGGCCAAACTGTATTAATAAAGTGAACTTATTTTTATTTAAACTAAGTATATTATGTTTAAATAGTCAAATTTCGAAGAAAGTAAAAACTACTAATTATCGAGAATGCTAATTCCAGTTAACCTTGAAACTTATAAAAAGTTGATTTAAAATTTATATTTTCAAATTTCACAAGTTTGAAAATTAATATCCCGGGAGAAGTGATCAAAAAATGTTTCGGAGAATGAAAATGTTTTTCGTTACATATGAAAGGTTACAAATTATATGTAAAAGTATTATACAAGCAAATCGCCCAAAACTGGTATTCTTACCTGAAGGTCCCGGACGATCTTCTGCGGGGTTGCAACCCTTCTTCGAAGTGATATAATGGACTGTATCAGGGGTTCAATGGGTTTTATTAAGGTTTTGGCACTAGCGCGGTAAATACACTACTTTGAACTGTTCACTTCGACAACTGTTCTGCTTCTGGTTTTGAGAACTGGGTTTTTTAAATTAAACATAATGTGTATCTACCGTGTGTCCGCTAGGTATAAAAATACCACCAACGATTTGCTTGAGATTTAAACATTTAAATTTTATTATTAAATAACCTTACATATTAACTATATATCATAACCAATTAAAATAAAATTAATGAATACTTAACAATATATATATTATTGTGGATAGAATTTGGAGAGAGAATAGTTTAATTTGCCCTACGTTGGGCCGACATATTATTGTGATTTGTATTGGGAGAGAGAATATTAAAATTATTGTTTCTGTTTAGTTTAGTTGATATTTAGTTTTTGTTTGCCCGGTATATTGTAAAATTTAAAATTAATTTGTAAGATAATTATACTTTTTTCATGAGAAACTCCATAATCTCAGAGTAGGGTTCAAATGTAGAAAAACAAAACAATTTTAATTTCTAATATGAGCGCCAAAGTTTAAATAAAGTCCCTATATTTCAATAAAGGAATTTAGTTAATCAAAAATATACTTGCTTTATTATTTCCAATTAAACTCTAAAGACGGTCCTGTCTGTTTAATGTTGAACCTCTCCACGATTCACAGATGTCAGTTCAAAGCTACTAACTGTTGAAACTAGATGGAGCAATCACCATGAAGAAATGAAAAATCTCAAGAATATAATTTTAAAATGTTTTTCAAATGGAAAAACGTTATTTAATGTTGTAGAAACAAATACATCATTCTTTTACAAGAAATAAATTTGTGAAAACCTACTATCTAGTATGATCACTCATTCAAATAAAATCATACACTCTGGTGAAATATTATTTCTATACATGATTTAAAATAGGCAACATTTTATACAAATTTTATAACACGAAATCCGTTATATCAAAGTCTATGACAGAAAATGGCGAATAGTAAAGCTTATGAGCGTCTGTGCAATATCAAAGTTCAATTCTTTGTACAAAATCGGTAAGTTTACTCTACCTTCTTTATATATAATTAAAATAGTTTTAAATACCTTTGTTCACTGTATTGTTCAATTCATTCACATCAATGATTGGTTTTTATTTTGTTTTAGGTTACCTCTTGGAAGACACCATACAATTTGTCCAGCTTGTATAATATCCAGAATCAATGCTACATTTCGTCCACATCAATACATTTTAGACAAATCCCATAATCCAAAGCTTTCTGAAAAGTATTGTGGAGACACCGTTTCCACAATACAACATTTTACTTAATTACGTCGATAAATTTTATGGTTTGTATTCAATTATAATTACCAATTTTCTCCTTATAATGTGTATATCTATTTGATTAATTATATTACTGATTAGCTTTAAAGTATAATGTATTCCTTTCTCTAATTTTCATACCAAATTGTTGTTTCTCCGAAAGTTTTAATAATTTTTCTCAAAAATTTTGCTTCTTAATATTTTTCTGCTACCAAAAAGAAATGTACCTAGTGAATAGTCTACATTATCAACAAAACTCTCCCCATTCAATTTTTTTATTATTAGCTATCTGCTTGTCGCTGATGAGAACATTTTAAACGTATTCCACCAATCAAAATTGGTTATCAAAATTCTTATTGAAAATCTTCATTTCAAATAGTAGATTGTCCATCCATCATTTTAGAACATTCTGTTTTGAGTTTCTTAAATGATTATAACCCATATATTACTCCCTTAAATTGTATTTCAATAAATTTTTAAAATGACAGTTTTTATTTTCTAAAATATTTATTCGGAATGACAAATCGTTTAACAAGTGTCATGTTCCATAAAATTAATGTTTTCATTTGACTTCCTACCTTGACATATTTTAAATAGTTACATAATCTTATCGAAAACTTCTTTCAATCTCTAATATTTACTTCTTTAAAACAAATCATAATATTATTTTACTTTGACAATGAGAACAATGGATTATTATTTTTATTTATATGGAACAAACGTTCTAAAATTCCCTCTCTTAAATATGGAAATTTTGTTATTTCATTTCACCTATATTCTTATAAAGCTTATTTAAAATCTTCTCCATAGTTATACATTTAGATTCTTGTATACTTTCTCTATTAAATAGTAAATAGTACAGATTGTCTCCTTTTAAATAATTTTAAAAAAAAATTCAAATTCCAAAATTTTTAATTACTTACAGTGTGTAGTCTATTATTCCATAATTCAGTATAAAGAGTGTTGCAGGTTTCACTCTATGTTAATATATATATATATATATATATATATATATATATATATATATATATTGTTGTAAATAGAACATATACAGAATCCTGATAAAGGATATAAAATTAAAATTTTGTCAATAAAAATAATTTTTAAAAATGATGTATCAAAATAATAAAATACCTCGTATAACAATATAACTAAGTATGACCAATGGGTATAATCAAAAATATAGTAAATAAATATAAAAAGAAATCATAAACAAACATCAGAAAAACAGTTGTAAAAATTAATTCTTCAACTTAATAAAAACAACCTTAGACAGAACCTCATAAGTAAACGTAGATCAAGAAATAATATAACGCTGCATGGAATCTTAGACACCCAGAGCATCTGTTTATATTTTAAAAATAAATAGAAACTTCTAACAAATGTAACTAAAACTATAATGATTAAACAATAAAAAGACAATTAGAAGTAATAAAATATATAGAATAAGATATTTAGTTAATGATTAATCATAAAAGTAGGTATGGGAAATATTATGATAGGTAGGAATCTGTAATATGGGCAAGGTCAAATTTATACCAAAATAAAACAGTTGAGACAAATTATACCAACATAAATTATTTTGAATGTGAAAAACAATAATGAAATAAATGATTACCGACATAGTTTATGTATATAGGTGTAATAATATCAAACATAATGAGAAATGAATTGTATATATGTATAATAAGTAAATATGTAGATTGTAGAAAACGTAGAATTAATGAAATTGCATTGACCAATCAAAACAGCGCAAATAAACAGTGATATGGAAAAAGACAATAATAATAAGGTGTGAGTGAATAAGTCAATGACAATAAGTATATTAGGTATAAAAAACTATAGTTTGCAATAAGTTTAAGTCAGAAAAACAATAAAAACAACAATAAACAAAGTGACAGGTGAAATTTTCAATCGAACTTTCGAGAACAAAAACCACTTCCGGTGACAGACGATAAAAAGGGTTGTGTTCGATGTAAAATGCGGGAAATTGGGAGTTGAGAGTCAGTGGTCAGATAGGTAACACTAATAAAGTTATCCTAGTTTTATTTAATGTAACAAATTTATAATTAGTCAAAGGAAAAGTATATAAATCAACATAAAATCTAATCAATTTTAAAATAAATCAAGTGTAACAAACGTTTGTGAGACTACAAGTAGCAGAGGAAGAAAATTATCACCCAGATAATGAAAAGCAAAGGTATTCAACATCAAAGGCGGGAAGATATATGGGAAGCGTCTCCTCCGATGTAGCATCATTTCAAGAAAAAGGAACAAAAGGTCGGTTGTGTGTTTATTAAATATATTTGGTACCAAATAAATGAAACTTTCAAATAAGAACGTATAAATAATAATTTTAAAATAATAATTTCAAGTGATATAAAAATTTTAAGAGCTCATATACCTGGTTTAAAGTTCTGTTATCTTTACATGAATATAATATACCAGAGAAAAGTAATATTAAAACTTACCATTATAAAGTGTAGATAAATGTATAATTTCTTTCATGTCGAACTTCACCAAAAATATATATAAAAATTTCCACTAGTAACAGACCACAACTAATTCCAGTTTATATCAATACACAATTATTACCATACAGTAAAATAATATTTAAAACGTAAATTTTGAATCGATAAAATATCAAATATGTTTCTAAGTTCACGTCCCGAAGAAAACTAAAATTTAACATTTTAAATTCATTACATAAATCCTCTTAGTTAAAAAAAAAGGAAACACTTCAAAAAGTTTTTTTGTTTAACATAGAAGCAAAGTTAGAAAGAGCAGGTGTTTGCAAATTTCTAAGAATTTCAACGCTCACAAGATTTCGACCAAGTTATGCAAATGAGCCAGAAAAAGTCGTGGTTAAAAAGAAAGGTATAATTTTTTTGGAATATAAAGAAAGTCATATCCAAAGTGGAAATTTAGATATATATAAAATAACTCATTATTTATGTATAACGTAAGAATTGGTAGAACAAAAGGTTAATCATTTATTTTATTAATAAATAGTTTCATCAGTCTAACTGTATAATAAGCTGTAACAAATAGTTTGTATATGAATCATTTTTTTATATGTGTTTTCAAAAGTTTTATTTCACAAAATTTTTTATGAGTCACATAAATATATCACATTAATAAGCAAGGTTGATTTTATTATCATAATATGCCCAGAACCCTACTGATTTTAAGAGTCGTAAACGAATAAGAGCAGCCGAGGTAAGAAAACATAAGAATTAAATAAACTACATGTTCATAAATAGCATAATAAATAAAAGGAAGCATTGAATAAAAAAATATGTAATTTGGCGAACCCAACAATAGTATAAAAAGTTTAAAATTTGCAATAAATATAATATCATTTCATATTCACATATCCATATATTCAAATCATACATTGATATATGTTAATACTTAAAGTCCAATCATATTCAACTTGTATAAAGTATATTAATAAATATAGAGTACTTAAAAAATCAAATCATTACACACATATTTAACTGTACAACAACGTAAAAGACATATATATAGAACGTAAAGGTAAAAGTTAAATCACATATAACTGCTTCCCAACGTGGGCATTATATTACTTAAAGTAGCAATCATATTTAACTGCAACCCCAAAGTGGGGCATTATAAAAATAAAATATAATCAATCCAATTTAACTGGCGCCCAAACGTGGGGCAATTAAAAATAAAGCAATTCAATTTCTATTTAATGTATATATATATATATATATATATATATTTAAAAATTTTTTTTTATATAACGACTGAAAAATGCTATATAGGTGGGGATAACGGTCCAAAGAATCAACGCCAAGATCTTTTATTTACAAAATGCCGCCAAGCTTTCGTGTCCTTTTGACACTTCTTCAGGGCACTATAATACATATACAAATATAAATATGATTTAAAAATAGAGAAATAAATATAAGTACTTACATGTAAAATATTTTAAGTAAATTCAATATAAATAATCATTAAAAAATTTGTAAATGTAACAATAAATATAATTATAATATACTTGATGTCATATTTCACATAAGACAAATCGATACATAATTTGTTTGTTCGTTACTTAGTTATTTTAATTTTTTTAGGTTACTTTATAATTATTTAATGAAGTTTGAATTTGAGGTTGATTATAACCTTATAAAATGACTTTGACAGATAATTTGTTTTTGACGTTAATAGAAAAGGAAATAAGGTTAGATATATATATTTATATATAACAACAAGATGTACGGATAGTGCGTGACATATGAACAATAAGCAACAATGAGATTAGTGGGTATTGCACGCAAATAGAAATAGGGGCTACTGAAAAGAGTGGTAACCGCAGATATGCATGTTTCTGGCTTATTAACCGTCCTCAGTACGGTACAACCAAGAAAGGGTGTGAAACCTGGGAGCAAAGGTGTTGAATGAAACATGAGAAAATATAACAGAATTCAACAGGATAGTCAAACACAACATTTGTGTCACTAATATTAGAAGATCTCGAATATTCGAGATAACAACCAACATAGACACGGAGGTGCATATAACACTCCCGTCTGAAACTTCCGACCCAGATTAATGAAATAACAACAAGATGTACGAATAGTGCGTGACATATGAACAATAAGCAACGAATAGATTAGTGGGTATTGCACGCAAATAGAAAAAGGGGCTACTGAAAAGAGTGGCAACCGCAGACATGCATGTTTCTAGCTCATTAACCGTTCTCAGTACGGTACAACCAAGAAAGGGTGTGAAACCTGGGATTGCCTTTAAAATGATATATCTCACAATCGACGACTTTTTACCATTAAAAATTCATAAATTAGGAGGACAACATAAAATACGTCTACACTCAACACTCAATTAGAACCTATTAGTAAGTTTTTCACTGCTTTTTGTTTTTCGACTACTAATTTTTAAACGGGTGCTACGTTTATAAAAACCAAAAAAAATTGTTGTGTCACAATAACAATTTGTTCCACATACATAAAATTGTAACATACGCCATTGATGACAATGTATTAAAAAAAAGCAAATATATTTAGCGAAGAGATCCTTTGTTTCAATAAGTAGACAATAACATGTATACTAACAATTTTGGGTGAAAATAGTAAAGTGGTTAATATAATTTATTAGATTGTAATACTAGTAATTGTTATCATCTTTCATTTTTAAACAAATGTAACTACTCTAACCTTACCTGCTAAATTGTGTATAGGTAATGGACCCTAAATTTAAACTTCTTGTGCTGTTGGGCTAAATACACCCTTCATGAAAATGTTCCTAAAGAATAAATTATTATTTGTGTGCCTCTTCATTTTGGGTTTGATACTGATTGTAGAATCTATTTTTATAGAAGAAATTGATAAACATATTTGAATAGATTTAATTTTTTAGAACTGAATATCTTTTTAATAAATACATGGAAAATTATCATTTATGCTGGAAATTGAAGATCATATATCAATTATATGGCAAATGTATGCATAATTTGCCCGTAGATAATATGGCTAGATTGAGGCAAAGTTATGACAAAATGTTCTGAGTTTTCAGACTAACTAAATGGCCTATTTTAATACATGTACATTTGCAACTTTTCCACAATTTAATTTTCTTAGCATGAAACAAAAAAAAATTTATAATTATGAAGTTTTTTATTATGTTATGGTATCCATATTATTAAATAGCACATGCCCTTTCATGCAATATGTAATGCACCTTGTATCTGGTCATGATAGTTATATTTTTCAATTACCAATATCAGATTTTCAACAAAATGAATTAAGTAATTCTTGTCTTTTGAGAGCGGTTTTAATTTTTCTTCATTCGGATACTTGAACGGACACTTCACTTCGATTAAGCATTTTTAACAAACCCATATTATCATTAAAACAGGGTTTCAAGAGAATGTTGAAAGATATCAGTATCATTTATCTTATATATTCACCTTAATCAAATAATCCAGTAAACATTACTTCAAAAATAGCTTTTAAAATCAAAATACGAATCGCAGGATAATTTACATTATCATAACTATTATTTTTGATATCGGGTAGATACTTTTTAACAATGTATTCCTTTCAAAAACACTTATGCAACGCTTAAATTCTCAAAAATCTACATAAGACAAACAGTCTAGACCACACACATATCCTTTACAGATTCATTTACGTAAAAGCAATTTTAATATTTCAACACTGTCAATGGAGAAGTAGAGAGTTATCTGTGAGGTACCCAAATATTTTGGAGGAAAACAGGTTGCATCGTCATGCACCAACTCAAGACCAACCAGTCAACGAATTTTTGATGAAAAAAATAGATTTCAATAGAATAGAAAGTTGAATAATACAAAATCTCATAGCGGAGCTTCAAACGATTTTTTTAATACTTGAACTGAGAACAATGACTCTCATTATATTGTTTTATTGTAGAGTAACAAATTCAAGTATTTCTTTTTTCGTTAACAAACACGTTCCGTACCATATCTGTCAATAGATTTTCCGATTCCAACAATCTATAATTAAGTGTTTCTAATCTAAGAGGAAGAGAAACGATTACATTTATCACACATAACTTTTATTCATATAGACATTTTCTAATTTGAAGTCGGCACGGAGCGCATACATCATCATTCCTTTTTCTTATCCGAAACGTTGCCTGCTCTACCATCGCTTCCCGCTAATCTAGTGTTTCGCAGAGGCGGAGTTTACAGATTTATCTTATTTTTCATTACATTTCATTCGAAATTTAAATGAAGAAGTTGGTCAAATACGCCTCTGAAATATCTATTCTGATAAGGTAAATAAATTGGGGAATATGTTTATGAAATTGTCGAATTGCTAAGTATTGAAAACATGAAATCGTATTTTATATATTTCTAAATAACATATGCCATCGGTTCCGTGTACAAACCACCTAAATATTCAGCTGTGAACTTTGTTACAGGCTTGGAAGAGGTACTGGGAAATCTTACACCTACATTTAATCACCTGATTTTCGCTGGTGACTTAAATATTGATTTTTTGAACGTTGTCTCTAATTCTTACAACTTAATTAGCAACGTCTTGGAAGTCTTTAATTTGAATCAAGTTATTGATCAACCCACGCATATAACAGCTAATTCAAGTACACTCTTGGATGTAATAATTTGTTCAAGTAACTTAAAATGTGATAATATTCTTACTGTTGACTGTCCAACCGTTTCCAATCATCACTTAGTTACCTGCTCCTTTGGCTCCAAAAAACTCAAGGCGGCCCTAAGTTTTACACTTTTTCAAATTTTGTGCTCAATGATTTTTGTGCTGATCTGATTGCTTATGAACAATGAAGGTGAACTTATGACAAGTAAACAAGAGATCCTCGACACCTGGAGAGAATACTTTAACAAATTACTTAATATAGAAGACCCGACATACCAAGAAGAGGATAAGCGACATATGGCTGAAGTTTGGGTTGATCCACCATCCATTGAAGAAACAACTCAAGCAATAAAACTACTAAAAAATAATAAAGCAGCAGGAAGAGATAGCATTCCCGCGGAATGCCTAAAGGAAGGTGGACATGGAATAGTGGAGACTATACATCAGCTAATACAAAAAATATGGGAACAGGAATCGATGTCAGACGAATGGAAGGAAGAAGTTATTATACCAATACATAAGAAGGGAAATAGATTGGCATGCAACAACTACCGAGGTATCACACTCCTTAACACATCATATAAAGTGTTGTCTAATATAATTAAAAAGCGAATAACACCGTACTCAGAAGAAATAGTTGGAGAATACCAAAGTGGATTCAGAAGGAAACGGTCAACAACAGACCAACTTTTTACGTTAAGACAACTGTTAGAAAAATGCTGGGAATTTAATAGAGACCTACACAATTTATTCGTAGACTTTAAACAAGCGTATGATAGCATCATCAGAGCAAGCTTATGGACAGCACTAGAAGAATACCCGGCAAACTCATAAGAATGATAAAAGTATGTGTTGAAGGATCATACAGTTCAATTAAAATAGAAGGTCACTACAGCGAAACCTTTGAAATAACAACTGGACTTAAACAAGGGGATGCACTGTCGCCGGCTCTATTTAACATAGCCTTGGAGAAGGTAGTAAGACGAAGCGAACTAACTACGAACATATTTGGCCATAATGGACCCTGCCTGATTCTAGCTTATGCAGATGATCTAGATGTTGTAGGAAGAAGTACAGTTAACGTGAAGGAAGCCTGTATAAAACTAGAAAAAGAGGCAAAGAAAATGGGACTGAAAGTCAATGAGGAAAAAACTAAGTATATGCATATGACACGAAACGTAGGACGAGATCGAATACGTCAAAATGTTACTATGGACGAATACAACTTCGAACATGTACAGACTTTTCGATATCTAGGAGCTCTAATAACATCAGATAATAACGTTAAAGTAGAAATTAAACAGCGTATACTTCAAGGAAATAAATGCTATTATGCAACCCAACAATTATTAAGATCAAGGACTCTGACAAGGCAAACAAAAATAAACGTATATAAAACTATTATAAAACCAGTTGTAACATACGGCAGCGAAACATGGACCATGACGGTACAAGACACGCTACTACTCAATCGGTTCGAAAGAAAGATCCTTAGGAAAATATACGGAGGAGTCTGGGATCAACAAACAGTGCGGTATAGGAGGCGCACGAACAATGGGGTATATGAACTATATAATAGCCCAAGTATAGTACAAGAAATTAAATCCAACAGATTAAGATGGCTGGGACATGTCCAGAGGAGTAATGACTCAAGGCTAATTAAAATGGTCTGGGAAGAAGCCCCTAACAACAAAAGACCACTTGGGCGCCCAAAACTTCGTTGGCGTGATAATATACACAAGGACCTGCAAACTTTGGGAGTCCTCAATTGGGAAGAAAGTACTTAGGATCGACATGAATGCAGGAGAATTGTTGAGGCGGCCAAGACCCACCCCGGGTTGTAGAGCCATGGATGGATGGATGATTGCTACCAACTTTAATGATATCTTTCGAAGCAGTACAGTGGATAACAAGATTGAGTGTTTTTCTAAATTCTTTAACCGTCATGCTATTATAAAAACAGTTAAAATAACAAAACCTAAATCACCTTGGCTCACTTCAAATCTTAAGCTAATGATGTCGTTAAGAAGTAAAGCTTTACAAAGATTTAAAAAGACTGAAAACTTGGCCCATTTTAATTATCATAAAGATCTCAGGACAGTCAAACTAGAAAAAGAAAAGCTTACTTAGAGTTCAAACTAACTACACAAACGAAATCAAACATCTGGAAAGAGTTAAAATCCCTTGACATTTATGATAAAAAAGCTAATTGTGTAATCCCTCCCCACTTGTCTGACATTAATAAAATTATTGATTATTTTGTTGAAGTAACTAATACCGTTCAAATACCCGATAATAATCTATTAAACTATTTTAATAGTAATATTAAAACTAATGCAGGTAACTTCGCATTTTGTGAAGTAACTGAAGATGATGTATATCACAAATTATTGTCTACTAAGTCTGAAGCTGTTGGTGCTTGATCATATCAGCTGTAAAATGTTATTATAAGATTGTCCTTTCTTGTTAATTTATTTGAAGCACAATTTTAATTTTATTATTTCTACAAATACTTACCCAACAGTTTGGAAAAAGGCTTTTGTGGTTCTGTTACCCAAGAACTCTTCACCTATGGACTTCTCCGATTTACGTCCAATTAGTATTCTCTGTTGTCCATCAAAAGTTTTTGAAAAACTCCTTGACAAGCAAATACGTGACTATTTAAACGCATTTTCGTTACACCCGCCATGTCAGTTCGGGTTTAGGCCAGGTTTTAGTTGTACTACTGCCCTTGTAAAGGTCACAGTTGATATCCATAGAGCAACTGATAACAATTTGTTAACTGTTCTAATTCTTTTAGATTATTCCAAGGCTTTTGACCAAATTAATCATAATCTCCTTTTAGCTCTTTTAAAGTACATTGGGCTCTCACCTGAAGCAGTGTCGTTGCTTCAAAACTACTTACACAACAGATGCCAAGCTGTTGTGCTAAATAATACTGTCTCAGGATTTCGTTATATTCAAACTGGAATACCTCAAGGGTCAATCTCGGGCCCACTCCTATTTGTAATATATACTTCGCTATTCTCCTTATCTCTAAAGTATTGCACAGTACATACCTACGCAGATGACACTCAACTCTATCTTTCTTTTCCAGAACAAGACATTGAGGTTTCCTGCAATAGCATTAACAAAGATATTGAATCGTTAATAAATATATCCAGAATGTATTGCTTAACTGTTAATCCTACTAAATCCAAAATGCTTCTATTTGGTCGCACCGCTACAAAAAACCAATCTCGTAATCACATTAAAATAAAAATTGGTAGTCAAGATCTCGGGCTAGAAAGTTGTGCCAAAAATTTAGGCATTCTCATTGACAAGTCGTTCAAATTTAGCTCTCATGTGTCCGATATTGCTAAAAAAGCTTATAGTAGCTTGAAATTATTATATGCAAATAAAGATCTGTTAAACAAAAAAACTAAAAAAATGCTTTGTGAGTCAATTGTTTTATCACATGCTAATTATGGAGACACAGTTTATGGGCCATGTTTATTTAAATATTATGAATTCAGAATTCTTTCATTCGATTTATTTGTCGATTGCGCAAAAGGGATCACATTTAAAAACACTTGGATGGCTAAATATGAATCAAAGACGTGCCTTACATGCTTGCACTTTATTTATGAAAATTATTAAAACCCGCATATTTATATAAGAAAATAACTTTTACATAATATTAACATTAGACATAAGTATAAACTGACTCCACCTATCCACAAAACCAATTTGTTTCAGGGCTCTTTTTCGTTTTATATAACTAGGCTACTAAATAGGATACCCAATTACTACTTAACATTTTCATTCAATGAATTTAAGTATACGGTTGAAATGGATTTAATTAATGGCAGGCTTAAACTAGACCAGTGGTTCCCAACCTTTTCTGGACCACCGCCCCCTATAGAAGAGAACAAAAATTTCACCGCCCCCCCCCCCCCCCAGTCGCTGGTTAGTCCAAAGTAGTTAATTTTATTTGAATATCATCTACACCGTCCCAATTTATCTGTGTTTAGCTTTAATTTCAGTTAATGTCTAAATTTTATTTTAGAGGAATGATGAAGTAGAAATTCATCAAACGACTACCAAATGTACAATAAAATTGTTAATTAAACTTTTAAATGTAAACACAGAATCAATAAGAAATACAATCACAATAGAAATAAGAAATGCAATACAATAAGAAATACAAAATTAATAATAAAGAAAAAATCAATGGGACGGTTGAGGCTGGTGGAGTGTTACCAGTTTGTTAATATCGGATTCCAATTTCGTTAACATCAATCGCAGATCGCCACGTTCAGTTATGTGTAGTCTGTTCCTCTTCTTTGACAGAAAATCAGTTACTGCACTGAATGCACGCTCAGCCATATAGGACGAAGGAAATACAATTAACAACTTCTGTACTATTGTCCACAATCCAAGATAGAGAACTGGTATTGGTTTTTGAAGCCAGAACTCTTGATATCCACGTTTGAATTTTACTTTCAGTTCTTCGTTAGTTGTGAGTTCTAATAGCCCCCCTTTCAAATTTGATGAGCCTTCAGTATCTGTGTTTGCGAAAGGATCTATAACCCAACTTGGTATTTCCATGTTTAAAATATCTTGGAAACGCTCTGTAAAATCAACATGAAGAACTTCCAAGTGGTAGCAGTAAGTAAGTAAATCTTCCGGTTTTGCAGACACTGTTGATAATATGGGAAAATGGTTGTACTCATCTCTACAAAGATTTCTTTTGAATATAAGAAGTTTTCCTGCAAAAGCAGCTATGATGTTTTTAGTTTTAATTAAATTTAAATCATCACGTTGCAATTGTAGATTAACTTGATTAAATACTTTAAACAGGTCCGTCAAATAAGCGATGTCATTTTTTGACGTAATCAGGTTTTCGCGCAATTGTTCGTTTTCTTCAAGAAATTCCAACACTGAGTCAAATAGATTGAAAAAACGATTCAGACAAACACCTTTAGAGAGCCAACGTACTTCTGTGTGCAGCAGCAAGCGATTGTAGTCTTCTTCATTTTCATTGCAAAGCTTATGAAACAAACGGTCATTCAATGAATTGCTTCTAATGAAATTCATAGCTTTAATAACGTTATTGAGGGACGCACGCAGACGTTCATTTAATTTTTTGCAACCAAATGCTGACGCATTTGAAAAAAATTTTCGGCAAATTAAACACATACGTAATGATTTGTTTGTAGAATATTCCGCAAATCCATATTTTAAATATTCAATACTGTATTGCCGGCATTTCTTTTTTAATTTAGATGTAGATTCAGCCATTTTCATACAAAAATTAAATTCTCAATAGATTTATAGATAGTAATGTTTATAAAATGACACATCACTCACGATTATTTACTACGGCAGAGCTTATGATTCACGACTATATATCGCGGCCAAGCACATACAACTAACTAACAAAAAATTCGTAGAGCTGTTGCTTTTATACGTTTCATTTCTTGCATGATTCAACTTGTCTGTGTGCGAACATGTCGAAACATGTTATTTTGTATGAACATCGCGCGTTCGCTTATCGACGTGCGAGGACAAGTCATATACTTCTATTCTGAACTAAAAGAAATTATTATAATTATTAGTATTATTAAAGAAACTAACTGTCTCGACCCTTACTTCGTGGAATCTGCTCACAATAGTGTTTTAAATGAAACTCACGGTTTCTAGTTAATTCCAAAATATAATAAAAGTTATTGAAAATTCTAAAAAATTGACAATTGTTTCGATAAATCAATATTGATTTATCGAAACTAGAAACCGTGAGTTTCATTTAAAACACTATTAGTATTATTATGAATGATAATTTAAAACTGCTTATTAACCCTTATTGAATCATTTTTATTTCACCATTCCTCTTGACTGCTTATTATTTGCTTCTGAATCCGCTACCGCCCCCCTAAAAGACTGCAGCGCCCACAGGAGGGCGGTATCGCCCCCGTTGGGAACCAATGAACTAGACTAATGTTTTTGTTGTTTATTTTTTAACTATTTCAGTGGATCTTGTCTTGATGTACTTGAACTTATTCGTTAATTTACATAGTTGTGTACATTTTTATATTTGTATTTGTAATTCACATAGTTGTGCACATTTGAAAGGTTGAGTGGAAGAGCAGAACTTGGCTAATTGTTACAGATTAGGTAAGCTCTGAACTCTGTCTTTTGACCACGTTTTGTAACGTAATTGTTAGCTGCTGTAAAACTAGTGTGGTCAATAAAAGCGTGTTGTTATTATAGTATTATTATATATAATTCACACTGATGTATTTCTAATTTTTCGATTACATTCAAACCATTTTATCAAACTTTCCTAGCCTATAGACCAGATATATGAGAAATATATCTGGAAATATTTTAAATGTAATGTTACGCTTACATTTTTATTCTTAAATAATATAACTATATAAGCATAACCTAACATTTCAGATTTTTCCAGATACAATTCTCATAATATGTCTGGTCTATAGACATGGAAAGTGTGATAAAATGCTTTCAATAGAATCGATGGTGTGCCACTGTCAGGAACCAAAAATAGTATGATGAAAGCTGTTCGTTAAAGCAAAAAAAAAGCATTAGAGATAGAGGAAATGGATAACAAAAGATGATACAATAAAACCAGACAAGAGATTATGAAACAATGTAAAATATAAGAGTACTAATTCACTACATTAAATAGGACAACGACGACATGGTTAATGATATAATTCTTCGATTTAGTGGTTTCCTGGAATCATTTCATGAAAAATCAGTAATAAAAAAGAAGAAGGCGCACTAATGAGATAGATAAGTTAGTTGGTTATCAAAAAGTACAGATTAAAAATATTCTACAATAAAAGCTTGTGTTTGATTACTAAATTCAATGAAACAAATAACAAGTTATGGGCCCAATATCCATTATAGTAGAGTAACAGGAATAAGTGAAATACTTGAAAGTTAAGCGCCGGGAAGAAAGGAAAATAAGTTACTAGTTTTGCTTGAATTCACAGGTACCTACCAAATAAACCAAAAGTTGCAGTCAAAAATGTCTTTGGAAGAATATGCAATAAAACACTTTGAGGGAAAGAATTTTTAAAACTGAAATTATAGTATTTGTGCTCTATTGGAACAACAAGATATAATATATATTACAGGTACTAGATCTCATTACACCCGAATTTGTAAAGAAAGATAGAAAGAGTAAATCCATAAATATAGGTTGTTTATCTGATGGTTTCATTGAACGTGTGAAAGACGAAGATACAGGGTTTGAGATATGAAAGGTTTGGAAAACCAGTTTGAAAGAAAAGCATAACCAGCCAGCTATACCTAAAAAGAAAGTTGCTAAGTTTAAAGTTTCAGGAAGACGGAAGTTTAGAAAACCATATCAGACTGATGTTGATATTAATTTATATGCTTTTTGTATATTCTTTGGCATTGAAGGCCATCAACTTAATAAAAGAAACCGTTCTTTTAGGAAGAAGCATGTCGTTGAAAATTATTGCAGACTGCCCAAAAAATGTATAATAATATATTATATATTGTTTAAAGGACGCCGCTGAGTTTATGTGCAACATTAAATTGGAAATTACAAGTCAAACAGATGAATATCGCAACTTGAAAGCACGATTGACCCCGCTAGCGCCCTCTAACAGCACCTGCTGACACATGCGATTTCCATTTAGGGATTGAAAACTCTGAGTGTGTGTGTGTTATGAGAAGAGAGTCTATCTCGAAGGCAGTTATAGCTTCTGACAGTTATCAACAGAAATCAATCAAGATGATTTAGGGCTGTTTCGGAGTAAAAGGCAATTTCAGGAAATGATGAACTCGGTAATACCAGCAACTGCAATTTATTGATAATAGAATAAACTAGTAGGTAATTTCTGATTGTTTCGTTTGTATGTGGATTTATATATTTATATCGTGATTCTTTTAGTGCAGAGGAAGATTTAGAACAAACTGATACGAATATTCACAATAATTATGTGGGAATATCCCAAAACAATTAAATAGTTGCTGTGAAGGGCTCGTTGTATATTTAACTCACTATTTTTAGAAAGAGCATGAAAATAAAAGTTCATAACCTTGTTATTTGTGGGACAATTAGAAAAAAAAACCCAACTGAATAAATACATTATTACGGGTAATGTACCGAATTTATCAATAGATATTGTTACACCTGTTCTATGAATGTCAGAATGACAGCTTCAACTGAAAATAAGAAGATGGCTGAATAGGCGGAGTAGTCACAGTCACCTGTCAAGGTGACAGTCTAGAATTTTCAAGAGCTTTCTATTGTGTTCCACATTGATGTAGGAGGAAGAAGAACGGACGAGAAAGCAAGAAAAGGAGGAACAGGAAAACCATAGAAAAGCAAGAAGAAGGACACAGGAGGAACGTGGAGAAGGAGGAAAGGAAGCAAATATTAGAGGTACTGTCCGATTTTAGCTCTACCTTCAAAAGTAAAATAGCGGCCTTAGATAACAAAATAGATACAATGGAAGAAGGCCTAAAAACAGACATAAAAACAGTTAAGGAATATTTGGCAAGGTTCCGGTGCACTTCGCGACCCTCCGAATTTTATGTTAATTTTAATTTTGTTTGATAGCTTACCTTAAATAAAGTAGATTAGAACAAAAATTTCGCTGGATCATTCAGTAATTACTTTAAAAATCACGAATTTCGTTCGAGAAATGGTACTTTTTCAACACTAGTTAATGCTATTTTACGATAAATATTTTCACTTTAAATTGTTAAGGTTATTATCTTGAACTAAATATAAGTCTGTTTCACAAAAAAAACCGGAAGAAAACACTTTAATTTTGCCAATTTGAAAAAAATATTCTTAGGCATCATTATTTTCACTTGACACTTATAGGTTATAAATTAGACACTGACATCTTATGTCTAGGCAGCCAGGGTCACAAATTAGGAGACTTTTCTGTCATCATGTGATTTTTAGCGGCGTTGTCAAATGGTATTTATTTTCTTTCAGTTGAATTAATTTGTGTTGTAATAGATATATGAATATATTAGAAAAGTATTTGCTTAATAATGAAGATATCAATCTACTTTAATATTTCAAACGGAAATCCGATCTTCAATAACTCAAATGATTATCCACATTATTATGAAATAATACGTGTTCAAATAGGTATACTATTACGAATATATACACAATTGAGTGAACAGCTATCGACAGATTTTGAAAATGCGCGCCGGTTCGACGTTTCGCAATTCGCGCGCGCGAATTGCGAAACGTCGAACCGGCGCGCTCGCTTCGCTCGCGATATCAATCTGCTTTACTATTTCAAACGGAAATCCGATCTTCAATAACTCAAATGATTATCCACATTATTATGAAATAATACGTGCTCAAATAGGTATACTATTACGAACATATACCCAATTGAGTGAACAGCTATCGACAGATTTTGAAAATGCGCGTTTGTAACCGAGGGTATTCGAAAAAATTTCACGTTGTCTTTTTCCCCACGTTTTCCACACCCCTCAACACAACAAAAAGCAGGCATTTTCACGATTAGCCATTGTAAAAATGATTAAAATTCGTGTTAAAGTGTTTTAAACAAGCGTTGTGTACAATGCACCCTACAGCTGTGTACGACCCATAAAAAAATAACCATATTTGGTTTGTCTATGGTATGACCCACAGATGTCTTGTTTAAAATTAAATGACAGTTCGCTTGCGTGCTCTATAGCACAAATCAAATTATATTTGTCAATTGAACATTTGTCAAATGTAAAATAATACCAATATAAATATAAAATATGACTAAAATTGAATAAAACAATCCACCTTTAAGTATCAACAATACCTTCGTTATAAAAAGAATATTTATACTTATCGGAATATTTAACGTTAATTTTCAACAATCACAAACATATACATAGTTTTTATATTTATCCCAACCACATAAAATATACGAACTAAGTTAGTACCTGTGGAGCATACATAAAACGTCCAATAAAGTACAGTTTCAATATATTTTAGATCATGAAGATAATTAAATCTTGTGTAAATTATTTCCAAGCCGTCACAAGTCACGGAATTGAGAACTGGCAACGTTGTGCATCTCCTTCTCCTCCTAAAATTTGTGACTATCTGAAATCTAGACATAAATGTCAAATTTTTTTAAAAAATGGCGGTTTTTTAGTACTTTCAATTGCGATTTTCTCTTTCAAAAGTGCATAATCCAAGAATTTTTTTCTCTTAAAATGTTCTATAACAATAGGGCTTTCTAGTAAAAAAAAAATCGCTCCAAAATTCGGAGGGTCGCGAAGTGCACCGGACCCTTTGGCAACAGCAGAAACAGATTTTAAAGAGAAAGATTTAAAAAAAATTTTTGCCCTGAGAGGTGGGGTGGAAGCTAATGCCTTCCTCACAGCGGGCAGTGCAATGCTGCGAGTTCGTGTGGGACTTTCACCGCACTAAACCACCCCCCTCTTAACTCCTCGGGAACAAGTGTGCACCGGAAGGGCTTGAACTAGCCATGACATCAGTGCACGTTTCCATGTAAGAAGAAACTACTTCTTCCTATGTGTGCATGAAATATCTCCTTTTATCCTTGCCAAATACAAGTTCCAGGTATTTTGGGCACTCCATCGAATCGGTTCTGTTCCCGCCCTCCTTGCATGACAGGCACACCGCTTCCCCTTTACACTCTCGTGCACCATGTCCCTCTTCAAGGCAATTAAAATACGCCCTGCCCCTCTCCTTATTTTTACAGGAGTAGGCATTGTGTCCAAACTCCAAGCACCTATAACATCGGAGAGGGGTGAACCTCTCCCTTACCCTGCAATATTGCCAATGAATTTTGACCCTTCTGTGTCTTTGTATTACCTCCGCCTTCTCTTTCCTGACACACACATTTGCAATCTGGCCACCACCTCGATTCTACCTCAAATTCCTTACATTAAGCTCTGATTGATCTAGCCCTGACCAACCGCACACCACCATTTTGAGCTCCTGCTCATTAACAGATGGATCAATATCCAATATATCGAAGTAGACATCGTTCTTCTTCACATTCATGTTCTTCACCCCCATCTTGTCCCTAATTTCACCTCTTAACTTTTCAGCCGCCCCCCTACCGTTCACCTTCACTACAAGATCTCCGCCTTTGGTTTTCTTTATATTTTCTATTTTAATGCTCATATCTACCACATTGACTTGGGATTTCATCCTGTTCAATACGTCAGCGTAAGATTCTTCCCCGGTTTTTATAAAGAGCGTCTCCCTCTCTATCCCCCTTTTACTTACGTCCTTTCGCCCGCTCCTACTACAATCTTCCACATGATTTGTCCTTTCCTGCTAATAAACTCCATTGCTTTCCTTACCTTATCTTTATCTATTCCCTCCCCTATTATATCCTTCACCTCTCCCTTCTCCTGTGTTCTCCTGACCATTTCGGTCAAACTTTCCGTTGCTTTGTATAAGCCCTCACCCTCGTCTTCTCCCACTTTCACCGCGTAGAAGAACCACTTTCTTTGGAATCTCGTACTCTTTTGATTATTCTCGAGAGCATCACATCCCCCTTCCTCACAATTGTCCAGCAGGGTCCATATCTCCTCATTATACTTCCGGACTATATCCTTTATTCCCCTCTCCGAGTCTCCTTTACTCATAATTACGCAATTTCCTTTTCCCAAGAGTATCTCCTCTAGATTGCCTCTTTCCTGCTACTGCTCAGGATAAAGGATCACAACCCTAGAAGATACACTCATAGAGTACTTCTCCGTTTGATCCACTTAAAAGATCACTCTAACCTATGTCAAAAATATAACTGGATCGACCAATTATACCGCGTTATAGCGCCGTACTGTGATTATGATCTAGATATAAATAGTTTTAACATAAGCCATATCAATAAACTTTTATCACAATACCTGCAGAAAAATATTTATGAGGATTCAAATAAAATACTTCTCAGTACACACCATACATCATATAAATTACAAGATCGAAATGAACCAAGCAATTATTTACAAGGGGATTCTCCATTACATATTAAAAGGCTCGTCGCACAACTCCGGACCGCTGATTCCGAAGTACTGTCTATATATTTAGATAATATGTCTCACAAAACCCTAATCTGTTCAATCTGTAATAAACTCTTACCAAAAACGCTTGGACATATAATTTTAGTGTGTCCAATGTATCAGAGCATAAGAGCTTACTTTATTAAACCTCGGGGCCATTCAGATGACTTAGACTCCCTATTTACCTCAACAGACAGAAAGCAACTGAAGAAATTATATCGATTTATGAACGAGGCAATGAAAATCAGATCATTCATAATCAATGAATAATGAACAAAAAATGATTTGTATACGTATGTGTTGTACATGTATATGAGTATGTGGGTATGTTTATACAAAATTACAGAGCAATCGTTCAGTACCTATATGCTCAAGCTCAGATTCGTTTATTGTTGAATATCTTATGTAGTACCAACTGGCTCTCTTGTTCATGTATTATATGTATACACAGTAATAATAAATATATTGTATTGTATTGTTTTGTTATCAAATTCAGCTGGTGCTGATTCGAAAAGTTCAGCCTGAAACCTCTGATTGATCTTAACAAGTTGTTCAAGATATTTACCTTCTAGGAATTTCAATCGGCCAATTTACCTTAAAGTTATTGACGTTCACCTCTGAAAGCGACAACGGTCCGTTGTAAACCTTCGCTAAAGTAGCACGAATCACTCTACGTTTCGCCTAAGTTGAAGACATAATTCTTGATGAAATTCTTCACTGTCGAACGAATATTTCAAGACAGAGCCCCCGACATAATCATGATGGTCGATTTCCCATACACAGGTAGCCGACAGACAGTTTGCCACCCTATGTGCTGTCAAGGTCGCCAAAAATGTTAAATTTCTGACACAGTAGGCAAACAGAGTGAAATGATACGATTAAACATGGATTTGAAATTTTAAAAACTCAAAATTTACTAAAAAATACTATTAACTGACAATATCAAATATAACTATGGCGAACCATGAACACAGAGTCTAAAAAAATCATGACAGGTCATTCTTGAGTTGTCAACCTCATTCTTCTTCAACGGTTCCTACTTCGTCCACGATGCGCTAACACAGCTCACAGTTTTCAACATCAAGATTGCTTTTTCAACAGTGGCATATTGTATCCAGCTCAAATCTGTCATTCTTAACGACGTATTTTAAAAATAAGGTGGATTAGTAGATAAAATGGAAGTTCTAGCAACTTACGCAGGGGAAGAACAACATTTAGTATCGTCAGCATTGAAGAAGAAGGAAGAAAAAATTTATACAAATAAAGTTTTGGAGAAGCATTTTACTCTTCGCAATTTATCCATTCAGTTTTACTTCTTGAGATTGTCTGCAGAACGTAAGCGCGAACTTATCCTCAAATTTGTGAAACGACTCACGGCTCCTGCCAGTCTTTATCAAATATTCAGCGTCATGTCTTTGGCACACGCCAAAATGGACATGTACTCAATCGTAGATCCCGAAACCAATTTTGTATATGATAAATTGGTACTCGATCATAATAGAATGCTGGAAAAGAAAACTTTAGAAGAAACAATCGAAAATGATTTGGAATGGTTCGGCACTTTGGATGATTATCAACAAATTAACCTCACATTGGGATTAATAAGGATTTCAGGAGGAAACGTGAAAAGACGTTTGTACTTACCGTTGTACAAGATCTTCAGAAAAGTCATAAGTAGGTTTGTAAGGAAAATTGAAATCCCAAATTTTGACTACCTATTTTTTGTAGGCGAGTTACATTGTAAACATTTCCCCAGTGATGTTTCAGTCAAATCTGCTTGTTTACTATTGGAGTCACCGCAAGACAACTCTCAAACTTACGATCCCAAACATCCAGCGTCCATCGAAGTAGAGAAACAAAGAAAAAGATGGTTCGATTTAATGGCAAAATATAAACTCGAGGTTTTGCAAGATTCATCGATGGAAAAAGATAAGGGCAAGAAAAATAAGGGAAAAAAGGAAAAGGCAGATGGAAAGTCGAGTAAAAAGGAAAAAAAGAAAGGGCAAGGTATGTTAAATCACATCCCAATTTGGAGGAAACCATATCTTTAATGAAAAGTTTACGTTCGACACAAAATACTATTAAAGTTATGTATCGCAATAGTAAAAAACAATTGTGGATTAAGGTAAAACCACTAAGAGATGATAGTCTTGAGAAAAAAAATTACAAAAATATTCGTATTTTAATTAATTTAAAAAAAAATCATCTCATAGATGTTTAGTTTGAATCTTGTTCTAGAGAGATGGCATATTAACTCAAATTCCAATTCAAAACTATTATTAAAAAATTAGATGGAAAAAACTTTACATACTTGCCTATAGATGACACTCCTAAATAGGTATCAGCCAATAGATGACATAGCTATTCACCAAATGATGACATGCTTCGTATTTCGATATTTTATTCAGTAGAAAAGTTTTAAAACAAGAACATAGGAAACGTTTGGTAAAAATACCTATTGTTATAGTAGAACAACTAACATTAACATTAAAATGTGTGAAAAAAGTATTTCAGATACACTTATTTCTAAAGAAATTTAGATTTTACTTTTCCGCCCAACCTTTCCTTTTCCATCAACAACAACACGAAAAAAGGGTTTTTAGAAAAATAATCCTGTGTGTATGTCGTCGTCGTTGTCGTCGGCCACTTTTCCTTACATGTCTTGTTAGCACCATACAGCCTCCGGAGTGCAATAAGTCAGCAATTTTATGATTGAATATTGTTAAGGACATGCCACAGATGAACCCTATTGATTTTCAGTTCACCAGTGCCAGTACAACGGGTGCTATGGTACTTGAAGTACGACATTTTGTTATTTTTTGAGAAATTTGAGTTTGTTAGCACGATACAGCCTCTGGAGTTCAACAAGTCATCAATTTTATGATAGAATATTATTCAGGGAATCTCACTGATGAACCCTATTGATTTTCAGCTCACCAGAGCCAATAGAACAGGTGCTACAGTACTTTAAGTACGATATTTTTGTCATTTTTGGGGAAGTTTCAGTTTGTTAGCACGATACAGCCTCCGGAGTATATACAAGTGGCCAATTTTATGATTGGATATTATTTAGAGCGTCTCAAAGATGAACCCTATTGATATTCTGCTCACTAAAGCCAGTACAACGGGTGCTATGGACTTGAAGTACCAAATTTCTGTCATTTTTGGAGAATTTTCAGTTTTTAAGGACGATACTGCCTCCAGAGAGTTAACGATTTTAGGATTGAATATTGTTCAAGGTGTCTCACAGATGTACCCTATTGATTTTCAGTTTACTACAGCGAATACAGCGGGTCCTGTAAATCCAGATACACTAAATTTTTAGTTATTTTTGGAGAAATTTCGGTTTCTTAGCACGATACATCCTCCAAAGTGTATACAAGTAACAATTTTATGATAGAATATTGTTCAGGGCCACAGATGCGGAAAACTTAGTTTCAATCCTTAAAACCGTTTATCTTTTACAGGTAATGACTTTTTAAACAGGTAAATGGTTCATTCTCCTCTACTTAAAATTTCGGGTTCAGGAACTTTACCAATCGCTTGGTCAATGGTTATTGTCGAAATGTCTTTTTCATTTGGTACAAACTCTTTTTTAATTTTGTCTGTGGATTTGAGTTCCTTCACGTGAATAAAATTACCTCTTTCTTGTACAACACATAAATATACAAACTAATTGATTAATTATTTAGGCTATGAAAATTTTCTGAGCTCTGTTCTGATTTTTCTCTTATATATTCAGCTGGTGGCAAAGTCTCTTTATTTTCTTCCAAAATTGTTTGAGGTGGATATGAATGAATTCCAAATAACACTGCTTATTCTTCATCTAGTTGGTGTTCTGCTTCTGATATTTCTAAATTATCTGCTACATTAATGGTAACATATTCTTGATTTGTGTTTAGGTCATTGATTTGAACACTTTGGGCAAAGACTGTTCGTCGAGCTGAGTGATGATTTTTCTCCAAATATTGTAAAGTGAGTAGTTCTCTTTTGGCCCTTCCCAAACACCATCATTGTTTTTTAAATTTCAATAATTTTTCATCACCAATTTCATTCTCCATGTAAACTAGAAACGTTTTTATGTCATTTTGCTTTTTCTGCATGATAGGTGTTGGAGTTGGATTTGTTGGATTAGTTATTGGAATTCTAATAGCTTCAGGATTCCAGGGTAGTAACCCACACTTTTTGAAGCCATTTTATTATCTTTATTGCATTTAAGAAATTTACAAAATCTTATTGCAAGGGTCCTAACCACAAACAAAATTAATAACCAAGTTTGACATTTCGGTATTTCAGGTTGTCACTCATCAAATATAAATGATCTAAGTTTTAGGGCATTACTAATAAAATAAGCTACAATCCTGGAGGTCCCAGTGTCAAGGATATTGACCAGAAAGTCAATATTTGCAATATCTGTTAGATAGTCGTTCTGTACGGTTGGTATAGAGGGCACTCAAAAAATATGTGGTAGTCGGACTCTGGCGCTTTTAGATTACATATTGTGCAGATTTCTTCGCTGTTTATTATGTATGCTGAACCTTTATAAGTAAACTCAATCATTTTTTTGCTACCCGTTCTGATTTGTGCTATAATTTTAAGGACATGTGATGGTAGGTTTCATTTTAAGTAAGAGTTACTATTGTTACGAAACAGCACACTGGTATAGTCCCTAAAACCGACTCTGTCTAAGCTAGGTATAAAAGTTAAAATTATGGCGGATACGCAGTTATAAAAAACTGTTTACGAGTTTACGACTATCTTATGTAAACATGGTTTTTGTGACCAGAGTTATCTAGAAAAAGCCAGAATCAATTGTTTTTATTTAAGCCGCAGTCCGGAATTTACTAGTAAAAATGGCTTTAATATATAAGGGGACTGATCAGGAAGAGTTAGTTTAGTTGATGAAGTGATCTCGTGAAATAAATACACCGAAATAGCAAACAGTAAATAAAAATTAGTTAAGTGTTCATATAAATTAGATTAAGTGAATATACTGAGTATATATAAATTGAGTGTTAGTGAGTAAGTGTTTAAATAAATTAGTAAGTAGCCATACCGTGTGTTTAAAATTTATCCCACCCGTTTATTGTTTAAATAAATTAGAAAAACATTACACTATTTAACAATTTAAATAACCAGAGAGATTCAGAAGAAGTCAGGCTATTAAGATCATCTGATCTCAGCTTATTTTCATATAAGGCAAGTATTTCATTAAATATTTACGTGTTTATTCTGTAATTGTGTCGTTCTCCAACGACATCGCTAACAAACGATCGTCGTCAATGGTTTTGGTAACGTAAATTTTAACGATTTTATCAAAAAAGTAATTCTGTTGCGACTTCGTTACAAGTGACATTGGAATATGCAAAGCGACAAGAAAATATACGTTTTTCAAAAAGCTAGTAGCACAGACAATGCGAAACAGTATCTTCACGCTGGATTCTAACACATGGTCTCGTAGGTTTCGAAGTGCTTCCCAGCCATCGCGGTAGGTAGATCGATCTTGAAATTCATCTTTAGTTACCACGTAGAAGACGTATCGCGAATTATATTTCAGTTACAGTGTCTTGCTAGGGGCTGGAATATGGTCTTCAAGTTTTTCTAATTGCCCGAACTTCTTTCGAAAGACGGTTGCCAACCCTCGTGCGTTCTTGTTGATACGGGCGGGGATGTTGTATGCTAGTGAATAATCTTCCGGGAGAGTGAACAAATCTTGTCGTTGTTCTGAAGTGACTCCATATCTTTGGAACGATCATGAGTCGGTGCTGCCCCTCGTAGCCGACCCGTTCTAGTTTTCTTGTGACCGGGTTTCTTGGTTTGCAGGAGTCTTGGGGCGCTAACACGAATTACGTACATGCCCTAGCTCGCCACAATTCCAGCATCTGATCTTTCTCGGCTTCTTGTCCATCATCCTTTTTATTAACCTGACGAACTGGTCAAATCTGTCTTCGTCATCTTCTTCTTGGATGGTCCTAACTTTATTGTAACCCGAAGCCTTCGTTGCTGCTTCATATTCAAGAGAAGCTGTCAATGCGTCAAGTAATGTTTTGGGATGGGCTAATCGAAGCGTCCTCTGCATATCGGGGTCACGTAAGCCATCAATAAATGTCTGTATGCCCAGACATTCCATCATGTTCTCTGCTGCTGATGGATAAGCAAATCGAACGAGTCGGGCAATATCCACTTCATATTCTTGAAGTGCTTCGTCACGTTTCTGCCTTCGGTTCTTCAGCTGGGATTGGTACAAATGTTCTAGATGTTCGTGACCATATCGCATGTCCAACCTCTTCTTCAGCTGCTTGAAGTCATCCGTTCCTTCAAGCGGTATCGTCTGAAGTACATCTAAGGCATATCCCCGAAGCTCTATCACTATAGTTTGGTTCACTGCTTTCTCCTTATCCGACCAACTATTCACTCTAGCGGCTGCTTCAAACTGTTTCACATAATTGGTCCTCGACATTTTTCCATCGGCCTTGACTCGGGTTGTTTGAGGCTAAGCTCAAAACAAATAAAAAAGTTAGACTCAAGGTCTTTAGTTAGCCATTGTATTAGCCAAGGGCGCTGGTATTCGATTAGCAATTTAAATTATTGAGTTTCGGGATTAAAGCGAGGATTGGTTAAAGTCAACTCGAAATAAACAACTAACAAATTTAATTATTAAAGGAGATTATAAAGGTTTGATCTCCTGTAAAATACAAAGAAACTTCAACAAAAAATATGCATAACTAAATTGAACGGCCGTTCTTCATGAATATTAAAACTAATGAAACATGTAGAATGTAAGAATCTTAAACGTAAATAATTAATGCGCAAATGAAGCAATGTGGTGTACAGGGTGAATCAAACTCAGAATAATGAATACTTATTTGAATTCTTTAGTTCGAACTAGTTTTCGAACACGGGTAAAACTGCCAATATCATCTGTCATTGGTTGTATTTCTGGCTTGCAGATCTCGATCTTCTTTTCTTCTGCTGAAGTGTCTTTTGTTCTTAAATCGGCAATCTTTGTCTTCAACTCCTTGATTTTCTCGCCCATCCGATTTTCCATTGTTGTCATTCTATTCTCCATGTCTGATGTTAGAGACGAAATTTTATTCTTGACTTCAGCAGCAATGTCATTTTTCAATGATAAGATATCTGCAGAAATATCATTCTTCATAGCAGAAATCTTCTCGTCCATGTTAGCAGAAATTGACGAGATTAAGGTGGAAGCCTCGTCATTAAATAAAACTGTTTCTGGATCAAACTCGTCAATTTCCAATGCCACTTTAAGTCTTTCTGCTAATTCACTTTTCTTACCGGACGTTTCCAACTCACGATCTCCCAATTTTGCTCTTAATTCCGTGATTCTGATCACATAGTCGCTTGGCCATTTTTACGTAGCAATTTATTTAAATTATCCCACTTCTGACACCAATGTAACGTTTTTCTAATTTATTTAAACAGTAAACGTTTTCATTACGGGTGGGATAAACTTTAAACACACGGTATGGTTACTCACTAATTTATTTAAACACTAAACTATTCACTAACACTTAATTTATATACACACAAACTTAATTATTAATTCATATCAACACTTCACTGTTATTTGTCGCGATCATTTTATCAACTAAATTAAACTCTTCCTGGTCGGTCCCTTATATATTAGTGCCTTTTTCACTAGATAATTCTAGATTGCGTCTTACACAAAAACAATTGGCTTTCTGGCATTTTATATATAAGACTGGTCACAAAAACAATGTCTAGATAAGATAGTCAGAATCGTAAACAGTTCTAAGAATCCCTGCGCGTCCGCCATAATTTCAACTTTCATACCTCGCTTAGACAGAGTCGTATTTAGGGACTATACCAGTGTGCTGTTTCGTAACAGTATTCTACTGGAGACTGAACTCTTATAAACTAAATTTAAAGAGTTAAATTACCAAATGTATCTTCATTTAATGGAGATTTGAAATTGTGGCCTACCTTTAGGAATCTATTTGTTGCTCTTATTTTAAATAATTATCCACTGACATATATTGAAATAATTCAATAATTAATTACAGCTTTATCTGGGGAATCTTTCAATTTAATAAAAAGTATTCCGCCTACTAATGGAAACTTTGAAATTGCGTACAAAAGTTTGACAGTAAGGTATGATAATAAACAAGCTCTAGCCACCTATTATTTAAACGCGATAATGAACTCCTCTAAATTAACTACAGATAACTCTCATCATCTCAGAATCTTGTTAGATGCTTTTAAAGATAACCTACAAGCATTGAAAAATTTAAGTTTTCCGCTAAACTCATGGGAAACAAAGCGAAATAACTAAATTTATTATATCCGTAACGTCAAACACAACCAATGAAAATTCTAAATTTATTAATATAATATTTTCTTTTAGCCAAAAAATTTGTAGATGATGTAGGAGCTTTCAAACAAATAGACGTAATCCAGCTTTTACCTATTTGGATAGTTAAAAAAATTTTCGGCTATATCGATATAAAAAATCTAGCTAAATTGAAACAAGTCAACAGTTACTGGGCGTTCGTGATATCAGAATTAACAAAAGAAAGAAGCGCACGACAAAAGATCGACACTGCACTTGAGAAAATGAAAGCAGCAATAGACCCAGAAGTTTTCGAAAGAGCCGAACAACAACCTCAAGAGGAGCTATTTAAATCAGCTGTAAAAAAAGTTTTCTACGAACTAGGCGCTATAGACCAGAAGATGGTTCCTAAACATCTTAAAGGCTTAGTTGATACCTGCCTAGAAACGAATGCAGCTAAAACACGCGTAGAAGAATATAATATGATTACAGGAGAATGGGCAGTTTTTCCAAGGTTTATTCAGGAGGATTTGGAACTGTACAGATTTCGACCTGGATTTTTGCAAGACGTGGGTGTTAGATTCAACATTTTTGATGAAATACAAAGACAAAAATCGTTCCTCACTTACACCTTATCGAAATCTGTTAGCAGTTTGAGAATTTCTTTGAAATCTGAGATCCTGAATGAATGGTAAAATGCCTTTGCTTATATCGTTCTAATAAATCTTTTAGAAGACTAATGTTTAATTATTTTTATTTTTCCGCCAACCTATCTAATATGCGAGAAAAGTATTGGTTTACCCACAAAAAAGTTGGAAATTTGAAAATTTTTTTTGAGTTATTTTTAGGTTTTCCATCAACAACAACACGTCGTCGTCGTTGTCGTTGTCGTCGGCCACTTTTCCTTGCAAGTCTTGTTAGCACGATACAGCCTCCGGAGTGCAATAAGTCACCAATTTTATGATGGAATATTGTTAAGGACATTCCACAGATGAACCCAATTGATTTTCAGCTCACCAGAGCCAGTACAACGGGTGCTATGGTACTTGAAGTACGACATTTTGTCGTTTTTCGAGAAATCTCAGTTTGTTAGCACGATACAGCCTCCGGAGTTCAACAAGTCACCAATTTTATGATTGAATATTATTCAGGGCATCTCACTGATGAACCCTATTGATTTTCAGCTCACCAGAGCCAATACAACCGGTGCTACAGTACTTTAAGTACGATATTTTTGTCATTTTTGGAGAAGCTTCAGTTTGTTAGCACGATACAGCCTCCGGAGTATATACAAGTGATGAATTTTATGATTGGATATTATTCAGAGCGTCTTAAAGATGAACCCTATTGATATTGAGCTCACTAAAGCCAGTACAACGGGTGTTGTGGTACTTGAAGTACCAAATTTTTGTCATTTTCGGAGAATTTTCAGTTTGTTAGCACGATACAGCCTCCAGAGAGTATACGATTGATCAACTTTATGAATAAGTATTGTTCAACGTGTCTCACAGATGTACCCTATTGATTTTCAGTTGACTAGGGCGAGTACAGCGGGTCCTATAAAACTAGATATACTAAATTTTTGGTTATTTTTGGAGAAATTTCGGTTTGTTAGCACGATACATCCCCCGAAGTGTATACAAGTAACAATTTTATGATAGAATATTGTTCAGGGCCACAGATGCGGAAAAGTTAGTTTTAATCTTTAAAACCGTTTATTTTCTCTTGTTTTAAGAGAGAGACATTGAGACTGAATGCCATCGACACACATCCTTCAACCACGAATTCTGACGCCTCCAACTGATTTTTTACCTTGGATTTTTCCATCAAGTATTAACCTCTGTGTTTCGTATATATTGCAATTTGGCAACTGTGCTTGCCACTGTTGCGGAAATCAAGCGTCTCGTTACACAACGTCGATCTTAAGAGTGAATCGCGAACAAAGCGAACATAGCGTATGTAGCTTTCTGTGTGTCCTCGGCTTAAAGCGAAGATTTATGTACATCAATTAGCCAATAGTAATATTTCATTTATTGTCCAAATTGCCTTTAACTAAACTTGTTTGAATTACTATAAAATACAATGTATAACGCAGCATGTACTATTCAGTAGGCCACATCAATAGAGTAATCGAACGTCGCTGATACCGATGCTAAGATGTAAGCGATAACATTTGCATTTTCATAAATAAAACTATTTTGTAAGCGACACTAGTTCGTTGCTGTAGTACGGAGGCTAAAGTGACTATTTTATTATTAAATTGTTTTCGGTATATTGATATTA
Organism: Galeruca laticollis; assembly: GCA_963921935.1. Lineage (NCBI taxonomy): Eukaryota > Metazoa > Arthropoda > Insecta > Coleoptera > Chrysomelidae > Galeruca > Galeruca laticollis. Next base: position 240,109,823 of record OY998177.1, on the reverse strand, counting down.
TATAATATAATAGTAGCCATTATTGTTATAATAATATTGATCTAAGTACCTACTTCTCATTTATTAACTTTTGATTCGCGAGTCAATTAAGACTAAATAGAATGTGATAGTAGAGAATATGACTGACTGATAATAATAGTAGTTTCATTCATAAATACCAATACAACAAAATATATACAAATAAAATATACAAATTTTAAAGATATAAATCCATAGATGATAATAATAATAAAATTTCACTAGAATATAAAAAATAAAAAGTGTAAAACATATACTAGTACTTACAATATATAATAAATTAATATAGTATTGAAAAATAGTAATTTGATATGAAATAATATAAATTTAAAATATCTTTATTAGGCTAGGTATTAAAATATTTATAGAGAATTATGCATCGGTAATTTTCAATATATTTTTTAGTTTTCTTAAAAAAATAGGTATAACTATTGGGACATAGGCTAGGATAGATTGTTTGGACCAAAATATGGCGATAGGACCAAATATACCTCAATAAAATATTGCTGTGGAAAAAGATAAAGGGCGAAGAAGATATGATATTACAAATACTAAAGCTTAGATCGGGATATCCTGGATATCTTTTTCCCAATTAAAATCAGTATAACTCTGTGATGATATAGAAAAAAAGGAAAACTATATCTGTTGATCTTTACAATTATCACTTAAGAAGACAGTTTATTAGTGGAGAACTCCCTAGATTAATCTGTCCATTGACGACTTCATATTGTGGGTTTCTTAAGTGTCTTCTAACTTCCAATTCATCAAGGACGAGTTTTACCCAAATAGACAGCATTACATTCTGCACCTTTAAGTTTATATCTACTAGACTTCTTTAACGGTGATGTTTTTGTTTCTACATTTAACAATTCTCACGTTGCTTTCTGTTTTAAAAGAAATTGTTTTAGTTGTTGCTAAAGATATTATCTTTGAAATAAAATTAGAAATATTTCCTGCATATGTGATAGTTTTATAACTTTTTAGTTCTTAGTTTGTTTAGGAAATATTAGATGTAATGCCACTTTTCCTCTTTTTTATTAATTAGTTTATTTATCATATGTAATGGATGCTGCTATTTTTCTTCCTGTTAATATTCATCTATCCAGAATTCATCAAAATTTCGAATGCATCTTATTAAGGCAGTCAAGTTTGTTTATTAAACAAATGCAGTTCGAGGATCTTGTATAATTAATAAAGTTGTAGGTAATTAGTTTCTAAGAAGGCGAATAGAGGCACAACGAAAAATTTTCGAAAGCGAAATTTTCCAATGTCTTTTCAATACCAGAATTAAAGGACTAAGGACGATTAATTAAAAAGTTTCATCTCGCAAATCTCGGAAGAAATATTAGGAAGCCTCAAAGTTCTTTTCATGTTCGCGAATTACTTTTCATCAAAACTAGGACTTTAATAACCAGTTAGTTCTTTGAAAAATTTAATTAATAGGCTAATGACGTAAATTGTAATGTAGGTTTTGGCCACTCGAAATTTTAATAAGCTTTCAAAAAATTCAAATTAATGTTAAAACTGGAGATGCTAAAATATAAGCAATTGACAACCGTTGAATGAAGTTATATTGAATATACTTATTGGACCGAACACGAATCCAAAGTTCAACTGTATTGGGAAACGTCGTAAGTTTGACATAATTATGATTTTTATGAGGTATTGTAGATGGAGAATTACGATATCAAAAGGAAACGGAAAAACTGGAAATAGTTTGCATTAGAAGTGATTAAAAAGAAGCTGGCGGAATATTCAGACGATGAATGAAAAAGTGTAGAAGCATTCAGTAATTTCTTTTCAGTGCTGTCCTGTGTATTTACTATCAGAAAAACACTTGCTGCTACATTATTGGAGACAGCACACACTACAGACTTTTGCTCGGCTTCTTATTACCATATATATATATATATATATATATATATATATATATATATATATATATATTGTCACATACAGGTTCTACCACCATTGTAGTGACATGTGTTGATCACATATTTAATATTTAATTATTTGAAAGAAAGTGGTATTTTGAGAAACATAATATATCTGAGTATAGCGATAAATTTATTAGTGTAGGTACTACAAGAAGATGTGAAATGGGTGTAAACGTCTGAAAAGGTATACGGAAGTAGGAAATAAGAAGAGTGTTAATTGAGAATTGTTAGGATTAGAAAAGAAAATGATATGTTCGATGCGGTTGTATTGTTGATAGTTGATCTATTAATTTCCATCGAATAAAATCTAAGTTTGACATGCATTGATTAAAATAAAAATAAAAATTTATCTGAACAAGCCTTTAAGGAAATTAAGGAAGGAAGTGAGGAGAGAAGTTGTTGAAACGGGAGACTGTTCACTTGACATATTTGGTGACGGAAGTTTTTTATCCCGAAAAGAAGGAAAATAACGGAATAAATTATATTGGAGACGATTCAGGGATTGAAAATTAACAATAACATAATCAATACGAGGAATAGAACAAATCTAATTGAAAATGAAAACAGTATATGGAAAACAGAGATTAAATATTATGGAATGATGCAAGACTGGAAAAATAGTACGTGAGATTATTTTAACACAGATAGTAGACATAAATAAAAACATATTTAGAAGATTGTGAGCAAAATAAATAATTCGAGACGTTAACTAATAATTTGAAGAAGAACATTATATTGAGAACAGAAATAAATATTTTGGAAAGAAGCAACATGGTAAAGAAATACATGAACCCAATATAAGACAGCGGAACCACATAAATAAACATATACAGACGAGTTTGCGGAAAAAGAACATTAAGTTGAAAAGGTCGGTTAAATTTTATACTAGTTAGTTTTTTTAAAGTAGTGTAATTATTAAATTTGGTTATTTCGTTAACAATTTGAGAAAGATCTAGTTAATTTTATAGTAGATGTTTAAAGTTGTGTAATTATTAAATTTGGTTATTTCGTTCACAATTTGAGAAAGATCTAGTTAATTTAATAGTAGTTGTTTAAAGTTGTGTAATTATTAAATTTGGTTATTTCGTTCACAATTTAAGAAAGATCTAGTTAATTTTATAGTAGTTTTTTTTGAAAGTTGTGTAATTATTAAATTTGGTTATATCGTTGATAATTTGAGAAAGTTCTATTTGATTCGATTGAAAATTTTGGAAGTCGTATAAATTATTGAAATTATTTTGTTAATTATTGGATCATTGGATATAGAAATTTTGTTTAGTTAATTGTAATTTTAATAGATTTTCTTTATAAGGTAAACTAAGTATTGAAATTCATCCAGAACAAAGATCTTTGTTTGAGGAATTCAAAAGAAGCAGTCCTGTATGAAGAAAGGTAAGAGTTTTTAGTATACAATTTAGAGTTAGTGTTGGTAAAATTTTGAATAGTAATAAATTTAGGTCAAATTAGAGGAAATTAACATACAGGGTGTTTCTTGAATTAAAATTTAGAATAAAAATTTAATTGTAGAACTGTATAAAAATGTTAATTTAGATTTATAAAAAAAACAGGAAATAAAAAGAAAAGATATATTTGAACACTGCAATTCTTTCGAGAACCGACTCCCTGAGTATGAGAGATATTAAATATAGCCGAAGCAAATAATTTTACAGAATAATTATATTAAATTTTACTTACCTATTTATGGTAAGTTGGCGTCCTTAAATTATTAACGCGTTATATATCAAAAGTTAATTGAAATAAATTGTGTATATAAAATTATTACAATCATAATAGAAGTTATATCTATAAAGTGTTAATCATAATATATATATATATATATATATATATATATATATATATATATATATATATATGTATATATATATATATATATTTATTATATTTTTTTATTATTAATATCGATATTTATCTAATTAATTGCTTGTTTCTTTAATTATTTTATTTTTTTATTAGCCCCACGCTATATGCCGATTATTATAATTTTATACTATAAACCAGTGGTCGCCAACCTCTCAATGTGTTGAGCTACTTTGTTAATTTTGGAATAAACAGCGAGCTACCCATACGGAAGCCACGTAACGCAACGTAAATGAAATAATCCACAGTTAATTTATCATTATATGTATTTATTTTACTATTTAACGGGTAATACATAATACATAGGTACTAATAATAAACTAATAAGTAATATTACCAGTACGTACTTGTTCATAGCTACATTCCTACTTACCAAACGAAGGTGTTTGAAAAATAAACACAAACTTTTATCCAGCCACATCGGCATGTCACGTAAGATTTAAAAATAGTTAATAATAACAACAAAAAAGTAACGCACTATCATGAACATAAACATTGAAAAATAAAAAAGCACGTTCAATGAGAAGGCTGACACTCAGACTCATCGATAATTTTTTTTAATTTTTACAGTATAATATGATACAGCTATTTGAATATAATTATCCAAATGCTCATCTGTAAGTCGATTGCGATATTTGTTCTTAATAAACTTCATATTGGAAAAAGAAGATTCACACAAATAGGTTTAACTGAATAATGCTTTCACTGTCAAGGCAACACGGCATAGAGCTGAATATTTGTCTTTACTTACAATAGGCCAGATACATTTGGTACTTGAGACTAACGATTTTAAGGCTAAATCATTATGAAACTCAATTACTTCCATTTCTGTTGCAGCGATGTCTTCGCCAAAGTTCTGCATAATACAAGTTGCTAACTGTTGGATATCAATTACCATAAAGGGCGAAACAACAAACTGCGCTACTAAAGCCATTTCGTTGAAATCCTTAAAACGATTTTTGAAGTTATTCTTCAGGGTAGAAACTATTTCTACATGATATTTGCTGTCATAGGATTTTAATGGATTTTGAGATATTTTTTCTGAAAGAGAAGGAATGCTTGGCATCGCTGTTAATTAGGTTTTGTTCCCAAAACTCCAGCTTTTTGATAATTGCTTTTATATCATAAATCATTTCCGCTAGTTCTTTGTCTCTCCCGTGAAGCTGCAAATTAAGTTCGTTTAATTTCTCTGTAATGTCCACGAGAAAACCAAAATCTCTAAGCCAGATTGAATTTTCTAGTTCCGGAGTCGGTTCATCGCGTTGTTTGAATAATTGAACTATGCCATATAGGACATCATTAAAACGTTTCAGCACCCGTCATCTACTTTACCATCGGACTTCAGAGTGAAGGAGTAGGTCCCCGTATTGACAGTCAACTTCATCGGCCAATGTTTTGAATAATCTTCTTTGTAACGCTTGAGCTCTAATCTTGTTCACAATTTTTACCACCAGTTTCATAACGTTGTTTGGTTTCAGGAAATTTCCACATAATGCTTGCTGATGGATAATGCAGTGGTAATAGAGAAATTGCGAAAAGTTTCATCTTTACGACATAACGCCATCAGACCCTTATCACAACCCACCATAGCGGGAGCGCCGTCGGTTGTCAAGCCCACGTCCTCAAGCCTACCTCCTGTCCAGTAGTGTGTCCTTTCAGTGGAATAAACTTCAAAATATCTTCTTTAGTCATCAAATCACTAAAAACCATCCTGACGAACACGGCCATCTGGGCAGTGTCAACGACATCTGTTAATTCATCCAGTTGAAGTGAAAAATAAACACAGTTATCTAAGTCAGTTCTTAACTGTAAAACCATATTGCTCATTACTTCTACACGTCTCATCACTGTATTAGCAGAAAGTTGCATAGATTTTATAGCTGAAACTATCTCGTCTTTATTTCTAAAGTTGGCAAATAACGAATCAGCAGCTTCTAAAAACGCCTGTTTTATCATTTCCCCGTCTTCATAAGGTTACTTTTTTTGTGCAATTATCTGGGACACACGGTACGATCCTTGAGTTGCAGCCTTATTTTTGTCGATTGTTCATAAAAATATTGATTGTTGTCTAATTAACTGCTTCTTTAACTGTTTCAGTTTCTCCTTTCTAGCGGCAGAATGTAGTGGGAATGATTTTTCAAAATTTTTATGTACAGTTTTATGATGTCTCTCAATATTTCCTTTTTTAGCAACGGAGACCGAAGTATTACATAACAAACACACATTTTTATCTTTAACTTCTGTAAAAAAGTATTGTTCTTCCCATTCCGAATGAAAGTGGTATGTCTTTACCTTCTTACAACTGCTTGCCATAATATTATTTTTTGTTGTTCTCTAGTAACCCAACCGCTAGACGTTGGTTACGCGTTTAGTTTCAAAGTAAGCGCAATGTCGCCGCGCCGTGCGTATTTATCCCGTTCGAAGGAATCCTGATCGTTCTCGAACATTAACGCGCTGGTCGGTTCTAGCCGATTCTAGCTTGATGGCGTCAGCGGCAGATCGCTTACCGCAACGTTGCCGCTGTTTATGTTTAATATTATGACAATTAGATTTTTTTGTGGAATTTTCGGAAGCTCCTCTGATTTTTGCAGTTTGTATTTTTTAAATTAAAATCGTTGTGAGAGCTACCAGAATTGCCTCCGCGAGCTACCGGTAGCTCGCGATCGACAGGTTGGCGACCACTGCTATAAACTATAGAAAGTAAAGAAACGAATTAGTTACAGAGAGATAAAACTGACTTACTTTTGAATTGTATAGGGTGATACTTAAATTTGATTTAGAATGTTACAATACATATTACTTAGTTGAATGACGTAAGATTTATTATATTTTGTTTGTTTTATTAATTTAGCATATTTCCAGAAATAACCTATTCTTATATCTGTTCTCTCTTTCTAAAATTTTTTAAATTGTGTAGTCAAATTCATGTCCCGTATTCATATGGTGTTCCACTGCCGCACAGGTATTTTTTTCGCTTTTGTGTTGAGTGACTCCTTTGTCTCAACCATTGGCCCGTCTGTCCTATGTACCATCCATAGCAACTAGAATAGAGCAAACTGTAAATTGCTATTAAATTATATTAACTGACGCTAATTTCTGTAGGTAGCAATTTTAAAATATTTTATGATTACATATATTGTTTTATTCAACAAATCTTGTAGTCCGCTCCTGATGAAGCCATTAAATAATGGCAAAATATTGAGCAGATAAGAAAAAGTTTTTATTTTTTATGATCGCAAAGCTGAAATCTTCGCTAAAAAAATAATTATTTCCCGGTCGATAAAAACTACTTCCTTTTATAATATATATGTATATACTAGTGATTGACCGATATGACTTTTTTAGCCGTTACCGATAATCGGCCGATACCGATAATGTCTTGACCGATAACGATATATATCGGCATATCGGCCTTTTTTGATTGATAACATTATTATTGTTTAAAATCTCTAAAATCTGAATATTCTGTAATATAATTTATAATTCTTTAACGTTCAATTTAAAATCATAAAAATAAAAACAAAAATTGCACTTTGGCAACACAGAATAGGCGGTAATTTATGTGGCTCAGCGCCAAGTCATTGGTGAATCCCATTAATTTCTCGGTGAATCCCGTGCGTTTATTGCCGTGCATACAGTATTGCATTCTTAAAAAGCAGATCGTTTTAAGTTCGATTATTTCTTGGCGTAATTTAGTTAATCTTTAACAAAGACATAATATTAATAGTTAATAATAATCCTGTTGGAGTTTGGTGGAGTGCAAAGTAGCGAAATGGATGGAAAAAGTATTTATTGGAAATATTTCATGAAGAATAAATTATCCCCAGCAGATAAGAAATCCACCGCAAAATGTAAATTGTGTGACATAACCATTTCATTGGGGGGAGTGGGAAAATCGGCGAATACCTCAAACATGAAATACCATTTAGAGAAAAATATCCTCAAGAATATTATAAATTGAAAGGGACTGATTCAAGCTCAGGTTAGTACTAAATTTTTATTTTCCAGTTCGCATTATGAAAATATTTACCAACAATAGGACTGCTCATTCAGGATTATATTATTATATAGGATTCAGGGGCAAACCACCCAGGAATTTTTTGCTAAAATTCTAGGGATTCATTTGGAATTTAGGGAATTTTAAGGGAATTTGTGTAAAAAAATTACCTCCAGGGGCAAACCACCTAAAGATTTTTTGCTAAAAGTCTGAAGAATTAAGTAATTTGTTGGGAATTTGGGAAAATTAAAGGAATTTGTGTAGGAGGGGGGACATTTTTCTTTTTCATCACTTTAAATCGTTTCATTAACACCTACGATATGATTCTATTTTTTTTTAGAAACTGCTGGACCTTCTTCTAGTAGTACTTCTAACTCTAAGCTATTGCAAGTCTCACTCTGACTCTTTTAAGCAAATGCAAAAGTGGGACATTGATTCATCCAGAGCGAAGGAGTTTCACTACCTTATAGGTGAAATGATATCTTTAGATAATCAGCCATTCAGCATTGTATCAGATGATGGTTTTACTTGGCTACTAAAGAGAGCTATTCCAAATTATCAAATTCCTTCTGACAAATACTTCAGAGAAAAAGTTGTACCAGATGTTTACTCAAGATGTAAAGCACAAGTGACTCAAAAAATTTCAAATATGTTGGGAAAAGCATCTTTTACTACAGATCTTTGGACGTGCAAATATACAAACAGTTCTTTTTTGTCTCTCACAATCCATTTTTTTGAAAAAACATGTTTGAGTTTAAATCAGGGATCCCATTTTCCACTTGCCTGCAAGAAGTTCCCAGGATCTCATACAGGAGACGCCATAGCTGAAGCATTTAATTCTTTGTTACAAGAATGGAATATAAAAAGGGAACATATTCACTTAGCATTAGCAGACAATGCTGCCAATATGAGGAATGGTTTTGTTAAGGCAAAAGTTAATTACGAAGCATGCTTCATTCATTCTTTACAACTTGTAATACAGGATGCTATAGGAAGTCAACGTTCGGTCAGTGATTTAATAGCAAAATCAAGAAAAATCGTCTCGCATTTTAATCACTCTCAAACTGCTTGCGATAACTACGTAAACTACAAGAACAACTAAACCTTCCCAAATACAAACTTTTCCAAGATGTACAAACACGTTGGAATTCCTCATTTTATCTACTCTCTCGCCTACTTGAACAAAAACAAGCAGTAAATTTATATATTTTGCATCATGGGACTCTTACAGACTTGACATTTTCCGAATGGGAATTAGTTGGAAGCATTTTAAATTTGTTAAAGCCATTTGAAGACATAACAAAAATTACAAGTTCTTCAGACTGCTTCATATCTGAAGTCATTCCATTTGTTTCGACTATCACTGCGTATCTTAACAAAGAAAACGCTAATTTTGCAGAAGTAGATACAATGAAAGAAGAATTGAAAAACAGCAGCAGACCGTGATTTTATATGCGAATACATAATTACAAATCTAAAGTCCCAAATAAAAGAAAACAATACATCTGTAGAACATTCCAGTTCCTTTGACATTTCGGATTACATTCAAGATCAAGACCATACAATAAATGAAACTATAGAAATTGATAGTGATGACAACGAACCACTTGCTAAGTATGTTCGAACTTCTGAACCTTAGACTAGTCGAACATCTGGCCAAAATCTGTTTTGGGAAATCTGCGAAGACTTTGCCGGAGAAGGGATGAGCTCCACAAAAACAAAAACCATTCCAACAACATCTTCTTGTGACACAAAATCATCTTCTAGAGCATCCATTTGTGAAAAAGTGAATGCTGAAATTACAGAATATAAGAAACAACCTCTTCTTCAAAGAAAAAGGAATCCCATTTCTTGGTGGCAAGAAAAAAGTTCTACCATTATTATATAATCAAGCTCTTATATATTTATCTACACCAGCTGGCAGTGTTGCAAGTGAGCAAATGTTTTCAGAAGCTGGAACCGTAAATTCGGCGAAAAGGAATCGGCTGAATCCAGAAACAACCGAGACACTTATTTTTTTACATGATAATTTGCCAAAACTACAGTATTCATATTAAATGCCTATTTCATGTTATATCTACCATAATTTCTTAAGATTACCTTATTTCAAATATTACTTTAAATTTGAATATAAAAAAAATGTTTTAAGCTGCTATGGTTGTTTTTATACATTGGCCGATATAGCCGATATATATTTACATCTATCGGCCGATACCGATAATCGGCTCTCGGCCGATATAGCCGATGTATCGGTATCGGTCGATCACTAGTATATATATATATATATATATATATATATATATATATATATATATATATATATATATAATATAATATAAACTCCGATTTTCTACTACACCTGTTTTAGTCGAAATTTCAATAATTTCGACGTATTGGCCTGACCGTTCTTCGAAGGGACAAACAACTACATTCCAGGCTAATACCACGCAGAATATTGAATTACATCCCCTTCGAAAACCGTTTCAATAATTTCGACGTATTGGCCTGACCATTCTTCGAAGTGAAAAAAAACTACGTTCCTGGCTAATACCACGCAGAATATTGAATTACATCCCCTTCGGAAACCGGTTTTCGAAAGGGATGTAATTCAATATTCTGCGTGGTATTAGCCAGGAATGTAGTTGTTTTTCCCTCTAACCATTGACATCAGAGATTTGATTTGGTTGTAAATATGAATATGAATTATTATATTGACTTGACATTTTTTACTCACTCTGTATTTCCTTTTATTTAATTTTAACAACGATGAATATTCTGCTTATTATTTATCGGGAACAAAAACAAAATTTGAAAAATAATTATTTCTACAATTTTCCAAAAAAGTTACGCAACAATTATTAAATCAGTTTTAGTTATTTTTAAAATATAAATAAAAAATTAGAGTTTTTTAGAGTTATTCTACATTTTATTACTATAGATTATTATAAATGGTCAAGTGTGACGATAATATTTCGTAATATCCAAACAATTTTTGGAATTTCTATAATGTTTTTATTATATTGTGGATTTATTTAGAAACATTTCATTTAAAAAGTAACCAAACAAATGTTTAAGTTTAAATATTTAAATGAACCAAAAATCCATATTCATCACTTTTTCTTTCACTGAAATTCAAAATATTCTGTCCTACCCGGTACCATGTATCATACAGAAATATTTGAGGTACATTCAATATTAATCCTTCACAACCAAACAAACAAGTGAGGCGCCACTTGAATGGTTTCCTATTTCTTATTTCCTATACAAAGATAATATTGAAAAATTCTACCTACGAAACCAATTCGACGGGTTTATTTTAAAGACTTGCCGTCTACCTCTATATTTTGATTTGGATGAATGGTTTCGAAAATATTATAGCGAAGTTTCGAAAGATAATAAAGTTTTCAGATAAAAATAAATGGAAAATCCACTATGAAGGTTTCTAAACGACCTTATGTCAGTCCTTTTATTTCGCAGTATATAAGAGGATTCAAAACATTATTAAATCATAATAGGAACTATATAAGAAGTGCTTTCTGTGCTTCTTCTATTTTTGATATACAAAAAGGTATTTCACTTGGTCCTTCGTCTTAAAAGAATCCAAAAGGCATACAGTATAGTTAGACAAAACTAGAAAGCAGCAATTCAAAAATTTCAGAAAATTCTAGACCGTTCAAGAGAGAAACAGTTGGTAGGCACACTAGACTTGACGCTTATTTATGGGAATTTAAAACTCTAAAAAGAGTATTACCTAAACGAATAACCCAACATGCCATTATTTACTACGAAAATGAAACAATAAGAAGTCGTTTCGCAGGAGAAGATGAAGTTCCGGAAAATATACATGAAGCTTGAGGTTCAGATATATCACAAGCTGTGCAAGGCTCATCAAGAGTGCCGCTAGATATAAATCCTTTCTGTTGAAGATTTAACCTATTAGGTTTTCTTATGACACGTCCTGTTTCGACTACATTGAGGGTTACATACAGGTGTTGTCTCTCAGGATTAGCAAATGGAAGAATTATATTATTCATAGAGGCATTAATATCAGTTTGATCTAAAAATTGAACATTTGAACATAGTGTATTAACTTCTTGCAACTCATACTCATCAGTATTTACTTTAAATATGTTTTGTGGTTTATTTAAATCCACTCGATTACTTCTGATAACATTGCCACTTGAATCCTTAACATTATAGGACCTGTGTTTGTCACGTTGACTTACAATTTTCGCAGATTCTTATGTCTTATTAAGATGGTTAAATATGGTCACATCACTCTCAGTTTTCAGTGGTTTTAAGTCTTTAGCAGTTCTATCAAAATATTTCTGATTCACACTACGTTTCTCTTTTATTTTAGTTACAACATTCCTATATAATTGGCTTTGTAAAAGAGACAAAGAGACATTGCAACTGGAAGTTTGGTTTTTGTCATCCGACTATTTATTAGTTGGGATGAGGAATAGCCTATATTACTTTTCCACTCAACCTATCTGTTCTAATTAACCCTTTTTTATTTACGTGGGCTATTAGATGGAATGAAAGTTCTTTGTTGTTATCTAATGCACTCGAAGGACCAAACGATTGTTTTCACTAATGTATGATGTAATGATGAATTGTATGATGAAATTAAACACTTATGTCACTTTTATTCTCATATATTGCATGAATTTATAATTTTATTTATTTTTGCGTAGACAATTAAGAACTCACTTGTGCATACGCGTTAACTGAGATTATTTTGCACATAATATGATGGTTTAATGGATGATTGAAGATTAAATACACATGTTTGTTACCGCTGACTGGGAAATGTATGAATGACGAATGACTTATGACGACTGGGTAATTTGTGAGGGACGACTGGCGACTGGGAAGTTTGTGAGTGACGACTGGCGACTGGGAAGTTTGAAGGCTATCTGGGAAGTGTACGAGTGACGACTGGGAAGTTTGTTAGTGACACGACTGGCGACTGGGAAATGACTAAAATTGAGGTTGTATTCGTATTAATATGTCGGTTGATGTAGTTGCGAGGTAGGAGCAAAATATTAGGATCTGGCCAATGGGATAAAAGAATTTGAAACGTAACGGTCAGATACAGATAACAGAGTTTGGAAGAGAGTTTTTATGAAGCGATAAGATGTAGGGTACTTTGAAATATTCATTGGAATTTCAGAAAACTATATTTATCTGTATTTCTTATGTGGTAGTAAAGTTAAAATGAATTTTTTGTTGATGTAAGGAAATATTAAATGTTGAGAAGAAGGATATATTTAGTTATATGTTTTGAGCAGAATATTCGAATTGTATTATACAGTGGAAGTTGAAAATAAAATCACAGGAGAATTTGGTAATTAAATCAAATTCGAACACGATCTATATGCGACAAAAGTATTGGTTTACCCCATAAAAAATTGGAATTTTGAAAATTTCAACAACACAAAAAAACGGTTTTTAGAAACAAAATCCTGTGTGTCGTCGTCGTCGTCGTTGTCGTCGGCCACTTTTCCTTACATGTCTTGTTAGCACGTTACAGCCTCCGGAGTGCAATAAGTCACCAATTTTATGATTGAATATTGTTAAGGACATGTCACAGATGATCCCTATTGATTTTCAGCTCACCAGAGCCAGTACCACGGGTGCTATGGTACTTGAAGTACGACATTTTGTCATTTTTTGAGAAATTTCAGTTTGTTAGCACGATACAGCCTCCGGAGTTCTCCGAGTCACCAATTTTATGATTGAATATTGTTAAGGACATCTCACTGATGAACTCTATTGATTTTCAGCTCACCAGAGCCAATACAACAGGTGCTACAGTACTTTAAGTACGATATTTTTGTCATTTTTGGAGAAGTTTCAGTTATTTAGCACGATACAGCCTCCAGAGAGTATACGATTGATCAACTTTATGATTGAATATTGTTCAAGGTGTCTCACAGATGTACCCTATTGATTTTCAGTTGACTGAAGCGAGTACAGCGGGTCCTATAAATCCAGATATACTGAATTTTCGGTTATTTTTGTAGAAATTTCGGTTTGTTAACACGATACATCCCCCGAAGTGTATGCAAGTGCTAATTTTATGATAGAATATTGTTCAGGGCCACAGATGCGGAAAAGTTAGTTTTAATCTTTAAAACCGTTTATTTAATCATCTGTACTAATCTTTTTAGATTTTTAATTTTATTTCGTGGTTACATATTTAAATATACGCCATCTGTTTTTGGGAGATCGTCTATTCGTTAACTATTAATTTCATTTAATTGTTCGGTTCTTTTTGTTAATTGTTACTTTTCCGGCCAACCTATCTAATATGCGAGAAAAGTATTGGTTTACGCCAAAAAAAGTAGGAATTTTGAAAATTTTTTTGAGTTATTTCTACGTTTTCCATCAACAACAACACGAAAAAACGGTTTTTAGAAAAAAAATCCTGTGTGTATGTCGTTGTCGTCGTCGTCGGCCACTTTTCCTTACATGTCTTATTAGCACGATACAGCCTCCGGAGTGCAATAAGTGACCAATTTTATGATTGAATATTATTAAGGACATGTCACAGATGAACCCTATTGATTTTCAGCTTACCAGAGCCAGTACAACGGTTGCTATGGTACTTGAATTACGACATTTTGTCATTTTTTGAGAAATCTCAATTGTTAGCACGATACAGCCTCCGGAGTTTAACAAGTCACCAATTTTATTAATGAATATTACTCAGAACATCTTACAGATGAACTCTATTGCTTTTCAACTCACCCGAGCCAATACAACAGGTGCTACAGTACTTTAAGTACGATATTTTTATCATTTTTGGAGAAGTTTCAGTTTGTTAGCACGATACAGCCTCCGGAGTATATACCAGTGACCAATTTAATGATAAGATATTACTTAGAGCGTCTCGAAGATAAACTCTATTGATATTCAGCTCACTAAAGTCAGTACAACGAGTGTTATGGTACGTGAAGTACCAATTTTCTGTCATTTTTGGAGAATTTTCAGTTTGTTAGCACGATACAGCCTCCGGAGTTCAACAAGTTACCAATTTTATGATTGAATATTATTCAGAACATCTCACAGATGAACCCTATTGATTTTCAGCTCACCAAAGCCAATGCAACAGGTGCTATGGTACTTGAAGTACGACATGTCATTTTTTGAGAAATTTCAATTGTTAGCACGATACAGCCTCCGGAGTTCAACAAGTCACCAATTTCATTATTGAATATTATTCAGAACATCTCACAGATGAACTCTATTGCTTTTCAACTCACCAGTGCCAATACAACAGGTGCTACAGTACTTTAAGTACGATATTTTTATCATTTTTGGAGAAGTTTCAGTTTGTTAGCACGATACAGCCTCCGGAGTATATACAAGTGACCAATTTAATGATAAGATATTATTTAGAGTGTCTCAAAGATAAACCCTATTGACGTTCAGCTCACTAAAGTCAGTACAACGAGTGTTATGGTACGTGAAGTACCAATTTTCTGTCATTTTTGGAAAATTTTCAGTTTGTTAGCACGATACAGCCTCCGGAGTTCAACAAGTTACCAATTTTATGATTGAATATTATTCAGAACATCTCACAGATGAACCCTATTGATTTTCAGCTCACTAGAGCTAATACAACAGGTGCTATGGTACTTGAAGTACGACATTTTATCATTTTTTGAGAAATTTCAATTGTTCGCACGATACAGCCTCCAGAGTTCAACAAGTCACCAATTTTATTATTGAATATTATTCAGGACTTCTCACAGATGAACTCTATTGCTTTTCAACTCACCAGAACCAATACAATAGGAGCTACAGTACTTTAAGTACGATATTTTTATCATTTTTGGTGAAGTTTCAGTTTGTTAGCACGATACAGCCTCCGGAGTATATACAAGTGACCAATTTAATGATAAGATATTATTTAAAGCGTCTCAAAGATAAACCCTATTGAAATTCAGCTCACTAAAGTCAGTACAACGAGTGCTATGGTATTTGAAGTACCAATTTTTTGTCATTTTTGGAGAATTTTCAGTTTGTTAGCACGATACAGCCTCCAGAGAGTATACGATTGATCAATTTTATGATTGAATATTGTTCAAAGTGTCTCACAGATGTACCCTATTGATTTACAGTTGTCTAGAGCGAGTACAGCGGGTCCTATGAATCCAGATATACTACATTTTTGGTTATTTTTGGAGAAATTTCGGTTTGTTAGCACGATACATCCCCCGAAGTGTATACAAGTAACAATTTTATGATAGAATATTGTTGAAGGCCACAGATGTGGAAAAGTTAGTTTTAATCTTTAAAACAGTCTATTTTTAAGTGGATTATTCCCAATCTTGTTAAGATGAAATGGCAAATGACGTTGAAATATCATGCGATTACCTGAAGACTTGCAAATTTTCCATTCAACTCGATGAATCAACTCTACCAAGTAACGAAGCTCTACTCTTATCATACGTACCATTTATAAAACAAGAAAAAGTTCACCAGGAGTTATTATTTGCTAAGAATTTGGAATCTGATGCAAAGGAACATTCTATATTTAATATCATGCAAGAATTTTTTCAAGAGAAAGAAATTTCTATTAGCAATATTTTGTCTGCTGCTACTGATGGTGCTCCAGCAATGACCGGGCGTCATAAGGGTTTTATAGCACATTTGAGAAAAGCAGTGCCAAATGTACTCGCTGTACCTTGTATTATTCACCGTCAGCATTTGGTTGCAAAAAAATTAAATGAACGTCTGCATGCGTCCCTCAATAACGTTATTAAAGCAATCAATATCATTAGAAGCAATTCATTGAATGACCGTTTGTTTCATAAGCTTTGCAATGAAAATGAGGAAGACTACAATCGCTTGCTGCTGCACACAGAAGTACGTTGGCTTTCTAAAGGTGTTTGTCTGAATCGTTTTTTCAATCTATTTGACTCAGTGTTGAAATTTCTTGAAGAAAACGAACAATTGCGCGAAACCTGATTTCGTCAAAAAATTAGATCGCCTATTTCACGGACCTGTTTAAAGTATTTAATCAAGTTAATCTACAATTGCAAGGTGATGATTTGAATTTAATTGAAACTAAAAACGTCATAGCTGCTTTTGCAGAAAAACTTCTTATATTCAAAAGAAATTTGGTAGAGGCGAGTACAACCATTTTCCCACATTATCAACAGTGTCTGCAAAACCGGAAGATTTACTTACTTACTGCTACCACTTGGAAGTTCTTCATGTTGATTTTACAGAGCGTTTCCAAGATTATTTAAACATGGAAATACCAAGTTGGGTTATAGATCCTTTCTCAAACACAGATACTGAAGGCTCATCAAATTTGGAAGAGGGGCTATTAGAACTCACAACTAACGAAGAACTGAAAGTAAAATTCAAACGTGGATATCAAGAGTTCTGGCTTCAAAAGCCAATACCAGTTCTCTATCCTGGATTGTGGACAATAGTACAGAAGTTGATAATTACATTTCCTTCGTCCTATATGGCTGAGCGTGCATTCAGTGCAGTAACTGATTTGCTGTCAAAGAAGAGGAACAGACTACACATCACTGAACGTGGCGATATGTGATTGATGTTAGCGAAATTGGAACCCGATATTAACAAACTGGTAACACTCCAGCAGCCTCAACCGTCTCACTGATTTTTTCTTTGTTATTAACTTTGTATTTCTTATTGTATTGCATTTCTTATTTCTATTGTGATTGTATTTCTTATTGATTCTGTGTTCATATTTAAAAGTTTAATAAACAATTTATTGTACATTTGGTAGTCGTTTAATAAATGTCTACTTCATCATTCCTCTAAAATAAAATTTAGACATTAACTGAAATTAAAGCTAAATACAGATTAATTGGGACGGTACACATGATATTCAAATAAAATTAACTACTTTGGAGTAACCTGCGACTGTGGAGGGGGGGGGGGCTGGTGAAATTTTTGTTCTCTTCTATAGGGGTCGGTGGTCCAGAAAAGGTTGGGAACCACTGACTCTACACCATTATGTGGTAGAGAGGCTATTTGTGAAAAAACCAAGGGCAGTGGCAATTTCTGGATAGATTTTAGTGTGTCCAATAATTAGGCTTGAAGTAACACCCTAATCACATCATCTATACATAATATTAATTGTCATTGTTAATTTCTTTCCAATCAAAGTAGTATAAACATATTAATATTTAAATACGCAAATTGAGAATATTTCGTGTAAATACTTGCAACTGTTGTTATTGTTACAGAACAAAAATAGCGCAGATAATCACGCGAATAAAATCACAAATTTCAACAGCTCGGACATTCCGACAACAGCAAACAAGTCGGAGGATTTTAGGATTTGTTTATGTTGGATACACTTGATGCAATTCCTCTTTTTATGTGTTTTTTTAACGACAAATAAATTAGTTTATGGGTTTAAATAAACACATGTTTGTTCGTGATGAGTAGTATTTGGTATATTTTTGGAAAATGTAATGATATTTTTTTTTGGATTTTATTTAAATGTATTCACGCATATAAAACGTTAAATATTCGTATCTACAATGAGAGCGTTTATATAGGACGTCCCGTAAATTAGATCGTTAAAAATACCTCAAGACAATTTTACTGAACCCTTGTTTGTGAGATATAAGCTAGTAAAGTGTGTGGAATAATTACACATAACATTGCATGCTTCTTGGTGTATTTAAAATTTTTTATAGGACATAAACTCTTCGAAACAAATCAACAGTAATCAATTTTGTTAAGTTCTAATCAGCCAGTGGTACCAGGGTATCGTAATTTTTATTGTACCATATTCTAACCCTTTTAACACCAGTTTTTTCTTTTAAAAAAGTTTAATCAAGGCTTTAGTAGGTCAAATAAGGTAGACATTGCAATATTCTTCCAAATTAAAAACAAAAATAAACTGTAGAATCTATTGGGGGTCGTGGGACGGGCAATATGACCATGGCCATATTACTCTACAAATGGTGATAATAATGTTTAAACCAAGACACTGAATTAAAGTAATTTTACAGGCCTAAAAATGCCACGTTATCAGTGTCAAAGACTGCGTATTGCATGGGCTAAAGAGAATTTGTTTGCGGCATTAACGGCGATCTGGAACGGCATGGCTGTTAAAACAGACAGTGATAGATACCATATACCAAGAAGAACACTTAGAAGGTATTTAGAAGAAGGGAAGCAAGATAAATCTTCTTTAGGTCGAAAGGCGATACTTACAAAAACTAAGGAAGAAGAATTGGTTCAAAGAATTATTCGACTTTCACAAATTGGATATCCATTAACGGCAAGAGTTCTTTGTAAATGCAACCAATTTACTAGAGCTAATAATATCCCAAATCCAATTCTGGCGAAAAGAGGGGCAAGAAGGGTACATATTGTGGCCAATGAGCATGGACAGAATGTAACAATTCTTTCCCGTGGTAACGCTCTTTGTACAGTAATACATCGAATGGTGCTTTTCAAAGGAAAACGTATGAAGCCAGAATGGGTTGACTCTCTACCTCCAGGGACAGCAGTGCGCATGACCCCAAAAGGAAGTATGAACATCGAAACTTTTTGAGATTGGATTCATCATTTTGCAAAATTTAAGGTTTCTGGACCTTGTCTAATTATTTTGACGGAGCTAAAAGTAATGTTACGAAACAGCACACTGGTATAGTTCCTAAAACCGACTCTCTCTAAGCCAGGTATGAAAGTTAAAATTGTGGCGGACGCGCAGGGTTTCCTTGAATTGTTTACGAGTAGTAACTATCTTATCTACATAGTTTTTGTGACCAGTCTTATCTAGAAAATGCCAGAGCCAATTGTTTTTGTGTAAGCCGCAGTCCGGAATTTTCTAGTAAAAAAGGCTTTAATATATAAGGGACCGGTCAGGAAGAGTTAGTTGGTTGATAATTTGACATAGTAAGATAAACAAGTAAATAGGTGAATATAAATTAGTTTAACAGAATATACTGTGTATATAATTAGTAAATAAGTGTAGTGAATAAATAAATTAAGTAAGTGAACCTACCGTGTGTTTAAAGTTTATCCCACCCGTTTACTGTTTAAATAAATAATAAAAACATTACATTGGTGTCAGGTGTGGAGTAATATAAATAAATTGCTACGTAAAAATGGCCAAGAGACTATGTGACCTCAAAGTGGCGGAATTAAGAGCAGAATTGGAAGATCTTTAGTTGGAAACGTCCGGTAAGAAAAGTGAATTAGTAGAACGACTTAAAGTAGCACTAGAAAATGACGGCTTTGATCCAGAAACAGTTTTATTTAATGACGAGGCTTCCACCTTAATCTCTTCAGTTTCTGCCAATATTTCTGCTAACATGGACGAGAAGATTTCTGCCATGGAAGAAAACATGGACGAGAAGATTTCTGCTATGAAGAACGATATTTCTGCCATGGAAGAGAAAATTTCAACGAATATGAATAACGACATTACTGCTATGAAGAACGACATTTCTGCTGATATTTCTGCTAACATGGACGAGAAGATTTCAACTATAAAGAGCGATATTTCTACTTTGAAGAACTATATATCTGCTGATATCTTATTAATGTAAAACGACATTGCCGCTGACGTTGAAAATGATGAAATTTCGTGTCTAAAATCTGAAATCGAGAATAAGATTACAAGTTTGGACGAGAAGATTGAGAATAAGATGACAAAGATGGACGAAAAAATCAAGGAGTTAGAAAAAAAGATGACAGATATAAGGACTCAAGACACGACAGCGGAAGAAAAGAAGACCGAGCAAACAAAACCTTGCAAACCAAGAACCTCTTAAATGCAAAGCAGCCACGAAGAGTACAACAAAGGCAGGACCATGCAGGAAGAGGATGACGACGAAAAAATTGACCAGATCGTCAACTTGTTGAAAAGTATGGCAGACAAGAAGCCGTAAAAGATCAAATGCCGGAAGTTTGGCGAGCTAGACCACGTACGCAGTCTGTCTAAGCGCCCCATGACTCCTGTAACCCAAGAACTCCAGTCACAGGGGAAATCAGAAAGGGGGGAACATCCAGCTGATGTGAATCACCGAAAAGCCAACTCTTTGCCTAGACGGTCATGCCCTGTAGACTATTCTCAATGCAACAAGTCGAAATCTAAGGAAGTTGCAGTTTCAAGACCTACTGTAGTCAACGAGGAATGGTCACCCACCAGGATCAGAGAAGATCAGGAGAATGATCCTCACCTGAAGATGATCCGGCAATGGAAGAAAGAAAATCGGCGACCTACCTGGCAAGAAGTATCAAGATTTTCACCGAAACTCAAGGCGTATTGGGCTCAGTGAGACTCCCTTGTCCTGGAAAAAGGGCTGTTGAAAAGATTCCTTGAAAACGATGATGGTTCCGAGATGAAGAGACAGCTAGTTATCCCTAGAACGAGGGTAGCTGAGGTACTGAAGAAGTTACACGACAGTCCATCGGGAGGTCATCTGGGAGTGAAGAAAACCCTTCTGAGAGTCCGTGAAAGGTTTTATTGGATGAACAGCTCCGACGATGTGAAGGACTGGTGTAAGAAATGTACGACTTGTGCTACGAGTAATGGACCACAACGCTATGAAACAGTATAATGTT
This sequence comes from Galeruca laticollis, assembly GCA_963921935.1. NCBI lineage: Eukaryota > Metazoa > Arthropoda > Insecta > Coleoptera > Chrysomelidae > Galeruca > Galeruca laticollis. The sequence continues at coordinate 240,088,409 of OY998177.1, read as the reverse complement.
GGGAGCCCTTTCGAAAGGATTGCTTTAGATATCACTGGACCATTTCCGACGACAGAAAATGGTAGCCAATAGATACTGGTTGTAATGGATTATTTCACAAAGTGGGTGGAAATTTACGCTATCCCGAACCAAGAGGCCACAACTGTCGCGGATATATTGGTGAAAGAATTTATCAGCCGATATGGAGTGCCATTGGAAGTCCACAGTGACCAGGGAAGAAATTTTGAAAGCCATCTATTCCAGGAGATTTGCGACAAGCTGGTAATGAAGAAGTCCAGGACAACAGCATTACATCCACAGTCAGATAGAATGGTCGAGAGAATGAACAGGACTATTGGAAAATATCTGTCTAAACTAGTATCCAGCCATTAGAGAGATTGGGACCAGTATCTTTCCCAATTCGCATTGGCTTATCGATCTGCCGTCAATGAGTCCACGGGTGAAACACCGGCGAAAATCCTGTTTGGACGTGAAATGAGGCTTCCTTGTGACCTGGAATTTGGCTGTCGGCCTGGAGAAGATCTAGCAGGCGAAGACTACGTGATCCAATTGAGAAGAAGGCTGGATGATATTCATGAATTAATTCGAACAAATCTTCAAGTTGCCAGCGACAGAATGAAAAGTCGGTACGACACGCAGGCCACAGAAGGCGGTTTTAAAGAAGGGGACAAAGTATGGTAACATAATCCGACGAGGAGAAAAGGATTTTCTCCAAAATCACAAAAATCCTGGGAAGGTCCATACTTAATCAAGAAAAGGATCAATGATGTTATTATATCGCATAAGCAAGATCCTCAACGGAAAACCAAAAGTAGTTCACTAAAACCGATTAGCGCCATTCGAAGGAGACCATGACCTAGGGAAAGGAATAAACCATATTCGAGATGTGTCTGACCATACCTTCGATGAATTTATGGGCGCGTATGGATGTACCGGGAACCCTAGATATGGAGTCAATTCGGAACAACAACAAGATTTGTTCACTCTCCCGGAAGATTATTCACTGGCATACAACATCCCCGCCCGTATCAGGAACGCACGAGGGTTGGCAACCGTCTTTCGAAAGAAGTTCGGGCCATTAGAAAAACTTGAAGACCAGATTCCAGCCCCTTGAAAGACACCAAGACACCGAAACTGAAACATAATTCGCGGTACGTCTTCTACGTGGTAACTAAAAATGAATCTCAAGATCGATCTACCTACCGCGATGTGTGGGAAACATTTTAATAAAAAATAATTACGCAAAAAAGTTTTTTGAACCTATTATTAAAAACAGAATACATAGGATTTATAATTCCAAATCAACGAATAACATCACAAATCAAAATAACTACAACCACAATAGTAATCATAACAACATTACAACAAATCCTAATAACAATATTACTACAAATCTTAAGAACTATAATTATAACACAAATTCAAATCAAAAAGCGGACTATAGAAGTAATAATAATGATGATAACGATAATAATAAAAATAATAACATATACACTGCTTTACCCTACATCCCTAATGTTAACAGAAAAATTAAGAATATTTGCAAACCTTTCAATATACAAATTGCCGACAAACCATTAAATCAAACTAAACAATTTTTCACTAAATTCAAACCTGCTATTCCAAAAACAGAAACATCTAATACAGTTTATAAAATTGAATGTAACAACTGCAACCAATCATATATATGACAAACCTCACAATACTTGAAAAATAGATTACGTAAGCACCAAAATGATTCATCTTTTAATACTGGCCATGAATTTAATTACAACAGTTTTCATATTTTGGATACTGAAACCAATTTTCATAAAAAATGTATCAAAGAAATGATTCACATTAAGAAAACTAACAATTCACTTAATTTTCGTGAAGATGTAGATAAATTGGATAATGTATATAGCAATCTATTAAACAAAATTTAATTTCAAACTTGTGATGTCTCCACCTTCCCGTTTCAATATATCATCTACAACCGTACTAATATGTTTTATTATTTTGGTGTTTTTGCGTTTAAAAAGAAATTAATTCATATCGCCACAATACATACAGTAAAGATTTCTCTACCTATTTGAAATATAAAATGAATTGAGCAATGTAAATGTGTAGACCATAAAAATTACCACAAGTTCACTGTCCTCGTCGTATATGTATGTTTCATTGTAATTGTTTTTAAAAAACCAAAATGGATATGTTAAAATAGCTGGTGAGTTTTTCAATTTTAAGCTTTGTAATATAAGAAAAAATAAGGATATTTAGATAATGTGTGTTGTAAACTCTCAATTTTATATTTTCAATCTTGATTAAATAATGTTAATATCATCTTTAAATAAAAATAAGGAAAGTTTTTATTATTGTAAGGTATTGTTGCAGATTATCTTATAACGAAATTGTAATAGAACATTCATTATGTGTATTATACGAATAGCCCTGTGCCCTGATGATGAACCTAAATAAAGGATTCGAAACATCGGAAAAAGAAAAAAAAGAAAAGCTTTAGAAGTTTTATTTCTTATAAAAAAAGTTGGCGAAGAACTATTAATTATATATAATTTGAAAATTTCTTACAATCTTCCGAACATCGACCATAAAAATTCACGCACAAAGTGTCAATAAGTTACAATTATAGTCTTGCTTTAGGGTTATTACAATTCAATAGATAATAGTGCGAAACGTGACATTTTCCTAAATTTTTAACTATAGGATTTCCAGCACAATGCGACAATATGTCGACTTTCAAAATGTGTTCATTCAATGCTCAAACAAAACTATTTACAATTATTATTGCAAAACGTGATATTTTAAAGGTATTTAACAAAAGCTTCGAATAAAGTGTAACTACCCTTTGAATTAATAACAATACAAAAGGTGTATCAATTCTTTAACACATTTTTACAGCGCTAGCAACTGAAATGAATTTACGCTTTAGATATATACAATGACGAAAAGAAGTAACATACAAATATCTTACATATTTTTAAAAGCAACTTAAACAATATAATTGAAGATTTTCTAATCTTGAACACATTTTATTTATTGAACAATATAATGTACTTAATGATATTTGCAATGCCAATATTAATTTATTAATTATTTGCAAAAAGTAATGTGCGTCCCGAAAGTACAGTACAGAACTGTCACTTTTACTACATGGAACACTCAAAACGCAAGTTTCGGTATGTAAATGAATACAGAACGAACAACTTTCAGATGGCATCGTCTAAAAACGTTATTTTCGCCATAAGGGGGCGTCCATAAATTACGTGAGGTGTTTTTTTTAAATTTTCTGCCCCTCCCTCCCCCCCTGGTGAGATGTCGTGAGGTTTTATTCAACCCCTCCCACATCCCCCAATCTCACGTGAGATTTTTCAAAATGTGAGTTTCTTACGTAAACGCGTTGTTGGATTGTTATTGTAAAAAGAAAAAAACAAAGTTGCTTCGTGCTTTTATTTACGACTAGTTAAGACTAGTAATCAATATTGCTGAGAGTTTAATTATAAGTGTAATAAAAATTTAACAATAGAATAATTAAATCGTAACTACTGTGATTAAAAAAAGAATATCTACTCTAAAAATTCAGTCCATGGAGAATCATGCACGGTCTCAAGAGAGACTATTGGAACCAACATGTCCATATGATTTTCAGTAAAATCATCTGCTCCTTCAACTTCGTTCTGATCTAGCCACTCTAAGCCATTGGCACTTGCACAAAGTAATTCATTAGCTCGTCTTGTGACAATCCGTGGGAGTCGCACTTTGCGGAACATACGCGCTTGCTTAGCTGGTGCAATGTGGGCTGATCGCCTGTGCTCTGTAGCTCTTGTGCTAGATGCAAAGTAAATACCGCATGTACTGCAGAATCTTTTCTCTAAATCATCACGTACACTTGGGCAATAGAGATCATAAGGCGTGCTGATGAAGGCATTCAGCGGTTGAATCGGTAGGCAGTGGCGTATTATAAATGGAGCAAATGACTTTCCGTCATGCTCTTTAAAGTCCGGAATTGTCAAATGTCCATCAACTTGAGTGATAGGGTATGGAGGTGGCAGAAAACGGTCGTGAAGAATCATATGCAGATCACTCCGGGATGGGCTGCAGCACTTCTGGTCATCGCATTTTACAACCTAAAAAAAAGTATTAACAATTTCCCTTTGTAACTCTTAATAATAAAAATTTGTTGATATTCGTGCTCGTTAAAAAATAAAAAAAATAAATAAAATAGGCACGCATAAAAATTTGATATAAACCAACTGCCAATGTACCTGGAGTAAATATTGGCTCTCTCTAACGTGCTCAGTGTACCATTCTTCGACTGGCAGGTCTGGAACGCTGGAAGTGTAATTATTCGGGTCTATATATTCAGCGACTACTTCGTATCCGTCAATGCAAACTGCAGACCATATTTCAGCCAAAATATCCCCTGACTTTTTGAAATTATCCTTTTCCAGACTTTCGTCTAATGTTCTGCCGCTGGAGTCAAGATGTGTCCCTAAAGAATCATGGGGAAGAACAACGCCTGTTAGTTCTCGACTGAGTGGAGCCATGCGTCTCTCTACTCTGTTGAATGCGCTCCTGCTAGGGGCATTAACCACAATAAATACTGCGTCCAAATCATATTGTTTAAAATGCTCTATGGCGTGTGCGATCACTTTGCGATATCGCGGATTCTCGTCAGGCCCACCGTCACTTGAAATTATAAGAACAGGTTTAACTTTGCTGTCTATATTCTTTATAAATTTGGAAAAAGACTCAATTGTTAAAAGAGTGTCCAAGTCTTGAGCGTGACTAGTTGCAGTTGAAGAAGAGTGCTTGCCACTTCGTATTGCTATGTAAGTTGGTCCACTGTATGAAACAGCTTCTGGTCGTCCCATCTCATTGGGTTTCACTTCACACAAAGCATACACGCTTGGAATTAATTTGTGCCTCGAAGCAATCACAAAGTCGTGATCTGGTAACGACACTTTATATTCAACGTGCATTAATAATGGCGCCTGCTTGTTTGCCGCTGTCAGGCCGATGGGGACGCGGGCTTTGTCATCTTAAGATAAAAAAGTTACGGAGTCAGGACCAAGTACTGATGCTATCGTTTCCAGCGACCTTATGGGGGCCACAGAAAAGTATTGGTCTTGGTGTGCCTTATGATGGTCAGCTTGAGGACGGCTCAGCTTCACCGGCACAGTCACTACATGGCGCTTAGCTTCTCGTGTATTTGCCCGTCTAGGCAACAGTCGAATATAAGTAGCACTTCGTGAAATATTAAATCCCAGTTCGCTTAGTTTATTTGTAAGTTCTGAAAGCGTATGGACCGTGCGAACTATCTCACAACGACGTCGCTCTTCAGCAGAAGCACCAAACAGGGCACTTATTGTTTTTAGCAATTCAGACTGTTCTTTTTCTAAACGTGGGCGTCCAGGGCCATCATGAGGCGTCAACGACTTAGCTGCATCGGGATTCTTTGAACATAGTTCAATTAACTTTTGTTTTTGATTTTTTCTGTGCGTCATAGAGTACACTCTTTGTTTTTCTTTAAGCTTGAGCTTCTTCTCACAAATGTCAATTTCTCGCCGCAAATTACATGCTTTATCAAATTCAGTGCCATCAGCTACAAGAGATCTTTTGCGCCTTTCCATTGAGTCAAGCTCCGCATGTAGCTTAGTAATCTTTTTCTTCATATTATCCTGTGCTGGAGTAGGACGTACGTTGGATGGTGTAGTGTTCGACATAGCTTCATCCTCATCATCGCTGATCACAAGAGGCTGATTTTTTCGTTTCGAAGCACCTGTGAAATACAGAAAACTTTTATTTAGAATAGGACAAAATGAAGAAAACGTCACCTATAGAAAGAAAGACGAATACTAACCTGCCGGTTGAGGGCCACCGTCCAAATCTTGATCTCCTGACTGCTGGTCATTAATCTCATCCTGAACCGCAGATTCCGCGTGTTGAATATTATGATCGTTGATCTGAACCTGACCTCCACATTCCACGTTTGGAACACTCTCAGTGCTTGTACCAGCCTGAATCGAAGAACTGTTAGAGATATTTTTAGTGTTAGTCTGAAATCAAAATATCATAATAAAGAAATGAATCCAATAAATTATAAAAAGATAGATTAACACAAAATTAAAAAATATTGAATTATGTGAAAACAGTAATTAAAGGAAATGACCGCGCTAATATTTTGTAGTTATGATTTTAGCATATTTTATGAAGAATTTCACTGTTTCAGTTTTTTTAATGCTATTAAGGAGGTCCTTTTGCCATCAATGTTAAATAAAAAATATTAGATTATGCATAAAATTAATAAAGTCAGATCTTTAACAACTTTCTCAAATTATGGCATTAACCATTGATTTTAGATGGGGTAAAAAAAACCCAAAATAAGGTTTTCAAAATATTCACAAAGTTTGATTTTTTGCAATAAAATCTATAGGTTGCCGTGGAATTGATAGAGAGATTAAAATTATAAAATCACAGAAAATTTTTGAGTAAAAAATCTGCATTTAAATAGCGTCAGAACATTTGGCAACGTTGTGTAGCGTGCGAGCTTCAGACCATTCAATAAATACAAACTAAACTGCAATGCACTTATATGTTTTTCATACATACTTATAAATTATTTTATTGTTAACAAATTTTCATATTTCATATTATGAAAAAATACTAGCTTTCCTGCCATGAGACATAAAAGAATGTTATAGTTTTATGATTTAACATTTTTAATTAATTTATTTATTTGCATTGACTGCAAAAACTTTAACATGGTTGAGGTTTATATTGTGCAAATGAAAATGTAAACAACCGAAATATAGCGTTGCCAAATCACGGACAGGTTTATAGCAGCTGATATAAAAGAGCCAAATTAATTTTTGTATTTAACTATTTTTTTTTAATTTTCAAAATTTCAACGATTAATGCCTCATATCCTATTTATTTTTTAATTTTAAGAAATTTTATGGGTTCTTTTTATTCTAATTTATCGAATATTGACTACTACAGTTGTTGTAACTCAACTGGGGCGAAAGGACTTCCTTAATTGTAACAATAAATTTTATATATAAAAAAAGTATTTTCTTAAAAAAATATATTTAACCTACCTTTTGAAGGGATGCTAAAGTAGAACGAACTTTTTTCTCAGTGGCTTCCCTGAGAAGCCGTTCAATCTCATGTTGAATGTGATGTCTTAACTCTTCTTTCTTCGGGAATTTTTGCTTCGCTGTATTCCATAATTTTATTACATCGTCCTGGCAGGATTTCTTCGTCTTATAGACGTATCTTTTGACGTATGCGTTATAAAAATCTTGATAACTCATTTTAAATTAGTAAGAGCATGCACTGAGTCGAGTAAAACATTTACAACAATAAATAACAATGCAGGTTGGAACCTGTCCGTGTGTCGCTGCCACTCAGCTCGTACGCTCTCGTTCATCGAGTCGCGCGTTCGGCTGACAGGGGCGCGAAAACAAAGGACGGGCTACACCAGCCATGTCAAACTCAAAGTCACTGTTTGGCCAAAAGCATGAAGACCATAGACTAGGTGGGCCGCAAAACCTAATCTTAAAGAAGACAAACTACTGAAAATCTTAACGAAAAAAAGTACTATTATGTTAGAAGTATATTTATTAAATTTCCAATTAAAAGGACATTACAAAAACTTACAAACATTAACTTCTTTTGCCAGATATTTGACATCTATTGTCTTTAATTAAGTTGTCTATATGTGGCGTGAATTTATCGGCGGAAATAACTTTTAAAACTGCGTCCAAGTGTGCGTCCGTCAATCGCGATCTTGCGGGAGATTTGTTTCCTTTCATCAAAGAAAATAATTGTTCACACTTATAGGTACTTCCAAACATTGACAGGATTTTACAGGCAAGTTTTCTCATTTCTTGGTATTGAACAGGCAAGTAATTATAAAATTCGAATGTACCAACACTATCAATTTTTTCTTTTAAATGGGTTTGACACTGAATCTCAATCACTTCCATCTGCAAGTGAGGGGAAACTTTATTAATATCGATAGTGAAAAGACCAGTAAATAAAGAAAAATTGTTTTCTTGGGACTTAAAATCCTGAAAACGCTTTTCAAATTCTGACAAAAGGCTTCCCATTTTCTCTGTATACATTTTGTATGATATTGGGCCACTTGTACTCTCCTGATACGCCTTGCAAGTCGGAAAATGTGACAGATTATCCACCGCTAACTGGTTTTTCCACAGCATCATCTTACACTTGAAAGCTTTAACATGATCATGAATATCTGTTATAACTTGACGTGGTCCTTGCAATTTCGTATTTAAGTCCGACAAGTGTTTTGTGATGTCTACCATAAATGAATGATCTTGTAAAAAAGGTACGTCAGATAATAAGCTGACATCTTGTTCTTTCACTTCCATGAAAAGGCGTATTTCTTCTTTGAGTTTCCAAAACCGATCGAGAACCATAGAACACGAAAGCCATCGCACTTCTGCATAATAAGGTAAACCAGTGTACTCACTTTCCAAATCACGTAAAAACGCAGAAAACTGTCGCTGATTCAAGCCACGTGACCTTATGAAGTTTATCATTTTTTTCACTGACTTTAAAACTCTTTCCAACTTGATCACTTTGAGCATAAAACTTCTTGGTGGATTATGCAATGAACATGATGAAAATCTGGTTTGTCACTGCCCGTTTCTCTGATATTTGTTTGTAATATTTTAATAAAGCCATTATTTACTCCAGTCATTGAAGGAGCTCCGTCTGTTGCAACGGAATACAGTTTTGACAAATCTAAATTGTACTTTTGCAGAACTCCATAAACAGCATTGAAAATATCCTCCCCAGTTGTTTTATCATGCAATGGTACTAATTCCAGTAATTCTTCATAAACGTTGATATCTCTATCAACAGCACGAAGAAAAACAGCGAGTTGCGCCACACCACACACATCTGTACTTTCGTCACAGGCAATAGAAAATGCAATGAAAGAGTCTGATTTTGTTTTTATCTGTTCGCTTATATTGGCAGCCAACTCGGTAACTCTTTCAGCGACAGTATTCCGGGACAAGGATATATTTTGAAAAGCATTCACGCTCCCGGGACTTACAATTTCCGCGGCCTCTACAAGGCAGTCTTATATAAACTCACCTTCAACAAATGGTTTTGAGTGTCTAGCGATCAACTCCGACATTACGTAGCTCGCTTGAACGGCAGATTCGTTTTCTTGCTTTGGACGTGTAAACATACGCTGTTGATCTTTTAACCGTGATTATAACTCTTTCAACTTTTCGTTTCTAATCATGCCTGTGTCAAACTTAGTTTTACGACTATCATAGTGACGTTTTATATTATATAATTTTGGGACACCGACTGTACTGTTACAAATCAAGCAAATAATTTTGTCTTTAACTTCACAGCATAAAAACTCTAATCCCCACTTTTCTTGAAAGATACGATGCTCATCTCCAAGTTTCCTCTTACTTCCACTTGGTTTTGAAACAGACACGTTAAAAACTTTATCCGAAATAAATAACAATAAGTACTGTTACGTGTTGTAACAATAAGTACGCAACTAAACTCGCAATTCTATCGCAACTGACTCATAACTGACTGAACAACTGAACTGAATCGAGCGGTATTGGCTTATATACGGATTGTGATTTCTCGACAGTTCTTTCCAGAATGTTCAGGTAGCGTCATCTGTGTTCTCGCGCGATAGAACTTTCCGGAACAAGCCAGGCTTTTAGGTTGAGCGCGCATCTTAGTTCATCATCACAGTACTTTATTTTTGGGTTTTTAACAGGCTCGCGGGCCGCATGGCTGTTTTCAAAATTGATTCGGGGCCGCAGGAAAATGCTCAGTGGGCCGCATGTTTGACATGCCTGGGCTACACTGTACCGTAAATTCAGATTAAATTGAGCTATTAGGTATAAAACAAATATGGTGGTTTGACAGTCGTATTACGATTACGCTTAAGATTAAATCATGAGCATGTACAATCTGGATTGAATGGACCAAAATAGTATAATTTTTTTTTGTTTCAATCAGAAAAAAAATTGCGTGATATTTGCCGAGACCCCCCCTCTCTCCCTGCCCCCCTTAAACATCTCACGTAATTTATGGACGCCCCCTAAGGGGTAGTTTCTAGAGTTTGAAAATTTGTAATACAGACCAATTATCTTCAAATAGTAGTTTTATCCTGTTAAAAATAAGAAACGCAACTTGCGCGTGTATAACTTTTCAAGAAAGGGGTAAGATGAGCTTAAATCCAAATTTTCAGAAAAATATATGCAGTCTGAAGGATTTCAGTGGTAGAGCTCTATATTTGGGCTGAGTTACTCGACTAAATTAACTATATTAAAGGTAGCTACACAGGACGAGCAATTAGTTTCGAATATTAAATATTTTTTCATTAAATAACTATCTTTTTGATATTCAAAACGTTCTGTATGCATCTTGTTGGGAGGTTAAAACTTCCTATAGTTTAATAAGGTCGTCCTGGAGTTCGCTTACGTGCTGACTGCTATCCTATTGTTTGAGAACAAAAAGGATTAGCTCAAAAGTAATTCTCTTACCTTAGCATAGGATTATTTAATCGATTTTCGTAATATTATTGTGCATCCGAGTTGAAAATGGTTTTCTCCACACGGGACACCTAACAATTGTTGTACTAACTTTAAATTACTCTATTTATAAGGATTTTAAGCATCTTGGGAATGAAGATAGAGGAATAATTTGGAAAAGTATCAAGTAAGGCGCAGAAGAAGGAGCAAACTATGATTATAGAAATTTGATTTTTAAAAATTCGTTCAATATGGAAGAGACTATGACAACAGAGTCTAGAGTCTGAATATGGATTCAGGAAGGAAAGAAAAGGCATAATTATTCATACAAAGACCCGGTCTGAATAAAGTTGTAAATGATATATATTTATCAAATAAGTCCTAGATTCATATTTCCATTATTTGTTGGAGAGAAATTGAATCCTACTGTAACAGCCCAGTCGGAGATTTTGCCTACGGCATTTTCGAGTAAAGTTGATGTGGTTAATGAGGATTTACCGGGACAGTACAAGAAAAGATCGTCGAGATAAATAGAATATTTTATTGGGGTCTAACAGAGAAGCATACGTCGTTTAAGATTAAAATAAATAGGGTTGGGCTTAATACCTAGCCTTGGGGAACTCCATTTTCAAGGTTAAATGGTTTGGAAAAGTGACCGTTGTCGGATACTTTGGAAGATCTATCACTCTGAAAATTTGTTAAAAAGCTTAGGATATTACCTTCTAGATTTATTTCTTTCAATTTATTGGTAATAGCGGGTCTCCAGATTTTATCAATAGTCACTGCTACCACTTCTTGTTTCTTTGCAAAAGCATTGGAAATCTCTGCATACATAGATACCAAACTATCAGTCGTACATCTTTGGGATCGGAAACCAGATTGGCCTGGATTCAGCAGTTTATTAGCTTCGAGATACCAGAGTACCCGTTTGTTCATCATTTTTTCTAGGAGCCTACACATCGTGCAGGTTAATGAAATAGGTCTAAAGGATTCTGGTTTTTTAGAATCGGCATAATTTTTCATAAATGGTAGTATAACAGACTCTCTCCGTATTTTCGTAAATTTATGGTTGGTCCATATTTTATTATACAGTTCCAGTAGTATTTTCGGAAATTTATGGTTGGTCCATATTTTATTATACAGTTCCAGTAGTTTGTTTAGACTGGATGTAGGAAGTGGTTTTAGGAAGATGAAAGGGACGCCATCTGGTCCGGCAGCGGAGTTTTTGGAAAGAGTAATTGCTTGTGTGAATTCTTGGAATATGAAAGGGCATTGAGTGAGTTGGAATGTAAATTATCTACGGGACATTTGACTAGGGGAGTTTGAGGTGTGCTCATATTCTTCGATTTTGCTTGAAGGGACCCTGCTAGGATATTGGCAATGTCTCCGCTGTTGGTAAAAAGTTGGTCATCTTTAATTATTGCTGGTATAGTGTTTAATGTACTACGACATTGCATTTTTCCTACTTTTTTCCAAACCTCCCCAGAGGTAGTTGCTGGTGTTATGCTGCTCACATAGTTGTTCCAGGATGCCTTTTTGCTTTCGTTAATGATACGTTTTGACCTGGCTTTTAATTTCTTGAGATATATAAGATCCACTTGAGAACGGGTTTTCCTATATCTATTTACATTTACATTCTTTTACTGCTGTTTTGCGGGACTCATTCCACCATGGTACGATTTTTCTGGAGGGATCTATCTCGTACTGTCCAATATACTTTTCTGCAGAGGTGATTATACATTTTACGATTTGTACAGTTGTTTCATCTATGTTTTTGTCAATCTCGAGTGTGTCAGTTGATGATTCCGTAAATAACTTGAACATATTCCAATCTGCGTATTTTGTTTTCCACTTCGTCAAGGTATTTGGTGGTTTGATAGTGTTGTCGGTGATTAGAATTGGGAAGTGGTCGCTATCGTATAGGCTCTCTAGTGCTCGCCAGTTCGTTAAGGATGCTGTTCTGGGGTCGCTGAAACTGAGATGTATATCTGAAAAAATTCCTGATGCTATGCTGAAGTGGGTGTTGCTGCCAGTATTTAGTAGACATAAACTGGTATTATTGTTCAATATGTTTTCTATTGTAGGTTTTACATCTACCGAAGGTGCGTTCTGAGCTCCACATTACGTTGTGGGCATTGAAGTCGCCAACAAGAATGAACGGATTGGGTAATTGTGAAGTGAAATCTAATATCTGATTCTCGTAAGTCACAATTTGGAGGCATGTAAATGCTGCACTTGTGTGGACACAAGACATTTACAGCAACGGCTTCAAGGTTGGTGGTTAGTGGTAGATTGGAAGAGACAAGATCATTAGAAATAAATATTGAAGCCCCCCCAATGGCACGTGTGAATGTTGTTCTGATAAAGTGGTAGCCTACAAAGTTTTTCAGATATAGTTCAGATATGGGAATTTTTGAAGTTTGTTTCTTGGAGACACAGTATATTAGGCTGATATTCAGAAATTAGTTGTTGTATTCGTTCAATGCGAGGATAGAACCCATCGCAATTCCATTGGATTAAATGGAACATGATTAAAGTAGTAAAAAAAGAAAAAAAGTGATTAGATACTATTAAGAGGATTTCTGTGATAATTAGGTTAAGTCAAGATCCTCATTATCACTCTGCCCTACTGATGATTGTGTTTTTGCGCTAGAGATGCTCTCCGTGTCGGTTTCCTCGAGGGCTATGCTACCTTTGATTTTTTTCCGCAGGCAAGAAAATCTATTTTTAATTGATCGATCTTTTAGATAGGGATATATATCTTGCATATTAGTTAGGAGGTCTTCAATATCGGCCGTAAATTTTAGAGCTTCTGCATAGGGGTTAGCATTATTGCATGCGTTTTCGATGAAAGCGATGAAATTTTCCACGGGAATGACATAGTTTTCAGGGTTTGAAGGTACGCTTCTTTGATGATGGTTATTGTTTCTTCAGTTAGATCTGATTGGGGTTCTGATTTTTGAGTAGTTTCTTTCTTTAGCTTTTTCCTTGCAGATCTACTGGGTTTGATGGCGTCGGTGGTATTATTAGGAGGTCGCATGTTTGATGATTTACTCAAAATTACCGGAGATACATCTCTAGAAACATCGTTATCGGTGGGTGTTGTATCTGAATGAACTATCTTCAATGCTGTTTGAAGTACCGGTAGTTTATTTTCTTGGTCATTCACTTTGGTGCTTGTGTCTATTTGGCAAGGGGGTAGCTGTTGATCTTCGTTATCAGTAATAGTTTGAGAAGAACTATGTGTGGGCGGGTTAGGATAGTTTGTTACAATATGACCTGTTTCTTTGCATATGAAGCATTCCATTCGGTCAGTGGAAATAAACATTCGATGATCGTTGTTGTCGAAGTGGATTGTTGTAGATGTTTGAAGTTCAAAATTGTAATATGGTGGGAAAACAAAAACTTGTTGTCTGAAGCTGAGAATATGACTATACTCATCTCCAGGGATGTCGGCCTTTAGAAAAGAGATGGGAGAGGCTAGATTCAGTCCTAGATTTTTGAGAGCGATTTCAGTTAGATCATGTGGAATGCATGGACTAATATTAGAAATTAATATTTGTTTGGTCGGTGAAATGTTGAAGGTTTCGTTTCCTATGGATATGATAGAGTGGGAGTTAACAATAAGATCAACTAATTCAGTTTTGGAAAGGTACCTACGGCTTTAACGTAGTCAAAAAATGTTAGGTTTTCTTCCGCATTTAAGACAATTGCTTGATCCTTTTTGGGAAATGCAGGTTTGGGAACCGATTTAGCTACTGATGAATACGAGGTGCTAGGAGAAGGATTTTGAGTACCACTGTTTTATTGAGACATATTTTTGGATGTGGTTTGAGTTTTATCTTGATTGGTGCTGCTTTCGTAGTCAAAAGCGACACCCTGTATATTATCATTATTATTTGCCATTAATTTGTCGAAGGTAGACCAGCAAACCAGTTTCCATTATCTTGAAATACTGGTTGCTTATCAGTTCCAGTACTGATTACACTAAATACGTCTCTTGTCGACAAGAAACAGCTATTTTGGTACTAATGACAAGTATCGCAAAAAGTGTTATTATTTATAGTTGAAAGTCTAATTATCTCGAGGTTATTATACACAACGGGAACCACACGTTAATCACTTTTAAGTTTTACTTATTTACAAATATTCGACAGGGTTAACTCGTCGAGTTCACCCATTTTTGATTGACAAACAAGACCGAATAATAAAAATTTTATTTAAAAAATACGTGTTTGGTATGCTTTTACACCCCCTTCTGCCCGAGATTTTTGTCTGACAATTTTTATAGTTATTTATGTTTTAATTTAAGCAAAACCCGAAGTTTCAGCCGATTTGCAATAATAAAAATGTGGACTACTGTTGTACGAATTTAGGGTGATCTTACACCTACCGAAACGATCGAGATGGCAACTTATTACCTCTATAGCAACCTTTTTGTAAAATTTTAGCCTGCTTCAAGTAATGATAGAAAAATGTTCACTAGCTCTTAGACTAGCTGGACAAACATGAATATCCAGACACTTCTACAAATAGCAGAGGTAGAGAAGTGCCAATGTAAAAGAGGTATTATAAGAACAAATATGCACTTCACATTATTTCAGCATTCAAATTTTCATATTTTACATTTTCTCTCTACATAAACTACGATATTTTCATGCAATAGTTCAAAGAAAGATGAAAATATTGTTTTTTAAGCTTATATTCTATCAGTTTTATATTTGAATAGATGAGGCTTTTACTTGATGAAGATCCATACTAAACGATGAAATAAAACAATATAGTTTGTTTAAATCTTCATATATTTGAACTAATGTTCAATTTAAACTTGTTGACGCGTTTCACTAACACAGTAGCTTTGTCAAAACGAATGAAGGTAAAATATAAAAATGTCTTAATATATACAGTGCTAAATCTATTTACTAAGGTTAACAATGGTATTAGAAGATAATTACCTGGAAATTCATTCACTACAAACATTCCTAAGCTATCTTCTAGGTAAAGAGGTTCAATAAAGGAGACTGATTGATATATATTTGGTCGTCAAGGAGATTACCTGAATATTTATTTTTGTTAATCTCTAGGGCTTCTAATAAATTTAAACTAAAGGATTTACCGACTACATGGAGAATTTCAAAATTTGGGTCGAAAATGTGTTGGTTTTCTAATAAATGATTTGAATAGTTAGAATCTAATTTTTTGTTGTCATAGCTACGTTTGTGTTCCGAAATTCTAGTTTTAAAATTTCTAAAAGTTCTACCGATATAAATTTTATCACAATTGTCATTACCACATTTTAATTTATAAACTCCTGATTTGTTCAATTTTGAAGATTTGGATTTATTATTTTTAATGAATTTGGATAAATTGTGATCAGTTTTAAAGGAAATATTCATGTCTAAAGTTTCTAAAAATGATTTAGTTTTTAAGGATGGTGTTCCAAAGTATGTTAAGCTTTTAAATTGTCTATTATTTTTATCTGAAGGGAATACTTGTTCTAAAGTCTGTTTTTTTATCTTTTTATTTATGATATTGTCAATTAAATTTGGATCGTATTATTAACTGCTATTTGTTTTATGATATTTAATTCTTTGGTATAATTACATAATATTCAACCCACATGTTCATTGGATAACTTCAACAAACTAGGTATAGAAACAGAAATTAACTTGTATATTATTCCAAATAATTCTAATCTAAAACACAAAGCTTCAGAAATTATTAAAAAGAATTCGTCCAGTTTAACAAACCCAATTTTGAATTATCAGCCGCCAAATCAATTCAACAAAAATCAAAGTCAAATAGTCTTATTTTCACAAAAGCAGATAAAGGAAATACGGTAATAGCATTACCTAAAGAAGATTATTTATTAAAAACCAACAATTTTATTCAGGCAAGCAATTTTGAGACCCTTAAAAAAGACCCAACTAATAAATTTCAGAGAGAAATAAAATTAGCAGTAGATAACGTTAAATCAATAATTAACGATAAAGAAAAATATAAATTATTTTTACCCAATCCGCAACACCCTGAACTTTATTCATTAATTAAACTCCATAAAGAGGGGTACCCTATCAGGCCAGTTGTTTCTTATTTCACAGCACCTTCATTCAAAATTTCAAAGATTCTCATAGATGTCATTTCTACATATTGTTCATTCATACCTCGATTTTCAGTTAAAAACTCAACGGAATTAATTAATAATATTCAAGATATAATTCTACCCCATAATTCTAAATTCATATCGTTCGATGTAACAAATCTATTCCCTAGTATACCTCCTAAAGAAACTATAACTCTTGTTGATAACTTGCTCACATACAATAATGTTAATCCTATAATTCACTCTGATATCATTACTTTATTAAAAGTGTGTTTGAATCAAAATTATTTTCATTTCAATGGAGAGGTTTATAGCAGTAAAGATGGTTTGATTATGGGCAACCCTCTCAGCCCCCTACTAGCAGAAATATTCATGGATAATATAGAAAAAATAATTCATGAACACCCCCTTAGAAAAAATTTATGTACTGGCACCGATATGTGGACGACATTTTAGCTAGCTTCATCGGTACAAATAGACAATTGAGAGCTTCATTCCTTACATAAACTCGATTCACAATAATATCAAATTTACCGTAGAACTTGAACAAAATAAGTCTATAAACTTTCTAGACTTTACAATTTCAAATATAAATAATAAACATGGTTTTTCTATATTTCATAAACCATCACATACAGATATTACAATTCATAATAGTTCGGTCCACCCATTCAGTCATAAAATAGCAGTTTTCAATAGTATGATACACAGACTCTTAACAGTCCCATTAAATATTAATAATTATACCAAAGAATTAAATATCATAAAACAAATAGCAGTTAATAATAATTACGATCCAAATTTAATTGACAATATCATAAATAAAAAGATAAAAAACAGACTTTAGAACAAGTATTCCCTTCATATAAAAATAATAGACAATTTAAAAGCTTAACATACTTTGGAACACCAACCTTAAAAATTAAATCATTTTTAGAAACTTTAGACATAAATATTTCCTTTAAAACTGATCACAATTTATCCAAATTCATTAAAAATAATAAATCTAAATCTTCAAAATTAAACAAATCAGGAGTTTATAAATTAAAATGTGGTAATGACAATTGTGATAAAATTTATATCGGTAGAACTTTTAGAAATTTTAAAACTAGAATTTCGTAACACAAACGTAGTTATGACAACAAAAAATTAGATTCTAACTATTCAAATCATTTATTAGAAAACCAACACATTTTCGACCCAAATTTTGAAATTCTCCATGTAGTCGGTAAATCCTTTAGTTTAAATTTATTAGAAGCCCTAAAGATTAACAAAAATAAATATTCAGGTAATCTCCTTAACGACCAAATAGATATCAATCAGTCTCCTTTATTGAACCTCTTTACCTAGAAGATAGCTTAGGAATGTTTGTAGTGAATGAATTTCCAGGTAATTATCATTTAATACCATTGTTAACCTTAGTAAATAGATTTAGCACTGTATATATTAAGACATTTTTATATTTTACCTTCATTCGTTTTGACAAAGCTACTGTGTTAGTGAAACGCGTCAACAAGTTTAAATTGAACATTAGTTCAAATATATGAAGATTTATACAAACTATATTGTTTTATTTCATCGTTTAGTTTTATATTTCACTTGAAACAATTTGCCTACCCTAAAAATAATTGATTGCAAAGGCACATCTCGTATCTCCCGATGGAAATTGTTAATTAATTTGTGGGTGAAAGCGGTGAAGCTTGTTTAGCCATAGTCAATCCTTTACACGGTTTGTCAATTCAAAGCGACCGCAAATTCTCCAAGTAGCCAGCTCCCGATCCGCTAATCCAAACCCCTACTAGCCAGTTCTCTAATCCGGTAATCCTAACCCCCACTAGCCCATTCACTCACCACCGTCTCCCTGATAGAAGTGGTGAAGAATTGATTGAAATTAAATTTGTGTTACCAGGTTGGTAGCCAATAAAAAAGTTATGATGTTAAATATATAGGAAGTAAATGAATTTGATATAACTACGACGAATATTTGCGTTTATATTAAGCTATTATTACTACGAGTATAATAATAAAACACTCCTCAACTTAATTTCCTGTGATTCCGTTGTCCTGATATCACGTTCTCTCGGTGGAATTTATCAACGTTATATATCTGAAATTTGCAACACACTTCAGCAATAGGCCCTCTAAATTAAACAGACGCCCTTCAACATCTGTCTTAGTTTCTGCAGTTCCAGATTTAAACAGATGTTCTCCATTTCGATAACTTCTTCGTGGGGCGTGCTTACAAAAAATGATGCCGGTTTCTATTTAATTAATGCCTTCTTCACTTTACGCAACGTTTAGAAAAACAATATTTAAATTCAAAATTGAATAAATGATGCGATATTAGCGATGCTATGAAAAGGCAATCAGAATATTATATGCCTTACACTATAAAATTGATGTACAAGTATTAGGTCACATTTTAACAACATTGTCAGATATGAAAGCAGTGGTGGCTCATGGTGAAAAATTTAAGGTGTTCTGCAATTTTTGAAAAAAAGTTTACTTTGTAAAGGGGTTGATTTTATCGTCCTTTCTCCGCCCTCCGTGTTGAAATATTGGATTTATAGAACAATTGTCACTGCCACACAAGAAAAATAAAAGTCAGGCAGCACACTACTTCGCTAAAAAAAATTATTTCTCATAAGTTAAGTCTATTCGAAGTTATTTTCGGTTCGCAAAAAATAAGATTCTCTAGGCACTACTTTTCTAACAAATTGTTTCTTATAAATTAAGTCCATTCTACGCTCTTTTCAGTTCGTAAATGCACTTTGTCATTAAAATTGTCTATTTCGGAGATAATTGATTTAGGCTTATTCCAGAATGAAATAGGGCTATTGTAGAGAGTAACATGACGCGACTTCAATACAGTTTTCCGTTTTGGTGTTCCTAGATGCCAAAATCACCCTCCGTTCCAAAGGTTATATATATATATAATATATATATATATATATATATATATATATATATATATATATATATATATATATATTGAACCAGATATCATAGATATTAAGAGAATTAGTTCTATAAAAATATGTTGCTAGTATGAAAATGTATGAAAATAATATAATTTAAGAAAACACAATTAAAAAGGAAACAGTTTTCTTAATTCAAAAGCATATCAAGTAAAGATATATTAAATAATAGCCTATAACAATATAATAAATAAAGAAATTACCTCAATAATAATATAAATTATAGAGATTGCCTAACCAATGTAATGATGTAAATAAAGTTGCCTAAGACGAAGAATATCTTCTGTAACGTGATCAGCTGTTCACCTAAAAAGAAACAATTATATAATCAAGTCAAGAGAATTTTAGATATAAGTAGTTACATTAGAATACGAATATAAATGTTTATTAGAATAAGGAGTATAGTTTTTCATAGATAAACAATTAAACATAAAGAAAATGATATATGTCTGTAAAATGAACATAGGATTAAATAATAATTTATTAATTGCTTTAGTAGAAATAAGTTAATACAAGAATTAGATGGAGAATACATAAAAGGATTTATGATTTAAGTTATATAATTGTAACAGTATTAGATTGTCTATGACAATATTAGATAGAACTATTTGAACAACATCTATGTATATAACCAACTCTAATTTATTTGTATGATTAAATTTCAAAAGACTCTCTACAAGTGTATTAGAAATGTGAAATAGAATATTTATGAACTTTTCTATTAAGTAAACCCAAATCAAATAATTCAATTGCATAGGACAATATCTGATTGGTTAGAAATAAAATGACAGATAAAATTTGCAATCAACAAGTATTGAAACAAACTTTGGGAGATAGTGACCTGAAAACAAACAAAAGACTTTGTTTGTTGACAAAAAGTGAAAATCGAGAGGAAGCGTGGATTAGGAGAAGTAGCGTCGAAAGGTGTGGACTGTGTGTTAGAGTGTTCCCGAAATTTTTATGAAATTCCCTAAATAACTTAATAAATTGTAACATAACTATGAAAAACAATCTTGTGTAGTACTCACCGATAATCAGACACAATTGTTCTGCAAAAAAACCAGCAGAATTTCTCCAGAAATTGGTATTGGAACTGCAGAGAAGTATTCCTGGGGTCCAGAAGAGTTATCCCAATTCCAGAGCATCAGGTCAGTGTTCTTTTAAACTATTATTGGCCAATAATAAGCAAAAAACTCAAATAAATGCTTAGTTCCGTATTTTGATAAACATTCACAGCAATGATCGATCTAAAATATAAAGAAAACGGACTTTATTTAATTAGTTAATAAATTAAATCTTTAATAATAACAAAAAGGCCTAATTTCAATAAATAAATAATTCAAAAGTACGTACGCCATTTTATCATAAGATGATGCTTAACTTGTTTCCATGTAATCTGTCTATCTCTTTATAAATTGTATAATAATTCCATGTCTATATAAATCTTTTAATACTTTTCTTCCACAGCATATTGATAACATTTTCATGTATATTCTTCACATAAATTCTGGTATGTTTTAAACCATCCAAATGTTTATTGATTGTTAATTCTATGTCATACTAATGAGCCACAGAATCTCCGTCTCACGTTATTAAAATTATGTTCATTTTACGCATGACTGGATTTTGAGCATGCGCACCGTTAAAAATAGAAAATAAATAATTTCTTTAGAGGTGACCATAGGCGTCTCAAATAATTATTATCACATATAAAATATTGAATTTAAAATTAAATGTTGTTATAAGTAAAGTGTTTCTTTTATTTAAATGAAGGTAATATGTTTTGAATGCCAGGACTCGAAGAGTAGAAAGTGTTTCATGCTCCCGAATAATTAAAATAAAATAAATTACAAAACAATATAATAATAACCAACTGAGCTAGCCAAATCTAAATTAAAATTCTAAATATAAAATTATAATCATCTAAATTCCATAACAATAATAAAAAATCAATTATTGTTAATAATATATATATATATATATATATATATATATATATATATATATATATATATATGTATATATATTGAAGCAGTTTCATTTGGTTGTATTCAATTTAATAAGGATTAATAGTATTACTGAAATAAGTCATATGGATTTTTCCATCTTGTACTTTATTAGCCATCATTTTAATGAATATTTATAAATTGTTAAAAAAAACATGTCTAAATAAATTATAGATGCTGATAGTAAAAACAGTGAACAAAATCCTCACTATGATACTGAAGAAAATTTGACCAAAGATATTGAAACAGACGATATACTCTTTGAACCATCAGAATCGAAAATATTGAAATCTGATTCAGATACAACGGAAATTAAAATTAATAATTCAGTACCTGATGTAATTTCAAAAGCATCCGTTGAACTTAGAATGAAATTCAAAATAATTTTAAAGAAACGCGTCAAATTTTCATATAGTTAGTAATTAGGTTATTTTATGCAACGGATTTCAGGAATTTTAATAAATAGTAAATAAGTTATGTTAATATTTATATGTATAAAAATCTTCATCTCTATATATGCTAATTTCTAATACTAAAATGTTATTTTCATGCTTTATATACGGCTTTAGAAATTAATAGTTCATACGATAGAGAGATTAGTTTCGCTAGCAACCCGCAACGAGATATATTATGATAAAAAATAATAAAAACGTCAGTGAATTTTGAGACGTCAAAGTTGGAAGTCATATTATAATTGATCTCGTCAATAAGGACGATTAAAAAAGTCGATATTTAAAGTACAATAGAAAGATATTTAAATTAAATTTATAATAATAATAAGAAGAGAGAAGATAATTGTATATTCAGTTAAAGCAGTGTTTTTTTTTGAAGACGTAAAAAACCAGGGAAAGGAGATAAATTGTATCCTCAATATAAAAGATTAGAACCTGTATATTTCATTAAAAAGAAAAGTAAACGAATTTTAAAGTAATA